>OY288249.1:18318913-19796413 GCA_958450325.1 Agrostemma githago | reverse complement strand
TTTATTTACCAAAGAAAATTTTATTCTATCAAGATATTTAAACAACTCAAATACTTAGAATATTCTCTATATGACATGTTTGACAACTTAAATTTGTGATTGAGTTCTTGAACCGAAACGTTTTAAGCGTTTGAGAAAAATTATAATTTGGAATTGGAATTGAAATTGAAATTGAGACCAATTCCTTACTAACTGCAATCTAGTTAAAGTTTGACCATATCAAATTTCTAGTATATGGGTAGTCATTGAATTCCGTCACTATTCAATCTCGTAACATAGTTTGTTTGGCGTAATCCTATTGAAATACTTCCTCCGTATATATATGTTCGTCCCCTTTTATTAAAATATCTCTCACATATATTAGACAAAGGAGATGACCATATAGATACGGAGCGAGTACATTTTTTCTTTGCTTTTTTTCTCTATTTAAAAATATACATTTTTCTAATAAAGAATTTTCAAAAATATCTTTTTGGTAACCTTGACTTGACTCCACCTAGCCGAATTCCAATTCCAAGGATAATGGAATTGTATGTCAATAATTCAATATCTAGATGCAAACGAAATTAGTTTCATCTTTGAAAAAAAGAAGACGAAATAAAATAATATCGTTTATTAAATTTATAAGGATAAATTGTCACTTAATAGCCACTATAACAAACTTTATACAAATTAGTACCTACTAGTTGAAAAGCCCGTGCGATGCACGGGCCGATTTTTAATGACATTGATAATGACATCAAGTTATTATGCATAATAGTAAACGAATATTATCCACATACGTGAATGTATTTCTAGGTCAATATTATTTGCGGTAAACGTCAAATTAAATTATAGGCGTACATTATAGTTAGAAAGATTAATTAAAGCACCTCTCACACAAGTACATCTTCAACTACATATTCGTACCATTATTCATTTATATTTATATGGAATATTTATTTGTTATTCTATAAGTTTTGCATTCAACAATATTATCTACCGATTATTATTATTATTATTATTATTATTATTATAAATGTAATAACTAATAAATAAAATGAAAAATAATATTTACATATCAATGTAAAATAAGAGATCCAATTTGACATAGATAATTCAAAAACATATTGCACGTAGAGTGAATATATAGTGATATGAGTAATTAAATTTCATGATAGTATAAAACGATGTGTTTATTTCTTACAAAATAAATGTATAAATAATTAATCTAATAGGGGATTAAAATATTGCTCATATGATTAACTAAGTACTCATAAGGTTGTGCAAATACTTTGAGAGAATTTCTATAAATTGTGAAATATAAAATCTGCTATTAGTAATAAATTATAGTCAAATCTAGCGATACATGGGCCGCTTGTTAGTGACGTTGATAAAAAAAATTATTATAACTAATTACATTTTAAAAATAAAAATTTAAGAAACTTTTCAAGTATCTTGTACGAAGTATAATAATAAGTACACCGATGATGTACGTTGTTTTATTCTCAGATTTTTTTATTGATATAATGATATCTAAGGATGATTGATTTCTTTTATTTATGATATAGAATTTCATCACCTCATCATACTTTTTCGATGTGAGATAATTTTATTTGAACTCTTTTTAAGATTCAAAAGATTTCTGGTTGACGGATGATTCCTTTTATTTATATAATAGAATTTCATCATCTTATTAGTATAATTTTTTGATGTGCGATAATTTTACTTCAATTTATAGCCTTAAGACTTAAGAGTTGTTATAAGACTCAAAAGATTTTTCGTTAATATTATCTAAAATGAATGATTTCTCTTATTTATGATATAGTATAAAATTTCATAAGCTCATACAGATTTCTAAATATTCTTTATTTAAATTAAAAAAGATATTAAAACAATAATAATTATTAAAAAAAATCAAAATTTTAATTTTATATTTTTTTGAGATAAATAAATAAATATTTAAACAATTATCAAACAGAATTGACTAAGCATTTCACGCTGCCGCGGTCTACTTTTTTGTTGTCTTATTAGGTGATAATCGTCGGTTTATATAGTGATAATTTTTAGAATCTTAAATGGGGTAAGATTTTTTTTTCCTATACAAATTCTTATATTATTTATTTAAATAATAAAAAATCGAGTCTTGGGTGTAGTAGGATTTTTTTTATATACAAATTTTTATATTCATTATTTAACTTAAAGAATATATTAAAAAATTTGGACCAATCATATCGCTCGAAAAGTTCCTGCTTTATTAATATATATATTGATTATAAACAAATTTAAAACTTAATACCTATGAATCAACTTGTTTTTACCAATTACTCGTAGTACCTAAAAGAAAATGCGTCGCCAATTAGTACCGAAACATCTCGGGCAATATGTTGCATATTTACTGAGATTCAAAACACGGATAAGATAGTTGACCCGTCTTAAGTTTAACACGGATATACTCGCATGGTTTTAAATCTCGGCCGTTATGCAACGTATTGCCTGAGATGTATTGGTATCGGAGGTAACGAGACGAGATATCGGGCTACTCGACCCGACCCCGGTCCGTAATAAAGTCGAGAAGAATGAGTTGGAACTTGTTCCCGTTAAACCTTGGAAAAAAAGTAGTACGAAATTGTCTTAACATAGGTCAAATTTATTATTCTAAATTAATTTAATCTTAAATTTATATCAAATCGTTTTCTAACTTGGAACATAGCAAATATTGGCGATGTATTTTATTTTAGGTACCAATTGGTAAAAACAAGCTTCATAGGTATTAAATTTTAAATTTGTTTATAATAGGTACTAATTTGTAAAAAAATTGTTATAGTGGGTATTAAGTGACAATTTATCCATGTTATAAAGAAGACTATACTAATAAGGACCATAAGATTAATCATCATTTGTTAACTAATTTATTCGTGCGAAGAGTAATCTGATAAAAGACTAATCTAAAATCTTCGATTTTGTTTGAACTTCACCATGTTGCTTTGTGGGTCTTATAGTTCTTATCTACACTTGGAGAGCTACATACCTAACACAGTTATATGCATATGACTAATATAAGTTAGTACTTGGAAATCCCGTTCGATGCACGGCTCGATTTGTAGTGACAATGATAGTGAAACAAAATTAGAGGATTGTATAAATTGGTGAGACTACGCAACAGGAAGAGTGTCTAATAGTAAAGGAATACTATCCGCATACGTAAATGTGTTTCTAGGGGGTAATAATATATGCGGTAAATGTCAAATTAAGTTATAGACGTGCATTGTAGTTAGAAAAAAACTAATTAAAGTACCCCGCACACAAAAACATCCTCAACTATATATTCGTACTAATATTCATTTATATTTACATGGACTATTTACTTATCACTCTATTAGTTTTGCATTCAACAATATTATCTATAGGTTATTATTATAAATGTAATAACTACTAAATACAATGACAAATAATATTTACGTATCAATGTAAAACAAGAGACCCAATTTGACATAGATAATTCAAAAACATATTGTACGTAGCGTGTGTATAGTGATATGAGTAATTAAATTTCATGATAGTATAAATAGACGTGAAAGATTTCTGGTATATGAATGATTACTTTATTTATGTAATAATTTCTCGATGTGGATAATCTTACTTCAATTTATTGCCTTAAGAGTTGTTATAAGACTCAATTTTTTTTTCCGTTAATATCCAAAACGAATGATTTCTCTTATTTATGATATAATATAAAACTTCATCATCTCATCATAATTTTTCGATGTGTTGATAATTCTACTTAAATTTATAATTTTAAGAACTATTTTTAGGATTCAAAAGATTTCTGATTGATATCTAAAGATGATGATTACTTTTTTTTATATAATAGAATTTCATCACTTTTTGTAATTTTTCGATTTGGGATAATTTTACTTCAATTTATAGCCTTAAGAGGAGTATTATTAGACTCAAAAGATTTTTGATTAACATCTAAAAACAAATAATTTCTCTTATTGATGAGGTAGAATTTAATAACCTCATCATAATTTTTCGATGTGAGATTATAGTTTTAAAAAACCTTTTTTAGAACTCAAAAGATTTCAGGTTGAGATATAAAGACGAATGATTTCTCTTAATTACATAATAATCCAATCCACTTATAAATTCTCGATGTTAGATGATAATTCTACTTGAATTTAAGTCTTAAGAATGCTTTTTAGGGCTCAAATGATTTTCAATCATTTTCGATCCTTTTTCAATCATTTTCGATGATTGTGCAATGATTTTTTTGTATAAGTTGTGCTAATAATTTTGATATCAAAACTTTAATACCATATTATTTTTAAAAATTGGGAAATTTATGAATATAATCCTTACAAGTTACTGTATTTGGTTCGTTTATGCGAAAGTATTGATTAATTTTTGTTATGTTTTTACTTCATTTTTTAGTATTCTTTGGTTATTATTTCTTCTTTTATGCCGACATTATAGGATCATTTCATAGATGAGGAAAATTATGAGTATAATTATAAATTTATACAGGGCCATGAGATCAATCTCGAGTATTATTTAAAGTGACATGAACAATACAAAATATAAAGTGACATAATAATGTTGGGAATGATTTTCACATTTTAGAAGAAAAGCATATGATTCGTAGAAACTAATCCGAGTTTCATAGCAAAGGATTCTGTAACATTCATTTTAGCGTCACGTGGCACAAGCAAACAATCTCACAATAACCCTTTGTTTTTTTGTACATTAGAAAAATTAATTTATGCACTCTTGATACAACTAAAATTCTAAATTATTTAAGTCACTTTATTAAAATTTAGTCACTAAAGTTTACATCATGCATCAGTTATCCACCCTACACCTCAAATGTGATGTCAGACCATTATACCTTAATCAATTTCTTCTTCCGGGTTATTTAATTATTACAAAACATATATTTTTATAAGGATGTTTAACCATTGATAATTACATGCATGTCTTTTTTTCTTAAATAAAAAACACTTTAAATTGTATTATTTAAACAGGCCCGCGAATGTCGCGGGCAACAAAACTAATTTATTTAATAAAATTCGATCACCTTATTATAATTTTTGGACGAATGATTATTCTTATTTATATAATAGAATTTCTTCACCTTATTATAATTTTTTTACGTGGGATAATCTTACCTAAGTTTATTATCTCAAGTACTTTTTTAAGACTAAAAAAACTTTTTTTTTGATATCTAAGAACGAAATAATATAAAATTCCACCACCTCATAATTTTTCAATATAGAATAATTTTGACTTAATTTTAGATAGTCTTAAGACTCTTGTGATAATTTTACTTGAGGTTATAGTCTTAAGAGGGTTTTTAAGACTCAATTGAGTTTTGGAAGATGTCTAATAAAGAATGATTAGTCATATTTAAGGATGAAAGATTTTTCTTATTTATAATATAGAATTCCATCACCTCATCATAATTTGGAAGAATGATTACCTATATTTGTATAATAGAATTGTCTTATTGTAAAACTGATTACTCTTATTTCTTATTTATAATATAGAGTTTATCACCACCTTGTTTTAATTTATTATTTTACTTAAGTTTGTAGTCTAATTAAAATATTTTCTAAGACTCAAGTTTTTTACTGATATTTAAGATTGAATGATTAGTCTTATATGGAGTATATAATAGAGAATCATCATCTTATTTTAATTGTTTCGATGTGGGACGATTTTAAGTTTGTAGTCTTATTTAGAGCTTTTTTAAGACTCGAAGTTTTTTGGTCGATATTTAATACATACTCTTATTTATATTATAGAATTTCATAACCCCATCATAATTTTTCGATGTGGAATATTTACTTAATGTTTATAATCTTAAGAGCTCTTTAAGACTCAAAAGATTTTTGGTGAGTATCTAAGGACGGATGATATAGAATTTCATCACCTTATTATAATTTGTCGATGTGGGATACTATTTTTATATGTAATAAATTTATCTCTTTTCAAGCAAATAATATGAAATTATACTCTAATGAAAACATTTTCTATCACGAATCTAATTATTTTCTTTTTATAAAATTTTTTACGATAATTTTTTGTTAAACGAAATTTAAAGATTTTTAGATGAAAATTACTTCGTATAAAACATCACATTAATATAATAGATTCTCTGTTTGATTTTTTTTTTGTATTTTTATGATGTTTTCCTAAATTGAGTTTTGATGAAACAGACCAATCATATCGCTCGAATATATATATATTGATTGACATCAGCAAAACAATATTGGACTAGGTCCAACACAGGTTCATTACATGATATTTGGAATCCCTGTACCAAGTATTATGTGGAGTCCCCGTACCATGCATTGTTTCGTCTATTTTTAAGGTTATTTTAATAAATAATTATTACCTTTCAAATAATTTTTTTAATAAAATAGTTTTTACCGAACATCTAGAAAACCTTTAAAAAAATAAGAAGAAAAAAGCAAATACAAGAAGAAAAGCACATGAGTAGTAGTGGCAAGGGTCGAGCACTTACCTCTCAACACAAACAATTTTCAATGACAAGTTAGTACCACTGCGCGAGCAACACATTTGCTTAATTATTTGTAGCCAATATACACACACATACATACATATGTATTAATGAGGCCCATATATATATGGGCTACTAATGAGGCCCATATATATGGGCTGGGCCCTGGTTCCCAGAACCTGTTGAACTTGCCAAAAAAGGGCCTGTCGAACACCATGGCGCAAGGATATTAGACCATGATATTAAGATAGAAAGGTATGTGATCACCCAATGACATCATGCACAATATAGTTTTCGTACTATTTTTAATCTGGACAGCTATGGAAGTTCTAATTTTGCAGGCAATGGAGTATGCATCACCAAAAGCCCTTTGGAATTCAATATTTGGGGTGACAAGTCCAAGTTTTGATCCAAATGATGGTAAAAGCATGATCAATGAAATGACAAATTGACATCTTCATTATGTTCCTTATTTTTTTAAAGATTGAATTGCCTGTATTTCTGGTTCTTCTAGTGGCTCAAATTGTTTCGTTGATAATGTCACTTGAAATTAATAATTTTACACTCCTGTTTTCCAATGAGAATAGTACTTTCAAAAGATAGATCTAAAAAATAGCTTAAGATGGTTGCAACTGCTTGAACCCCTTTACCTTTGTGGTGCATAGTCAAGATCTTCTGACTAGAATTGGGTGTGTGTGTGTGGGGAGGGGGGGGGGGGGGGGGGGGGGGCGGGTCAGTTGTTGAAATTAGAGCCAAGTTTAAATCGTTTATAGAGTGCATAAATAAAGTAGCCATCAAGGAGTTATTGCAGGAAGGAATTGGTGATGATGTGAGGCATATATGCTCGCTTACCCGTGTGGCTATCTTTTGAATTGAAACTGGGCATTGATTTATTACTGGTAACCCTTCTTATAGGTGTCTCACGTTCAGGCAGGGTAGGTCAGCTTGTCAATTACATATCCGATCTTGAGAGCAGGTAATCTGCTCAACTTTTGAAAATTGAGTTACTGATGTGAGTAGCCATTGCTGGCCTCTTATGGCTATCCTTGGTAAATATATTTTATGCTATATTGGTTATGGTATTGGTTGTCTTGTAGGCGGAATTCTCCTACTGTGCCTGAATTTCCATCTAGACTTGATTGGTTAAACACTGCCCCCCTTCAGTTTCGCAGGGTTAAGTCTCTTTCGTTCTGATTTTAAAGTTACCTGCTGATTTTACATGAACACAATATATTTTGTGACCGCCATCGCATATGTCTGCAATGATTACCCACTTTTAATGCTCATTAAAAGCTATTTTAGGCCATTTCATCTAAACTTATGTGGGTGCCTTTTCTGTGTGTGGGGTATTTCTTATATTTCTTATTCTCTCTGACCTTGTTCCAACAATTCTTTGTTTAAGGCTTTTATTGGGGCTGATGGGTGACTACTGATTACTGTTTGTTATTCCTAGAATATCACTCTACAATGTATTTGGTACAGCTTATGCGCTACATATTAGGTTCAAGCCATAAATGTCGATTAAGAATTTTCGTTAACCATAGTAGATCATTGTTTGATGGACATAATGTTTTTTTATTACTCAAGTCAAGTTTATTTCCACTGTATATTAAACAAATGACCTTTTGTTTGGCAGGATCTAAAAGGAAAAGTGGCTATCTTGGATTTTTGGACCTACTGTTGCATAAACTGTATTCATGTATTGCCTGATCTTGAGTTTTTGGAGAAGAAGTACAAAGGGATGGCGGTAGAGTACTAGAGTTATAATCTTACATCTTAAACCAATACTGTATGAATGTGTGAGTTTGTGTAAATGGATTTCCATACTTGTGGATTATCTTTTTTCTCATAGTTTCTCACTGACCATCATCCTTACACATGTAGACCATCGCCAGCCATGGGTCCATTTTCTTTCCATAGAGGACCCTACTCCTTCCACCTCACTTTCTCCACCCTACTCTCTTTCCTAAAAAAGTTCCTCCAACCATGGATTCATTTTTCTATCCTTAAAGGACCATGCTCCATCCACCTCATTTATCTTACTCCAGACATTAATTCCACTCGTCTTTCCATTTAATTTACATCAACAATTACAATCTATTAATTACCTTTCTTTTATTTAAGATGAAAACAATGTTATTCATCAATGAACATGTAAATGGGCTGCCTGGAAATGATAGACAAGTGGATTTCAAAGTATGGCAAAATCTAAAATTTGTGCGATTTATAGGTTATAGAGCTCCTCTATAACAAACTCTCCCTTGTTTCCCGTAGAAATGTGGCAAGGGTTCCATTCTAAAAATGGTAAAATGGTAATGTGATCACAATTTCAACGGGTCCCCACAACTACACTACTTTGTTATTAGATCTTATCTCAGCTTATTGAGGATCAATGAGTAAAATATGAGGAATTCCAATGACCCTTTGTCCTCCCTACTACCACTGCCAGAGTGCCAGCTATATGCCGATCATTTCAGTTCCGAAATTTGTCTTTGAAGCCCATTTCTATAACCTTTTATACTGATAGTTTGTTTTATGTTGGCATAGATTACCTATCAATGTTTTGGATTCATTCTGTGACTATGCTTACAGTTCACTGTCATTGGAGTACATTCTGCCAAGTTTGATAATGAGAAAGACTTGGAAGCAATTCGTAATGCAGTTCTGAGATATGGAATTACCCACCCTGTAAGTTATTTACTGAATTTTTCCTATAAGTTATCTAAGGATTAGTTCATACTTATATTAGGGCTTGCTTGGGATGGTGGTAATATATTGGGGGGTAATAGAGCTAAAATGAACTAGAAAATGGTGAAGAGTAGTGATGATGCTAAGCGGAAATGGAGAAAATGAGTGTAATATAGCCAATCTTGGGGGGGAAAACATTACTCCTCTCTCCCCCCAAGTAATGCATTACTCCCCAGCTGAGGTAATTGTTCCTCCCTCCTATCCCCTTTACACCATAAAATGCCACAACCAAGCACCAAGCTCCTCCATTTCTAGTTCATTTTGGGTCTATTACCCCCGATACATGACCCCCATCCCAAGCGAGCTCTAAGTTGTAAGTTGTTCCCGCCAAACTTTGTAAAGAAAAATAGTAGTACAAAATTGTCTAACATGCAAATTAATTATTCTACATAGATTTCATCTTAAATTTAATATCAAACAGACAATAGATGATATAATATCTACAAAAGACGTTAAAATAAATATCACCGCGATAATTGCGACATGAAGCGCAACGCCCGAGTCGAGGGCGATTCCGCGACACCGTTACGAGACCGCAATCGCGACCGATACCGCGATTTAAAACCATGATACCCATGTAGTATAACTCTTACCTTTTGTATTTTTTCCCCAAAACATGTACCTTTTCTCAATATTCCTGTAGAGACTCCTACCAAAAAACCTGTCTTGACAAAAAAAACAATATATCCAACCAAATGTCAATCATGAGAATTGTTTATTTTTTTTCCCCAAAACTGACCTTTGGTAGGAGAGGAAACTATTCATGATTGATATTTCCAAAATCTGTTTTATTTTCGCCAAAACTATCTATTGGTAGGAGTTTAAAAGAAAATATTCAGAAAAGGTAGAAGTATTTGGAGAAAAGTGAGTGCGTGTTGAGGTATGGTCATTGATTCTATCTTTGCTCGGATCCATGTTATTAACTAATGAAAATTCTAACTCACTTGTTTCAATGAGCACACAGGTAGTAAATGATGGCAACATGTTTTTATGGCGTGAGCTAGGGGTTAACTCATGGCCAACTTTTGCTGTTATTGGACCTACTGGCAAAATCTTAGCACAAATATCTGGAGAGGGCCGCCGAAAGGTGACCATCAACCCTTGTCTGCATCACTCTCTACACTCTAGTCATTATGCTGTTTTTAATTTTTGGGTTTTTCTGTAAGGTACCCCTCAACTATTGACTTTTCTTTGGTGTACCCTTGCGTTTTTCAAATCATCACTTGTACCCTTAAACTCTAATAGTAATCACTAGCAGTGCCCATATTCATATTTAATCCACGAACTTTTATGTTGATGTGGTAAAGTTGAGTTGAATTTTTTTGCTGACTCTGCAATGTTTGACTTAAACACTCCTCCCATCAAACTACACCTTTAATCATTCATTTGATTTAAAACCTTTCAGGCTTTCACTTTCCTCTGCTATTTCACCCCTCTTTGTGTCCTAATATTTATCTCTCTCTTTTTTTATAAGCATTGCTACTTCATCAATTACAAGCCTTAGGTTAATTGTCCCATATCATCATCTTTATTGCATCTACAGGTAAATTTTCCGTGCTTTATTTCTATTTGACAAAAAACTCTCTTTTATTATGCGTTCCAAAGACCAAGAAGAAGGGGCTTAAGGCACCATCTGATGTTACATTATTTGACTCTATATATCAATTGAAAGCTTCGATAATAGGAAGTAAAGGGAGTCAACAGGCAGAATGTTTAGCTAAAGGAGAAGCGAGAAGGGAAAGAAGTAGAGGAAAGCTTGACAAAATTCAAGTAAAATTAGAACTTTGATGCGTTATTAGCTTTTGTAATGGTTGAAAGCAATACAAAGTAACAACAAGAAACACACGTACGTTTATTTTGGGAAAGCAAATTAAGGTTTATTGATTTCATCAATTTTTGAAAGAACAAAAATCCAAGGCTCTTACCTAAAATCAACAAAGTAACAAAACAAATGGAAGTGATGCCTTTACCATTTTAGCATTCAACTAAAATAAAGTAAAGCACAAGAAAGCCTTCCGTCCTCCACAGTGATCTGTGCCGGTCAAGATGGACCAGGTGGGTCTAATTTCTCAATCGCGGTAGTGATGATTCAGCAGGAGCAGATTTACACCAACTCGAGAGAGTCCATCTTAAGCCCGAATGGGTCCTTGATCTTCTTCGTCAATTCGTCAATTGGAACTTGAAATGTGTTGTGATCAACTTCGTTTTGGCAGAGGCACGAGCCATGATAGCTGCCTCGCGTCAATAATTGTGGGCTGCGGTGATGCACGGTGAGATATGGAAGTAATGGCCAAACGAGTCACGACGATCGAGTTACCGGGCGGCGAGAGATGGAGCTAGAAGCGTGGTGGCTCGAATGGTGGATGAACTAGGATTTATTTGAGTGAGCTAAGGTGAAGGTTCAAGGAGGTGGAACTTGGTCATATTTAGATGTTTGAACTGGCCTGTTGCCTTGTTGGTGGCGATTGAAATTGATTACAGTAACATTTTATTTTTTTAATGAAGTTAGGATTTATTTGTTGCGAGTTAGATCCATGAAGTTAGCTTAAGTTAGATTCACGAATAAAGGAGGCTGCTAATGGAGGGAGTAAGGTGGAGCAAGGAGGGTGGTGATGAATAAAATGGAGACTGTAGGTTTAGTGGAAAGATTGTTTAAGCCAAACATTGAAGAGTCAGCAAAAAAATCCGTAACTCAACTTTGCCATATCACTACATGATGTAAAAGTTGTCTGATTAATTGTTAATGGGCACTTTTAGTGATTATTAATAGAGTTTAAGGGTAAAACTGATAATTTGATAAAAAAAATCACGGGTACACCATAGAAAAATCAATAGTTGAGGGTTGCCCCATAGAATACCCTTAATTTTTTATACATAACTGCAAATAACAGTGTTTATTTAGAGAAATTCTGGCTCATTTTTTTCTTGGCAAACTTATGGTGCCTGAAAGCTTGAGATAGACAGATAACTGTTTAGCAATGCAAGGATCATACTTATTGTAGATATAATACATCTAATAATTACAAAAGTTTCTTTGCTGAAGGAAGCCATTACATTCTTTGGTATCTATAGCGTAGGCATATCATCCTCTGTGGGGCCTTATTCATTTTGTTGTAAGTTAGGAACTTTAACTAACTTGCGCATTTTAATAATCCCGAAGGGCAGGCGTATCCTTTATGTATTACGGAGTATCGTAGATTTAAGTTGATTAGTGTGGAGCAAACTTTGTGCATAAGGCGAATGATTAGATATACAAATAAAGAGCAGAAAGGACTGGGTCTGCTGGCTAAACTTCAGTGTGAATTCTGTACTGTGTTGTTCTATGTTTTTCCTGTGACCATCAAACTTTTCGTCTGTACAGCTGCTAACAGTTATGTAGCAAACTTCTGATATCTAAAATTTTCTGCATGTGATTGTGTGCTATGAACTGTTGCTGCATTTGGGTTGGTCATAAATGTATTGTAGCGGGGATCTGCTTGCTTCTTTTCTAGCCCAGTATTTATCGTACCCTTCAGAAAGTGGATTTTGTTATTAAATATGAGTGAGTAGCCTATGTTCTTTTCATAGAAACGTGAAGTGTAAGTTGGGTGTTGAATGTTGATGCTTGTTAGTTTGATTGAATTACTGTATGGTCTGTATCCGGAAATTTTTGGTTGGTCCGGTCCAATGAATGCTGAATTTATCTTTAGTTTCTTGGTTGAACTGTAGATATTCAATTGATTTTTTGTTTGATTTGGCTTTAGGACCTTGATGATATTGTGGAAGCAGCTCTTCTTTTCTATGGTAATAAGATGATGTTAGATGACACTCCATTGCCTTTGCGTTTGGAGATAGATAATGACCCCAGATTGCTCACCTCTCCGTTGAAGTTTCCGGGAAAGCTGGCAGTAGATATTTTAAATAAGAGGCTATTCATCTCAGACAGCAACCACAATCGAATCGTCTGTTCTCTCTCCTTTGTTCTCTCTCCTTTCTCTTGTCTCTTCCCCCAACTTTTTTTCTGTCATGCTGATAGGCATGCCTGTGACAAGAGAGTTTGTAGCTCATTCTCTGTGAGCCATACTTTGCAATGAATGCAAAGTTACTGAATTTTTAAGATGGTTGTCCCTGAGACAATTTAAATGCTTAGCGAATGGAAAATATGTGAAGCCCGTTTGATATCTGAATTTTAACCATGCCAACTCAATGTTAAAGAAAATATCAATGAGGTTTGGAAACTCAGCATCACAAAGATGTCGTACTAGACTAATTTAGGCAAATACTTTGGTGGAGCTGTCTATGGACGACATATACTTGTGATCTTAATTCCTTGTGGCACCTTCTCCAAAGCGAAAAGTGTACTCTTCATTTCAGTTCAGGTGTCTTTTGTCAACTAGAGAAAAAGATCTCATCTTGAGACTCCCGTTTTGTTCTATTAGACCTTTGGGCTTTGGCACAACATTGTTTTTACTGCTATCATTAAATGAGATGCAAAACGTAAGACAAGGCTGTTGTATGTCGTATGACGGTCTTATTTGAGTATTTGTGTCTTCATATTTGTTATGCAGCCTTTTTATGTGATTAGGTTGTAGAAATGCACAAGTGTCCATTTAAAGAAGCATTATAGTCAAACATCAGTCTGTTTGAATTTGCAGGTTGTCACTGATTTGGATGGTAATTATATAACTCAAGTCGGGAGCTCAGGAGAGGAGGGGTTACGTGATGGTAATTTCGACAATGCAACTTTCAACAGACCACAGGTGAATAGAGGCGCAATTTGCTCAAACTTCTCTACATCTCTTATCTTTACGAGTATGATATGCACGCTTTTTTTATTACTCCTTCCGTATTGAAATAATTGTCGTTTGGAAAAGAGTTTAGTTTTGTGTTTTAGTATTTGTCATTTTACATTTCCCATCATTTTTCTCTCCAATCACACAATTCCCATACACCATTTATTGGCCAAAAAAACTTGAAACAAATATTAATGTATCTTTTTCAATTTTCAAGGTTAGTTATTATTCAGTCATTATTGTAACATTTTCCATGATTTTTCTTAATAGTTTAGTAAAACTTTAAAACAACGATTAGAACAAAACGGAGGGAGTACTTAGTTTTTCCATCATTGCCCGTCTTTCCTTAAAAACAAACCTCTCTAATCTATTTCCCTAAAAACCTAAACAATTTAAGCGAATACTTATTATCGATTATAGATCTTAAATCCGATATGGAACAAATTCTTTTTCCATTCAGTAAATTAGTTCATTAATTTCTGATTAGAAATTGAATAAGGAGATTTTTTCCTAGTTCGATTTTAACTTTCAGAATTTTGGCTTGAGTGATTTAGGGTTGGGTTGTTGGAGAAGGGGGGGGGGGGGGGGGTCATGGCCTCATGGTTGGTTGTGGGTGGGCCGCTGGTGGAAAGAGAGATGAGGCCCAGTGAAGGTTGGCTAGGCATCGAGGGAACTGGCGACTAGATGGCCGAGAGTGACTTGGAGGAAACAGAGCTGAGGCCAGGAATGTATAGCGTCGATGCCGGAGTTTGGTGACCATCGTTGTCGACATCTGGGCAGACCATGGTGGTTGTCGGAGATGCATGGGAAGTCGCCAAGGAGTTGCATGGTGGTGTCTAGCAGCAGTAGCGCTGCCACAACGGTGGTTCTGAGTCGCGGAGAATGGCCTGCGTGGTGCGAATGGGTGGTCGAAACGGAGTTTTAGGTGGTATAGATCGCGGTGGTGCGCTAGAGTTCTGGTGATATCAGTGGCGGTGGTGCGCCGGAGTCGAGATGGCTGGTGTTTGGTGGAGGAATATGGTTGGTTGGGTTAGCAGGGGCATGGAAGACCGGAGAACATGATGGTGGTGTCACACCATAAGTCGGGGGTGGGGACATAATTTCTTTGTTTATTATTTTATCTCGAACTGAACAAGGGAGAGAGAAAAATTAAATGGGAGGAGCAAATACGGAATATGCGTGTGTAACGTAGTAATTTCCGTGTATGATTTAGCACGTACCTATTTTTATCGCTTTGCACTAGATTTAATCATGCCAGTTTATTTGTAGGGCCTTGCTTACAACACAAAGAGAAATGTGCTTTATGTCGCAGACACTGAAAATCATGCTTTGAGGTTAGTTGAATGATATCTTAATGTAAAAAATTGTGGTTTCTTGATTCTGCAGAACGACTGTTAGTTCAGATGAAATATTTCCTGTCTTTCTTCGTCTCTCAACAATTGTTGTTTTATCTGTATTTTGAGCGTCTACATTGGACAAGTACAAGATTAGCTAGTTTGCAATTTTTCTGTTTCACTTCTCCTCTTGGAAGGCGGGCGACTGTGGGAAGTTTTCAGAGTCAACGTTGTGTACTAAAGCTTTATAGTCTTCAGTGGACACCATGAGAAGATTGACGACACATCAATTATTTGCATGTCAAAAACCTGCAATATGGTATATTGTCTCTAAAGATGTACTCCCTCCCTTCAAATCCAAAGGGTACACTTCCCTTTTGGACACTATTCACAACTCAAGAGAATCGTTAATATTCTCAATAATTTATAAGAGAAAATATAGTCATGTGTGATCTTGTTTGATTCGTCTTTATGAGCAGATTAAGAATATCAAATTTTTACTCGTATAATTTTTGCTAACATAAAATGAAAGATATTGATGATGTAAAACACGTCTCGGCAAATGTGAAATAGCAAACGTACCCTTTGGATTTGAACGGAGGGAGTACTACTTAGAGAAAAGGCGCGTAGAAAACAGAACTACCAAATGAATTGAGAGGATAACTTGTTAATATGATGTATGAGGCTTGGAAATGACAGGCTATATAGAGATGTTAAATAGAGAAATTGACAACATCTTACAGCTGTGTATTATGGTGAACCAAGTTTAGAGTTTATCTTACAGTTGTCTATTTTCAGGGAGGTTGATTTTGTTGATGATATGGTTCGTACACTCGCTGGAAACGGAACAAAGGGCTCTGATTACAAAGGTGGTGGAAGAGGCAAAGCTCAGGCATGTTTGGAGAAACTACATCATCCATGTCTTTGTGGCCATAGACTATTCCTGTTTTTAATTCATAGGATCTCTTCTTCAGATTTTGAGCCTTTCATCTGAGTTGCGAAACTCTACGTTAAAGATCCAGGCTGTTGACTACAGTCTAACATTTTATTTCAGTTTCTCAATTCTCCATGGGATGTCTGCTTTGATCCTACCAGTGAAAAGGTTTACATTGCAATGGCTGGCCAGCACCAGATTTGGGAACATGATCTAGCAAATGAATGCACCACAGCTTTTAGCGGGGATGGCTATGAAAGAAACTTGAATGGTTCGAGGTAATCACTCTTGCCATTTCACTCTCAATTTTTCAAATTGTTGAGTCAAAGGGGTTATTTAAATTTTAAATGATTGTTGTTATTATCCTGCCCTTGTTGATTGTTTTGTTTGACTCTTGACTCCAAATTGGCTTTCCTTTTGAACCTTTCTTTAAGATGTCTTTAAGCTCTGAATGCGCGCGCGCGTACATGCGCTCTTAATGGTGTATGATGAAGATGCTAGTAATACCTGATGATGGTTGTTTTATCCTTTAAATTAGTGCTACCAGCACCTCATATGCGCAACCCTCAGGGATGTCTTTTTCATCAGGTAATACTATTTTGTTTTACAATTGTCTGAGTTAGAAAATATCTATTACTATATCAGACGCTTCCAATTCTTGATTTTTTACAGATACGAGGGAGATATATGTAGCGGATAGCGAAAGCAGTTCTATTCGAGCTCTTGATCTCAAGTCTGGGGGATCTAGATTGTTAGCTGGGGGTGATCCTATTTTCCCTGACAATTTGTTCAAGGTAAATGTGTAATATCTCTGGAAATGTTTTTATCTTGGCGCCTGCTTTATTATGACTTGTGAGGATACTTGCAAAAAAAAAAAGCGTACGGCTGTAGTCATTAATTAACTATGAATTTCTCTCAAAAGTCTTAACATTGCGTCTGTTTTTTAGTATGGCGACCATGATGGGGTAGGTTCTGAAGTACTTCTACAGCATCCTCTGGGTGTCTGTTTCGCACAGGATGGCCAAGTTTATATTGCAGATTCTTACAACCACAAGGTAGCTGAGTCTGACTTTAAAGATTTATTGCCTTCAGATCTAGTTAAGCTTTCTATTGTCAGGATGGAAAGCTTTGTTGCTAACTATCCTTCATTTGGTTCTTTTTCCTTCTAAACACTCCCTCCCTCCATTTTATAACTTCCTACTTTTCTTTTTGAGTTGTCCATACTTAAACTTCATACTTGTAATCTTTCCTTATTGGTCTGATATTTTTGGTCATTATACGCTCTGACCCCACATCTTTCTTCAACTTTCATTTTCTACCGCATATCATTTATCTCCTTAATTTTTTGCACCCCATGAGACATGCAGTTTAATTAGGGTCGTGCATTTTCCTAATGAGCCTTACTCAATTCTAACGAATTTTCCTAAAATTTTTCCATTATACCCTTATTATAAATTTTACTTTGACATTGAAATTCAACTACAGTTTTTTTCGTTTTACTCCATCAATTTAGATAATCTATCACCTCATGAGACATGCAGTTTAATTAGGGTCGTGCATTTTCCTAATGAGCCTTACTCAATCCTAACGAATTTTCCTAAAAATTTTCCATTATACCCTTATTATAACTTTTACTTTGACATTGAAATTCAACTACAGTTTTTTTCGTTTTACTCCATCAATTTAGATAATCTATCACTCCTGAATTAAATTATGACTTCTGATTCAATTACCGATGACGTAAATCGATTATTTATTTACCAAATTTAATTTTTTAATTAATACTCTTAATAATAACTAAATAAAAAAAACTTTTCATATATGTCAATAGTATGATTGAATTAGTGTATACATTACGTAATACGAAAATACGACCAATTGAATTTATAAGTTTTCGACTAAAATAATATAAGAAAATAGCAATTAACAAACAAAAAAGGAAATTTAAATAAATGTATTAATTAAAAAAAACCAATTAACAAGCAACAACGTCCTCCCTGACAACCACCCTTACCCAACCCACTCACCCACCACCACCTAGCCCACCCGCCACCACTACTCAGCCCACCCGCTCACCACCACGCAACCCAGTCAACCACCGCCCACAACCCGACCTTCACCCACCACTACTCACGACCCACATCCCAACCACCCTCACCCGACCCACACCGGCTCCGACCCGGTCCTTGCCTTCTCAGCCACCGACCCCGGACGATCCCGATATTAGTGGTGGTTTATGGTGAGTTTTATGGGTGTTTTAAGATTTATTTAGAGAGAAAACCTAACATTTGATTTTTTTTCTTGGGTGAAATGAGAGGAGTAAACTGGTGAAATATCGTTAGGATTGAGTAAAGGTTTGCTAGGAAAAAATAATTTCGTTTAATGATGGATGAAGGGAGTATAAATTAATTATCTTATTGTGAGTTTTGATTACATAGTTTTGAGTATTTGGGGAGTTGATTCCTAAATTTACATGATTCTGAATTTGCTCTCTCATTTTAGGTTAAGAAACTTGACCCATCAAATAAACAAGTAACTAGCTTGGCTGGGACCGGAAAAGCTGGTTTCAAGGATGGGAAAGCTCTTGTAGCTCAGGTCGGATCCTGTTGGTAACTATTTAAAATAGAATAAGAGTGTTATGTTCCTTAGAAGTTTTAACATCTATGTTTGTGCCTGTGGAACGTTAGTTTTTGCTAGATGAACCGTCTCAAATTCTCAACCAAAACCTTAAGGTGATGGTCGAGGCACGATTATTATATTTATTTCCTATTATGCCCCCCTCACTCGAATGTCCATTGGGCTTGAAGAGTGGTTAGTGCACAGGCCCCCGTACCATGCGTTGAATTTCCACTCGAGGGTCAGAGATATTGGGGCTGCTAGGATTCGAACTTGTTACCTTTAGTCACACTGCCTCTAATACCATCTAATATTAATAGGATAAATATAATAGTTGGGCTTCATCAATCAAGTTTTGGTTGAGATGATTCATCTAGCATGGTATTAGAACCAACGTGAGGGGGCGTAATGGGATACTAATATATTAGTTGGGCCTTAAAGATCACTTTAATGGTCCAAATTTGATTTTTATACAGGTTGCCTTGTTATTTTCAATGCTAATTGTCTGTTTTATTTCCTCCTTTCTGAGTGCAGCTTTCAGAACCCTCAGGACTTGTCGATGCAGGCAATGGTGATGCTCTTATCTTTTAGCAACGTTACAAACCATATCCTCTCTATAACATATTACTCCCTCTATATCACTATGATCTTCTTGTTGCTTTGAGCACAATGTTTTAGGGAAGGTGAATATATGATTGAGGTTGAGTGGGGTAAGAAATGAGATAATATTAGCCGTGGATTTTGTGTCAAAAAGGATGGAGGAATATCTTACAGAAAAGGCCCTAAATGGAAAAGAGGGAGTTCTTAGTGAAATGGAGGGAGTACCAGTGCTACCTAGTACCTACAAAATGTTCTCATCCTACCATGCCTTAAGGTAAAGGGTAGTGTAACTTGGTCTCATGATAGGATGGCGTAAGAATATACAATTTCAAGGTAACATTTTATGATTTACGTCAAACCTTAAAAACTTGTTCCAAGTTCTGCCCCACAGTAAGATCTTAATCGAATTTGTGGCCCTATCGGTTAGGGCTAGAGAAGCTTGATTTGGCTGTTAAGCTGCTTCTTTGTCGAGAGAGCTTGCTTTATGGCATACCTTTTTTTGTTGGTGGAACACAACCTTTAGTAAAAATCATCGTGGAACACTAACCTTTAATATTTTCTTCGTGAAACACACATTTTCATTAGAGTTTGACAAAAAAATAATTAAAAACCACTCGTTGACTTGTTTTTCTGATTAAAGGCACGTGCTTTGTCTTCTTTCTCCTTTCGGCTGTCTTTTTCCCTTCAAAACCATATTTTATACTCCCTTCGGTTCCTATTATTGTCCCATTTGCTTTTGGGATGAATATTAAGGAAGGAGAAAATGAATGGCTCAAAAAAGGAGGAAGAGAGAAAAATGAGAAAGTAAATGTGAACCACACATTGATGGCCTAAATAGGAAAGTGGGACAAATATTAAACCCAGCTCAAAAAGGAAAGTGGGACAAAATTAGGAACTCAGAGGGAGTACATCATTTTTCTCTCCTGATTCAATATTTAAATTCTCTTAAAGTTTCCTCTTAAAATACATCCCATATCTCTCTTACTTTCAGTTCTTACCTTTATTTTCTTTATTTGCCATAACAATGTCTAATAAACAAGGCTAATTAACAACTAAAACTAATAAACATAAATGAAGGGACGTGCTATTTCGTACACGGATTTTACTCCGTTGTGTACGCAATTTCCGTCTTTATTCTTCTCATTTCTCCCTTTCTCCATCCCATTTGAGAGAGAATGCTTAAAGCAAAAAAAATCAGATCCCCAACAATCCCATAAACTATGAAGATAGATTTTTATTTATTATGGAGTACAAATTATTTGAGTTTGATTTTGATAATTAGCTAGCTTTTGGTTGTTGCGGTTTTGATTAGAGAAAAAATAAAAGCCCCCAATTTATATTGTGTTGATTTAGATGTTTAGGTGGACGACCACCCATCACCGCGACCCACAACCATCACCATCAGCCACACTCCAAGGAACCGTCAACTGCGCATCCAACGAACCAACGTTGATCGAAATATCGTAATTGCTAAATCCTAATTAACGATATAATTAAAAAATTAATGAGATGAATAACGAAATCCAAATTACTTGTTTCATGTCGAATAGTTTTAAATAATCGTGAATTGGTAGGTTTAATGGAGATTAATGGTAGGTTTAATGGTAGTTTTCAATTAATTTGGGTAGGTGTAATGGAGATTTTTTTTGGAGATATTTTTTTAATAGAAAAGGACAAACACGGAAAATAAATGGCAAAATGTGTAAACGGAGTAAAATTTGTGTATGAAATAGTAATTCCGTAAATGAATCATACTACTCTATCTCATCCAATCCAATGGTAATATTTATCATAAATGGACCATCCCATCCAAATTATTGTTGACAAAATCTTTTACCAACTAATCCTGAGAATCTCCCTTTGTTTACAACAAATGTCATTACTTTTTTCCACTATAATTTGGGACCCTCCATTTGACCATGTGATTTACCCATGATACACTTAATTTTTACCAATTTTCTTAAAACATGTGTCCGACCACACGTTACGATTGAATTGGATGGGAGGGGTATTAAACCATGAACAAATGAAATTTACAGAATTTAACATTAATTTATACATAACCCCAATCAAACAATGTTAATGGTAAAGAAATCAAATTGCTTCCAATAATAAAAAATACCCAACCCTAAACATTTTAGAGCTAATTTTAACAAAATAAGAACCCTAATTATAGTGCTAATCATAATCAAAGTAAAAAAACTTACTTTATTTACATAATATTGCTTCAAACTTATTGAATGTAACTTCTAATTTGTGAATGGATTTGAACTTTTAAGTAAAATAATTGATGAAATTGAGAAAATAGAAGTATGTTTATTGGGTGGGATTTAGGAAGATTGACGATGAGATTGGTGAGAGGGTATACAATAAGTCCTCTATATACTAAGAAAATAACACTTGCTAACATTTTCCCTCCAAAATACATTAATTTCTAAATAAAGAAGAAGAAATTCACAACATATTCAATGTCATTATTGACAAAAGTTTATAGAAATAAATTTAGAAATTTTATAATATGATTTTATTAACTTCGTGACAAAAAATTGATTTTTATGAATTGCAATTTTATTTTAAAGATGAATTTTTTACTTTAATTTTTTTTAAAAAGTTCGAAATTCAAGGTATATCATTAAACTCCTTATGAAAAAGTTTCACAAACTATAGAGGAAGAAAGTTTCATTTTATAAAAATATCCTTTATTTACGACATATTTAAGGGAGTTTATTTCACGACATGTTAACTACTAAAAAATCATTATTATACATTTTTTTATAAATATTTACAGTTTACGGTATATTGATGAAAAAATTGAGGAGTATCTCGAATTACGAGATAACGGAGTATAAAAATATTAACATTATGTTCAATGAAATACACTAATGACATTTCAAGCACTCAATTATCTTGAATTGTTATTTTCGTAAATCCATGATGAATCCAAATTATTTGAATTGTTTTCATAAACAATTCAAATAAACAATTCAAATGAATAGTTTTCAAATAAATCCAAACAATTCACATAATAACTCTCTCCCCTTCTTTATGATGTTCCACTTACTTTTGGGGAGAAAATAAGAAGAAAAAGAGATATGTGGAGGAAAATGAAAGTAGAGAAAAAAAATGTGTTGTCAGAAAACATGGGAACCACAAATCCTATGCCGGAGGGAAGAAGAAAGTCATAAGCATTTGTATTTTGAGTGTGTTTACACAAGTAAGTCTTTGCACTGCTGCAGGAATGATTGCAACGTGTCATACCTAGTCAGAATGTTCTGATTTGGTGTGCCACGATGAAGGATCGCTCCTACTGCAGAAAGCAAAGCTTGATTGCTGCTGTTCTTGCTACTATCTATGGGATATGGTTGTAGAGAAATCGCTATTGGCAGGAAGGGAGTTGATTCAAGTGATAAAGGGTACTATTGAGAGTCGAATTAGGAGAAGAGTCCATAGTATACCTACAATTTTGAATGGAATTTGATGTGATGTATATAAAAGTACATCTAAAAAAAAGAGAACCACAAATCATAAACAAGAAAGAAGAGGAGGGAGTATGCATTTTACTTGAATAATGTACTCATATTTTAGTACGGAAAAAAAGAAAAAATTTGTACTTTATATTGCTCCCTTCTTCTTTAATAAGCCCATGTGGGTTTGGTACAAAGTTTAAGAAAAGGTGAAAAAGTAAGAGGATAATGTTGATATGATGCATGTGATGAAAGAGAAATAGAGATGAAAATATTTTCTTAAGAAGAAATGGGGCTAACTCAAGAAAAAATTATAAAAGGAATATGGGGCGTATTCAAGAAGGAGCGAGTAATTAGTTTTGTTTATGCATCTTACCGGGAAAGTCGACTAAAACGGTAATACATTGATTTACACCAAGTGGAAGCTAAACTCTAGTTGTTATCACAAATGATTGAATTTGGATTTAATCTAATAAAAAATCATATTGATATTAATTTTATGAAATATAAAAATCGTTGGTCAAAGTTGTACGTAATACTTGCTTAAATAATTATTAAAAAGCAATAATTACTCGAAAAGGAATAATTAATTTAAGTGTTATTAACGTAAATAATAAATGATTCAAATATTTAATTTAAAACTTGAATTCCTGAATAAATGAGGTGGAGGCAGACCGAAGGGGTCGTTCCATGGTGCAAGTGCGACCCCAGCGATTTCCACTAACGATATGAATGTATTACAAAAGAAAGTCTAGGCATCAAAGAAATGATTGTTGCGCAATGGTTTCACTATTGTGTCTACCTAGCATAAGTCTTGTGCTTGAAACCCACTAACCACATACTCCCTATGTGGAGAGAGTATATTCCCTTTATTTTAGAAACCAGTTAGCCTCCTCCCCTTTCTTTTTCTTTTAACTTTTACAACTATACATATTACCATCATCTCGAGTTCCTGAGTGTCGATCGACCCTAACCTATCCCACCCCACTTTCCGACTCCGGCGTCGGCATGCTAACCCTTCCGATCATCTTGTTTTTCATTAAGGAAGTCTTTCACAAATCACAATGTTTCAATATTTTTAACCTTGTCTTTTGCTCATTGATCAAGTGTTGAAAGAGTATTCTCTATGAGTCTGGTAAAGACTAAGTTAACGAATATCATGGGTGATAAGCTCTTAAATACTTCGTCTGTTTTATTTATTTGTTTGCATTTTATATTTGTAATAAAAATTATTTTAATCAAAGACAAACAAATGAAGGAGATAGAGAGAGTAATTGTTTTGTTTCATATAGAGAGATTTATTCAAACCTTAGCTACTCACACACTCGGACACGGACAGGCATGTATCGGAGTGCCAGACACGTAACTTCAAAAATTAAAAAATACGTGGACACGTTCAACGGAGCGTCTTGACCAATAAAGTGGACACGACGCGACACATCGCTCTTTATAGAAGTTATGAACATTTGAAACTATTGGTCAATAGTTCACACTTTTCTTTATTGGGTATGTCAGTCAATAGTTTACACTTTTCTTTCTTGTTAAGTTTTACATTCTACTTTTTGTTTTTTTAATAAACTAACAATTAATCCTCTATCAGTAACTTTAACACCTTAATTTTTGTGTTTAAAGGAAACGTAAACTATCTATTGGAACGGAAGGACTAAGAATTTAAACTTCACAAAGAAGAAAATTCACATGAAGATTAGCAATATTTTTGCTGCTTCTATGGTTAACGTTTGGCCACTAATTACGCCTATGTGGGGTCATATTTTTACCTCCATCTCCTTAATTTGTGCCTCCATGGGATGTGTTTGTGTCGTGTCCAATTCTACCGTGTCAGACACGTGTCACGTGTCGTGTCGGACACAGGCTGAGTAACACACATTCAAACAAGAGATGATGATGTATTGACTTGTTTCTAAAATACAGTATTGTCGGAATTTTAACTTTTTCTTAGGGCTCGCTTGGGATGGGGTTAATTATTCCGGGGTAATAGAGCAAAAATGAACTAGAAATGGATGAACATGTTGCTTGATTGTAACACTTTATAGTGTAAAAGAGATACGAGGGGGAATAATTACCCGCATTGGGGGGTAATGCATTACTTGGGGGGAGAGGGGAGTAATAATTTCCCCCCTAAATAAGCTATACTTCCTTAACTTTCTCCATTTCCGCCTAATATCATCACTACTTTCCATCATTTTCTAGTTCATTTTTGAACTATTACCCCCGGAATAATTAACCCCATCCCAAGCGAGCCCTTAGTCTTACTTTTTAGAGAACTAGTTGGAAAGCTCGTGTGATGCACCGTTCGATTTTTAGTAACGACGATAATGACACCAACTTAGAGGATTACATAAATTGATGAGATTACGCAACATTAGAAAGTAAGTCGAAGATAAGAGTATGTACCTAACAAAATACTAACAACTTGTTATAATTGTAAAAAATCCTAATTGGTGTAGCTTGTTATATGGTTCATGGCTAAAAACTACTCTGTATAAGAGAGGTAGATGAAATTATTACCGTGATGACGGTGCCATTATTAATTGCTGGCACTTTGATGGATGCATTGATTTGTTTTAATATTAATTTTTTTAGCTGATATCCAAGTACGAATGATTATTATTTATAATATAGACTATAAACCTATTATAAATAATTTTAAACATTATTTTTGAGGTGCATTTATCTCATCTTTAAATAAAATATATAAATTTGACACGTATATAATTTATATTCATATAAATTTATAATTAAAAATTATAGATATATAATTTTATATACATGCATGCATGTCGCCTAATTTTGAAGATTCACCACCTGAATTAAAATTATCATCATTTATATAAAAATCTTATACTCCTCTGATTTTTAATTATCTTCCCCTCTGATTTTTGGGTGAAAAATAAGGGTGCAGGGATGTGTGGCTCAAAAGAGAAGAATGATGAGAGAGAAATGTAAGGGTAATTCTAAAACATATGTTGATGACCCAAAATAGAAATAGAGAAGAAAGAGTGTTTCAGCCCAATAAGGAAACAGAGAAGATAAATAAAAATCGGAGGGAGTAACGTATTATTAACACATATAAATCCAAAATCTTTAAACAACATGAAAGTCACAAAAGATTAATTAAGACGGGATTAAGACATTCCTCCTTACGGAATAAGTCAAAATCTAATACAACGATTAGATCTCTATAAGACGACTTCGTAAATAATAAATAAGGGTTGATACTTTTTTATAATTGTAGATTACTCTATTGTACCTAAAAATTACGATTTTATCCTTCTCATTTCCACTTTCCATTTTATTTTTCTAGAGAGCTTTTCGAGATGATGGAAAGAAAATCTCGAAGTTCCAAAACTTCATCTCCCTCGACCACCCACTACGCCGACGATCACTCCGACTCATCACGCCGATCTCTACTCCGGTTAGGGATGGCAACGGGTCCAGACCCGGCGGGTCGGACCCATATGGGTCGGGTCTGGGTCTCATTTTTTCAGATCCGGCGGATCCGGGTCGGGTCTGGATCTTATTTTTGAAAACCGGGTCCGGGTCTGAAATACTGGACCCGGGCCCGACCCGTGGACCCGGCACTTTAATTAAAAACAAACAAACAAACAAACAAAAATCTACATACATACGCAAAACTGCTAGCAAACAACTAAATTACTAAAATAACTCACTCTCTCACTTCTTTCCTCACCATTTCAATGTTTATTCAAGGTTTCCTAAGACCGTTATGAATGAGTTTGTAAGAGTGTTTAATTTCTTAGTACAATATATGTCGTAGATAATTTTGTACGTGATAAAAAATACCGGCAAAATTTGAAATTTGGAAGAAATGAGGAATGTAGGACAAAATAAAATAAAATAGTGAGACCCGCGGGTAGACCCGGACCCGAACCGGACCCGGTGGGTCTGGATCCGGGTCTTAAAATTTTGGACCCGGCCGGGTTCGGGTCGGGTCCGGGTCTAGGGTAATTTTGACGGGTCCGTGTCCGGATCCTAGTGGACCCGGTCCAGATCCGGTCCATTGTCATCTTTAACTCCGGTCACCAAATTTTTTTTTCATTTTTTTAAAAGATAATTAATGTTATTTTTTCAAGATTTTTTTTTCGGAAAAATGATTAATTATAACGGAAGTTTCCCGTGGTACCCTCGAACTATGTCACATTACACATGGTACCCCTGTTTTTAAGTTTGTGCCCATGGTAACCTTGAGTTTTATAGTTTAGTTCCAGATTTGCCCTTACCCAATTTTCTGTTATGACGCCGATAAATTATGACCAAAAGTTCAATGATTAGTTGTTAATTAATTTTGGAGGGGAAATTAATTACATCACTTAACAACTATTTTTCTTCAAAAAGAGAGGGTTCCCATGATACCCCTAAGTTTTCGTAGTTTTCCCATGTTACCCCTGAAAGAAAAGCAACGACTCATTTACTGAACTAGCCGTTACACAAGTGTTTTAAAATTCACTTCCCTTTCTATTTTGACAGAAGAAGAACAAAAAATTCACACTTACTCACTCAACCTTTTCACCTCCTTCACTTGTACAAAAAAAAAATGGAAAAAACTTCATCACCATACCTTAAAGCTCGATCTGAAACATCAAATTTTTCCATTTTTTGTACAAGTGAACAAGGAGGTGAAAAGGTTGAGTGAGTAAGTGTGGATTGTTTGTTTTTCTTTTGCCAAAATAGAAATGAGAGTGAATTTATAAGTATTTGTGTAACGGTTAGTTCAGTAAACTAGTCGTTGCTTTGTTTCAATGAGTGATTGTTTTCCTTTTAGGGGTATCATGGGAACAACTATGAAAACTTAGGGATGTCATGGGAACAATTATGAAAACTTAAGGGTACCATGAGAAAAAGTAGTTGAGTGATGTAATTAATTTTCCACCCAAAATTAATTAACAACTAATCATCCAATTTTTGGTCATAATTTAACGGCGTCGTGACAGAAAATTGGGTAAGGGAAAATCGTGAACTAAACTATAAAACTCAAGGTTACCATGTGAACAAACTTAAAAGCATGAGTGTCATGTGTAATATGACATAGTTCGAGGGTACCATGAGACTTTTCTCTAATTATAATTTTTTTTACTTTGGGAAAAACAATTTATTTTATTTTTTCCCCTAATTTATTAGAGTACATTATAATTAATTAGGATTATTATAATATTAAAAAAAAAACTACTCCACTCCCTTCCCCCTTACCGGGTAACCCTCCACCTTACCACCATACCACAGCTGCCCTCCCCACTTCCCCAGTCCTCCACCGCGCCGCGCCACCTGTCGCCGGCCTCCCACCACCACACCGCTCTCTCCAACCACTGGACCACTCTTGGCAACCCCTCCCCCTACCACCCCTGCCTCCCCACCGCGCCGCCTTACCTCCGGCCACCCCCACAGAGGCGTCACCCCTGCCACCAATCCCCCCCCCCCCCCCACAACCCTCCAACCACCGTCACCCTCCAACTACCCTAAACCCTAACTATTAAAAGAGAAAAAAGAGGTTATATTAATTAAGTCGATTTTTTTGATAATTATTCCATGTTAAAATATCATTACTGAATTAAATATCTATTACTGAGTAATTCATGATGAATTCACAAGCAACGGTCGATTGATTTTTAGAATTGGTGAGGTACACGGGAGAATTTTGATGAAACAAGTTAGAAGGGGAAAGATTGCTTTAGAATAATAAGGATAATTTTGGAAAATCCAAGAAATTTTAGGGAGGGTTGAGTAACAATAAAGTATGAAAAAGTAATTCCGTAAATAAGATGACTTGAAATAATCTTCATATAATAATATGCTGGTTTCTCTGTCTTGTCTTGTAACGTAATAACGGTTGTTTCTTCATAATTTTTCATACGCATTAGCATAGAGTTTTTGATGGAGAATACTATATTATATAGGCAGAAAAAGGATCAGTTTCCTATTCGGTTTGTAGTTTAATTTAATCTCGACCTTCTATCAAGTTGAGTAAATATGGAAATATTTCTTATTTAATCGATATTATTATGATAACATCTCTCTTAATGACTCGATTTCAAATAAGATCACAATTATTATGGAAAAAATATTAGCATAATAATATGGAAGACATATTACGTATTCCGTAATATTAATATATCATATAAAAGTAATAAATAATTGTAATTCACTTTCCTTTATTCAGGTTGTATTAAAAATTTTAATTCACTTTTAATTTACTTTCCTTTATTTAAATCAACAAAATATATTAAAAAAATTATTCAGGTTGTATTAAAAATTTTAACTCACTTTTCTTTATTTAAACCAACAAAATATATTAAAAATTCGGTTCAGGTTGTATAAGAAACACTTTCCTTTATTTAAATCGACAAAATAATTTTTCAAAATTTATTCAGATTGTATTAAAGATTTTAATTCACTTTTAATTTACTTTTCTTTATTTAAACCAACAAAATTTATTTAGGTTATATTAAAAATTTAATGCACTTTCCTTTGTTAAAATTTTATACTTAGTTGGAAAATTACTAAAAATTTTATGTAGGTTGTTTAAAAAAATTTAATTCACTTTCCTTTATTTAAACCAACAAAATATATTAAAATATTTATTCACTTTTCTTTGATAAAAAATTTATTCAGTCTGTTTAAAAAAGTTGCTTCTTATGTATGACATCTTGTAATTCACTTTCCTTTATTTAAAACAACAAAATATACTCAAAATTTTATCCAGGTTGTATAAAATTTTTTAATCAAGTTAAAGTTTATCGTTAGTTCAAATAAAAAAAGGGACATGCTAAATCATACCCAACTTTTTACTATTTCATACCCAACTTTCCCAAACTACCCTCATTTTTCCCAATCAATTCATCACCAATTTCTCTTTTCCCTCTTTCTCTCTTTTCCTCCATCAATTCACCACCGCGATATTTCTTTTCCTCGTTTAATTCACCAGCACAATATCTCTGTTCCCTCATTTTTTTTTCTCAATCAATTAACCACCTATCGTCGTCGATCGTAACTCTAACCACAATTTCCACCATCTTACCTCCAACCACCACCCCTAATTAGGGTTTAAGTAGAAAAAAAATCAATAATATAACGTCCAATCCAATGACTATTAAAAATTAAATTATTAATAAAAACAATACACTTAATTGTCTCAAATATAAATTACGAGTATGATTTGTTAGGGCTTAATCTAATTAGGGTTTAAAAAAGAAATTGAATAAAAAATTAATTAATAAAAACAAAGTTTATTAATAATAACAAAATTAGGCTTAATTGAATACAAAAGTGAAACTACTAATAAAAATAACAAAATTACTTGTCTTACGTGTAAATTATGATCCATAATCGTAAAGTTACCGAAGAATTTAGTTAGTTTTTGAGGGGTTGAGAAAATAAGCAAAGTGTTAGATTTTCAGAGATCAGAGAAAATGGTAGCGAATGAAAAAAATAATGAAAAATTGGGTATGAACTAGTAAACCTGGGTATGATTTAGCAACTACGTAAAAAAATAGAAAACCCAGTACCTTTAGTTTTAGTGAAAGATTCTTTCACAACATAGATATATATTTTTTGCTTTTCAATTATCCCATCGTATGAATAATCTAGATTGAAGTTTTCATTACCCGGAACAATAAATAGAAGAAACGAACGAAAAACACTGGGGGTTGGTAACGAGTTAACTTGGGTAGTTAGTAAATGATGAATAAATACTTTCCAAATAATTGTGGGAGTGACACATGAGCTTTTCTTGTGAGGGTGAATGTGTGGACTTAAAAAGACATCGTTACGATAAAATAGGGATTCTCGTGTATAGACAACACATGCCTGATAAATTGGTGGAAGGCAAGCTGTTTCAATCTTCCTCAAATTAGAGTACAACTAATGGTATTTACTTATCTATGCAGGAAAATTATTTATCGCTGATACCAACAATAGTGTCATTCGATACATGAATTTGAACCATGGGGAACCCGACCTTCTTACGTTAGAGTTAAAGGGAGTGCAGCCTCCTGCTCCAAGGACGAGAACTATGAAACGCCTACGAAAGCGTGTCACGCCTGATACACAGATTATCAGAGTCAGTGGTAGTCAATCTAATGAAGGCAATTTGGACCTGCGGATATCATTACCTCCTGGATATCATTTTTCAAAGGTCTCCTCTCTCTCTATCTATCTAATGCTCGGCGCAGATCACCGTTTGTTCTTTTGATAAAAAAAATGATGATTGGAATATATGTAGGAAGCACGCAGCAAATTCAATGTAGACATCGAGCCAGAGAAGTCACTTATTATTGAGCCCCTGGAAGGAACTCTCAGTCCAGAAGGAACTGCGACACTACATTTCAGAAGAGATACCCTTTCAGCTTCTACGATCAGAATAAGTTGCAAGGCATGCCTCTATCCATTAAGTTATATGCGGTCTACAACTTTACATTGAACTTTGAACCTTTTAGTTTGATGTCAGGTCAATTATATATATTCGTAGGGCATAGAGAATTTAGAGACACGATTCTTTCCAAAAAGTCGCTTCACTCATCATGACTGGTTAAAGGGATGGCTATGCTGGTAGCTCAGGCTTATTTGCATCCAGCTACCAAACGATTGTTATGGCCTAAGGATGTCAAGTATATGCAAGATTAAATTCCCAAGTCATTTGGATAAATGAACCTGATGTGGAATAGAATTTAAGGTTCTGGCGATTATGGGATCCTCACATGAAAAAAAAACAAAAAACTGGTTGCTGATTTTTGAGATGTGTAGGGCGAAAATCACTTTTAGTGGCGACATGTCATTCTCAATTGTCTGTGGATGTATCAACCATGTTACTGACTATTATGATCCGTCAATTACCAACAGCATCAGAGCCTTAGTCCCAAAAAAGATTTGAGATTGGCTAACATGAATCAATATCTGAGTTCGTCAAGTCGTCATCCATAAAAACAACTAAAAATAAAAGGTAAGCGAGCAATGAAAAAGAAAAATACAGGAATAAAGATACACTTTTGAACGTAAAATAAAATTGAAAGCGTTAATAATAAATTTTAAAAGCTTACAAATCTCAAGTTAAAAAACATTATGAAAATGATTCTGAAAATAAAATAAAGAATTAAGAATAAATAAACAAAAGGATAGTCCTCAAATATTCTCCGCCACTCAAATCCCTTCCCGTCCTCTCCAACGCCATATCTTCTCCAATCCCAAGGAACTTAATATCATTTTCAATCACTTTCACCCAAGTCTGTTTAGGTATTCCTTGTCCCTGTACCAACCCATGCTCTCTTCATTCTTCACGTCTCTGTATTGGTGCATCAATCAGCCTCTGTTTCACATGACCAAACCATCTTAACCTATTCTCCCTCAACTTATCCTCTAAAGGAGTCAGTCTGACTTTCTCCCTAATCAACTCATTTCTAAGCCGATCCTTTTGTGTATGCCACACATCCATCTTAGCATACGCATTTCCGCCACATGCATCTTTTGCACATGACTATTCTTTACCACCCAACATTTTGTGCCACATAAAAGTGCAAGTCTAATCTGTGAGGTACTCCTTGATCACATAGTAACCCCGTTGCGCCCTTCTATTTCAACCATCCTGCTTTAATCCTATGGGCCACATCGCCGTCTAATTTTTCATCCTTTTGTAGAACCAAGATAACGGAAAAACTTTAATGCATGTATAACATTCCCATCAAGCGTGATAGTATTTGTCTGTCCACTATGAGTTCCACTAAATCTGCACTCCATGTATTTAGTCTTACTTCGACTTAACCTAAATCCACGCGATTCTAATGTATGTCCTTAGAGTTTCAACTTCCTTTCTACTCCGTCCTTCGTTTCCTCAATCAATACTATATCATCGGCAAACATCATGCACCAAAGGATATCATCTTGGATTGTCCCTGTCAATTAATCCATGACTATGGCAAAAAGGAAGAGAATAAACGCGGAGCCTTGATGCACACCAATCGTAGTAAGGAAATTTGCGATCCTTCCTACTGTAGTACGTACACTTGTACTAGCTCCTTTATACATGTTTTTAATAATGTCAATTTACTTCTTTGGCACATCCTTTTTGGCTAAAGCCCACCACAGTACCTCCCTAGGTACCTTATCGTAAGCTTTCTCTAAATCAATAAAATCATATGCAAGTCTTTCTTCTTATCATGATAGTGTTCCATAATTTGTCTCATCAAAAACATTGCTTCCATAGTCGATCTCCCGGGCATAAATCCACATTGATTTTTTGGATCATAATTTCTTAGTATGATTCATCAACTTAATTTTCTGATACCCTTTCATTTATTTTTCTTTGATGTGCTAAATTTAGGTTATCTGTTTCTTCTTTATGAAACGAGGCTGTGATAAGTGATAACTACACATTGGACGGCCAACAGCTTGACATGAATTTTTTTTTCCTTCTTGCAGGTTTATTATTGCAAGGAAGATGAAGTATGTTTGTACCAATCATTAGCCTTTGAGGTTCCCTTTAAGGAGGGTATCCTAAAATCAGACCCTACTGGTATTACTCTTGGGTATGTTGTGAAGCCAAAAGACAGTAGAGATACCATAATGTTGCCATCTACTTCTTGAGGGCCATGGACTGTCTTTGTATTTATGCTGTCGAGCTTTCAGGGATATCATTTTTGCTCAACTTCATGTATTGTTAAATGCAAAACTGTATGGAGGCTTAGTTTTATGCAGAAAACCTTCACTTGATGGCGTAATACAAGAAATACATTTTTTGCCAACTCTCACATAAGTTATGGCGTTACGACGATGTTGGTTTATTGCTTTGTAACTTTTGCAGTGTAGAAGTTTATGGAGCAAGGAGAAATGTTTTGGTTTTTGAATCCTTGAAATGTCGTCAAAGGTTTGCTTATGTAGAGAAATTGGAATAGGGTTTGTGCATGCGCAGACGCCAAAACCTTGTTCAGGGGCCCGCAGATAACACAATAGGCTTTTTTGGTAACAAATGCCTGGGCTAGCCACACATTTCTAGCCAAGGTTGCCACTGGTGTTTTGACTTCGCTCTGTTCTGACCGAGTTTCCTTAATTGGCAAAATACTACATGCGTGTGAAGGGAAAAGGATAAGGAATTATTATTGTTGTTATTATTATTACTACTTCCTTCATTTTTATTTTATCTTCCCATTGACATAGGACACAAGTTTTTTTTGTATTGAATATAAAATGATGAATTTAAGAAATATTGGGGTAGAATGGTAAGTTTGTAAATAGGAAAAAATAAAGGTGTAAAGTGTTGTAAATAGTAAGGTTAGTATGGTAAAAATTATGGATCAAAATGGAAAGATAAAAAAAAGTGGATCTAAAAGGAGAATGGGAAAATATAAAAAAATGGATGAAGTATTATTTTATTTTATTTGTAAATTTTTTTTTTAAAAAAAAGAGAATTTTATTGATGAATTAAAATGTAGTTTACAAAAAAATTGGCGGGCAGTCGGGATACTATCTGGCTCTTGGCTTTGTGGCATTTTTGGTGTGGCAGTCAGAATTTTATTTGTTATGATATGGATGTTATCATCCCCAAACAATACAACCCTTCACCAAGCAACATATCCCTTTGTATCGATATCTATATATATGTATCGAGTCATGTATTACGAGTTACTGAAGATACAATCTCTTTGCATACAATAAACGGTTTCTCTTGTATTCTTATTCCATACGTATACAATATAATCATATTACGTTATCAGCACGATCGTCTTTAAGATTAACAATTGATTAACGGGAATAACATCGACTTTTTGGGTTCGATTACAACAAGATTATACTTTGAATTCACTCATCCCTGATTCAGATTCTAGGAATCCGTAAGTAGTACGTTTCTTATCTAGTATTTTTTTTGATAAAGTTCTATCATGATTATACAAGGTACACTCATATTACTTGTGAAATTGAGTTGATCACTTTCAATGTCTTTGTTTGCAATCACGGTTTGATTTGCCAGTTTATTTTCATAAATATAATGTGCTCTATTAATATATTAATGATTGTTGAGGAGACTCTGACTATATAGGAAATTTGGTGTCATGAACTTTGCTAATTAATTACTGCACATGTAACGGGATAAAAAGAATTCATTATATCATGATTGTTTCTGGAGTTACGGGATAATTGCATGCATTAACATTGGCGTATTTATATAACTCGTACAATTTATGATTGCGTTGTATGACATTGTATGCAAATATATCAAACCATGAAATTGTCTAAATATTGCTCCCAAATAGCATAGGTAACATCTTTTCACGATAAATATTAATTTATGATCAAATTTAACAAGTATATTAGTAGTATCTGTGTTACGTACTGTGTATGTCATCCATTGTATGAAAATTTGTTGATAATAGTTAGAATTGAGTGCATTTTTTTATCACACCATGATACTTTGATTAAATATATATACGGAAGTGTATGTTACGGAGTAGTAGTATCTTGAATCATACGTTAATATTTTGATCACTATTGAGAATATGATCAACCTATTTTGTTAATTTTCTCAAGTAGAGATTTATTATTTTTCAGTTACAATTGAGATTATCTAGAAATTTATTGAGATTATCTAATTGATATATAATTGAAAAGGTATTTTAAGAGAAATTTGTTTTATATTATTTATAATCGACAATTGTTACGGAAATATATTCATCATCAATTTCGGAAGTTGATTGAAAAGAACCAAGAACTTATTCTTATTTTTTCATTTATTAAAATAGAAAACATCATATCTGAAAATACTTGAGTACATGATATTCTAATGCATGATATTTCATATACGGCTTGTTCTGATATTGGCATGATTACTTTTATACATTCGTGGTGTTATGATTAGATAAAATTTTTGACTATTATTCTGTTTTGGAATGCTTAGTGGTAACGGATTTCATAAAGGTTTTGTTTTGTTCTATTTTTTAAATTGATTTCTTAAATTTATTTATTTATTTTTTCATATATTTTCTTTGTACAAATTTACTTGTTTACTGATTATTTATTAATTTAGTTTATATAGTGAACCATGTCGAATCTTACTAAACTCGAGTTTGAAGCCCTTGATATTTCCGGAAAGAATTATTTGTCATGGATATTAGATGCCGAAATGCACTTAAATGCCGAAGCATTAGGTGAAACGATAAAGGAAGGAAATAAGACAACATGTCAAGAAAAGGCCAAAGGCATGATATTTCTCCGCCATCACCTCCATGACGGTCTTAAAAATGAGTATTTGACGGTTAAAGACCCACAAATCCTTTGGAGTGATCTGAAGGAAAGGTATGACCACCAAAAAACCGTTATATTACCAAAGGCTCGTTATGATTGGTTGCATTTGCGTTTGCAAGATTTTAAATCTGTAAGCGAGTATAACTCCGTCATGTTCAGAATTACTTCTCAGTTAAAATTATGTGGTGAGAAAATTACTGATGGAGATATGCTAGAAAAAACGTACTCTACTTTTCATGCTAATAATATCGTCCTGCAGACACAATATCGTGAAAAGGGATTTAAAAAATATTCTGAACTAATATCTTGTTTATTGGTGGCTGAACAAAATAACGAGTTGTTGATGAAAAATCATGAATCACGTCCTACTGGCTCTACTCCATTTCCTGAAGCGAATGCGACACATTATAATAGAGATGATGCTAGTAGTAGTGGTCGCGGGAGAGGTCGTGGTCGTGTTCGTGGACCATGGCGAGGTCGTGGACGTGGTTACGGTGGATATCTTAGAGGTCGTGGAGGCTATTTCAAAAGGACACAATACCACCCGCAGTGGAACCAGAATGAAGAACAAAATGTGGACGATAAAAGTGAGGATGTGACCAATATATGTTTTCGATGTGGTGGGAAAGGTCACTGGTCTCGCGTTTGTCGTACACCAAAGCACCTAGTAGATCTCTATCAACAATCAATAAAGCAAAAGAGAAAGAATGTTGAGACAAACATGGTGATAGACAATGGTGAAGGTGACTTTGATTATGATGATACCAACGATGGTGAAGAGGAGTTTGATTGTAATGATACAATAACCCACTTAGATGCGGCCGATTTCTTTCCGATCAATGAAGGGAATAATTAAATTATGAAAGTATTACTATGATTTTATGACATGTCAAACTTATTAGTACCATATTTGTATTTATTTTATTTTTACTATTCACTTTGTGAAAGCTTGGATTTTATTATTATACTTTGTATATGTTTTTTTTTTATGGTGTTTAAGTATTTTATGAACATGATATATATGTATCTTAATTGGATTTTATTATTGTTTTAATTTACTAGTTATATTATGTATAGTTCATCGTTATGAAGTATTATATACGGAGTATTAATCTTTTTGGCAATTTTACTAATTCACTTTGTAACCTGAAGTTCGCGAAAATATTATATTAATCAATCGATAAGTATGACATAGCATACTCAATATACGCGTAAAATGGATAAATTACGCTGTTTAAAATACTCAAAGAAAGTCATATTCCCGAAAGGAAAATTGACGGGTCTTGCCTATTTATATGAGACACCAGTTGTGTCATGTCACATCTATCATTTTTGTTTTTGCCATATGATAAAATACAATTACTGTGCACATACGATATATATAGCTAACCGGAAGTTTAGCATGATGAGATTCAGTTAACTGATATGGCGTACGATAAGTGGATTTATCGAGATATAGCCAAATGCATAAGAAAATTGCAATGAATTAAAGTCAAAGTCAACAAGAAAATGATAAAGATGTGACACATTGAGGCCATCCGGGTTCTTGTTACACCCGTTTTGATAAACCCGTAGTTTATCTTGAAAGAAATGTAATAAAGTGCTGTACTTCTCTCGTGTATCAATGAAATATTATTTGAGGCAAGACAATACACTGAGATGGAAAATTATATTGGAGATCTAAATAATACTCGTAATTGGATAATGAAAATAATGAACGTTTATGTATTGGTTAATTATCTGACTTTTAGTCACACAGAATTTTACGAGTAGCTCGTGTAAACAGAGTTCACAATTTTAGCATGAACATGATGATCTCCTGAATGGGCAAATTTTAAGTCAGCACGTGGAAAACCAACTGCGTTATATCTAGCTCCCCAATATAGTATTCGGATGAAGAGTAACAATTGATTAAAATTTGTGTATAAGTTGAAATCTAAGGTGGATATTGGTGCCCTATAAATCTATCAAATAATGATAGTTTTTACCACCTTAGGGGGAGATTGATAAGGATAAGCTGGTAAAAAGAACAAACAAGTAATAATTGGTTCCCAAATGAACTCGAAGTTCAGTGACTTGTTAAAATATGATTATATCAATCCGAGAGTCAAGAAAACTCCGTATGAATTATGATTTACATCACTTGGATATGATGACGATGATATATTAGCACCTTATCATACAAGATATAAATTGAGAAGCTTGCCAAAATCATAAATTAATCACATTTGATGTGTAGTATGAAAATAATATTCGGTCCATATATTAAGAAAATGGTAAGCATGTGCAGTTGGTATTAAAGTTTAGAGAAAAATTAATGTCCCAGAAGTGACATAGATATCTGAAAGAAAATAGATGGCCTGTACGAAATATGTGAATTCAGATATCAAGCAGTACTGATAACATAAGAAATTATATCGATATATTTACGTTTTGGAACCAAATACAATTTGCGCGCGATATAAAATGGACATTAGTGGGGATCTTATATAAAAGTCCATCTAGAAAGTCGACATATAATTTATGGTTAAAATGAGCTCATGGACATGAAGTCCACCTATTGACCCGAAGTCAATCAAATTATGAATATTGGTTAAAAATCCCGTGTAATTTACATTTGGTCTTCATGTGCATGTAAATAGAATTTCATTTTTTGTTTCATACATTATCATCATTAGCTTAAGACATTTATCATAAAACATTGTTTATATCATATTACATGCATGCACACTATTATTGTTATCAAATGTTTTATTGCAGGATAAATATATAGAATTATAAACATTGTCATGATCTATGACTCCTTGAAGGAACTTGTTTTAAAAGATCATGAAATTGAGATTCATAAATGGATCAATAATATAAAGATCCTAAGATTATGTATCACTTCGACACTATGATTTCTAGGTAATATCCTAAGGAAGTGTGAGTGAAATGACTTAGTTGTTAATCAGATTGATTCTCCAGAAGAGATCAAATGAATGAATAATTATTGCTACACTCTTTTTCCCTTCGTCTAGGGTTTTTTTCCCACTGGGTTTTACCTAGCAAGGTTTTTAACGAGGTAGCTGTGCTCATGTTGTTCATATTGCGAATGATTGAAATGGTTTTAAGCAAATGAAATGGATCATATCGTTAGTGAATTATTCATATATGATAAGTTCTGAAGAACATGAAGCTTACAAGTATCACAGAGTTTCATTAATCGAAGATATCAAGTTCATTAGCTACAATGGAATCTACATCGAAGATCAAGAGTTATCCGAAGATTAAGTTATGTAATGATGAGGAGGAGTAATGCAAGTTGTACTCTTTTTCCTTCACCATGGTTTTTTCCCACTGGGTTTTCCTGGTAAGGTTTTAATGAGGCAACATAGAAGATGTTATATTTTTGGATGATTAACATCCAAGGGGGAGTGTTATGATATGGATGTTATCATCCCCAAACAATACAACCCTTCACCAAGCAACATATCCCTTTGTATCGATATCTATATATATGTATCGAGTCATGTATTACGAGTTACTGAAGATACAATCTCTTTGCATACAATAAACGGTTTCTCTTGTATTCTTATTCCATACGTATACAATATAATCATATTAATGAAGTATTATTTTATTTTATTTGTAAATTTTTTTTTTAAAAAAAGAGAATTTTATTGATGAATTAAAATGTAGTTTACAAAAAAATTGGCGGGTAGTCGGGATACTATCTGGCTCTTGGCTTTGTGGCATTTTTGGTGTGGCTTTTGGCTTCGTTCTGATCGGGTTTCCTTAATTGGCAAAATACTACACGCGTCTGATGGGAAAATGATAAGGAATTATTGTTGTTGTTGTCGTCGTCGTCGTCATGCAAGTTGAAGATATGCAGGTTTGGGAGACTGTGAGAGTGTCGCAGAAGTAACAGAGTGCTTACTTGAGGATCGCAAGATGTGGTGTTTGGGGGTCATGCATAAAAAGGCATATATGTTGATTATGTTCTACCGCATGTGTAATGTCGGGGCAAATGAATGTTAAATATTGAAGAACGTCGACAAGGCTATGGAATAGGGTCGGGTCATCAATAGAGGGGTCAAAGACTCAGAGGTGGTGCCGAGTTTGGCCAATGTGTTGACTGATGTTTGAGAGGGATTACATGAAGATGTTTGAGTGCGAGCCAAAATCTCTTTTGCATATTTGGACAGGGACAAGAAGAGTCTCTCCTTACGTCGGTCACCTGAGATACCCGTAAAATAGATTAAGCGACTCAAGTTAGTCAGGAAGAATTCAGATTTAAAGTGGTTGTTAATCGTCGCGAAGCCTATTGGATGAATTAATGAAGACGTTATCATTGACATAGAGAAGTATGTAGGTCATGTATTTGTCGGTGCGTAACACAAATAAGGAATGGTTGACTCGGCCGTTGACAAATCCGATGGAGATAACAAAGGTGGCAAATCGTTAAAACTAGAGGTGATCATTTGCAGGTTCGGGTCGGACATGTGTCGGGCTAAATGTAAAATTTTGACCTACGGACAAGCGGGCTAGCGGGTTTGGGACGGGTTTGTGGGCCGGACTTTTGTATATTTTTTAAAATGTTGTGTCCAAACCCACTAAAATTCGAGTCGGATGGGACGGGCCAATCGGGTGGTATATCCCATGAACAGTTATAATTAAAATCGTGGTAGATTGCTGCGGTGAGTAGACTTTTAGTCGAGAAAAATACAGGGGGTTGAGCGGGTTTCAAGTTTGTTGATGGTAGAGGGCGGAAGATGAGGGTAACAAAGACAACCAAATATCGGTAAGTGGCAGTAAGACGGTAGTTTTAGATAATAGAGGTTTTGGGTTGGAGAAGCGCACTGATTGGCCTTGCTAGGAGTTATATTATGATTGTATGTATAAGCTTAAGGTTTAAGGGGACGTAGGAGTCGGCGAGAAGGACATGGATGATGTTATTGATTGTATAGATTTTACGTTCAACTTTGACGTTTTGAGTGAAGATGTGATGGCAGGAGAAGTGAATGTTATTACTGAAACATGTGTGATGGGGGTATTATAAAATTCGCTCCCGTTATCACATCGATTTTTTTGGTGGAATTGAGTGGAGATTAAGGAGTGAAATTGATCGACCTCAATCTATAAAGCACTTTCGGCCTATATATAGCATGTAGTAACCTAGTGTACAAGGTTATTTTCAAACTTTTGTGCTCTAGGTTATCAATGGTTTTGCCTATTGTTGTTGTGCGCTAAATTTAGCTCATTTTTTCATCCATTTAGACTCGTTTTTCTTCCGTTATTGTGGAAATGTTGTGCAAATATCTCTTCATTCGAGACTTTCTCACATTAGCATCTCTCTTGTGCATTTTACGTGTTTTTGGGTAGTTTTTCTATTGTTTTGATAGGAATCTGTTTCCGAGAGTATGTTCGAACTTTCACTAGCACAAAAGGGTAGAATATCGTCCAAGGCATGTCACGAAGCCAAAGTCCAAACAACTAAGAGTGGAACTAAAAGAAAGAGGACAAGGATCCATTAGACGAATTTTCGCCCGATGAGGTCTTGCCAGGCGAAGTTTCGCCCGACGACTTATCTACCTCCTCGAAGATCTTCATCAAGTGAAATGATCGGATAAAATGACCGCACAAAACTTTCATCTACTGGGCGAAGTTTTGCCCGACGGTATCGATGTCCCAGATTTCAAAATTCAGAAGAAAAGTTGATAGGGTGAAACCATCGGCAAAGTTTCGTCCGACGGTAGGGCGTCGAGAATTTCAGAAATCCGGAGGACAGTTTCAACTTTTGAGGATCCATAAGACAAATTTTCGACTCAAGTGAAAAATCAGATTTGGACATTGTTTAAATGATCCATTAATCAACTTAGTATATATAGCTTTAACTTAATTTTGACACTATCATCACCTTATTCCTCATTAGTGTGCCTCATTATTCTCTAGATCTAATTTTTGTAAGCTTAATTCTACTCTTAGAAATCAATCAATACTAAGTAATTTTAGATCAAAGTAGAAGGTTTTGAAGGGTTCTTCAATGATTAATGACAAATTCTTGAGTTTCTTCTTTAAGATCGTTATTTTCTTATGCAATCTTCATTTTCCTCCTTGAGTTTTTCTCCATTGTGGGTATACTTTCTCTTCCTCTCCCTTATTCCCTAGATAGTTTTTCCTCTACTTTTCTCTATAGTTTATCATTTCCTTTGATTTTTCTTGCGTTGTTCTTGTCTTGATTAGTAGATTCAATCATTGGTTTTACTTTCTCCATTTTGTATTAGAATTATTTTTTTGGGGGAAAGTGTAAGTACTATATATAAATGAAAAAAAAAATCAAATATACATCAGTTGACCATCATCCTAGAGACGAAATTGTAATCTCTAGCACTAAGTATTCCTTTCTGAACATTATTGAAATACATTTTAAGCTCCTTAATCGTACTCTTACTCACTACATGAGGCCGTAAAAGAACTCCCTCCAATCTACTCTTGTTCCTTTGTTCCCATATGTTGTATACGGAAGCATTAATCACACTATTAGCCATTGCTCGCTCGTTGTAGTTTACTACCTTTCATCTTATCCCGCCATTTATTTGTAACCTTTCTGCAGAGATCTTGCTCTATCCAAGTTGCTACATTCATCAGGATACGACTGCTATACTCATATTACCAGAATAAATGATTGATTTCCTCCACCTGTTCGCCACAAATGCTACATAAATCATCAGACGTCAAGTTAAGCCTGTTGAGCTTTACCTTCGTGTTCATCGCATTGTGCTGATACATCCACGCGATCATTCTGTGTTTCGGTATTGTCCATTTGTTCCACACAAGTCTATGCCATTCTGTGTTTTTGTATTAGAATTAATCTTCTTTGTTTTTGTCATTATGCATGGTTTTAGCTTAAATCTCATATTGATTGCTTTTGTCATTTTCACCGTGATTTGTGAGTTGTTTCCTTGTTAAAGGGTTAGAGGAGGATGAATATGGATGCTTGAATTGAGGGGTTGTGGAAACCATTGCCATTGAATCGATTTGTCTAGCTTGTGATTATTGTGTTTGCATTGACTATGTTAGGCCGACCTAGTTGACCCAAACTCACCCGATTCAATTTTGGGGAAACCTGGGTTTTGGGTAGTTCCGGTTAGAGGTTAAGTTCTCTCATCACGAAATAAAGTGGGCTAGGGTAAGGTTGAATTGAGAAACCGAAAGGCGACTCGTTTCTTATCGATTGTGCATTGTTTTTCTAGATTCCCCGATTCATGTATCCGTATTTTGATTCCCCGACAACCCCCAAACGCTTTTCTAGCCTCGCCTTAGCTTAATTCTTCGATCACCCTCCCCCAAAGATCTCATCTATTAGTAATTTGCAATTCAATTAACTTCTTATTATTCGTCCTCGTGGATCGATCTCGACTTACCAATATCGCATTATTTGCATTGAGTTTATTGAGTTTTATAAATTTGTTTGACTACGTGCGTAGCGACACCCGCGCCCGATCAAAATGGCGCCGTAGCCGGGGACGTTGACTAGTTTATTGAATTCTAGATTATTTGTGTTTGGTTTTAGCTTTCATTTTATTTTTCCCTGGTGCTAGGAGACTTATTGTTTGTTAAGTTTAATGCCCAGGGAAAGGTGATCGCCTTTTTGGTTTGATTCGAAGTCAGAAAGAACATTCAGAGCGTTAAGGTTCCAGGGAAATAACTCGACAACCATCATACCACGCCCTTCTCTATCTCCTTCACATCAAAATCCTATTCTATCACCTCCACCATCTTTCACAAATTCACCATTCACACCTTCCACATCTTCTCCAAATACACCACCACCTCCACAAAATCCACCAAATCCACAAATTTCTCAAATTCAACCACCACCTCAACAAATGGCAACTCTAGGATCCCACTCTCAACTCACCCGCAAAGAGATCCCTTCTCCGGTTGACTTTTGGGTGATCCCAAATGATTATGAACCTAAAGCCTCTCTTACAAATGCGGTTCAAAAAGATACATTCCATGGTTTTTGTCAAGAGGATGCCCAAGAACATATAGCATTGTTTATGGAAATGTTAGTCGAGGCCCGCCTAAATGGGTTATCTTCATGCCAACTCCACCGACTCTTAGTCCCCAAAACATTGAGAGATGGAGCCCGGCGATGTTTACATGGCCATCCCGACAACACCTTCACTATACTTGGGCTCAACTCTCCAACGCGTTCTTGGAAAAGTATTACCCTCACTCGAAGACTAACCAATATCGCATGGAGATTCAAACGTTCAAACAAGACGAATTTGAAAGCCTAAGCGAAGCTTGGGAAAGGTTTAGAGATCTTCTTCGGAAATGCCCACGTCATGGCATACCCAATTGGCTAACGACCCAGACCTTCTATAACACTCTTTCCTCAAGGACTAAAGAAAACCTCAATTCGGACGCCGGTGGAGATTTCTCTTCCCTTACCGATGAGGCATCCAAAAATCTCATTGAAAAAATGGCAAGGAGTGATTCTAGGACAGGTCAATCAAGAGATTCAAGAAAGAATGTCGATGAGAGTTCCTCAAAAAGCAATGAAATGGAACTTGAAGCAAGATTAGAAGAATTGACCAAGAGAATGGATGTCATGCATTCCAAACCAACCCCTAGGGGCATGTATCAAGTTCAAGGTAATCCTCCTACAAAGCAACCATCTCCACCTAAACAAGAACAAACATGGGAACTTCATTGTGACCATTGTGGCAACTATGGCCACGACTCTAGTTCTCGCATTCCAAATGAAGAAACTTATTTCGAGGATTCAAATGAAGTTCAAGCTATTCAATCATATGGGCAAAGGCCTCAACTTGATCCCTTCTCTAATCATTACAATGCCAGCACAAGGTTTCATCCTAATTTCTCCTATGGAAATCAAAATGTTCAAAATCCGGTGCCACATATTCAAGGGAATCAATAAAGGCCCTTCAATCAAAGCCAACAAAGGCCCTTTAAACAAGGTCATCCAAAGGTGTCCCCATATCTACCTCCCCATCAAAGAAATAGTTTCAATAAAAAAGGTGGAAATTTTCATGGTCCTAGTGATAAGTGTAGTTTGTAGTGCCTATTTTGTTGTGTTTGGTCCCTGTTTCTCTTGTGGAATCGCTCCTTGGGAGCGGTTTCTGGGCTACTCATGCTTCTTCTAGTTCGTTTTAGGTCCCCAAGACCATTTATGAAGAATTGGAACGATTCCGACTCGTTTCATACACTTTTTGGAGCCAACGAAGTGAAGGAACGATCACTCGATGCCCTAGATTCGATCCCGAGACCTTGGGACCCGATCCCGAGCCTCTTAGACTCGATCTCGAGCCCCGAGAATCAATGAGAAACCCATGAGAAGCAAGGAGGGACCTTAAAAATCATATTGGAGGCCTACAAGACCCATCCCCGTCGGGAAGGACCTCATCCCGTCCGGGATGAGGTGCACAAATGCAAAGGGTCTGTTTTGGGGTCGTCCCCGACGGGACCATTTCGTCCCGGACGGGATGAGGCAGCTGTAGCCCGCATTTTCTTCTTTTCTTCTCCTTTGCTCTTGTAACCCTATATATACCCTCCCTCTTGTAATCTAAGCTTATGTTAGACATTACCCACTAAACCCTAGACTACTTTAGCATAGATTAGCATAGATTAGAGTAGATTAGTCGTTAATTAGTCCTTAATCTAGTTAGCTAATCTTGTATTAAGGGATCTCTTGAAGAATCCATCCAATCTTGACAACATTGGTGGATGTTTTGGGTGTTCTTTATATACAAGTTCTCATCTTTTCATTCTCTTGCTAGTTGGTATAATCTTCTCATCCTTTTACTCTTTATCTTTGTTTATGTTATTCAAGTTTCAATCTTTAGCTCTTGTTTATTGTTTTGTTCATCATCCTTGTTAGTTTTACATATGTATGCTCTTGTTCTTGTTTTGGTTTCTCTTGTTAGTGTTAGTTTTAGTTTAGTTATGTTTGATTAGACTCTTGCTAGGGTTAGTAGGGATATTGGGTGTGATTAGGGATGATTAGGGTGAGATGGGTGGTACTAGATGTTGTTTTTGTTGTTTCCCATTTACCTTGCACTCCACATGTTTGATGAATTGCTTGTGAGACTCGAGACGATCAATCCTTGTTTTTCTTGCCTCTTCTCTTGTATGTGTGTGTTTGGTTGGTTGTTTTGGTTTCCTCATTAGTAGCGAGAGCGTGGTGAGGATGACCCCTAGGCCGTTTAAGTAGCGAGAGCCCGATCGGAACCTAGGCTACGAAAGCACGCTAGTAATCCCGTTTTTCCCCTTCTTATGCCCTTGGCATCCATGAACCCGACCTAGCCCTAGTTTCTGCTTATCGTTTTATTAGCTTCCGCTAGTCATTAGATGCTTGTTTAGCCTTTTTATTTGTTGTTATAGACTATAGTTTAGTCCTTAGCCATCGCCTAGATTAGCTTGTCTTGAACCTAGTCTTTGACCGTAGCACACCTTAATCCGACACCCCGTCCCTGTGGATCGACCCAACTTACCCTATCTACCCAGTTAGGAATAGTTGGTTTTATTTGACCGGTAGGATAGACGACAAACACTACCGTCAAATTGGCGCCGTTGTCGGGGACGGCGTAGTTTAGACTTTTGTGTGCTTAGTTTTAGACTTTGTTCTTGATTTTTGTGTTTTCTTCTCCTTGTGTATCTCCGTTCTACTTCTTGTGTGCTATTCTCCCTTCCTAGTGCCTCAAAAGCACTAGGCTACTAACGTTTGCTCAAGTGCTTCTAGTTCATCCTAGGTATCAAAGCAACGTTATGGATGTAACACCCCTGATTTTATAAATTAAATTAATTTAAATTTATATTCGTATTTTTATTTCGTTTAAGATTTAACTCGTAATTCTTAAAATTATTATAAAACGAATTTATCATTTAATCGTTTCAAACTCCTAAAATTCCATTTGTCTCGGAAAATCTTATTACATTTAAAACATATTTTATTACTGTCTCGATTTATTTTTAATTTAATTCTTATCGAAAGTCTATTTCGACGATTTAAATTCTTAATTCTTTTTATTTATTTTTATTTAAACTCGAATTTCTATTTTCGGCTTGAGGCTCATTTATTTTAAAGTTTCGTCAAAACATTTATTACCTTTCCTCGAGAAATCATTTTAATTCACTTCATCGAAGATTTATTATTTTTCGGGAAATACTATTTCATCGTCTAATTATTTATAAGCTTCGTTTTCGTCTCGAATATATTAATTACTCATTTTATTTGACGGTCCGATTATTTATTAATTTTATTTGCTCGTTTTATTTCAACTTGTGGGTCAGTCAACTTATCGTTACGGGGTCCATCTCTTTCCCGATTCATTTATCTAACCCGTATACATTGTATACAAGTCTCGGAATCCGTACACTTTGGTGAAGTGTATTTGCCCATTTGATTCAACTCCCACTTTTACTGACTTGTATACTACTCTTTTCAATTCATTCCTCTTCCTCTTCCCCTTTTCTTGTTTTGTTCTACTGCCCACATTCAACGTCCACCTCTTCACTCCTTCCCCATTCATTCCCTTTAACTCCTCTATTCTCGTTCATCCTCTCTATTTCGCCTCTGCACCAACTTCTTCAGCCTTCATCATCCTCCATCTTTTTCCTTCGTCTTCCTCATTTCTTTTCGAGCAATCGGCCTTTGCTGCTGCCACTGCTATGCGCGTTTTGCCCCTGCTCCGTGATGGTGCGCCTCTACTGCTTGCCGAATTACTGCTGCTGCGTACTGCTTCGTGCTATTGCTGCTGTTTCGTGCGCTGCTTGCTGCTGCTGTGTGGTCAATGTTGTTACTGCCCTGTTGCTGCTATTCTTCTAGGCTCCGATGTCGGTTCCGATGTGGAAAGGTAATCTCGTCCTTCTCCTTTGTCTCGTTCTCTCTTATTGATCTTCTAATGCTACTGCTGTCCTTTATTCTCCTTTCTTAATCTTCCTCTTATCTTTTTTTTTTTGTTTTTTTTCTTCCCTTGTCCTATCCTGTTCGGATCATGCTGCTGTTGTTGTCCTTCCTTTCTATCTTCGTTTGTTTTGTGTCAGTCGGTCTTCGAATTTCCTCTTTTGTTCTTCCTTTTTCTTTCATCTTTTTCGCTTGTCCTTCTCGTTCTGTTTCGATGGTTGCTGCTGCGCGTTTTGTACTGCTGCTGTTCCTGTTTTGTCGTGCGTAATGTTGTCATCGTTCATTTTCCTGCTACTGTCGTAATGTTGCTATCGATGTTCGATCATCTTGTTTACGTTGTTGTTATGATGCTAGCTGCTGTTTGTTCTCGTCCTCAGGTTCTTTTCTTCTTCTTCGCATTCCTTTTTGTTTTAGCATCGTTAATGACTTGTTGCGCTGCTACTGTTCGTGTCGTTGTTGTTACTGTCCGATGTTTGACCTCCGTACCCCCCTTTATTCCTTCTGATCTCGTTTTGCTACCTGCTTGTTCCCAACTTCTTTATTTTCGTTCTCTGTCCTTCCTGCTGTCATTCCTGTTGTTGCTGCCCTTCTTCTATCATGTTTGTCGATTCGACTGAGTTCAGTCGTCATGCTTCCATTTTGGACACATCGTTTCCCTTTCCGTCTGGTGACGTTTACGTCTCATTCTTTTATTTTGTCTACTCGATTGTCGTGGTGAATCTAGTTCAGAAGACTAGCGGTTCTACAACTTGGAGCTTAAGAACGACATTTCTACTGATTTGGAGCTTGGGTTGGTCAAGAAGGAAGAGTACGAGTTCGTTTTGGATGCCGACTTAAGGTAACTTTAGGACGTTACTCGATTTTATATCGTATGTTTGAGTAGTTGTATGTAGTAAATATTTTAACTTCAGTTTTCTAATTTTAGCTATTTATTATTTGCTAAAAATATTATTTAATAAATCATATGCTTTTTAAATATTTTACGATTTTCGATATAGTTTTTTAAATCGTTAGTAATTTTATTATTTGCGATCGTTATAATATTTTGTCGGTTATCGTGATACTAGTAACTAAATAATATCGATTTCATATTTTCGTCATATTTCGTTAATTTCTAATTTTTAACTCAAAATCGTATTTTCATATTATAGTCGAGATTTGTATACTTGTTTAATAAATTAATTTTCGTTTTACGATTATACTAATAAATGAGAAAATAGTCGATTTAGTTTTAAATACATTTTAGTCGAGACTATTTTCACTAATAATTTTCTATTTGTTTCCGATTGACTATTTTTATTAAAATTTGTATTATTTTTATAAATCAAAGCTATTTCTTAAAAAAAATTGAAACCTTTATAAAATTCATTTGACTTATAAAACTCGTTGACTCAATTAATTTTGATATCGTTTTTCTTAAGATATCTCGTTTCTAAAATTTATAGTTTTAACTCGATTTCCTAATTATTTAAAAATACTATAAAATGACTTATTATGTTTTATTTATATTTTGAGTAACGAATTTAGAAATATATTAAAGTTACGATAACGACGATAATAATAAAATGTTAATTTCGTTAGAAATGCTATTTTTATACATTTCACTTATTTTAATAACTTATGGATTTTCTATAACAAAAATTTCTATTTTAAGTAAGTTTCTAAAATTAGAAAGTTTCTATTTATAGAAAGTTTCCCTTTTATATAAAATGTTTATTCCTTTTATCCTCATACTATTTTTATTGATTATATCTTTTGTATTTATCGATAATGGCTGGTTTTGGAGTTATGGAATAAGGACAAGTGTGAGGTTAGGGTAATATATTCTAGGGTTTACGGTTTTGCCATCAACTATAAGGCTAGTGTATCAGGAATCGGTACATTGGTTGTTGAACCGGGTGACAGGTATCCCGGGAGTTGTGTACATTTTGACCTTAAGCTTAGGCCTCGCAGTAAGTCGTCGTCATAAGTTGAACTGGGTGACAGGTAATCCCAGGAGGGGTGTGCATTGTCTTAAACTAGGGCCACGCATTTATAAGTCGCCGCTCTATTATGGTTGAGTAGCCTAGTTAGAGACCGAAGTTTGATTTGTTTGAACTAAGTTCTCGAAGCTAGTTTTAGTATTCTCCTAGTGAAAGTCTAGCCTTCTACACTGAATATTTCCATAACGCCTTTTTGAATATTTTTATTATTATCAATACGTTTTGATTTGCAGGTTGGCAAATATTTGATGTTTTCTTCGGAAAACTTGTTCTGATTTTATTATTCCAATATTTTCAGTTTCTCCGAAAGCTTATTTTTATTATATCATTTTAATGTTTTCCCTTTTAATTATTTTGATATAGTAATACTATTATTTTTTCCATATGGTATAATATGGCTGGGAGAACGTCCGAGTTACTCCCCACTGACGTGGCTGTTATGTTTATAACATGACAGGTATTTGCTGCTGGGTTTTGGGTGTGAGCTAGCGAGTAGCGTGGATCCTACTCTTTCTTCATTATGTAATTTATGGTTTTGTATTAACCTGTTTGGAGTTTTTTTCTTTTAGCCCTTTTGTAAAAAGAGGCTTTTGTATTGACTTACCATTTCTTTTAATAAGATATAGTTTGTCAGTGTGTTTTAATCCCAATTCTACAGTGTTTCCGCCACTGTATTGCGTTAGATTTTCTAGGGGATTACAATGGAAATGGCACGTCCTAGCTTCCATCAATCGTCACGAGACAACTATGGGTCAAATTGCCAAGCCCCAAAATTTCACCAACCGTATCAACCTCATCAACAATCTTACGAACGCCCTCCATATGGTTACCATGAAAGTTGTCAAGGATCATTCCAACATCCTAACAACTACCAGATACCCCCACATGACCCACAACCAAAAATCCCCAACTTTGAGACTTGTCAAATGATGATTCAATTGCTAAAGGGTCAACAAGAGGCGATAACTCTAATGCAAAAGAGTCAACAAGAGATGATGATTCAATTATAAGGGGTTAGGGAGGAATTTAGGGCCCAAAAAGCGGTGCAAGATGCTCGAATCGATGCACTCATGGCTCCCATCACGATGTCGGCCACTCGAACTCCACAAATTGTTGGGGAAGGTTCATTTGGGCAAGAAGGTCGGGTGTCTCCACAAGAAAGTCAACCCGATCATGAAGCCATGAATGAGGAAGAAAGGGTCAATCAAGAGACCATTGTTGAGTGTTGCTTGGATGGTGAAGATATGGGAAGAATGGAGGAAGTTGAAGCTTCAAAGGTCGACAATGTGGAGGGGTGTGAACATGATTCTCAAGGTAACTCTTGGGGAGCCGATGTATTGGCTATCAAATTGGATTTGTACGATTTTCTTCGTGATGAACCGGATCTTGACAATCCAAAGCCAAGTGAAGACATACCTCCTCTAGGCCATGTAGACAAGGTGAGTGAAAAGGAACGCAATACTTGGGAAAAAGAGGTAGATGCCTTAGAACTCGCCTTGAATGGGAAATTGAAGGATCCTAAAGCCTCCAATGAAGAAAACTTGATGCCTTCACCTCCTTTATCGCACTCGGTTCCAAGTCCCTTGTCTTGTGAGACGGTTGATGAAGGGGATCCTTGTCGGGCGGTGGAAGAGAACTCTACTCTCGACCCCGTAGAAGAAGCAACCCCCTTAGGGTGTGATCTCCCAACTCATAATGCCGAGCTTGACTCTAGACCACTATACCTACCGGATGGTCATAAGAGTCGTTCCTATCATGGTTTGGAAGACCCGAAAGATCACGAGAACCCCGAGCATAATGAAGATGATCGCTTCTTGCCTCCGACTTGGAAGCTCTTGAAGGTAGCTAGGCTCGGCCATTTGAGCCTCAATGAAGATGTTGCTAGAGCATTTGACTTACTCCTTCGAGCTCTTGATGGCTATGGAGGTGTAGATGGTGAGAGTATCCTATTGTAAATATCTTTTTGAGCTTTTGTGTGTGTATATATGTTTGTTTGGATAGTTTGGTTTCTAGGATTGTTAGTGGTTTTGTGAAATTCTTGTGATTTGGTATTTTGATGAGCGATGTGAGGGAGGGATTTTGATGAATGTGTTTGAGCTTACTTGTAGGTGTGAAGTGAATATGAATCTTAGAGAGGAGTGGTTATTGATAGAGCTTGGATTGTGAGCATGGGAGTCGGTTTTTGAAGCTTTGGTCAAGCTTTTGGGGTCATAGAGGGTTTGAGGACTCTTCCCGGCCGAGAAGAGAGCATCCCGATCGGGAAGGTCGAGCATTCCGACCGGGAAGGATGTCATCCCGATTGGGATGAGTGTACCAAAAATTGGGTTTTCTGGAGTGTCATCCCGACCGGGACGGGAGCTTCCCGACTGGGACGGGGGTGTCATCCCGACCGGAACCATCCATCCCGACCGGGATGATGCACTGCTCCTTCTTTTGGCCTCTTCTTTGTCATTCGAGCTCACCCAACCATTTTATACCCCCTCCCAACCTCCCGGCTCACCCTTGCCTCCATTATCCCACCCTTACACTTCATCCATGAACCTTTGCACCAAGTTTCACATCAAATCCCACCTCCTTATACCCTTATACTTTACCATGCGGCCTTATTGAGAAGGAAGAAGAATAGCAATGACAAAGACATGCTACGTGCCGATACCGACCTATGAGACGATGGAGCGAGTAAGTTGCTAACCGCATGGTACGGCAACTATCCTTTCTTTTCCGTCTTTTATTGCTTGTCTTCTTTTGTTAGTTCTCCTTCCCCTTATCATTTGTGTCATGGTGGCCCTCGGGGCCTTGGTAATGGTTGCTCCCGACTCTCGATGACTTGACTACATCGAGAGTCATTTGAAAAATCTAAATTTTACAAGATTTTCACATTTTTGTAAGAGTTAGTCGGATTTGGGCGGAATCCGGGCTAGGTGACTTGATTACACCTAGTCCTCCCCTCCCATTTTCCTTTTATTTCTTTCTTTTTATTTCTTCCCCCATCCATATCTTTTCTCGTCTCGGCCCATGGTGACTTGACTACACCCCGGCCGGACACATTCTACCTTTTTCTCCACTTTATTTTTGATTTTTAGCTTTATTTTTCGTAGTTTATTTTCTTTCCTTTTTAGTGTCTCCATACACTACGGTCGAGCATGAGGACATTGCTCGGTTTAAGTGTGGGGGAGCGATATTCTATCGTAGTTAGTTTTATTTTCGTTGTTTTTCGAAAAATCTTAAAAAACCATAAAAATTTGAAATTTTTTCACAAAAATAAAAAATATTTTCTTTTGTGTGTTCTCCTTTTGTGTCGTTATGTCGTATATTTGTTGTGTTGTGCGTGTTTTGCCTCCTTTTTTCCTTATAGGTTGCTTAATCACCGATAGCTTTGGAGAGCTTTCAAGACATCCGGTAACATCTTTCATCCCTTTTCCCTCTTTGTCTCTTGTGGAGTTTGGAGGAGATTTGTGATGATGTGTGCTCGGGTGGAGCTTTGTGCATATTAGTGGGTGATTGGTCGCTTATTTAGAAATTCGGGGTGGTGTTTGTTCTCTTTGTGTGTTTGTTTTGTTTTGTTTTGTTTTGTTGCCTTTGGTCTCTTTTTCTTTCGTTCTTGTCTCGTCTTTGTTTTGTGATGTGTACTTGTGTCTCGTGTGTAAAAAGGTTTTTGAAAACCCAGTTTAGGGGCTAGTGTGCAAGAGTTTACTTTCCCTTCATAGCAATATGAGTAGAGTCTTGGACTTTAGTCTAGTAGAATGACCTTAAATCAATGATTTCGTTGGTTTCTTACCTTGAGTCCACCTAGCTTACTAGGGATTTACTACGGGATTTGCATTTTGACCATTATGATCACCCACGGTGTGAAAACGCCTTGGTTGCCGAGTTCCGTCCCTTAGGTGACCGTGTACGGAATTGTTTGATTAGTCCAAGTTCTCCATTTTTTTGTGGGTTTGAAGGGGGATCGCGACTCCCGACTCACCCATTCCCCTACCTCCTACACATATCCACATAATAAGATGCAAATTGTTGAAATCTCTTTCTTAGTTGCAAGAAGAAATGCCTACAACTCAAATCTAGCCAAAAGGGCAAACACTGAAAAAGAAAGAAAATGAAAGAAAGAAAAGATTGAAGAAAAAGAAAAGGCACAAAAAGCCAAAAAGAAAATACAAAAGAAATGGCATAGCAACACAAGAAGCAAAAATGCAAAAGAAAGAAAATGCCAAAGAAACCGTCTCACAAAAAGATTCTCACCCTCTCAAAATAAGCCTTTTTCCGATCGTTACCGTGAAGAGCCTACCAAAGGACCGAGTCCCTAGGAAGGATGATAGTGGTAATGATCGGTCTTCCCTCATTTTGCAAACCTTATCCACCTTTTTACTTGGACTAGTTAGGCGGTTCTTAAGCATGGGACGACCCTCTTGGCACATCGCTAAAGGGGGCGGGGTCTCACTTACTTACAGTGTCGACTAACACCGTGGTTCATCCTTTTTCCATCCCGCCGATCGTCCCGTTGTACGTTCTTAGAAGGTTAGGAGGAACCTAGGTAAGTTACCAACGTTTTTATTGCTTTGTTGTCATACTATTAGAGTTTTGTCCATATCGATTTGTGTTTTTAGCTTGGGAACGTTGTCACATGCCTTGAGTCCTAAACCGGTGCTTCTTTCACCGCTTTTTAGAGGGAAGCAGTATTTGTTTCTTCTTGGGTGCAACCGATTGCTTGTTTGTTTGTTTGTGTGTTTTTGTGTCCGGTTGCATCCACAGTTTTGTCGCAAGACCCCACTTGCCTTGCGGAGAGAACTTGTCCTCTAAGTGTTCTCGCGTGAGTTGAAAGGGCGTAGGGTGCGCTAATACCCGCTCGGCTAGTAGTGTAGTTCTTTTAGTTAGTTTGTGCTTAGTCGAGGGCGAGTAAGGGTTAAGTGTGGGGGAGTTGATAAGTGTACTTTGTAGTGCCTATTTTGTTGTGTTTGGTCCCCGTTTCTCTTGTGGAATCGCTCCTTGGGAGCGGTTTCTGGGCTACTCATGCTTCTAGTTCGTTTTAGGTCCCCAAGACCATTCATGAAGAATTGGAACGATTCCGACTCGTTTCATACACTTTTTGGAGCCAACGAAGTGAAGGAACGATCACTCGATGCCCTGGATTCGATCCCGAGACCTTGGGACCCGATCCCGAGCCCCTTAGACTCGATCCCAAGCCCCAAGAATCGATGAGAAACCCATGAGAAGCAAGGAGGGACCTTAAAGATCATATTGGAGGCCTACAAGACCCATCCCCGTCGGGAAGGACCTCATCCCGTCCGGGATGAGGTGCACAAATGCAAAGGGTCTGTTTTGGGGTCGTCCCCGACGGGACCATTTCGTCCCGGATGGGATGAGGCAGCTGTAGCCCGCATTTGCTTCTTTTCTTCTCCTTTGCTCTTGTAACCCTATATATACCCTCCCTCTTGTAATCTAAGCTTATGTTAGACATTACCCACTAAACCCTAGACTACTTTAGCATAGATTAGAGTAGATTAGTCGTTAATTAGTCCTTAATCTAGTTAGCTAATCTTGTATTAAGGGATCTCTTGAAAAATCCATCCAATCTTGACAACATTGGTGGATGTTTTGGGTGTTCTTTATATACAAGTTCTCATCTTTTCATTCTCTTGCTAGTTGGTATAATCTTCTCATCCTTTTACTCTTTATCTTTGTTTATGTTATTCAAGTTTCAATCTTTAGCTCTTGTTTATTGTTTTGTTCATCATCCTTGTTACACTACAAGAAAAGTGTAGGTTAGCAACCGATATTTTCCGACCGCACAAACAGCGGTCGGTATTTTGATTTACCGACCGAAAATCAGTCGGCAAATTGAAATTTCAGTCGGTATATTACCGACCGATTTAACGGTCGGCAAATTATAAATCAGTCGATATTGTATTGTTTTACCGACCGATTTCGCAATTTACCGACCGCCACATCGGTCGGTATTTTTTTTAACAAAAATCCCCCCAGATCCCTTCATTACTCACTTCGCTGTTAAAAAAAAAAAAACAACATCGCAAACCCTTTAACCCCAAACCCCAAACCCCGACGACCCAAACCACAATCCCCGACGACCCCACTCCCCCTCGCCGGAGACTCTCGCCGGACCGCCGCCGCACCGACGCCGCACCGCCGCCGTACCGCCGCACCTCAGCGGAGAATCTTACCCATCCTTCCCAAAATCCCTAATTTCAACCTAGGTATGAATTCTAACTCAATTTTTTTGTTTGATTTTGTTTATATTTGCTTTATTATTGTTGTTAATCCAATTGTTTGATGAATGTAGGTTATTAGGTTTGATGAATTTAGGTTATTAGGTTTGATGAAATTGATTAGGTTAGTGTAATATATTAGGTTTGAATATCCAATTGTTTGATGAAATTAGATTTAGGTTAGTGTATAGTGGATTTTGGTTGAGTTAATTTGATGAGTTAATTTTGGTGAAATTATATAGTTGGGTAACTTCTAAGGTTTGAAATTTTAGTGTATAGGTTTGAAATTATATTAATTTTGGTTGAGTTAATTTGATGAGGATTTTTGTGAATAACTTCTAAGGAAATTTGGAGAAGTATTATTATTATAATTAATATTGTTTTTATGTGAATAACTTCTCAATAATGATAAATCTATGTATTGATGAGATGATGATTTATGATTTGTTGAAGAGATTTCTCTTTTGTATAATTTCCAATTTGTACTGGGCTACGCATTAAATGCGCAATTGTAACCATGATTTAATGAAATGGTTGTCGATTAATCGACAACCATTTAATGAAATGGAGAAATGGTTGCCCTTAATAATTCGCGTAGAGTTGCCCTTAATAATTCGAATGTGTTTGTATAGAGTTTGAGGTTATGCTTGCCCTTGATAATTCGCGTAGAGTTGTGAAGAGGTTGAATACTGTATTCTTATTTGAGTTTGTTGATTAATTGAGGTTACGATTCTGCATCTGTGCTTAATAAATTCAAACTTGTTTGTGAAGAGATTGAGTTCTGTTTGTATATGTTGGTCAATTCAGGTTATACTTGCCCTTGATGATTCGTTGGCTTGTGAAGAGGTTGAATTTTCTTCCCCAAATTCACTGTATTTTGTTTGAATTTGTTGATTAATTGAGACTACGATTATGCATTTGTTCTCGAACTTGTTTATGAAGAGATTGAGTTCTGTTTGAATATGTTCATAAATTGGGGTTATGCTTGCCCTTGATAATTCGCGTTGGACTGTGAAGAGGCCGAGTTTTGTTGCTCATGTTGGTGTAATTATGTTGAATTTGTTGATTAATTGTGGTTACGATTCCACATGTGCTTTATAAATTCGAACTTGTTTGTGAAGAGATTGAATTCTGTTTGAATATGTTGATCAATTGAGGTTTTGCTTGCCCTCGATAATTCGCGTTGGCTCGCTCATGTTACTGTATTTTTGTTTGTTTGAATTTGCTGATTAATTGAGGTTACAATTGCGCATTTGTGCTTGATTAATCCGAACTTGTTTGTGAACAGAATGAATTCCGTTTGAATAAGTTGATCAATTGATGTTATGCTTGCCCTTGATACTTCCCGTTCGCTTATGAAGAGGTCGAATTTTGTTGCTCATGGTACTGTAATTATGTTTAAATTTAATGGGATGATTTAATGAAATGGTTGTCGATTAATGAAATGGTTGTCGATTAACACTCATGGATATATGCAGTTATTATTATATTTTTGTTTGGTTTTAGGCAAGCTAATATTAGTTGTTAAATGTTTTCTTGGATTGCATTTGGTAAGTGTTATTTGCATATGTTTGTTTGTTTTGTCATTCAACAGATCATATCTGAAAGATGGTTGCACGTGGACGTGGAGGAGGACGTGGACGTGGAGGTGGACGTGGACGTGGACCACAGGTGGAGGTCCACGAGCACGAGGAGGACCAGCAACAACAACAACAACAACAACAACAACAACAACAACAACAACAACAACAACAACAACAACGACAAGAGGAAGATCTTCCCATAATTCCGATAGAACCCAATGGGAGATGGTATTGCTTATCCTATTATTATCGAAGTAGATGTAGTATATAATTTTTTTTATACAAAAATACAATTTGTTTTTTTGGTTTTTGATTAAGGTTTGATGACTCTGGTGTGGTAAGACGAGTAACGAAGTCATTCAAGGGTTTCTACCATGAACCGCATATGAACTACAGGGAGACCCCGAAGACGATAAAGGAAAAATGGTTCGGCAATTTTAGGGTATACATTCACTTTAATTTATATGAGTATATTGCTAACTATATAGATATATATATAGTTATATGCACTTTTAATTGTTATTTGAATATTTTCTTAAAATGTAATTATTAAATTATGATCGGTCACAATGTCAGGGCTACTGTTCATGGAAGCCCGAGGATGAAGAGCAAGTTAGAGAGAGATACGACGTCGAAGCACGAAAACGGTTGAAGGACACCGTCAACGACATCTGTGAATTGAAGAATGGCAAGAACAAAGATTGCCCGGGGTGGATGGTGCCGCAAGTCTTCAAGGACTTGTTGGAGAGACGGAAGACAAAGGCTTTTCTGAAGAGATCTAGGACAGCGGCGGCGAATAAAGCTTGTGCTCAGCCTGGCCCTACACACCACGGGGGGTCGATCAAGGCAACTAAACATGCTTCGAGGCTGGTAATGACAAAATATATTAAAATGTTCCATAACGTTTTTATTAATATTTTTTTGAAGATGATAGTAATAATTGATCCAAGTTTATGCATAGTAAGTCTTAATTTGTTTTTGTAGATGGAGCAACTGGGTGGTAGGCGGCCCAGCGCGGCCGAGCTCGCAGAAACCATCCATTCTAAGGAAGTCGAGGGTAAAAAGGTTTATACTAGTCAGAAGGCAAAAGCAACATTTGTAAGTGTTAATTTAGTTAATTATAGAGATTATCTTAAAATTCCTTAATAAATTAGTTATAACTTGTTCCTAAACATTACCTTTTGTCTGTTTGCTTATAGGGACGTTTTGAAGAGCTGAAGAAAAAGAACGAGGAGGAGGGGAAAGAGAAAGAGGACGACGAGCTTTGGTTTGAAGCGGTCGGGGGCTTCAAGAAGGGACACGTCTACGGAGTGGGATCCGCCGGCCCATTGTACTTCACCCCCCCTGCACAGAATAAGGGGAATGCTTCGTGCTCTTATCATCCCGGTATTCTTGTACAACAAGAAAAACGGGCAGAAGCATTTCAAAACAAGATTTTGGAAGCCTTGGAGAAGGAAAAAGAAGAGAACAGGCGCTTCAGAGAAGAGACACGGGAGCTCATGCAACAACAACAACAGCTCATGTCAGCGCTGAACACGGCATTACAAACTCAGAATTGTAATCCGTTTACCTTCAATAACGTCCGTAATCCGAATGATGATAATTCGGGAGGTGGTGGAGTTAGGGGAGCCGGGGTCGGTTTTCAGGTGTAGCTTGAACCTCTCATTGATAACTCTTTTAAATTGTGATAACTTTGATTTTTCTTCCAAGTTGTTTAGACTCTTTACACTTTCATTAGTATTGATCTCTTAATTAAGTAGTTAAACATTTTAGAAAGCTATGTCCATGATATCGAATGTTTTATGTGAATGAATTGTGAAGATGTTGGATTTTGAATGAAGTTAATGAATGAAGGGGTTGAAGTGAATGATGTTGTAGTTTGAATGAGTTGGAAGAATTGAATGGTATGATGGTTATAATGCAGATTTATATGTGCAAATTGGAGGACAACAAAACCACTATAACCCCCGGCCTTAACGTATTTTACCGACCGACAAAAGGTTTTACCGACCGATTTCACACGTCACCGACCGCCCAAACTCCTGGTTTAGCCGTGGTCGGAAAATATTACCGACCGAAATTATCAGTCGGTAAAAACATTTACCGACCGCATTATTGTTTTACCGACCGATACGACGGTCGGTATTGCTCGAGTTCCGACCGCTTCTTTCAGTCGGTAAAGAATAATTACCGACCGTTTGTTTCTTTCCCGACCGTACTTCGGTCGGTGATTTACCGACCGCAGGTTTCGGTCGCTGCTTTCCTTTTCCGACTATAGTTTTCGACTATGTTTTGTCGGTCGGAATTATTTCAAAATCGGTCGGTAATTCAATTTACCGACCGATTTCTACGCTTACCGACCGATTATATCGGTTGGTAAATGCCTATTTCCTTGTAGTGTTAGTTTTACATATGTATGCTCTTGTTCTTGTTTTGGTTTCTCTTGTTAGTGTTAGTTTTAGTTTAGTTATGTTTGAGTAGACTCTTGCTAGGGTTAGTAGGGAGATTGGGTGTGATTAGGGATGATTAGGGTGAGATGGGTGGTACTAGATGTTGTTTTTGTTGTTTCCCATTTACCTTGCACTCCACATGTTTGATGAATTGCTTGTGAGACTCGAGACGATCAATCCTTGTTTTTCTTGCCTCTTCTCTTGTATGTGTGTGTTTGGTTGGTTGTTTTGGTTTCCTCATTAGTAGCGAGAGCGTGGTGAGGATGACCCCTAGGCCGTTTAAGTAGCGAGAGCCCGATCGGAACCTAGGCTACGAAAGCACGCTAGTAATCCCGTTTTCCCCCTTCTTATGCCCTTGGCATCCATGAACCCGACCTAGCCCTAGTTTCTGCTTATCGTTTTATTATCTTCCGCTAGTCATTAGATGCTTGTTTAGCCTTTTTATTTGTTGTTATAGACTATAGTTTAGTCCTTAGCCATCGCCTAGATTAGCTTGTCTTGGACCTAGTCTTTGACCGTAGCACACCTTAATCCGACACCCCGTCCCTGTGGATCGACCCAACTTACCCTATCTACCCAGTTAGGAATAGTTGGTTTTATTTGACCGGTAGGATAGACGACAAACACTACCGTCACCTAGCAATTATCATAACCAATCCGATCAACATGGAGGCAACTACAATCAAGGATATAATCATGGTTTCCAAGGTAATTACCAAGGCAACCAAGGGTTTAATCAACAAGGCTACAATCAACCTTCTCAATCTTATGGCCAACAAATCAATTTCCAATATGGTCAAGGAGGCGGTCAATTGGATAATAACACAAATGAAATGCAAAAAACTCTAGGCCTAGCTAGGGTATCTATGGGATGAGAAATGGATACCAAGGCAAGGCTCAAAGTTTGGAAATCTCAAGAAGCATCAAAAGTCTTAGTCGCACCGGTTCATCCACTTCATGAATTGCCCGAGCAAGAACAAAACCTAAGAGACCCTCTTCACCAAGCCAATGCCGTAATATTGAGAGGTGGTAAGGAACTTGAAGATCCTTACAAACATTTGAATATCAAGAACACCACAACTCATGACAAGCAACAGGGTGCACCACAATCCGCAACTCCCTCCCTCAAACAAAACCGAGGAATCTAAGCGGAGTTTGAGATTCTTGAAAATGCGTAGGTGGAGCAAAGAGAATTGAGAGAAGCTAGAAGGAAGGAAAAGGAGAAAAGAGAATTGAAGAAAGTTAGAAGGAAGGAGGCGGAACGGGTAATTGAAGAAGAAGAACTTGACATTCCACCACCCCCCGCCTATGTGCCATCACTACCTCTTCCGGAAAGAGCTAAGCCACATAAGGAGAATGCCTAATTTAGCTGATTTGTGGACATGTTGAAAAAGGTAGAGGTTGCTTTGCCCTTCACTGAGGTAATTGCTCAAATGCTCCTTTATTCTAAATTCTTGAAAGATGTGTTGACTAAAAAACAGACCATGGAGGACAAAGAGTTTGTATCTCTAACGACCCAATGTAGTGTCATTCTCATGAATCAAATGCCCAAGAAATTGAATGACCCCGATAGTTTTTTCATCCCTTGTCGGGTATGAAATGTTATTGTTAATCGTGCTCTTTGTGACCTAGAAGCTAATGTTAGCCTATTATCCTTTCATAGCTAAGAGACTTAGTGTGGGGGAAATGAGGCCCATGAGCATGTCTATCCAACTTGCGGATAGGTCCATCAAGTACCCACTCGGGATACTTGAGGATGTACCCGTTCAAGTTGACAAGTTCTTTATTCCCGCCAATTTTATTTTCATGGACATGCCTGAGCACACTACTACTCCTATCATCTTAGATCGACCTTTCATGGCTACTGGAGGCACAATTGTAGATGTTAAGAATGGGAAGTTGTCATTCAACATAGGGAACGAGTCCGTAGAGTTTTCCCTTTCCCAAACACTTAAGTAGCCCATGGTAGAACAATTATATTCCCTTGAAGTTATTGATAGTTTGGTTGAGTATAGCTTGATAGATGAAAATAAGGAAGAAGAAGAGGAGCTACTTGATCCCTCACCACTTGATGAGGAGATCGATGATGCATGAAACCGAGGTAGAACCACTTCCGGTGGGCAAAAATATGGTACCCTCTATTCTTAATCTTGAAGTCAAGACACTCCCCTCTTCCCTCAAATATGCCTTCCTAGAAGGAACTAACTATCCCGTTATTGTCAATGCTACACTTGATGGCCCTCTATTGGAAAAGCTTTTAATAATTTTAAGGAAACATAAAAAGGCCAAATGTTTTCATGCATAGAATCATCATTGATGATGACCATCATCCTTCGGTGGATTAGGGGTAAAGGTGAATCTTTTGTTGCTAGTCACATATTGGACACTCTATGTGTTTGTTGAATTGCTTGTGTGGGTAGTAGTGGCCAATGCTTCCCATATTTGTCTTCATCTTCTCATTGTTTGACTAGTGTGTGATTGTGTCGGGTTTTGTCTTAGGCACGAGAGTGCGGACTTGGGTTTTGACGCGAGAGCGCGAACCAACCTTGACCTAGGTTTAGACGCGAGAGCGTAAACCGACTCTAGCAACTAGGAGACACCTACACCCTTGATCACCCAAGTACCCTACTACACTTAAGAACCCGACCTAACCCTACTCCCTTCCATATTTGATTCATCCTCCTAGTTAGTAATCGTTTCTCTTATTCATTGTTTAGTTTGTCTCTAGTTATTTCTTTTAGCTTTGTTATAGTTAGTTTGTTACTAGTCTAGTCTTTACCTCTTCTCCCATCATAGATTGTCAATTATCATTTCTTTGTGTTTGTTTGCGACTTAGCCTTGTTTCTAGGTAGACCTAGTCTAGACACCTACAACCGTCTCCGTGGCCACGACCCGACTTACCCTAGCTACCGTTAGGTATAGTTGGTATTACTCGATCGGTAGGACCCACGACAAATCCAACCATTACCGCGTCGGGGTGGACCTATGTCATGTCCACACTAGGGTCGACTCACTTCTCGGGTAAGGGCGAGAGGTTTTGTACTAGGATTTTTGGCTCTCCTAGCCGATCTAGATCAGCTGGGGCGTTTTGGTTGGGTGACCGCGGCTTTCGCGGAGATGACTTGCTTCTTGCAAGTCATGGTGAGACCAGTGTAGGTGGAATCGGCCTCAGCATTGCCCATCGTGGGCCCAGGTCTCGTGCTAGAGGTTAGTCATTGCCTTTATATTCATTTTTCGGGTTTTGTTTAGTTTGGTTTGGTTTTGCTAACGATGTTTTCCTTTGGGTTTTGTAGGCTTGGATTTATTTTTATTTCCCTCGATTGGCACCCAGACGGTGCGGGCTCGTCTGGCTAGGTTTCCACCGGGGATCGAGTGGAGAATGGCTCAATCCAAGAGCACGGCGAGTCACTACCCGATGGAAAATGTGCTGGGTGAACCAGCTAGGCCTCGAAGATGTAGGTTTCCTTCTTACGGCTTGTTTCATTTAATTGTCTCCTAGATTTAGGGTTGTTGAGGTGTCGATTATGTTTGTGTAGTTTGTGGCCCGTCCTTGGGCCGATTACGAGGGTGTCCTTGGGTATGTGACGGCGGAGTTGAAGCCTAGGAGTTACAGGAGGATGCTTCTTCCTGCGTTGTTTCGCCCGGTTTGGTATCTGGACGAACGGTTAGTGCGTCAGTGCTTGTATGACGATTTCAGGGTACTGGTTGATCCTCCCCGGACCATGTTTAGGCCTTGTTCTCTTGGACTTGTATTCAGACAGATTCAGTTCAGTTCAAACACTTTCAGTTCAGTTCAGACACATTCAGTTCAGTTCATTTCAGTTCAGATACATTCAGTTCAGTTCAGTTCAGTTCAGACCTCATTCAGTTCAGACACATTATTAATAATAATATTAGTATTACTATTAAGTATAATAATAGTAATAATAATAATAATAATAATAATAATAATAATAATATTAATACATACTCCGTAATATAATAATTGATGGGAGTCGGTAGCCTGTCACGGGTCGCCCGCTAATTCGGACCCTGGGGAAGCCCGATCACCAGAGCAAAGCCTAGTTGAAGTCCCCAAGAGGCCTCAGCTGCTGACGGCACCAAAGCAAACCCCCCTGCCTGCCAGACGAGGCGTGCTGGTCCCTGGCAGGGCCAGGGGGGAAACCAGAGCCCCTCCGTCCAGGCCTAAAGTACAAAGGAGTGAGCGGACGAGGTGGACCCACATGTCACCCCCTCATCTACTTACACCCCCTCTCTCACTCTCTCCTTTCCCTCTCTTATGGGAAGGTATAAATACCCAACCACTTCCCACATAAAAGGGGTTGGACTTTATCTTTCTAGACTCTCACTCTAAAAACCGCCACCTTACTCCTCACGAGTAAGGTTCATTAAGGCAATTCACGGACTGACTTAGGCATCGGAGAGGGTTCCCCCGGACACCTCCGGGGCCCTATGTGTTCTCTATGCAGGGAGCAGGCCACCTCCGCCGGGAAGGTCCGATCACCGGAGTGAGGGAAAGGAGAGACCAAGGGAAATTAAAAAATCATCACCAAAGTAACACCAAATACTAAGGACCCGAATCCAATTCGGGTCAACTGCTTCCATACCGGAACAATTTGGCGCCGTCTCTGGGGATTATTCGGTTGTGCTCACGAGTTACCCACAAAAATCAACCACAATCAAACAAAATGCCTGAAATTGTAGAAGCTAGTTCTGGGGCGGGTCCGACGGTACCACCGGTGACCCCCCCTGTATGGCATGCCTCCACCTGGGACGACGCCTGCTGCTACAATCCCGGGGGTAGGGCGAGCGAGCCTCCAAGGAGCGCCCAATGAAGAAACTACGGTTGCAGCCGGGCAGGTTGGCCACCAGAGGCCTAGCTTGAACCTCACCCCTACCCAGGTTGCGCAGACTGCTGCCTTCTTCTCGGCCATGCTCAACCAGGAGTTCACTCCAAAGGACCTGGTAGGCAGGATCGCAATGACCCCCAGGCAGCTTCACTTTGAAGGAGTGGAAGAAGCTGAGGGCACGAAGCGAACCGCCGCCAAGAACGTCCAAAGGAAGGCAAGGAACACAGCTCAGGGGTATGTGCAGGCCCAGAAGAGTCTCACCGGAAATCAAAAGCAGCCTGCTCAGCAGCAAGCTTTTTCCATACATACCACTGAGTCTACCTCAGCCATAGAGAAGAGGGGGTTGTCCCAGGATCTCCAAGAACGGATGAAACACAAGGAACCCGCGACGACACGCCTAGGAGAGAAGCAGGGAGATGTCTTCTCCAGGCTAACACCGGCCGAGTCCCAACGAGCTCCAGGGCTGTCCTAGAGTCTGCAATCGAGACTCAACCACGGACAACCACTAGAGTCAAAACATCGTCAGGGTGATAATCTAAAGCCACCTCAGAAGAAGCGAGCCAGGCATCACTCACCCATAAAAGAAGATGAAGCCATGAGTAGGCAAGCGCCCCGGTACCGCTCCCCCAGTATTGGCAAACCGACCCCTGGTAGGAGGGATGACTACGGTTACCAATCCGCGGGGAACAGGTCGAAAATGACGGGTAGTCCTACGAGGACTCCTCTTCACCCTGAGGTGCTGGGATACCCCATTCCCAAAATTAAAATGCCGTCTGTCAAGTTCAACGGGACCACCGACCCAGAAGATCATCTGGCGGCCTACGAGAGCCATATGGGAGCGTACGATGTGGATGACGCAGTCTGGTGCAAGGTTTTCCCCACCACCCTGGTAGGGCTGGCCCAAGGGTGGTTCAGGGATCTGCCGCAGGGTTCAGTTTGCTACTTCATAGAGCTGGCCGAAGCTTTTCTAGATCAGTACGCAGAGAACAAGAGACGTCGGCTGACCCGTTTCGACCTAATGACCCTGAGACAAAAGAAGGGTGAAACTGTCAGGGAGTACCTGAAGAGGTTCGACCTGTCTTTCCAGTAAGTCAAGGAAATCGACGACCCAACGGCAGCATACGCACTGACCAACTCATTGCTCCCTGGGGAGATGAAGAACCAAATGATTAAAGCCCAGCCGGACACCCTGGCCAAGGCTCGAAAGATTGCCGAAGGCTTCATGTTGCAGGAGAAATTCCACAGCCTGCCGGATACCCACACAGGACCTTCCAGGCCACAGGGGGGACCGCAGGGTGGACGCAGCAGGGGTGAGGCGGGCAGATAGAAAAATGAGGAAGGCGACACCCCAAGAAAGGAGCGTGTAGCCTATCAGCCCAGGTTTGATAGCTACACAGATCTCAACAAGTCAAGAGCAGAAATCTTCGAACTGGAAAAGGAAATGGCTAAGTGGAACCGCCCGAACAAACCCCGCAGTCCAAAGGGAGACCCTAAAAAGTTCTGCACATTCCACGACTATGTTGGGCATACCACTGAGGAATGCCGACACCTAAAAGATGAAATTGAGAAGCTTATCAGGAATGGATGGCTGAGTAACTATGCTGCGAGGAACAAGGGTCAGAAGGAAGCGGTGGACAAACCTGAGGGATCAGTGCAAAACCGCCTGATAATTCATGTGGTGTCTGGAGACGCAGAAGGCTAGATGAGTAGGAGAGGCCATAAAGGACAAATCAGAGAGCTGCGAAACCAGATATGCTATGCTGAGAGGGCAGGCAGCCCAAAGGGCCTAACTCTGACTATCACCCCCCAGGATGCAGGGCGGGTGATATACCCTCACAGCAACCCTCTGGTCCTATCTTTAGACATCAACAACCACATTGTGAGAAGGTGTATGGTGGATACGGGGGCCTTCACCAATTTGCTATACAAAGATGCGTTTGACAAAATGAACTTAGAAAAGAGGCACCTAAAGCTTGCTCCCGGATCGTTGTACGGGTTCAGTGGAGCAGGCGTGCTCCCAATGGGGATCATTGATCTGCCAGTGACGTTTGGAGAGGGAGTCTCAGCCAAAAATATCAGAGCATCCTTCGTTGTGGTGGACGCAAAATCAGCGTATAACGCCCTGATAGGCAGAGCAACCCTGGATGAGATTGAGGCTGCCATATCAATCAGAGCATTAACCATAGCCTACGTCATGGATTTTGGCATGGAAGGAAAGGTGTACGACGATCAAGAATCAGCCAGGCAGTGCTACTCTGTAGCCCTGCGCACCCTTGAGACGGAACGAAAAGGCAAACGTAAGGCCGAAAGTTCCCCATCAGGGAAGGCGAGATCCCAGCTGACCAGCAGACAGCGGGCCACCTTGAACCTGGGGGAGAAAGCATGCGGGTGGAACTGGAGCCAAGCAGGCAAGTCCTGATAGGGGTAGACCTGTAAAGTTCCTACCAAAAAGAATTAATCAAAATCTTGAAAGACAACAGGGACGTGTTCGCCTACTCGGCAGACGAGATGCTAGGGGTAGATCCGGCTCACATTGTTCACAAGCTGAACGTGAGTCCGGAAGCCCGCCCTGTTAAACAGAAGAAGAGAAATATGTTCGCGGAAAAGGATCGGGCCATAAAAGATGAAATCGAAAAACTTTTGAAAGCAGATTTCATAGAAGCTTGTGACTACCCTGAATGGCTGGCGAATGTTGTAATGGTGAAAAAGTCCTCAGGCGCCTGGAGGATGTGCGTGGACTTCACCAATCTCAACAAAGCCTGCCCAAAAGACTGCTATCATCTCCCAAGGATTGATCAGCTGGTAGATGCCACTAGTGGGTACACCACACTCAGTTTCTTGGATGCCTTTTCAGGCTATCACCAAGTGTACCTCTGGCAGCCCGACAGGGTAAAGTGCGCTTTCATCACCAGCTCTGGTACGTATATGTATAAGATGATGCCGTTCGGCCTCAAGAACGCAGGCGCCACCTACCAACGTTTGGTCGACAATGTTTTTGAGAAACAGAAGGGCAGAAATCTGGAGGCCTACGTCGACGACGCAATTGTAAAGAGTAAAGGGGATGCAGAGCACCTAAAAGACCTGCAAGAAACCTTCTCTTCCCTGCGCACATATCAAATGAAACTAAACCTCAAGAAATGCACTTTTGGTGTCCGCTCTGGAAAATTCCTGGGTTTCTTAGTAAGCGCCAGAGGCATCGATGCGAATCCCGAAAAGGTTCAGGCCATGTTTGACCTCCCAGAGCCAAAGACAATAAAAGACATCCAACGCCTGACAGACAGAATGGCTGCCCTGGCACGATTCATCGCCAGGTCAGCCGACAAGTCAACACCTTTCTTCAAAATATTGGAAGGAAACAAACAATTCAAATGGGAGGATGAGCATAAAGAAGCCTTCGAACAGCTCAAGGAACACTTGAAGAAGCTGCCTACCCTGGCGAGGCCAGTGGCAGGGGAGAAGCTCTTCCTTTATATTGTCGTGACGAATTCAACGGTGAGCGCGGTAATTCTAAGGGAAGAAGCAGGCTCCCAGCAGCCAATATATTTTGTAAGCCATGCCCTGGGGGCAACGGAGAAGAACTACCCCATGGTCGAGAAAGCAGTCTATGCAGTCGTTATTGCAGCCATGAAGCTCAGGACTTACTTCGACGCCCACCCTGTCGTGGTATTAACCGACCAGCCCCTGGAGAAAGTGTTGGAGAAGTTTGAAAAATCGGGAAGACTGTTGAAATGGGCAATAGAGCTAAGTGGGTTGGGAATATCTTACCAGTCCAGGTCTGCCATCAAGGCGCTAGCCTTGGCAGACTTTCTGGCAGAATGTTCCCGTTCGGAAGAGGATGATCCACCCGCCGGAGAATGGGTGGTACACCGACGGGTCTTCTACAGCCAATGGTGCAGGGGCAGGGATTGTGCTAACCAGTCCTGAGAGAGCGGACTTCGAGCATGCGTTCAGGTTCACCTTCCCTGCATCGAACAACGAGGCCGAATACGAAGCTGTGTTAGCAGGCATTAACCTAGATAAAGCTGCAGGGGCCGAGAGACTCGTCCTCAACGGACTCCCAACTCATCGCAAACCAGATTAATGGAGAGTACAAAGCCAGGGACCAGGCCATGGCCACCTACCTGGAAAAAGTGAAGCAAGAATTATCAGGGTTAAAGTCCTATGAGATCAGACAAATCCCCCGGTCCTAAAACAACCGGGCGGACGCCCTGTCGAAACTGGCCAGTTCCAGCCTGCAAGACATAAGGAGGTTAGTCTGGGTGGATGTGCTCCAAGAAAAATCCACCACCCCCTGCCAGCAAGTCAGAATCATTGAAGAAGCAGGGCCTGAAGATTGGATGACCCCAATCATCCAATTTAAGAAATATAGAACCCTTCCATCTGACCCTGTGCAAAAAAGAAAGATGCCGGCAAAAGCCGCGTGGTTCATATTAATTGGTAAAGATCTGTACAAAAAATCATTCTCCTCTCCTCTGCTCAGATGCTTGGGGGCAGGGCAGGCCGCAGAGGTTCTAGATGATATCCACTCAGGAATCTGCGGCCACCACATAGGAGGGAGATCACTAGCCCACAAAGCCCTAAGGGCAGGCTACTACTGGCCAACTCTCTTAGCTGATGCAAGAGATCTAACCAGAAAATGCAGAAAGTGTCAGTTATTCGCCCAACCAATTCATGCTCCGGCCCAGGAGCTCAGGCCAATTCTGTCTCCCATTCCCTTCGCCCAGTGGGGGATGGACATATTGGGTCCTTTTGCTGTGGCAACGGGGGGCCGGAAGTTTTTAATAGTCGGGATTGACTATTTTACTAAATGGATCGAAGCCGAAGCAGTCCCAAACATTACCGAGCTTGCGGTCAGGAAGGTGATTTGGAGGAATATTATAACCAGGTTTGGCCTGCCAAAAATGCTGGTCTTTGATCATGGAAGACAATTTGACAACGACCCCCTGAGGGCTTGGTTAGAGGGTCACGACATAGCAGTCGCCTACTCTGCCGTCTGCCATCCACAAACTAATGGGCAGGCTGAAGCTGCCAACAAACAAATTCTGAACGGGCTAAAAAAGATGGTGGACGAGCTCTAAGGCAGATGGGCAGACAAATTACCAAGCATACTGTGGTCAATCAGGACCACCCGAAAAGAATCCACGGGACAGACCCCCTTCGGCCTGGTCTACGGGGCCGAGGCCCTGCTACCCATTGAGGTGCGAATCCCCACCCTGCGATCCCAACACTATGACAAGGCGGATAACGAAGCAGCAATGAACGATGCTCTGGACCTAGTCAGTGAGATAAGGCAAGAGGCCGGCGTTAACATTGCCGCCTACCAGCAGCGGATGAGGAAAACATACAACAAGAAGGTGAATACAAGGAATTTCCAGGTAGGAGACCTGGTCCTGCGGAAAACACGGGCTGTGGGAAAATCAAGGGAGCATGGAAAGTTACGTGCCAATTGGGAAGGCCCATATGAGGTAACCCAGATTATGGGACCAAGTACCTACAGGATTGCCAACCCTGAAGGCCGAGAGCTGGCCGCCCACTGGAATGCCGACACTCTAAAGAAATACTATGTCTAGCCCTAAGAAGTTGGAGGGTTTTCTTTTCTTTTCAAAAGGCGGAGAACGGTCAAGAACAATGTCGACGGCTCCGACCATGAATGTTTGAATTTTTTTTTCCAAAAGAAATGAAGAGATTCCCGAATTCATACTCGTTGTCTGTTCAAAATTGAATTTCACACACAAACGAGCAGGGGCAATAGGGAGAGGCCCCCTGTTGCTAAAACCAGGGAAAATGGCCCCCCAACAATTCTGAACAAGGACTGGGGGCATCCCCCAACCTTATATAAAAAACGCAAAGTCCTCCTGCCTACCTCTGGGCAGGCAGGGGGCAGGCCCCCTGGACTTCAACCAGAAGCCAGGGTCAGGCTGGGCCCCACGTGCCGAATGAACAAGGACTGGGGGCATCCCCCAACTTTGTATAAAAAATGCAAAGTCCCCCTGCCTACCTCTGGGCAGGCAGAGGGCAGGCCCCCTGGACTTCGACCAAAAGCCAGGGTCAGGCCGGGCCCCATGTGCCGAACGAACAAGGACTGGGGGTATCCCCCAACCTTGTATAAAAAACACCAGAATCCCCTTAACTGCTCAAAGACAGGCAGGGGGCAGGCTCCCTGGACGTTGACAAAAGCTAGGATCAGGCTGAACGAACAAGGATTGACTCACACTCAACCTTGTATAAAAAACACCAGAATCCCCCTGACCGCCTAAAGGCAGGCAGGAGGCAGGCCCCCTGGACTTTGACAAAAAGCCAGGGTCAAGCCAGGACTTGAAGAATGGTAAAAAAAATAAGCAAAAAGAAACATTCATAAAAATAGTACGAAGCATTCGTAGAATTTACAAAACAAAGGATAAAATCCAAATCCAGACGCAAGAGTTAAAAAAATTACATCCGCCGGCAACCGACCACTTCAGGGCCCGGCGCGCAAAATAAAGATTGAAGAGTCAGCGAGGAAGCAAAGGCGCAGAATGGTAAGGACAGGACCTCTCAGAAGATGACTGCCCTGCATGTTATGCAGAGGGGCACCCTGATTAGCATCAGGAGTCCCCTTAGGCGATACATCAGCACTGGCCTCATTCTTGGCAGCGTAAAGGGCCTGAAAAGCATCCTCATCAAAGTCAGGAAGCATCTCCCTGATAACCTCCAACGAACTTCAGGGAGGAAGTGGCCCCAGCGTTAAAGTGCTCTGCCACAGCAGAGTTGGCCTCATTGATCAGGTCGTCCTTCTCTTTGCACCGTTTCTCGCCCTTCGCCTTTAAATCATCCTGCGCCATCTGAAGGTCTGAACCTGCCTTGAGTATCTCAGTCTCCTACGCCCCTAAAGCAGAGGACGTCCACGTAAACACCGCAACGAAAAACTGTTTTTCTCACCCACGACATCTTTTTTTTTCTCTCTCTTGAAAAAGTGGAATAAAATGGAGATGGATTGTGAGGACTGATGGGAGGGATTTGTCGTGGATCCCAACCGTCAAATAAAACCGGCAAAACCTAACTAGGGTAGCTAGGGTAAGTCGGGTCGAATCCACAGGGACGGGAGGTCGGACTAAGGTATGCTACGGTCTAGGACTAGGTTCGAGACGAGCTAATCTAAGGAGGGGGAGACTAGGGCTAAGCTAGGTCTAAAGCAAGAAAACAAACAAGGAAAACGGGCTAGGATTAGGTCGGGGTCAAAGGGGTAACGAAATGGTCAAGGGAGAGCTAGAGTGAAGGAGGTAGTAGGGTAATCTAGGTCGGTCCGGGCGGTCGCAACTTAAACCGACCTAGAGGTTCCTCATGGAACCCATTTTGGCGACACACATGACAAAAGGGGTTCTAGCGTGTTATGGCCTAGATCGCATCCGGGCGGTCGCAACTTAGACTAACCTAGGGGTCGCCCTCACCGGGCTCTCGCAACTTAATGAGGGAACCAAACCCATAACAACTAACACCCACAAGGGAAAGGCAAGAAAAACAAGCAATCTAACTTACTTAGTCATTCAAGCAATTCATCAAACATGTCATATGCATCAACCAAGAGGAAACCCAAATCTTCCACCCACATCTCCAACAAACCCTTAATCACCCAATTAACACCCTAATCACCCTACTAACCCTAGCAAGAACACTACTCTAACATAATCAAACTACACTAACAAGAACAAGAGAAATCAACACAAGAATCCAAACATCCATAATGAAACTATTGAAAAAGATGAACTAAGAACACTACAACAATCAAAGATGCAAACTTGGATGAATTAAACAAGATAAAGAGTAAAAAGGAAGAGAATTATACCATACTAGTGAAGGAGAAAGATTGAAACTTGCATTAATGAAGAAAACCCAAAACAAACCACCAAGGTTGTCAAGCTTGGTGAAGATCTTGAAGAATTCCCTTAATACAAGTACTAAACTAAGATTAACCACTAATTACTGACTAATCTACACTAATCTAATCTAATCTAACCTAAAGTAGTCTAGGGTTTAAGGAGAGGTGAAGAACATCCCATAGGATTACAAGAGGAGGGGTATTTATAGGGTTACAAATGGAAGGGAGAAGAAAGAAAGTGAAATGCGGGCAACAGTGCTTGGTCCCGACCGGGACGGGTCATCCCGACCGGGACGGACCCACCATCCCGACCGGGACGGGTTGGTCCCGACCGGGACGGCCTTGCAGTAGCTCCCTCAAACTCGCACTTCATCCCCGACGGGATGAGGTGCATACCCGTCGGGGATGGGTCTTGTAGGCCTCCAATATGACCCTTTTGGCTCCTCCTTGCTTCGTATGAACTTCTCATCGATTCTCGGGACTCGGGATCGGGTCTCGGAGGCTCGGGATTGGGTCCCAAGGTCTCGGGGTCAATTCCAAGGCATCGAGTCGTCGTTCCTTTATCTCGTTGGCTCCAAAATGTGTATGTATAGAGTCGGAATCGCTCCAACTCTTCCAAATCGGTCTCGGGAACCTGAAACGAACTAAAGGAAGCATAAGAAGCCCCTAAACCGCTCCCAAGGAGCGATTCTACAAGGAAAATGGGACCAAAACACTACAAAATAGGCACTACAAACCACACTTATCAAGGACAATGAAGTAAAGCCGGAATTTATACAAGAACAAAAGTAGGGCATTAATGGTGTTCCAACCACTTCTGCAAAGAAGGGAACCAATCATCAACCTGACACACTGTTCGAAAATCCACTTTGCGAGAAGGAGTAATCATGAAAGAGGACGTTTAAACCCTTTTCATACCCAAAGAAGTTAAGGCTCTTTCCCTCGGGAACACGCGATGCATTTAATGCAAAGATGTTTAAGAAGTCAACCTCCCGCCATCCCAGTCAAGATGTCGCCTGCTGAACAGGAGACACGCTCCTCCTCAACCGGCGAGGGCCAATTGATGGGGGTCGGTAGCCTGTCACGTGTCGCCCGCTAATTCGGACCCTGGGGAAGCCCGATCCAGAAGTAACAAGTGGCCTGCTTGGCAGGCCACCAGAGCAAAGCCTAGTTGAAGTCCCCAAGAGGCCTCAGCTGCTGACGGCTCCAAAGCAAACCCCCCTGCCTGCCAGGCAGGGCGTGCTGGTACCTGGCAGGGCCAGAGAGGGAAATCAGAGCCCCTCCGACCAGGCCTAAGGTAAAAAGGAGTGAGTGGACGAGGTGGACCCACGTGTCACCCCCTCTCTCACTCTCTCCTTTCCCTCTCTTATGGGAATGTATAAATACAAAACCACTTCCCACTTAAAAGGGGTTGGACTTTCTCTCTCTAGACTCTCACTCTAAAAATCGCCACCTTACTCCTCACGAGTAAGGTTCACTAAGGCAATTCACGGACTGACTTAGGCGTCGGAGAGGGTTCCCCCGGACACCTCCGGGGCCCTGTGTGTTCGCTGTGCAGGGAGTATGCCACCTCCGCCGGGAAGGTCCGATCATCGGAGTGAGAGAAATGAGAGACCAAGGGAAGTTAAATGATCATCACCAAAGTAACACCAAATACTGAGGACCCGAATCCAATTCGGGTCAACAGCTTCCATACCGGAACAATAATATTAATATTATAATTAATAATTAATAATTAATAATAATAATAATAATAATTTTAGCATTATTATTATTATTAATACTTACTCCGTGATATTTATATTTATAATAATATTAATAATATTAATATTATTATAAATTATTAATAATTAATTAATTTTATTATTATTATCGTTATTATAATTAATATTAATAATACTTCACATTTATAATAATATTAATATTATTAAATATTAATAATAATAATAATATTATTAATTATTAATAATTATTAGTAATTAATATTAATTTTAATATTAAAATTAAATTAAAATTAATTAATTAATTAATTATTATTATTATTTTTTTTTTTTAAAAATTATAAACCGAACTTTCATTAACACCAGAACAAATTACAAGAAGTTAGAGGGAAGCCGAGATACTATCTGGGCTCCCACTCCCTTAGCGATCACAAAACTAATTCTAGTGAAAATATGAGCCGCGGCACGCGCTCCAGCATCCTGAGATATAGCGAAGTTACGAATCCGCTGGAGCAGAGAAACAGCATCCGTGTCGAGCTCACCGAGAGAGGAGAAGGAGAAAGGAAGGAAACCATACCCAATCTTGGTGCACAAATCTCCATACTTGGCGCGCTTACGTTGAGCAGCATCAACGACCACGCGACCAGGTTGGAAATCAGCCATCGCAGACTGGGTCAAAGGGGACGACCCTGTTAGATCGACACACACATCACGCCCCCTTTCCCATGAATAAAGAAGCAAATCCGCCGGGCGCAGGTGGTTGTCATGCCCATCCACCAAACCGACATCTACTTCCTTACCGGCAGAAATACCCGATCGGAAACAGATATCCAAAAGGGTGTCGCGAACCAGGTTATGTCTATGCTTGATACCAACGGTACCAGCACACGACACAACATGGTCCCCAAAAATATCGCCAACAGACACTCGGGAACAGGCGGGACAAGGTCTAGGTATCGAGAACAAAGGGATACCTAGCCGATAGCTAAGCACAGAGCGGTAAGTCCTCCCATTCATGGTCTGCCCCAAACCGGAGATAGGTACTGCGCGGAGCCAATCGGACGTATGAGCACCCTGCAGAGACTTCCAAAGCACAACCTGTCGCTGAGTCAATGAGAAATCCGATTCTACCGAAGCAGCAATCTTCGTGAAATATATATCTGCCAATTTCTTCATGAGTTTGGGGGCAGCGATCTCACTAGGATCACGGGGAAGGTCGGAACCGGTGGACTCATTAAACAGAGCCAAGGCCGCATCGAAGGTCGGCCCAGGAGCTAAGACAGCTGAAGGCCGAAGAAGCATAGCCTGCAACTTAGAGGACTGGAGGCGAGAAGCCAAAAAGGCATAATGCAGAACATCCCCAACACAATACACACCAAGCCCTCCAAAGTGGAAGGGTAGTGTGGAGAGACGCCACTGCCAGTCCCCAAACCCAGGGCCGGACGCGGTGACAATGCGCTCCAAGCTAGACCGCAGAGCAGCATCAAAGAAAATCTTAGCCGAACCAAAAACCGAAGGGGGGCAAGTGCGTAGAGCAAAAGAAAGCTTGGAAACACCCGTACAAGCACGAAGCAGCAACAACTCGCACCGAGGATCCTCAATCCTGGCAACAGAATCCATAAGCTCAATGGTCCTAGTTACTCTCTTCCCCACAAGCTCACTGCTGAAATCACGATAGACACTGACGGGGCCACCAAGAACTTTGACACCACGCGACGGTCGAGAAATGTCGGGGGGAAAACACCAAAATATATTGGCTGCTGGGATCCTGCTTCTTCCTTAGAATTACCGCGCTCACCGTTGAATTCATCACGGCAATATAAAGGAAGAGCTTCTCCCCTGCCACTGGCCTCGCAAGGGTAGGCAGCTTCTTCAAGTGTTCCTTGAGCTGTTCGAAGGCTTCTTTCTGATCATCCTCCCATTTGAATTGTTTGTTTCCTTTCAATATTTTGAAGAAAGGTGTTGACTTGTCGGCTGACCTGGCGATGAATCGTGCCAGGGCAGCCATTCTGCCTGTCAGGCGCTGGATGTCTCTTATTGTCTTTGGCTCTGGGAGGTCTAACACGGCTTGAACCTTTTCGGGGTTCGCATCGATGCCCCTGGCGCTTACTAAGAAACCCAGGAGTTTTTCAGAGCGGACACCAAAAGTGCATTTCTTGGGGTTTAGTTTCATTTGATATGTGCGCAGGGAAGAGAAAGTTTCTTGCAGGTCTTTTAGGTGCTCTGCATCCCCTTTACTCTTTACAATTGCGTCGTCGATGTAGGCCTCCAGATTTCTGCCCTTCTGTTTCTTAAAAACCTTGTCGACCAATCGTTGGTAGGTGGCGCCTGCGTTCTTGAGGCCGAACGGCATCAACTTATACAAATACGTACCAGAGCTGGTGATTAAAGCGCACTTTACCTTGTCGGGCTGCCAGAGGTACACTTGGTGATAGCCTGAAAAGGCATCCAAGAAACTGAGTGTGGTGTACCCACTGGTAGCATCTACCAACTGATCAATCCTTGGGAGAGGATAGCAGTCTTTTGGGCATGCTTTGTTGAGATTGGTGAAGTCCACGCACATCCTCCAGGCGCCTGAGGACTTTTTCACCATCACAACATTCGCCAGCCATTCAGGGTAGTCCCAAGCTTCTATGAAATCTGCTTTCAAAAGTTTTTCGATTTCTTCTTTTATGGCCTGATCCTTTTCCGCGGACATATTTCTCTTCTTCTGTTTAACAGGGCGGGCTTCCGGACTCACGTTCAGCTTGTGAACAATGTGAGCCGGATCTACCCCTGGCATCTCGTCTGCCGAGTAGGCGAACACGTCCCTGTTGTCTTTCAAGATTTTGATTAATTCTTTTTGGTAGGAACTTTCCAGGTCTGCCCCTATCAGGACTTGCTTGCCTGGCTCCAGTTCCACCAGCATGCTTTCTCCCCCAGGTTCAAGGTGGCCCGCTGTCTGCTGGTCAGCTGGGATCTCGCCTTCCCTGATGGGGGAAGTGTCGGCCTTACGTTTGTCTTTTCGTTCCGTCTCATGGGTGCGCAGGGCTACAGAGTAGCGCTGCTTGGCTGATTCTTGATCGCCGTACACCTTTCCTTCCATGCCAAAATCTGTGACGTAGGCTATGGTTAATGCTCTGATCGATATGGCAACCTCAATCTCATCCAGGGTTGCTCTGCCTATCAGGGCGTTATACGCTGATTTTGCGTCCACCACAACGAAGGATGCTCTGATATTTCTGGCTGAGACTCCCTCTCCAAACGTCACTGGCAGATCAATGATCCCCATTGGGAGCACGCCTGCTCCACTGAACCCGTACAACAATCCGGGGGCAGGCTTCAGGTGCCTCTTTTCTAAGTTCATTTTTGTCAAACGCATCTTTGTATAGCAAATTGGTGGAGGCCCCCGTATCCACCATACACCTTCTCACAATGTGGTTGTTGATGTCTAGAGATAGGACCAGAGGGTCGCTGTGAGGGTAAATCACCCGCCCTGCATCCTGGGGGGTGATAGTCAGAGTTAGGCCCTTTGGGCTGCCTGCCCTCTCAGCATAGCATATATATCTGGTTTCGCAGCTCTCAGATTTGTCTTTTCAGGCCTTTTCTACTCATCTGGCCTTCTGCGTCTCCGGACACCACATGAATTATCAGGCGGTTTTGCACTGATCCTTCAGGTTTGTCCACCGCTTCCTTCTGACCCTTGTTCCTCGCAGCATAGTTACTCAGCCATCCATTCCTGATAAGCTTCTCAATTTCATCTTTTAGGTGTCGGCATTCCTCAGTGGTATGCCCAACATAGTCATGGAATGTGCAGAACTTTGTATGGTTTCCCTTTGGACTGCGGGGTTTGTTCGGGCGGTTCCACTTAGCCGTTTCCTTTTCCAGTTCAAAGATTTCTGCTCTGGACTTGTTGAGAGCTGTGTAGCTATCAAACCTGGGCTGATTGGCTACATGCTCTGTAACACCCCGTTATTTTCTAAGTCAATTATAAAGTTTGACTTTTCTATTTTTATTTAAATCGGGTTTTAAGTTAGAAAAATATTTTTAATGTCGTTATAAATATAAAGTTTCCTATTTTATTCTTCTATTTTGGTCGCGAAAATTTAGGGCTGTTACACGCTCCTTTCTTGGGGTGTCGCCTTCCTTATTTTTCTGTCTGCCCGCCTCGCCCCTGCTGCGTCCACCCTGCGGTCCCCCTTGCGGCCTGGAAGGTCCTGTGGGGGTATCCGACAGGATATGGAATTCCTCCTGCAACATGAAGCCTTCGGCAATCTTTCGAGCCTTGGCCAGGGTCTCCGGCTGGGCTCTAATCATTTGGTTCTTCATCTCCCCAGGGAGCAATGAGTTGGTCAGTGCGTATGCTGCCATTGGGTCATCGATTTCCTTGACTTGCTGGAAAGACTGGTCGAACCTCTTCATGTACTCCCTGACAGTTTCACCCTTCTTCTGTCTCAGGGTCATTAGGTCGAAACGGGTCAGCCGACGTCTTTTGTTCCCTGCGTACTGATCTAGAAAAGCTTCGGCCAGCTCTATGAAGTAGCAAACCGAACCCTGCGGTAGGTCCCTGAACCACCCTTGGGCCAGCCCTACCAGGGTGGTGGGGAAAACCTTGCACCAGACTGCGTCATCCACATCGTACATTCCCATATGGCTCTCGTATGCCGCCAGATCATCTCTGGGTCGGTGGTCCCGTTGAACTTGACAGACGGCATTTTAATTTTGGGAATGGGGTATCTCTCCACCTCAGGGTGAAGAGGAGTCCTCGTAGGCCTACCCGTCATTTTTGACCTGTTCCCCGCGGATTGGTAACCGTAGTCATCCCTCCTACCAGGGGTCGGTTTGCCAATACTGGGGGAGCGGTACTGGGGCGCTTGCCTACTCATGGCTTCATCTTCTATTATGGGTGAGTGATGCCTGGCTCGCTTCTTCTGAGGTGGCTCCAAATTATCACCCTGACGATGTTTTGACTCTAGTGGTTGTCCGTGGTTGAGTCTTGATTGCAGACTCTGGGACAACCCTGGAGCTCGTTGGGACTCGGCCGACGTTAGCCTGGAGAAGACATCTCCCTGCTTCTCTCCTAGGCGTGTCGTCGCGGGTTCCCTGTGTTTCATCCGATCTTGGAGATCCTGGGACAACCCCCTCTTCTCTATGGCTGAGGTAGACTCAGTGGTATGTATGGAAAAAGCTTGCTGCTGAGCAGGCTGCTTTTGATTTCCGGTGAGGCACTTCTGGGCCTGTACATACCCCTGAGCTGTCTTCCTTGCCTTCCTTTGGACGTTCCTGGCGGCAGTTCGCTTCGTGCCCCAACTTCTTCCACTCCTTTAAAGTAAAGCTGCCTGGGGGTCGTTGCGATCCTGCCTACCAAGTTCTCTGGAGTGAACTCCTGGTTGAGGATGGCCGAGAAGAAGGCAGCGGTCTGCGCAATCTATGAAAATACTAAATCTTTTTACTCCGCACGTTTAACCCTACTACTCCCTCATCCTTACACTCACACACACCTAAATATAGTACTAACTCCCTCTTACCCTTATACTCCTCTATATATATAGTACTAACTACAACTAATCCTACATAACTACTCCATACGTACACTCCATACTAACTCTACTACTCCGTACTATATATATTATTACATATTACTTATTACTCCGTACTACATCCTAAGTATTTGACGAAATCACTTTTCTAGAACCGTATTTGGGTCAAATCATTTCGACCCGAAATTTTCTTTAAAGGAGGAAAAAGACGACTTTTCTTACGTAGACGATATTTTGACCCAGGCGATCTTTAATTCTTAATAATATTAATAAATACCTCGTAATTGCTACTAAGGTAACCAACATTTTCTTCTAACAACATTTCTTATATATAAGTGTATTATGTTAGTAACTTAATAAATTGATTACTTAAATATTTAGGCTTATTTGTATGACTAAATTACTTATATATATAAAAATGTTACGTGATATTTTATTTGTGTTATATATTTATTAACGACTAAATTCAACTTGACTAAATTATCACTTGTTTAATTTAAGGGTTATTTAACGACAATAATACCAACTATATGGCGTCTTCCCAAAATAATATCAATTTTAATAAATCTGAGAATAATACGTATTATTGGAGTAGTTAAACAAGAGTAGTATAGGTGACCGGTTACCTGTAGAACCCTTCCACCTTCATTTTTCATCTTTAATTTTATTTAACGGCAATAATATCAACTATAGAACGTCTTCCAAAAATAATTCCAATTTTAATAAATCAGAGAATAATACATATTTTTGGAGTAGTTAAACCAGAATAGTATAGATGATCAGTTAGCGGTAAAACCCTTTCACCTGCCTTTTTTGCCTTTAATTTATTTCATATTATTCACTTCTTTTCACTTAGTGTACGGGACATTAAATGTCATTCATGTCCTCCGTCTTTCTCTTTCTTCAAGTTTTCAACCTCACTAAATCTAGCTAACAATGCAATCCTACATCAAAATCAACACGTTAACCTAAACGAAACATATAGGAAAAAAAACTAAAGAAGGATGAAGAGTAATGGAGAGAGAGAATGATGAAGAGAACTAAGGAGAGGTAGACCTGACAAAATTGACCCTGCCCGAATAAGCAAAATTGAACCCGACCCGACACCTGAATTGAAGACTTGATTTTGACCCGTAATTCGAATTAACCCGAGCTAACTCAAAACTGACCCGACTATTATTATAGAAAACGAGTCCATATCCCTAAAAAAGTTGAAAATAACAAACCCGAGAATGACTCGAACCCGAAATTATCCGACCCGACCCGAAGTTAACCCGGTTATTATAACACAAAAGTGGTCCGACCTGAAACTGACTCAACATGGTTCACCCGTTATCCAGGTCGAAGTAGGAACGAAGGATGGGGGATAGGTAGCAGGTTAAATATTAATTAGGTGACCTGGTGTAACAAGTTATAAATTCACATATACTACTTTTGTTTAACTACTCCAATAATACGTATTATTCTCAGATTTATTTAAATTGATATTATTTTGGGAAGATGCCCTATAGTTGGTATTATTGTCGTTAAATAACCCTTAATTTAATTATTTATCACTTATATATTTCTGTTTGTATGAGAAATTGAGAAAATGAATAAAAGAATTTAAAATGATAAAATTTACTTATATCATTTTCATTGTATTTTATTTATTCAACTTTATTTACTACGTGTATTTATTCGATATACTTTATATTTTGTGTGTATTTTATATAATTATAATTTCGGTCATATTTAATTTTCTTTAGTTCTTTTACATTTGTTTTTATATTATAATAATAGAGTAAATTAGTAACCTACAAAATATTTTATTTTAATAAAACTTCACTTATTATTTTTATATAGGTAGAAATTTATAAATTTCATTTTCTAAAAGAAATGAAGTTATTTTATTACGAAATTTTTACACGACATTTATAAATATTTAAAAAATGATTTTACGTCAAATTTTATAAATCAATTAAGTACGACTTAATTTATATTTTTCATAAGCTTTTATTTTTTCTCAGAAACTATAAATTTTAAAATAATATTTTATTATTATTATTAAACCTTAAATTTTATTTTTATATAAAACTTCATTTTAAAGAATTTACTATTTAAAATATATTATATGATATTTGGGATATAATGTTTCGGGTGACACTTGAGGATTAAAGTATAATGTTGTCACACTGAAAGTAAGTATTTGAGGATTTGACTGTTTCAAATGAGTCCGACCAATTATTGAAGGTCACCAAATAAAATACTACTTGTTCACGGGCGACTTTTATATAAAGTTTACGATGCGAGTCTGGGACGAATAACTTGTGTTGGATCCTACCATGCGTGGTGTTTCGACTGCACTTGTAATGAAAAGCATACTCGGAGGCTGCGGTTCGAGAGTCGACCTAGTGTTTAAGGTAGTCGTCCTACGGCAGTGAGAGCTGCGGTTCAAGAGTCTGCGTAGGGTATCTGCGCATGTATAGACAAGTATGTGCGCATGTATCGACCTAGGTAGCGGGGACATAACAGGATTCTGAAAACTGCGGGTTCTCTCTTGGTGATGCAGAGAATGTAATCATCAGCTTTCATTTCAGCCCAGAGCCCCGTTTGAATAAACGTATAATATAATAGAAGTTTGGGCCCAATTGAGTATTATGGGTGAGATGTAAAGCTCATAAGATCGGTTCGGTCTACGAGTTGGTAACACGGTTACTTCTATTGGTGAGATGCAAGCCAATAGGATGTAGGTGTGATACTAGGAGCCACGACTCGTGTGTTTATTCTCTGTTTACGTGAAAAATGATTTTAAAATCAAATGGCTGCCAATGTCCCATCTTTTAAACTTTACTGTTTTCATCACCTCACATGTTGGTTAATTGAATTAAAGGAAACTATTTGTTACGTGATATCCTTTAATATTTTTGTAAGCATATTATTTGTTATTCACATGATTGTCTTATGTGTTTCAGGTGAAGTTAGATGAACGGCTTGGTTGCTGTCCCGCTCAGCGTCCACTGTATTATTTTTTTTGCAGGTCTAAGACGTTGGGGAATCGAGCAAGAGAGATTTAATAATATGTTTGTATAAAATACAATCTATATTCTGTACTAAGTGAATCAAGACTATGTAATTAATAGTCGTTTATTGTAAGGATCCGTAGCGATCCGGATTTGTTTACACTCTGATATAATTTTAATTAAATGACTTAGATAACTTTCCACATTATCTATTAATTTAAGTCATCGAAAATCCTGGTTGTTACAACCAATTCCACCATCACCAAAAACTCCACGACAAAATCAACAAAGCCCTTCAAATCAACCACCACCACCTCAATCAATGGCAACTTTAGGATCCTATTCTCATCTCACCCATGAATAGACCGCATCACCGGTCGATTTTGGGGAGATTCTCAAAAATTATGAACTTAAAGCCTCTCTCACTAATGCGGTCCAACAAGACACTTTCCATGGTTTTTCCTAAGAGGATGCCCAAGAACACATAGCATCGTTCAAGCACTACAACAAAATCACCATTTCACGGCAATTATTTTGGTAATTCGTGGCGATTCTATTCGACGCGAAAGGTTTCCCCATCGATTGTGTATTCGTTGAGGTAGGCGGCGTTGCCGTAGCCTTTCGTGTCGAATAATCTATTCGCTGGGTTAGGTTCTTAAAAGCGACGCGAAAGAAGATGAGGTTTAGTGGCGATTTTAGTGTCGATTATTATTGATGCGGTAAATGTTTTGATTTTCCCACTAATAAGAATTGTAGCGATTGTATTCGACACAATAAGTACAATAAAACGTCATTTAGTAGCAATTATTGTAATTGTATTCGACACGATAAGCAGGTACTATAATGTCATCCTTTTTACAATTTTATCGAGAGTATTCGACGCGATAAGTATTAGAAACAATCGTAACAATTGCATTCGATACGATATGTAATACAATTGCAACGACATAGTAAATTGGTATCGATTTCGTTCGATACGCAATATCATTTCTATCTCTCAAATACGATGCGAAAATAAAAAGAAAGGACAAGCGAAAAAACAGGATACTTGTATATAACTCATAAAATCCCAAAAATATATGTATCCAACATCGACTAAATTAAATTAATAAAAATAGGTTCAAAATAAGTGCAAACAATCCTTTTAGAACAAAAAAAAATTAACTAGGTCTTCAACCCCAAAGCAAAGCTTCAAACCATCTATTCCAAATTACATAGAGTAGCTGCACCTCAAAAAAACTGCAATAACAAATATCATGTATATACCTATACCTAATTTTTAGTCATTTCCCACGTGCAAGTAAATAAATGAAATACATTTATGTATGTATGAATATACACACTCACTGATTCATGTATGTTCCTTGGCACATATAACGAAATGTCACATATCAGCCGCTTGAGTTGCTATAATCATCCTGTACGAACAATTGAAAAGCACACCGAATATTATATGACGTGAGTCCATTATCTAGTTCAGTTCAGTATAATATCATATTTGTAACATATTGTGTATTAAGTACAAACCAATTATATAAAAAATGAAATAAGAACATACCGTTATAGTCTGATCATATTTTGAATATTCTTTTGATGTTCTACCTTTAAAGAGGGCCAACAATTCATGGAATACATTCTCTAGTTGATTTTGCTTTTCCAATACCTTATTTACCTCCGCATCACTCTTTGCTCGTACCATCTTCAATTCTTCGGTATGTTTCTGTTTCATGAGGTTCACCTCATCACGAAACTTGTTCATTAACTCATTGGAGGCGACATTGTTTTCCACAAAGTCTGACAATGGTTGTACCCCAGAATTACCCCACAGTTTGAAAACACAAAAGCCTCCACCAACTCCGCGCACACGTCCACGCCGTTCTTCTTTTCCTATTACTTGATCAAGTATATCTCCTTTCCAAGCTATCTTTCCATCCATTTGCTCTATTTGATTGGGTAACTCTTGTAATTTTTGTTTCATTAATTCCTAATGTATATAAAAAATGTTTGAAATAATCAATGAAATAGTGACAAAGAGAATAAAAAAATAGAAGGATAAGTGCTACTACTTTTTTTGCTTTTAAAGTGTCGATTTGTAGTGGTATTGAACTCTACATTGAAAAAATGTGCAATAATTAAATAAAACTTACAACTGCTTTTGCCGACTTTTCATCAATTTTCTTCTTCTCTCTTGTTTTTCTATCCTTGTGAGTCTCAATGAAAATTTGAGCGCGGCTGGGCTCAACACCATTAACCGTCTAGATAAAGAATATAAAACACTAGATTATTTACTACACACAAAAATAATATAAAGGAAACAATAACAGAGAACAAATATTAAACAATTTATGAAAAAGAGTATCACCCTTTTAGCTCTTAGTTGAGCAAAACTTTGTCTCCCTGCGCAGTGAGGCATAGTTTGATTTTTTTTATTGATCCTATTAATTATTGCACGTCTCTGTGCATATATAGAGGTATAGCTTTGTTAATTATTTATTAAATTTTCTCTGGGTTAGGTTCTTCGTTAGTAGTTATTTTCGTCCATTATGTAGGTACTTGGTCGAAGAGCATTGGCATTTGATGACATGCATGACATGCCAAAAGAAGCTACTTTGGAGAATTTCAGCGATAAAGCTGTTACTCGGTCGATGACAATTTCTAATCCTAGGCTTCTAGAGTATCAATTAGAAAATGATTATTATCAGAAGTGCGAAAGAAAGCTCAAGACATCTCAAAAAGATGACATCCTTGATAGTTTAGTAGTGGAAAGACATCTGGACAAATACATTAATGATGATGTGACAGTCTTGAGTACGTCGGAAGTACAAGAGGAAGGATGTGGAACTCTTCTTTTTACAAGTTTAGCAGAAATTGTGGTTTTTCTAGAAGTAGACGAACCTGAGCCCGTCGATTTAAAGCCCAATAAGGATATGGATATTTCTTCCTGTATGATCCCATTCAACATGACAAGGACTCAATAGTGAACGTTGTTGTTCCTTTTAGTCCTCACGATGATTTCATAAATAGGCAAGCTCCTGAGACAAAGATCGAAGAAATGATTGAACCGCCAGTAGAAAATTTTACGTGTCCTGATAGAAAGCCTGAAAAAGAGAAGCATTCACTTAGTCCATGTGTGTTAGGATTGGAAAATCCCTCACAAACACAACCAACTTTGGCAGAAGATACAACAAATAACGAAGCCAATAATCTGGCTCTGGTTCCTGCAAATCCGCAATTTAGTAACCAGGAGACATTTACAAAACTCTCAGCTGTTCAAAAGAAGGTTCCTCAGCTGAAGTCAAGTCTAAAAAATAAAGCCTCAACGAAGTTGCAGCAGGATAGTAAAGTGGACATTTTGCATAAAAAAACAAGAGGTCAAAAAGATCAAAATGCCACTGCTTTAAGAGACACTAGCAAACACGTAGATAGGGATAGTGCAGCTGTAGAAGAAAAGTGTGCAAACAAATCTGTCAAGGTCTGTCTCTCTCTCTCTCTCTCTCTCTTCCCTGTGCTGTTGATGGTAGGGTTTTGCCGTGGGTCCCCACCAACAAGTAGAGTCCAACTAATCCTAACGGGTAGCTAGGGTAAGTCGGGTCGATATCCACGGAGACGGTTATAAGGTGTCTAGACTAGGTCTACCTAAAAACGAGGCTAAGTCACAAACAAACACAAAGATGAACAAACTAACAATAATTGATTAACTAAGATGATTGGAGAAGATGAAAGTGACTAACAATGGACTAGATATAACAAGAAGTAATTGAAACAACTAAGATTAACTAAGCAAATAAACTAGAGAGAAAGATCGACTAAAGAGATAGAGAATTCAAATATGGGAAGGAGTAGGGTTAGGTCGGGTTCATAAGTGTGGTAGGATAATTTGGGTAATCAAGGGGTGTAGGTTTCACCTAGTTACTAAGGTCGGTCCGCGCTCTCGCGTCAAAACCTAAGTCCGCACTCTCGTGTCTAAGACTAAACCCGAATACTCACGCAAAGTATTACCCAACACATAAGCATTCAACCACAAATTGATCACACAAATGAGAAGATGAAAAAACAAGCATGAGAAGCATGGCCACTACAACTCAAACAAGCAATTTCACAAACACATAGAGTGCTCAACAAGTGACTAGTAACAAAGACTCCACCTTTTCCCTTAATCAAATCCTAATTACCCATAATCTACACTTAATCCCCCTAATAACCCCACAAAGAGTCTACTCACACATAGTAAAACTAAATCTAACACTATCAAGTGAAATCAACATAATAACCCTAGCATTCATAATGAACTATCAAGAACAATAAACAATATGTAAAGATTAAAACTTGAATGATTAACAAAGATTAAGAGAAAAGAGATTATACCAACTACAAAGTGAATGAAAAAAGAAGAGAACTTGCATTAATAAGAAAAACCCAAATAAATCTCCCAAGGTTGTCAATCTTGGATGAATCTTGAAGAATTCCCTTAATACAAGACTAATTACTAAGATTAAACTAAAATTAACAAAAGATTAATGAAAGATTAAGCTAAGAGAGTCTATCTAGGGTTTAGAATAATGTAGAGGAGTCTAAGGTAAGGTTTCGAATGTTCAAGAGAGGTCTTAAAATAATCTAGGGTTGTGTAGGATGCTTAAACAATACAAGGGAGGAGTCCGGGACGAAGTGGTCCCGACCGGGACGGCCCCAAAACAGGAGCAGCTCCATTTGCGCACCCCTTCCCGGTCGGGAAGGCTACTATCCCGCCCGGGAAGGGTCTTGTAGGCCTCCAATATGATCTTTAAGGTCCCTCCTTGCCTCTCATGGGCTTCCCATCAATTCTTGGGGCTCAAGATCGAGTCTAAGGGGCTCGGGAATGGGTCCCAAGGTCTCGGGATCGAATCCAAGGCACCGAGTGATCGCTCCTTCTCTTCGTTGGCTCCAAAAGTGTATGAAACGAGTCGGAATCGTTCCAATTCTCCATGAACGGTCTTGGGAACCTAAAACGAACTAGAAGAAGCATAAATAGCCCAGAAACCGCTCCCAAGGAGCGATTCCACAAGACAAACCGGGACCAAACACAACAAATTAGGCACTACAAACTACACTTATCAACTCCCCCACACTTAACCCTTACTCGCCCTCGAGTAAGCATAAACTAACTAAAGACTAAAAGAAACTAGACTACTAGCCGAGTGGGTATTAGCGTACCCTACGCCCTTTCAACTCACGCAAGTACACTTAGAGGACAAGTGCTCTCTGCAAGGCAAGTGGGGTCTTGCGACAAAACTGTTGATGCAACCGGACACGAAAACACACAAACAAACAAACAAACATACAAACGAACAACACTCGGTTGCACCCAAAAAGAAACAAATACCGCTTCTCTCCGCAAAGCGGTGAAGAAACACCGGTTAAGGACTCAAGGCAAGTGACAACGTTCCCAAGCTAATAACACAAATCGAAATGGACAAAACCCTAATAGTATGACAACAAAGCAATAAAAACGTTGGTAACTTACCCAGCTTCCTCCTAACCTTCTAAGAACGTACTACGGGACGATCGGTGGGGTGGACAAAGGGTGAACCACGGTGTTAGTCGACACTGTAGGTAAGTGAGACCCCGCCCCCTTTAGCGTTAAGCCAAGAGGGCCGTCCCATGTCCAAAATCGCCCAACTAGTCCAAGTAAAAAGGTGGATAGGGTTGCAAAGTGAGGGAAGACCGACTATTTACTGCTATCATCCTTCCTAGGGACTCGGTCCTTTGGTAGGCTCTTCACGGTAATAGTCGATAAAAGGCTTATTTTGAGGGGTGAGAGTTCTTTTTGTGAGATGATTTTCTTTGGCATTCTTTTCTTATGCATTTGGCTTTTGAGTTGCTATGCCACTTTTTTTTCTTCTTTTGTATTTTGTTTTTCTTTTGTTGTGCCTTTTCTTTTTCTTCTTTCTTTTCTTTTCTTTCTTTTTCTCTTTTCATCTTTCTTTCTTTCTTTGTTTGCCCCTTTTGGCTAGATTTGAGTTGTAGGCACTTCTTTTGCGACTAAGAAATAGATTTCAACAATTTGCAACTTTATTTTGTGGACATGTGTAGGAGGTAGGGGAATGGGTAAGTCGGGAGTCGTGATCCCCCTTCAAACCCACAAAAAGGTGGAGAACTTGGACTAATAAAACAATTTCAAACATGGTCACCTAAGAGACGGGACTCGACAACCAAGGCCTTTTCACTCCGTGGGTGGTCATAGTGGTCAAAATGCAAATCCCGTAGTAAATCCCTAGTAGACTAGGTGGACTCAAGGTAAAGGACCAACGAAACTATTGATTTAAGGTCATTCTACTAGACTAAAGTCCAAGGCTCGATTCACACCACTAGAAAGGGAAAGTAAACACTTGCGCACTAGCCTCAAAACCGAGTTTTTGAAAATCTTTTATTACACACTAGACACAACTACACATCACAAGACGAAGACACGACGAAAACGAAAGAAAAAAAAGAGGCAAAGGCAACAAACCAAGACAAAACAAAACAAACACATAAAGAGAACAAACACCACCCCAAATTTCCAAGTAAGCAACCAATCAACCACAAATCTTCACAAAGCTCCACCCGAGCACACATCATCACAAATATCCTCCACACTCCACAAAAGATAAAGAGGAAAAAGGGATAGAAAGGCGTTCCTGGATGTCTTGAAAGCCTTCCAAAGTTAACGGTGATTAGGCGACTTTAGAAGGAAAAAGGGAGGCAAACACACACAACACAACAAAAGTACGACACAACGACACAAAAAGAGAAAGACACAAAAGAAAATCTTTTTGATTTTTGTGAAAAAATTTCAAATTTTTATGGTTTTTTAAGATTTTTCGAAAAACAACGAAAATAAAATTAAACTATACTAGAATATCGCTCCCCCACACTTAAACCGAGCAATGTCTTCATGCTCGATCGTAGTGTATGGAGACACTAAAGAAAAGAAACTACGAAAATAAAGCTAAAAATCAAAAATAAAGCGGAGAAGAGGGTATAATGTGTCCGGCCGGGGTGTAGTCAAGTCACCATGGGCCGAGACGAGAAAAGACATGGATGGGGGAATAAATAAAAAGAAGGAAATAAAAGGAAATGGGAGGGGAGGACTAGGTGTAATCAAGTCACCTAGCCCGGATTCCGCCCGAAACCGACTAAATCCTACTAAAAGGTGAAAAGGGCTTGGAAATTTGGATTTTGAAATGACTCTCGATGTAGTCACATCATCGAGAGTCGGGAGCAATGACTACCAAGGACCCTAGGGCCACCATGACACAAAAGTGTATAAGGGGAAGGGAACAAACAAAGGAAGACAAGCAATAAAAGACGGAAAAGAAAGGATAGTTGCCGTACCGATCGGTTAGCAACTCACTCACTCCATCGTCTCAAAGTTCGATAATGGCACATAGCTAGTCTTCGTCGTTGTTATTCCTCTTCATTCTTGATTAGGCCGCATGGTTGAAGTACAAAGGCATAAGGAGGTGGGATTTGATGTGAAAGTCGGTGTAAAGTGAAGAGAAAATGAGATGAATGTATGTATATGAAGTGTAGGGGTCATATGATAGGTGCAAGGGTAAGTAGGGAGGTTGGGAGGGGGTATAAAGTGGTTGGGTGGGATCAAATGTCGAAGAAGAGGCAAAAAAGAGGAGCAGGGAACCATCCCGGTCGGGATGACACACCCTTCCCGGTCGGGATCACACTCCAGAAAACTCGATTTTTGGTACACTCGTCCTGATCGGGATGGCTCCTTCCCGGTCGGGATGATTCATCCTTCCCGGTCGGGATGCCTTCTTCTCGGTCGGGAAGAGTCTTCTAGCCCTTCATAATCTTGATAGCTTCACCCACAAGGCCACCAATACAAACCCGACTTCCTTGCTCAAAACCCAAGCTCTATCAATAACCACTCCTCTCTAAGATTCATCTTCACTTTGCACCTAACAAATAAGCTCAAAACATCCATCAAAATCCCTCCCTCACATCACTCATCAAAATACCAAATTAAAAGGATTTCACAAAACTCAAAAGAATTACAAGGGATATATACAATAGGACGGTTCTTTTGGAACTCCGACAAACCAAAGATGGTGCATTCTTCAATCATTTTTCAACAACACTAAGGATAATTCCATCGCCATCAAGGGCACGAAGTAACAAATTGAAGGCCCTCATGAAATCTTCAATCAAGTTCGTGGAGTACCAACCTCCACTCCAAGGGTCATCACAACTTTGCCTAGAAGTTCCCGGTGCATCCCGATCTACTAAGTTCAACGGCTTGAACTTGTACTTGCGATCCTTCGGGATATACCCAAACTTCCACTCATCTTCACAAGGCCTCAAGGGAGGCTCAACTTTCTTCTTGCCAACCGACTTGTCCTTAATCTCATAATATGGGCATTCATCCGCCCCAAGCTCGGAATCATCATCTTCAATTCCATAGAAGTTGTTCTTCAAGCTTCCACCCGACTCATCCCCTAGATTGATGTCTTTCATGGCGTGGATCATATTACACGAGTCATCATTAGTAGGCGAGGTGTTGTCTTGGAGGTCGAACACGAGCTTCTCGTCGCCTAGCTCAAATGTGATCCTACTGTTCTTTACATCAATCATCGCACCGGCGGTATGTAGAAATGGGCGCCCAAGGATAATGGGAGTGATTACATCTTTCGGCATATCAAGCACGAGGAAGTCGACCGAAATGAAGAATTTCCCTATTCTTAATGGCACATCCTCTAACATCCCTAATGGTCGATTAAGTGATCGATCGGCCATTTGGAGTGTAATAGATGTACACTTGAGCTCTCTCATTCCAAGTTGCTCACAAATAGAGTAGGGTAGAATGCTCACACTCGCACCCAAATCACATAATACCCTTTCAATCTTCAAGTTGCCTATGGTGCATGGGATTGAGAAACTACCCGGATCCTTCAACTTGGGAAGTGTAGAGCCTTGAATGAGCTCGCTCACCTCTCTTGTGAACGCTATGGTCTCTTCCTCGTCGACGGATCTCTTCCTAGCCAAGATTTCTTTCATGAATCTTCCATATGCCGGGATTTGGGTAAGTAGCTCGGTGAAAGGGACACTCACATCCAACTTCTTTACAATATCAAGGAACTTGTCATATTGAACATCCACCTTGGTCTTCATTTTCCTTGTTGGAATGGCAACTTGATATGTATCTTTTCTTGCTCATTAGAGTTGGACTTTTCAATTGACATTTTCCTCTTTCCTTTGTCTTTTCCTTGAAGTGGGGGAAGCTTCTCTTCATGGGGTTTCTCAATCTCCCACAAGAATTGGTCCTCCATTGGATTTCCCAAACCTTCATTGTCTTGAGATGGAGATACAACTTCTTTCATGGCTTGTTGCTCACTAGGAAACAAGGAAGAATCATAGGATGCACCACTCCTTAAGGTGATGGCATTCACATGTTCAAATTTTGATGGTACACCTTGAGGTTGAGGAGGTAGTTGACCCTTTTGTCTTGAAGAACTACCCGAAGCAACTTGAGCTAGTTGGGTTTCGAGCATCTTGAGATGAGTTTTTGTTTCCTTGTTATCCATTAAAAGTTGAGCAATAAGTTCTTGTTGGGATCTTTGCGTCTCCAATTGACTCCTTTGCATTTCCAACATTGATTTTTGCATGTCAAAATCTCGAGGTGGGGATTGTTGATTGTGTAGGGTATTGGTGATGGCTAGAGGAATAGCATAGTCATGAGTTGGAGACCGGCTCCTTTGATTGCTTTGTTGTTGAGTACCTTGAGACCTTTGTTGTTGTAGGAAGTTCCCTTGGAACCTTTAAGAGTTGCCTTGATTAAGGCCTTGAGAGTTTTGGTTTCCTCGGAAACCACTTTGGTGATTGAAGTTCCCTTGATTTTGGAACCCTTGATTGTTGTGGAAGGCACCTTGGTTATGTTGTTGGAAGTTATTGAAAGGCCTTTGATTGCCTTGATAACCTTGGTAGCCTTGGTTGTTGTCCCTTAAGGGAGGAGAAACATATAATGGACGGTGTTGTTGTTGGGAAGCTTGGAACATGTGTTGATTTGGCACATTTTGAGGCTTAGAATATGGAACACCTTGCTTGAATGCTTGAAAAGCATTCACTTGCTCAATGCTACTTTGACAATATGAAGGCTCATGTCCATGTATCCCACAAAATTCACAAATCCCAAAATAAGATGTAAGAGGAACCACTCCCATAGCATTAACTTCATGAATTGAATGTTGGTGGGAAGAACTAGTGCTTTGAACTTGATTGAAGTGACTTTGGAGCTTCTTATCAATAGTATCCATGTGGGTCTTCAATTGTGCTCCAAGATTGGCACTAAGTTGTGTGATAGCATCGATCTCGTGCCTTCCCCCTCGATTTGCATTCCTAGGCCTACTATATTGGGAATTGTGGACCGCCATTTCTTCAATTCTTGCCCATGTTTGATCGTCATCAACCTCGGTAAACCTTCCATTGGAACCCATGTTGAGTATAGCCCTAGAATCTTCATATAAACCGTTCCAAAATTGTTGTACAAGGAACCATTGGGCCAACCCGTGATGGGAACAAGAACGGATCAAGGCCTTAAACCTTTCCCACGACTCATAAAGAGTTTCTTCGTCACGTTGTTGAAACCCCGTGATTGAAGCTCTTAAAAGATTAGTCTTATCCGGTGGGTAGAATTGTTGGTAGAATGCTAGGGCTAGCTTCTTCCAAGTGTCTATACCGAGAGCCGCCTTATCTAGGCCTTTGAGCCATTGCTTTGCCTTGCCAATTAAAGAGAAGGGAAATAATACCCACCGGATTTGGTCTTGGGTTACTCCCGGTTGTGAGATGGCATCGCAATAATCCGAGAAGGTTTCCATGTGTTGATGAGGGTCTTCGGTTGGTAACCCACTAAATTGACTTCTTTCAACCAATTGAATAAATTGCATTTTTGCCACAAAATTTCCGGCATAAGCGGCCGGTAAAGCGGTGGGACCGGGCAAAACGTCTTCCGTGAAGGTTGAATGAAAAGAAAACTTAGGCATTATTGGATAAGCGGGAGATGATGGTGTAGATGGTGTTGATGTAGATGTTGAAGAAGAACTTGGTTGAGAGGAATGACTAGAAGAAGTACCAAAGGGATTGATGAAATTCCTTTCGGCCGTCTCTCGAGGTGTTTCGTTTAAGTCGGATCCTAGAGTTTGCTCTTCAATGGTATTGCTAGTACCCGGTTGAGAGTGTCTAACCCGATCAATCGTTCGTTGGCGAAAGGCTCTAAAGAGTCTCTCCGGCTCTGGATTGAAGAGAAAGAAGTCGCCTCTCCTCCTAGGCATGCACTACACACTTGAACAAACGTGAGAACACCTAGTGCTTTATGGGCACTAGGCAAAGACAATAAACGAACACAACGGGAGACAAAGAGAAAAGAAAGCTATAAAAACGAGAAAAACCTACAAAATATGCACAAGAGATAGAAGAAGAGCACAAGAAGGGTAACTAAGTCTAGCTAAAAAGCAAACTAAGTCAAAACATGCACCGTCCCCGGCAACGGCGCCAAATTGATGGTAGGGTTTTGCCGTGGGTCCCCACCAACAAGTAGAGTCCAACTAATCCTAACGGGTAGCTAGGGTAAGTCGGGTCGATATCCACGGAGACGGTTATAAGGTGTTGATAAGTGTAGTTTGTAGTGCCTATTTCGTAGTGTTTTGGTCCCATTTTCCTTGTGGAATCGCTCCTTGGTAACGATTTATGGGCTACTTATGCTTCCTCTAGTTCGTTTCAGGTTCTCGAGGCCATTCATGAGGAGTTGGAGCGATTCCGACTCAATACATACACTTTTCGGAGCCAACGAAGCGGAGGAACGATCACTCGATGCCTTGGATTCGACCCCGAGACCTTGGGACCCAATCCCGAGCCTCCGAGACCCGATCCCGAGTCCCGAGAATCGATGAGAAGTCCATGTGAAGCAAGGAGGAACCTTAAAGATCATATTGGAGGCCTACAAGACTCATCCCCGACGGGTATGACCTCAACCCGTCCGGGATGAGGTGCACAAAAGAGGAGGCTCCTGTTTTGGGTCCATCCCGACCGGGACCAGCTCCTCCCGGCCGGGACCGACACCTTCCCGACCGGGACCACCTCCTCCCGGCCGGGAAGGGTGTGCTGCTGCCGCGCCTTGCTTCCTCTCTTCTCCCTTCCACTTGTAACCCTATATATACTCTTCCCTTGTTTTGTAAAGCTTATGGACTTGATTAGACATTAAACCCTGGACTACTTTAGGTTAGATTAGATTATGTTAGAGTAGATTAGTCGGTAATTAGTCTTTAATTTTAGTTTAATCTTGTATTATTGGACCTCTTGAAGAATCCATCCAAGATTGACAACCTTGGTGGATGAATTTGGGTTATCTTCTATGCAAGTGTTCTCCTTTTCATTCTCTTGTTAGTATGGTATAATCTTCTCTTCCTTTTTACTCTTTATCTTGTTTATTCATCCAAGTTTTAATCTTTGTTCATCTTATTGTTCTTAGTTCATCTTTTTCACTAGTTTCATTATGGATGTTTTGATTCTTGTTTTGATTCTTCTTGTTTATGTTGGTTTTAGTATTAGATATGTTTGAGTAGATTGTTGCTAGGGTTATTAAGGTGATTAGGGTGTTAATTGGATGATTAAGGGTTTGTTGGAGATGTTGGTGGAAGATTTGGGTTTCCTCTTGGTTGATGCATATTACATGTTTGTTGAAATGCTTGAATGACTTGTATGCATATGCTTGTTTTTCTTGCCTTTCTCTTGTGGGTAATAGTTTTCTTGTGGGTTCGGTTCCCTCACTAAGTAGCGAGAGCCCGGTGAGGAAGACCTCTAGGTCGGTCTAAGTTGCGACCGCCCGGATGCGATCTAGGCCACAATAACACGCTAGTAACCCCGTTTGTCATGTGTGTCGCCAAAATGGGTTTTAGGTGGAACATCTAGGTGAGTCTAAGTTGCGAGAGCCCGGACCACACCTAGATTACCTGACTACCTCCTTCACTCTAGCTCTTCCTTGACCATTCCGTTACCCCTTTGAACCCGACCTAATCCTAGCGCGTTTTCCTTGTTTGTTTTCTCCGTCTCCTTAGCTATAGTCTTAGCCTTCTTCCCCTTCTTATCATTCTAGTTTAGTTTAGCTTGTGGACTTAGTCTCGTTTTTGGGTGACCTTAGTCTAGACGCCTCTTACCGTCCCCGTGGATTCGACCCGACTTACCCTAGCTACCCTAGTTAGGTTTTGCCGGTTAATTATTTGATCGGTGGGATCCACGACAATTACCACCATCAGGTGTCTAGACTAGGTCTACCTAAAAACGAGGCTAAGTCACAAACAAACACAAAGATGAACAAACTAACAAGAATTGATTAACTAAGATGATTGGAGAAGATGAAAGTGGACTAACAATGGACTAGATATAACAAGAAGTAATTGAAACAACTAAGATTAACTAAGCAAATAAACTAGAGAGAAAGATCGACTAAAGAGATAGAGAATTCAAATATGGGAAGGAGTAGGGTTAGGTCGGGTTCATAAGTGTTCCGGTCACGGAAACAATTCACCCGGCCTAGGATCCGGGTTGTACAATCGGGTTAATGGTGAACAATTGATCGTTTGATTTCCCTTGGTCTCCCCTTTCTCTTACTCCTTGGATCGGACCTTCCCGGCGGAAATGGCCTGCTCCCTGCACAATGAACGCACAGGGCCTCGGAGGTTGTCCGAGGAAACCCTCTCCGATGCCTAAGTCAGTCCGTGAAATGCCTTTACGAACCTAGCTCGTGAGGAACTAGGCGGCGTTTTTAGGAGTAAGAGTCTAGAGAGAGAAAATCCAACCCCTCTCATGTGGGAAATGGGGAGGTATTTATACCTTCCCACAAGAGAGAGAAGTGGGAGAGGAATGGTTGGATAGAGAAGTGACAAGTGACGGCTTCTCATCCATCCATTCCTAATTACCTTAGGCAAAATGACGAGAGGGCCCCTGGGGGTTCTGGCCCTGTTGGCCAGGGATTTTCCCAGGGCAGACAGTCTTCTAGCAGGGGGCTGCCAAGTCCCGACAGGCTGGGTTGGCCTATGCTCCCAGCAGCTGACGGCCACCCTTAGCGTTTTATGCTTCTTGTTTTAATTTCTTGCTAGGGGCTGATCTTTCAACTCTTTGACAGGGACCGTCTCAGGGCTTGCCTAGCAGGCGGCTACTCGACAGGCGGCCAACCCCAATCAATTGGCCCTCGTTAGCAGAGGGAGAGTAGGGCTTTCCTTCTGCTGGCGACCCTTGCTTGGTGGGAGGTTGACTTCCATGTCTGCTGCAGCATTTAATGTTTCGCACCTTCCCAAGGAACTTTGCACTGCTCATGTCAGGTATGCAAAGAGGTGAGAGCGCTTTTGTAATGATTGCACTTCTCTTCTGGGCGGATTTTGGGGAACCGTGAAGAGTTCCTGATTGGTGGCTCTCCTCCCAGGGTGGTTGGAGCGTTCATTAATGCCGCGCTTTCTTTTGTATAAAATCCTCAGTTTCCTTTATCATTTGTGTTTCAACCCATCTTCAATCTTTCCGTTCTCTTTGTCTTAAACATGGCTTGGATCAAGAAAAGCGTAACTCGCCATGGAGTCAAACATGTTTCCTTCATCTTTAGAGGGTTTTGGAGGCTCCGATATGCTCGGGCCGCTTATTTAGCTGTTCGCCGTAGTCGCTGTTCACGACTTCACTTCCGCCGGAGGAGTCGGAAGGCCTCTGTCAGGACGGGAAAACGCCTCAGGAGGTCCTCTCCTCCTGTTGCGCCTAGGTTTAGGCGCTGCCCCCAGGGAGGGGGCTGTTTTGACAGAGGATGCCACGAGTGCTTTCCGTGGCTACATCCAGAGCAATTTCGCTCCAATCTTTCTCACACTGACTCTTCCTTGGCGTCAGGTCCCTCTTCGCCTGTGAAAAGACAGGCTGTCGCACCTGCGACGAATCCCAGGCAGTTCCCTTTGGCAGGGACTGAGAGGATAGCAGCCATGATTCTGGTGATAGTGAGGGCCTTGGCTGCCTGAGCGACAAGGACGAGGATGGAGCTTCAGATGACCCTTTCCTGGGCTCCCCAGACTAGGACTGAGGCTCGGCTCTCGGGAGTCCAGGCAGCCCCGGGGATTATTCCCCAGATTTGGGCGATGATTAGACCTGCGTGGCAGGGCGTTTGGTTTCTGTCGGGCCGGAATTTTTTGTGCCTTATGTATTTTTCTTTCATATCCGTCCCACGATGTAGCTTTCCTTTGTAAGGTTTTAATGAAATGAATATTTTGTGTATTTGAATTTTTAATATGAGTTATTATTATTATTATTATTATTATTTTTTTTTGAATGAGGTCGTTGATTGACCTTTCTCTCTGACGTTTCTGTTTATCGAGGCTCTTTTTTGAAAAAGGTGAGCAATTGGTGTTCAGTATGTGACACGTGGACGACCCTCGAGGGTTTTGTCAAGGGATTCGCCTTTCGAACTTCTTTGGGCTTTATATAAACCCTTCTCTCCCTCCATTCTCTTCTTTTACTCTTCTTGATACCTTACACCCCATAACACTTCTCGAATCTCCTTTATTGGCCGAGCGTTTTCTTTTTGAGGAGCAAGGAACACTTCTTGTCGCTGTCTCCAGCAACTTCACCGGCGTCCTTAGGTTAGAACTTTCGAATCTCTCGCCTCTTTTCTTCCCTTCCATAGCCTATATGTCGCGAGTCCGTCCCCTTTCCCTTGATTCTTTGCTCGGGAGAACTAGCGGCGGCGATGGTAGCCGTCATGACGTTGCTTCTTCCTCCGGGGTTGACCCCAGGGAGGAAGACGACCATCACAGGGGAGAGGGTGCTGAGTCACCCGAGCCAGCTCCCTTTGATGTGATTGATTCTGATGACGAGGCCTTGGAGGTGGACCCTGCCAGGGTCGCCGGTCCCCTTATCCGCAGGGAGAGAGGGAGGACCTACTTTTTGGACAAAGAAAAATATGTGGTTCCCTTACAGACCTATCCTGAGGCTAAGAATAGGGACCTGATCTTGGAGTGTAACGCGGCTGAGGCCATTGAACAGTTTTATAATTTTGGGGAGGGGTACACAGTGGTAGTCCCTGGGGAAAAAGACACAGTGTGTTGTCCCCCAGAAGGGTGTGTAGCCGTCTACCATAAGGCCCTAGAATTCGGCCTGCGATTCCCGTTGCATCCCTTCCTGGAAAAAACTTTTAGGAGGATGAACGTTGCTATCGCTCAGCTAACTGCAACGGCCATTAGAGCATTAGTGGCCTACACCTGGACCTGCCTTTTCCATGGCGAGGGGCCTTATATTGACGCCCTTCGCTTTATGGTTGGCCTCCAAATGGTGTCTTCATCTGGGGGGGATGTCTCCCCTGGTTACTGGTCTCTGCTGAGACAGAAAAAGTACGCCTTGGTTTGGCCGGCTATGAGCAGCCTCAAAGACTGGAAAAATAATTTTATATATGTCCATAGTGCGTCGGGGTGGAAAATTCCTAGACATTTTAGGAACCATGTCCATACCCGCATGGAGACGCGTGAGGAGTATCACCCTCGCATTGGGGGGAAGGCTCTGGAAGTCAGGCTGAGCGAGAAGGAGAAGATTTTGATAAAAAAGTTTGAGATTGTGGCGGATAAACATGGGAACTTTGGTCCTGTTTTCTGGCTCCCTCATGCGGAGCTCATCACGACAGACGAGTACTTGCTTCCCCTGGGCCTGATTCCTGGCCTTGAAGGTAGTTCTAGGGATTTTTTGCTGTCACGATTTTCTAGGGACTTTATTTCTCCCTGCCTTTTAGATGACCGCCTTTCCCTTTCTACAGATTCCTATACTTGGCGTTGGACCAAGAAACAGGTCAGGAGGTTGGGCCTGAGCGAGGAGTTGGACATTCTTTCAAAGCGTCCTTCCCTTCCTGCAAATTTTAGGAAAGGAAGTAAAGCCCTTATGAAGCTCGTGAAAGATTTTGCCGCTGGTCGAAGATTACCTCTCCCCCCCCGGCTGCCTTCGTCGAAGCCGGCGACTCCTACCCCTAGCATTCATGAGGGGGAAGCGGAGGTTACTTCAGGAGCTACTCCTTCCCCCGGTCAAAAACAGGGCGCCTCTCCGGCTGGCCCTCGGATCTCGCGGGGAACGCAACCTGGAGACTCCGAGGGGACTGGGGAAAGTGTTCCCTTGGAATCGAGGAGGAAAAGGGAGAGGGAGCCCCCTAGTGCTGACGTGGTGGACCTGGAGGCGGATGTCTCCACCCCTGAGGCGAAACGCCCTGCACGTGAGCCCTCTAGCACTCCCTTCCCAGAGGAAACTGTAGAGTTCCACTACACGGCTGGTGATAGTGTGGATGTATCAGGCCTGCTTTTTGACTCCGGAGCTGTCTTGGCCGACCGCCTTACAAAGATGGTGACTTCCACTTCTCATCAAGTGCTTCAATATATCCAGCGTACCTCCAAGGTTATGCTGGCATCTGCGGAACTGGCGGCTCTCAGCCGCCTGAGTGATGAGGAGCTAACATTTACCCCTGGGGCTCCTCCTCCCGACCGCCTGGCCATGATAGAAAGGGACGTCTCCTTGATAAGCTCTTTGAAAGATAAAATGACAAGGCAAGAGGGGGAGTTGGAGGAGGCCAAGAAGCAGGCTGATCAATGGAGGCTGCAGGGGGAAATGGCTGTGAAGGAGGTTTCCAAGCTAGAGGCTGATCTGAAGGAGAGCCGGCAGTCGTTGGACCGAGCCAATCTATCTTTGGCCGAGATGGGGCACTTGAAGGGGAGAGTGACTGACCTGGAGGAGCAGCTGTCAAAGGCCAAGTCGGCTTTTGAACAGGCTAAGGGGGAATGGTCGAAAGAGAAAGAGACCCTGGCTGAGGAGACTGAGGCTGCAGTGGATGCCAGCTTTGCGAGTGGTGCTAACTCTTCTCTGGAGCTGGTAATGGAGGTGATTGGGGAGATGTTCCCTAACTTTGACGAGGACTCCTTCCGGAGTCTCTATGCCGCTAAGAATGAAGCTCGGGTGGCCAGGCAGCCTGAGGCAGATGCTGATGCTCACCAGGATGCTACGTGATGCTTCTCTTTTCTTATAAAGGCTTTTATCTTTCCATGCTAAGCCGGTGTTTATGGCTATTTTGTTTGTAATATTCGCCACTTTGCTTTTTCTTCTTTAGCCTTTGTAAAGACCTTTCCACCTTTCATGGGCTTTATTCGTAGAATATTTCTCTTCGCTTTTTACGGCCAACTGCTTTAAAATTCAGGGATTCTTCTCTTATTTGTTTAATCGCCTGTCATAGCATGCCCCTGGCTTTCGTTCAAAGTCCAGAGGGCCTGCCCCCTGCTCGCCCAGAGGTAAGCAGGGTGGTTCTTGCGTTTTTTATACAAGGTTTGGGGGCCTGCCCCCAGTTCTTGTTAGACTGGCCTGTCCCTGACTTTTCGTTCAAAGTCCAGGGGGCCTGCCCCCTGCCTACCTAGAGGTAAGCAGGGTGGCTCTTGCGTTTTTTTATACAAGGTTGGGGGGCTTGCCCCCAGTCCTTGTTAGACTGGCCTGTCCCTGGCTTTTCGTTCAAAGTCCAGGGGGCCTGCCCCCTGCTCGCCCAGAGGTAAGCAGGGTGGTTCTTGCGTTTTTTATACAAGGTTGGGGGGCTTGCCCCCAGTCCTTGTTAGACTGGCCTGTCCCTGGCTTTTCGTTCAAAGTCCAGGGGGCCTGCCCCCTGCTCGCCCAGAGGTAAGCAGGGTGGCTCTTGCGTTTTTTATACAAGGTTGGGGGGCCTGCCCCCAGTCCTTGTTAGTACGGTCTGTCCCTGGCTTTTGTCCAAAGTCCAGGGGGCCTGCCCCCTGCCTGCCCAGAGGTAAGCAGGGTGGCTTTTGATTTGCGTTGGGGGGTTCACTTTTCCCAATTTCGACAACAGGGGGGCCTCCCCCTATTGCCCCCTGCTCGTTTGTGTGTGAAAGACGCGAGTGTGAACAGGCAACGAGTATAAATCTGTATCTTCTCATTTCTCTTAAAAACTCTTTTTGACATTGGGGTGGTCGGAGCCGTCGACATTTTTGACCGTCCTCCGCCTTTTTTAGTAAAAGTAAAAACTGCCTGTATTCGTGCTTAGACGTAATATTTCTTTAGTGTGTCTGCATTCCAGTGAGCATTTAGCTCTTGTCCCTCCAGATTGGCTATTTTGTATGTGCCTGGTCCCAGAACCTGAGTTACTTGGTATGGAGCCTCCCAATTGGCACTCAGCTTTCCATGTTCTCTTGACTTCCCAATCGCCTGTGTCTTTCTCAGAACCAGCTCGCCCATCTGGAAATTCCTCTGTCGCACCTTGCTGTTGAAAGCTTTCCTCATTCGCTGCTGGTAGGCAGCGATGTTGGTACTGGCTTCCTCCCTTAGCTCATTCACCAGGTCTAAGGCTTCAACCATTGCAGCTTCGTTTTCAGCCTGGTCGTACTGCAGGGAGCGTAGAGAGGGAATCCTTGCCTCAATTGGCAATAGTGCCTCTGCTCCATATACCAGACCAAATGGGGTTTGGCCTGTAGACTCTTTTTTGGTAGTTCGGATTGACCAGAGTATACTGGGGAGTTCGTCAGCCCACCTACCCTTGCAGTCATCCACCATTTTCTTCAGGCCGTTCAAGATTTGTTTGTTGGCAGCTTCTGCCTGTCCGTTGGTTTGAGGATGACAGACAGCTGAGTAGGCGACTGAGATGTTGTGGCTTTCCAGCCAGATTCTTAGCGGATCATTGTCGAACTGCCTGCCGTGGTCAAATACCAATATCTTTGGTAGACCGAACCTGGTGATGATATTTCGCCAGACCACCTTCCTGACCGCCGGTTCAGTGATGTTGGGCACTGCTTCGGCCTCCACCCACTTGGTGAAGTAGTCTATGGCGACGATTAAGAATTTTCTGCCCCCTGTGGCCACTGCGAAGGGTCCCAGAATGTCCATCCCCCATTGAGCGAAGGGGATGGGGGATAGGATCGGCCTGAGCTCCTGGGCTGGGGCATGGATGGATGGGGCAAAGAGTTGGCATTTCCTGCATTTCTGGGTCAGGCTCTTAGCATCTGCCAGCATGGTAGGCCAGTAGTAGCCTGCCCTGAGGGCCTTGTGGGCCAGTGCTTTCCCACCAATGTGATGTCCACATATCCCTGAGTGGATATCCTCTAATACCTCAGCGGCCTGATCCGCCCGCAGACATTTGAGCAGCAGATGAGTAAAAGACTTCTTGTAAAGCTCTTCGTTAATGAGTATGAACCAGACTGCTTTAGCCTGTGTCTTCCTTTTTTGTAATGAATCTGATGGTAAGATACCATGTTTCTTGTACTGGATGAAGGGAGTCATCCAGCTTTCTGGCTCTTTTTCTACGGTATTAACCGCCTGACAGGGGTTAGTGGATTTCTCGTGCAAAACGTCGACCCATACTGATCTACGGATGTCCTGCAGACTGGAGCTTGCCAGTTTCGACAGGGCGTCTGCTCTGTTGTTCTGGGATCGGGGGATCTGTTTGACCTCGTAAGATTTTAGGCCGGATAACTCTCCCTTCACCATCTCCAGGTATGTGGCCATTGCTTGGTCCCTTGCTTAGTATTCTCCATTGATTTGGTTAGCGATGAGCTGGGAGTCTGTCGCTAGGACAATTCGTTCTGCTCCTGCGGCTTTAGCTAGCCTGACGCCTGCGAGTACTGCTTCGTACTCTGCTTCATTGTTTGATGCTGGGAAAACAAATCTGAGAGCATGCTCAAAATCAGTCCCTCCTGGGCTGGTTAGCACGACGCCTGCGCCTGCGCCATTGGCTGTCGAGGATCCGTCAGTATACACGATCCATTCCTGGGCAGGGGCTTCTTCCTCCCCTGAATGGGAGCACTCAGCCAAAAAATTTGCCAAGGCTTGGGCCTTGATGGTCGTTCTCGGCTGGTAAGATATACCTAGCCCACTCAGCTCAATTGCCCACTTCAACAATCTCCCTGATTTTTCAAATTTTTCCAACACCTTTTCCAGGGGTTGGTCGGTGAGAACTACGACTGGATGTGCGTCAAAGTAAGGTCTGAGTTTCCTGGCAGCAACTATGACCGCGTAGGCGGCTTTTTCGACCATCGGGTAATTCTTCTCGGCTGCCCCCAGTGCATGACTTACAAAGTATATAGGTTGCTGGGTGCCTGCCTTTTCTCGTAGGATGACTGCGCTGACAGTTATATTGGTTACTGCAATGTAGAGAAAAAGCTTTTCTCCTGCTACTGGCCTAGCCAGGGTGGGAAGCCTCTTAAGATGGTCCTTTAGTTGCTCAAAGGCCTCTTTCTGCTCGTTTTCCCACTTGAACTGTTTGTTTCCTTTCAGTATTTTGAAGAAAGTAGTGGCCTTGTCCGCTGATCGGGCGACGAACCGTGCTAAGGCGGCCATGCGGCCCGTCAGGCGCTGGATGTCTCTAATGGTCTTGGGCTCAGGGAGGTCTAGAACTGCCTGAATTTTTTCAGGGTTGGCGTCTATACCCCGAGAACTGACCAAGAACCCCAGGAATTTTCCGGAGCGGACTCCAAATGTACACTTTTTCAGATTAAGTTTCATTTTGTAAGTGCGCAGGGAACAGAAGGTCTCCTGCAAGTCTATCAGGTGCTCTCTGTCTTCTCTGCTTTTTACGATAGCGTCATCAACGTAAGCCTCGATGTTTCTGCCTTTTTGTTTTTCAAACACTTTATCAACCAACCGCTGGTATGTAGCCCCTGCATTTTTGAGCCCGAATGACATCATCTTGTACATGTAGGTGCCTGAACTGGTGATGAACGCACACTTCACCCTGTCCGGCTGCCACAAGTATACTTGATGATACCCTGAAAAGGCGTCTAGGAAGCTCAGCATGGTATAGCCACTGGTGGCGTCTACTAGTTGATCAATTCTGGGGAGTGGATAGCAGTCTTTCGGGCAGGCTTTGTTCAGGTTTGTAAAGTCAACGCACATTCTCCATGCGCCCGATGATTTCTTGACCATGACAACATTTGCCAGCCACTCCGGGTAGTCGCAGACTTCGATAAAATCTGCTTTCAAGAGTTTGTCAATTTCCTCTTTGATTGCTGCGTCTTTTTCTGCAGACATGTTTCGCTTTTTCTGTTTTACAGGGCGGGCATCCATGCTCACATTCAGCTTGTGAACGATGCATGATGGATCAACGCCGGGCATCTCATCCGCCGAGTAGGCGAACACGTCTTTGTTCTCTTTCAGTAGTTTGACCAGTTCGGCCTGGTAGGATTCCTCTAGGCCTGCTCCTACCAGGACCTGTCTTCCTGGCTCCAAGTCCACCAGCATACTTTCGCCCCCTGGTTGCAGGCGGTCGGGCGCCGGGTGCTCGACTGGGACTTCGCCTTCTCTGCAGGGGGAACTGTCAGCTTTTCTTTTTCCTTTTCTGTCTCTCTCGTGCTCTTGCAGGGCCACGGAGTAGCATTGTCTGGCTGACTCCTGGTCCCCACGCACTTTTCCTTCCAGCCCGAAGTCAGTGACATACGCGATGGTGAGAGCCCTGATGGAGATGGCCGCTTCGATCTCGTCCAGAGTGGCCCTGCCAATCAGGGCGTTGTAGGCAGATCTCGCGTCTGCAACAACAAAGGTTGCCCTGACATTCCTGGCCGTAGAGCCTTCCCCGAAGGTTACAGGCAAGTCGATGACTCCAATGGGCAGCACGCCTGCCCCGCTAAATCCATACAGTGATCCGGGAGCAGGTCGTAGGTGCCTTTTTTCCAGGCCCATTTTTTCGAAGGCGTCCTTGTACAATAGATTTGTGTATGCCCCTGTGTCTACCATACACCTCCGCACAATGTGGTTGCTGATCTCTAGAGACAACACCAAAGGGTCACTGTGCGGGTATATTACGCGCCCTGCATCATCAGGGGTGATGCTTAATGTCACCCCCCTCGGACTCCCTGCTTTCTCAGCATAGCAGATCTGGTTCCTTAGCTCGCGCATTTGTCTTTTTTGGCCTCTTCGACTGAGCTGGCCTTCAGTGCCCCCTGAAATTACATGGATCACCATGCGGTTCTGCACCGACCCCTCGGGTTTTTCAGACACTTCCTTCTGAGACTTATTTTTAGCCGCATAGTTGGCTAACCATCCGTTCCTGATTAACTTCTCGATTTCGTCCTTCAGGTGACGGCATTCCTCGGTGGTATGGCCTATACAGTCGTGGAAGGTGCACAACTTCTTGGGGTCTCCTTTTGGGCTGCGAGGTTTGTTCGGGCGGTTCCATTTAGCAGTTTCTTTTTCCAGTTCGAAGATCTCTGCCCTGGATTTGTTCAGGGCAGTGTAACTGTCGAATCTGGGCTGGTAGACTGTGCGCTCCTTCTTGGGAGTGTCTCCCTCTTCCCTTTGCTTGCCTGGCTCACTTCTGCCCCTTCCACCCTGCGGTCCCCCTTGAGGCTTTGTTTGGCCTGCAGGGGTATCCGTCAGGCCGTGGAACTCCTCTTGCAGAATGAACCCTTCCGCAATCTTCCTGGCCATGGCCAAGGTTTCTGGCTGGGCCCTGATCATCTGGTTTTTCATTTCCCCTGGAAGTAGGGAGATTGTCAGGGCGTAGGCGGCAGTGGAATCATCGATCTCCCTGACCTGTTGGTAGGATAGATCAAACCTTCTCATGTATTCTCTCACACTCTCACCCTTTTTCTGTTTCAGGGTCATGAGATCGAAACGGGTAAGGCGTCTTCTCTTATTTCCGGCATACTGTTCGAGGAAAATTTCAGCCAACTCTATGAAGAACCTGACTGACCCCTGGCGGAGGTCTCTGAACCATCCCTGCGCGAGCCCTACCAGGGTGGTTGGGAAAACTTTGCACCAGATGGCATCATCTACGTCATACATGCCCATGTGGCTTTCAAAGGCTGCCAGGTGGTCTTCAGGGTCTGTCGTCCCGTCAAATTTGATGGTTGGCACTTTGATTTTTGGAATGGGGTACTCTTGTACCTCAGGGTGCAGCGGGGTTTTTGTGGGCCTGCCCACCAGTCGTGACCTGCTTTCCCCAGACTGGTTACCGTGAGAATCCCATTGTTTATGGGTCGGTTTCCTCGCACTGGGGGAGCGGTGCCTTGGTGGTGGCCTGCTTGCTGCCTCATCCTCTGTTTCCGGGGAGATCTGCCTGGGCCTCTTCCTCTGAGAGTGGCAGAGGTTTTCACCCTGATGGTGCCTGGACTCGAGCGGTTGTCCCCAGTTGAGCCGGGATTGCAGGCTTTGGGATAAGCCGGGGGCCGACTGTTCCTTGGCTGCAGGTGTTAGCCTGGAGAAAACTCCGCCCGGCCTTTCCCCTAAGCGTTTCGACATGGGCTCCCTGGGCCTCATTCGCTCTTGTAATCCTTGGGATAAGCCTCCCTGTCCTCCAGACGCTGACTCTGTTGTATGAATGGAGAACGTCTGCTGGACAGGTGGCTCTGGATTGCCGGTAGTGCTGCGCCTTTGCACGTGCGTATATACTTGAGCTGTTCTTCTCGCTTTTCTCTGAGCATTCCTGGTGGCGGTCCGCCTCGTGCCCCCGGCCTCGTCCCTGCTGACTGGGGACAGTTGCCTGGGAGCCGATGCGACCCTGCCTACTAAGTCCTCAGGTGTGAATTCCTGATTCAGCATCGCAGAGAAGAACGCGGCCGCCTGTGCCATCTGAGCTGGGGTCAGATTGAGAGCACGTCCTGGGTGTGTCCCCAACTCAGGTGTCACAGCAGTGTTAGACCCACCGAGGGGATTGGTTCCCTCCACCCCTAAGATCGTGGCAGGAGGAACCCTTTCCGACTGCGGCATACCATACAGGGGGGTCACTGGTGGGACCGTCGGACCCGCTCCTGTACTGGCATCAACGATTTCTGGCATGATTGTGTTTAGTTTTGTGATTATGAGTGGTTGATTTTAGTGGGTAACTCGTGAGCACAACCGTAAGTTCCCCACAGACGGCGCCAAATTGTTCCGGTCACGGAAACAATTCACCCGGCCTAGGATCCGGGTTGTACAATCGGGTTAATGGTGAACAATTGATCGTTTGATTTCCCTTGGTCTCCCCTTTCTCTTACTCCTTGGATCGGACCTTCCCGGCGGAAATGGCCTGCTCCCTGCACAATGAACGCACAGGGCCTCGGAGGTTGTCCGAGGAAACCCTCTCCGATGCCTAAGTCAGTCCGTGAAATGCCTTTACGAACCTAGCTCGTGAGGAACTAGGCGGCGTTTTTAGGAGTAAGAGTCCAGAGAGAGAAAATCCAACCCCTCTCATGTGGGAAATGGGGAGGTATTTATACCTTCCCACAAGAAAGAGAAGTGGGAGAGGAATGGTTGGATAGAGAAGTGACAAGTGGCGACTTCTCATCCATCCATTCCTAATTACCTTAGGCAAAATGACGAGAGGGCCCCTGGGGGTTCTGGCCCTGTTGGCCAGGGATTTTCCCAGGGCAGACAGTCTTCTGGCAGGGGGCTGCCAAGTCCCGACAGGCTGGGTTGGCCTATGCTCCCAGCAGCTGACGGCCACCCTTAGCGTTTTATGCTTCTTGTTTTAATTTCTTGCTAGGGGCTGATCTTTCAACTCTTTGACAGGGACCGTCTCAGGGCTTGCCTAGCAGGCGGCTACTCGACAGGCGGCCGACCCCAATCAATAAGTGTGGTAGGATAATTTGGGTAATCAAGGGGTGTAGGTTTCACCTAGTTACTAAGGTCGGTCCGCGCTCTTGCGTCAAAACCTAAGTCCGCACTCTCGTGTCTAAGACTAAACCCGAATACTCATGCAAAGTATTACCCAACACATAAGCATTCAACCACAAATTGATCACACAAATGAGAAGATGAAAAAACAAGCATGAGAAGCATGGCCACTACAACTCAAACAAGCAATTCCACAAACACATAGAGTGATCAACAAGTGACTAGTAACAAAGACTCCACCTTTTCCCTTAATCAAACCCTAATTACCCATAATCTACACTTAATCCCCCTACTAACCCCACAAAGAGTCTACTCACACATAGTAAAACTAAATCTAACACTATCAAGTGAAATCAACATAATAACCCTAGCATTCATAATGAACTATCAAGAACAATAAACAATATGTAAAGATTAAAACTTGAATGATTAACAAAGATTAAGAGAAAAGAGATTATACCAACTACAAAGTGAATGAAAAAAGAAGAGAACTTGCATTAATAAGAAAAACCCAAATAAATCTCCCAAGGTTGTCAATCTTGGATGAATCTTGAAGAATCCCTTAATACAAGACTAATTACTAAGATTAAACTAAAATTAACAAAAGATTACAAAAGATTAATGAAAGATTAAGCTAAGAGAGTCTATCTAGGGTTTAGAATAATGTAGAGGAGTCTAAGGTAAGGTTTTGAATGTTCAAGAGAGGTCTTAAAATAATCTAGGGTAGTGTAGGATGCTTAAACAATACAAGGGAGGAGTATTTATAAGGTTACAAGAGTGAAGGAGAACGAAAAGAAAAGTCTCGTGCTGTAGCTGACCCATCCCATCCGGGACGAGACGGTCCTGTTCGGGACGAAGTGGTCCCGACCGGGACGGCCCCAAAACAGGAGCAGCTCCATTTGCGCACCCCTTCCCGGTCGGGAAGGCTACTATCCCGCCCGGGAAGGGTCTTGTAGGCCTCCAATTTGATCTTTAAGGTCCCTCCGTGCCTCTCATGGGCTTCCCATCGATTCTCGGGGCTCGGGATCGAGTCTAAGGGGCTCGGCAATGGGTCCCAAGGTCTCGGGATCGAATCCAAGGCACCGAGTGATCGCTCCTTCTCTTCGTTGGCTCCAAAAGTGTATGAAACGAGTCGGAATCGTTCCAATTCTCCATGAACGGTCTTGGGAACCTAAAACGAACTAGAAGAAGCATAAGTAGCCCAGAAACCGCTCCCAAGGAGCGATTCCACACGAGAAACCGGGACCAAACACAACAAATTAGGCACTACAAACTACACTTATCAGCTGTTTATACTTCAATTGGGGAATTCGTCTCCACATTTATTGTACACACTATTTCTATTTCCTAATTTTTTAGTTGTCCAGGCTGCTGATACTTCTCTCTTTCAGCGTGTCTTAGTGAATTCTTATAAATGACACAATAAAGCAAAAAAAAAAAGAGAAGAAAATTAAGTATCATAACAATTAATGTCCTTTGCAGGTTCAACAGGATTCAAATTATCCAAAATTTGAGGCTTACACAGTTGAGGAGGAAAAGGGATCAGGTAAGATGACTAACAGTTTTGGTATCAGTAATTGCATTCTGATGTAGGTATTTATTTGAGCAAGGTCGGTCTGATTTGAGGTCTAACGGAGCTGAGTTCAAAGACACGGCCAGCGGCGTGCTAATTTCTTAAAACTGCAAACTTAGTTCAAAGACCAAAGTTGCAAAATCAGATCCAAGACCCAACATGGGTATGTCCTTGTTTCACATGGGTAGTGTGTCCTTGTTTCAGGAATAATGGCCAAACATGGCAGAAGGTGTAAGCACAGAGATTCCTCTAATGTACATCGTCCTTGGGACTCAAATTGTACTAGTGGATGTTTTTTTTACAGTAAGGTCAACTAAAAAAGTCAACAAAATCTACTTGTGTTGTGTAACAGATTGATTTCATATACTAACAAATTTTACAATATACCAACGCAAATTCGAAGATGGTCAAAATAAACAATCGATAACTAATTCACTACTGAAGACAAACTAAAACTGTATAGAAAGAAATCAAGAGTAATCTTCGAACAACTCAAAAAAAGTAACCTCATTCACATACTTTAAGCTCAATACAACTCAAAATCTCAATCATACGGCACACATATAAGCTCAATTCTCGCTAAAGTATACTCCAAACATTAGATTTTCGAAAACAACAAAATCAATCATCTAAATCGACACATTTAATTCAATACCAAATCGATTCAAATCAGATAAAACCAGCCACTAATTCGGCTCAACATAGCGATAACCGAAGCAGCAAAAAAATCGAATTTACGCAAATTTAGCAATCAAATACAATACCAAACAATGCAATCAATCTCCAAAAAACCGATACATTCAGTTCAATACACTACCATACCATAATTCAGCTCAAAAACAGCAAAAATTAGCGCAGAAAAAAATCAAAAATAACACAATTAAACACAACAATTAGTACAAATGAGTGAATTAATGAACTAATACCTAAAAAATTAAAGGAATCTTTAATGAAATCAGCTCACTAACACTCAAAATCAATTCAATTCTAACTATCTAAAGCCGAAAACATCAGATTTACGCAAACAACACAATTAATCCCCTGAAATCAATACATTCAGTTCAATCAAATACCAAACCCTAATTCAGCAAAAACTCAGCAAAAATTAGCAAAAATAAAATCAAAAACAACAATCGATCGAAACAGTAATCGAATTGGAATAATTAAATGTTATCACGGTAGTAGTAGAGATAGGGAGAGAACAAAGTAAGATCTTATCTAGAAGGAAACAGAGATTGTGTCGCGACAAATCGTCACTGTCCTAAAGTTGATTTATGCCCCGTCTGCTACACACGGCCTCAATGACACTCAACTCCCAGGATTCCACAACAAAACCGTAACTTTAGTGTAGGTGAAAAACGGATGAATACAGCCAAGAACGTTTGCCAATAATCAAACCGGAACAGAGGGAAACAGAGAGAAAGATATGAACAAGTATGAGAGTGTATGATTTCTGTGTATCAAAACTGAAGAGAAGAGAGCATTATATAGTGGAGCAGTGGCAATGGTTCAGTGCACAGCAATAAAGAGCAAGGTGGAGACTTGCAGCAATCAGTCTCGGGAATTACAACAATCAGTCTTGGAAAGGCAACAAGACTGACTGAGAAAAAAGGAAGCTTTTGGACAAACAAATAAAATAATCCGACCACTAAAAATTACCCGCAAGCGGTGCGCCGCAGGCGCTCTATCAAAGCCCGAGCCCGAGCCCGAGCCCGGCTCGACTCGGCTCGGCGCGCGCGCGTGTGTGGTGTACGTAGTCCTCACTTGTACACATCTAGTAGGACATTTTAGTGGGTCATATATAAACACATTTTAGAAGCATTAAATGTTCCATGTGGGATAGTTAATACCACTAAGTGTGCTTCTTTTGAAGCATTTAACTCTAACATTAAATTGGGATTGAATTGGGATCGAAACAACAATAATTAGATCGAAACAGTAATCGAAGCAGTAATTGAAACCGTAAAACGTATTATCGATAATTGGGATTATCGATAATCGATTAAAACGTACCTCCAAACAGCAATATCGAAACAGGAATATCGTATAATCGACAATCAAAGAGCAATATCATATCCTCAAAACATCAATATCGTAATTCGTATAACGTATAATCGAAACAGCAATATCGTATCCTCGACAATAATAATCACTAAAATGTACCTTAATTAAAGAGTATAATCGAAACAGCAATATAATCGTCGAGGAGCAGTGATATTGATTGAATTTTGGGGAGAAAGATGAAGATGATCGGGGGTTCTTCGCTGTATGTATACTGTAAAGCGCTGATGAATTCATATATTGGAAGAGCTGCACAAGTTTTAGGAAAAAAAATTAGAGTTTAGGAAATATTTAGATGAAGGCGCAAATATGAAAAAATTAAGGAAGTGGTTTGGCGCTCGTAATTGATTTATGTTTTTCAGTAATTAGCATATGTTAAGGAGTTATTAGCGTCATTTACTTATACTAATTAGTGTCAATTATTATTTGATACGATAAGTTGTTTATTATATGAGTCATCGTGGGTTAGTTGTTTATTTTTCAATCGTCACGATATAATCGACGCGAAAGGGTGATTTTGTTGTAGTGAAGGAGAAACTAGTCGCGGCCCGTTTGAACGGGTTAACATCATGTCAACTTCACCGACTTCTATTCCCTAAAACCTTGCGAGATGGAGTTCGAAGATGGCTTCATGGCCATCCGGATCACACTTTTACAACATGGGCTCAACTTTCCAATGCCTTCTTGGAGAAATATTATCCTCCGTCGAAAACTAACCAACACCGCATGAAGATACAAACTTTTAAGCAAGATGAATTTGAAAGCTTAAGCGAAGCTTGGGAGCGACTTAGGGATCTTCTTCGAAAATGCCCTCATCACGGATTACCCGATTGGTTAACGACCGATCCTAGATAGGCGGAGATCAGTCGGGCGCTGAGGTGCCGAGATGCCAAGGGTAAGCATGTACCCGTGAATCTCCCGGTTGACAAGGCTCTGATTGACCCCCTCGTGGAGTCGACATTGATGCTCGTATTCCCGGTCATGCATGTACAGATATGGGTGCTGAAACTCGACATCCGGAGTGTGGATCGGGAAAGTCGCGGTGGTAGAGGTAGGTGTAGGGATAGGGGGCTCGACCTCTTCGAGCTTGGTAGGTGGGACTATGCGAGCTCTCTGTCGAGGAGGTCAAACGGCCTCTACGGTAAACAGAAGCTCCTCAGAAATGAGGTAGCTTGGGGGGTCCGGGCGCGTCCTCACCATGGGTCATAGGTTGCAGGGCAAGAAGGGGTGGTAGGATCGCCCCTTCGGCGAGCGGAAGGTTCATTCATAGGTTATCCTGGGCGCACCATTGAAAAGTTGGGGGATCACCCCGAATCCACTTCAAAGTGGAAGTGAGATAGCTAGGTCCTAGCAAAGGGGCGTGCTTGGTGAGACTTGGGGTAAGTGACAATCATCTCGAAAATCAGAACGAGGCGCTGGGCTAACCTAATGACTATGGCTTAGCAACCGAGCGACCCGTTGCCACTAATCTGTCGCTCAATCCCGACAAAAAAAATCTCAGGGCACTGAATGCCCTCAGGGGGAGTCGAAAAGAGTTGAGATAGTCCCCCAAAATCAATACCTCCAAGGAGTGTAGTTTACTTGTATCGGAGCGAGGAAAACCACGTGACTCAAAATCCGCTTAAAGACGCGGATAGCAGGGTGTGGAATTGCATTAACTGCCATAGTAATGACGCACCCAAACCGGCCCGTAAATAAGCTAAAGTAGGGAGAGGCCCTCACATCCTCGGGGATCTCATAAAGCTCGACATAAGGGTTCGTGACAAGCCCTAGGCGTTGGGCGAAGCCACGAATAGTGAGGAGTTGCTCACGATTATCCAAACGAAAGGATATCAAGCGGTCGGCTCTATTAAAAGTAAATGAACTAAGAAATTCCAGAGTGAGCGTTCGATAAGATAACTCACATAGATCCCTTAGCCCACCAAAACCAGTCATAGATAAAAGCTGAAAAGGTTGCTCGCTTAAACCTAACTCTATCACGAATTGCGACGAACAACACCTTGTGGCCTCCATTTGCCTTGGTATCAAGGCAATCAAACGAGCCCATTGAGCTTCGTTGCGATAGGTAATACCCTCATAGCCTGGAACAGGCTAGACAGTCGGAATAATCGGGACAACCGGTTCCTCCGCCTCTCGCTCCACGGCTCGTGACATGGGACGGGTTCCTCTAGGTGGATTTCTTCTTCCCGTCATAGTTATAGCATAATAACACAAAATCACACAATAATCCCACAAAAGAATGAACTCAATCTCGGCCAAATTCACACCCCTCACACAAAAATCGACTTTTGGGCAAAAAGGATTGAAATTAACATAAAATCAAGCATGTAATAGGATTATAATGAACTATGGATGAAATTAAACTATAAAATCAAGACAAAAAACAAGAAAATTGAAGAAAACAAAACCCACCTTAAGACGGACAAAGAGGACGAATGGGAGATGAGGCACGAAAGTTCTCAAAAACAACACCAAGGAACAATAACTAATACCACTAGTTGCAAATTAGAAATAAAAATTATAAAATTTGGTGAAGATTCGATGAAATTAGAGTGATATGGGGGAGTTTAGGGAGTTAGGGTTCTAAGAGAAGAGAAAAGGGGAGAGGGGAATTGGGGATTTATGTGAGTAATGAATTAAAAGAAAACCAAAGCATAAACCAAAAAAGAAGGACGTGGAACCCGGTTCAGGTGTACTCGATCGAGTCCAGTAGGGTGACCCGATCGAGTGACCCCCTAAAAATCATGCAGGGAGTCTCTCTAAATGGCACTCGATCGAGTCCACTTAGGGGTGACTCGATTGAGTGACCACTGTAGCTGGTCCTCCTCGCCCTTTTCTTGCTTAGTGCTTAGTAATTCCTTAAATTAATTCAAATAAACCGTAAACTTCTCTCATCCTCACTCACGATTAATATTATTACTAACTCACTAAACTAAAGCTACCAAACTAACTAAAAAAGTTGAAATAAAAAATAAAAATAAAAATACGGAAAAAGAAATTACAATTTTATACAAGTGATGTCGGGTTGCCTCCCGATTAGCACTGGTTTATACGGTCCCGCTCAACCGGATAACCTTGATAGACTTAGGTGGAATCGAGGGTGTCGTCGAGATCCATGGCCTCGACTACACCAACATGCACACCTTCATGATACAGCTTGAGGCGTTGACCGTTCACCTTAAATATTTCGCCCTTGTCGGTAGTCAGTGTAACCGATCCAAATTTGTTTACTTCAGTCACAGTGAATGGTCCGAACCATCAGGATTTAAGTTTCCTGGGAAAGAGTCGAAGTTGGGAGTTTAATAGAAGTACCTTATCGCCGACATTGAACTCTCGGGGGATAATGCGCTTGTCATGTCATCTTTTTTTCCACTCCTTATAAAGTCTAGCGTGGTCATAAGCACGAAGACTGAATTCATCTAACTCATTCAATTGCATGAACCGCTTCTCTCCGGCTAGCTTCGGGTCAAGATTGAGGTCTTTCAAGGCCTACATTGCATTGAACTCGAGCTCCACCGGTAAATGCCAAGCCTTGCCATAAACGAGCCTATACGGGGATGTCCGGATAGGAGTCTTAAAAGCGGTCCGATAAGCCCAAAGCGAGTCATCAAGCTTTAAACTCCAATCATTCCTTGAGATATTAACAACCTTCTTGAGAATGGATTTAATCTCGCGGTTCGAGATCTCGAATTTCCCATTTCTTCTTCAACAACTTAGTGAGTTGGCGTTCATGGAAATGCGAACCGCCATCACTAATAATAGCCCGTGGGACCCCAAAATGAGGAAATATGGTCTTCTTAAAAAGCTTGATTAGCACGGTAGCATCATTAGTAGGTGAAGCGATGGCTTCCACCCCCTTTGAGACATAGTCAACGACGACTAGAATATATCGATTCCCATAAGAAGAGGGAAACGGGCTTGATAATCGATCCCCCAAACATCAAATAACTCCACCTCAAAAATACCGGTTTGGGGGATTTCATGTCGTTGAGAAATATTTCCCGTTCGTTGACAAGCGTCATAAGAACGGACGAAGGTAGTTACATCCTTGCGAATAGTGGGCCAATAAAAGCCCGATTGCAACACCTTCGCAAATGTCTTCGACAGACCGTGATGCTCACCATATGGTGAAGAATGACTTCTAGTGAGGACAGAATGTACCTCGCTCTCAGGAATGCACCTCCTAAATAGACCATCTGCGCCTTCACGGAATAGATAAGGCTCCTCCCACAAATACCGTTTGACATCGTGTAAAAATTGCTTCGTTTTTTGATATTAAATACAGGGACATAGGATAACTCCAACCAAGAAATTGGTAAAATCACCGAACCGTGGAGTGTCCATGGTAATAGCGAGCAAGTGCTCATCCGTAAATGAGTCAACAATCGGGAAAAGATCCCCACCATCATATCTTAGCCGAGTTATGTGATCGGCTATAACATTCTCGACCCCAAACTTATCACAGATTTCCAAAACGAACTCTTGCAATAATAAAATCCATTTAATAAGTCGCGACTTCGCCTCCTTCTTCGCCAGAAGATACTTCAGCACTGCTTGATTTGTATACACTATCACTTTAGAGCCTACAAGATAGGCTCGGAACTTGTCAAGTGCATAGATAATGACGAGCAACTTCTTCTTCGTGGTAGCATAGTTAACCTGCACCATATTTAAAGTATGACTAGCATAGTAGATGGCATGCAATATTTTGTCTTTTCTTTGCCCTAGCACAGCTCCTACAGCATAATCGCTAGCATCGCACATAACCAAGAAAGACAAATCCCAATCAGTAGATCCAATAATCGGTGCAGAAATAAAAGCTTGCTTAATCATGTCAAAAGCTTAAACATACTCGTCAGTAAAGACGAACGGGGCATCCTTGAGGAGTAGCTGAGTCAAGGGTTTGGCAATCTTGGAGAAATCTTGGATGAAACGACGATAGAAACCCGCGTGACCAAGAAAACTCCGCACACCCTTAACATAAACCGGGTGAGGTAATTGCTCAATCACCCTGACCTTTGCTTTATCCACTTGGATGTCGCGTTCGGACACTAAATGACGTAAAACAACCCCTTCCATCACCATGAAGTGACACTTCTCCCAGTTTAAGACCAACTTGATCTCCTCACAACGTTGTAAGACCCGTGAAATATTAAACAGACAAGCATCGTAGTCAGTGCCATACACACTGAAGTCATCCATGAAGACTTCCATAATAGACTCGATAAGTCCGAAAAAATGAACATCATACAACGTTGAAATGTGGTCGGGCATTACAAAGACCAAATGGTATCCTTCGGTATACGAAGGTGCCATAGGGGCAGGTAATTGTGGTCTTTTCTTGGTCATCGAGGTGAATCGGGATTTGAAAAAAATCCCGAATAGCAATCTAGGTAGCAGAAATACTTGTGACAAGCAAGATGCTCTAGCATTCGGTCAATAAAAGACAATGGGAAATGGTCCTTCTTCGTAGTCGTGTTCAGCTTACGATAGTCGATGCACATCCTCCACCCAGTCACTAATCGAGTAGAAATAAGTTCATTCTTCTCGTTCATGATAACCGTGGTCCCTTCTTTCTTAGGGACCACTTGGACCGGGCTAACCCATTTAGAGTCGGAAATGGGATAGACAATGCCAGTATCGAAGAGCTTTATAACCTCCTTTCTAACTACATCTTGCATATTCGGGTTCAACCTACGTTGACCTTGAATAGACGGTTTGTGGATCCCCTCTAGATGAATACGGTGTATGCGAAATTCGGGGCTAATGTCGTGTAGGTCATCAATGTTGTACCCAATAGCCTTCTTATGTCGTCGTAAGATGACTAACAACTCCGAAAGTTGGCTATCTAAGAGTGCAGTGTTGACAATTACGGGGTTTAGTCCCTTATCATCTAGAAACGCGTATTTCAGATTAGAGGGGAGGGGTTTCAGTTCATGTTTACTTACCTCGACTTGCTTTTGATGGGTGTCGAGGCTATAGACCTTCTCAATAGTGTTCTCCTTCCCATTCATCAAACGCTCTAGCTTGTCCACTTCCGCGCTCCATGTTCCTTTCTCGGCATCAGTCGGCTAGCAAAAGCTTCTCCAAAGGGTCCTTGCCAAGATAGTCATCAATATAATTTTCAATTTCTAAATCAATGACATCGATACTATAGCAAGACGCCTCTATCATGGTCTTTTTAAGGGCCTGATCGAGACTAAAAGTCACGATATCATCCCCTGCGGAAAGTGTAAGCTTCCCATTCTTTACATCAATGATCGCCCCCGTTGTATGTAAGAAAGGGCGACCAAGGATAATGGGAATCGTGGCATCCTCGACCATGTCTAAAACCACAAAATCAACAGGAATGAAGAATTTCCCGACTTGGACCGGAACATCCACTAAAATACCAAGAGGATACTTCATCGATCTATCAGCCATCTGCAGAGTCATATTGGGTGAGGTCTCTTCTTCAACATCAATAATTGTAATCATCTGGATTGGATGAACTAAAGTTTGCGTTTCTGGACTGTTCCTCTACTGATTACGCTGTGTATGCATAGCCGAACCATTAATCATCGAGTTTGGATTGGTAACAATGCACACATATGACCTTGGGTCTGTCTCATTGGTCCCTTTATTGAGAGCCTCCTTATTCTGAACTGGTCTCCATTTCTTTTGCTACACTACAGGCTTCTTGGTGGGTATTTTATTCTTTTTACACTGTGCTGTCTCATACCCCATGCCCTTGCACTGATCACAGATAATAGGTCTCCACTCATATTCGATTTTTATATCTTCAATTTCCCCTTTTTCATCCTTAAAACTGATTCTGTCATGAAGTTTTTGTCCCACTGTAAGCTCTACCAGGACTCTCACGAATCCTAGTCTTTTTCTTTCACTCGTGAACTGGTCAACTTTGATGAACTTCCCTACAAATCCTGTCACCTTTGGAAGACATGATCCCCAGTATTTTAAAGGGAGATCATGCAATCGTATCCACGCAGGGGCCTTAGTAACATTCACTTTCATACGATTCTTATCAGGAGTCCATGGTCTTATGATCAGTGGTTTATTATCGAACATGTGATAGTTAGTTTGAAGGATTGATTCCTTGTCTTCATTCTTTTTGAACCGAACCAGGAAAATACCATTTGGGTAAAAGGAAATATTATCCATTCCAAACTTACCCCATATTCTATTTACGTATCCCTGGATAACGTCCCATGGGGGGTTGGCGCCAAGGATGTAGCAAACTATTGCATTTTGCCAATATTGAAGTTCATCCTGTACTTCCTCTGCAGTGAACTATAGGAGTTCTAGCTGGTCTTGAGCCTTTTTATTTCCTTCCACTATTGTTTCCTTATTAGGGGGAGTCTCCTTGAGGATTCACGTTAGATTTTTTCTGACCCCTTTGAGTGATCCAGATATTATCCTCTATCAGATCATTATCGTCATCAAAATCTAGTCCGGGTATGCCTGTAATCTCACGAACAGACTTGGTACGCTGCACATCATCCACGTTCGGACCGTTCATGTTGCCATTCTTTCGTTCTCGATTGTTGAAAATGTCCTTCAGTTCCTGTAGTTTGCTTGTTTGCTTTCTTTTTAAAAAAAAAGAAAATCTCCAAACGGGTTTATACAAATCCATAAATCATGAATGAAGAAAGAGTAGGATCCATGCTAAACGCTAGCTCACACCCAAAACTCAGCAGCAAATACCTGTCATGTTATAAACATAACAGCCACGTCAGTGGGGAGTTACTCGGACGTTCTCCCAGCCATATTATATCATATGGAAAAATAATAGTATTATTATATCAAAATATTTAAAAATAGAAAACATTAAAACGATATAATAAAAGTAAGTTTTCAGCGAAACTTAAAGCACTTGCCAACCTGCAAGGCAAAATCAACCGATAATAATAATATTCAAAAATGGCGTTATGGAAATTCGATCAGTGTGCACAAGGCTAGACATTCACTAGGATAATACTGGAAACTAGCTTCGAGAAATGTAGACTTAACTCATAACAGACTCCATTCTCTAACTAGGCAACTCAATTATAACAGGACTACGTGCAGCGAGGTCCTGGTATAAGTAGTATACACCCCTCCTGGACACCAAATGTATCTAGTTCAACTGACGGCGACTAACACGATGCGATATCTAGCTTAAGAGCACAATCCACACTCTCCTGAACACGAACCATGCTCAGTTCAACAACCAATGTGTCCCATAAAGACACATCAGCCTTACAGTTGATGGCAAAAATGTACATCCCAGACTATATTACTCTAATCCCACACTTGTCTTTATTCCATAACTCCAAAACAAGCCATTATCGATATAAACAAAAGATATAATCACTATAATAACAAGAAGATAAAAGAATAAACATTTCATATTAAAAGGGGAAACTTTCTATAAATAGAAACTTACTTAAAATAGAAATTTTGTTATAGAAAATACGTAAGTGATTAAAATAAGTGAAACGTATAAAAATAGCATTTCTAACGAAATTAAATTTTTATTATTATCGTTGTTATCGTAACTTTAATATATTTCTAAATTCGTTACTCAAAATATCAAGAAAATATAATAAGTAAATATATACTCCTAGTATTTTATAAATAATTAGAAAATCGAGTTAAAACTATAAATTTTAGAAAAGAGATATTTTAAGAAAAACGATATCAAAATTAATTGAGTCAACGAGTTTTATAAATGAAATAAGATTTACAAAGATTTCAAATTATTTTTAACAAACAGCTTTTATTAATAAATAATACAGATTTTACTAAAAATAATCAATCGGAAACAAATAAGAGATTATTAGTGAAAATAGTTTTGACTAAAAATATATTTAAAACAAAAGGGACTATTTTCACATTTATTGGTATAAGTCGTAGGACGAAATTAATTTAATTAATAACAACTCCTCAAATCTCTATTATTTAAGTTAAAAATTAGAAATTAACGAAATATGACGAAAATATGAAATCGATATTATTTAGTTACTAGTGTCACGATAACCAACAAAATATTGTAACGATCCTAAATAATAAAATTACTAATGATTTATAAAACGATATCGAAAGTTGTAAAATATTTATAATGTACACAATTTAAATATATATATATATATATATATATATATATATATATATATATATATATATATATATATATATATATATATTATTAGCAAATAATAAATAGCTAAAATTAGAAAACCGAAGTTAAAATATTTACTACATACTACTATTCAAACATACGATATAAAATTGAGTAACGTCCTAAAGTTACCTTGAGTCGAAACGATAACTTCAAAGCATTTGCTCGACTAATAGTCCAAGCTGCAGTCACGAACTCGAAAGCCATCTTGACACTTGTTCTTCGGTAAAACTTTGGCTCCAACAAAATACAAGACAAAGAAACAGAAATAAAGAAATCGGAATAATGAAAGTCAGAAAAAGAATAGAGGTGACACAGAGATATACAACAACGACAATAGTTGCAGCAACAAGTGAAAGCACAAGAAGCGGACAACAGTAGCAGTATTTAAGAAGAAGAAGAAGGAAAGAATAGGAATAGACCGAGAACGAGAACAAACAGCAACGACAATCGAAAACAGTAGCAGACGTCAATAGAAGTACACAACGACGAGAGGACGAACCAACAAGAGGAATTACACACAGCAACAACAGCAGATGCTTTGCACAACAGAGGACGAACGTAAAAGAAGAAGGCACGAGAAAGAAGTGGTTCGAATAACAATAACAGCAGCGTGAAGAACAACATGAGAAGGAGAAGAAACGAAGAAGATAGTAGAGCAATGAAGAGAGCATTTTATCGACAACACAACAGTAACGAAGGGCAGTAGCGTCAAGCGAAAATAGCCAAAATCATAAACAACAACACAGTTGACGAAAATGTTGCAGTACGAACCACAGTAGCATCGAACAGAAACAATCAGCAACGATAAAAACAGCAGCAGAAGACAAAACAGGCGAAGGAGAAGAAGGAGATTAAGAAAAGAAGAGGAAAGTAAAACAGACAGCAGCGAGCGCAACAACAAAAAACGCAACAACAAAGACATCGTATCGAGAACAGCAACAGTAACAGCAGAACAGTGGCGACGGCAACCAAGGAACAGCAGTAGCGATAACAGTACAACCATAAGAAGAAGAAGAAACGGAAGAAAAAGAGAAGCAACGGATTACCTTCGTCAAATCTGGCACGACACCATGTCGATCCAAAACAGGGCAGACATACGAGTTGATGAAGAAAAGATGGGTGATGATGGCGTTGGGATGCGACAGGGGCACGAACCAGGGGAAAAACAGAGAGTAGAAGAGGAAGCGGACAGATGATGGGAAAAGTAGAAGAAGAACGAAGAAGGTGAATATGGAGGTGCATTTTTAGTCGACACGAAGCAAAAGAGTAAAAGAAGGAGAAGAAAACTGAAGAAGGAGGGACGAAGAGGTGAATGAGAGTGTTGGAAAACAAAAAAAAAGGGGGGGATGTATGATCAGGGAAAAAAAGTGAAGCGGTGGAACAGGGGAAATGAACGCTTATAGTGGGAAAATATGGGTCAAGTGGTTCCACTAATTAAAAAGGGTGATAGCAAAACGGAGCAACCAAATCGGTGTCACTAGGACACGGTTTGAAGTACATGACTGACCCATCAAATCGAATTAAAAAGGAATTAATAAAAATGATTGGGCTGACTAATAAAAATAGTAAAATAAACGTTTCTTGAGATATAAGTAATTATCCGAGACGAAAATGAAGTTTATAGAAATGAATAATTAGACGATGAAATAGTATTTCCCTATAATAATAAATCTTCGATAAAGTGAATTAAATTGATTTCTCGAGAAAAGGTAATAGATGTTTTCACGAAACTTAAAATAAATGAGATTCGAGCCAAAAATAGAAATTCGAGCTTAAATATAAATAAATAAAAAGAATTTAGAATTTAAATCGCCGAAATAGACTTTCGATAAGAATTAAATTAAATGTATCAATAAATCAAAACAGAAATAAAAATATGTTTTAAATATAAGAAGAGTTTCCGAGACAAATAGAATTTTAGGAGTTTGAAACGATTAAATGATAAATTCGTTTTATAATAATTTTAAGAACTACGAGTTAAATTGTGAACAAAATAAAAATACGAACATAACTTTAATTTAATTTAATTTGATTTATAAAATAAGGGGTGTTACAAAATTGAACTAAACTAATAATCAATGAATTAGCATTAAACATGGCGAATAACGATGGGAATTAATCTACGAAAACAATTACGAATCTATATTAAAAACGATAAAGCAGTTCTATCTACAAAAAAGGTGACTACTAAATCTATGAAAATATGAATCGAGACAGAAGCAAAAATAAAAAAAACTGAAATTAAGAGTAACAATTACCGAAGGATTCTAATGTGCGAAGATCTAAAATCCAAGAGCGTAAAACTAGAGTTTAGGTTTTCTAGGGAATTTCTAATTGAACGTAAGACTAGCATGAATGAAAAGTGTTTGTTACAAAATCAGAAAACTAATTAAAATTCAATCACTTGGGCTCCCAGCAGCTAGCCCAAGTCTTCATCAAAGTGGCAGATTGACGCGTGGCCCAGATCGGGTGTACTCGATCGAGTCCACCTGATGGTGACTCAATCGAGTGGACCACTAAAGTCTCTTTCCTCGATTGTTTTCGGCCCTGGGAGGGAATCAGCCCAGAGTCTCTTCCAAGCACTAAAGTCTCTTCCAAGCAGCCTAGTTGACACCCTGGCCTGAAACTCGACAGGCAGCTTCTTGTTATTCCTCAGATTCTCGATTCCTTCTCGACTTTTGTTCGCGTCTCGACTATCCAAGTTAAATCTCTCTAAATGCATCGAAAATGTGCCTAACCTGCAAAATAGCACGAGAATCGGCAGTATCGACTTTCTAACAAAAATCAACACTAAATGTATTAACGAGAAAGGAGAAGGATTATCTAAAATGGTTGCTGGGGGAAGATAAAATGTTTTCATCAATATTTCAAAGTTTTCGGTCATTTCATTAGAACTCGAAGAGGAATTACCTTGAGCTTGCATGGACGATTGACTGAAATACTGTTGATTAGTACCAAAATTCCGATTAGAATTCCCGAAGTTCTGATGAGAGTTTCCAAAATTTTGTTGGTGACCCGATTGAGGTCGCTGCTGATAATTCCCTTGATTTTTGGAAATTTCTTTGATTGTGAAAATTTTGCTGATTTTGATAATTTCCTTGATTTTGGAAATTTTGGTTATTTTGGAATTGTTGTCGATGTGGGGGAACATACGTTTGTGGAGTAGGCGGGTTCAATACATTGGTGCTCTGGTAAGACAATAATGATGCATCATAGCCCGGTTGATTCATGTAAGGAAGGTGCGGGCGCATGGAATGAAATGCACTAACTTGCTCTATGGAACCCATACAATCCTGAGCTTCATGATCCGCGACACCACAATGAACACATGAATAATCGTACATCGCATGCACTTGATGCATGCCCCCTTGAGAATCCGAAGCTTCATAACAATCAAACCGCTTAGTTAATGCGGCCAATTGACTAGCTACGGCGTTGGAGGACTCACTGTCATTAGAGTTACTACGCATGTTACCGCGTGGATTACCCTAACGGGAATGGTGAGATGTCATTTTTTGAATGGTTTGCCATGCTTTGTCGTCATCAACATTGCACTGAAATCTGCCATTGCATGCTGAATCGAGTGTACTTCGACAATCATCATATAACCCTTTGTAAAATTGGTTACAAAGGAACCATATCTCGTACTCGTGATGTGGACATTCAATTACAATCTTCTTGAACCGCTCTCATGCTTCATAAATATTTTCATTAGGAGTTTGACGAAAATTAGTGAGATTTTGTAACATATTGTGGACAGATATAGGTCCACCCCGACGCGGTCACGCGCGGGTTTGGGGATGCGAATGAATCTCATGTGAGATGGATCTCGGGTTGAAATTTAAATCGAAGTTGGAGTCGCCACCGAACTTTGTGGGAGTTCGGGCCCATTCGAACCCACTCTATATCTTAGTGGGTCGTGCACAAAGTACTGCCCATTCAGATTTCAGAGTTTATGGGGTTCGTCCCTTTGCATTGCGATACCGATACCGACATTATCGCTTACCGTGTATTGAATGACTCTCGTGCGCCAATGGTTTCGGACATCCGGAAATCACGGTTCTGAGTAATGGGTGAGGGTACGTGTTGGGAAGTTCACAAAGAACACCCAACCCCGCCCGTACTTAGCGGCCTCTACTAAGATATCGTTCAATGTTTTAATACGCGCGTTAGTAGTTCGGTGGAGATGTTATGCAAACAGTATTTTGACTAACATGTGAAAATTTTGGTGCGTTTGGTGCGTGAAGGAGGCAACTCGATCGAGTCATAGAGGGACTCGACCGAGTGGTCTTCGGAAAACCCTTCTGCCCAGTTTTGGGGGTGCCACTCGATCGAGTGGGCTAGGCACTCGATCGAGTGCCTCTTGTACAAACTATGGTTCGTTTCGCAATTTTGCATGAATTTCGAAGTTGCTTTTTAATGTTGAAAAGCGATAATTTCACCAAGTCTTGTAAAAATATGATACGATTTATACTCGACTTGAATTTTCGATACTCGTCATATCCGATACTTGACTATGGAATAAATATCGAATATTTAGAGTCAATTTTGGGAAAGACGTTTATGAGTCGTTTTAAGTTGAACTAAGGCGAAATAAATTTTCTCCGCATTATAATGTCGTATTTAGTCCTTTCGGACTACATGACAATTATTTAGCATCAACGAGTTCGCACTAGTTAAATTTATTCACTAATTCGTTTAGACATGATATTCGACTATAGAGTCGATATCGCATCTAAAGAAAGACGTTTTGCTTGTTTGATTATATCCGAAAATAGATTCCCTCCGCATCTCGACACCGCAATTAATCCTTGCGGATTATGTGAGGTCAGATCTGCATCAACAGGTTTCGGTCTAACCTAAAAAAGGAATCGGACGCGTTTAAAGGGGAGTGTTCGCGATCCCATCATGCCTTTGAGTGTTTAGGGCGGGGCTCCTCGAAAGGGCTCCACCACTGTTACAACTCCTAAAAGAATTAGAAGGGTCTTATGCGAATATCGCCTTTAAACGTGTTCTATTCGAAATAATTTTAGAAATTGATGAATGTGAGACTTTAAAGACAATTATTTAAATATTAAGACGAGACTAGCGGTGCGATAAATAAAAAAACAATCTTGTTGTTGTTGATTCGCTTCAACAATCAAATACTTGGGGTGTCGGGATAAGCGACCGGCCACATCAGGTGCGAGACCCTTGTATTCGGATTTCCTTATCCCATCATCCCTTGTATTCGACACGAATAGGCGAATATTTTAAGGTGTTTTGATAGTAATTATTAACGATATTAGAAACGAGAAAAGGAAAAGAAATAAAAAAGCGTGACGACGACACTAAAAGGACGGAGGGACAACGCGAGAGAAGAGACGAGAAAAAGGGAAGAGATCGGGATTATTTGCACCCTCGGTATGGATCGGAACTCGTCTAGTTGTGGCTTAAGCACGGGAGTTTCGAGACTATGTAGGAAAAGTTATGGTGGTTTAAGGTTGGAGGAAGGATGTGAAATTGTAGGGTCGAAAGTTGTATCTTGAAAAGTCGTGTGTGAAAGAATTGTAAAGGGGTGTATATATAGGAATTCTCCCCATCCTCGTCTAGGGTTACTCGATCGAGTGCCCTGATGGACTCGATCGAGTGGCCCAACTGAAAGTAGACAGCGGGCCTGTTGGAGGCCCACTCAATCGAGTGGGCTGATACTCGATCGAGTGGGTCAGCTGGAGCGAGGTATCCGGAGTTTTTGACTTCGGGTTGGATTCTTGATATTTGCATGGTCGTTTTGTGTCTCGGAAACGACTTTGACCGGGGTTTGACTCGGTCGTTAAAAGACGGTTTTATTTCCGGTGTCGGTTTTGACCCAAATTAGTCTTATTTGATTGGAAACGACCCGCTGGGCCTGAATTTGAGGTTGGTTTTGTGAGATTTGTATTCCATAAAAAGCCCATGCCAGAAACTAAGAATTTTGAGCACATATCCGAGCGCGTAGAAGCACGTTCGCGTCCGATCATCATCGGGTGTTTGGCGGAAACTGTTATAGACACCTAGCAGCCAAATGTGGGTGTCTACAGAGCCCCCACTCTGACTGAGACTTGGACAAGGCGAAAGTCGGAGTAGCTACCAGGCCAATCAAGGATTAAGACCCGGTAGACTTCCGATCGGGTCGTTTTTAGTCCATTAGACTCGCGTGAAAAGACTCGCCAACCATAAGATAGAATCATACCTGAGTGGATGCTAATAGCTCTGTGGGACTTGTTTTTGAAGCCGTGTATATATCTGTATGTGGATACATCCCATCTTGGAGCGGCGCGGGAGCTTGCCTAAGAAGTCCTGGGTGTATCTGTTTGCAGATACATCCCTTCTCAGAACTACCCTGGAGCTTGCCTAAGAAGCCCTGGGTGTGGCCGTTTGCAGACACATCCCGATTACGCGGGAGCTTGCCTAAGAAGCCCTGGGTGTGCCCGTTTGCAGACACATCCCAATTACGCTGGAGCTTGCCTAATAAGCCCTGGGTGTACCTTCATGTAGGCACATTCCGTGTTCCTTTAGGAGAAATGCCACCTTGGGCTTTTCGTTGGGGAGTTTTAGTGAGTTGCACGGGCCTGCCTCTGAAAACCTTGCATGTAACATTTAGGTAAAACACGACTCACGCTGGGGAATAAAAACTTGATGTTCCGTTGGGAAGCACAAGCTGGTACCTGAAATGTTAGATATATAGGCCGAAATAGCAAATATAGCAGACAGAAAGATAGCATACAGGAAATGCAATTAGCATCTATAGACTGACTTGAGCTGGGGAAAATGATTTTCTCTTAATCTTTGTAATCGAAGTCCAGAAAGCAACTCACGTGCTAGGAGACAGGTTTTCAAAATGGAAAGAGGTAGAAAAGAAACTTGCAGTTTAAATAGACTGAAATTTGACCTTGTCAAAAAGGATTTTCTCAAATGGCTAAGTTTTGCAAATTTTAAACCAAGAATTTGAAGAGAGAGGTATACCGACAGACTCGACTCTGGACGTGACAGGGCGAGTTGACAGACATGACTTGGACTCTCGAAGGGTTGGACTGCGACTCGGCAGGGGGGTGGGCCACCTAAGATGACAAGACTCTTAAGTTGCGCTATTCCGTAGCCTAGGCGAGTGGCAACACGGCCGAACATTGAAATGAGATAGATATGCTATAGGGGATTACAGTAGTCTGTAATGAGACTATTTTTGCATGACTCAGCAGTAGCTGTGTTTTAGACTAGTCCTTTTTTGAATTTTTGGTTTTGGGGAAATTTTCCCAAAGTAGGGTGCAGCTTCGAGTCCCTGACAGATTCTCGTCTTTGACTGAGCCGAGTACTAGGACACACTATAGAAAGGTGGCTAGATTTTGAAAGTATTTGGAATATGTGAGTGGATGGAGAACTTCTGCCTAGGAGAAGCCCCCAGAACGACAAAGCGAACTGTTGAGAACATGACAGTGTCGTGATCGGAATGATGGTGCTTTTTGAATGTGTGTCAATGTGGGTGGTTGTGCCTCTGTTGAAAGGCTACCTACGTATTCACGTGTAGTGAAATCAAACCATGCCGTAGTTCAGTGATTGAAAGATATATTATGGTGCCTAGTTTATTAGGGCTTTGTGCGTAACTAGCCATAGAGATGGTGTAGGCCAGGTGCATTCCCAATGATGTCTTGATCAAAGGGCTAGAATGGTTAGGATGTTAATCCTCTGACTGTGAGCGTTCTCCGGGGTAGCCCCCAGAGGTGGTATGAACTATTTGGGCATGTTCTATGCCGACTGCAAGTTGAGTTCCCGTGTTTGGGGCTGGTAACTGGTTTGGATAATTTTGGAAATGTGGTGCTAGGCTGTAAGTGGCTTTAATGTTTTGACATCTGGAGCTCGATTTTGTGGAGCTAAGGCTTCGAGGGTAAGGTATTGTAATGCGGTAGGAAAGGGGGAAGTCAAGTAAAAATGACCCGGACTTCGATCGGGGTAGGTTTGATAATAATGCGGGATCTGATTTCCATGTCCGGTCCTAATGGTTAGGGGTATCCTATGGAGCTTGAATCCTCAAAAGTTCCGGACTGTTCCTTAGCATAGGTCTCGAGAAGGTCTTGAGGGTTGTAATGTGGGAAGGCTAAATGTGGCGTTAGCTGACCAACCTGATTATCTCTCCCCTATTGGATGGTATGGGTATTGATAATTTTGAATTGACCGTTTCACTTGAGTTGACCGTTAACTACGGTCACGGGTTTTTGAATATTTTTTAGTTGGTTGACTTCTTAGCCCCGGTCATGAGATTATTCATTTGGGTTGACTGTGCCCTGGTCAAGGGATGTTGAGAGTTCTTTTGGTCATGACCAGCTCTTTTATTTTGGCGTTTTGCTTTTTTTTTCTTGGACTTTCGATTTTTATCCAGTCTTTTGCTTTTTTTCCTTTTTTTTCCTGTTGGTCAGACTAACACCTAAGGTAGGGATTGGTTGATTTTATTGGAAGGGTGTTTATTGTGGGGAAATGGGCTTGCCTCCCGTCTTAAACCCAAACTAGGAGACTACCTAGATTTGTCATAGGATTCGATACCGCTCATGCTAGGAGTAGTTATGTGGCTTTTCTATACCAGACATGGAATAGGTAAAAGGAAAACACGGGTCTCGATTTCCTGCAGTCATTATAGATGTACCTATAATAGTCACGTGCACGTGCTCACAGTGTCTGATGGTGTTCATCATGCTCTCGGAAACATATAAGTAAAGTATATATGAGAAATAGAAAAGATGATTTTATTGAATTTTGAGAAAGAGGACAGAATACAACTGAACCTGACTCTGACTTTGAATTTGAAAGAAATAGTACATTCTAGACTCGGACTCAGACTCGGACTTAAATCAAATCCGGACTCTTGGATGCATGGGAGGTAGATTGGATGCTTTTGTCGTCAGGCCCTGCATAGTCCATGAGGGGCTTTGCAAGTGATAATGTTTCCATGACGGGTGTCCTCCCGGCATCGAGGAAATCTTGGATGAGGTGTTTCAGTTTCCAGCACTGTTCTGTATCGTGCCCCCTCCCCATATGGAAATGGCAGTAATGTTCAGCGTTCCATGTCTTGGAACGTCTTTCTGAAGGTGGGTCGGCTGTTGGGCCTGCAGGTAGTATTAGGCCCTTTGAAACCAACCTTTGGAAAGCAACGGTGTAGGACATATCCAAGTGGGTAAATGTCCTTACTCTTGACTAATCGATCTTCGGAGAGGTGACTTGAGGGCTACCTCTATCGGTCTTACCATCTTGGGGGTATCAGACGGCTTCATAAGAGTCCTCACCCTTTAAATGGCTCGACTGGGTGATTGGCTGCCTTACCCGTTCTAGTTGTGTTAGACGGGATCGGGTTCTTACAAGATCTCCTTCGATGATGGTTACCTTGGAACTTAGGTTATCTAGGGCAGTATTGATTTTCGAAAAAATATTGTTAATGGAGCAAGATAGTATAAGCATACTCCCCTAGATATCTCCTTTCTCGACGACACGGGATTTGTCGTGGTGTCGTGGTTTGGTAGTGTCTCGTTCATTGGGTCCCTGATAGGAAGAAACGACAGGTGTTAGAACTCGCCTAAGCTCGGTTTTGCGCAAGTGCAAGAGAGGTAGTCGAACTAGACACGGCCCGGGGTGACGGGAATGACTAAGATTCTTGGACCAGGATACAGGAATGTTGACCTAGGCAAAGTAATGACCGCGACTTGGACTCGACCCTGAGACTCGAGCTGCATAAGGGTGAGTCTGAAAATGGGGCGACCGCGTTTGACGGCGTCGTGTGCTCGGACCAGCTGTGGTGACCTAACCCTAGGTGACTCGAGTGTTCGTAGCATAGGTGTGACTCGAAGAAGGCATCATAAGGACGCCGGTGTATGATGAACGTAAGGTACCCCTTAAGGTGACTGTGTCGAATGCTTGGGTGGAGGACAACCCCCAAGTGAGACTAAAGACTCTGATTGGACTTAGATGATGTGGCATTTAAGTGACTCAAAAGTAGGGTACGTGAGACAACACGTACAAGATATGACCCTTAGAGCAACCGTGATTGATCGCTCTGCTGAAGGGTAGCCCCGAGTGAGATCGAAGGTTTTATTAAGACTTGAGTGTCGGACAAGTGACCCTTAGATGTAGGGATCACAAACCTTTTGTTATAAGGCTATGCCTTGTAAAAGGTTGACTCGGCCTCGAGGAAAGGCAGACGGGGTAAGGGAAGAAACTTGCGATGTAAGATCGATAGAGTTTCGACGCTAGAGACCCTTGACTAGAATAAGGATGACCCTGTGATTAGGGTAGACCCTGATCGCCTCCCAATCGGTTCGGTCGTTAACGAAGGACGGGGGATCAAACGATATTCATAAGACTCGAGATCACACAAAACAAGCAAGCAAGTATTCGTGGTAAGTCGAGGTCGGTCCAGAGGGAACGGATGTGTTGACGGGTTTAAAGCGATGTGTTTGATGTCTAGAGGGGGGGTTTTATAAGGGTCGAGTCTATGGTCGAGTGTATGCTAGAGGAAGCACTACGAGAATAGCTAGGGGTAATTAATCTAGGGAAAGGCGTTGGGGAGAACTCGGGATTCGGAACATGGAATGTAAGAAGGTCGGGATCGAGTTTTTGTTGCAACGTTGATAAAGGGAGAATGCCACCTTTCGGTTTCTTCACCCAACCCACCTAAAAACCCGCTTTCGCGGCGAAGACGGATAAGTCTCTAGTTATGGTAATTTCTACCCCGAGTTTCCCCATATTGATAGAAACGAGTCAAGGTCGGTCTAGTTGGCCGGACTAAAACAACAATGACACAACAACCACTAACAAGGTAAACCAACATGCAAGCAACCCACCAATACCCCTAAATTCAAATAATCCAAGTCTTCATCCCTAAACCCCCCAACAAGAAATCTACTCACTAATCATAATGGAAGAAAACAAAACATTAACTAAGGAGAAACTAACTACAACATGCATAACAACTAGATCTAAGAAAACTAACAACAATATGATGAGAAAACTACAATCTAACAATTACCCACTAAATTATGGAACTACCAAATTAATCTAGAGAATAATCTAGAACAAGATCTAAAGAAACTAACTATACTAAGATGATCTAAGCTAGATAATAATGAGAAAACTAAATTAAATCTAAACTAGAGATAAGAGAATGGAAATAAATGTACCAACTATGAAGATCTACAAGAAATAAGAAGATTGCATGAATAAAGGTTGAAGCTTTGATGGAGAGAATGTAAAACTTGTCACTAATCCTTCAATAAACCCACAAATCTTCAAATAAAACTTGAATAATCTTCTACAAACTTGTAATCTAGAGAATTATTGATGTAAACTAAGTAGATCTACTACTAATTTACTACTAGATTTATAGAGGTTTACTAAGGATATTACTAATTTACTACAAATGGATGTGTAACTACACTAATGGTGTGATAATTGGGGATGACTACTCTAATGGAGGATGCCTTGGGCAACAAACTAGGAAAACATATATATAGTAATCTTCTTAATGGGTATTTAACCTAAAGCCCAAATCCAACTCTTGCTCCATTAATGAGACAATCACCCCTTGCATCTTCATGGGGTGAAACTTTGCCCTGCGGTCATGACGACAATTCCCACCGGGTGAAATTTCACCCGGTCAGATTTTCTTCCTTTTTTCGCGTTTTTGGCACTTCTTTCCATCGGGCGAAATTTCAACCGGTGGGCGAAATTTTGTCCGGTCAGTTTCGCCCGGTGGGAAGTCTCGGAAAATCTTCGGGAGACATTTTTAGCGTCGGGTGAAATTTCGCCCGGTGGTGTCTCACCGGGTGAAATTTCGCCCGGTCATACTGCTGGCGTCTTTTCTTGTCTCATTCTTCGTTGATTGATTGGATGGCTTTAAACTTTAAGTTGTGTGCTTTACTCTTAGGACGGTATTCCTTCTCTTGTGCTCGTGGAAGCTCGATCGTGATTTCGGTGCCAAATCCTATCAAAATCGATAGAAAAACTACCAAATACACGTAAAATGCACAAGAGGGACGCTAATGCGAGAAGTACATAAAATATGGCGATAATCGTACTCTAAACTCGCAAAACGAGGGAAAACGGTCTAAATTTAGCACACAACAATTCCCCCACACTAAACCGTTGCTCGTCCTCGAGCAAAGACCCAAAAAGAAATTACATACTACTACTACTACTAGCTAGACTACGCTAAGCCGATACGGGGCAATTAACGGGCCCGCTCCGTCCCTTCAACTCACATCGAAATACTCATGAGGTAGAGTACTCCCATGCAAGGCAAGTTGGGGCTTGCTCAAAACGGTGGATGCGACTAAACACACAAAAACACGTAACACGAAAGAATAGACGCATCCAAAGCAAAATTAAAACACTGAATCCCTCATCGAGACGGCGGGATAAATGACCCACGTAAACAAGGACCAAAGCCTAATACTATGACAATTAAGCAATATAAATGTTGATAACTTAGCCTAGGTCCTCCTAGTCTTCTAAAGGGGTACGACGGGGCGTATAATGGAGTGGAAAACGTGAACGATGGATTCGTTCGACACTGTAGGTAGGTGCAGTCCCGCTCTCTTTGGCTAAGCCAAGAGGGTCGTTACAAACTCGAATTTCTTAAATTAGCCCAAATAAAAAGGTTAGTGTTTACAATTATTGGAGTGGATCGACTAATCACCGCTATCTTCCTACCTCGGGACTCTGTCCTCTAGTAGGCACTTCACGGCGACGAATCGATCAAAGGGCTTTTTTTAAGGAGATGTTTTTGATAATATGATTTCATTTGAAGCTCCTTTTCTCTCCTTGTTTTTCATATTTTTGTGCCCTTTTCTCTGGCTTTGGTTTGCCCTTTTTTGGCTTTTTGATTTTGATGTGGTTCATAACCAAGCTTGGAGGTTATTTTTGTAAACTTATTGTGGTGATGTATAGGTGGAGGAAATTAGGTAAACGAAAACACGCACCATTCCCGGATAACCCACGAAAAGGCGGAAAGAATTTGGACTAAAGGTGCAATGGTCGTTCGAGCAAGGTCACCTAGAAAACGGGATGCGGGAACCAAGGCCTAACTCCTCCATGGGTGGTCAAGGTAGTCAAATGCAAACCCCGAAGTAAACCTCTAGTAGAAAAGGTGGACTCAAGCTAAAGGATCAACAAATTCATTGATTAAGAGTCATTCTACTAGATTAAGGTCCAAAATCTACAATGGGTTATCTACAATGGAATGTAAACTCTTATAAAGGTTCGTAATCGGGTTTTCGAAAACATTTAGTCCTAGACACACTATACAAAAACAAAAGGAACACACGAGAAAGAAAAAGCCAAATAAAAGAAAACACAAGTAAAGTCATGTACTCCATACTCCATCAACATTCGAGCACAAAAATCAACCACAACACCCAAAATGCTCAACTTCGAGAGCCTCCAATGGCAACAACCTAACTCCTCTACAAAATTAAAGAAAGAAGGAAGGAAGTTACCGAGCGGAGTGCTTTCATAATCTCTTCGATTTGTGCTTCAAGGTGGTGGTTACCTGTAAGAGTGGAGAACAAGACCGTACACGGGACACGAAAACATAACGAGAAACAAGAAAGAAAAAGGAAAGAAAAAGGAAAAAGTGTTTTTGATTTTTCGAATTTTTCAAATTTTTATGGATTTTGAAAAGATTTTTGAAAAACAAAAGGATAGTAGACTCTTCCCCCACACTAAAACTGTACATTGTCCTCAATGGACAAGTAGGAGAAGAACGAAAAAGACGGAAAAGGAAAATCTTTTTGGATTTATAGGTTTTTTTAAATGTTTTGGGTTTTTCAAAATTTTTGAGAAGAGAAAAAGAAAATAAAAGAAAATAAAGAAATCGATAAAATAGTGGCGGGCCTAGGTGCAATCACATCACCTAGACCCTAGCCAAGTGGCTAAGAAGTTGAAAAAGAAGTAAAAGAGAAGAAAAGAAATTAAAACGAAAGGGTGAAAAATTGGGCATAGGTGTAGTCACGTCACCTAGCCCGGATTAAGAAAAATTGAGAGAACTTGATTAAAATTTGAATTTTAAAAAGAGTCAATGGCGTAATCACATCGCCTAATGATCGGGAGCAAAACCAAGGCCGCGACGGCCGTAAAAATACCAATGGGACAGCTTGCAAATTTTGTTCGAGATAAAACAGTCGCAATGATTATAATGATGGGACAAGGAATAAGGAACAATATTAATTCGAAGACATACAATTGTAGATGATTAGAGACTCACCGACACAATCCACACAAATACTCACAACACAAACAAACCATATTGTTTACCGACTCTTGTAGGGGTGTCTAATTCGAATAGTCATTTGACGCAAAAGAAGCCATTGGAGTTCCCTCACCGGCTTACTCCCAAACTCCTATCTCCCCCGATTCGGTCAGTCGGAATTCACAGGGACCCAGAGGTAGGTCCCAATTTTGACAGTTATAAGTATTGGTTCGGTTTTTGTTGGGGATTATTAAAGCACGGTCATGGCTAATGGAGACGAGGCGATGGTCAGGTACTTTAAAGATCCAGGTGGGGAAGTAGGCCTCGTCAAGCCAGACACGGTTATCATGTGGGATAAGATGGTCGGTCGCATAACCCAAATTTCTTGCTATTAAAGTCACAAGACCACCACAGTCGACGGAGGGGCGTTGGGCAACTATGATTTGATGAAAGTGTAACGCCACGACAATAGGTAGGTCAAGAGGGCTAGGGTTACCGAGCAAAGAGTCACTAATTAATTTCAAGACACACACATTGAGGTTGATAATATTGTCGGTAGATGGCAAAAGACAGTGGGAAAGAATTTCAGCGAAATAACGGATGGCGGGGTTAGGGATTTCGGCGGTAAAGCTAGAATTGGGTTCGAAATCACGTTGACCCGGCGCTATGCGCCTCCACAAGTCTCTCCTAGTCGCACTACTTTGCGAATCACTTAGGGGTTTACTTAGTCCGGTACCCGATGAGGGTAAACCTATAGCTAAGCCAAAGTCGGAAATATTTAAACAGTGATTTCTACCAAAGAGTCTAAATTTGAACTCCCTTGGTGTGGTCGGGTTATCGATGGTAAAGGTACCTAGGAATTCACAGGTCAAGTCTTTATTTGTGCAAGGCACAAAAATAAGTAGCCTACTAGTACCAATCCTAGACGATAACTCTCTAATATCGTCCTTAATTCCTAAAAGTTCCGTTGTGAATGGAGGCCACCTTGTACTCTGAAAAGCTTTTTCGGAAAAGGTTTGAGCCAAGGGTGTATTAGGACAAGGTGAAAGTTTAGGCTTCGAAGGCTTACTAGAAGATGAACATTTAGGAAGTTTAGAAGTCGAAGCCATACCTTGTTTTCGCGCGGCTAGCTTGTTGGGCTCTTGTCTCCATAATAATAATTGCAGAAAAATCCCGAACTTTAGCTTTTCCTCTTCAAAGACCCAAGAATATAATCACCAAGTGGAAATGGAGTAGAGGTTTGAATGTGAATGGGTATGGAAAGTGGTTTAATGAGTTTATGATGGGTGAAAATGTGGAGTGAATTGTGAAGTAAAAGGGTGATATAAATAAGGGTGGTTGGGAAGGAAAGTGAAAGTTTTAAAGTTGGTGGTAAAAATTTGGTGTAAAAAGGTTTGGAAGGAAAGTTATTGGTGGTAAATATGAAGGAGGGAATTGAAATTGTAGTGAGGAGGTTTGCTTTTGGTGATTGAGCAAGTTCATGCCATCGGGTGAAATTTCACCCGGTCAAGCACCACCGGGTGAAATTTCACCCGACGGACTTTTCGTCGTGAAAATCAATTTCTGCCATTTTTCCCACTGGGTGAAATTTCACCCGGTCAAAATCTCACCGGGCGAAATTTCGCCCGGTGGTATCTTCTTCAATTTCGGCAACTCTGGCAACTTTCCGTAGGACGAAGTTTCGCCCGGTCAGGTCTCACCGGGCGAAATTTCGCCCGGCGGTCTTGTTTTCTTCGTTTTTCCGCCTTGCCATTTCATGGCTCTTCCAATAGTCACCTAAAGATTCAAATATCGACTCGACTCACATTACATAATCAATATCTACCACAAACATGCTTGTGGTCTTCAATTTAGCTTCGTAACTCCTCCAAAAGCGTGATCTTCATCCAAATTAAGTGCTCCATGGTGAAATCCAAGTTCAACCATTCTTCTCAAGCTAACAAACTAACAACACAAAGAAATATAATACATATGTACAAGGTGGTTGTTGAGGATACCACCAAACCTACATCAAATTCGAGAGGGGGTTAGACATCGCTCTCCAATGGGAGCTCACCAAACTTCATGGTAGCGAAGGTCTCACGAACGTGACCGGGGTGATAAATCTTCAAACGTTGTCCATTAACCATAAATTTCCCAGTTTCCGGACTTGATATCTCTATTGATCCATATGGTTGCACCTTGGTCACTTCGAATGGACCCGACCATTTTGATTTCAACTTACCGGGGAAGAGCTTAAAGCGAGAGTTGAAGAGTAATACCTTATCACCAACGGAGAAGTCCTTACGAAGTATTCGAGAATCGTCCCATTGGCGAGTTCGTTCTTTGTAAATCTTCAAATTTTCGTAGGCTTCAAGTCTTAGTTCTTCCAATTCTTGTAGTTGGAGAAGGCGGTTATCTCCTACAACACTCTCATCGAAGTTTAGCTCCTTGATTGCCCATTCGGCTTTGTGTTCTAGTTCCACCGGTAAATGACAAGCTTTACCATACACAAGACGATAAGGAGTGGTTCCAATCGGCGCTTTGTAAGCCATCCTTAATGCCCAAATGGCGTCATTTAACTTCAATGACCAATCCTTTCGATGTGTATTTACAACTTTCTCTAAAATTCCCTTGATTTGACGGTTGGAGATCTCGGCTTGCCCATTTGATTGAGGATGGTAGGCTAGGGACATCTTGTTAGTGATACCATATTTCCTAAGAAGGTGTTCAAAGGTATCTTTCCTAAAATGAGAGCCTCCATCACTAATTATGGCTCTAGGCATACCGAATCTCGGGAAAATTACATTCTTGAAAAGCTTGATTACAACCTTGGAGTCATTGGTGGGGGAAGCTACGGCCTCGATCCATTTTACGACATAATCAACCGCTACTAAGATATACTTGTTACCAAAAGAGGATGTGAACGGACCCATGAAATCAATGCCCCAAACATCGAACAATTCAATCTCTAAAATGGGTTGAAGGGGCATCTCATTTCTTCTTGTAATATTCTCACTTCTTTGACAAGCATCGCACGTGAGAATGAAAGCTCGAATGTCCTTAAACATGGAAGGCCACCAAAACCCGCTTTGGAGAACCTTGGCAATTGTCTTTTGGTTGGCCAAGTGTCCACCATAAGATGTCGAGTGAAGGTGCTTCACAATATTATATCCTTCATCGGCCGTGACACATCGTCGGTAAATTCCATCTACACAACGGCGGAATAAATATGGTTCGTCCCAATAATAGCGTCGGGCTTCATAACGTAGTTTCTTCCTCGCTTGGTTGGAATAATCGTCCAGAATAAAATGAGATACTAAGAAATTGACGATATCGGCATACAAAGGTGTAACAGTATCAATGGCCATCAAGGCCTCATCTATCATAACTTCATTGATGGGGATATCATCTTCTTCATTGTTCTCTTGACTAACCGTTAGTCTACTAAGATGATCCGCTACCAAGTTCTCCGATCCGGCTTTGTCTTTAATCTCAATATCAAATTCTTGTAAAAGGAGGACCCACCGAAAGAGTCGGGACTTGGTCTCTTTCTTAGACATGATGTATCGAATCGCCGCATGATCGGTATGAATTATGACTTTGGAACCGATAACATAATTTCGGAATTTCTCCATGGCATAGACAATGGCAAGCATCTCTTTCTCGGTTGTTGTATACCTTGATTGGACTTCATCTAAGGTTTTGCTTGCGTAATAAATCACATGTAGCTTCTTGTCAACCCGTTGTCCTAGAACGGCACCAACGGCAAAATTGGATGCATCGCACATGATCTCAAATGGAAGATTCCAATCGGGAGCTTTGATAATCGGAGTGGTGGTGAGAGCGGTCTTTATCCTGCAAAAGGCCTCAAAACACGAGTCATCAAAAACAAAAGGCGCATCTTTCATAAGCAAAGAAGTCAAAGGCTTAGCAATTTTGGAAAAGTCTTTAATAAATCGTCTATAAAAACCGGCGTGACCTAGAAAACTCCTCACCCCTTTAACATTTGTAGGTGGTGGTAAGTTTTCGATCACGGAGACTTTCGCCTTATTAACTTCGACTCCTCAATTAGAAAAAATATGACCTAGGACAACACCTTGTTCAACCATAAAATGGCACTTTTCCCAATTTAAAACAAGTCTATACTCTTCACATCGAGCTAACACTTGATCTAGATTTTCAAGACAAGAATCAAAAGATGTACCATGGACACTAAAGTCATCCATAAAAACTTCCATGGATTTTTCAATGAAATCGGAAAAAATAGTCACCATACATCTTTGAAACGTTCCCGGCGCATTGCATAGTCCGAATGGCATCCTTCTATAAGCATAGGTGCCATAGGGACATGTAAAGGTGGTTTTCTCTTGGTCATCGGGATGAATGGGAATTTGAAGAAATCCGTAATGACCATCAAGGAAACAAAAATAAGAAAGATGCGCCAATCTTTCAAGCATTTGATCAATAAAGGGAAGAGGGAAATGGTCTTTTATGGTGGCCGTGTTCAATTTTCGATAGTCTATACACATGCGCCAACCGGTAATAGTCCTAGTAGAAATTGACTCACCCTTTTCTCCTTTTACTACCGTCATTCCTCCCTTTTTTGGCACAACTTGGACGGGGCTAACCCATTTACTTCCGGTTATTGGGTATATAATGTTAGCCTCATACAACTTGAGGACTTCCTTCATGACAACCTCTTTCATGGTGGGGTTCAACCTACGTTGACCCTCAACTGAAGGACGGTGGTTATCATCAAGGATGATCCTATGCATACAAACATTTGGACTTGTGCCATGGAGGTCGGCAATGCTATACCCAATGGCCTTTTTGTGTTTTCTCAAAACAATCAAAAGTTTTTCCAATTGAGGTCCATCAAGGGTAGCATTGACGATAACGGGATAATTGGTTCCTTCAAGAAAAGCATATTTGAGGGAAGAGGGGAGTGGTTTAAGTTCAAGATTAGGAGGAGAAGATACCATACTCTTACCCACCGGTAGTGGTTCTACCTTTTCATCATGCAAACATTCATCTTCAAGGGGTGGAGAGTCAAATGGCTCATCTTCTTGCTTATCATCATCTATCAAGCTATACTCAACCAAACTGTCAATAACTTCAATAGAATTCATTTGTTCAATCATAGGTTGTTTAAGAGTTTGAGAAAGGGAAAATTCTACCGACTCATTTCCTATGTTAAAAGATAGCTTTCCATTCTTAACATCAATTATAGCACCTCCGGTAGCCATAAAAGGTCGACCTAAAATAATGGGGGTAGTAGTGTCTTCGGGCATATTCATGATAACAAAGTCGGAGGGAATGAAGAATCTACCAACTTGAACGGGTACATCCTCAAGTATCCCAAGTGGGTACTTAACGGACCTATCCGCAAGTTGGATGGACATGCTAGTGGCTCTCATCTCCCCCACACTAAGTCTCTTAGCAATAGAATATGGTAACAAACTAACACTAGCCCCTAGGTCACATAAAGCTTGATTAACAACAACATTTCCAACCCGACAAGGGATGAAAAAACTACCGGGATCCTCTAGTTTCTTTGGTATTTGGTTCATAAGAATGGCACTACATTGTTCCGTGAGAGAAATACATTCTTTATCCTCTATTGTTCTTTTTTTAGTCAAGACATCTTTCAAAAACATAGAATAGAGGGGCATTTGAGAAATTACCTCGGCAAAGGGTAAAGTTACCTCTACCTTTTTCAACATATCCACGAAATGGCTAAATTGGGCATTCTCCTTGCGTGACTTAGCTCGTTCGGGAAAGGGCAATGGAGGGACAAAAGTGGGAGGCGGTGGAACATTGGATTCTTCTTCTTCTTCGGCTAATCGTTCCGCCTCTTTTCTTTTTGCTTCTTCCGCTTCCATTTGCTCTTTCTTCTTTCTTTGTTCTTTTTGTTCATTCTCCGCATTTTGAAGGATATCAAACTCCGCTTGTATTCCCCGGTTTTGTTTGGGGGAAGTGGGAGATGATTCTTGTGATGCACTTGGTTGATTGACTTTGGATGGAGTGCTTTCGGTGTTCAAGTTCAAATTTTTGTATGGGTCCTCAAGTTCTTTGCCACCTCTCAAAATAATGGCATTTGCTTGGTGCGAAGGGTCTCTTGGGTTTTGGGATTGCCCGAGCAAACCATGGGGTGGATGAATTTGGGCGGCTAAGGCTTTTGTTGCTTCTTGTGATTCCCAAACCTTTAGCCTTGCCTTCGTGTCTTGATGTTCATTCCATAGTTGCCCAATGGTTCTTTGCAAATCATTATAGTTTTCCATAGGACTCCTCCTTGACCAAATTGAAAATTGCTTGGTTGGCCATAAGATTGAGAGGGTTGATTAAATGGTTGTTGATTGTAACCTTGATTTCTTTGAAAATTGCCTTGGAACCCTTGATTGTATTGATGATTAAAATGATTACCATGTTGATTTTGGTAATTGTTGTAATTTTTAGGAGCATGGAAGTTGCTACTTTGTTGATTGAAGTTACTCCTTTGATGAGGAGGCATATATGGGGGCATCCTTGGAGGACCTTGGTTAAAGGACCTTTGTTGACTTTGATTGAAGGCCTCAATTGACTCCCTTGGGCACGTGGCATCGAATTTTGGACATTTTGATTGCCATAAGAAAAATTAGGATGAAATCTTGTGCCGGCATTGTAAGTATTGGTAAAGGGATCAAATTGGGTTCTTTGCCCATACACTTGTATAGCTTGTACTTCATTTGGCTCTTCAACATAAACTTCTTCATTAGGGATGCAAGAGCTAGAATCATGGCCATAATTGCCACAATGATCACATTGAACTTCCCATGTTAATTGCTTTGGAGGAGATGGTTGCCTTGGTGGAACACTCCCTTGAATTTGGTACATACCTCTAGGAGTAGGCCTTGAACTCATGGCATCCATTCTCCTTTTTAAATCTTCAACTTCCGCTTGAAGCTTCAATTCATTAGAACTCGTAGATGAGTTCACTTCAACTTTCTTTCTAGAATCCCTCGATTGACCCATCCTAGAGTCACTCCCTGCCATCTTCTCAATAAGACTCTAAGATGCCTCATCGGTGAGAGAAGAGAAATCTCCTCCGGCGGCCGAATTGAGGTTTTCTTTGGTTCTCGATGAAAGGGTGTTGTAAAATGTTTGGGTAGTTAGCCAATCGGGTATTACATGGTGTGGACATTTGCGCAACAAATCTCTAAATATTTCCCAAGCCTCACTTAGGCTTTCAAATTCATCTTGCTTAAATGTTTGTATCTCCACGCGATATTGGTTAGTCTTTGACGGCAGGAAATATTTCTCCAAGAAGGCATTGGATAGTTGAGCCCATGTTGTAAATGTATTAGCGGGATGGCCTTGAAGCCATCTACGAGCTCCATCTCTCAAGGTCTTTGGAAATAATAAACGATGCAATTGGCATGAAGTCAACCCATTGAGACGGGCTCCTACTAATTTTTCTTTAAATGAAGCAATATGCTCTTGAGCATCTTCTTGAGAAAAACCGTGAAAAGTATCTTGTTGAACCGCATTTGTCAAAGAGGCTTTTAGTTCATAATTCTCCGGAATCTCTCCGAAATCGACGGGAGAAGGTGTTTCTTCATGTGTGAGTTGGGAGTGAGAGCCTAGGGTTGCCATTTGATGAATTGATGGTGATGGTGGATTTGAATTTGGATGATTTGGAGGGGATGAATTTTGATTTTGTGGTGGAGTTTTTGGTGATGGTGGTGATGGTGGTGAATTTTGTGAAGTGGAAAGTATGGAAGGATTATTTGGAGTGGGATTATGTGATGTAGAAGGTGTAGAGGGTGTATGTGGTAGGATGGGATTAAGGTTAGGAGGTGATAACGAAGGATGTGGAATGATAGTGGTTGAGTTATTTCCCCGGAAACGTAATGCTCTAAAAGTCCTTTCCGGCTCCGGATCGAACCACAAGGGCGATGACGTGTTCGTGGGCATAAAACTCAATTTAAACGATAAGACTCCTAGCACCTTACGGCACTAGGAAAAAGAGAGAAGGGAAAAGAATCAAACACAACAAGTACTCGCCGTCCCCGGCAACGGCGCCACTTTGATCGCCTCCCAATCGGTTCGGTCGTTAACGAAGGACGGGGGATCAAACGATATTTATAAGACTCGAGATCACACAAAACAAGCAAGCAAGTATTCGTGGTAAGTCGAGGTCGGTCCACAGGGAACGGATCTGTTGACGGGTTTAAAGCGATGTGTTTGATGTCTAGAGGAGGGGTTTTCTAAGGGTCGAGTCTATGCTAGAGGAATCACTACGAGAATGGCTAGGGGTAATTAATCTAGGGAAAGGCGTTGGGGAGAACTCGGGATTCGGAACATGGAATGTAAGAAGGTCGGGATCGAGTTTTTGTTGCAACGTTGATAAAGGGAGAATGCCACCTTTCGGTTTCTTCACCCAACCCACCTAAAAACCCGCTTTCGCGGCGAAGAAGGGTAAGTCTCTAGTTATGGTAATTTCTACCCCGAATTTCCCCATATTGATAGAAACGAGTCAAGGTCGGTCTAGTTGGCCGGACTAAAACAACAATGACACAACAATCACAAACAAGGTAAACCAACATGCAAGCAACCCACCAATACCCCTAAATTCAAATAATCCAAGTCTTCATCCCTAAACCCCCCAACAATCACTAAACATTAACTAAGGAGAAACTAACTACAACACGCATCTAGATCTAAGGAAACTAACAACAATATGATGAGAAAGCTACAATCTAACAATTACCCACTAAATTATGGAACTACCAAATTAATCTAGAGAATAATCCAGAACAAGATGAACAAGATCTAAAGAAACTAACTATACTAAGATGATCTAAGCTAGATAATAATGAGAAAACTAAATTAAATCTAAACTAGAGATAAGAGATTTGAAAGAAATGTACCAACTATGAAGGTCTACAAGAAATAAGAAGATTGCATGAATAAAGGTTGAAGCTTTGATGGAGAGAATGAAGAACTTGTCACTAATCCTTCAATAAACCCACAAATCTTCAAATAAAAATTGAATAATCATCTACAAACATGTAATCAAGAGAATTGTTGATGTAAACTAAGTAGATCTACTACTAATTTACTACTAGATTTATAGAGGTTTACTAAGGATATTACTAATTTACTACTAATGGATGTGTAACTACACTAATGGTGTGATAATTGGGGATGACTACTCTAATGGAAGATGCCTTGGGCAAAAAACTAGGGTAACATATATATAGTAATCTTCTTAATGGGTATTTAACCTAAAGCCCAAATCCAACTCTTGCTCCATTAATGAGACAATCACCCCTTGCATCTTCATGGGGTGAAACTTTGCCCTGCGGTCATGATGATAATTCCCATCGGGTGAAATTTCACCCGGTCAGATTTTCTTCCTTTTTTCGCGTTTTTGGCACTTCTTTCCATCGGGCGAAATTTCACCCGGTGGGCGAAATTTTGCCCGGTCAATTTCGCCCGGTGGGAACTCTGGGAAGTCTCGAAAAATCTTCGGGGAGGCATTTTTACCGTCGGGTGAAATTTCGCCCGGTGGTGTCTCACCGGGTGAAATTTCGCCCGGTCATATTGCTGGCCTCTTTTCTTGTCTCATTCTTCGTTGATTGATTGGATGGCTTTAAACTTTAAGTTTTGTGCTTTAGTCTTAGGACGGTATTCCCTTCTCTTGTGCTCGTGGAAGCTCGATCGTGATTTCGGTGCCAAATCCTATCAAAATCGATAGAAAAACTACAAAAAAACACGTAAAATGCACAAGAGGACGCTAATGCGAGAAGTACACAAAATATGGCGATAATCGCACTCTAAACTCGCAAAACGAGGGAAAAACGGGCCTAAATTAGGGGAAAAGCGGTCTAAATTTAGCACACAACAGACCCTTAAAGGATTCTTGAATTAGGACGACTCGACTAACGGATTGAAAGACGGGCGGAGTTCCCTTAGGAAAAGTCGTGGGGACCATCCTGCTAGAGGTAAAGGTCGCGTGGGACTTTCTAGTTAGGACTCGAGTGTTTAGACGAACCTTCCATTTATGAGTGTATGACTCGTGTTGGTTGGTTATGTCTTTGACAAATAAGGCGGACTGGGACGGGGAATAAACCCGTGATGTAGGATCGACGGAGTTTCGACGCTATAAACCTTCGACAAATTATGAAAAGACCTGACACACGGATTACGGTAGGTCCTATAATAAGGAAGGTTTTTTGAAAAATGATTGACTTCCTAAATAAGGAAGGTTTTTGAAAAGGATCGAATTTTGAAATTGAGAGGACGGTCCTGAAATCGACAGTGGGCCAATAGGACCGGGCATTTTGAAAAATTGAATACTTTAAATTTTGAAAATTTGAATGTCGAAAATAATTTTCCAAAAATTTGAAAAATCGAAAACGGGATCCCAGAGATTTGAAAATCGAAAACGGCATCTCGGAGATTTGAAAATCGAGAATGGCATCTCGAAGATTTAGAAATTGAAATTAAATTTTGAAATTTTGGAAAAAAAATGAATAGGGATCAGAAATTCGAATATTAAAATGGACAGCATGCCAGCTAGAAAATAAGCTTGTTTTGAGTCAAATCGTAAGTCTAAATTTCGGAAGCATTCCGATTTTTGAAAATTGAATATTGTTTGGAAAGATGCATTTTTGGAATTTCGGAATTTTGAATATCAAAAACAAATTTTCGAAAATTTGAAAATTGAAAACAGGATCCCGACTTTTTTTAAAAAAAATTGGCGAAAGTGTCGTCGGGCCCAAAATTTTTTGAAAAGCCGAAAGTTTTTGAATTTTTGAAGTGGATAGAATACCGGTTAAAAATAGGCTATTTTGAGTCAAGTCATAAGTCCTAATTTCGGTAATATTCCGGGTTTTTGAAAATTGTATATTTTGAAAAGCGGGTCCCGAAACGGACGGTATTTCGTTTTTTTCAAAATTTTGAAAAGATGCATTTTTGAAATGACGGTTTTTGAAAAATGACACGGAAACCAAGTAGCACATAGTCACATAAGCATTATTACGACAGCATGTATGCTTTACACTAAGTCTCGGTCGGTCAAAATAGAGTCTATACCAGTGTGCATGGCCTTTTCGAGAATCGGGACGGACTTCCTAAGTCGAGTTGATCTTAGAACATCCCGCGAAACTGTAGACACCCAGATTTGGACCTGGTGGCTGCAGAAGTGCCCAACAAACACCCGAGGACGATAGGACTGCAACGCAACACGGGTTCGCGATGTTGTACGTAGTTTTCCTGTAGAACGGATCAAATAATTACTTGAAAAAATTAAAAACTAACATGATGGCAGCCTTAGTCGTGTCGTTACAGTCACATAGACACTAATTAGAGTTAATTCCGACACCGGGACCCCGAGTCGGCCCCGAAACTCGAACCGAGTCAACACCGTGTCAAGCGAACCTCGGGATGAACACCTGAGGCCCACTAAACCCACGGCGCTAGGTCAAACCGCGGGAAACCTTAACACACAAGAAACGTATTATAAATCCGTCTCACGATTTTGGAAAGTATCAAAACCGTATCCTCAAAATCCCAACCGCCCCACCCTTCGCGTCTAGGTCTCACCACGCCTTAGCCCAGCCGCCTGAGTCCTGGTGCACCCCAGCTCAGGCGTTCATATGGGCGACGAGGGCCGAAAACATCTATAAATACCCCCTCCGCCTCATCCATTCGACACACTTCTCATTCTTCTCTTCCCCCCCTAAACTCTCGCTAAGGGCTCGCACTCCGACACCCGAGGCAAACGATCCACTCGATCGTAGTTCCGATAAAAAAAGCGACATCGACGCTAACCTTTGAGCACCCCACTCGATACCGAGGTGCCTGTGATCGACTAGCTCAAAACTAGTAACGAAGCTCTGCTGGATTAGCTGCAGAACTAGTCCTTAGCAACGAAGCTCTGCCGGAGTAGCCACGGGAAGGTCAAACGGTAACGGAGTTCTGCCGGAGTCACTGGTCAAGCTAGGAGGATCCGCCTGTTGATCGAGTCGTCACTAGGTGCCATCTAAACAAAACTTTACATATTTGTACTTTCTATTATTATGCACTACGACCACAATAGATGTGGGCGCTAGGCCCACGAGCATCTACTAAGATACGTAACGTCCCAACTTCAACCACAAATACTAAAACACACTAAATAGACCCGAGTAATCCGAGATCCGTTCTCAAAATTATCTATGCATTGAGTCCCGTTTAGTGTATACTCCGAGGGTGAAACTCCTCACAATGTGATTTACTTACATTCGTATTTACAGTTTTTCGTATGATTTATTGCTTTTATGACCTTATAATCGCATGCTAAATCACCTAACACGGAATTCAAAACATAAAATAATTAAAACTGAACAAAGTGATGGTCGGGTTCCGTATTAGTCCCGGTGCTCGCCTTATTAAGTTCGTTACATCTCTATTAATACCGAACCGACGCATCTTAAGCAGAATACCAGGTAAGGTATACCACGAGAACGACTAGTATCTGTATTATCACGTTAAAACTGATTTGCTAATACTTATAATATTAGTACTCTCTACTCTCCTACATGCATCTTTTCATGGCCTGCTTGTCACGTGAAATCGCATGCAAAGAATGTAAACACAACTACTTCGACGATAAAACTTACCTGTCCTTAAAACAACCGACGTAGCAAGAAACATATGGTTAAAATAATGGATGTTAAAGTACTTCCACCGCAACAAAGGAACTAGGATATCAGCCCACCGATTGATTAGTAGAGGCCGCTATAGTGCGGGCGGGATTGGGTGTTGACATCTATCGGATGTTGGCTTCCCAATACGTACCCTCACCCCTTACTCAGAATCGACGGTTTCCGGATGTCCGAAACCATTGGCAATGAGAGTCATTCCAGGCATGGAGTGCTTAAGGGTACAACTCTTTATCTTTAGGTCCCGTGCCACTCAACTTTGAGCCGGCAAGGGATCAAAGTTGACTTGAACGGTTATCGAGTCCCCATAATTGACTCGGTGGCGAATCCACAAATCGACAACGAATTCACTTCATTATAAAGGTCGCCTTACCAAATGAATCGGCCTTTAAACATTTTCAACCACGACTCGATCGATTCCCAAACGGAAACACGGGTGCCCGCACCCATCTAGTACAAGTCCGGATCGTCATCCAAATCAAGGTCCGACACTTCGACCCGTATGCGAGATCGGACCGGCCCCCGGCAGGGAGGGGGCCGCGTGGGTGGCCGCCTCCACACGATGAAAACTGGGTCGGTCCCGCGCGGGCACGCGCGGGGCGCTGGGCGGTGCGGACGGACGTCCACAGTTTGGCGACTCCGCTGGGGATTTGGAAACAAGTTTCCAGCGGTGGTGTAACTTGAACAAGGTCGGTGAAGCTCATTTCTTAGTTCCTAGTTGTGGTCACTACAGGTTTTGGCCCTAAAAAGCCCAGCCTAACCGATATCAGGATCAATCAACCTCTTCGCGGTAAGATCTTTAGGGACACGCGGAGAGATCCTCGGTTGACGCTCCGGGCGCCTAATGCGTAACCCGCGGGATTAATAAGCGGATAGTCCAAACAGACGGTATGACACTCGTCTCCCCAGAACATTGTCAATACCTAAGTAAAGACTATTCGTGGGCGGTAGCCTACCCTAACCTACCCGTCTCTACATCCTGCATGAGTGTACGCATTCCTAGTTATTTGTATCGTGTTTTGAACAATACAACCCAAATAAAACACTAAAAATATGGATTCAACCACGCCAACGTATTCAACCGCACCCAATTCCGTTTTCGAAAATACTTCATCTTTCCAAAACGACCTTTTAAACATCAATACTCCGATCAAATCGTAATTTCTAAAAAGGGAAAACATTTTTAGATGCCGTTATCATGGCAAAATTTACACTCACTGATTTCAAAAAAAAAAGATTTTAGTGCCATCACCTTGGCCAAATTAAAACCCGTCAACAACAATTATCGTTAATGCAACCAAAATTCCCAATTAATGGGGTTAAGGCCGCCACGCGGTCACATTTAATTTCAAAAAAAATACCTTTTTACACACATACCGTTAGCACAACCGAAGCTTCAAATAATGAAGTCAAGAAACTCAAAAAACGGTTACACTTTCAAAACACTTTTTTTTACAATGCACACCCCCACCGTCTAATGCTAGTTAGTACAACCGAGAACGTGGGTCACTAATTTTTAAAAGTTTTTTTCAAAGAGCGAAATTTTATAAGAAACACTATTCACCACCTAAATCACTCACTAAGGATTTAGTCACACCTCTAAGGAGACTGTCATCAGACTTCACGCTCTACCACGAGCATCATGCACCCCGCGAGTATCGAACTAGCTAATTAATATTAGTTTCGATAGAAGCATCACGTAATTATTTTCAAAAAAAATGGTTCCCCTAAAAGAAATGCGCTCCTTTCAAAAAAAACATTTACACTTTCGCTATCGTCGGATTCCCGACGCACACGTATAGCAACACGTTTTCACATCACGAACGATGTCACCACACCATCGTCACCCTGATTTTACAAAATCATCCTTTTTCAAAAACTTTCCTCTGCAAATATTGGTCGTTTTCGAAAAAAAAAACTAAAAGTCCTTTGATCCTGAGCCGGGATCGCGATCAACTTCTTACGTCGTACAACCGTGTGATTAACTGTCTGTGTTAGTTACTAGGATCATCTCTACTCGAGTTCTTACATTTTGGGTCCTCTCATTCCGAGAAGTCCTCTTTAAACCTCGCCTCCGAGGTTTATGTCAAATCATCTCGTTACAGAGATCTAAGATCCATAAGGCGTTCCGTCGAATACACCAAGAGTCTAAAGCACCCGAGTCCCTAACCCAGTGACCGCGCACACACGCAAGTCAAGGATCTCATTTCCGCGTTGCTCAGTCACGAGCATTCCTCGAGTCCCTAAGTCGTCCGGTGGATCCGTTCTTACCTTTTAATCATTTCCCATTAGAATCACTCCCCGACATGTCGGTAGATTCAAGCGCCATCAAAAGCACCCGCAACGATGTCAGTGCCCTAACAAAATTGGTTCGCAACATCCGTACTTCAGTAACCCGTTTGACTTTATCCGTCCGTTACATCGATAGCCGCCTCAATTTCCTTGAGAGTAGAGACACCGAAAGCGATACAAACGCTAACCTGAGTGATTACCATGCCCAAAAGCCTACCCAGGATAGATTATCCCAATGCTCCGCCCGATCGGAGCTTCCAAAAATCGATGCGGAATGAACACCAAGACCTTACGAGACCACATCCAACAAAGTAGGAAGGTCACCGAGAAAATTTAACCCAATCAAACCATCTTACGACGAAACTCTTAAGTGCCTAGTCGATCAAGGGTTACTCTCACCTTTGGGTCCCACTCCGGACCCACCAGACGGCAGACGAAGCAAAAGTTGGACCCCTAATGCTTATTGCCTATATCACCAAGGTAACGGGCATGATACCGAATCTTGCTTTCGGCTCAAACATGCCATACAAGATATGATCGAAAACGGGACCATTAATCTCCCTCCACCCGAGAAACCAAACAATACCACAAACCCTTTTAGCGTTCACACCATCCCTGGCGACACCATCGGTTGTTCCCACCGCGACCCTATAGAGGAGAATGCCCTGACTATCAAGGAAGATGCCGACAACTCACGGGCGTCCACCGAGACGAGTAAATCTGTGTCCGAGTGAGAGTCTAGTTCGTCTTAGAGCCTAGACCTAATAGAATAACGAATGTCTTTTATTTTTACATTGAGTCAGGAGGTGCGGGGGGATCTGTCCTCCACCTCCCCGAAAACAATATCTCGGGCGCATAGCCCGCTTATTACTATCAATAAAAAGAAACAAACTTTTCTTCCTTTATAATTCCCCTCGACAATCGCTTGATTTAATAACGCACTTTCTTACTTAGAACTTGATACTATGCCATTTATCGATAACAATCAAACATACCTCGAAACAACGAGGAATTACAAGAACTGAGATCCCGTGTTCTTTTCTTTTACCTATTCCATGTCTAGTATAGAAAGCCACATACTATTCCTTAGGACGAGCATTCCCGAATCCTATGACGAATCTAGATAATCCCTTAGCTTGCAATCAAAGACGGAAGGCAAACTCATTTCCCACAATATATATCCCTCAAATAAAGACCGACCATTTCCTACCATAGGTGCTAGTCTGACAAAAAGGAAAAGAAGTCTGAAACGGCCAAAAGGAGCCAAAGAAAGAAATGAAACCAAGGCCAAACTAAACCGGCCAATTCAATGATCAAGACCAAACTCAACTGTCAAAATGAAACGTCCAATCATTCAACTCGACTTTAAGCAAAGTCCGAACGAAAAGCAAAAAAAGAAGAAAAAATGAACAGACCAGTCAACTAGCACCCAAATATCAGCCTCCCTACATTACAACCCTTAAGACCTCCCCGAGACACCTGTTAGGAGACAGTCCGGAATTTTGAGGATTCAAACTCGATAGGATAATCCCAACCGTTAGGGCCAAACATGGAAATCAGATCCCACGTAATTGACAACCCACCCGATTGAAGTCTGAGTCATTTTTACTCAGCTTCCCCTTTCCTACCACATTACGGAACCGCAACCCCATAGCCTTAACTCCACAAAAATCAAGCTCCAGATCTTAATTCATTAGAGCCACTCACTACCTAGCTCCACATTCCAAAATCGTCCAAGCCAGTCACCCTGACCCAAACACGGTATCTCGGTAATTATCACTTTCAAGGGGTCACACCCAACCATTTCACATTAATTTTTAGCTAGGGTGAAAACCCATGTGAATACACTCTAAACTTCGCACATCGATAGTTGGCATAACGAGTCTAAAGCAAAATCACTCACATCTAAAAAGAACAACGAACATGGTTTGATTCCGTCTAAAAGCGGATACGTAGGCAACCCGTTCCCCGGGTACAACCAAACAACCGAAGAAAACAACAAAAAAATCGATTAATCGATTCATGTATAAACCGGGACTCCTTCTACGACCCGACCCCCGAGTGATTTAAAATGACGAAGCACAAACGACGAGCCGAGGACGGGGTGAAAACCCGAAAGGGCGCCTCGGGCAAAATGAAGAAACGAGTTACGAGCCGTCGTTAAAAAAAACACAAAAAAAAAGAGATAAAACAAAGGCGAGCCGAGGACGGGGTGAAAACCCGAAAGGTCGCCCCGGACAAAATGAAGAATCGAGTTGCGAGCCACCACGAAAAAAATAAATAAATAAATGTGCTTCTCATTAATGCAAAATCAATTAAATCAAGTCTTTGTCGAGGCCCCTTTACATCGAACATCCAAAATCCGGCTACCCCGAGAAACGACAACGCGTCAAGTAAAACCCCACAAACACTAGTGCTAATACACCACACAATGTCAATTAATACAACATAGTACTAAACGGTTGGGCTCTACCGGTCCAACTTTTCCTTTCCCTTGCCATTCGGGTATGCTTGCTCGGGTCTTTCACCATCGACCCCTCCTAACACAAGCTTCCACTGCCCTAGCCAAAAGCGAGCTCAACCAATCCCACTTCCCCTTCTCACTCACATTTTCAATATGAGTCTTCTTGATCTCGGTCCGTTTAGATGAACTGACGAATACTAGGATCAGTAACACCGTCTTTGGTCGAGTACTTAGCAACATTAGCCCACATAGCTTCCTTATTCTGTAGTACAATCATCTCCACAATCTTTAACCTTTCTCTCACATCCTCCAACCCCGGACGTCGGGAACGACCTCCTGAAGTCGCGAAACCCCTTTCCAAAAGCCAAAATGCCCACGCAAGAATAACAGGTCCGCGCGGATATCACATTTCACCCGTCGGATCCACCGGACTTAGACGTCTTCTCTTTTTTTTAGGGGGATAGGCTACCCCACCTAGGCGTGTTGTAGCCCTTTTAACGGTTATCGTCAGGTCGCGTTTGTAGCCTAACAAGGCAATATTAAGAGTATGCAAAAAGTGGTCTAACTTTTTCAAAAATTGCCCGAATTTTGAAACTTCGATTTCGTTCCGAATGTCGAAGCAACCGCACTCATCTCCTAATATACTCGGTCAGAATACGTTAATGTTTTATGTTAACATTTTACATCTCGAATCAAAAGGTTTTAATCGACGTACTACCTGATCCAATTTCCGGCTGAAATTGACGCATTTCGAAACATCCTAAAGGAACTGTTTTCATACTTTTGAACAACGTCGACGCACCCCAAACTAGGCCAGATCGCAAACGAATTAATGCAAAAGTGATTACTTGTCAATCTAGGTAAACAATTCGCCAAGCGAAAAAGCAAGACTAATCCAACCAATTCAAATACTAAGAATCTAAAACAAATGTACAAAATATACGAATCCTTATACAAATCGAGGCTAGAAAGGACCCCTAGAAGCCGCGCCGACGGCAATCACAATCTCGCAAAGCTGGTCATCTAACCATAGGTCCTCCAGGTCTATAAGAGGAGACTTACTACCGTCCATCCCCGACAGCATATCTAGGGTAGCTGTCTCGGGAATCCCTCCAACCTTCTCCGTGGCACCCGTAGCCTCAGCCTCAGCTTCAGTCTCCATCTCCACCCGTTGCCTAGCCTCACCCTGCGCGGAGGTCTCACCCTGAGACCGAGCCAGCTGCTCCTTTAGGAAGGCGATCTCGTCAGCCCGAGATTGCAGGAGCCGTTGCGCCTCAACCTCTCTCTCCTCAAGCTCGGTCACCCGAGTTTCCAATTGTCCCACCATATCCAGGACATCCTACAAATACATTTAAACATTAGGAAAATACACCAGCAGCCTAGAAAACTACCATATTCACGCAAACTCACCGATCGAGGCCCCAAAGTGTCACGGGAAATCCTCGAGGCATAGGCCCAGAAGCAGTTGGCGGCCTGCCACAACCGCTGATGGCAAGCCGAGGAAACCTGGGAAATGCAACCATAGAAGTTAGGCAAACCGACCTTAATTCTTAGAACCCAAACGAAGAACAAAAAAAAAATCATCCGGTACACTCGGTCACGCCACTCAATCCCGGCATCCATCTCTTCAGCAGAACGTGGGGGGAGGGGCTCAGTAAAGTGTATCCCAGCCGCATCCACCCTAAGTAGCGTCAGGGGAAAATCTGGGGGCTGGATTTCATCAGCCGGATCGGCCAGCTGAGAAGACAACAGATCGGTCGGTCAGAGGGCAAATAAACAATAAACCGAAAAGCAAATCTTAAAACTAAAATTAGAACCTTACCACGAGGCGATACCAAGCTAACCACCGGGTGACGTGAGACAGATAAGAGGCGCCAGGCACCAGGAGTGTATCGCCTCCTTCTCCGTCCCTGTCCTCAAGAACCTCTGCGGCGGTCGGCGGTCTAAACATGGTCCGGGGAGGATCAACCGGCACCCTGAAATCGTCATATAGGCACTGACGCACCAACCGCTCACCCAGATACCATACTGGGTGAAACAACGCAGGAAGGAGCATCCTCCTATAACTCCGAGGCCTTAGCTCCGCGGCAACATACTCCGGTACGCCTTCATAATCGGCCCAACAAACTACACAAATGAAACCAACTTCCCAATAAATCCCGAACCTTGGGGGCTATTGAGCAAAATAATCCATAAAAAGAAAAGACGGAAACTTACATCTTCAACGCGTAGCTTGTTAACTAACGTATTCTCCGACGGGTAATGGCTGATTGTGCTCTTAGGCTGAGCAAGCCTCCACTCGATCCCCGCCGGAAATCTCTTTGGGTGCACCCGCACTGTCTTAGGTGCCAAACACGGGAAGTAGGAGTAGATCCAAGCCTGCAACAAACCCATAATACACTTAGCAACACTAGGCCAAGACCAAACAGGAATTCAAAATACAAAGGAGAGAATAGTAGCTAACCTCCAGTATAAGGCCCGGACCCACAATGGGCACAGCCGAGGCCGACTCTATTACCAGCGGTCTCACCATGACTTGCAAGCACTGAGTCATCTCCGCGAAAGCCGCGGTCACCCAATCGTAACGACCCAGCTGAGCCAGGTCCTCTAGGAAAGGCAGGATCCTGGTGCTGAACCTCTCACCCTTGTCCGAGAAATGGGTCGACCCTAGGAAATACCACAACCGGGCATCCTGCTCCGGTGTGTTGGGTTCCCGACCCTCCAACACCGCCACTCGCTCGAAGTGGTCGGTGATATAAGAACTCACTATAGCGTGAGGCGCACTATATGCCTCACGCGGTAAACAATCCCTGATGAGGTCCCGAACCCCATCACTATCTAAGCTAGGGCCTTCGGCGGCCCACCTAATCCTATCCGGCTCTCAGGGCAAACCGCTAATCATCCCAAAATCCTCTAGGGTTATCCCGACCTTCCCAGAAGCCATGTGGAAGGTCGAGGTAGTATCATGAAAGCGATCTATCATCGCCCTAATCACCATAAGGTTGCATTTAGTTTTGCAACCTACCAACCTAGCCCACTGTCCGACCACGGGACCTAGAGCGGTCCTCTCGATAATCCTCTTTACCGTAGGGGTCAACTTCTGAAAATAGATATCAAGACACGTAGTAAAGCCCGAGAAAGTCCTCATCGGACCTGGGGGCTGCAAACCAAACAATGCAAAGATAAACAAAACAAACGTAACCTAACCCGAGCCAAAATATAAAACCTAAGACATAACTAATAAGCACGAATAGAACACTCACCAGGCCCCGCACGACGCGGTTAGAAATGTGACGGGCAAGATAAAACATCAACTGATGACCATCCCAGTCCCGAGCCCACTCGGGATCATCATAAACAACCTCTTCGCCCTCCAGTGCAGGAGCCGGGGCATGAGCTCTCCTAGCAACCGTCTCCGGAAGCTTACGCTTCTTCACTCTATCGAACTCAGCCTCATTAATGGTCTCGGGATCGCGACGCTGAGACGAAATACTCCGATGTCTTCTGCGAATCCCTCAGGGAGTCTGCGAACTAGCCCCGGCAACCTCCACACTAGCACTAGCACTAGCACTAGCACCAACCGAGAAAGTTCCCTCGGGGCGTTCGGTACCATCTCTAGCTGTAAACAAAACCAAAAACAAAAAAAAACATAACCCTAGTCAGGCTAAATCAGCTTAAACAGGTCAAAATAGGGTCGAAATTTCGGATGAAGATATCAAAATTCCACAAAAGCCGTTAGCACCCATTTTCGATCCCGGTCACAATGGAAGTGGTTTCGAGAAAATCTGGCATCGTTACGACACCTTTTGGTCCGTCTTAAGACACACGAAACCTCACGGAAAGCCCTTGAGCCACCCTAGCCCATGAAAACCGACAAGGGAGCCACCCACATCCTCACAAACACTATTTGAACGAGATTACACAAAATAAACACGGGAATAATTGAGAAACGGTCCTTAGCCCTAGTATTCCAAACACATTCTCATAACAAGCCATTGTCGCACCTCAAAAACCCTTATCAAAGGTTATAACTACTTCAACAAACTTTAATCAACCTTAATTTAACAACGAAATTGAGCACAAGCATCGAAACGTAGTAAATAAAAAATGCCCAAATCAATTTTCTAGGGTTTGAAACAAACAAATAATCAAGCAAATCAAGCAAAATCAACATTAAACGAGTAAAGAACACTAGCCCGGAGTCGACATTGTCGTAAATAGCGGAAATCGAAACAAAACATGGCAAGAAAAGTCGAGAAGTCGAGGTTGGGGCGAGGGGGACGACGCGTTTGAATATAGTGAAATAAAACGATCTCCCAAATTTTCGTTTACTTAAACAGACCCGGACCTCAAAAACCCGACCGCCCCAAGCAACGCGCCTGAGTTCTGGCGCGCTGAGGGCTAAGCGCCTGAGTCTTAGGGCGCTGAAGGATGAACGCCTAAACGATCAGGCCCAGACTAAAATAAAGCAAAGTAAACAAACTCAAAGGTCGATACACATAAAACATGCGACCTTTAAAACAAACAAAATCACAATGAGCGGAATGATTACTAATCAACATCGATAATACACTCTTGACAATAAAACAAGCATAAGAAACGCACTTAACCTAAACGCTGCACCCGGACTCGTAACAAAGCAAATCTAAACCCAACTAATCTAAATAGACTCTAAACAAATCTCAAATGCATAAACAAACCAAAACAAAAGCGATAACAAACCCAAACAAAGTAAGACAAGCTGCAAAACAAAATTAACTAAGACAAACTCACAAAACAAGCATTTAACTAAAAATTAAACAAACAACAATTTTGCCCGAGGGGTCTTAGTTATCCCGGAGGCACATCAATTTTGCCCGAGGGGTCTTAGTTATCCCGGAGGCACAACAATTTTGCCCGAGGGGTCTTAGTTATCCCGGAGGCACAGCAATTTTGCCCGAGGGGTCATAGTTATCCCGGAGGCACAGCAATTTTGCCCGAGGGATCTTAGTTATCCCGAAGGCACAACAATTTTTCCTGAGGGGTCTTAGTTATCCCGGAGGCACAACAATTTTTGTCCTAGGGGTCAGAGGCATCCTGAAAGACAGCTACTCGAGTGGAGACTAACGCCCTCGAGTAGTTTATCTCATTTCGTTTTGTCCTAGGGGTCAGAAGCATCCCGAAAGACAGCTACTCGAGTGGAGACTAACGCCCTCGAATAGTTTATCTCATTTCGTTTTGTCCTAGGGATCAGAGGCATTCTGAAAGACAATTACTCGAGTGGAGACTGACGCCCTCGAACGTTTTATCAAGGGTTCACAAGCATCCCGAAAGAAACATTTGTTTAAATAAAGGCAAACACATAAGAGCGCTCTTTGCACGTAAGCTTAACGCATCACCTACACACTAAAAACATTTAAAAAAAACTAAAATAAACCGTTTAAAACAAAACAAAGAAGATAAAGCGTGCGCCCAAGAATCAAGCAACGGCCCGGGCCCAAGCAAGCAACCTCAAGCGAAGACGCCAGGTATGATTTCTAAAGCTATTGCTGGCGGGCCTCAACACGTAGTCCACTGGACTTAAAGCGACCCGACCGGACAGCCACCAGGTTGTAATCTTCGATTGACCTGGGCGGCTATACTTTGACTTTTGCCTTGTTCAAGCCTCAGTCAAAGTGGGGGCTTCTGTAGACACCCAGATTTGGACCTGGTGGCTGCATAAGTGCCCTACAAACACCCGATGACGATAGGACTGCAACGCGACACGGGTTCGCGATGTTGTAGGTAGTTTTCCTATAGAACAGATTAAATAATTACTCGGAAAAATTAAAAACTAACAAGATGGCAGCCTTAGTCGTGTCGTTACGGTCACATAGACACTAATTAGAGTTAATTCCGACACCGGGACCCCGAGTCGGCCCCAAAACTCGAACCGAGTCAACACCGTGTCAAGTGAACCTCGGGATGAACACCCGAGGCCCATTAAACCCACGGCGCTAGGTCAAGCCGCAATAAACCTTAACACCCAAGAAACGTATTATACATATGTCTCACGGTTTTGGAAATTATCAAAACCGTATCCTCAAAATCCCAACCGCCCCACCCTACGCGCCTGGGTCTCACCACGCCTTAGCCCAGGCGCCTGAGTCCTGGTGCGCCCCAAATCAGGCGTCCATATGGGCGACGAGGGCTGAAAACACCTATAAATACCCCCCTCCGCCTCATTCATTCGACACACTTCTCATTCTTCTCTTCCCCCCCTAAACTCTTGCTAAGGGCTCGCACTCCGACACCCGAGGCAAACAATCCACTCGATCGTAGTTCTGATAAAAAAAAAGAGACATCGACGCTACTCCTCATCTTCGAGCACCCCAATCGATACCGAGGTGCCTGTGATCGACTAGCTCAAAACTAGTAACGAAGCTCTGCCGGATTAGCCGCATAACTAGTCCTTAGCAACGAAGCTCTGCCGGAGTAGCCGCGGGAAGGTCAAACGGTAATGGAGTTTTGCTAGAGTCACTGGTCATATAGGAAGATCCGCCTGTTGATCGAGTCGTCACAGGTTGCCATCTACACAAAGCTTTCCATATTTGTACTTTCTATTATTATGCACTACGACAACACTAGATGTGGGCGCTAGGCCCACGAGCATCTACTAAGATACGTAATGTCCCAAATTCAACCACAAATACTAAAACACACTAAATAGACCAGAGTAATTCTGAGATCCGTTCTCAAAATTATCTATGCATCGAGTCTCGTTTAGTGTATACTCCGAGGGTGCAACTCCTCACAATGTGATTTACTTACATTCGAATTTACAGTTTTTCGTATGATTTATTGCTTTTATAACCTTATAATCGCGTGCTAAATCACCTAACACGGAATTCAAAACGTAAAATAATTAAAACTGAACAAAGTGATGGTCGGGTTCCGTATAAGTCCTGGTGCTCGCCTTATTATGTTCGATACATCTCTATTAATATCGAACCGATGCATCTTAAGTAGAATACCAGGTAAGGTATACCACGAGAACGACTAATATCCGTATTATCACGTTAAAATAGATTTGCTAATACTTATAATATTAGTACTCTCTACTCTCCTACATGCATCTTTTCATGGTCTGCTTGTCACATGAAATCGCATGCAAAGAATGTAAACACAACTACTTCGACGATAAAACTTACATGTCCTTAAAACAATCGACGTAGCAAGAAACATATAGTTAAAATAACGGATGTTACAGCCCACCGATGGATTAGTAGAGGCCGCTATAGTGCGGGCGGGATTGGGTGTTGACATCTATCGGATGTTGGCTTCCCAATACGTACCCTCACCCCTTACTCAGAATCGACGGTTTCCGAATGTCCGAAACCATTGGCAATGAGAGTCATTCCAGGCATGGAGTGCTTAAGGGTACAACTCTTTATCTTTAGGTCCCGTGCCACTCAACTTTGAGCCGGCAAGGGATCAAAGTTGACTTGAACGGTTTCCGAGTCCCCATAATTCACTCGATGGCGACTCCACAAATCGACAACGAATTCAGTTCACTAAAAAGGTCGCCTTACCAAATGAATCGGCCTTTAAACATTTACAACCACGACTCGATCGATTCCCAAACGGAAACACGGGAGCCCGCACCCGTCTAGTACAAGTCCGGATCGTCATCCAAATTGAGGTCTGACACTTCGCCCCGTATGCGAGATCGGACCGGCCCCCGGCAGGGAGGGGGCCGCATGGGTTGCCGCCGCCACACGATGAAACTGGGTCGGTCTCGCGCAGGCACGCGCGGAGCGCCGGGCGGTGCGGACGGACGTCCACAGAAACCCATACGAATCAGCCATGAACACCGTTGACATAACCAATTTGGAATATATCATGGTATAGTGGGACGTCAGTCGCCAGTACCGGCCCTGGAAATGATGAGGTCATGCATGAACCGTAAAACTAAAACGCGTATTGTACTAATTGAACGATTTCTTTTCGAGTCTCACCCTGCGGATCCCGATGGTAAGTCACACATCAGTTTTCCCCAGCGGAGTCTCCAAATTGTGGACATGACATAGGTCCACCCCGACGCGGCCACCCGCGGGTTTGGGGATGCGTGTGAATCTCATGTGATATGGATTTCGGGTTGAAATTCAAATCGATGTTGGAGTCGCCACCGAACTTTGTGGGAGTTCGGGCCCATTCGAACCCACTCTATATCTTAGTGGGTCGTGCACAAAGTACGGGCCATTCAGATTTCAGAGTTTATGGGGTTCGTCCTTTTGCATTGCAATACCGATACCGACATTATCGGTTACCGTGTATTGAATGAGTCTCGTGCGCCAATGGTTTCGGACATCCGGAAACCACGGTTCTGAGTAAGAGGTGAGGATACGTGTTGGGAAGTTCACAAAGAACACCCAACCCCACCCGCACTTAGCGGCCTCTACTAAGATATCATTCAATGTTTTAATACGCGCTTTAGTAGTTCGGTGGAGATGTTATGCAAACAGTATTTTGACTAACATGTGAAAATTCGAATAAGTTGCTATGTCGATTTAATGCATCTAAACTAGCGTCGAAGTTGTATTTAGCATGCGAGGTTCGTTTTAGTACAATAAAACAAACAACAAAAATAAAATGAAAAAACATAAACAAACGCGTTAGTAACGGTAAATAACGGTTTACAAATAGTATAGAATGACATAAACGACATGATGCTCGGTTTTAGAAAGGGTAGGACACGTGATGGACTTGACACGTGTTGACCGAAGTCATAAAAATATTTGATAGGGCTCAAAATATGTCGAAGGGCTCACGTTTGGTGCGTGAAGGAGGCCACTCGATCGAGTCATAGAGGGACTCGACCGAGTGGTCTTCGGAAAACCCTTCTGCCCTGTTTTGGGGGTGCCACTCGATCGAGTGCCCCTTGTACAAACTATGGTTCGTTTCGCAATTTTGCATGAATTTCGAAGTTGATTTTTAATGTTGAAAAGAGATAATTTTGCCAAGTCGTGTAAAAATATGATACGATTTATACTCGACTTGAATTTTCGATACTCATCATATCCGATACTTGACTATGGAATAAATATCGAATATTTAGATTGAATTTTGGGAAAGATGTTTATGAGTCGTTTTAAATTGAACTAAGGCGAAATAAATTCTCTCCGCATTATAATGTCGTCGTATTTAGAACTTTCGGACTACATGACAATTATTTAGCATCAACGAGTTCACGCTAGTTAAACCTATTGACTAATTCGTTTAGACATGATATTCGACTATAGAGTTGATATCGCATCTAAAGAAAGATGTTTTGCTTGTTTGATTAGATCCGAAAATAGATTCCCTCCGCATCTCGACAACGCAATTAATCCTTGCGAATTATGTGATGTCAGATCTGTATCAACAGGTTTCGGTCTAACATAAAAAAGAAATTGGACGCGTTTAAAGGGGAGTGTTCATGATCCCATCATGCCTTTGAGTGTTTTGGACGGGACTCCCCGAGAGGGCTCCACCACTGTTACAACTCGTAAAAGGATTAGAAGGGTCTTATGCGAATATCGCCTTTAAACGTGTTCGATTCGAAATAATTTTAGAAATTGATGAACGTGTGACTTTAAAGACGATTATGTAAATATTAAGACGAGACTAGTGGCGCGATAAATAAAAAACGATCTTGTTGATGTTGATTCGCTTCAACAATCAAATACTTGGGGTGTCAGGATAAGCGACCGGCCACATCGGGTGCGAGACCCTTGTATTCGGATTTCCTTATCCCGTCATCCCTTTTATTTGACACGAATAGGCGAATATTTTAAGGTGTTTTCATAGTAATTATTAACGATATTAGAAACGAGAAAGAGAAAAGAAATAAAAAAACGCGACGACGAGACTAAAAGGACGGAGGGACGACGCGAGAGAAGAGAAGAGAAAAAGGGAAGAGATCGGGATTATTTGCACCCTCAACCTACATGCTTTGTACTCTCGGTATGGAACTCGTATAGTTGTGGCTTAATCACGAGAGTTTCGAGACTATGTAGGAAACGTTATGGTGGTTTAAGGTTGGAGGAAGGATGTGTAATTGTAGGGTTGAAAGTTGTATCTTGAAAAGTCGTGTGTGAAAGAGTTGTAAAGGGGTGTATATATAGGAATTCTCCCCATCCTCGTCTAGGGTTACTCGATCGAGTGCCCTGATGGACTCGATCGAGTGGCCCAACTGAAAGAAGACAGCGGGCCTGTTGGAGGCCCACTCGATCGAGTGGGCTGATACTCGATCGAGTGGATCAGCTGGAGCGAGGTATCCGGATTTTTTGACTTCGGGTTGGATTCTTCATATTTGCATGGTCGTTTTGTGTCTCAGAAACGAATTTGATCGGGGTTTGACCCGGTCGCTAAAAGACGGTTTTATTTTCGGTGTCGATTTTGACCCAAATAAGTCTTATTTGATTGGAAACGACCCGCTGGGCCTGAATTTGAGGTTGGTTTTGTGAGATTTGTACTCCGTAAAAAGCCCAAGCCAGAAACTAACGATTTTGAGCCCATATCTGAGCGCGTAGAAGCACGTTCGCTTCCGATCATCATCGGGTGTTTGTCGGAAACTGCTATAGACACCTAGCAGCCAAATGTGGGTGTCTACACATATTCGTCTTTTGGGGAGAATAATAATGCTTATAAAAGGTTAATGCAAGAGAGTTCCTATCATTAATTCCATCGGCGGTTGTCGAGATTCGCGATCCATTCCCGCGCCGTATCCCATAAAGAGAACATAAAGATCATCTTCATGACTTGTTCTTGGGTAACTCCAGTAGGAAGTGGAATTGTGGAACAATAATCGGTAAAAATTCGCATATGCTTGTAGGGATCTTCTCTAGCATCACCTCTGAATTGATTCTTCTCCACCAAAGTAATAAAGGTGGGTCGAATATCGAAGGTACCTTTGGTGGCAGTTGGGCGTTTGACCTGTAATCCCCTAGAAAATCTAACGCAATACAGTGGCGGAAACACTGTAGAATTGGGATTAAAACACACTGACAAACTATATCTTATTAAAAGAAATGGTAAGTCAATACAAAAGCCTCTTTTTACAAAAGGGCTAAAAGAAAAAAACTCCAAACAGGTTAATACAAAACCATAAATTACATAATGAAGAAAGAGTAGGATCCACGCTACTCGCTAGCTCACACCCAAAACCCAGCAGCAAATACCTGTCATGTTATAAACATAACAGCCACGTCAGTGGGGAGTAACTCGGACGTTCTCCCAGCCATATTATACCATATGGAAAAAATAATAGTATTACTATATCAAAATAATTAAAAGGGAAAACATTAAAATGATATAATAAAAATAAGCTTTCGGAGAAACTGAAAATATTGGAATAATAAAATCAGAACAAGTTTTCCGAAGAAAACATCAAATATTTGCCAACCTGCAAATCAAAACGTATTGATAATAATAAAAATATTCAAAAAGGCGTTATGGAAATATTCAGTGTAGAAGGCTAGACTTTCACTAGGAGAATACTAAAACTAGCTTCGAGAACTTAGTTCAAACAAATCAAACTTCGGTCTCTAACTAGGCTACTCAACCATAATAGAGCGGCGACTTATAAATGCGTGGCCCTAGTTTAAGACAATGCACACCCCTCCTGGGATTACCTGTCACCCAGTTCAACTTATGACGACGACTTACTGCGAGGCCTAAGCTTAAGGTCAAAATGTACACAACTCCCGGGATACCTGTCACCCGGTTCAACAACCAATGTACCGATTCCTGATACACTAGCCTTATAGTTGATGGCAAAACCGTAAACCCTAGAATATATTACCCTAACCTCACACTTGTCCTTATTCCATAACTCCAAAACCAGCCATTATCGATAAATACAAAAGATATAATCAATAAAAATAGTATGAGGATAAAAGGAATAAACATTTTATATAAAAGGGAAACTTTCTATAAATAGAAACTTTCTAATTTTAGAAACTTACTTAAAATAGAAATTTTTGTTATAGAAAATCCATCACCCTTTCCACTAACCAAATAACAATCTCCAAAATTTTCCCGCCTAATGCAAAATGGGCCTACTTTTTGGTTGGGCTTACATTGTCAACCGAATATCTATACAAGTCCACAATCCCCCTTTCCACTAACCAAATAACAATCTCCAAAAAAATTCTGCCTAATGCAAAATGGGCCTATTTTTGGGATGGGCTTACATTGTCAACCGAATATCTATACAAGTCCACAATTACTATCCTCAAACCAAATAGAAGAAGTGATTGGTTAATATCTATATTTGATTAGGTTATAGTACAATTGCACGTGGTCTATCCTAAAACCAAATACTCCGTATCTATATTTGGTATAATTGCACAATTACCGAAGAAGTGATTAAAAACTTACCTTACTTAAAAAGATTTTATAACGCACTTGGTAGAAATATTGACATAATAAGCACTTAAAATTAGACTACTTACATTTTTGTCATAAATTGGGTTATGTCAACATGAGTCTGAAATTATTATCTGTCGTAATCATGTCTTAATCTATATTATTTTTCATATATTATGCCATATAATCCGTATATATATATGTCATACCCCCTCCGTCCCAATGAATTCTTTACGTTTCTTTTTGACACTATTCATGAGGTTATAACTTCTAAAATATAATGTAAAATATAATCATGTGAAATCTTTCTTGAATTGTCATAATAATTATATTAAGAATATCAAATTTTTAGAATTTTTAATAATACGTAAATAAATATATGAACGAAACAAAATGTGCATCGACAAGTGTGAAAAAGCAAACGTAAAGAATTCATTGGGACAGAGGGAGTAATTATTATATCACGTTATATTTCATCCCATATCAAGTTTCGTGTAATACCGATAATTGAAATCTCATATCAAGTTTCGTGTAATACCGATAATTGTATGTCTGAGTATCTTTGACAGTATAATTTCTAAAGGGTAATAGTATTAGAGTACCCCTTAATAATATAACAATTATACGCACATGATATATATCATGTGTTATGTGATATATACATGTGTTATTTGAGTCTATACTAGAATATATTATTATAATTTCTATATATTGTTATGATATGTCATACCATTATGATATGCACAATCTTATTGCATATATCATATACTCCGTACAATCTTATTCTATATATCATGTTAATTGATTGATTGATAAATTGTGCAATTAATTGATTGATTGATGTGATATCCTACCGTTTAATATCGTTGAATCGATTCCACTAACCAAATAACAATCCTCCAAAATTTTCCCACCTACTACCATATGGACCTATTTTTGAGTCATTTAGTATATTTGGTTGAGCTTATATTGTCAAATAAATATCTACTAAATCTGCTGCATATAATCTTACTCCGTTATTAAGGCTAAATATATGCTAAATATAAGTTATATATATATGCTAAATATATCATATTATCATATCATAGTCATAATATCATATATACCATGTATCATTAAAAATATATGCTAAACATATGGTAAATATAGCCTCATGACGGATATGACAAGTATATTTTACAATCTCTAAGATTTGTGTCAGTGTATACTAAATATCGAGAATGTATATATAATAGCGGAAATACATTTTATTTTTGTAATAATCATGACTGATATAAGATTGTAATTATATATTATAATTGTAATCCCCTATTACCTAAAAGAATAAAAATTCTCCAAACTTTTCTCGCCTAAATTTTAAATTCTCAATTTGGACAAAATCTATATAAAAAATAAGGAAAAATCCACACTCAATTATCAATCAGATCATATAAAGAATAATTACAAGTTAAATATTTAAAAACTAATAGTGGGTGTATTGATGAAAACAAATTGTAGAAATATAGTTGCTTAAATTTCTAACAACAATTATGAACTATTTTTATGAACAAATGATATATACTAAAATTATAAAGAATAACTACATCTAAACATCAAGAGTACAGAATTATACTTCATTTGAAAATAAATTTAAACTGAATATACATTTCACAATTTACACAAATTATTCTTATATATATTAAAAAAATATTTAAAAGAGAAATGATTATCTCGAGAAATATGAATGACAAATAAAACACAGAGGTAGTAATTTTTTGGACTACGTATTTCATTATATTAGTTGAGGTCGTCATCTTGATTAATTATATAATTTTAAATTATTTTTTTATATCCAAATAAAATGATAAAAATCATGAAAAATTATCAAGTTTCTAATTAAAATTTATTTTGTATAAATAATTAACTAAAATAAATAAATTTCTACAAATATCGTGCATCCATGCACGGGGTCTATACTAGTAAGTTATTAAAATAAGTGAAATGTATAAAAATAGCATTTCTAACGAAATTAACATTTTATTATTATCGTCGTTATCGTAACTTTAATATATTTCTAAATTCGTTACTCAAAATATAAATAAAACATAATAAGTCATTTTATAGTATTTTTAAATAATTAGGAAATCGAGTTAAAACTATAAATTTGAGAAACGAGATATCTTAAGAAAAACGATATCAAAATTAATTGAGTCAGCGAGTTTTATAAGTCAAATGAATTTTATAAAGGTTTCAATTTTTTTAAGAAATAGCTTTGATTTATAAAAATAATACAAATTTTAATAAAAATAGTCAATCGGAAACAAATAGAAAATTATTAGTGAAAATAGTCTCGACTAAAATGTATTTAAAACTAAATCGACTATTTTCTCATTTATTAGTATAAATCGTAAAACGAAAATTAATTTATTAAACAAGTATACAAATCTCGACTATAATATGAAAATACGATTTTGAGTTAAAAATTAGAAATTAACGAAATATGACGAAAATATGAAATCGATATTATTTAGTTACTAGTATCACGATAACCGACAAAATATTATAACGATCGCAAATAATAAAATTACTAACGATTTATAAAACTATATCGAAAATCGTAAAATATTTAAAAAGCATACGATTTATTAAATAATATTTTTAGCAAATAATAAATAGCTAAAATTAGAAAACTGAAGTTAAAATATTTACTACATACTACTACTCAAACATACGATATAAAATCGAGTAACGTCCTAAAGTTACCTTAAGTCGGCATCCAAAACGAACTCGTACTCTTCCTTCTTGACCAACTCAAGCTCCAAATCAGTAGAAATGTCGTTCTTAAGCTCCAAGTTGTAGAATCGCTAGTCTTCTGAACTAGATTCACCACGACAATCGAGTAGACAAAATAAAAGAATGAGACGTAAACGTCACCAGACGGAAAGGGAAACGATGTGTCCAAAATGGAAGCATGACGACTGAACTCAGTCGAATCGACAAACATGATAGAAGAAGGGCAGCAACAACAGGAATGACAGCAGGAAGGACGGAGAACGAAAATAAAGAAGTTGGGAACAAGCAGGTAGCAAAACGAGATCAAAAGGAATAAAGGGGGGTACGGAGGTCAAACATCGGACAGTAACAACAACGACACGAACAGTAGCAGCGCAACAGGTCATTAACGATGCTAAAACAAAAAGGAATGCGAAGAAGAAGAAAAGAACCTGAGGACGAGAACAAACAGCAGCTAGCATCATAACAACAACGTAAACAAGATGATCGAACATCGATAGCAACATTACGACAGTAGCAGGAAAATGAACGATGACAACATTACGCACGACAAAACAGGAACAGCAGCAGTACGAAACGCGCAGCAGCAACCATCGAAACAGAACGAGAAGGACAAGCGAAAAAGATGAAAGAAAAAGGAAGAACAAAAGAGGAAATTCGAAGACCGACTGACACAAAACAAACGAAGATAGAAAGGAAGGACAACAACAGCAGCATGGTCCGAACAGGATAGGACAAGGGAAGAAAAAAACAAAAAGAAGAAGATAAGAGGAAGATTAAGAAAGGAGAATAAAGGACAGCAGTAGCATTAGAAGATCAATAAGAGAGAACGAGACAAAGGAGAAGGACGAGATTACCTTTCCACATCGGAACCGACATCGGAGCCTAGAAGAATAGCAGCAACAGGGCAGTAACAACATTGACCACACAGCAGCAGCAAGCAGCGCACGAAACAGCAGCAATAGCACGAAGCAGTACGCAGCAGCAGTAATTCGGCAAGCAGTAGAGGCGCACCATCACGGAGCAGGGGCAAAACGCGCATAGCAGTGGCAGCAGCAAAGGCCGATTGCTCGAAAAGAAATGAGGAAGACGAAGGAAAAAGATGGAGGATGATGAAGGCTGAAGAAGTTGGTGCGGAGGCGAAATAGAGAAGATGAACGAGAATAGAGGAGTTAAAGGGAATGAATGGGGAAGGAGTGAAGCGGTGGACGTTGAATGTGGGCAGTGGAACAAAACAAGAAAAGGGGAAGAGGAATGAATTGAAAAGAGTAGTATACAAGTCAGTAAAAGTGGGAGTTGAATCAAATGGGCAAATACACTTCACCAAAGTGTACGGATTCCGAGACTTGTATACAATGTATACGGGTTAGATAAATGAATCGGGAAAGAGATGGACCCCGTAACGATAAGTTGACTGACCCACGAGTTGAAATAAAACGAGCAAATAAAATTAATAAATAATCGGACCGTCAAATAAAATGAGTAATTAATATATTCGAGACGAAAACGAAGCTTATAAATAATTAGACGATGAAATAGTATTTCCCGAAAAATAATAAATCTTCGATGAAGTGAATTAAAATGATTTCTCGAGGAAAGGTAATAAATGTTTTGACGAAACTTTAAAATAAATGAGCCTCAAGCCGAAAATAGAAATTCGAGTTTAAATAAAAATAAATAAAAAGAATTTAGAATTTAAATCGTCGAAATAGACTTTCGATAAGAATTAAATTAAAAATAAATCGAGACAGTAATAAAATATGTTTTAAATGTAATAAGATTTTCCGAGACAAATGGAATTTTAGGAGTTTGAAACGATTAAATGATAAATTCGTTTTATAATAATTTTAAGAATTACGAGCTAAATCTTAAACGAAATAAAAATACGAATATAAATTTAAATTAATTTAATTTATAAAATCAGGGGTGTTACATGACCAACTTAAAAAAAGCAGTTTGCTCGAGTTCCAAGTGACTTGCTAGCTTCGGCATAGTGAGAGTCTGAGGTATTTTGGTGGACTCTAAAGATGAATGATCAGATGATGGATTATCCTCTGCAAAGGATTGATAGTCAGCAATAAATTCGGAATGAACAACCTTTCGGGAGCTGCTGAAATCTCTCTCCAAAATTGTCTTCGCTTACGAAGGGTTTTCTTTGGTTCCGGATCAAACGAAGTAAGGTCTGAATACCGAAAAGACCTGGGCGTAAGCAAAAAAACTACAAGGAAAGAGTGAGATCAATCTCGAGGAACTTTCGTTCCTTGAGACGAAAGGAAGCAAGAAAGAAACAAGCTATAAAACAATAAAATATTGTCTCCCCGTCAACGATGCCAAATTTGATATGGCTAAAATTGTATTACCAAAAGCAAGTTATCATAATACTACTAAAAAGAAGTTAGCGGTAAGTAAGGTATGGAATCCACAGGGAGGTGGTCAAATTGTCTAATAGCTATGGCGATCCTTAATTGCCCAAACGGTTTGTTTGATTAAGAAGTTCTAAATGGTTACTAAACTACGAAAATTAACAAAAGATTCTAATGATGAAGGGAGGAACTAGGGCTAAAGGTTCACGATGAGCATACAACGATTATGCGAAAGCAACAATAAACACGTAAACATGCTAGGTGATTATACATTCTCTCGAAATTGTATCAACCTAGGAAGGCTCTAATGGGCTCCCGCAACTTATTAAACTCCCAACCATAACACATGCGATCTAATTCCAACTCGGATCTCACACATAAATTAGAATTTCCCAATTTCGATTAACAAGTTATGGCCTTTAACAAATTAATCATCTTTTATAGCATGCGAAAATGGCACTAGCATAGCACGAGTTCATTGATGAAACAACAAATCCTAGATAATACTCATCGATTCCCCTCGGCACTGGTGAGGGGATTAGCTACTCATAGTAACTACGGAATAACGGATAAAAAATTGCGACATCATAAACAAAAAAGGAAATAAATCTAATAGAGAAACGGTACTAATTGTGACAAGGAATATCTCGCAAAGATGAGGAAACTAATGAATTTGGAAACGAACTAGATGAGCATTGATGAAGATTAAAATGAAATATTAGAAATTGCATAAACGAGATTACTGATTCGGATTACACGAACGTAGAGAAGACGGGAATGGTAGTCACGTACCAGAAGTTGTCTCCAAAACTAAGTGATAATCTAAAAAATGTTGCCTCGTTCTTACTAAGAGGAAACAAGTCTCTGAAGAATTCTGCACGCCGGGCGCCCCGGCCCCCTTTAAAGTACAGGGCCGAGGCTTAATCTAAAATCAGCAACTAATTACTCAAATTAATCGAAAACATTGGAGGAAGGGCTTCAGGCCGGTCGGTCGGCCCTTTACAAGTGGGAGGTTGGCCGGATCTCCGGTCTTGGGCCGCTTTATTTGGATCAATCTTTGCTTATTCCTTAAATAAAGAGTTGCTAATACGAGTATTGTCCCGGGATTGCTCTTCTAATCAGATATGAGTACGATTGTGCTAAAATTCTTGTCATTGTGCAAAATCTACAAAAGCACCCACTCAAAGCAAAACATTAGAAGAAATTGCTCCTAAGAGCGAATTCGACCGAGAAAAGGGCAACATAATGGGGTAAATAACCTATATAAATACGACACATTAAGTTGCGCGGAGCCCTACGCCTCAACACTAGGGCGCAAGGCGGCCCATGTCTGAGGGATCGAATCTGACCTCGAAACAACTATAAATACACTTTTTCCCTCGACCATTCAAGACAATTCAACGATCTCAAGAATTCATAATTCGACAGATCTACGAAATTAAAACAAGCAGTTTGCATCCTTCGCTCTCTCAAGAATTCTTAATTCGACGAGATTAACAAGGATCATAAGGATTAACATCGATCTTATCAAACCTTTAAGAATTCATAATTCTTCTAGTTTAATTTAGAAATCCCGGATACATAATCCGAAAAACCCAGAGTTCTTAACTCAAACCAACTAAGTCGAGACAAAGGGTCGAATGAAACAGTTCTTAACCAATTAATTCACACGTTCATCCGCACAAGTCGTTATCATCACTAGTGTTTTTCTCGATCTAGTTTATTTACACCTTTTTCTTTGAGGGTTGAATTAAAATGGTTCACAATCTGATTAATTCAATGCATTATGATATTGTAGACCGATAGGATTCATAATCCGCCCAAATCGATGCGTACACTTGCGGTTCCCATTCCAGGTATTATGTACACACCTTGCTCATGCTCGGTACCAATCGTCGTAGTGCATGTCCGACTAGACCCCCTTGACTAAATTGTTCAATTTACGTAACGTCCACAACTTAAACTCAAATACATACTAAAATACTTAAATTAAATCTGAGTAGTCGTTTTAGATTCATTGTTTATCGTCTACACAATCCGAGGGTGCAACTCTTCTTAACATGATTTACTTACGTTCTCGCACGTTTTACCGTTTTATTCGTATGATTTACCGCATTTATGACATTAATTGCATGGTGTATATATCACTTAATCTGAAGCTAAAACATAATAACAAACACTGATCAGAAACTTAAACGAACCCAGAAACCACGTCTGATCCTAGCCCCCAGAGCTAAGGCCCACGGCACCGTGCACCTGAACCCTAGAACACCTAGCTCGTCGTGCCTCCTTCTGTGAACGTTTCTAGGCCTAAACAGCTTAATCAAAATGAGCAGTGGTCCAATTCAGTATTAATTAGTGTGAACGCAAGAACCACGCACCTCAGAACCTAGGCGCACAGTGGCGCGCGCCTTTGTTTTGACTCGCACGGCATGAAGTGTTCATCCTAATACCTTAGAACACACTTTAAGCAGAATAAAAGGTGAGTAATATCACGTAATCGACTATTACCCGTGTTATAGCGTTAAACCTGTTTACCAGACTCGCTAATACGATAAATAAATTATATTCTTTACCCTTCTATGTGCAACTTAACGTGCAATACTTGTCACGTGCTATCACATATCATCGCATACAAAGAATGTAACACGTCTACTTCGACATTAGCTAAGTTGCTCTTAAATCAAACGACGTAGAAAATATTCATCAATAGGGTTAAAACATTGGTTGTTACTTCGCTTTTCACCATTTAAGAACGGGAACATTCGACATCGATTGATTAGTAAAGGTTGCTATGTGCACGCGGGATTGGGTATCGATGTTCCTAAAGTTGTGTGGACATGACATAGGTCCACTCTGACAGGCCACGCGCGGGTTTGGGGAGGCGAATGAATCTCATGTGAGATGGATCGAATTGAAATTTAAATCGAAGTGGAGTCGCCACCGAACTTTGTGGGAGTTCGAGCCCGTTTGAACTCACTCTATATCTTAGTGGGCCTTGTACAAAATACGGCCCATTCGGATCTCAGAGTTTATGGGGTTCGTCTCTTTGCATTGCGATACCGATACCGACATTATCGGATATCGTGTATAGAATGACTCTCATGCGCCAACGGTTTCGGGCATCCGGAAACCGAGGTTCTGAGTAAGGGGTGAGGGTACGTGTTGGGAAGTTCACAAAGAACACCCAACCCCGCCCGCACTTAGCGGTCTCTACTAAGATATCGCTTGACTTTTAAAATACGCGCGTTAGTAATTCGATTGAATGATATGCAAACAATATTTTGCCTAAACATGTGAAGAGTTAAATAAGTTGCTACGTCGATTTAATGCATCTAAATTAACGTCAAAGTTATATTTAGCATACGAGGTTCGTTTTAGTACAATAAAACAAACAAATAAAAATAACAAGACAAGAGTATAAACAATTTGGTTAGTAACGATAATAACGGTTTGTAAATAGTATAGAATGACATAAACGACATGATGCATTGTTTTGAAAGGATTATGACACGTGATTGACTCGACACGTGTTGACCGAGGTCATAAAAGAATTTTATCGGGACTTGGAATGTATTGAAGGGATCACGGATTTGACATGAAAAAGGCCACTCGATCGAGTCATTGTGGGACTCGACTAAGTGGACCTCGGAAAAAAGCTTATGCCCAAAATTTGAGGTGTCACTCGATCGAGTCATTGAGGGACTCGATCGAAATGACTCGATCAAGTGATCCTCAAACATACATTCTGCCTCGGTTTTGGGACGTCATTCGATCGAGTGGCCTATGGCACTCGGTCGAGTGGCCCCTGTACGAACTATGGTTCGTTTCGATTTGTATGAATTTCGAAATTGCTCTTGATTTTGGGAAATCGATGATTTTGTTGAGTCGCGCGAAAATATTATATGATTTATGCTCGACTCGAATTTTTGATACTCTTTGTATCCGATATTTGATTATAGAATCAATATCGAATACTTAGAGTGAAACCTAAAAAAGATGTTGCAAGTCGTTTAAATCAAACTAAAACGAAATAGATTATCTCCGCATTATAATGTTGTATTAGTTCTTTTGAACTACGTGACAATTATTTTAGCATCAACGAATTCGTATTAGTTTAATTTGTTGACTAATTCTTTTAGGTGCAATATTCGACTATAGAGTTGATATCACATCTTTAAGAATGGATGCTTTAGATTAGAAAAGATTATTCCCTCAGCATCCCGACATCGTAATAAATCCTTGCGAATTATGTGATGTCAGATCCGCATCAACGGGGTTTGCCCTAATTTGAATAAACGTGTTTGATTCGAAATAACTTTGGAAATTGACGAATGCGTGATATTAACGGTGATGATTATGCAAAAAATTATAACGATACTAGCAACGCGATAAAAAAACAATCTTATTGATGTTGATTTCGCTTCAACAATCAAATACTTGGGGTATCGAGATAAGTGACCGACAACATCGGGTGCAACACCCTTCTATATTCGGATTTCCTTAACCCGTCATCCTTTGTATTCGACACGAATAGGCGAATATTTTAAGGTGTTTTGATATTAGAAGCATTAACGATATTAGATGCAAAAGAAAGAGAAAAAAACGAAAAAAAAACGTGAGGAGGAACGAGAAGGACGACGCGAGAGAAGAGAAGAAGAAAGGAAGAGAACGGGATTATTTGCACCCTCAACCTACATGTTTCATATTCTCGGTATGGAACTCGTCTAGTAGTGGCTTGAACACAGGAGTATCGAGATTATGTAGATGGAGTTATGGTGGTTTAGAGTTTGAGGTTTACTAGATGTCAGGGTTGAAGAGTTGTATGTGTATGTAAGTTGTATGGATGAAAAGGTTAGCGTTTTAAGTTGCATGCAAAGGGGTGTATATATAGGATTTCTCCCCCACCCTCGTCTAGGGTTACTCGATCGAGTGCCCCTGCTGACTCGATCGAGTGGCCCAATAAAGAGGAGACAGCGGGCCTGTTGAAGGCCCACTCGATCTAGTGGGATGACACTCGATCGAGTGGATGAGGCGGGCTGGATATTTTTGTAGATTTTGTGTTTGGGTTGGACTCTTGATATTTGCATGACTGTTTTGTGTTCTCGGAAACGGCTTTGATCGGGGTTTGACCCGATCGCTAAAAGTCGGTTTTATTTCTGGTGTCAGTTTTGACCCAAATTACTCTTATTTGATTGGAAACGACCCGTTGGGCCTGAATTTGAAATCAGTTTTGTGAGATTTGTACTCCGTAAAAAGTCCAAGCCATAAAGTAATGATTTTGAGCCCATATCCGAGCGCGTAGAAGCATGTTCGCGTCCGATCATCATCGGGTGTTTTTTGGAAACTGCTATAGACACCTAGCAGCCAAATGTGGGTGTCTACAGAGCCCCCACTCTGATTGAGGCTTGGACAAGGCAAAAGTCAGAGTAGCTACCAGGCCAATCGAGGATTAAGACCTGGCAGACTTCTGGTCGGGTCGTTTATAGTCCATTAGACTCCCGTAAAGGGCTCGCCAGCCATAAGATAGAAATCATACCTGAGTTGGTGCTGATAACTCCGCGGGGATTCGGACTTGTTATATAAGTCCCGGATGTGCTTGTATGTAGGCCCATTCCGTGCTGATTCGGGAGATATGTCGTCTAGGGCTTTCCGTTGGGGAGGTATGCGAGTTGCGCGGGCTTGCTTCTGAAGCCTTGAGTATACCTGTATATATAGTTACACAGAATTTTTGCATGTAACATTTAGGTAAGACACAACTCACACTGGGGAATAAAAATTTGAATTTTTTGAATTTTTGGATTTTTCAAAAAATTTAAATTTTTTTGAAAATCTTTATTTTAGAATTTTGGACTCCTTTGAAAATTAGGAATGCTCGGGATGACTAAATCCTGTGCTGACAGGAGGAATCTGAGATTGGGCCTATATGCCTAAGCTCACTGGAATTAGGAAACTTTATGGAAGGAGGGTTGTCAGGGTTTAGTATTATAAATACCCATCCCCTGTCTTAGTTTTTCCCACAATTCTTACAATTCTCTTTTTCTAAAAAAGAAAACTCCTTATACTTTTCAAGAATTTTAGCCATGGGGATTGAACGCTTGACCGCGATGTTGCAAGAATGGTCCCGACACTTTAGGGATGCAGATAAGGTTGCTCTGAACCAGACGAGTATTATACAGTTGTTCACGATCCGTCAGATGCAGGTGGATCGCTATTTCCTTGATGCTTGTTTGCCCTATTGAGACGACACATATCACGTTTTTGCTCTTCCTCGGGGCGAAATCTGCCCTCTACCTGAGAAAATTGCTGCATTAGGAGGATGGAACCTTATACTTCGTCCTGCTGTCCCGTTCTCAGTTCATGACCCAAGAAGGAAACTATGGGAATTCTTAGGACTTTCCCATAATGAGGTATCCCGTATGACTGAAGATGACAATATCTCTTTGATTGATTTGGCCAAGAAATTTATGAAACCACATGATGTCCGAGTTAGGCCGGTCCACAGCCGTACGGCTTTCTCTTTTTGTATGCTACACGTTTATGCCTTTGAATGTCACATGGATTTGTTCTCGTGTATGGGCAACGTTCGTCTTTTTACCATGGTTGACTTGATGGAGACGGAGCACAGTCCGACTTGGCTGATTACGGGGAAGATTATCCAGGGCTTGGACAATCGCAAAAGGGATTCATCGATTCCTCTGACCGGGAGCACCCGTTTGCTGCAGGTATGTCGCTTCAGATTTTTCTAATTTTTTCAACTTTTCAATTTTTCCGATTTTTTTTATTTTTTTCACGATTTTCCGCTACAGCAGGCACTCGATCGAGTGCCCTCATGAAAAGCCCCCTACCCAATTTCAGGGGTGTCACTCGATCGAGTGACCCCTAGGCACTCGATCGAGTACCCCTAGGCGGACGTCTATTTTGCTCGGGAACTCATATTTTGTCTTTTCTTTTTCAGCATTGGTTATTCGAGAGGCTATCGGTCATAGATCCTCCCCTTGACCCAAGTCGATACAAACCTAACCAGGTGATGACAAGGAGATGGGCTATTGATTTTTCTCACCACATTACTCAAAAATATTGGGACAAAGTGCTATCTTTCCATAGTGGTCCGTTGATTCGATGGGTAGTACCATGGTGACCCATCTACCTTTGGAAGGGTTTGGCACCGAGGGACAAGGCGCGAAATAAGGTGACTTTGTCTTTTAGGCAGACAGTTCACCTTTACCCCGATCGCATACTTAGGCAGTTTGGTTGGTCTCAAAGGATCCCAGAAACTGAGGCAGTTGTGAGTGAATCTACCCAGATGACCGATGTGATGTGCGATACTTGGATGCAGCGATGGTATACTCGGCCCACTTGGTCTATTCCCAAATCTCTTCATTCAATTTGGGTATCAGATTCTTATGTGAAGTGGACCAAAACCGATTCTGCGAAGGCCCGAGCCGCTTTAAAAGTTGATGAAGCTTTCGACCTGCTGCGAAGGGAGCAAGCTAAAGACAACCGAGGCTTTTTTGACGAAGGCGACACTCCAGCTACACTGGTCCGTCTAATGTCAGGTTAGAGAGGGAGGACTAGGACTCAATCTGAAGGGTCCAGTGCTAGAGGTGCGCGGGGGAGAGTGAGCCCCCAGACCGACTTAGAAAGGAGACTAGGTCCGAAGCTGGCAGTTCAGGACCGACTTGGTCCTCGAGACAGGCTACCTGAGCACGTGAAGGTCCCTCGGCTTGGACCAGTTACAATCGCAAAAGACCCGTTGTCGAAGAAATGGGTTCGAGCAAAGGAAGTTCCCCTTGTGATCCGGGAACGCTCGCCCCCGCCCTGGCGACATCTGGCTCCGCGGGACCCCAAAGACAAGGGAAAGGGCAAAATGCCCTAAAAATAGTCTCCTTACTATTATTTAAATATTAGTATTATTTTTGTGGTGTGCTTTTTTTTGTGATGTAATTTTGAAATTCCCGAATTGATCGGGTTTTTAATAAAAGACATATTTATTAGTGAATACCGTTTCTGTCTTTTTCGTTATTGCAGTGGTTGTACCCTTTTGAGGGGCTAGCTACGTATCCACAATTAACGGAATCAAACCAAACGTAGTTCGGGCATAGATTTTCTTTTGCAATTTCAAAATACACCAAGACTATTAGTTCAAGATGTGTGATAGTAGGATAAATAATCCTAACTTATTGACTTGCTTATAATTTTGAAACTTTATAAAAAGACAAATTTTTATAAACTTTTTGCAAATGACATTGAGATGAGGTTTAGGGGTAGTAACGCTTCAGCTGGTCCAAGTTGGTTGGGTTGACGAATTCATTTCCATCCAAGTCAGTCAACATCCCTTCTCCTCTCGATAGGACCTTCTTCACTAGGTATGGCCCAGCCCAATTGGGTTTGAATTTTCCTCTTGGGTCAACCGGTAGTAATGCACGGACCGATTTGAGAACCAGATCTTCTTCTTTGATATTTCTGGACCTCACTCTTTTGTTGAAACCGCGTTGGATCCTCTTTTGATATATCTGGATATTGTTGAGGGCCCGGGACCGTTGTTCATCAAGAAGGACCAACGAATCGTATCGGGTTTGGACCCAATCTGCTTCAGGCACTTGGCTTTCAAGTAAAATCCTGAGACGGCACTTCCAGCTCGACTGGTTGGACCGCTTCCATCCCGTACGTCAGATAATATGAAGTTGCTCCGATTGCGGTACGAATTGACGTTCGGTACCCCCAGAGGGCAAAAGGTATTTTATCGGGCCAGTCCCGATAATTCTCGGCCATCTTTTTAAGTATGGTGACGATTGTTTTATTAGCTGCCTCTACCGCTCCATTTGTTTGGGGACGATAAGGCAAAGATGTATGCCTTTGGATTTTGTACTTCGCTAGCAAAGTAGCGGTTTCAGCTTGGAAATGGGTCTCATGATCACTGATGAACTCGTGCGGGATCCCGTATCGGCATATAATCTTATTTTGGATAAATTTGGCAACGTGCTTGGCATTCAAAATCCGGTATGACTCGGCCTCGAGCCATTTGGTGAAATAGTCGATAGCCACCAAAATGAAACAGTGACCTCTCGTCCCGGAAGGGTTCACCTTTCCAATTATATCAATTCCCCACTTTGAGAACGGCCATGGTGATGTCATGGTGTAAAGTAGGGATGACGGCATATGTTGCACGTCGGCGAAGATCTGACAGTTATGACAGTGTTTGACATATAACTGGCAGTCGGTTTCCATGTTGTTCCAATAATATCCGAGCCTCATAATTTTTCGGGCTAGCATATGGGCGTTCATATGCGGGCCATTTTCACCATCGTGTACCTCGGCCATGACCTTCTCGGCCTGTATTTTATCGACACATAGGAGGAGAGCCCCATGTGCCGTCTTTTTGTATAACTGTCCGTCGTCCGTACGAATAAAATGGGTGGCCAACCTTCGTAAGGCTTTCTTGGCCTGGTTTTCAGTTCCCGGAGGATATTCTCCCGTCGTTAAGTAGGTTAGAACAGCCTGATACCAAGGCTCCAGATCAGTTATTTCGATATCTTGAATGGCGTGAATATATGCCGGCTCGGACCGTCTTTCGACGCAAATCGGCATGCTGGTAAGATGCTCCGGGATATTCAATAAAGATGCTAATTTGAAAAGTGCATCTGCAAATTGGTTTTCCTCCCAGGGTAGATAGATGTATTCTACCTTTTGAAATTGTTTTTCGAGAATTAGTAGATCCAGATCCAAACCACGGCCTTTCAGAAGATGGTACAATAATGCCAAAGGACAATAACAACAATATGGATAATAATAATAATAATAATAATAATAATAATAATAATAATAATAATAATAATAATAATAATAATAATAATAATAACAACGAAGGTGAAAGTACATGTCGATTATGTAGCACCATGAGAATTGAGTGTGAATTGGTTGACAAAAATCAATTTGATATGCAAGGACATTCAAATGGATGTCATCTACATTCGAATAATAATAATAATAATAATAATAATAATAATAATAATAATAATAATAATAATAATAATAATAATAATAATAACAAGAACGCACATAGTCGAAGCGTCTCGTTGCAACCCACCTCAAGCAATGATGGTAATGATAAGATTTTGAACATTCAAAAGATTTTGAACATTCACATACCATGGTCAGCTTTGAAATAAACCGACTGATATACTGGACATTCCCGAGAAACCCCCTTATTTCTTTTTCGCTTTTGGGTGGCTGCATCTCGGTGATGGCTTTGATTTTAGCTGGGTCGACCTCGATGCAGCGTTGGCTAACGATATGACCTAGTAATTTGCCCCATGTTACCCCAAAACTACACTTCTGAGGGTTTAACATCATGTTGTATTTGCGCAGTCGGGTAAAGAATCTTCTTAAGGCCGCGATGTGCCCACTTCGGTCTTTGGACTTAACGATCATGTCGTCCACATAAACCTCCACTTTCTTATGCATCATATCGTGTAATAAGGTTGTGGCGGTTCGTTGATAAGTGGCCCCGGTGTTAATGAGACCAAATGGCATTACGGTGTAACAGTAAGTACCCCAAGGTGTAATGAAGGTGGTCTTACTCATGTCTTCTTTCGCCATTTTGATTTGATTGTATCCGGCATACCCGTCCATAAATGATAGAAGGGCATGATCGGCCGTGTTGTCCACCAGTATATCGATGTGTGGTAATGGAAAATCGTCTTTTGGGCTGGCCTTATTAAGGTCCCGAAAGTCTACACATACCCGCATCTTACCGTCCTTTTTAGGTACCGGCACGATGTTCGCAACCCAGTGGATATTCAGACACTTGTATGAAGCCCGCTTTGAATTGCTTGTCAACTTCTTCTTTGACTTTGAGAGACCATTCGGGCCTCATTCTTCGGAACTTTTGTTTTATCGGCTTACACCCGTCTTTGATGGGTATACGGTGTTCAACTATTTCCCGATCTATCCCCGGCATGTCCTTGTAGGACCATACGAAGACATCCTTGAACTCTTGGAGGAGATCTGTGAATTGTTGTCTCTCCTCCGGATCTAGGGATAATCCTAACTTAAGCATCTGAGGCTCTAAAGTGATTCCCACGTTAATGGACCCGGTTTCCTCGATTACCGGATCTCGGGATTCCCTTTGCTCGAGCTGCTCGATCAGGTGTGGAGGTAGTGGTACCTGTTCGTCGGGTTTCTCAATGTCATTGCATATAAATTTTTTGAAAGCATTTTGAGAATAAGACAAGTCGTAAGCGGAATGGTTTTCGTTATTATTAATAGTAAATTTGGAAAACAGCTCGAGGAGAGTGGCCATCTGATCGTTGGTCAGAGGCGGGATAGGGAGCGCCTCCGGGACAGGCCCTGAGGCTCCAGTGGAAGGGATTATGGGAAGAGGGGTTAAACTCTAGCACCAGACCCTCTAGACTCGGACTCGGACTCTGACTCTGACTCAGACTCAGTATCCGGCATGTCTCCTTCACCGGTGGTCAGCTTGTAGACTCGACTCTGGTTGTCGGTCCATTTGATGGTCTTCCTCCATGCCCTTTTCCCGGTGTCAGCACCAACTTCAGAGATCAGCTTAGTTGGATCGAACTGTTGCTGCGGAGGATTAGGTTCACCAGGTCTTCTTTAGGAGTGGGGATGGCCTTGTCCTCCCCGAACAGGAGCCCCAGGGCAGGCTCGGCGTTATTGTCAGCACCCTCATTTGATTCAGTCTGGACGAGGGCAAATATGTCATCTGGGATGAAATTGCATTCCCGAGCCAATTTGGTCTCGAGATATGTGATGGCGGACTGGTAGAGGCCCACTTGGATAGCCCCGAATACTGGTGTAACGAAGTAGTCGGTTAGTTTTGGGCTGTAAGGGCCCAAGTAGGTACCCTTAATGATGCTGGTGGCCTTCTGAATACCGACCTGGACCACGTTTCCCGGGGTTATAGCGTACCCCAAACCGAACCGCGATTCTCCATCGTTCAGGACCTCGATGATCTTCCCGGCTGGAAGATATGGCCTCGAAGTAGCCCCCGGTAAATAACCCCCAAGTTTTGTAGCATCATATCGATGCTAGTAGTGAAATAAGGCCTGAAAAGGTATTCCTCTTCAATCATCCCCACGAAATCGAATCCTCGTGGGTCGGCCCGGCCTGTGGCGTTGCAGCTGGCCACGGTGATGGGGGTTGCCTCCAGCGTGATGACACCGTCTTGAAGAGGCATCTTGACCTTTCTATGGAGGGTAGAGAACACGGCCTTGAACGCATGGATCCAATGCCTTCCAAGTAGCAAGTTGAAAGATGAGGTGACATCAATCACCTGAAACTCCAGTTCTTTCTCGATTGGGCCCGTTATAATTGTCAGTTTGACGGCCCCCAGCAACTGGTTTTGGGCTTCCATCAAAAGCCTGGATAGTCTGTGCGATTGGAAGGTAGTCGGCCTCGGTAATGCCGAGGGCTTTGGCGGTTCTTAAGAAAAGGATGTTTACAGCGGATCCATCATCGATCAGGGTCATTGGGAGATACTTCCCTCGGCAAATGACCGTGATGTACAGGGCCAAGTTATGGGCGGCCCCGAATGGTGGAAGATCAGACTCGGAGAAGGTGATGAGTGGGCCTTCTTCTTTGGATTTGCCCTTGAGATAGGGCATGATAGTGGCTACCATTTCAGCGGCGGTAACCTGTGAGTCGACCTTGATTTGATCGTGAGCCTTGGTAAGTGTTTCCCGATGTTCTTGCGAGCTAACCAGAAGTTGCCATATGGTTAGATCAGCTCGAGCCCTGTTCAGTTGCTTGACCAGGGCCGTGTCGTTGCTTGGTTCCTCAAAAGTAGATTCCGTCCTGGCAGGCTCAGTGATAGTTGTTGAGATAGAGGTGTCCTTAGAGCTGCTGGCTTGATAAGGACGACCGGTAGTAGCGAGGTGGTTGGTGGCTTTCGGACCTCTTCAGTGGTGATGGGGACGACTTCCCCCTTAGCTAGGTAGACTTCATCCTAATCATCGAACCATATCCCATTAATTTGGGAAATGAAAGGAGAAATGAGATGAGAATAATCAATCACCTCCCCGGAGAAGATGACGTGAGCATTGAAGGGGTTTTCTTTGTTACTTGGTTTGTCTTCTGGCAACGGTATTTTCCCGCTCTCAATTAAGTCAATTAGATGCTTCAATTTCCAACACTTTTCAGTATCGTGCCCATTGTCTCGATGATATTGGCAATATGCCTGGACATTGTAGCTTTTGGATTGCTTTTTGACCGGGACTTCGGGATTTGGGCCTATCGGTTGGATTAGGCCCTTTGAGGATAGCCTTTGACAGACGTATGTATAGGTAGTCCCTATATCAGTGAATACCCGAGTTGGAGTATTCTTTTTAGATGAGGCATCTAGTAGATTCACCTCGTCGAAGATGCTACGGGTTGCAGGTGCAGATGTGGGCTTGCTGGTGGACGAGTTGGCCCCTTGATACCCTTTGGTAGAGGCCTTTTTAAGGCTCTCTAATCTTAGATCATCCTTGATTCTTGTACCCATTTCAGCTAAGGTAGCGAAATTGGGTATGACAGCGTACCGGAGATGGACCCGGTAGGAAGGGAGCAGATTCTTGACGAAGGCCTCCACTAAGACTTTCTCATTGGGCTTATCGACCAACTTTACACTCTCGGCCCTCCACCTTTGAAGGTATTTGGTGAAACCTTCTTTGGGCTCTTGGGTCATGACCTCCAGAGTACGCATCGTGGTTTGGATCTCGGTATTATCAGCGTAATTCCGAGCGAACTCCGTCGCCACATCATCCCAAGTCTTGTACTTCTTGGAATCGAGCCTGTAGTACTAGGCCTTCAGATGCTTCTCGAGTGAAGAAGCAAAGAGGTGCTTGAACGTAGTGGATTTCACCCCCTTGACAGCCATAAATTTCTTGAAGGCCCGAATATGATGGACCGGGTTTTCAGTACCCTCAAACATCGGTAGGCCCGTAAGGTTGAGGTTGGTGGGTAGCTCGTCATTCAGAGGCGAGTAGGAGCGAGCATTTTCTGTGTGGATCGAGTGATCGATTTTTTTGTTGACAAATGGACCTGCTCTTCCAGCTTGCGGACTGCGCTGACCAATTCAGCTAGAGGCCCAGTAGTTTCAACCCCGCTTACACGGGTAACAATGGCTATCTGGTCGGACTTGATAGCTGTCAGTTGGGTTTCAATCTTATCCAACGAGGTTGCCAACTTGTCCAAAGTTGCTTGGATCTTGTGTTGGTATCTGGTTAACGGTGGCCTGTCTGTAAGAATACCGCGTAATCAGTAACTAACCCAGATCCTAGAATAAAAATTACATCCCGAGCAAGGGAAAAGACTGAAAAGAAAATGACTCGGAAAAGACACCTAGACGGGTGACTCATGAAAGGTGGGCCTTCCTTAGAATACGGCTATATGGGCCGAGTCCTGTTCGAAGGAAGGTCCACGTGAGATATTCCCCAGACTTTGGACTCGAATGTGTTAACGGACCTTCCTTCGTAGGAGTATGTCCTATGTAGGTGGACCTTGCCTTAGTCAAATAAGGCGGACTAGGATAGGGAGGAAACCAGTAATATAAGATCGACGGAGTTTCGACGCTAAAGACCTTCGACGACTTACGACAAGACCCGACACTACTAAATACGGGAAGTCCTAAGAAGAGGAAAGTTCTGAAAAGGAAAATTGGATTCCGAGAGAATCGGAGGACGGCCTGGCTTTTTGAAATCGGCAAAGCGTGGTCGGGCCAGATTTTCGAGAATTCGAAAGTATTTTTTGAATTTTGAAATGGGCAGCATACCGGCTAGAAATAGGCTAATTTGAGTGAAATCATAAATCCTAAATTCGGTAGCGTCCTGGGTTTTGAAATTGGATATAGTTTTTGAAAACATGCAATTTTTTGAAAATGACGGTTTTTTGAAAACGACTTTAGAAACCAAGTAGCATATAGTCACGCAAGCATTATAACGACGCCATGTATGCTTTATACTAAGTCTCGGTCAGTCGAAATAGGGTTTATACCAGTGTTCATGGCCTTTCCAAGAATCGGGACGGACTTCCTAAGTCGAGTTGAGCTTAGAACATGCCGCGAAACCCGTACGAATTAGCCATGGACACCTTTGACATATCCATGTTGGAGTATATCACGGTATAGTGGGACGTCGGTCGCCAGTACCGGCCCGGGTAAAAATGGGGTTATGCATGAACCGTAAAACTAAAATGTGTATTGTACTAGTCAAACGATTTCTATTCGAGTCTCACTCTGAGAATGCCGATGGTAAGTCACACATCAGTTAATCCCTAGCGGAGTCGCCAAATTGTGGACATGACATAGGTCCACCCCGACGCGGCCACGCGCGGGTTTGGGGAGGCGAATGAATCTCATGTGAGATGGATCGAATTGAAATTTAAATCGAAGTGGAGTCACCACCGAACTTTGTGGGAGTTCGGGCCCGTTCGAACCCACTCTATATCTTAGTGGGCCGTGTACAAAATACGGCTCATTCAGATCTCAGAGTTTATGGGGTTCGTCCCTTTACATTGCGATACCGATACCGACATTATCGGATATCATGTAATGAATGACTCTCGTGCACCAACGGTTTATGGCATCCGAAAACCGAGGTTCTGAGTAAGGTGTGAGGGTACGTGTTGGGAAGTTCACAAAGAACACCCAACCCCGCCCGCACTTAGCGGCCTCTACTAAGATATCGCTTGACTTTTAAAATACGCACGTTAGTAATTCGATTGAATGTTATGCAAACAATATATTGCCTAAACATGCGAAGAGTTAAATAAGTTGCTACGTCGATTTAATGCGTCTAAATTAACGTCAAAGTTATATTTAGCATGCGAGGTTCGTTTTAGTACAACAAAACAAACAAATAAAAATAACAAGACAAGAGTATAAACAAATTGGTTAGTAACGATAATAACGGTTTGTAAATAGTATAGAATGACATAAACGACAATGATGCATGGTTTTGAAAGGATTATGACACGTGATTGACTCGACACGTGTTGACCGAGGTCATAAAAGAATTTTATCGGGAATCGGAATGTATTGAAGGGCTCACGGATTTGACGTGATAAAGGCCACTCGATCGAGTCATTGAGGGACTCGACAAAGTGGACCTCGAAAAAAAGCTTCTGCCCAAAATTTGAGGTGTCACTCGATCGAGTGGTCCTCAAAAATACATTCTGCCTCGATTTTGGGACGTCACTCGATCAAGTGGTCTATGGCACTCGGTCGAGTGGCCCCTGTATGAACTATGGTTCGTTTCGATTTGTATGAATTTCGAAATTGCTCTTGATTTTGGGAAATCGATGATTTTGTTGAGTCGCGCAAAAATATTATATGATTTATGCTCGACTCGAATTTTTGATACTCGTCGTATTCGATATTTGATTATGGAATCAATATCGAATACTTAGAGTGAAACCTAAAAAAGATGTTGCAAGTCGTTTAAATCAAAACAAAACGAAACAGATTATCTCCGCGTTATAATGTCGTTTTAGTTCTTTTGAACTACGTGACAATTATTTTAGCATCAACGAATTCGTATTAGTTTAATTTGTTGACTAATTCTTTTAGGTGCAATATTCGACTATAGAGTTGATATCACATCTTTAAGAATGGACACTTTAGATTAGAAAAGATGATTCCCTCCGCATCTCGACATCGTAATAAATCCTTGCGGATTATGTGTTGTCAGATCCGCATTAACGGGTTTTGCCCTAATTTGAATAAACGTGTTTAATTCGAAATAACTTTGTAAATTGATGAATGCGTGATATTAACGGTGATGATTATGCAAAAAATTAAAACGATACTAGCAACGCGATAAAAAAACAATCTTATTGATGTTGATTCGCTTCAACAATCAAATACTTGGGGTGTCGGGATAAGCGACCAGCAACATCGGGTGCAACACCCTTGTATATTCGGATTTCCTTATCCCGTCATCCTTTGTATTCGACACGAATAGGCGAATATTTTAAGGTGTTTTGATATTAGAAGCATTAACGATACTAGATGCGAAAGAAAGAGAAAAAAAAATGAAAAAAACGTGAGGAGGAACGAGAAGGACGACGCGAGAGAAGAGAAGAAGAAAGGAAGAGAACGGGATTATTTGCACCCTCAACCTACATGTTTTGTATTCTCGATATGGAACTCGTCTAGTAGTGGCTTGAACACGGGAGTATCGAAATTATGTAGATGGAGTTATGGTGGTTTAGGGTTTGAGGTTTACTAGATGCCAAGGTTGAAGAGTTGTATGTGTATGTAAGTTGTAGAGATGAAAAGGTTAGCGTTTTAAGTTGCATGCAAAGGGGTGTATATATAAGATTTCTCCCCCACCCTCGTCTAGGGTTACTCGATCGAGTGCCCCTGCTGACTCGATCGAGTGGCCCAATGAAGAGGAGACAGCGGGCCTGTTGAAGGCTCACTCGATCGAGTGGGATGACACTCGATAGAGTGGATGACGCGGGCTGGATATTTTTGTAGATTTTGTGTTTGGGTTGGACTCTTGATATTTGCATGACTGTTTTGTGTTCTCGAAAACGGCTTTGACCGGGGTTTGACCTGATCGCTAAAAGTCGGTTTTATTTTCGGTGTCGGTATTGACCCAAATTAGTCTTATTTGATTGGAAACGACCCGCTGGGCCTGAATTTGAGGTTAGTTTTGTGAGATTTGTACTCCGTAAAAAGCCCAAGCCAGAAACTAACAATTTCGAGCCCATATCCGAGCGCGTAGAAGCACGTTCGCGTCCGATCATCATTGGGTATTTTTTGTAAACTGCTATAGACACCTAGCAGCCAAATGTGGGTGTCTACAAGTTGGCTTCTCAATATATACCCTCACCCCTTACTCAAATCTCTTGATAGTGGATGACCAAATCCTTAAAACGAGAATCATTCCAGACATGAAGTGTTTAAGGATACAAGTCTTTATTTTAGGTCCATATCACTTAACTTTAAGCCGGCTAAGGGATTAAAGTTGACTTAAACGGTTTACGAACACCCCATAATTGTTCGGTGGCGGCACCAACGTCACATCACGAATTCGGTTCACTAAATGGTCGCTAGACCAAATGATCCGACCTTTAAACATTTAAAGTCACATCTCGATCGCTGCATCGTCTAGTACAACTCACAAATCATCAAGCAAATCAAGGTCCGACACACCACCTCGAACAAGGGATCGGACCGGCCTAATTGAGCGTGCCGTGTGGGTGGTCGGCCCGGAAAGTACATGTGCGCACGCGGGTGGCAGCGTCCATAATAACAAATGACTGAGACAGAGGAAGTAGATATCATGCCATTATTTTATCTACAAATCAATATAGGGACATGAACGAATACAATTAGAGCATAATATAGTTCACATAATCGTATATATAAATTATAACACATCCACGTTTTTCTGATATTTGTTCTCTCTTTTTCTTTGTCTTTATTTACAAGAAACTCTTAAATATTCAAAAGATTGATTTTGCTTCTTAATTGTTCTCTTTGTTCTCGTCGAATTCAGAATTTTAGAGATCAGAGCTCCGGGTATTGAAGTTGTTGTTTGAATGATCGAGGGAATTAGGGAACTAATAGCTTTTTTTATATTAAAATCGACCCTGAAGCGCGTGCCATCGTGCACTCTGGGATTGAAGCGCATGGGCTCACGCGGCCCAGTAGGGATGCAGGGTGCCAGGCAATTGAGTGGCTGAGCGCCGCAAGTTTCAAAAGTTTCCTAAACAAAGAGATACGAGATCTTAGGATATTTTGGGGGGTTTCTTGTGCGTCAAGGCTACATGATCCGTGTTGTGGGCTTCATGTTTGACTTTCGTGGTTCTACTCGGTTTGACTCGTTGATTTGGGTTTGACTTTGCATTTCGGGACCGATTCGGGAACCCGGAGACGAAATTGACTCTAATGAGTGTCAAAGAGACCGTAATGTCTCGACCAAGAACGTCTAGATGTTGAATTAATATTTTCGAGTAGTATTTTGATCCCGAACCATGGAAAAATCATTCGAAATATCGTAAAATCACATCGTGTTGCACTCCAATCATCATTGGTTGTTGGTACAAATCTGGGTGTGTACAAGCAATTGTATGCAGTATTGTGAATTTTGGGTTGTATTCCACCCGTGTAACTTGTAATCTATATTTGTTCAAGCAATCCCATCAGGTCACTATGTGCGAACGAGGTTGGGTGTCCTACAAAGGGGCTTCCCAACACGTACACTCACCCCTTACTCGAAATTATGGGTTCAGGATTCCCAAAATCATTGATCACGAGAGTCACTCGAAATTCAACATTTGATGTGTTCAAGAGACTAACCCCCTAAGATCTAGTACTGTAAGGCAAACCTTACTTTGTGCGCGGTGGGTCCAAGTAAAATTGGGTTCGAACAAATCCGAACTCCCACAAAGTTTAGTAGCGATTCCTCTTCGATTTTATTTTAATTCGAGATCAATTTTACCACGAGATACATTCGGTACAAACAAACCGTGTGTGGCCACGCAGGTGGACCTTTATCATATCCATAGGTTTTAATTCCAACAAACATTAAAAAGATCGAACATCCTGGTATTACTAGATCATAGTAAATCTTCATGAAATGCTTGATTTGAGGTAAAATAAATTTTAACATAGTAAGAATTCAGGCAGATGAAGGTTGAATAATCTCCCTCGATGTCAATTTCAGTTGCAATTTACAATTAAAAGATACAAAGACCAGAGAACGTACTCTCACTTGTACTTGGACTTCAGTTGTCTTGCAAGCAAGACAAGCCCGATTGCAGAAAACCCCGACAAAAGGGTTGATGAGTAGAACACTGCAAGTAAAGTTCCTCTCAAAGACTGCACATCAGATAAATCCTGGTTTAGTGAAAACATCATAATTTCTTATTATGATTAAGCCTCTGTATAACTGGCTATAATACTACTCCGTATAAAGTATATATTGATATTATCATAAAATAATATTCGTTCTCTTATCAAATTCCATTATTGGGGGGCAATCATGCTAAGTTGATAACAGACATGAATCAGGGCAACCTACTACCGACTACCACCTAAATTATCAATGCTTTATTGTCATATCTATTGTGGCAGATAAAGATAAAAGCCTAGGATAATGCATATTGGTAAAGACAGGCAGTAGCAGGCCATATGCTTGCACTGGTTAGTGGTTACCACCCTAGCAAACAAATATTGCCCCTTTAGCATGAAGAATAAAATGACCTAGAACATAACACTACTCCAATCAGTTATGCCCGTCATTTTTTATAGATTCTATACTTATCGAAATTATAGTTCGGTAGGATGAAAACACATTACGTATGTGGCCAATTTCTCATGGCCTTAAATAGACCACAACACTACATCTCGATCAAGGTATACGAGTAAATTTTTAAGGTTTTGAAGGTTGCCGAGTTACTATAACCAGTGTTTGAAGTAGTGGCAGACAAATTTATGATGAAATGAAATTAAGCTGTGACAACCATTTTTAAATTTTTAAATTTTTAAATTACACCTGGAACCGAGATGTAATATCACATGACCCGCCAACACTAGTGGCATGCTTATGTGTATACCTTTGCCAAAAGCAAAGCGTTCTCGTTTGCATACTGCATTGAACTCTCTGGGATATTTTGCATTCCTTGACTTATCTCCCACGATAGGAACCTAAATTTGAAACAACAAAGACAATGTTAACATGCCTAATATCTGAGGTGTCATACCATTAATAGCTTTGCATAGTAACTAGTAAGATAACAAAAACAAATAATTCACTACCCAAACGCGACAGCAATAACTGCACCAATATATGCCTTCTCTGGAGACAACTCAACCTGGAGTTCCCCAAACTGTAGTTACAAGAACAAGTAAAGATCCTTATCTGTTAAAAGAATTAAAATTAATTAAAGACAGTTGGGTTACCTTAAAAGTCCTTGTTTCAACGTTTAGGCGCTCGTCAGTAACATCTGGCACACTGGCAGAAAAAAACTTCCCGGCAGCAATCATCGAGTTTGCAATCTATTATCGTTGCAAGTAGCCAATAGTGCTATTTAGGAATGCATTATCTAAGAGATAAATTGCAACTGCAGACATTTGGCAAGCAACACAACTTCTAACATCGCCTTTTAGCCATAACTTGTCATTCGGAATTTTAGGACCAAACTCTCGGCGTTCCTCCTAACTATGAACATGATGAAAGAAAACAAAATGCTCGCTAAACTCTCTATCCTAATAGAATTTCTGCATTTTACGGTGTAGTTTTCACCGTGGATCATATAGAATGGAACAACCTCTGTTTCACAAAGAAATATAGTTGCATGCATCTCTTAAAATGTAAGACTTCTTCTAGAATATTCTAGAAGTGTTCGCAATGTTCTGGAATGATGTGGAGGCGTGTATAAAGTAGTGGACTAATCTAGTATGCTCTAGAATGTTCTAGAAGTGTCTGCAATGTTCCAGAATAATGTAGAGGCATATATAATGCACTAATGTAGAAAGTCACCTACAGAGTATGTTCTAGGTTTATGTAGAAAAACTTAGAACCTTCTAGAATGTATATTAGTGTAAAAGAACTCTAGAGCAGTTCTATGTCTACGCCACTCTAGGATGTCCCATTTTAGAGTGTTCTTAGGATGTAGGAAGAGGAGGGGAACACTATAAACAGATGTCCTCCCAACACATTCCATGTATCCAAAAAAATCTTAAAAAACATTCACAACGAATAATACAAACAACCCTTTCAAACAATCCAATAAACTACCATTTCTCATCACCTCTACTCCCGTTAACAATCACAATCTCATATACACCAACATCATCCAACCACCTCACTACAACCCGACACATAAGGCATTAAGGTAATCTTACTTCATGAATTTTTGAAAAAAAATGAACCTAACTCATTTAGCGTGAAATCCAAAACGTAAGGAGAAAAAAATTATTTCAGGACAAGTTCAAAAGCAAAAACACAATTGATGGATACCCTTTGTAATTCACCTTGACCATATTGCCCCATTGATTGAAATCTTCTACCGGCAGACACCAGTCGCTTACCAAGTGCTACACAAGAAATGGTGTTAGGTCAAACAATATGACAATACACTAAGCGCCATTATCTGGAATATATTCTTGCCTGATTTCGCATTTTCTGTAAGTGTTTTCTCTAATGAAGGGAGCTTCTTTGCTAAAGATGAAGATGTTGAAGTATCAGCTAGCTGCCATGCGCGACTCAAGTCCAATAATGTCCCACCTAAATCTTGGCCACACTGCAATTTAAAGTTAAAAGGAATTTCTCAAACTATGCACCTTGGCAAACATAAATTAATCAAAGAATGGATGTGGATAAAACCCTTCTACATTGACCTATTAGGATTTGGAAAATTTGGAGGTTGCATATTTGGGTAATCAAAGAAAGAAGGGAATGGATAATTAGGAAAATTTGCTGGATTTTCACCAATTATTTTTTTGAGGTCCACCATTTTTTTAAAAATTTGTGTTATTTAACATGGTTGTGAGTGTCCTCTTCAACTTGGATCCGTTATTAAAATTGTAATAGGTAGTTTAGATATATTGACTAAAGAGAATTAGAAAAGAAATTGTGTATGTGTTATGGAACTAAGAAAGGGTATTCATAAAAAAAAGTCACACATATTAAACTAGTATTGTTTAAAATTCTTTCGGCTAATGATTCTAACCAAAATGACTTTTTTGGGCACAACCAAAATTTCTATTCTCAAATGATATCAGAAGGATTTTCAGTCATTGTGGAAATTCCATTTCACCTATTATTAATAGCTTCTCTAGAGAGGCAAAAACAAAAAATAGTAAAATCTCATAATTTGCGATCAATTCATTCAATATTTCCTTTTTTAGAGGACAAATTTTTACATGTAAATAAAATATACTGAGATTCACACACAACTAAATAAAATGTGTTCACAATAATTACAAAATACAAATTCTCATTTAAGACGGACATTTACATCTTCAGCTTTCGATGGATCAAGTGTTACACCTAAGACAAAAGTAAAATGTACTTAATTCCAAAACCACGGTGACATAAAATTAATAATTATCTCTATAAATTATAGTGCTTAATCTCATCTTATTTGATCACATCATTGGCCCTCTGAATATTCACTTTACTTCATTATAATTTCATAGTATTGATTCCATATCTCCTTTTAGTTGTGTATTTTGGTTTACGATTATACATTTATATGAATCGTACAAACAAGGGCGGCTAATCGAGGGTGCATGGTGAGTAAAGGAACTTGACCTCTAAATTCATTGGGCCTTATAATCTTCATGCTAAGGATTTACTCTATATAAAAAAATTATGAGAAAGTATCAAGTACATGTGGCTTGTAGTGTAATGGTTTTAGTATACTTCTCTTCTTAAAACATCCTGTGTCGAGCCATGTAGGCTGCAATCTTTTCTTTATGAAGTATAGGTTTTTGCAATTTTTGTCGATTATAGTCTCATACACGTGTTGAATATGTTGTTTCTCATTTTCGGATAAATGATAATAATAGGCAAAGCAAAAATACTTTTTTTTTATATCGAGTCTTGCTACCTTTTTATTTCGTACAACTACTGTGCAGATATATGAAAAATAAATTAGTAATAATAAAAACTTTTATATTCCATTTTTTTGGTAGAATGAAAAAAAAGAGTATATATAAGGTCTCAGACACGAGACACGAACTTGGCCTCCAAAATTTGTAAGACGCATCTACATATGAACATATGTATCAAACTTTGTGTGCTGACATGAGATTGAAAATTGTCTTTTAGGATTTTTAGTTGGTTGTTTTTTCTTTTACTCCTACCATATGTGTCTCTGTCATTATAGAGATTGATGGACTGTTTTTGAAAGTGAAAAAATTTTAACTACACAATGTACAACTCCAAATCAAATCAATCACACTCAGATTTTGAAAGCCTTAATTTAAGATTATTCAATTATTCAAATACAGATGTTTTCCCCCAAATACAGTAATAATTAGTCCTATGGGTACATTAACAATGTTTTAGCACAAGTTAACAATATTAGTAACTTTTGATGTTTTAATGAGAGAAGAGTGTGATTTTTTCAGGAGATGGGGCGACTAGCATGGGTCCTGGGCGACTAGCATAGAGATCCTTCAAAACCTAAGCAAAAATTGAAGAAAAAGGAACGAAGTTTCAGGCATCCGCGCGAGTCGCGCGGACCCTATGCGACTCGCGTGGCTCTTCACACACAGGTCATCATTTTATTATAAAAAAAAATCAAAAAAAAAAATCAAAAAAATTAAAAATCGAAAACAGGAAACCCGACTCCCTCTCCTTTTCATCTTCTTTCTCCCCCTCATCTATCCCTATTCCCAATTACCCAAATCAAATTAAAACCCTAGATCTACTTCTTCCCCAAATCAATTTCAAATCCGTCACTATTACCACCAATCCTTCCTCCTCACTTCAAAACCCACCACTACCACCAATAATCCTTCCCTGTGCGAGTCTAAGTCGACGTCGGTTGTGGGTCCGTGTCAGAAGTCCGTCGAGTCGCACGACAGCTAGGCGACTCGCGTGTGTCGTTGTTGGTCTGCTCGTGTCCGCCGTCTGTCGTCAGTTCGTGCGTCGTCGTCGGTTCTGTCATTGTCGTCGCTGTTCGTGGTCCGGCGCGGGGTCAGGCGACTCGCGCGTGTCGTCGGCGGGATTCTGTTTAGCTTGTCAACGGTATTCAGGCGGTCGTGTGAGTCGGGTTTCGCTCGGTGCTGTATTTTGTCCAGTTTCAGTAAGTTTCCAACCCTTTTCATCCTTTCACTCTATTCTCCTACAATTTGTGAATCTGTTTAGGGCTTGTCTTGTTTGTGTGCTGATAGCAAGTCACCCAACTCCCTCCTTTCATTATACTCCTGTCAAATTTTGTTTAGAGTCTGTGTAGGGTTTGTCTGGGTTGTGTTGTGAGTTGTTGGTTGCTGATTCGAGTCATAAACCACCTCCATTTTTGTCTAGTTGGTCAGTTTGGTATAGTCGATTCCGAGTCAGGTCTGTCACGGTTGAGTCTAAGGAGTTGCATCTGAGTCGAGACTTCTTTAGTTAAGTTAGTATCACTTATTTTAGAAAATCTTGAGTCATGGCCCCAAAGAAGCAAAAAACGACTTCGGTTGACTATATGGGGTGTAAGAATCTGAGTACGAAGCAGAAATCGGTATGGCGTCAACTATTTGATCGAGCTATTTTGTCAACTAAGTTTGTCGATAATTTGGCATTGGAGTTGCTCGGAATTAGTGATGAGGTGTTAACGTTATTAACGCGTATTGGGTTAGCAAACTTTTACTATATGCACGCGAACACGTACAAGCGCTAAACACTTGAGTTCTTGTCCACCCTAGAAGTCCACCGTGATGACGATCCCCCTCACATTACTTTTCATCTCGGAGATTCAGAACGAGATGTAGACTTTACTGAGTTGAGGGAGGCGTGGGGAATAGCACCGAGAGGGGGGCGGCGTTTCTGACCCCTACTACGCGTATGATGGAGGAGTTTTGGTTAAAAATTGCTAAGAATGCTTATGAGGGGGCTAAAAATGCTGATATTCGTCATCCTGCCCTTCGTTATGCTCACCGACTTTTGAACTCCACATTTCTTTGCAAAGGTGAGCCGACACATCTACCTAGGGCGGATTTGATGTACTTGTGGGCCATGATGCCCAAATGTTTGGGAACCCCGGATTGGATTGATGTATTCTTGACTTGTTGTGAGAAGCAGCAGAAAGCGGTCTCGGGGAACATTCTGATGGGGGGTATGGTTACTCTTCTAGCTCAGTATCTTGGCCTACCCAAAATGACGGATTCTCCTGTAGTAGGTGATACTACTATTAGTATTAAGTTCATGGAGAGTTGTTCTATGATTTCGCGACCGATTGGTGAACACCACCTAATCTGGACACTCGGCACGTCCCACCGTCATTTCATGGTTTTGCCTTGTCCGGATGGGAAACCGTTACCATTAGGGCCTACTGCGGATGCGTTTTACCTTCCTCATGATGCACAGTTTCCTAGGCCGACTACCGAGTCTCGTGCCCCGGTTGTGGAGGAACCCGAGGGTACGTCGGATTTTGATCGTTGGAGCGGTTGACGCGAATCATTAGAGGATCGAGTGGAAGAATCTGTTGATAACAGTAGGTTGGCCGCTGAGTTCGGTCGTTGTATGAATCGGTTACAATTGAAGTTGCACCCGAATGACTACTCGGAACCATCTCCCGAGTTTTATGCAAAGCTTGCGGCCCGTGAGCAAGCGAGATCATCTAGGAGGGCGGCACATGAGGCTAGGTCACGTGACGCCGGCTCCTCTTCTCACTCTTGAGCCTCCGAGGTATTTCTCTTCCCATTTATTTTGTTGTCCTTAATTCACACATTCGAGGACGATGCGTTATTCAAGCGTGGGGAGGGAAATTATCTCGTTGTATATAGTAGTTATTTTGTATTACGTCGTTTATTTTAATTTCAAAAAAAAACGAAAAAAGAAGAAAAAAAAGAGAAAAAATTGAAAAAAAAAAAAAAGAAAGAAAGAAATAAACTCGGCTAGGTGAAAACCCGGAAAGGGCGCCTAGGCAAGAATGGGGAATGTGGCCGAGGACGGAGTGAAAACCCGAAAGGGCGCTCCGGGTAAAAAGAAAAATCGAGTTGCGTGTCACGAGAGTAGTGTGAGGAAAAAAATGAAAGCTAGAGTGAAAATCCGCAAGGGCGGACGCTCTAGGCAAAATGAGGGAATTAGGAAAAAAATTCACTACTACTTTCTCCATTTTTGGTGTTGGCGTCATAAGAAGGGTGACATAGAAGGTCGGAAGGGTAGGATTAGTTGGCTAAGGTGAGAAGAATCGCGGTGCGGTGTAGTCGTATCACTAAATTCTATGCGATTGGTGATATTTTGTTTGGTATATTGAACTATTAGAGGCGTTTAGGATTGATCACATGTGTGGGTTGTGGAATATTGTGGTATATGTTTTGTACCACCGGTGACATTTGTAGCACATGTGATCCATTCTAGGATTGGAGAAATAAGGGGTGTTAGATGTGAATTTTAGCTTATATTTATTTGCTAATGTGCCTTGTTTTGATGAATTGGGTCAATGATAATAGTTTGATATTGGGTGTGTTGAGACAGTTGAGCATGAGAGTTGAATTTCATGAAAATGTTGGATTAGAAGGTGCTCTAACTCATAACGAGGGAGATTGGTGGAAGACGAGTGAGGGCCGGTGTGTTATTGTTATTCTCACGCATATTGCATCAGTGATGGTTGTGTTTATGATGTTCTTCGAGTTTTACTCGAGGACGAGTAAAGGTTCAAGCGTGGGGATATTTGATGGGCCGTATTTAGTCGTAGTTATTACGACGGTTTTTGGTTTATTTTGTGAGCTAAATCGGTTGTCTTGTATTGCATTTGTGTCGATTTGGTATAAATGTAATATAGGCTATTTTGAGGATGCTAACCATTGGACCATCGATTTGGGCTAAGAACGACTAAAGCATGAAGAAGAAGGAAGCCCACTTGAAGACCCGGAACGACGGAATCAAGGAATTGCACGAAGCAGCAACAGCACGTCAGGCGAGTCGCGCAAGTATCCCACGAGTCGCGCGAGGGTTGGGCGAGTCGCATGAGGGTCTGAAACTTTATGCGCGATTCCGTCTCTATCTCGTGATATTTGCTATATTTTAAGACTTTGATATTATTTAGGAAACTTTATTACTAGTTTTTATTATTATTAGTATTACTAGTATCCTTAAGATATTTTATTATTATTTTATTATTAGGAAACTTTTATTAGGATAAATATAGCCTTAGGTTGAGACTATTATTCATATTATCATCACATCAAGTTTAACGTAAGATTAGAGAGAAAAAGGGAGACCTTTGAAGAACCCTAATTTTCCATTGCAAGTATGTGTAACTAATTTCCTTTGCTTAGATTCAAGCTTTTGAAGCACTTGATAATCGTTTGTGAGTTTGAATGTTTTAATTATTAATCTTGATTATTGTGAATTGCTTTGTTATTAAATCTATGAATGTTGTTATTGATTGCTAGATGCGCAACTAGTACTTGATTCCTTCATTCTATCGTTAGTATTGTTAATTGAGTAGGATTTACTGATTAACTTTACATTAGTAACAACTAGGAATTAATATTGAACGGGATACGTTGATATTAGTACTTAGAAGCGATTCACATAAATATCTAAGGTATGACTGGATTGTACGTGCTATTTATTCTCTATTGAATTCTCAGATCTATATTGCTTCCGTCTAATTGAACCTAGAACTGGATTGTTTAGGTTGTTTTACGGTTAGGGTTAATTAAGAACGGGATTCGTTTTAGTTAACTATTCTTAAGAGAATTGGAATTTCATATTCACAATAGAGTAGTCAAGGTTATTAATTGAAACCATCTTACGATGATCAATCGCTATTAAGTGTGGGTTTGTGCTTGGGTCTAAGTTCTTTCTCATCATTTGATTTAGTCAAAGTTTTCATCTTTATTAGATTTAGTTGTTAGATAATTATTCAAAACCCCCCTTTCTTATTGTTTAATTAATTAGTTATTTATCATTCTATATTAGTACGCAGTTATAGTTAAACCAATTCCCTGTGGGTTCGACCCTTATTTCCATTATACTATTGTTTTAGTTTGTTGGTTATAAGTGATTATAAATTAGTAATTTGAGGCATACGACTTTAGCCTGTCACATATGTGTCTCTGTCATTATAGAGATTGATGGACTGTTTTTGAAAGTGGAAAAATTTTAACTACACAATGTACAACTCCAAATCAAATCAATCACACTCAGATTTTGAAAGCCTTAATTTAAGATTATTCAATTATTCAAATACAGATGTTTTCCCCCAAATACAGTCATAATTAGTCCTATGGGTACATTAACAATGTTTTAGCACAAGTTCTTGGTTGTTTTATGGTAGACACATGATGGGCCATATTTAGTCATGGTTATAACGACGATTTAAATGTAATTGGGTTGACTAAATCGGTGTTTTTATGTCCGTTGGTGTAATATTTATGATGTCATTATTATAAGCCTATTTGAGAATTCTCGGTTCGAGTCGTGAATGAAAAAAGAAGACAAAGACAAGGTGGGCCCAAAACGAGGAACCGGAAGAACAAGTTCGAGAACTGAAAACGGATATTGAATCGTGTTGGATTCCATCTCAGTTTATTAGTATTTTTATTTTATTTTATTTTATTTTTATTATTAGAGTTTGGTAAGTATTAGACTTACCTTTATTATTATTAGACTATTACTACCTAGATCGTTATTAGTTTGGATTATTATTATTCATATATTTTTAGAGTTGAACGTGACATTATGGAGATGAACCCTAGTTCTATGTGTAACTAATTTCTCATCTCGATTCAAGACATTGAAGCGCTTAATTATCGATTGTGAGTTTGAAAGCTCATATCTTTATTCTTGATTATTGATTAATTGCTCAGTTTAATTATATGAATGTTGTTATTGATTTCTAGAGTGACCAACTAGTTTTCTATTTCATCGTTCTATTGTTAGTTTTGTTAATTGAAAAGGATTTGTTGATTAACTTAACTTGAGTAACATTTAAGACTTGATTATTGAACGAGATTTGTTGATATTAAGACTTAGGAGCAATTATCATAGATTTTATAGCATACCTGTATTGTATGTGTCTATTTATCTCTTTATTGAATTCTCTATTTATTAATTCTGCTATTAAATTAAATCTAGAACTGGATTGTTTAGGTTGTTTAACAGTTAGATCTAATTAAAAACGGGATACGTTTTAATTAGTTATTCATATGGAGGATTAGAATCTACAATTCACGACAAAGTAGTCAATAATAATAATTTGAACCGGATTTCGATGATCAATTGTGATTAAGTTGTGGATTTTTACTTGACCCGAGACTTTTATTCATCTGATTTAGTTAAAGTTTTCATCTTTATTAGTTTTAGTTATTAGTTCAAAACCCCCTTCTTACTGTTTAATTAATTAGTTATTTATCGTTCTACATTAGTACGCAGTTATAGTTCAACTGATTCCCTTGGGTTCGACCCTTATTTCTACTTTACTACGTTTTTAGTATTTGGATTTAAGTGCTTATAAATTGTAATTTGAGGCATACGACTTTAGCCTGTCAAATTTTAGCGCCGTTGTCGGGGAATTGGCGTTAATTGTTTTTGTGTTAGTGTAATTTTTTTTAGAGTCTTAGTTTATCTGATAGACGGCGTCTAAATATTTTCCTCAATGTGAGCATGAACTATTTTACAAATATTTTGATAGATTGAGTATGTCTCTAGATGTCGTCACCGATATCAAGTTTGGGAACTCTGTCATGTGGTATACAATGGGTTAAATGATCAAACTTTGATGCATGTTGATTCTTTATGTGAGGGGAGATTTGTTGATGGACTTAGTTATGAGGAGAAGTGGGAACTTTTCATATACTTGGCTCACGACACTGAAGAATGGAGTTGGAAAACTCACGCTCTAGGACACCTTCAACGAGTTTCGATAAAAATTTGAACACTCAACATGATTCTTGTATATCCACGGAAGACAGGATTAGAGACTTGATTGCTGCTTAGATGACCCTTCAAGCTAGTATGGATCAATACGAGCAAGTGAACAATGTTAGTATCGAGAACCTTGAGAGTCATGTAGTGCAAATAACGGATTTTAATGATAGACTTGAGGCACATAATGAGTCCTCTCTTAATGTTAAGGAGTCTGGAGTTAGTAAGAACATAGAGTTTGATAACACTCTCCCCCTTCAACCTGATTTGGTATGTCACTCGTATAAAGAGTGCGATAGTGATGATCACGATGGTTTTTGGGATGACGAGGAGGATGACTATGATGAATCGATATATTCCTCACCCTGTTCTACTGTTTTTACACATATTGATCCCTCTTGCACTAACGAAAAACACGTTATAGAAGATTCCTTAAGTCATAATAATACAAGTGATATTTCAATCTTGGAGGATTCTCTAGTTATGATTGTTGAGAATGAGCAAGAGGAAATGAGTGTGACCGTTGAGGAGACTATGGAGGTTGGAGCAGGAGAAGAGGAGATAGTTGTTTCGATGTTGCGAAAGATGATTTCGCTACGAGAGGTGAATTAGTGAGCCTGAACGGTAATGAAAAGGTGAGAGAAATAGAGGGCATGAATACTGAATTTTATATTCACAAGAAAGTACCACCATCGATACCTTTCGAGTCTTCATCGGTGTTAATTCCGGAAAAATTTTATGTTTACCCTCGAGCATATTTGACTCTACCCATGAAAAACCCATCATATAAAGAGGAGTAAATTGATTTTTATTCATTTTTTGAGCATAGAGGGTCGAAAAGAAGTTCATTGCATGATTATTATGATGTGCTTATTTACAAGTGGTTTCAATTGATTTTTATCTCTTATCGTCACTATTCTAATCTATTTGCGAGTATTTTTGATCGTTTGCTAAGGGCATTGAGTTGTTCCATACATTCATTCCGCTCGATTGCTCCATTGTCGGTTGAGGTAAGTAATTTAGTACTATTTTATTTAATTCACGTCAGTTTTCTGCAAGAAGTCGATCGAACGACATTAAACAAAAGCGCTTCCGGGAGGCAACCCGTGTCTGGTATGTTCTTATTTTATTTTTTTCAAATTTTATTAAGGGTCATTTTTCATAATATTAGATTAGTAATAATAATTTTTTCGTATTTTCTATAGAATGAGTCACTTGTATATTTTAATTTGGGATATTCTACGTGGTACCCCTGTGTTTTTTCATTTTCTATGCGGTACCCCTCCTTTTAGTCAAAATAACTTTGACTCGCGATAACTTATGGACACGGGTTCCAAAAATGACGATATTTTCGCTAAAATCATTGTCTTTACAATATCCTTGATTTGAGATTTGATTTTTTGCAATTTCGAAACTTGTACTACGAGTTATGCTCAGTCAAATGCTTTTAAACGAATAAACTTTGACCGACCATAACTCTCTTTCCCGAGTTCCGAAAGCGATGATTTTTTTTTTCAGACGGATCGTTTTTAAGAGATCTTCAGTTTAAAATTAAAATTGTCTCTTTTGGAATTCATAGCTAATAGTTATCGTAAGTCAAAGATATTTTGAACAAAATGAGGGGTACCACGTAGAATATTAAAAAACACGAGGGTACCATGTAGAATATCCCTTTTAATTTTAAGTACTTTCTACTAATTTTTTTGTCTTGTGATAGGAGAAGAAAACCTCGGTTTTTTTTTTCAGGAATCCGTGCGACTTGTGGGAGCTCGGGGCGACTAGCATGACGAAGTACTAAAAATCGAAGAAAAATTGAAGAAAATCGTCTTTTGGGACGAAATTCCAGCGATCCGCGCGAGTCGCGTGGAAACCGGGCGATCCGCGCGAGTCGCCTGGAAACCGGGCGATCCGCGCGAGTCGCCTGGAAACCGGGCGAGTCGCGCACCTCAATCCACTGTCAAGTATGCTTCTCAATTTTGAAAAAAAAAATAGCAAATAAATCAAAAAGAAAAACGTACCGCATATTCCCCATCTTCTTCCTCTTCATCCCCCTTTTCCATTCACCATCTTCAATTCAAATCCTACCTCCCAACCTCCATTGATCCTTAGCTTCAGTCTATAAAGTCTATAAATTCCTGCAACTCTCATCAAATCTCCTACTTCAGATCTACCATAAACATTAACCACATTCCAACTCACATCAAAACTCCATCCCTAATCTATTCCCCATCTTCCTCTTAAACTCCAATTCAACTTCCTCTCCTCCACTACTTCCTTTTCTGCTGATGGTTCGTTAATCGCACACCGCCGGTTCGTCGTCTTTCAGTCGTCGGTCTGCGTGTTGATGTTCGTGCGTGTGGTGTTTGTGCAGGGCCGCCGTTGTCGTCGTTTGTGCGTCATTTCAGTTCAATCAGGTCGTTGGTTATTCCCGTCTCGTTCAGTCGATCTGCATTTTCTCTGTCGTCGCCGGTTAGTTCGCCGTCTCGTTCTGATTAGTTGTTTTCAAATTTTGTCGGGTCGGTGGCAGATTGGTGTTTATTTTATGTTGCTATTCAGTTCTCTTTTATCTGATTAGTTGGTCTTGTTGTTGTTATTGGTGTTGATCGTCGGAGACGAGCTGTGATGTCGTGAGTATTTGTGTGAGTCAGTTAGTTTAGATGTGTTGGCTGGTTTGTGTTGGTGTTCACTACGAAGCTTGTTGTGTTTGGTTACGGTTGGTGGTATTCTAGTGTCGGGGTGAGTGTCGAGTAGTCGTTGTGGCTGATTTGCTCGGAGTCAGAATTGGTTCTGATGCTTGGTTTTGATATGTGCGGCTCTGGCTGGATCGGGAGTTACGAAGTATCAATTAGTTGGGCTATTGCGTTGATTAATCATATACGAAGTCGAGTTTGTTTGTGATGGTGACGTGAGGAAGTGTCAATTTTTGAGACGGAGACTTGAATGCTACTAATAAAATTTTCTATCTAGTCAAGTTGTGCGATCCAATTGTTGGGACGAGCCGTTTATCGATATTGAACGTCCTTTTCCCTGCTTATTGGTTTTTTTATGTCCTTAATCTCACATTGAGGACAATGCTCGGAATAAGCGTGGGGAAGGGAAATCTATTTGTCTCGTCATTGTAATCGTATTCATGTTGTAATTTGAAAAAAAAATGATGAAAAAAAGAAAAAAATTCAACAAAAAAAAGATTGAATGAAAAAAAATGAAAGAAAAAGAAATAAAAAATACCCTGCTAGGTGAAAATCCGAAAGGGCGCCTAGGCAAGAATGGGAAAGTGGCCGAGGACGGAGTGAAAACCCGCAAGGGCGCTCCGGGTAAAAAGAAAAATCCAGTTGCGTGCTACAAGAGTAGTGTGAGTTGAAAAAAAAATGCAAAGCTAGAGTGAAAATCCGCAAGGGCGGAGCTCTAGGCAAAATGAGGGAATTAAAAAAAATTCACATCTACTTTTGTCATTCTTGGTGTTGGCGTCATAATAAGGGTGACATAGAAGGACAGTCGGGTAGGATTAGTTGGCAACAGTGAGAAGAATCGCGGTGCGGAGTGGAGTGATTGCACCTTATTTATGCGATTGGGTGTAATTGTTTGATTTGGCAAATAGAGGCGTTTAGGATTGATCACATGTGCGGGTTGTGTAATATTGTGGTATACATCTTCTACCACCGGTGACATTCGTAGCACATGTGGTCCGTTTTAGGATCGGAGTGATAAGGGGCGTTAGAATTTTATTGTTGTTTCTTTTCACATGTTGATGACCTTTTGTCGTGAGGATGATTCGAGTTGATGATCGTAGTTGTTGGTGATGTTTTGTATACGAGGGAGTTTGATGGGTGACGTGCGAGGGATGATGTGCATAATGTTATACCCGTGTGTTTTGAACTAGTGCAGGTTGTTATTGCATTCTTCGAGTTTTGCTCGAGGACGAGTAAATGTTCAAGCGTGGGGATATTTGATGGGTCATATTTAGTCATGGTTATAATGACGACGATTTAAATGTAATTGGATTGACTAAATCGGTGTTTTTATGTCCGTTGGTGTAATATTTATGATGTCATTATTACAAGCCTATTTAAGGATTCTAGGTTCGGGTCGTGAATGAAAAAAGAAGACAAAGACAAGGTGGGCCCAAAACGAGGAACCGGAAGAACAAGTTCGAGAACTCAAAACGGATCTTGAATCGTGTTGGATTCCGTCTCAGCTTATTATTTATTAGTATTATTATTTTATTTTATTTTATTTTTTTATTATTAGAGTTTGGTAAGTATTAGACTTCCCTTTATTATTATTATTAGATTATTACTACCTAGATCGTTATTAGTTTGGATTATTATTATTCATATTTTTTTTAGAGTTGAACGTGACATTAGAGAGATGAACCCTAGTTCTATGTGTAACTAATTTCTTATCTTGGTTCAAGACATTGAAGCGCTTAATTATCGATTGTGAGTTTGAAAGCTCATATCTTTACTCTTGATTATTGATTAATTGCTCAGTTTAATTATAAGAATGTTGTTATTGATTTCTAGAGTGACCAACTAGTTTTCTATTTCATTGTTCTATTATTAGTTTTATTAATTGAAAAGGATTTGTTGATCAACTTAACTTGAGTAACATCTAAGACTTGATTATTGAACGAGATTCGTTGATATTAAGACTTATGAGCAATTATCATAGATTTATAGCACAACTGAATTGTATGTGTCTATTTATCTCTTTATTTAATTCTCTATTTATTAATGCTCCTGTTGAATTATTGAACGAGATACGTTTTAATTAGTTATTCATACGGAGGATTAGAATCTACAATTCACGACAAAGTAGTCAATAATAATAATTTGAACCGGATTTCAATGATCAATTGTGATTAAATTGAGGATTTTTACTTGACCCGAGACCTTTTATTCATCTGATTTAGTTAAAGTTTTCATCTTTATTAATTTTAGTTATCGGACAATTATTCAAAACTCCCTTCTTATTGTTTAATTAATTAGTTATTTATCGTTCTACATTAGTACGCAGTTATAGTTAAACTGATTCCCTTGGGTTCGACCCTTATTTCTACTTTACTACGTTTTTAGTATTTGAATTTAAGTGCTTATAAATTGTAATTTGAGGCATGCGACTTTAGCCTATCAACACGTGTCTTAAAAGGCTATAAACAAACTACTACCTCCATCCACATTTAATCTTCCTACTTTCTTTAAAGGATTTGTCCATCTTTAACTTCACACTTGCGATATTTCCTCTTTTGGTTGATTTTTGCGGACAATATCATTTCCGATCACACATTTTCTCTCACCTTTCATTTTCCTCCACATACTCTACTCCTTAATTTTTGTTTCATCTCCCGTGAAGTTTAAAGTTGGATGGAGGAGTATTATAATTTCATGACCTCATTCAGAATACTACTCCCTCCAGTTCTATTCATTGCCTCATTTCACCAATATATAGGTGAAGTATTTTATTGAAACGGGACAACAAATAAATAATGAAGGGAGTATTATTATACTAGTATAATGTATTTTGGAGTTTTGACTTCGATGGTACATCATTACGATATTAAGAGTTCGCTATAAGCCTCTCTTTCACATAACGGATTTATGTACTACGAGTACCTCTCATCCAATCCAATGTGAACATGGATCCACTTTTCTCCTCACAAAATGAGATCCGTTTTACCATTAGATTAGATGAGAATAGTATAAAAAAACAATAAAGTCGTTTAACTAAGTTCTTGTAGGTTTGTTATGTACAAATTGATATTTTTTTACTTTTAAAGTTTAATTAGTTACATTTTTAAGGACCATACTTACATTTTTAAGAGAAAAAAAAAACAAAAAATAGGGGATAAGGAGGCGCTAAGAGTGTAACTTCCAAGTTCTAACTATTAAAAAATTGAGGGGATAATGGAGACTTCAATTACTCTTCAATTTATTTTTCCCTTAAAAATGTAAGGGAGATCCAAGTGTAACCGGGATCTTTAAAGGTTAGTTGCGTTGGTTGTTATTGTTGGATATGTATGCTTCAAAAGAAATTAATTGAGCACAAATTCCAAGACTGATTATGAAGTCTTCCATGTACAATCTCCAAGATTGACGGTCATGAATTCCTATACATTCAGTCTCGGTTTTGTTGGTTCTTTTAATACTCTACCTTTGGTTTCTTCATCACTCATCCTATATATACATGTCACCTTCCAAGTGATTGAACACACAACAATTCAATCTATCTATCTATCTCCCTATTACCCTTCTCTCACTCTCATATTCATTTAAAGCAACTTGGTAACGTTCCGGGCAAGGTTCAATTTGCAGTTCCGTCTACACCGAAATTGCAAAGGTTGTGTAATCCTGGGGGTCGATTGTCATGGAAAACCGTGTGTAGAGTACGGGGCAAATTCGACTTTAGGACAGTGACTTGTCACGCCACAACCATCATCTCCTCAGATAATCTCGTTCCCTTATTACTTCATGTTTTATATTCATTTTATTTTATTTACCGTTTATATAATATTATAACCCAATAATATATTATGATTCTAATCGCATTAATGTGATCGTACTTATATTCAATACTATCTTTATACTATTGTTCCAACAATCTAAAGTCGAATTTGGTTGGAATAGAAATAAAGTGTTTGTCTCACTTCATTATTTGAATATGTATGTTTTCCGTAATGTGTGAACAATTTGAAGACAACTTTTTCTTTATTTTTTCGGTGAATTTGCTACAGTTCGTCAGTAGGAACAAATTGGTGGAGTTATTGGACCTTCATTGCCGTGAACAAGAAGAACCAGGATGATTCATCTCAATCTCAGTATAACTTTCTCTATCTCCCCCGATCGAATTTAGTCTCTATTTTTTTAACTTTTGGGTGAATTTGAGAAAAGAACCTGGATAATTTTGTCAAGTGACCGTACTAGTATGGGAAGAAGTCAGCAACTTGTTTTTGATGCAATGGGTTGGAAATATAACAGTATTACGTATGAAAGTCATTTTTTTAATAGAGTATTAGTTGTGAGTTAATACTTTGGTTGTCAATGTTTACATTTTGTTGAAAAGTAAAAGCACCACAGAAGTCAGACACTTATTTTTCTATTACAATGGTAAATACCAAGTATTTGAGTAGATGTTGTTAAATACTTCGTATAAAAAGATTTTCATTGTTTGTATTAGTATGATATGCATGTTACTTATGTCTGTCAAACTCATTAATGCATGATACACCTCACGAAGGAGTATTACTTTTAGTGTGTTTTTTTTATTTTTTAAAAGACTGCATTGTGTCATTATCTTGCCTAAATTCATCACTGCATACATGTTTGTTATACATGTTGCATAATTATTGTTTTAAAAAAAACATTGTTTCATTGTATTCATGTTTTTACTTGTTGGTTACATTTCTCACTATGTTTATTTTTTAAATTGCATTGTTGTTTGAAAGAAATTTCAAACTTTGAAAGGATGGAATGATATTGTATTATACATGTTTGTTATATGTTATGTATGGTGTGAGAAATACCGTTAAGGATTAACAGCAATAAAAAGAGTCATTGCATGATTGATCAATAGTGTGATTAAGAGCCGTATCAAAGAGTCTAAACCCAAAGGTACGTCCTTATTATTATTATTATTATTATTATTATTATTATTATTATTATTATTATTATTATTATTATTACTATATATATTCAATCCTCTCGTTACTTGAATTTTTTATTGATGTTAAATGTGTAAAGTATGTTATTATTAATGATATTGTATATTTGTGAGATTAATACGAAGTAATAGTATATACGTAGTATATATGAATTTCTGTAAGTCAAATATTTTTGAGAAGTGATTTGCTTGAGTTCAATTACTAAGCCGTTATACTTTTATATAAAGGTCATTTGCATTTGGTTCATTTAATAGTCGTTAAATTCGCACATTAGACAAAAGAGTACAATTGAGATAGAAATATTTGTCTGATTTACACGACTTGAGCCTCCTACCTATATTTCATCATATGACAATGAATTTAGGAGTATTTTGCACTATTATGATTTTTATAACTTTGAGTTATAATTTTAATTTTTTTTAATTGGTTATGATAATTTGGTGTTAACGAGTAACCAATAGTTGTGGGGGTTGAATCCGTGAATATGATGTTTTTTTTAAAGATGTGTGTACGTATAACTTCCTGAAGTGATGAGTTTATAATTTATTTTATTAGTCGTTATGTTGTCACTTTTGTATGACGTGCCAACATGTGGGGAACTGATAAAATCGTTATTGAATAAATACATAAATTCATGTCCAAAGAATTATGTGATGGTTTATAAAACACAATTTGCAGTTGATTGTGTGGGTTCATATTTGAGAAAGTCAAGTATGTGTATGAGTTATTTGTTGATTATCTTTTCTTTTATGGACATGAGTCTAATAAGAATTATGAGAATGATATTTGTCAAATGAGTTAGTTTTGAGCATGAAAAACTTGATAGCACTTGTTTCATGCGTAGTTTATGTCATTGTTTTTGGTATTCATGATCATGTGATATTTGGTATATGTCTAATAAGTTTGCATTGATATTTATCATTAGCAATTTAAAGTATGATATTAGTATACAACCCTTAACTTACTCAAAATAGAAGTGGTATGATAGATGACTACTAAATTTGGGTAGAGCTTGATTTTTGGCATTCATGAATGTGGCTTTTACAGGGTTTCACAAGTGTCTCATGAAATCAATAATTACAATTGTGCTAATATATCGTACGCATGTTGATAATATTTGTTAGTTATTGATCAACGTTTATGGATAATGGTCAATTGTAAAGAAGTGAAGGTTGATTGTGACAAATTTATGTCTATCATTAATTTGAGAGACGTGATGTGATCAGGATGATGAAGTTTCTTCAATTTACTTAAGCAAGTTAATTGAATACAGTTTTTTGTTTGTGTGCAAGTATCTTGAATCATGAGATGGATTTAGAGGTAGTTATTACGTTCTTATGATTGAGATTCCATGAATTGTTTAAGACTTGCATGGAAATTTGGTATTGAGTTTAGGGGTGTTCAAAAATTGACCCGGACCGGACCGGACCGTAAGGTCCGGGTCGGTCTAGACCGGGGCATGTACCGGTCCGGTCTCCGGGTCCCAAAAAAGTTGGTAACCGGTCCCCGGTCCGGTCCACACTTTAAAAAAATATCAAATTTAGTGTATTTTTATGGTCCGGTCCGGTCCGGTCTTAAGAGGGTCCGGTCCGGTCCGGTCTTAAGAGGGTCCGGTCCGGTCCGGGTTTCTTTATTAACCGGTCCGGTCCGCGGGTTTGGGTTTTTTGGGTTTCCGGTCCGCGGGTCAAACCGGTCCGGTCCGAATTTGGACCGGTGAACACCTCTAATTGAGTTAATATAAAGTGTAGTATTAATATAGTGCCAAGATTGGGTTGCTATTGATTGCTACATCATATTTGTATATTTAAGTATAATGATATCTAAGCCTGAAATTGCTTAAATTGTCAGGTGAATGAGCTTAGTGGCGAGGATGCCGTTCAGTAAATTTTCATTGTGGGGGGAGATACAAACTCCATCACACTTATCAAAGTCTACATTGAGGTAGCAAATTGCCAAATGTTGAGGCATTGTGAAATGGTGATCATCGATGTGTGCGATATCACAAATTAAAAGTATATGGTTTCTCGAGAATATGTTAAATCGAGAGGATATTGAGATCCTCTCGTCAATGGCCATTGTTTTAGTTGTGCTGGTGACAGCATCAGAAATGGGTTTAAAAAGCCAGTTAAAGAGTGAAGTGTGATGGATACCCAACTTAGTACTGCTAAATTCAATGCGGTCAAACGAAGTCACATGGATCTCGAAGTGTAGTGCTACGAACCATTACTGTTAGTAAAATGTTGCTTTTCGTAGCATTGATTGATTGTGTATGTACTGTCACACGTGTAAGGTTGAGCCTATGGCTCTTAACAAGTTCATAGTCCATTCGTGGGTGGTTTGAGTGACAGTCAAACTTGATGAACTTGCCTATGTAAGTGTGGGAGGCTTTGCCCACCCCCCTATGAGGGGCCTTTGGCTTGGGACCTCTAGAGCACTCATGAAGTACCAGGAAAATGTGGGGGCACTTGGACAAGTCCAAGTAAAAGATAATGACCAATTTGCGTTCATAGAGAAATGAGCGTAGTCGCGAACACTTGCCTTGATTTGGGGTTAAGTAAGTGAGCAACGACCTCTCACCAACTTCGTCTATGGTTCAAGGTGAAAGATTTCACCTAAGATGACGGTTTGAGGGAAATTGTATTCACTGGGTGTTAATTCAAGTCCGAAAGACATTAACATCTTAACGCTAAACCCCCGTTGCCAACTTGCTTCTCTTCTCCTTAAATATTCTTTTGAATCATGTGGGGGATTGTTGGATATGTATGCTTCAAAAGAAATTAATTGAGCACAAATTCCAAGACTGATTATGAAGTCTTCCATGTACAATCTCCAAGATTGACGGTCATGAATTCCTATACATTCGGTCTCGGTTTTGTTGGTTCTTTTAATACTCTACCTTTGGTTTCTCCATCACTCATCCTATATATACATGTCACCCTCCAAGTGATTGAACACACAACAATTCAATCTATCTATCTATCTCCCTATTACCCTTCTCTCACTCTCATATTCATTTAAAGCAACTTGGTAACGTTCCGGGCAAGGTTCAATTTGCAGTTCCGGCTACACCGAAATTGCAAAGGTTGTGTAATCCTGGGGTTCGATTGTCATGGAAAACCGTGTGTAGAGTACGGGGCAAATTCGACTTTAGGACAGTGACTTGTCACGCCACAACCATCATCTCCTCAGATAATCTCGTTCCCTTATTACTTCATGTTTTATATTCATTTTATTTTATTTACCGTTAATATAATATTATAACCCAATAATATATTATGATTCTAATCGCATTAATGTGATCGTACTTATATTCAATACTATCTTTATACTATTGTTCCAACCCCTATATGGCCATGATGATATCTCTAACCCCTATATGGCCATGATGATATCTCTAACCCCTATATGGCTATATATACTCTGATACAAACAAAATTTTAAAATTTTACCAAATACTCCGTAATCAAAGGGTTACATTCCTTTTTTTTTTGTAGAAAACTTTACCAAATACTCTGTAATAATGATCATATCATTTTAATTTAGCACATATATTCACAGGTACAAAAACTAATGTACCTAGCTAAAAACCAACCTCATTAAGCACAGGTCCATTTGAAAGGTCAAATGCTGCATCATTGAGCTGCAACAAACCATCACTCCATATTAACACAGACAGGAAATGTCATAACCAACCCCCAACATGATAGAGTCAAGAAGTTTGCTCACATCAAGGCGAAGATCATTAGGAAGCTTAGCAAAGTAATCACTCGGCAAATCCAAGCTATCCTGTAATCCAACAAAACACATAGCTTCTAATCAAACAAATTTGTTTATTTTTTTTAAAAAAAACACTCTCTCCGAGTCTAACTTACGTTAAGTCTTTCCTCACGAGGTAAGTGATTTTTTCTTCCCTCTTTACTTCTTACTCTTCCCCTCCTTCATTTTTTAGCCACATAATGCCACACCCTTTTTTTCCAAAACCAAAAGTGAAGTCAAACTCGGAGGGAGAATGCAACTTAAAATACCCATTTAAATTATAAAAAAAAAAAAAAAAAAAAAAAAACTACAGCCAATTCTTGAAGAAGGATCTGAGGGTCAGGATCAAGTGAGTTGGAGGAATCTGATTCAGGTAGAGCAAAGGTAATAGAAAGGGGGAGTTTGCGAATTATATTGGTTCTGTGGTGGATGAAATATGTGACATGGGTTTGTGTGTACTTGTTGAAGAAGAGTGACTTTACGGGAGAGATTTTGGGGGAGGATTGAAACAAAGAAAGCAGAGGTTGATGATGGCTGCTATAGTAGTGTCTTATGCTCCCCATTTTTCTGCTCACCGCCAAATTCAGAATTCGGGATTTGAGATTAAGTTGGATGTGGTTTCTGAAAATTTGGGGCAGATGTCTCTTGGGCGATGCGATGCGATGCCCCCACTTAATATCTACTCCGTATTTATCTCATCGGTTGGCGGAAATAATAAGGTACTCCGTAATAAAGCAAATTGAAAATGGATAACTTACCCCTCCAATAAATTCATTCTTCAAATTTATAACTTACCTGCTCCCTTCCCACCACTAAGATTTTTCCACTTTATTTAAAAGGAAACTGCATTAAGATTTTTCCACTTCAAAATTTTCCTTATTTATTCATTATACTCTCTTTTTATTGGCTACTTTTTTCTGATTTGACATCTTGAATCTCACCCTACAATTTACCACCTTTCATTACTCATTCATTATTCCTTGTACCATTTACAAATGGAAACATCATTGTGGGGAGGAGGGAGTAATTTTTTTTAAACTTATACTCATTTATCTAATCATCAATCAATATATATATCTCCCTTCCCACCACTAAGATTTTCCCACTTTACTTAAAAAGAAACTCCACTAAGATTTTTCCACTTCAAAATTTTCCTTATTTATCCATCATACTCTCTTTTTATTGGCTACTTTTTTCTGATTTGACATCTTGAATCCCACCATACAATTTACCATCTTTCATTACTCATTCCTTATTCCTTGTGCCATTTACAAATGGAAACATCATTGTGGAGAGGAGGGAGTAATTTTTTTTAAACTTATACCCATTTATCTAATCATCAATCAATATATATATATAGAGGGAGGATCAGGGAAGTTGATAACTCCCTAACTCTCCCTTAGTGTTAATCTCACCCATCCATTCATCCTAAGATGGATGGTGGATGGATGGGGTTCAATTTATAAAAATAAAATAAAAAAAAAAGACAATAAACTGACACAGCAGCAGTGGAGAGAGGAAACATCCCCTCACCCAAATCAATCTCTACATTACTTCCCTCATACACTTCTCAATCCCCTCATTTTCAATTCATTTCTCAACCCAATTTCTCTTTCTCTAACAAAACCCCAACAAATAATCACCATTAATAACTCCGACCATACTCCGTCAACTACTCCGACCATACTGCGTTTTTAACCCAACATACTCCGTCAGTAACTTCGATCATCATACGAAGGTATGTTCATCTTCATCATCTTCATCTTCATTTTCGTGCTTCATCTTCATCTTCATCTTCATCTTCATCTTCATGCTTCTTTTTATTTTTCATGTCTTTTTTTTGGTATTTATAAAATTATTCATCTTCATTATCTAAAAAAAAAAAAACAACTTCATCTTTAAGATGGAGTTTGAAGATGAAGTTGTTATTTTTTTGTGGGATGAATGGAGCTTGAAGATGAAGATGAAGATGAAGTCATTTAGTGCGTAATATTTTTGCAGAATTGCAAAGTCACACTCATTATGCTGTACAGTCACACTCATTATGCTGTACAGTCACACTCATTATGTTGTAGAATCACGCAGATGTACACTCATTGTAGTCACATATTCAGTCATACTCATTATGCTGTATAGTCACACTCACTATGTTGTAGAATCACGCAGCTCTAGAATACCTTGGGATTAAGGTATCATTCGTTGAATCATCTTCATCTTCATGCTTGTTTTACTTTTCCTACCTTTTTTTTGTATTTATAAAATTATTCATCTTCATTATCCAAAAAAAATGAAGATTAAATATGGATTAAAATAAAGGTTGAATATGAATGAATGAAGATTGCATATTTAATTAATGTTATAATTTAGTTGTATAGTCACAGAGATTATATTGTATAGTCACACAGTTGAAGTTGTATAGTCATACTCATTATGTTGTAGGATCACAATCATTATGTTGTAGGATCACACCGTTTATGTTGTACAGTCACACAGTTAAAGTTGTATAGTCACACTCATTATGTTGTACAATCACGCAGCTGTACACTCATTGTAGTCACATATTCAGTTGTATGTGTGATTTAGATTGATTGTGTGTTTTGTTGCAGCGAAATAATTGGTGGAAAGAGGAATGTTGGTAAAAGGGGCGGTGGGAAGAAGAAGGTCATGGAAGATACAGCGATCGATCACGTAATTGGACAATGTATTATTGCGAAGATTAAAATGAAGGTTGAATATTTAATGAATGTTTAGATAATTTGTTCTGAATCGTATGTATAATCATCTTTCTAATTATGAATGTGACTTTGCAAATGATGATTGAAGAATAATTGACTATATGGCTTTTATTTTCCATTTTACAGTTTCAGTTTTGTAGTCACACACTTTAGGTTGTACAGTCACACTCATTATATTGTATAGTCACACACTTTAGGTTGTACAGTCACACTCATTATATTGTATAGTCACACTCATTATATTGTAGAATCACACAAATTCTTGCAGTGATTAGTGTATGTAATCATCTTTGCTAATGATGATTGAAGTATAAATAAGTACGAGTATAATTTAGTTGTATAGTCACAGAGATTATGTTGTAGAGTCACACAGTTAAAGTTGTACAGTCACACTCATTATGCTGTACAATCATGCAGTTGTAGAGTCATTGTATTGTAGAATCACACAAATTCTTGCAGTGATTAGTGTATGTAATCATCTTTGCTAATGATGATTGAAGTATAAATAAGTACGAGTATAATTTAGTCGTATAGTCACAGAGATTATGTTGTATAGTCACACAGGTGGAAGGATAAGTGATTTTGCTATAGACCTCGCGTGATTAATTATGAAACCAGAAAATAGCGATGAAAATATATTTACATTGGACAAAGTCCATCCTTTACATATATTACGTCAAACATAAAAACATTCTAACCCACCAAACATCATTTACACATAGTACGTTCATTCTAAAGCAAATATTTTATCTCACATAAACACACAAGAGCTTAACGATGGTCTCCGGTACGTGCGCAACAATACATTGTCCAATTACGTGGTCGGTCGTTGTATCTTCCACGACCTTCTTCTTCCCACCGCCCTTTTTACCAACATTCCTCTTTCCATCAACTATTTCGCTGCAACAAAACACACAATCAATCTAAATCACACAACACAACTGAATATATGACTACAATGACTCTACAACTGCATGATTGTACAGCATAATGAGTGTGACTGTACAACTTTAACTGTGTGACTCTACAACATAATCTCTGTGACTATACAACTAAATTATACTCGTACTTATTTATACTTCAATCATCATTAGCAAAGATGATTACATACACTAATCACTGTAAGAATTTGTGTGATTCTACAATATAATAAGTGTGACTATACAATATAATGAGTGTGACTGTACAACCTAAAGTGTGTGACTACAAAACTGAAACCGTATAATGGAAAATAAAAGCCATACAGTCAATTATTCTTCAATCATCATTATCAAAGTCACATTCATAATTAGAAAGATGATTATACATACGAATCAAAGCAAATTAGTTAAACATTCATTAAATATTCAACTTTCTTTCATCCATATTCAACCTTCATTTTTTTTTTGTGAATAATGAAGATAAATAATATTATAAATACCAAAAAAAAGAAGGAATAAAAAATAAAACAAGCATGAGGATGAAGATGATTAATTATTTTAAATATGCTCTAAAAAGATAAATACCTGAAAATCATCGAGGTTCGGAAGTAGGGATTTGACGAACGTGGAAACTTGAATGTAGATAAAAAAGTACCTGAAAAAAGTCACACAATTTAAGTTGTATAGTCACACACTTTAAGTTGTACAGTCACACTCAGTATGTTGCATAGTCACACTCATTATGTTGTAGAATCACGCAGCTATAGAATACCTCAGGATTAAGGTATCATGCGTTTAACCATCTTCATTTTCATGCTTGTTTTATTTTTCATACTTTTTTTTGTATTTATAAAATTATTCATCTTCACTATCCAAAAAAAAAAGAAAGTTGAATATATATGGATGAATGAACGACTATGACTTTAAAAAAATGAAAATATCTAAACATTCATTAAATATTCAACATCCATTCATCCATATTCAACCTTCATTTTTTTTTGGATAATGAAGATGAATAATTTTATAAATACAAAAAAAAAAGTATGAAAAATAAAACAAGCATGAAGATGAAGATGATTCAACGAATGATACCTTAATCCTAAGGTATTCTACAACTGCGTGATTCTACAACATAGCGAGTGTGACTATACAGCATAATGAGTATGACTATACAACTGAATATGTGACTACAATGAGTGTACATCTGCGTGATTCTACAACATAATGAGTGTGACTGTACAGCATAAAGAGTGTGACTGTACAGCATAATGAGTGTGATTTTGCAATTCTGCAAAAACATTACGCATGACTTTTTCATCTTCATCTTCATCTTCAAGCTCCATTCATCCCACAAAAAAAGAACAACTTCATCTTCAAACTTCATCTTAAAGATGAAGTTGTTCTTTTTTTTAGACAATGAAGATGAATAATTTTATAAATACCAAAAAAAAAAGATATGAAAAATAAAAAGAAGTTTGAAGAAGATGAAGATGATCGAAGATGAAGATGAGGATGAAGAAGAACAACTTCATCTTCAAACTCCATTCATCCTACAAAAAAAGAACAACTTCATCTCCAAACTTCATCTTAAAGATGAAGTTGTTCTTTTTTTTTAGACAATGAAGATGAATAATTTTATAAATACCAAAAAAAAATATGAAAAATAAAAAGAAGTTTGAAGAAGATGAAGATGATCGAAGATGAAGATGAGGATGAAGAAGAAGCTAACAAAAATGAAGATGATCAAAGTTTATGCATAAACATACCTTGGTATAATTATCCGTCATGTTGTGTTAAAAAATGGAATATGATCGGAGTTGTTGACGGAGTATGGTCGGAGTTATTAATGGAGCTTATTTGATGGAGTTTTGTTAGGGAGAGATGGATTGAATTAGGGAAATGAATTGAAAAGGAGAGGAGAGTAATGAAGAAGGGAGAGTTTGATTGAGGAGGGATGCTCCCCTCTCTCCACTGCTACGAAGTGTGATTGAGGGGAGGGTTGCTTCCCTCTCTCCACTGCTGCTTGTCAGTGTTGTCTTCTTCCTTTTTTTTTTTTTTTTTTACCCATCATCCATCTAAGCCATCCATTCAAGCCAAGATCAAGGGCCAAAAACACAACTTCCCACTTTTCACCAAACTCTCTTGATCCCTCTTATATATATATATATATATATATATATTTTAGGCCTTTTTCGAGCGATCTCATTGGTCCGTTCCATCAAACCTCAAATTAGAAAAGTATCATAAATAATAAAAAAAATTAATTAGAGAATCTTTTAATTATCATAATAATAAATTTAATCTATCATATTAATGTGATGTTTTATAATTTTCATCTTAAAACCTTTCAATTTCGTTTAACAAAAAAATATTGTAAAAAAAATTATAAAAATGAAATAATTAGGTTCTTTGTAGAATATACTTTCATTTGAGTATAAATTTCATATAATTTGTTTCATATTATTTGCTCGAAAAAATGATGAATTATTTATTACATATAAAAATAGTAAAGTTATCTCACATCGACAAATTATAATAAAGTGATTAAATTCTATATTATAAATAAGAGTAATCATCCGTCCTTAGATATTCACCAAAAAAAATTGAGTCTTGAAGAACTCTTAAGATTAAGATTATAAACCTTAATTAATTATCTCACATCGAAATTTTTTGATGAGATTATGTAATTTTATACTAAAAAAAAGAGTAATCATTATTTTTAAATATCAATAAAAAAAATTTGAGTCTTAAAAGAACTCTTAATAAGACCAAAAACTTAAAATTATCCCACATCGAAAAAATTAAAATAAGATGATATTCTATATTATAAATAAGAGTAATCATTTGTTCTTTTAGGTCTTAAAAAGATCTCTTAAGACAGTAAGTTAAACCACATCAATAAAATTATGATAACGAAAATCTATATTATAAATAAGAATAATCATTTGTTCTTAAATATCACTATTTATAATGAAGTGATATAATTCTATTATATAAAGTAATCATTCGTTCTTACATATTAACCAACAATTTTTTAAGGCTTAAAATAAGCTTCCAAGATTATAAAGTCAGGTAAAATTATCTTACATCAAAAAATTATGATGAGATGATAAAATTCTGTTATATTACGGAGTATAAATAAGAGTAATAATTCGTTCTTAGATTTCAACCAACAATCTTTTGAGTCTTAAAAAATGCTCAGAAAAATATAAACTTATGTAAAATTATTCCACATCGAAAAATTATGATGATGTGATAAAATTCTATGAAGTATTATAAATAAGATTGATCATTCGTTCTTAAATATCAACTAAAAATCTTTTGAGTCTACTTAAAAAAACTTTTAAAACTATACACTTAAGTACAAAATTATTTCACATCGAAAAGTTACGATTAAGTGATGTAATTTTATATTATAACTAAAAAGATTAATCATTCGTTCTTATATATATATATATATATATATATATATATATATATATATATAAGTCTTTCGAGTCCTCAAAAACTACTTAAGACAATAAACTTATATTATAAACAAGTTAGGTTTCATATTATTTTCTCAAAAAAAAAGTGATGAATTTATTACGCACTCCATAAAAGTAGTAAATTATCTCACATTGAATAATTATAATAAGATGAAGTAAGCAATACATACATGTATATATCAACCTAAGTAGAATTATCGCATATTGAAAAATTAGGTTGAGGTGATGAAATTCTATGTTACAAATAAAAGACATCATTCGTTTTTAGATATTAACCAAAAAAATTTAGTCTTATAAAAGCTCTTATAGCTATAAATATAATGAAATGATGACATTCTACTATATATATAAATAAAAGTAATCGTTCATCTATAGATATAAATGAGAAATCTTTTGAATCCTAAAAAACATTCTTAAGACTATAATTAAATTCAAGTAGAATTATCCTATATCAAAAAATTATAATTTAATTGAAATCTATTACGGAGTATATATTTAAGAGCAACCATTCGTCTTTATATGTCAATCTGGATCTTTTGAGTCCTAAAAGAACTTTTAAGACTATAAACATATGTAGAATTATTCCCCATCGATTATGATGGAGGTGATGAAATTCTACATCATCAATAAAAAAACTACTCCCTCCGAGTTCCTATTATTGTCCCATAAGGTTTTTGGGTGAAAAATAAGAAAGGGGAAATGAGTGGTTGAAAAAAGAAGGAGGAAGAGAGAGAAATGGGAGAGTAATTGTGAACCACACATTGATGGCCTAAAAAGAAAAGTGGGACAAAAATCAAACTCAGCCCAAAAACAAAAGTGGGACAATAATAGGAACTCGGAGGGAATATTCGTTTTTAGGTATTAATAAAACCTTTTGAGTCTTATAAGTTACTCCATAACAGCTCTTATGGCTATAGATTGAATTAAAATTATTCCACATCGAAAAATTGCATTAAGGTGATGAAATTCCATTATATAAATAAAAGTAATCAAGAGTTCTTAAAATTATAATTTAAGTAAAATTATTCACATCGAAAAACTATGATGAATTGCTGAAATTTTATACTATATACGAGTAATAAATAATAGAAATAATTCGTTTTAGATATTAACCAGAAAAAGCTTTTGAATCTTCTAACAACTCTTAAGGCTATAAATTCAAGTAAAATTATCCCACATCGAAAAATTATAATAAGACAATGAAATTCTATTATATAAATAAAAGTCCGTCACCCAATAGTTTTACCAATTCATGCAATTATCTAACTTGGTGTCATTATTACTGTCACTAAAAATCGGCACGTGCATCGCACGGACTTTCCAACTAGTATATATTAATAAAGCAGAAACTTTTCGAGTGATATGATTGGTCCAAATTTTTTAATATTTTTTTAAGTTAAATAAAGAATATGAAAATCTGTATACGAAAAAAAAACTATTCCACCTAAGACTCGATTTTTGCAAAATTTAAATAAAAAATATAGGAATTTGTACAGGGAAAAAAAAAACAATCCTGCTTCATCTAAGACTAAAAATTTTTACTATATAAACCGACGATTATCACCCCATAAGGCACAAAAATTGGACAGTGAACGCTTAGTCAATTATGTTTATGATGGATTTTACCGGTGCAAAAGCGGAATTTCAGGAAACAATTTCCTAACACCAATCCAAGAATACAAGCACAATATAGATACGAATCAGGACAAAAGTAGGTCGTGAAATACATACCCTCGTGGCGTAAATTCCTCGATATATGAGACGGAGAGATACTAGAGCCCCACGTGTTGCTCCTATACTCGGTCCACCAACCCAGTCGGAATCCCACGTCTGCTAGGACGGAAGAGATAGAACAATTCTCTCTCTTACTTTTAGGGTACTTGAGGCAATGAACTGAACTAGCTTAGATTAGGGTTTTCTCTGGTTGATTCTTCATCTTCTTATGACTCATATAGCATATCCTTATATAGTAGTAGAGTTTAGGTTAAACCAAGATACTAACCGGGTCTCATAAGTAGTCACAGTCTAATACCTCACAAGTCCATATTGGGCCTGTTTAGTTTCCTGACTAAGTCTGATTGTGTGACCTTATAAGATTATATATCTATAGTCATCAGCCCAATCGAATTGGACTAATTATCATAATTATTCTCTAGCAAACAATTATGAATTACTATAATACATAACGATTATCTCCATAATAATATCCTATATTATATTTAGTAATTACCGGAAATGTCTTAGGACATATTCTTTCAATCTCCCACTTGTCCGAAGACAATAAGGCAATCTTCAAATTTCTTAAGTCGCTTAATGTCGAATTCGATCACATCTAAACATCTCATGATTAATGTGTCACTTATCAAATTCATTTCCTCGATCTCCGAGTTCGAACTGTCCTTGAATGAATTAACTCCTTAATTCAATCCTCGCATGGCCATGCATTTTTCAGTTCTCTCTCATCAAGGGGCCCACACACCAATCCTATCATATAGGAGGACTTATCCAGTCTTGTATCATCCAAAACTCCCACTCAATTCTTAGTATATATGCATGACGAATGTCTTTATAACCTCCGTTTACGGCGCGGCGTTTGACAATGTCAATGCACAACTAATCATATCATGGTTGCAATGATATACTCGTGTCAAAAGAATCCACTAAACATAGATTTGATTCTACTTTAGAATCCACTTTGGTCAAGTCACAATATATCCACTCGATTGAACGAACATCTCCATGTTCCCATAGCCCATGGAATTGCGCTATCCAACAATCTCGTGCTAGTCATTCAATACATCACTTATGTCCAATTTAGTGATGCTGACTAGGGACACAAATAAGCTGTGATCTCTATTCACCAATAGTTTTCCACTTATCAAAACACTTTTGATAATCCTATAGAGAACTCACATGCTTTCTGGACATTTTATTTAATACTAAACCACTACTACAAATACGATTAAATAGGACGGTTCTTAACCATCCTATAATAGAAAAGGAACCGTTCTTTAGGTCGACGTCCTATTAAATAAAATAGGACGGTTCAAAGAAAGTCAAACCGTGCTATTTAATTGATTACAAATAGGACGGTTGAAGGTGGAACCGCGCTATTTAATTGATTACAAATAGGACGGTTATAGGCGGAAGCGTGCTATTTAATAGAATTACAAATAGAACGGTTGTTCTAATAAACCGTCCTCTTTAATACAATTTGTAAATAAATATATATATATATATATATATATATATATATATATATATATATATATATATAGAGGTAGGTTCAAATAAGGTCAACAATTTTTTTAAGTCTATATTAAAGTTACAGATGACATACGTTAAAGTTGCATTTGTTCAAAATTGATATGTAACTATAACATTCAGCACTTTTATCACTTCAAGTGATAAAGTGCAACTTTATCACTCATCTCGTGTAACTTTAAGCACTTTTTGTGTTACTTTAACACTGGAACTTAGGAACTTAAAAAAGTTGTTGACCTTATTTGAACCTACCTCTATATATATATATATATATATATATATATATATATATATATATATCACAATGCAGTTATAAATCACAAATTTTTTGCACTATGCAATTAACTAATTACAAAAGGTCTTGTACAAAAATTTGTGTGAACTAAAAAACAGAATTAAGTAGTCTTTTCTAAACGGAATTCAGGACAATGAGTTTAGGAAGAACCGTGGCACAAGATCTCTTGGTAGAAGCTCCACAAAGAGACGGATTTCCAGCTACAGATGTTGGAGATATGGTGTTAAAGAAACCACCAGGAAGTTCGCCTTGGAGATTATTGTTTGAAACGTTGAAAGAAAGGAGACGTTGAACATTTTCCATCTGTTTTGGTAGACCTCCGATTAAATCGTTGAAAGAAAGATCTACAATTTGTAAAGATACGAGTTTTGAAAGCGATATAGGCACCAGTCCCTTCAAATTGTTGTGTGACAAATCCCTGCATAAAGATTACCAAAACAATGAGACGATTCACGAACAATTAAACAACAAATTGGTAGATTTCAGACATGTAATCCTGCAGATTTCACTGTTTAACCAACCACATAATAAGCAACATATTAGACAAATCACTGGATAAAGACGGAACATAATGCTTACAGAAGAGTGAGTGAAGTGCAATGCTCAAGAGATGAAGGTATAAACCCGGAAATCGAGTTCTATCCCAAGAACAACTCCCTAAGAGAAGTAGTGCCACCAATTTCAGAAGGAATGCTTCCTTTCAGCTTATTATCACTCAAGTCAACAACTTTCAATGATTTAAGTCCTCCAACATTTCCTGGTATTTCGCCTACCAAAGTGTTCATAGACAAGTTCAGGAACTCCAAGCTGCTGAATCTAACCAGAGACGGCGGAATTCCACCAGATAACATGTTATGAGACAAATCCAACACTTGGAGACTGTTATATGAGATGGTTTCGGCTGAGGACATCGAACCATCCATATACTTCAAGACTATACTTCAAGCTTCTTCACATTGCTCAATACTGTTGCTAATGCTTCTACTTGATAATTAGTGTTTCTACTTACATCTGAAACCAACCAGTACATGGAAAACATATAAATCCCATGAGCACAACCTTTACTTTACAATAACAAATAACTAATCTTTTCATTTGAAAACTAACAAAACAAGAATAAACACACCCAGATACAAACTTTAAGAATCCCTATACATACAAACCCAAAATTTTGAAAAATCTCTACTACATGGTAGAACTATTAACAACTTAAATTCCTATACTCCAAAACTTTAAGTCGCCAGATCCACATTAATCAGGGTTTGCCTCTTTATATTATATGCAACAAAGTATTAGAATGGCGAGGAATAATAATGGGAAGCACGATAATCTCAAGGGTCGAAACTTAAGATGTAAATGCAAAACCTCTTTCTCGTCGAAATTGTTGTCACCACAACAAGAAGGCCAGCTTCCATCATTGTAGTTGCACCAAAGGCCATCTACCATAAGAAAACAGTTTATTAAGACTTGGGACCGGAGAAAAGAATATACATGAACCGAACATCTTTTCAAAGGAGCATTAGCTATATGTCACTTGACTCACTTTACTAGTCCTAAGTAAGGAATAACTACAGTTTATAAAAGTATAAGTAAAAACAAATCATTTACTAATATGAAGATATAGCCTTGTAAAATAGAAATAGACAGAGTAGTATACTTACGGATAGTGAAACGTTGAGGTGGACCTGAATTATAAGAGAAAAGAAAGGAAAACACAGCATGGTATACATTTTAATCAATCAAAAGCTATACAAATATCCAAGTTGACTGACATATTGGGCCTACTTACGAATCACACGTGCTGCCTGCCAACTAAAAGCCCTACAAATATTCATATTAACCTTTTTAAACACACAAATTATTTCACTAATCATGAAAAAACTCTCGTGTAAAACCGTCTTACTATAACACAACCAACGAGTAAACGAGAATAAACTCTAATTATAACCGTAGTTATTATGGCTTTAAAATAGGGAATTTACTTATTTACACCTCGATTATTATTTCGCTCCAGTAAATTCAGATCGTGATTTCGTCACTAGATCAGTGGAGCTTTGACTAGTTCTTGTAGGAAATCCATAACACATATCCATGCGTAAATATGATCGTAACCCGAAATGACAAAAAAGACACTTTTAGTCAGGCGCAGCGTACAGAAGACATTGTATATGCATCTAGCCCTGAATTCAGCCTACAGATAGAATATCGAAAAATCGAGCAAATTATTACTCTATATCCCTCAATCAATCTGTCTAACCATCACAATAAGTTCCTTTTAGTTAGAGAAGCAAAAAATCTTCAATGCCATTTCGAATCCAAATTCAACTAAGGGCATACTATCATTCACTTCAATCAATATGATTTGTAAGTCCATGAGAACGAATTATACAAAAATTTATAAGAATCATGTCATAGCAAACCTAAAATCAGAATTTAAGCAATAATAAAAGTCAAAAAGAAAGAAAGAGGAATAACCCATTGGAATCAGAGAGGTAGGGAAGGTATTCATCAGAGGAATGATTCGAGGGTTGAGAGTTGTCCAGAGATGCTGCTTGAGTCTCTATTTTCCAGTAACAACCCAACTCAAAATCCTAACAACTACTAGCAGTACAGTAGTACTAGCATCCAAAATCCAGGAAATTCGAGAAACGAGAATGAATATCTCTAAAGGGGAGGGGAGAGGGCTTCTTGTTTGGTTGCGATGTTATTTCAACAAGAAAAAGGAAATACTCGCGGAAACAACCAATCCATTGAAACGACAAACCTAATTAACCATTAACCTAATCGCTTCGATTCAATCATCATCAAATTCAAATGAAACAATCATGCTTCAATTCAGAAATTGAAAAAAACATACTTCAATTCAGAGAATGAAACAATCAATCCATTCAAACGACAAATCTATTAGCGATCAACCTAATCGATTCAGTTTAATAATAATCAAAAACAAATGAAACAGTCAATCGGTCACCTCAAGAACTCAATCAGCTCAAGTCTCAAAAGATACAAAATCATTAGTTCTTCTCTAATAATCATACTTCTGAATGAAACAATCAACAACAAAAACACTGCGATTTCAATCAATCAAACTGAGAAAACAGGAATCAATCTGAGAAACAATCAATCAAATACAAACAATATGAAGGCAGGCGGCAGACGGTTGAGCGTTGAAGGATGAAGACGGAAGGATTTAGGGTTGAAGGATTTACGGAAGGCTGAAGGATGAATAGGGAAACGTTATTTTTTTGATGGAAACGTTGAAGGATGAATAGGGTAAATAGGCAGGAGGCGCGTTTAACCTTTAATCCTCTAAAATTGAATAGGACGGATCCTATATTTTAATAGGATGGATGTAATATATACCGCGCTTTTAAAAGATATTTAATAGTACGGATTTAACCTATAACCGTCCTTTTATATTAATTAGGACGGTTCCATTGACCAACCGCGCTAATAATAAATATTATAGGATGGTTCTTTTGCTGAACCGTGCTATTTAACCAAGGTCATGAGGAGCCAAAATTTATCATGTTATAGAGGACGGTTCCTTATATAAGCGTCCTCTTTTGGGCGTCTTCTAATATCAAAATTGTAGTAGTGAACCAACGATTAAATAAGATATCAATAATAAAGATGAACATTCCAAACATCAACCATGTTTTAATAACTATATTTTTCCAAATACAATTTCAACGCTAATCTCCATTAGCTTAAATGATCCCATAGACCTAGTATGACTCTCATACCTAGGTGGTTGGAATGGTTTAGTCAAATAGATTTTCAACATTTGCATTGTTCCGAACCTTGCAAACTACCTTTGCTGCATTTGTTGTTGCTATGTACTCGGTTTCTTATGTATCTAGCTACGAGAGTCCATTGAGACAAAGAATGAAACCAAACTACCGCGGAAGTCATCTTTAGTCACTGCAGAAACTCGCAACAGTGTAACTTGTAACAACCAACTCAAATTCTCCACTGTATACTGATGTGTCGTATTTATATAGCTTTATTCCCTCGATTCCGTTGTCTTTTATGGTCGGAACGCGCTCTTTAGAGCCGTTTCTTCTAACATTTTGCTTTGAGTGAGTGTTTTTGTAGATTCTACACGATTTCAGGTCTTTATGTGCATTTACACTCATATTCGGTTAGAAGAACGATCCCGAGACAAAACCGTGCCTCAAGACGTTTAGGCGAAGAAGAAATGGGAAATGACGATTCATTGGGCCATGGGAAGCAGTCCATTACTTCTTTTATTAGTGCGTGCACGCCAGCCTGCATGTGACCGGCGGCCTGCCAGCCGGCCGGCATGACACAAGAGTATTTTAAGCCAGTTTTTTTAGTGTGTCTCGGCCCCTGCATGTGGCAGGCGGCCTGCCAGCCGGCCGGCGTGACACGCAACCCATTTCCGTCTAATTTTGTTTAACTAAGGATTTTGTATTATCCCGTAACATCATTTTTTCATACTTAGATTATTTTTGCTTAGAAAAAGCTCGTGACTTTTAGGATTCTAGCACTTGGTTTTCACTCGTACTCGAATTCGGTAATCTCGTTTATGCAATTTTTAGTTTTATATTTTCAATCTTTATCGCAAATTATTTAGTTCGTCGTAATTTTCTCTATTTGCAATTTGTTGTTCCGTTTAGTTCGTTAGATTTCCGTTCGTTTATTGCTAGATTTGTTTGCTTCCCTTTCAATCATGAATTCCATGTATGCGTATTGTTGTTCCGTAATTATCATGTGTAGCTAATTTTCTCGCTAGGGTCGAGGGGAATCGATGGATTATTATGCGATTATGCTACTTTGATACTAAATGTATAATTATGTTAGTACCATTTTTGCGTGCTTTATTTGTCGATTAATTTGTTAAAGGCCACAACATTTTAATCTATTTGGAAAATTCTAGTTCTCGTGCGAAAGCCGAATTAGGATTAGACAACGCGCGATTTGTTAGGAAGTCTAATAAGTTGCGAGAGCCCGTTAGACCATTCCTAGGTTGACACGGTTCGAGAGAACGTGTTATAGCCGACTAGCATGTTTATGTGTTTATTATTATTGTCGCATAATTGTTGAGCATCTATCGTGAACCCGTGACCTTAGTTTTCATCCCATTGTTAGATTCGATTTTTATTATCGTCTTTTAGTAGTCTTTTATACATTTTCAATCAATCAACCGTTTAGAGCATTTTAGAATCGCCATAGCTAATAAACGGAAATTGACTGTTTCCCTGTGGATTCGATACCTTGCTTGCCGCTATCTTCTTGTTAGTAGCATTAGGTTTATCTTGATTGGGTGAGACGATTTAACCCACATCAAATTTTGCGCCGTTGCCGGGGAAACGGTTTTTCTTGTTTTTTTAGCTTGTTTCTTCTATGCTCTCTTTCGTCTCAAGGAATTAAAACTCCTTGAGATTGATCTCACTTTTCTACTGTAGTTTTGCTTATGCCCAGGTCTTTTCGGTCATCAGAGCTTACTCCGTTCGACCCTGAGCCCGAGAAAACCTTTCGTAGGCGACGACAGTTTTGGAGAGAGATTTCCGCAGCTCCCGATCTTGTGACTTTGGAAGCTATTCATACTGAATTTGTAGCTGAGAATCAGTCCTTTGAAGAAGAACATCAATCTCAGCCCGAGATCATTTTACCACCCCCTCCGATCATAAAAATGCTGAAGCTTTCTAGTCATTCGGAGCCCGAGCAAACTGCTCTTCCTAAGTTGGTTAAACGACCAACTGCCACTCAAGGTACATTTGAGATTCGACCCGCCTTTATCACATTGGTGGAGAAGAATCAATTTGGTGGTGACCCTAAGGAGGATCCTCACAAGCATATGAGGATTTTTACCGACTATTGCTCCACGATTCCACTTCCGGCCGGGGTAACTCAAGAAGAAGTCATGGAGATGCTCTTCATGTTCTCGCTACGGGATTCCGCTAGGGAGTGGATAACCGATCTTGATAAAGTCACCGAGGGGATCACCGACTGGAATTCTCTTGCTCTTGCCTTCTACAAGCACTATTACCCTCCACAAAAGACGAACATGCTCCGAAGTCAAATCACCAATTTTCGTCAAACTCCGAACGAGAATATTCATGAAGCGTGGGAGCGGTTCACGAAGCTTGTGAAGGAATGCCCGCATCATGGTTTTCAGGTTTGGTTTCTTTGTAACCAATTTTATAACGGGTTGTATGATGATTGCAGGAGTACACTTGATTCGGCATGCAATGGGCGTTTCCAATGTAATGTGGATGATGATAAGGCTTGGCAAACAATAGAAGAAATGGCATCTCACCACTCCCGATGGGGTAATCCACGTGGTAATACTCGATCAAATTCCGGTGAAAGTGGGTCCTCTAATGCCGTGGCCGTTCAATTAGCCGGTTTGGCAAAGAGATTTGATGCATTTGAAGTGTCAAATTCTCAAGGGGGAGGAGGCATGCATCAAGTACATGCCATGCAAGAGTATGCATGTATGCGTTGCGGTGCTGCGGACCATCAAGCTCAGGATTGGATTGCCTAGGCTCCATAGAACAGGTGAATGCGTTCCATTCTATGCGTCCACGTTATCCGTATATGAACCAACCGGGCTATGATGCTTCTCTTTTGTCTTACAGGAGTACTAATGTCTTGAACCCGCCTATTACACCAGTATATGTACCCCACCAAAGCAGCATCTCCTGAATCAGCAGAATTTCCAGAATCAAGGAAATTTTCAGAACCAGCAAAACCAGCAGATTTTCGGTAATCAAAAGAATTTCCAAAATCAGGGAAATTTTCAGCAGCGACCTCACTCGGGTCAATTTCAACAAAATTTTGGCAATACTAATCAGAATTTCGGGAATTCTCACCAGAATTTCGGTACTAGTCAGCAGAATTTTGGCCAATCCTCAACACAAGCTCAAGGTAATTCTTCTTCTTCTTCGAGTTTTAATGAAATGGTTAAGCTTCGTAATATGATGCAGATGATGGCCAAGATCCAGGAATCTATGATGGCACAAATGCAAAAGAATGATCAAGCTAAGGATAATGCCATCAAGAATTTGGAGAACCAAGTGGGACACCTTGCCGCGTCACAAGCAACGCGTCAACAAGGTAAACTCCCTTCTCAAGGTGATCAACAACATGATACGGCTAATGCGATCACTCTTCGTAGTGGCACACACTATGAAGGCCCGTCGATGCCTAAGGATGATACATCGACCGAGAAGGAGGAGGTTCTAGTGGAAGATGTTAATGAGGATGTTATTGTGGAAACTCCAAGTGGTGAGCGAGTTCCACCACCCACTACTCCCGTTCCCACTCCGACTAGCCCAACAATTCAAGTGCCATTCCCGGGTCGATTGAAGAATCGGAAGGAAGCTACCCAATTTGGCAAGTTCATGGAGGTTGTGAAGAATTTGCAGGTTACGGTCCCATTTACCGAGCTCATTTTGCAGGTCCCGTCTTACGCAAAGTTTATGAAGGACATCTTGACTCGGAAGAGAAGCATTGGTGAGGTAGAAACCGTCGCTCTTACTGCAGAGTGTAGTGCATTTTTACAGAACAAGGCCCCACCAAAGCTAAAGGACCCCGGTAGTTTTTCGATTCCTTGCACTATTGGCACCTTATCGATTGATAAGGCATTATGTGACTTAGGTGCTAGTGTAAGTGTCATGCCTTACTCCGTTTGTGAAAAACTTAATATGGGTCCTCTTAAGTGTACTAGTGTAACTTTGCAGATGGCGAATCGTTCCATAAAACGCCCTTTGGGAGTTTTAGAAGACGTGCCCGTTAGAGTTGGAATTTTTTTTATCCCGGTTGACTTTATCGTCCTTCACATGGCCGAGGACACTCAAATTCCCATAATTTTGGGAAGGCCATTTTTGCACACCGCCGGCGCGGTGATTGATGTCAAGAACGGTAAATTGACCTTGGAAGTGGGTGGAGACACCATTGTTTTCTGCTTAGATAGTACACTTAAGAACCCGATGGTAACAGATTCTTGTTGCATGATTGATGTTGTGGATGTCTTAGTTCATGATTCTATGGAGGCTTCCCTTATACGGGACCCCCTAGAGGCTTTGATATGTTTGGAAGCGTGTGCAGGTGATGCTTCCGTTGATTCTGCTGTTGTTGATGCCTTAGAAGCTGCTTTGGAAGAAAGGATGCTCACGGAGGAGCAAGGTGTCGATGTAACCAACATCGTACACACCTCATTTGCTATTGACATAACCGTTCTGGAGCGTAAGCCACTTCCGTCTCACCTAAAATATGCCTTTTTAGACGATACCGAGCGCTTCCCCGTGATTGTAAGTGCTGATTTAACTGAGCAACAACTTTCTGATTTGTTAGTTGTTTTGAAGAAAAATAGGAAAGCTTTGGGGTATAGTCTTGATGACTTGAAGGGAATTAGTGCCGATTTCTGTATGCATAGAATAAATCTTGAGGAAGGTCATCGTCCTTGTTTCCAGGGTCAACGTAAGTTGAACCCGAATATGCAAGAGGTTGTTAAAAAGGAAGTTATGAAATTGTTGGATGCGGGAATTATTTATGCGGTTCCCGATTCAAAGTGGGTGAGTCCGGTACAAGTTGTACCTAAGAAGGGAGGGACTACTGTGGTCCCGAATGAGAAGAATGAGTTAATCCCTACACGAATTGTGACGGGATGGAGAATGTGCATAGACTATAGAAAGTTGAACACCGCTACACTTAAAGACCATTTCCCATTGTCCTTTATCGACCAAATACTTGAGAGACTAGCTTCTCACAAGTATTTTTACTATTTAGATGGATATTCGGGATTTTTTCAAATCCCGATACACCCCGCCGACCAAGAAAAGACCACGTTTACTTGTCCATATGGCACTTTCGCATATCGCAGGATGCCATTCGGGCTATGTAACGCACCCGCCACCTTTCAAAGGTGCATGATGAGCATCTTTTCCGACTACATCGAGTCCATTATGGAAGTGTTTATGGACGACTTTAGTGTGTATGGTATGAGTTTTTCAGCTTGTTTGGCTAACTTGGATACCATTTTAAACCGATGTGTCGAGGTCAGTTTGGTCTTGAATTGGGAAAAGTGCCATTTTATGGTCACTGAGGGTGTTGTTTTGGGTCATGTGGTCTCCGAAAAGGGCATTCAGGTGGACAAAGCAAAAGTGCAAGTGATTGAGCAATTGCCTTTGCCGGTTAATGTGAAGGGAGTGAGAAGTTTCCTTGGTCACGCGGGATTTTATCGCCGCTTTATCAAGGACTTTTCCAAAATTACTAAGCCACTTACACAATTGCTCCTAAAGGATGCCCCTTTCGATTTTACTGATGAGTGTGTGGAAGCTTTTAACAGGATTAAGCAGGCCCTCATTTCTGCTCCGATCATTCAGTCACCGGATTGGAATTTGCCATTCGAGATAGTGTGTGACGCGAGTGATTATGCTGTGGGAGCAGTTTTGGGCCAAAGGAAGGACAAGGTCTTGCATGCTATATACTACGCTAGCAAAACACTTGATAATGCTCAGGTGAATTATGCCACCACCGAGAAGGAGTTGCTAGCTATAGTGTATGCTTTGGAAAAGTTCAGAACCTACTTGGTTGGATCGGAAGTCATTGTTTTCACCGATCATGCGGCTCTCAAGTACCTCCTTGCTAAGAAAGAAGCGAAGCCCCGATTACTTCGATGGATCCTCCTCCTCCAAGAGTTTGATTTATCGATCCTGGATAAGAAGGGAGCGGAAAATGCCGTTGCAGATCATTTATCGAGGCTTAGAGTTGAGGAGGACGGAGTTGTCATCCCCATAGATGATTCTTTTCCCGATGATTCTCTCATGGCCTTAACTACCGGTGAAAGCGAAGGACCTTGGTATGCGGATTATGCTAATTATTTAGTTGGCAAGGTATTACCCTCCGATCTCTCTTATTAACCAAAGAAAAAATTTCTACATGATGTTCGGCAATTTTTCTGGGATGACCCTTACTTATTAAGGAGTGTGCCGATGGTATTTTCCGTCGATGTGTCTCTCAATGGGAAGTTCGAGGAGTTCAAGAGAGTTGTCATTCATCGCCATATGGTGGCCATCATGGACCGAGCCGAACCACGGCTAAGGTCCTCCAGTCGGGTTTTTATTGGCCAACCTTATTCCGGGATGCCCAAGCTTTTATTATGTTCTGCGATGCATGTCAAAGGACCGGTAATATTTCTAGGAGGCATGAGATGCCTCAAAATGGGATTCTCGAAGTAGAAATTTTTGATGTTTGGGGTGTAGACTATCAAGGCCCGTTCCCGTCATCCAAGGGCAACCGATATATTTTGGTTGCGGTTGATTATGTCTCCAAGTGGGTGGAGGCGGTAGCATCTCCTGCTAATGATGCTAGAACGGTAATATCTCTGTTTAAAAAGACTATTTTTCTCCGCTTTGGTGTTCCAAGAGCGATTATTAGTGATGGTGGAAGCCATTTTCATGAGAAGCGACTTGATGCTTTGCTTGCTAAGTACGATGTCTCTCACCGTACCGGTCTTGCCTACCACCCTCAAACGAGTGGGCAAGTGGAGGTGTCTAATAGGGAAATCAAGTCTATTCTCCAGAAGGTCGTGTCAAAAGCTGGGAAGGATTGGAGCTCTAAGTTAGATGATACACTATGGGCTTATCGTATCGCCTTTAAAACGCCTATTGGTACTTCACCTTACCGATTGGTCTATGTCAAGTCATGCCATTTACCGGTCGAGCTTTAGTACAAGGCTTGGTGGGCGATCAAGGAGCTTAACTTGGATCCACATTTAAGCGGGGAGAAGAGACTCATGCAATTGAATGAGTTAGAAGAATTCCGTCTTGGTGCCTATGATAGTGCTCGGGTTTATAAGGAGCGCACCAAGCGGTGGCATGACAAGCATATCCTTCACCGTGAGTTCGATGTGGGGGATAAGGTATTATTATTATTATTATTCAATTCTAGGCTCCGGTTGTTTCCCGGAAAGTTAAAATCTCGTTGGTCCGGACCTTTTTCTGTCACCCATGTGGGTAAATTTGGCTCGATTGAAGTCGAGAGTGATTCGGGTGAACGATTCAAGGTGAATGGTCAACGATTGAAGTTATATCATGAAGGTGCTCAAGTTGGAGCGATTGATGTTATACGACTTCATCCCGTTCCCTCATTCCACTAAATCTTGAAACTCATCAAGTCGTGCGGGACTCTAAACCAGCGCTACCGGGAGGCAGCCCGAGTATGTAAATAATTTCCCTCATTCTCGTTTTTTTAGATGTTTTAGTGAGGACGAGAGGAGGGACTAATGTTTTTGGAGATGCGCAGAATCATCTGAAATAACTCGAATTGAAGTTATTGGGAAAAAAGAGAGGAGAAATTCACCATGCTTGTGATAATATAGCAGGTCGCCTCAGCCTAGGCCTAGGGGGCCTATCGACTCTAGGGGCCGAGGTACGAGACGAATTTGAGTTCGACAAGAGTGAATTCTGCGCCTCAGCCTGTGCCCAGGCCCCCTATTGACTTCAGGGGCCGAGGTACATGGGAAATTAGAGAATATTGGAGCAAAAATCTCGAAAAGAATATGAAAGAATAGAGGGTCAGGCCGGCTAGCAGGCTGCCGGTCCTGACCGGCTGAGCTGTGAGAAAGATTCGATTTAAATAATCGAAAATAATGGGGAAGTGCGTCAGGCCGGCCAGCCGGCCGCCGGTCCAGACCAGCCGGGCCGCATAACACCCCCCCAAACCCATTTTTTTCGTCATTTGCTCCATTCTTCAGCTCTCCCTCGCCTCTCTCTTCTCTCTCTTCTCTCTCATCCCCCCAAAACCCCAATTTCCCTTATTTCCCAGCATTCATCTTCCCCTTTCTTCACCATCATTCCTCAATATTTTCCCCATATTTTCCCAAGTCTACTACTTTCAGCCGATTTGCAATGCCTCCTCGGAACAAGCGCACCAGAAACGACCATGCTCAACCCGACATTGAGCCCGATCCAGTTTTTTCAGGTGTAATTTTTACCATTATTGACCAAAAGGTACGGTTTCAAAATTTGAGAAAGCGATCTATTGTTCCAACTCGTTTTATCGATCGTGATGCTATGCGAACTTTAGGCTTAGATTCTGCTTTGGAACTATTGTTTAAGGGTATTGGTATGGGTACATTTTTTACGATGCGTCGTAACACGTATACCCAGCTTACGTTGGAATTTCTGAGTTCGTTTGAGGTACATAAGAATAGACGGTCTGGTGATATTTCTGTTGAGTTCCGTTTATTGAATACTAGTTTTGCGCTGAGCCTGACGCAGTTTGGGAATTGTTTTGACCTTAAGGATTATGATGACCGTACACCACCCGAGCATGCTAATTTTAGGGTGGGTGATTTTTGGGAATGTATCGCTGATGCCCCGTACACTACCGCGGGGCATATGAGTTCAAACAATATTCATAATCCTGTTATTAAGGTTTGGCAGAGGTTTATGGGATGAACGATTTTTGCTAGGAAGGAGCCACATAATGTGCGCACCGAGGAGGTGTCTATTTTGGGCTCGTATTTGCGGTGTAAGCCGAAGGTGTGGCATATTAATATTACCTATCACCTCGTCCTCCAGTTTAGGAGAATAGCTACGGCCGTTGCCGATGTTTCTATTTATATAGGCGGGTTAGTCACGCAATTAGCTCTTCGGTTGACCGCTTTTAACGAAGCGGATCATGATCCGGTCCAGGGCGAGATTACCCTTAGCCTCCGTTATTTGGCTTCTCTTAACTGGATTTCTTCTAGGCATCAGAATCGTTGGGCTTGGCTTATTCATGAGCAGACGACTATTATTTTGCAAGCCGGGTCGGTTTTGTCACTTGAGGCTGATCTGCCTAATTATTTATTACCCGTCGCTGCCCCTAGCTCTCTTCCCTCGTCGCATGCTGTTACCTATACTCGTCGCCCGACGAGCGAGCCTAGTACTTCCCAGCCCGCCTCTGAGCCCGGTCCATCTCAGCCTGCTCCCGAGATCACCACTACTACTACTTTTGAGTAGCCTCCTCCACCACCCCAGTATGCTCCCCTCCATCCCGATCTGATTTCATGGAAGGAGCGCATGGAGTTGAGTGCCGGTTCGTCACGTTCTGACTTTGATACTTTTTGCACGGAGACTCGTGCCGACACCGCTGCTACTCACGCTCGTCTAGACAGGTTATATGCTGATCAGTGCCTCGGGATGTATCCCGTTTATGATGACTATGCTAGGCGTGCGGCTGTGCCACCACAGGGCCCTTACCTCTCGTACTTTTCGTGGCCCGTGGGTGGTTATACTGATCCTTCGATTCATGGCGGCTTCCATCTTCACACTGACTATTTCAGTGCCCCGATGGGCCCTGCTTTTGGAGCCGCTAGTGATTTTCAGGGAGGTGGTTGGTATACGGGTGGTGCATCTGGCTCCGGGACTGCTACAAATGATGATATGGAGGATGATGATTTCGGTGATGATGACGATGATGATGATCAGTAGCGGATTGCTGATTCCGCTACCTCTCCGTGTATATATTTGGTATGTCTTTTCTCTATCCTCGGTTTTTATTTGTGTTCCCCACCAATTTTGAGTCTGTATGATATGGACATTGGGGACAATGTCGAGTCTAGCGTGGGGGAGTTTTTAGTATTTCTAGTTTTATTTCCTTGAGTCTTAGTGGTTGTCTATGATACCGATTATGCAGCAATGATGATAATTTGCACTCTTTAGGCTACCTACTCATTCTTAATTGGCATTCATTTGACTTTTGTTATGTGGAATAATAATTAATCGACAAGTATGCAACCAACTGAGCTATAATTTGTGATTCCCATTTAGACCGACCCTGCATTTAGGCTTTAGCTACAAAATTGGTGAGATTTAGAGCCTCCTGTAGCCAGTACGTTCATACCTGGCTACCACTTAGGTTGTGTGTGTAGGTCTCCTCGTGGAATATGCTATGTCGATACGCATAAGTATGGTGTTTGCCCCTTTATTTTGACTAACTTGCCTAGTGATCATTTTTGAGACATTTTCATTTTTCATCTATTTCTATCCATTTTCTCCTTGGCTAAAATATAAAAGAATTCACAAAATGAACTACAAAATCAAATTTGCCTACCTAGCCAAGCTTGATGAAGTAGGTCACCTAGTGCGTTCTATGCTCGTTATTGTGTGAATATGGAGATTTCTGATGGATGTTTGGATATGGTTGAATCTGTTTCAAGGGAGTATGTAGATCTTGTCTGGGTCAATTTTGGTTATTGTATATATTTGCTTCTAATTTCATCAAGCTTTGAAAAAATAGAAAAGAAAAAAATCAAAAAAAAAGAAGAAAAAAAAAGAAAAAAATCGGAAAAAAATCGAAAAAGAAGAAAAAAAAGGAAAAAAATCAAAACAACAAAAAATATGTTATTCTCGTTACTTTTATTTTCCGTTTACTTGATGAAATTTGAGCGCCCTCTTTTGATCCCGGACTCGTTCTCGTTGGTTGGTGATTTGTATGATTTGTTTATGGAAGTGGAAGAATTTTTGAGTTGAGCATTATCGCACTAGTTAGTTCACTAGCTTGGCTTTAACCTCACATGACCATATCGATTTCCACCTTCTACCTTGTTATCACCATCCTTGCCTCCCTTTGTGATCTTAGCATGTTTTGTAAAAATTTAGAGGTCGATACCATACTAGATTGCAGGCATATTTCCATGAGTTGGAGTAGTTGAGCGTTTTCATATATATTTCACATATACACACCCTTCCTAATTGAGCGATGAGTGGCTCCGTGAGTAGCCTATGCAAGGGCTTTGGTTGAAAATGTGGTTTCTACATATTATGCTTGGTAAAATTGTGCATTTGTTGATGGATTATTTTTCCTATTTCCCGTCTTGGAAATCGTTTTTTAGACTTGGTTAGATGTTTGCTATGACGGACTTGAGTATTTGGTTGCCTATTATTTGCTTTGAGCTGTTTCGGTATTATATTAGTTGTTTTCTTACGGGTCTTGCTTGAGGACAAGCAAGGGTTCGGTTTGGGGGAGTTTGATGTGTCGTATTTATATAGCTTTATTCCCTCGATTCCGTTGTCTTTTATGGTCGGAACGCGCTCTTTAGAGCCGTTTCTTCTAACATTTTGCTTTGAGTGAGTGTTTTTGTAGATTCTACACGATTTCAGGTCTTTATGTGCATTTACACTCATATCCGGTTAGAAGAACGATCCCGAGACAAAACCCGTGCCTCAAGACGTTTAGGCGAAGAAGAAATGGGAAATGACGATTCATTGGGCCATGGGAAGCGGCCCATTACTTTTTTTATTAGTGAGTGCACGCCAGCCTGCATGTGACCGGTGGCCTGCCAGCCGGCCGGCATGACACAAGAGTATTTTAAGCCAGTTTTTTTAGTGTGTCTCGGCCCCTGCATGTGGTAGGCGGCCTGCCAGCCGGCCGGCGTGACACGCAACCCATTTCCGCCTAATTTTGTTTAACTAAGGATTTTGTATTATCCCCTAACATCATTTTTTCATACTTAGATTATTTTTGCTTAGAAAAAGCTCGTGACTTTTAGGATTCTAGCACTTGGTTTTCACTCGTACTCGAATTCGGTAATCTCGTTTATGCAATTTTTAGTTTTATATTTTCAATCTTTATCGCAAATTATTTAGTTCGTCGTAATTTTCTCTATTTGCAATTTGTTGTTCCGTTTAGTTCGTTAGATTTCCGTTCGTTTATTGCTAGATTTGTTTGCTTCACTTTCAATCATGAATTCCACGTATGCGTATTGTTGTTCCGTAATTATCATGTGTAGCTAATTTTCTCGCTAGGGTCGAGGGGGATCGATGGATTATTATGCGATTATGCTACTTTGATACTAAATGTATAATTATGGTAGTACCATTTTTGCGTGCTTTATTTGTCGATTAATTTGTTAAAGGCCACAACATTTCAATCTGTTTGGGAAATTCTAGTTCTCGTGCGAAAGCCGAATTAGGATTAGACAACGCGCGATTTGGTAGGAAGTCTAATAAGTTGCGAGAGCCCGTTAGATCATTCATAGGTTGACACGGTTCGAGAGAACGTGTTATAGCCGACTAGCATGTTTATGTGTTTATTATTATTGTCGCATAATTGTTGAGCATCTATCGTGAACCCGTGACCTTAGTTTTCATCCCATTGTTAGATTTGATTTTTATTATCGTCTTTTAGTAGTCTTTTATATATTTTCAATCAATCAACCGTTTAGAGCATTTTAGAATCGCAATAGCTAATAAACGGAAATTGACTGTTTCCCTGTGGATTCGATACCTTGCTTGCCGCTATCTTCTTGTTAGTAGCATTAGGTTTATCTTGATTGGGTGAGACAATTTAACCCACATCATATACCAACTCACGACAATTCAGTGTCAAACACTCGAGTTTGTCTGGTATTTGGGTCATAATGAACATAACAAGATCTTATCATCATAAGTTTCTTAACTAAGTTCAATCAATCATCATCCTCGATCTATCTCCATAGATCTTGATGTCCAATATGTAATCTGTCTTTCCTAGATCCTTCATAGCGAAGCAATAGTATGACCATCCCTTGACTGCCTCAAGTATGGATACATCGTTTCCTATGATTAGTATGTCATCCACATATTATGTTAGGAAAGTAATAATACTCCCACTTAACTTCACATCCTCTTTCAAGAACTCTTTCAAGAAAGCGGTTTGACATCCATTTTAGTACGACTACCCTTAGTCACCTTATGGAGTCCTAACTTACCAAAGCATCCTTGTAGGTAGTAAGTTTCTTAATTTCCAAAATCATTATTTTGGAACATTCCGTCAAATAAGTTTTTGAAAACCTTTTCGTTGGAATATAAGATCTACTAGTTCTACAATATGGAACTACAACCTTTAGATAATTAGCGGATGGGTTGTGGGTCGAACCTACATCACCACCTTTTACAACATCCTCATGTTGTGCCATCTCACTCAGTTGTTGCTCGTCATCACGAACTCCTTTGAGATGTATACTACTCCCACTTGACTTTTTGGAACAACCACCTTTCCTAAAAAGACACCACCCCAAGCAACAACTACTTTGTTTACGCTTTAGGTGTAGAAGTAATATTTCATAGTCTATTCGGAATAGACCATAAAAGAAGACTTAGGAACGTTTCCATCCATATCACGTGTATGGTGTCTCATCTACTGCTTTGGTTAGAATCATGTTAAGTGCGAATGCTGCATTCTAAATGCAAATCCGGATATGAAAATTAGAAGGTCAGCAAGACTTATCCTGAATCAAACCATATCTAATAAGGTTCGATTCCTCCGTTCGGAAAAACTCTGTTTTCCTAGTGGTCCAAAATGTGAAACGATTCCACAATCCTTGTAAATGATCATCAAACTCTTGAAAATAATATTCACCAACCACGATCGGATCATAATGTTTTTATTTTCTTCTCAAGTTGGTCTTGCACTTCATTTTGAAAATGTTCGAACTTTTCAAACAATTCCGACTTGTGAAGTAACCATACCCACCTCTTGCTAATGTGTTCATTACTCCCCACACATCCGTATGTATAAGGACTAGAACATCATTTGCTTTGCAAAGGGTGTTTGATTCATTAACCTTATGTATCTTGCCATCGATGTTATAGATGTGTGTTTCCGAACCATACAAACTATTTGATAATTTAGCTTTCTACTCTTTTTGGTCTCTGCACATTACCAATAATGTGACTACCATTCGCGGTATCGAATACCCGGAAAATAGAATTTGCTAAATTCACTTCTATAACAAATAAACCGAAGGTAGAAACACCATGCTTCTTGACCTAATGGTATTTGGGGAAATCTTCTTCCACGGCTAACTTTTAGACGAGAGAAGTATTGATGTTCATTCACAACGTTTGATTTTGAACCGACCTTTAATTCTCAAAATAATCCCGACTTGACAACTTGTTTGTCAAAGTCATTCTTAGAAATCGGTCTTACCCCATCCGTTTGAACAATTTTCCCTTACGAGCCATAAGAACATCTCCATGTTCCCTTTTCCGACTCATTTGGGATGTAACTCTCAATTCGAACCAACACAAATTCTTGCAAGTTTTGTTTTCCCTCATTGCATACAATAGTTCAAACAAATTTTGAAACCTTATACAACAAATTAATTGATACATTATCAATGGCCATTCGAGCTATCACTATGATACGTTCTCCGGCTTTTAGCATCTGATGCTATTTTAAGGAGTTCGGCAGAAAGAGAATTGTTCAAAACATACCCTTTCCTTCACACCTGAGAACCATTCTCAGTTTCGTTTCCATTTCAAGAAAGATTAGCATTCAATTTATCCTTCTCAAGAACTGAGCACAGATTAAAAAAACGAGTTGTTGTTTTAGTCATTATATTTACATAAATAAAAGAACAAGCGAGTATAAGCGAAATATTCATCAAAGCAATTTAAAACATCCTTTTAAACTACCAAATGCCCTTTAAAAATCATCCCCTAAAAGGGATTCAACCAAGACCCTCTCCCACTATTCATCAAACGGACTTTGGCCCTGCCTTTGATTAAATAATGTTTAAGGTAAGTAACAACCTTACTAATTATAACTGCCTTATAATTCTTGTTCGACGTGTTTAACAACTCCTTGTCAAACACATATCTTTGTTTCGAAACCCAAAACTTTATCTTTTGATAGTTCCATTGAGTCAAACCAAACATTAACGTGTGAATTTCATAAATTCACCCTATTATCCCCGGAAATACGATCAACACCCTGCTTTGGCAGAACCTATCAATCGTGTTCTAGGGCTTCATAGGTGTTGTTTGGAAAAACATATGACTCAATATTACTTATATGGGGATCAAATGTCGGTTATTAACGGTGAACTCATAACAAAATAACCACATTCACAAAATAAAGCAAGCATAAAACAAACTTAAATGCAAGCATAAAAATAAATGATCTAGTATGGCCCCTAAACTAACTAGGTCCAAAAGTTTCATCCGGATCTCTATCCTTCATGAAACCTCCCTCAAATACGTTTGGATCTCCATCCTCCATCTTCTCGGGACTTCGTCCTCAAATTACATTTATTTTCACTAATTACAACTTAACTAGTAAAATAAAACAATAAATTATTACATTGCAATACGATGCGCCCGCAATCGTATGAACTAGAACAATTATACATTGCACTCGTAACAAGACGAACAAATAATAAAAAATTATTACAACGAAAAACGATACGCAGATAGTAAACCTTCCTAGTTTGGGCCATACTAGTCACAAGCCAATCTCATAACAATTATAATGACATTTAGGCGCCGCATTCACGATACGGAAAAATAATAATGAATCATATTTACATTCCAATTAACGATTAATTAGAATCAAACTTGAAATTAGTAACACGACTTAACTATTAAATCGTAAACCAATCGCAGAACCAACTTTAGTAACACGACTTAACTCTTAAGTCGTAAACTAAACCAACGAATTTATTATGATTCAATCTATTATATTTTATCATGGGAGTAATCGAATTACGAAAAATTTGCATTATTGAAATTAATTAGGAGATGATTGAATTTCTAAGGCTAGATTATAGGCCAACCAACAAGAATAACTCTTAGTTGTACTGAAGGGCTAATCAACAAGTTTCTGATGTGCCATAAGAGACTCAAAGCCTCATTCGATCCACAATGGACAAAAGGAAAAGGTCAAATCTTATTTGCACCTCATGGCCCATTCATAATAACAATTAGTTTGTTCGTTGTTTATGGACTTAAGAAATTGCCAATGGACTACCCACATAAAGTGATCCAAACTGCTGACCCAATTAATTAGCCACAAGACCTTAATCACATCAATATGTAATCGTCTTACCTTAACCAGCCACCACCCGCGCAACCAACGACGGCCACAACACAGACCACGCGAGTGGCCAGACGCCGATAACCAGGCAACCCTGGTACCGATCTTATTGGCCATGACATCTGAGCACGACTTTCGTGCCGACAATCGTCCATTGACAGCCACTCGGATCTAGCATCCCAGCGCTGCAAAACGATTTTTGTCATCAACCACCGACTCACAGCCAGGTTTCCGTCCAACAAATTCCGGCCACTCATGCCAGCCTTGCTCACCACCAGTCGTACTACCGTTTGCAGGCTAGCCGCCACCCACCCTTTCTTTTCCTTAATTAATCTAATTTAAAAGGAAAAAGAAAAGAATCCAATTCTTAAAACTGGGGTAAAGAAGCGTGAATCCACTAAACTCATAACAACTCGGAAACAATTTTCCTATTTTGCTACTCAAATCCTTACAAAACTCCTTTTTGACAAAATCCGATTTAATGAAAGCATTAAATTGTGACTCCATATGAGTTATTGAATAACCATATGGTATAAGGTGAATAAATCAATCTTTGCCGAAAAATCCAATTTTACGGTATCCTTAAAATCAACTAATATCTCCATATTAGTTATGCAATTTTCCCACGATAAACTCGAAATTATAATTTAATCACAATAAAGACGTACAAAATAATATGAATCTGATCATATAAATATTATGCCATAGGCTCTGATACCACTGATGGATTTTACCGGTGCGAAAGTGGAATTTCAGGAAACAATTTTCTAACACCAATCCAAGAATACAAGCACAATATAGATATGAATCAGGACAAAAGTAGGTCGAGAAATATATATACCCTCGTGGCGTAAATTCCTCGATATATGAGACGGAGAGATACTAGAGCCCCACGTGTTGCTCCCCTACTCGGTCCACCAACCCAGTCGGAATCCCACGTCTGCTAGAACGGAAGAGATAGAACAATTCTCTCTCTTACTTTTAGGGTGCTTGAGGCAATGAACTGAACTAGCTTAGATTAGGGTTTTCTCTGGTTGATTCTTCATCTCCTTATGACTCATATACTATATCCTTATATAGTAGTAGAGTTTAGGTTAAACCAAGATACTAACCGGGTCTCATAAGTAGTCACAGTCTAATACCTCACAAGTTCATATTGGGCCTGTTTAGTTTCCTGACTAAGTTTGATTGTTTGACCTTATAGGATTATATATCTATAGTCATCAGCCCAATCGAATTGGACTAATTATCATAATTATTCTTTAGCAAGCAATTATGAATTACTATAATACATAACGATTATCTCCATAATAATATCTTATATTATATTTAGTAATTGCCGGAAATGTCTTAGGACATATTCCTTCAGTTTAAAGACTATAAACCAAAAATATTTTAAATTTTGAAAATAGTTGTTAAGAATATTTAAATTAAGTTAAATTGTCTAAGAATTATAATTTTATAAATAAGAATAATCATTCGTCATTAGATATCAACAAAAAATCTTTTGAAGCCTTAAAAAGAGGGCACTTATGAATATAAACTTAAGTTAAATTGTCTCACATTGAAAAAATTATAATATAATGTGATAATCCCTTGTTATAATTAAAGTGTGGCCCTAATCCCTTGAGCCATCCGCCAAACAGGGCAGACCAGGCCTCCCGCCTGCTTCCAGGGCGTTCCCGCCTAAACAGAACCGAAGGAGAACCGAGGACCCATCCGTCATTTTGCCTAAGGTAAGGGGAAATGGGTGGACAAGGTGAGTCCACGTGTCGCGCCAACATCCACCCATTTCCCTCCTCTTCTTTCTCTTTTCCTCTCTCTTGTGGGAAGGTATAAATACTTACCCATTTCCCACATAAGAGAGGTTGGATTTTCTCTCTCTAGACTCTTACTCCTAAAAACGCCACCTAGTTCCTCACGAGCTAGGTCCGTCAAGGCATTTCACGGACTGACTTAGGCATCGGAGAGGGTTTCCTCGGACAACCTCCGAGGCCCTGTGCGTTCATTGTGCAGGGAGCAGGCCATTTCCGCCGGGAAGGTCCGATCGTGGGAGTGAGAGAAAGGGGAGACCAAGGGAAATCAAACGGTCAATTGTTCACCATTAACCCGATTATACAGCCCGGATCCTAGGCCGGGTGAATTGTTTCCGTGACCGGAACAATTTGGCGCCGTCTGTGGGGAACTTACGGTTGTGCTCACGAGTTACCCACTAAAATCAACCACTCATAATCACAAAACTAAAACAATCATGCCAGAAATTGTTGATGCCAGTGCAGAAGCGGGTCCGACGGTCCCACCGGTGACCCCCCTGTATGGTATGCCGCAGTCGGAGAGGGTTCCTCCTGCCACGATCCTAGGGGTGGGGGGAACCAATTTCCTTGGTGGATCTAACACCGCTGTGACACCTGAGTTGGGGACACACCCAGGACATGCTCTCAATCTGACCCCAGCTCAGATGGCACAGGCGGCCGCGTTCTTTTCTGCGATGCTGAATCAGGAGTTCACGCCTGAGGACTTGGTAGGCAGGGTCGCGTCGGCTCCCAGGCAACCATCCCCAGTCAGCAGAGACGAGGCCGGGGGCACGAGGCGGACCGCCGCCAGAAATGCTCAGAGAAAAGCAAGAAGAACAGATCAAGTGTATGCGCATGTGCAAAGGCGCATTACTACTGGCAATCCGGAGCCACCTGTTCAGCAGGCGTTCTCCATTCATACAACAGAATCAGCGTCTGGAGGACAGGGAGGCTTATCCCAAGGATTACAGGAGCGCATGAGGCCCAGGGAGCCCATGTCAAAACGCTTGGGAGAAAGACCAGGCGGAGTTTTCTCCAGGCTAACGCCTGCAGCCAAGGAACAGTCGGCCCCAGGCTTATCCCAAAGCCTGCAATCCAGACTCAACCGGGGACAACCGCTCGAGTCCAGGTACCATCAGGGTGAGAACCTCTGCCACTCTCGGAGGAAGAGGCCCAGACAGACCTCCCCGGAAACAGAGGATGAAGCAGCCAGTAGGCCGCCACCAGGGTACCGCTCCCCCAGTGCGAGGAAACCGACCCATAAACAATGGGAATCTCACGGTAACCAGTCTGGGGAAAGCAGGTCACGTCTGGTAGGCAGGCCCACAAAAACCCCGTTGCACCCTGAGGTACAAGAGTACCCCATTCCAAAAATCAAAATGCCCACCATCAAAATTGATGGGACGACAGATCCTGAAGACCACCTGGCAGCCTTTGAGAGCCACATGGGCATGTATGACGTAGATGATGCCATCTGGTGCAAAGTTTTCCCAACCACCCTGGTAGGACTCGCACAGGGATGGTTCAGAGACCTCCGCCAGGGGTCAGTCAGGTTCTTCATAGAGTTGGCTGAAATTTTCCTCGAACAGTATGCCGGAAATAAGAGAAGACGCCTTACCCGTTTCGATCTCATGACCCTGAAACAGAAAAAGGGTGAGAGTGTGAGGGAATACATGAGAAGGTTTGATCTGTCCTACCAGCAGGTTAGGGAGATCGATGATTCCACTGCCGCCTACGCCCTGACAATCTCCCTACTTCCAGGGGAAATGAAAAACCAGATGATCAGGGCCCAGCCAGAAACCTTGGCCATGGCCAGGAAGATTGCAGAAGGGTTCATTCTGCAGGAGGAGTTCCACGGCCTGACGGATACCCCTGCAGGCCAAACAAAGCCTCAAGGGGGACCGCAGGGTGTAAGGGGCAGAAGTGAGCCAGGCAAGCAAAGGGAAGAGGGAGACACTCCCAAGAAGGAGCGCACAGTCTACCAGCCCAGATTCAACAGTTACACTGCTCTGAACAAATCCAGGGCGGAGATCTTCGAACTGGAAAAAGAAACTGCTAAATGGAACCGCCCGAACAAACCTCGCAGCCCAAAAGGAGACCCCAAGAAATTCTGCACTTTCCACGACTGTATAGGCCATACCACCGAAGAATGCCGTCACCTGAAGGACGAAATCGAGAAGTTAATCAGGAACGGATGGTTAGCCAACTACGCAGCTAAAAATAAGTCTCAGAAGGAAGTGTCTGAAAAACCCGAAGGGTCGGTGCAGAACCGCATGGTGATCCATGTAATTTCAGGGGGCACTGAGGGCCAGCTAAGTCGAAGAGGCCAAAAAAGACAAATGCGCGAGCTAAGAAACCAGATCTGCTATGCTGAGAAAGCAGGGAGTCCAAGGGGAGTGACATTAAGCATCACCCCTGATGATGCAGGGCGCGTGGTATATCCGCACAGTGATCCTTTAGTACTGTCCCTAGAGATCAGCAACCACATTGTGCGGAGGTGTATGGTGGACACAGGCGCGTACACGAATTTGCTGTATAAGGACGCCTTCGAGAAAATGGGCCTGGAAAAAAGGCACCTGCGACCTGCTCCCGGATCATTATGCGGATTCAGTGGGGCAGGCGTGCTGCCCATGGGAGTCATAGACCTGCCCGTAACCTTTGGGGAAGGCTCTACTGCCAAGAATGTCAGGGCAACCTTTGTTGTTGTAGATGCAAGATCTGCCTACAACGCCCTAATTGGCAGAGCCACCCTGGACGAAATCGAGGCGGCCATCTCCATCAGGGCTCTCACCATAGCGTATGTCACTGATTTCGGGCTAGAAGGAAAGGTGCGTGGGGACCAGGAGTCAGCCAGGCAATGCTACTCCGTGGCCCTACAAGAGCACGAAAAAGAAAGGAAAGGAAAAAGGAAGGCTGATAGTTCCCCCAGCAGGGAAGGCGAAATCCCAGCCGAACACCCGGCGTCCGACAAACTGGAGCCAGGGGGCGAAAGCATGTTGGTAGATTTGGAACCAGGCAGGCAGGTCCTGATAGGAGCTGACCTGGAAAAATCCTACCAGGCTGAACTGGTCAAGCTGCTAAAAGAAAATAAAGACGTATTTGCCTATTCTGCAGACGAGATGCCCGGCGTCGATCCATCATGCATCGTTCACTAGCTGAATGTAAGCATGGATGCTCGCCCTGTAAAACAGAAGAAACGAAACATGTCTGCAGAAAAAGACGCAGCAATCAAGGAAGAAATTGACAAACTCTTGAAAGCAGATTTTATTGAGGTCTGTGACTACCCGGAATGGTTGGCGAATGTAGTCATGGTTAAAAAGTCGTCAGGCGCATGGAGAATGTGCTTAGATTTTACAAAGCTCAACAAGGCCTGCCCGAAAGACTGCTATCCGCTCCCCAGAATTGACCAACTGGTAGACTCCACCAGTGGTTACTCCATGCTGAGCTTCCTAGACGCCTTTTCAGGGTATCATCAAGTATACTTGTGGCAGCCGGACAGGGTGAAGTGTGCGTTCATCACCAGTTCAGGCACCTACATGTACAAGATGATGCCATTCGGGCTCAAAAATGCAGGGGCTACATACCAGCGGTTGGTTGATAAAGTGTTTGAAAAACAAAAAGGCAGAAACATCGAGGCTTACGTTGATGACGCCATCGTAAAAAGCAGGGAGGACAGAGAGCACCTGATAGACCTGCAGGAAACCTTCTGCTCCCTGCGCGCCTACAAAATGAAACTTAATCCAAAAAAGTGTACATTTGGAGTCCGCTCCGGCAAATTCCTGGGGTTCTTGGTCAGCTCTCGGGGTATAGACGCCAACCCTGAAAAAATTCAGGCAGTTCTAGACCTTCCTGAGCCCAAGACCATTAGAGACATCCAACGCCTGACGGGCCGCATGGCCGCCTTAGCACGGTTCGTCGCCCGATCAGCAGACAAGGCCACTCCTTTTTTCAAGATACTGAAAGGAAACAAACAGTTCAAGTGGGAAAACGAGCAGAAAGAGGCCTTTGAGCAACTAAAGGACCATCTTAAGAAGCTCCCCACCCTGGCTAGGCCAGTAGCAGGAGAAAAGCTTTTTCTCTACATTGCAGTAACCAATATAACTGTCAGCGCGGTCATCCTACGAGAAGAGGCAGGCGCCCAGCAGCCTATATACTTTGTAAGTCATGCGCTGGGGGCAGCCGAGAAGAATTACCCGATGGTCGAAAAAGCCGCCTATGCAGTCATAATTGCTGCTAGGAAACTCAGGCCTTACTTTGACGCACATCCAGTCGTGGTTCTCACTGACCAGCCACTAGAGAAGGTGTTAGAGAAGTTTGAAAAATCAGGGAGATTACTAAAATGGGCGATTGAGCTGAGTGGGCTAGGCATATCTTACCAGCCAAGAACAGCCATCAAGGCCCAAGCCTTAGCAGATTTTCTGGCCGAGTGTTCCCATTCAGGGGAGGAAGAAACCCCTGCCGAGGAATGGATCGTGCATACTGACGAATCCTCAACAGCCAATGGCGCAGGCGCAGGCGTCGTACTAACCAGCCCAGGAGGGGCCGACTTTGAGCACGCCCTCAGATTCGTTTTCCCAGCATCAAACAACGAAGCAGAGTACGAAGCAGTACTCGCAGGCATCAGGCTAGCTAAAGCCGCAGGAGCAGAACGAATTGTCTTGGCAACAGACTCCCAGCTCATCGCCAACCAAATCAATGGAGAATACGAAGCAAGGGACCAAGCAATGGCCACATACCTGAAGATGGTGAAGGGAGAGTTATCCGACCTAAAATCTTATGAGGTCAAACAGATCCCCCGATCCCAGAACAACAGAGCAGACGCCCTGTCGAAACTGGCAAGCTCCAGTCTGCAAGAGATCCGGAGATCAGTGTGGGTCGACGTTTTGCACGAGAAGTCCACTAACCCCGATCAGGCGGTTAATACTGTGGAAAAAGAGCCAGAAAGCTGGATGACTCCCTTCATCCAGTACAAGAAGCATGGTATCTTACCATCGGACTCGCTACAAAAAAGGAAGATACAGGCTAAGGCAGCCTGGTTCATACTCATTAAGGAAGAACTTTACAAAAAGTCTTTTACTTATCCCCTGCTCAAATGCCTACGGGCGGATCAGGCCGCTGAGGTACTGGAGGATATCCACTCAGGGATTTGTGGACATCACATTGGTGGGAGATCACTGGCCCACAAAGCCCTCAGGGCAGGCTACTACTGGCCTACCATGCTGGCAGATGCCAAGAGCCTGACCCAGAAATGCAGGAAATGCCAACTCTTTGCCCCATCAATCCATGCCCCGGCCCAGGAACTCAGGCCAATCCTATCTCCCATCCCCTTCGCTCAATGGGGGATGGACATTCTGGGACCCTTCGCGGTGGCCACAGGGGGCAGAAAATTCTTAATTGTCGCCATAGACTACTTCACCAAATGGGTGGAGGCCGAAGCAGTGCCCAACATCACTGAGCCGGCGGTCAGGAAGGTGGTCTGGCGAAATATCATCACCAGATTCGGTCTGCCAAAGATGTTGGTATTTGACCATGGCAGGCAATTTGATAATGATCCGCTGAGAATCTGGCTGGAAAGCCACAACATCTCAGTCGCCTACTCAGCTGTCTGTCACCCTCAAACCAACGGACAGGCGGAAGCAGCCAACAAACAAATCCTGAACGGCCTGAAGAAAATGGTGGATGACTGCAAGGGTAGGTGGGCTGACGAACTCCCCAGTATACTCTGGTCAATCCGAACTACCAGAAAAGAGTCTACAGGCCAGACCCCATTTGGTCTGGTATATGGAGCAGAGGCACTGTTGCCAATTGAGGCAAGGATCCCCTCTCTGCGCTCCCTGCAGTACGACCGGGCTGAAAACGAAGCTGCAATGGTCGAAGCCTTGGACCTGGTGAATGAGTTAAGGGAAGAAGCCGGTACCAACATCGCTGCCTACCAGCAGCGAATGAGGAAAGCTTTCAACAGCAAAGTACGACAGAGGAATTTTCAGATGGGCGAGCTGGTTCTGAGAAAGACACAGGCGATTGGGAAATCAAGAGAACATGGAAAGCTGAGTGCCAACTGGGAGGGCCCATACCAAGTAACTCGGGTTCTGGGACCAGGCACATACAAAATCGCCAATCTTGAGGGACAAGATCTACATGCTCACTGGAATGCAGACACACTAAAGAAATATTACGTCTGAACAAGAATACAGGCAGTTTTTACTTTTACTAAAAAAAGGCGGAGGACGGTCAAAAATGTCGACGGCTCCGACCACCCCAATGTCAAAAAGAAAAATTTTAAGAGAAATGAGAAGATACAGATTTATACTCGTTGCCTGTTCACACTCGCGTCTTTCACACACAAACGAGCAGGGGGCAATAGGGGGAGGCCCCCCTGTTGCCGAAATTGGGAAAAGTGAACCCCCCAACGCAAATCAAAAGCCACCCTGCGTACCTCTGGGCAGGCAGGGGGCAGGCCCCCTGGACTTTGGACAAAAGCCAGGGACAGGCCGTACTAACAAGGACTGGGGGCAGGCCCCCCAACCTTGTATAAAAAACACGAAAGCTACCCTGCTTACCTCTGGGCAGGCAGGGGGCTGGCCCCCTGGACTTTGGACAAAAGCCAGGGACAGGCCGTACTAACAAGGACTGGGGGCAGGCCCCCCAACCTTGTATAAAAAACACGAAAGCTACCCTGCTTACCTCTGGGCAGGCAGGGGGCAGGCCCCCTGGACTTTGGACAAAAGCCAGGGACAGGCCGTACTAACAAGGACTGGGGGCAGGCCCCCCAACCTTGTATAAAAAACACGAAAGCTACCCTGCTTACCTCTGGGCAGGCAGGGGGCAGGCCCCCTGGACTTTGGACAAAAGCCAGGAGTAGGCCAGACTAACAAGGACTAGGGGCAGGCCCCCCAACCTTGTATAAAAACACAAAAAGGCCACCATACTTGCCTCTGGGCAGGCGGGGGGCAGGCTCCCTGGACTTTTAAACAAATGCCAGGGGCAGGCCAGACTAACAAGGACTGGGGGCAGGCCCCCCAACCTTGTATAAAAGTGAAACAAACAGGAACCCTCCTACCTACAGGCAGGCAGACTGCGAATCAAGTTCATGAGGAGTCAAAATATACGAAAGCAAACAGAAAGTTCATATATAAAAGAAAAAGTAGTGTCAAAGGAACACAGGACAAGAGTTTTCAAAACAAATGGTTACAATCAAGAATACGGCAGCCGGCCACCAAAGGGCTCAGCGCGCAAAGAAGTAAGGAAATTAAAACGTTGGCACAGGCGCAGCAGGGGACGAGCAAGAGCCCTCTGAGGAAGAATGCCCTCCATGTTAAGCAGGGGGAGCATCTGGGCCGGAAGCAGCAGCTCCCTCAGACAGCCTGCGCATTTGAGCTTCATCCTTAGCAGTGTAAAGGGCTCGGAAAGCGTCTTCGTCAAAACCAGGGAACATCTCCCTGACAGCTTCCATGACAACCCCCAGGCAGGAATTAGCACCATTAACGAAGCCCGGCGACACAGCCGTTTCCACCTCCTGAAGAATCTCATCCCTCTCTTTCTCCCAATCCCCGGTCTTCGCCGCCAGATCGCCGAGGGCCGCCTGCAGATCAGAGTTTGCCTTGGAAAGGCGCTCCCCGAGGTCAATAACGCTCTTCTTAGCATGGTCCAGTTCAGCCAAAGCCTTTCTGGCCTGCTCCAATTCAGCGAAGGCCTGCTGTGCTCTCTTGGACTCCTCCCCCAGGCGAGACACTTCCCTGGTAGCCTTCTCGCTCTCAGACTTCCAGTGGATCGCCTGACCCCTGGCCTCTTCTAGCTCAGTCTCCTTTTTCGCCAGCTGATCCTTCAGGCTGGCAATGAGAGCAACGTCCCTCTCGACTGCAGAAAGGCGGTCAGAGTTGGCCAGTTCCTCATCACTCAGGCGACTGAGGGCAGCCAGCTCCGCAGAAGCCTGCATAATTCGGGAGGTGCGCTTAATGTACTGGGTCACTTGACTGGTAGCAGACTTGACAGTCTTGAGAAGATGGTCTGTTAGGACTGCCCCTGAGTCGGAGAGTAGGGCGGAAACGTCTTGGCTGTCGCCTGCATTATAGTGGAACTCAACGTTCTCCTCAGAGAAAAGGGTGGCAGGAATCTCCGGAGCAAAACGCTTGGGTTCAGGCGTGGAAGTCTCCAAGTCCACCACCTGGTCAGCACCAGGAGCCTCCCGACTCCTCTTTCTAATCAGTGCCCGGGGGGTACTCTCCCCAGTCTCCTCGGAACCTGCGGCCCGCGACCCCGGGGGAATCTGAACCCCTGCTGAAAGGCCCTCTTGCCTGCCAACAGGCGAAGGGGTAGCCTCGAAAGCAATCGTCTTCGCGGCTGGAGAGGGGGTGGCCTCGGAAACCGCCGTCTTGGCAGGCGTGACTCGAGGAGGAGGGGGAAGCCTTGGTCTACTGAATGACAGGCCCTTCAAATGCTTCATCAGATTCTTCTCGCCTCTCTTAAAACCAGGGGGAAGAGAAGGGCGACTTTGGATAACAGTGAGATTCTCGTCCAAGCCCAGGCGTCTCACCTCCCCTTTTCTCCAAATAAAAGTGGCAAGACCTGCAGGACAAACAAACAGGCTGTCAGGGCATTTTCAAAAGAAAAAAGAGTAAGAAGGAATCACCAGCACTCCTGAACTACCTTTATCTAGACCCGGATTCATGCCCAACCGGGTCAAATAATTGTCAGTCGCTAAAAGCTCCGCATGAGGGAGCCATAAGGTGGGGCCATACACCCCATACTTGTTAGTGTGGCCAGCAAAGTAGGCCGTCAACTCCTTCTCCTTCTCACTTAGCTTAACCTCCAAGGCCTTTCCACCCACGCCAGGGTGGTACTCCTCAGGGGTCTCCAGCCTGGTGTGAACATGATTCCTGAAATGACGAGGAATCCTCCACCCATGGGTGCTGTGTATGTAAAGGAAGTTGTTCTTCCAGTCCCTCAAGCTGTCCATACCAGGCCACACCAAACAATGTCCCTTCTGCCTCAAGAGGGACCAATAACCAGGGGAGCCCGTACTCCCAGAAGAAACCATCTGTAAACCCACCATAAACCGCAGGGCGTCGATGGAAGGCTCCATGCGGTGGAAAAGACAGGTCCAGACATATGAGATCAGCGCCCTGACAGCTGTGGCTGTCAGCTGGGCGACGGCGACGTTCATGCGCCTGAAGATCTCCTCTAAAGCAGGATGGAGGGGAAAGCGAAGGCCAAACTCTAAACATTTATGGTAAACCGCTATGCACCCATCCGGGGGGTTGCATACGGTATCCTTTTCGCCAGGGACAACAACTGTATACCCCTCCCCGAAGTTATAAAGCCGCTCAATCACAACGGCGGCGTTCTTGGCAAGGATCGTCTCCCGATTTTTCGGGTCAGGGAAAGTACTCAGAGGGATGCGGTATTTAGCCTTGTCTAAGTAGTAAACCCTACCCCTTTCCCGACGAACGAGGGGGCCGGAAGTTCGGGAAGGGTTAACTTCCAACGCCTCGTCGTCCGAGTCAATAGCATCAAATAAAGGGGGGTCAGGAGAATTACCGCCCCCACTGCCCGCCGAGTGCTCTTCCTCAAGACCAACCTCCCTAGAGGAGGAGGCAAAATCCATCCCTTCTCCCCTCTTTGATGGGTCGATAAGGGGCAAAATCCGTTCACGGGTTCTAGACATGTTACTCTAAAAAAGATGCGGAAAAAAGGAAATCGAAGAGAGAAAAAGAATGGAGAATGAAAATCTGACCTAAGATCGCCTGACAGCACGTCACAAGCCCGAAGAAAGAGTCTCTCAGGGAAATGGGGGTGCAAGGTAGGATCCGTCAATACTCAAGGGTTTTTGACAAGACAAAGAGAATGAGGGAATGTCGAAGGAAAAGAAAGATTGGAAAAAGTGAAAGAATGAATGACTGATTGCTTTTATAGAAAGAAAGGCATGCCAAGAGTCACCCAACCCTCAGGAATTCACCCAAGGGCTGCGGTCCACGTGTCGCCCCTAGGAAGGTTTGCTCTAGGCAGCTTCCCAAGAAAAACCTCGGGAAGACCAAAGGGTGTCAGAAGATTGGTCACCCTATGACGTCCCCCCTGAAAAAAAAAAAAAAAAATCGCAATACACAAACGCATCGCCTGATCTTCATTTCATTAAGCCTTACAAAGGAAAGTTACATCTTAAGACAGATACGAAAAGAAAAAAATACATAAGGCCCAAAAGTTCCGGCCTGACAGAAATCAAACGCCCCGCCACGCAGGCCTAGTCATCGCCCAAATCTGGGGAACAATCCCCAGGGCTGCCTGGACTCCCGAGAGCCGAACCCCAGTCCCAGTTTGGGGAGCCCTGGAAAGGGTCATCAGAAGCTCCTTCTTCATCCCTGTCGCTCAGGCAACCAAGACCCTCGCTGTCATCAGAGTCATGGCTGCTATCTTCCCAGTCCCTTCCAAAGGGAACGGCCCGGGACTCGTCGCAGGTGCGACAGCCTGTCTTCTTCACAGGCGAAGAGGGACCTGACGCCAAGGAGGAATCAATGTCAGAGTTGGGGTCAAATTGTTCAGGGTGCAGCCATGGAAAGCACTCATGTCATCCCCTGTCATAACAGCCCCCTCCCTGGGAGCAACGCCTAAACCTAGGCGCAGCAGGAGGCGAGGACCTCCTAGGGCGTTTGCCCATCCTAACAGAGGCCTTCTGACTCCTCCGGCGAAAATGAAGTCGTGAACGGCGACTCCGGCGAACAGCTAGGTAAGCAGCACGAGCATATCGAAGCCTCCAAAAACCTCTGAAGATGAAAGTAACATGCCTAACTCCACGACGAGTTACACTTTTTTTGATCCAAGCCATGATTAAAGACAGAATGAAGATTGGAAATGGGTCATAAAAATAGTGAAGGAGGATGCAATTTATACAGAAAACAGAAGCAGGGCATTAATGGTGCCCCAACCACTTCCGCAGGGAAGAGAGCCAATCATCGAACTGGCACACTGCCCAAAAATTCTCTAAGCAAAGGAAGGTAATCATAGCAAAAGACGTTTGAACTCCCTGCGTGCCCAGAGGAATTAAAGCATGTTCCCTCGGGAACATGCGACACATTTAATGCAAATATCCAAGGAGACAACCTCCCGCCGTCCCAAAGCAAGACGTCGCCTGCCGAGCAGGAACCCCGCTCCTCCTCAGCCGGCGAGGGCCAATTGATGGGAGTCGGTTGCTTGCCTTTGGCCGCCTGCCAATCAGGCCCCAGGGCGACCAGTCCCAGAAAGAGGAAAGGTCTGCCCAGCAGCCTTTCCATCAAAGTCATTGAAATCTCCAAGTGTGACCCTAATCCCTTGAGCCATCCGCCAAACAGAGCAGACCAGGCCTCCCGCCTGCTTCCAGGGCGTTCCGGCCTAAACAGAACCGAAGGAGAACCGAGGACCCATCCGTCATTTTGCCTAAGGTAAGGGGAAATGGGTGGACAAGGTGAGTCCACGTGTCGCGCCAACATCCACCCATTTCCCTCCTCTTCTTTCTCTTTTCCTCTCTCTTGTGGGAAGGTATAAATACTTACCCATTTCCCACATAAGAGAGGTTGGATTTTCTCTCTCTAGACTCTTACTCCTAAAAACGCCACCTAGTTCCTCACGAGCTAGGTCCGTCAAGGCATTTCACGGACTGACTTAGGCATCGGAGAGGGTTTCCTCGGACAACCTCCGAGGCCCTGTGCGTTCATTGTGCAGGGAGCAGGCCATTTCCGCCGGGAAGGTCCGATCGTGGGAGTGAGAGAAAGGGGAGACCAAGGGAAATCAAACGGTCAATTGTTCACCATTAACCCGATTATACAGCCCGGATCCTAGGCCGGGTGAATTGTTTCCGTGACCGGAACAAATTTATTACGCACTCCATAAAAGTAGTAAAATTTATTTTACATCGAAAAATTATAATAAGGTGATGTAGTCAAAATCAAAATATATACTCCTCCGGACACTATTTTTTGCTCCATTATCCCAATATTTGTGAGGATTATTTCAATGAAATGACCCAAAAAAATAGTGTCCGGAGGGAGTATATAAAAGAGACTTAGGACGGTAAGCTGATGGAAAAGAGAAATCATTTGTGTTTAGATATTAACCAAAAAAATTTGAGTTCTAATTTTTTTTAAGACTAAAACTAAGTAGAATTATCGCATATCGAAAAATTATAATGAGGTGATGAAATTATATACTCCCTCCGTTCAAGTCCAAGCTTCCCTTTTACTTTTTCACGTTTGCCAATGCGCATTTTGCATCGTTAATATCTTTCGTAACATATTAGTAAAAGATATGGAAATTGGATATTAATAATGTACTTTTAAAGACGAATCAAATAAGATCACACATGAATATATTTTCTCTAATAGATTGTCGTGAATATCGAAAGTTCTCCTTAATTGTGAATAGTGTCGAAAAGAGAAAAGGGAAGCTTGGACTTGAACGGAGGGAGTATCACAAATAAAAGACCTCATTCGTTTTTAGATATTAACAAAAAAAATTGTAGTCTTATAAAAGCTCTAAAAGCTATATAAATTTAAGTAAAAATTATCCAACATCGAGAAATTATGTAAGGTGATGAAATTCTACTATATAAATATAAGTAATCATTCGTTTTTAAATATCAATGAGAAATCTTTTGAGTCCTAAAAAGCATTTTTAAGACTATAGATTCAAGTAGAATTATCTTACATTAAAAAATTATAAGTTGATTGAATTTTATTATTCCTATATAATTAAGAGTAATCATTCGTATATCTCAACTTGAAATCTTTTGAGTTCTATAAGAGATTTTAAGGCTATAAACTTAAAGTAGAATTATCCACATCGCAAAATTATGATAGGGTGATGAAATTGTACATCATCATCAATAAGAGAAATTTTTCCTTTTTAGGTCTCGCTTGGAATGGAGATAATTATTCCGAGGGTAATAGAGCAAAAATGAACTAAAAATGAATGAACTTGTTGCTTGATTGTGACATTTTATGGTGTAAAAGGCATATGAGGGGGTAATAATTACCCCCGTTGGGGGGTAATGCATTACTTGGGGGGAGAGGAGAGTAATAATCCCCCCCCCCCAAATAAGCTAGATTTCCTTAATTTTCTTCATTTCCGCTTAGCATCATCACTACTTTCCATTATTTTTCAGTTCATTTTTGCTCTATTACCCCCGGAACAATTACCCCAATTCCAAACGAGCCCTTAGATGTCACTTTTTTTTAGTCTTATAATAACTTTTAAAACTATAAATTGAAGTAAAAATTATCCAAATCGAAAAATTATAATAAGGTGAGAAAATTCTACTGTTTTTTTTTGCAAGAAAGTGTATGACTCTTTATTCATCCTTTAAGGGCAAATATTGAGACTAGTCTTACAAAAAAACTATCCACTATGTGTATATAATACACAAGAATTAAGCTACTAACTCCCTAATCAAGTCAATATTCTGTCCTCTGAGTTTTGTAATTACATCAAATTTCACAAGCTTAGTTAGAGTATGAACCGATCTAGCTCGATCCTGAAAAATCCGTGCATTTCTTTCTGCCCATATGTAATACAGTGCAGCAGCCAACATGCCTCTATACCACTTCTGTCTCCAATGCGTCCTGGCATTCCTAATTACACACCATTTCATTTCCAATTGAAGGTTATAACTCCTGCCCTTTGTACTTGTCCAGTCCATCAGAATCTGCCAAACTTCATGAGAGTAAGAAGAAGCAAAGAACAAATGATCATGCATCTCACATGCTCCGACACACAGTACACACCTATTAACCACGCTAACTCCCCTTTTTTGTATACTATCTAGTGTTGCAAGTTTATTTTGCCCAGCCAATGATGCTATTAGGCCATGCTTAGGCACCTCATATTGGCCTTGCACAGCCGTCAACCATTTCCTCTTAAGTCCCTTATACCGGAACCAATTGTATGCTGCATTTAAATGGAAAATACCTCCTGCTGCCCAGTCCTGTATCAGCTCTTTAGCTGCTGCAATGCTTCCTGCCCCATCAATAAGATCCTCTCTAATTTTTAAAATACTTCTTATAGTAGTTGCATATCTTTCCTTATTTTGTATCTCCCATATACTTTGATTCCCAAGAATATAATATTTGTTCCATTGGTCCCAAAGATCGTTACTGTCATCCATCAATTTCCACATTCGATAGCTCAGTTGGGCTTTATTCCAAGTTGAGACGTCCACCCCATTAAATCCTCCTTCATCCCATGGGATACACATACTATCCCAACTCTTAAAGATCGTCATCTTCCTAGTATTAGAACCTGTCCAAAAATAGTTTCTGCAAAGAGACTTAATTCTGTGCAACACATTAATCGGAAGAACAACATTACTGCTCCAGTAATTCAGAATGCCAAAAACGACCGAATTGACCAGTTGCATTCTGCCAGCATATGTGAGCAAACTAGCAGACCAGCAGCTAAATTTTGCTTGAATTTTATCCAAAAGCCCAGAATAATGCGCTAGTCTATTGGAAACATCATTCAATGGGAGGCTTAAATATCGACAAGGAAAAGAGCCTTGCTTAAACCCAGTCTCCTGAAGGATGCTTCCCTTTATTTACTTCATTAGAGACATCCCCAAAATATATGTCTGTTTTGTCCTTGTTAATTAACCTGTAAGCCTGACTCCTCAGCAAACTGATCTAGAGCCTCCAAAGCAGTAGCTGAGGGAACATCCCCCCTCATGAAAATCATAAGGTCGTCCGCGAATATGAAATGATTAAGCTTCAGCTTGCTACACTTGGGATGAAACGAGATCTGAGGTTTCAGTCCAATCAGTCTTAATCGACGAGATAACATCTCCATACACATTACAAAGAGATAAGGGGATAAAGGGTCCCCTTGTCGAACTCCACTTTTCCCCTTAAAAAAACCACACACCACCACCATTTATTTTAAAAGAAAACCAAGATCCTGTAATACAACTGAGTATCTAGCCAATAAACACGGGAGAAAAGTTCAGACCTTTCAACATATCAGCAATGAATTTCCACTGCAACGAATCGAATGCTTTCTTCAAATCGATTTTCATCAAACACCTAGGAGTAAGCAGTTTCCTACCATATCCTTTAATCAGGGCCTGTGAAAGAGCTATATTGTCTTGAATATTTCTTCCTTGAACAAATGCAGCCTGTTCTGGACCAATCAAATCTCCGATCACTTGTTTCAGTCTATTTGTGAGAAGTTTACTAATGGTTCTATACAACACCGAGCAACACGAAATTGGCCTGTAATCCAACACTGTTTGGTAGACCTTTTTCTTAGGTATGAGGGTTAGAATTGTGGTGTTAGCTTGCTCAACAAGCTTACCCTTCAAAAAAAATTCTCATACAGCATTACAGAAATCCTGTTTAACTATACTCCACGAAGATTTAAAAAACCCTGACGAGAAGCCATCCGGACCCGGACTCCTAGTAGAGCCAATAGAAAATGAAGTCCCTCTAATCTCTTCTTCCGTAGGGATTTCCAACAGACCTCCCCAATCCTCCTTTTGAACCAAATTACCCTGGCTAAGCATTTGCTTATCAAGAGGGGATAAAACAACCTCCCTCCCTAACAGCTCTTCATAATATTCCACAAACCCACTGGCTACTTCTAGAACCCCTTCTCTTAAATCCTCTTTTGCATCATTAATTGAACCTATTACCTGTTGTAACCTCGGCTCTTTCACCCTCGAGTGGAAGTAGGCTGTACCAGCATCATCTAATATTAGATTCTCCATCTTGGCCCGTTGATGAAGGATACTCAACTCAGCCTGTTTTAGAGCCTTATAATTATTAGCAATATTTCTTTCCTCCAGCAATAACTCTTCCGTGAGAGGAGACCCCTGCAATCTACTTTAACAATCCTCTAGAGCAGCCTCCACTTCAGCAATTCTCCTGCCTATATCAGAATAATTGCGCTTATGCATTTCCTTTAAGGCCTATTTAACATTTTTTAGCCTACAAAAAAGTTTGTACCCCTCTGTTCCAAAAACCTTTTTCCTCCAAGCAACACTAACCACTGTATGATACTCAGGGTGCTGAGTCCAACAATCAAGAAAACTAAATCGCTTAGCCACCTTTACCTCAGTTAGTACATTAACCAGTATTGGCGAGTGATCTGAGACACAAGCATTCATATACTGTGCATTAGAGTTCATAACATTAGAGGCCCAATGGAGATTAATTAGAGCTCTATCCAACTTTGTCCAAACTCTTGAGTTTGGGTCTTCTTTATTCGTCCATTTGTATTCACATCCCTGACTTGCCATCTCCTCCAATCTACTCTTACCTAAGCATGAGTTAAAAGCATCCATCTCATCATCAATCAAATCCAACCCTCCTACCTTTTCACTCCTGTTTATGATGATGTTAAAATCTCCTAGAACAAGCCAATTATGCACTTGTTTACTTAAAAGGACTAGATTAGCCCAGAGAGCTTCCCTACCCTTAGCATCATTATAACCATACACTATTGTGATACAGAAATCAACCCTAGTTTCATGATGATGAACTGCAACATGGATAAACTGGGCATTAACCATAAGAACCTGAAGACTTACTGTTCTAGGGTCCCATAAGATCCAGATTCTACCATTGTAATGCTCTTTATAGTTACATTGAGCGTGATACCCCTTGAACTTAGTATTTATTATCTTTTGTGCATTCTGTTCTTTTATCTTGGTTTCAAGAACACCCATAACATCAATCCCTTTCCCCTTCATTAGCTTAAGAATTTCATTTTGCTTTAGGGGTTCGTTACCACCTCTTATGTTCCAAGTAGCAACAATCATAATTGTTTATCTGGTGGGACAGCCTCCTCTGCAGAAGGAACAAATTCCTCCTCAGCCGCAGTGTTCTGTAGAATCTCAAAACGATTAGGAGTCAAGACAATATCATTTGAGTCTACCTTTCCCGTTACCTCTAAGCCACTTCTAGTGCCTTTCACCTTAAGGTCTAACCCAGCACATCCTGAGCATTGCACGACTGGAGTAAAACCTGTGTCAGATGATGAATGCATAGCCTGACCTATCCCATCAGCGTGTGTAACATTCAACTCCAACCCAAGGCCTCCAGCGGCAGAACACCTAGTGCCTGGGGTCCACAACCAGTGATAATCAGGCCACTAGAGGGCTCTTCCCTAGGAGGTCCACAATGCTTTACAGTCAAGGAGGAATCAGATTTCCCCCCTCACTGAGGTACCACCTCGCTCCTGAGGGACATCCTTCCTCGGAGTATATCGGACCATACTCTTACCAGAAGCGATGTTAGCCTTTTGTTTCTCCTATTTGCAATGCTCTTTGACATGTCCCAGTTTGCCACACCCTTTACAGTAATAGGGTAGCCATTCATACTCAATTCTTTGAAGAGATTTACCCAGAATTGGGATGTTAATTGTTACTGAATCTGGCAATTCCTTGGAGACATCAACCTCCACTAAGACTCGCGCAAACGATAACCTCTTTTTGTAAGTTGTTGTAGTGTCTGCGAACATTGGCCTTCCAATTGCACTAGCCATCTTACTGAGTACTGATTCGGTCCATAGTATGGATCAAGATCAGGGAAAAGAACCCAAACTGGAAGAATGGAGACTTTATCCATTTCTTGAGAAAACACAGGGCTCCATTGCTTTAGAATCAAAGAATTATACTCAATCTGCCATGGCCCTCCTCTAAGAACCGTCTCCATATCCTCCTGATTAGAAAACCTGAACGAAAACCAACCCTTCTTGAAGTACTGTACCGCCGACATTCCAACATGATTCCAATTCTTAGAGACAAAGTCTGTCATCTGCTTTATTGTGGGCTTAGCACCCAATACATTTCCCATTAGTGTATTCTTCCATAGTTGTAATTCTGATTCAAAATCATCCAACGCTATGTCAATTTCAGTTGAGTTCGCACAATGTTCAGCAAAGTGCAAACCCATCCCAATTTTCTGTTCCCTAGATTTATTTATCCAAGAAGACGACTTAGGCTGAGAGTTCTTGATATTCTGAATTCCCTTCATACTTTCATCCATCTTCAAATTGTCTGGGTTTTCCTTCTCTTCACAATTAGAGGCCAGCTTTTCACTGTCCATAGAATTCACAGAGCCCGCTTCCATACCAGTAATCTTCTGTGCTGATTGAAAAGCTTGATTAATCAAGTCATTGATCGACGAACTGCTTTTCAACTGTTCGGGTTTCAGTTTCCTCCATCCCTGATTGCTTATCAGACTCCAAAATTGTATCAGTAGCTTCCTTTTGTTCATGTGATTCTTGTCGCACTTTGTTTTTTAGGCGGTCTTCCTCTTCCCCGACCTGTACCCGATGTAGTCATGGTCGTTGATGGCTTCCTTCGAGAGAGAATTCTTTCTCTAGAATCGAAAAGAGAGAAAAAAGGAAAAAAATTCTACTGTATTATATAAATAAAAGTAATCATTATATTTAGATATCAATCTGAAATCTTTTGAGTCCTAAAAGAAGTTCTTAAAATTACGAGTATAAATTTAAGTTGAATTATCATACATCGAAAAATTATGATGAGCTTAAGAAATTTTATACTATATCATAAATAAAAGATATCATTCGTTTTAGATATTAACGAAAAAACTTTCGAGTCTTATAACAACTCTTAAGTCTTAAGGCTATAAATTGAAGAAAAAAGATCCCACATCGAGAAATTATAATAAGATGATGAAATTTTATTACATTAATAAAATGAATCATCCGTCAACCAGAAATGTTTTTAGTCATAAAAAGAGTTCAAGTAAAATTATTCCACATCGATAAATTATGCTGAGGTGATGAAATTTTATATCATAAATAAAAGAAATCATTCGTCCTTATATATCATTACATCAACCCAAAAAAATTCTAAGAATAACAAAACGTACATCATCAGTGTATTTATTATTATACTTCGTAGAAGATACTTGAAAAGTCTTCTTAATTTTTTTAAATGTAATTAATTACTATAATATACTACTAATAACATGATTTAAGATTTTTATTTGTTTAAGAAAGTGAGATAATGTAAGAGATTTATATTTGACAATTTATAGAAATTTTCTGAAAGTGTTGCATAGTCTCACGTGTACTTAGTTAATCATATGAGTAATATTTTAATCCTATACTAGATCAATTACTTATACATTTATTGTGTAAGAAATAAACACATCTATTTATACCATCATGAAATTTAATTATTCATATCACCATAGGTCCATATACATGCTACGTACAATATGTTTTTGAATTATGTATGTCAAATTGGTTCTCTTACTTTATATTGATACGTAAGTATTATTTGTCATTTTATTTATTAGTTATTCCATTTATAATAATAATAATCCGTAGATAATATTGTTGAATGCAAAACTTATAGAGTAACAAGTAAATATTCCATATAAATATAAATGAATATTGGTACGAATATGTAGTTGTAGATGTACTTGTGTGCGGGGTATTTTAATTAGTCTTTCTAAGAATTCTAACTATAATGTACGCCTATAGTTTAATTTGATGTTTACCATAAATATTACCTACCTAAAAACACATTCACGTATATGGATAGTAATCGTTTACTATTATGCATAATAACTTGATGTCATTATCAACGTCACTAAAAATCGGCCCGTGCATCGCACGAGCTTTCCAACTATTATATTATATTAATAAAGCAGGAACTTTTCAAGCGATATGATTGGTCCAAATTTTTTAATATATTTTTTAAGTTAAATAAAGAATATAAAAATTTGTATATGAAAAAAAAACCTACTTAAGACTCGATTTTTTTTTTAAAATTTAAATAAAGAATATAAGAATTTGTATAAGAAAAAAAAACAATCTTACTCCATTTAAGACTCAAAAAATTATCACTATATAAACCGACGATATCACCTCATAAGGCAAAAACATGGACAGCTACAGCGAACGCTTAGTCAATTCTGTTGATAATTGTTTTAATATTTATTTATTCATCCTCAAAAAATATAAAATTATAATTTTGAATTTTTAAGTAATTATTATTAATAATTATTGTAGTTTAATATATTTTTTAATTTAAATAAAAAATATATAGAAATTTGTGTAGGGAAAAAATAATCCTACACGAGTACGGAGTATTATTATGTTGAGGTGATAAAATTCGATATAAATAAAAGCAATAATTCGTTCTTAGATATCAACCAACAAATTTTTGAATCTTAAAAAAGTTTCTAAGATTATAAACTTAAATAAAAATTATCCCACATAGAAAAATTATAATGAGGTGATGAAATTCTATATAATAAAAGTAGTCATTCGTTCTTAGATATCAAGCAACAATTTTTTGAGTCTTAAACAAAGTTCATAAGATTATAAATTTAAGTAAAAAAATTCTCATATCGAAAAATTACAATAGAATGATGATCTATATTACTCCTGAGATTATAAATAAGTGATATCATTCGTTCTTAGATATCAAACAACAATCTTTTGAGCAAGATTATAAACTTAAATAAAAATTCCACATCGAAAAATTGTGACGAGTTGATGCAATTCTTTATTATAAATAAGAACAATCATCGTTTTTCGATATCAATTAACCATCTTTTTTGGGTGTTAAAAAATTACCGAAGCTTAAAAAATTATCGAAAAATTATGATGCAGTGATGAAATTCTATATAATAAATAAGAGCAATGGTACGTTCTTAGATAACGACCAACAATCTTTTATTTGAGTCTTAAAAAAGCTCATAAGATTATAAACTTAAGTAAAAATTATCCTACGTCAGAAAATTATGATGAGGTGATAAATCCTACGGAGTATATTAATAAGAGTAGTCATCCGTTCTTAGATATATATCAACCAAGAATTAAAAATAATGATGCGGTAATGAAATTTTATATAGTTAATAAATAAGAGAAATCATACGTTCTTAGGGCTCGTTTGGTTACTCTCCTAATTACCGGGAAGTGCAAAATCTCGGAAAGTGCATTTTCAGGGAGTTGTTTGGTTGCCCATTTCATGGGAATTGTCACTTCCCAGGAATTGTCACTTTCTCCATAATGGGAGAAGTTACTCACCAAGCCCCCCTTTGGTGTGTAGAACTTCCCGCATGAATAGAAGTCATTTCCCACATGGCAACCAAACAATATTTTTGTAATTTCCATGAAATACAAATTCACGTGAATTTAAATCCCGGTAACTTCATCTTCCCATGGTGAACCAAACGAGCTCTTAGATATCAATGCAACCAACAATCTTTTGAGTCTTTCATAAAATTTAAGTAGAAATTAGCACACATCAAAAAATTACGATACTTGATTGGTCCGTTTCATCAAAACTCAATTCAGGAAAAATATCATGAATAATAAAAAAATCAAGTTGAGAATCTTTTAATTGTTATAATAATATTTATATATTTAATCCATTATATTAATGTGATGTTTTACCATTTAAAATAAAAAACTTTTAAGTTTCATTTAACAAAAAAATTAACGTAACAAAAATATACAAATGGAATAGTTAGATTTTGTGGTATAAAATGCTTTCATTAGTGTATAAATTTCATATTATTTACTCAAAAAGTGATGAATCTATTATTGCATGTATAAAAAACGTAAAATTTCTCACTTCGAAAAATTATAATGAAGCGATAGAATTTTATTATATAAATAAGAAGAATCTTCCTTGCTTAGATTTAAACAAAAAAGTCTTCTTAATTCTTAAAAAGAATTGTTAAGACTATAAACCAAAACAATTTTAAACTTTAAAAAGAGCTATTAAGAATATAAACAAAAGTCCCACATTGAAAATTTATAATTCTATAAATAAAAGTAATCATTCGTCCTCAGATATCAACAAAAAAACTTTTTAAGTCTTAAAAAGAGCGCTCTTATGAATATAAACCTTAAGTTAAATTGTCTCACATCGAAAAATTATACTTCGTACTATAATGTGACATAATTCTATTATATAAATAAGAGTAATCATTCGTTCTTAGATATTAACCAAAAATCTTAAAAATTATAATGAGGTAGTCATCGATTTCTATTATATAAATAAGAGTAATAATTCGTTATTAGATATTATTGTGCAGTCTCACCAATTTATACAATCATCCAACTTAGTATCCTTATCAATGTCATTAACAAGCGGCCCGTGCATCGCACGGGCTTTCCAACTAGTATATATTAATAAAGTGGGAACTTTTTGGGCGATATGATTGGTCCAAATTTTTTAATATTTTTTTAAAGTTAAATAAAGAATATGAAAATTTGTATATGAAAAAAATCTTACCCCACCTAAGACTCGATTTTAAATTTAAATATAGAATATATGAATTTGTATAGAAAAAAACAATTATACTCCATTTAAGATTCAAAAATTATCACTATATAAACCGACAATTATCATCTCATTAGGCAACAAAAATTGGACAACGACAGCGTGAAACACTTAGTTTTGTTTGATACGAGTAATTGTTTTAATATTTATTTACTCACCCTCAAAAAATATATAATTAAAATTTCGAATTTTTTAAATAATTATTATAGTTTCAATATATTTTTTAATTTAAATAAAGAATATATAGAAATTTGTGTAGGAAAGAAATAATCCCACACGAGTATTATGATGAGGTGATGAAATTCTATAGAAGTAAGAGCAATAATTCGTTATTAGATATCAATTAATAATATTTTGAATCTTAAAAAAGTTGCTAAGATTACAAACTTAGATAAAAATTATCGTACATCGAAAAATTATGATGACGTGATGAAATTCTATATAAATAAAAGTAATCATTTATACTCCTTCCCCTTCTTCCACTTTACTCTTGGGAAGAAATCAAGAAAGATAAAATAAAAGAAAGTGGTGTCACAAATAATATGAATCACAATATATATATATATATATATATATATATATATATATAGAGAGAGAGAGAGAGAGAGAGAGAGAGAGAGAGAGAGAGAGAGAGAGAGAGTTGAGATCGGGTGAGAACCTATCTCTCAATGAGAACTGTGAGAACTATTTAGAACCATTAGATCTTATTCACATCTAATGCTTGACATTATTCTTAAAAACATTCACTCTTCCTTTAACAAAATAAAACAAATCCGTTTATTTCTCTCTCTCTCTCTTCCTTCTCTTTCTTTCTCTCTTCCTTCTCATTCCCTTCATCAACAATGGCTGAAATTGAAGAAAAAAATTCAATAAAATTCACCAAAAATCAAGAAAAGGCAGATGAAGCTTTGTTCATCAATGCAAATTCAGGAGATTTGTTGCATAACCTTAATAAATTAGGGTTCCGGCATAAAATTGGGGAATTAGGGTTCTTGAAATTAGGGTTCTTAATAAATTAGGGTTCAGGAGATTTTTGTGTAATTAGGGTTCTTGAATATCAAATTAAGTGTTCTTGTTTTCTCTGAACACCTATCGTGGAATTATTCAATGCTTCATTCCCTTCTAATTATACTTCTATTAATCATCTTATTTGTTACACTACTTTTACAGTAGTAGTTGTAGCCACATTACAATTTAAAAAGGGTACGTTAAAAGTGAAAAAAAGTACGCTAAAATTGAAATTAAAAAAAGGGTACGCTAAAATTGAAATTGAAAAATGGTAAGCTAAAATTGAAAAAAAAGGTATCCTAAAAGTGAAAAATGGTACGCTAAAATTTAAAAAGTATACGCTAAAATTTAAAAATGATACACTAAAATTGAAATTGAAAAAGGGTACGCTAAAAGTGAAAAATGGTACGGTAAAATTGAAATCGAAAAAGGGTACGTTAAAATAGAAAAAATGTGTGAACATGACGTAGGTCCACCCCGACGCGGCCATGCGCGGGTTTGGGTAGGCGAATGAATCTCGTGGTGAGATTGTTCTCGGGTTCGAAATTTAAGTCAAAATGGAGTCGCCACCGAATTTTGTGGTTATTCGGAACCATACGAGCCCACTCTATGTCGTCATGGGCTGTACACAAAGTACGGCCCGCTTTGATTTCAGAGTTTATGGGGCTCGTCCCTTTGCATTGCAATATCGATACCGTTTAAATTGGCTTTCGTATATAGAATGACTCTCGTGCGCCAATGGTTTCGGGCATCCGAAAACCAAGGTTCTGAGTAAGGGGTGAGGGTACGTGTTGGGAAGCCCACTAAGGACACCCAACCCCGCCCGCACATGGCGGCCTCTACTAAGACATCGTTCGTGTTCGTGTGCGCGCGCTAGTAAAATGACTAAATGATATGCAAACAGCGTTTTCAGGCTAAGCATGCGAGTTGTTGATTAACTACGTCATTTAATGCATCTTGATTCACGTCAAAGTGATTTAGCATGCGATGTTCATTTAAATAAATAAATGGCAAACATCAAATAATAGAAAACTCGTAAATAAATTACAAATTACACGGGCGGAATACAACCCAGAATTCACAATACAACGAGCGATAAAATAGAATAATCGAATAGGAAATGGTAAACGTTAACTAGAAACGGACCCGTATATAATAAATATAAACTAGACCGTAAGTTGTGCAAACGGACGAACTTCGATTAAATACACATTATATTGTTGTGTATTAAACGGAGGACGGAGATATGGAACCTAGACGTGGTGCTAGCCCGATCCCGAATCTCGATGCCTTGTCCCGACTTATCACATCGAGGAATAGAGTCTAAATTAATCATGTGTTGGATACGACTAAAGAGTCGTCGACACAAGATTAATAGTGCGAGACCGTCGATCAAAGTCGTTTTAAGTGATATGATATGCATGAGTTTTGAAAAATAGGATCACGTGATTGACTTTACACGTGTCGACTAAAAGTCGTAAAAAAAGACGAGCCTCAAAATATGGAAATATGTCGCGAAAGTCGCCTATTAATGTAAGAATCGAAGAGGATAGAAAGGCGAGAAAACGAGAAAGAGGAGCTCGGCCAATCAGGCCTCCCCGCGAGTCGCCTGACCGGCGCGCGACTCGCATGGGGGTCTGGCCGCTTTTTTAATTTGTTTGAATTCGATAATTGACCGAGTTAAATAAAAATATTGCATTATTTAAATTCAACTCGGTTCTCGATGTCATAAACGTGTATTATACGATAATGAGACCGTTATCGGGATTTTATGAAATATGCTATTATGTGATTGAAAATTTTGATTAGTGACGAAATTATAGTCCTCCGCGTCACGGCATCGATACTAATCCTCAAGGATTATGTGATGTCGGTTTTCGCCTCAACGGATCTCGTACTAATCTTAGAAATGGAGTCTTACGCGTTCAACTATGAGCAATCACGATCGCGTTATGCCCTTGAGTACATTGGGGCAGCGCTCCTCGAAAGGGTGTCACCTCCGTCGTGACTCGTAAAGGGATTAAACGGACTTTGGATGATCGTCGTAGTCAAGCGTGTTAAGATCCAAATTTTAATATTATATATATATATATATACACACACGGTATTAATATGTTAATGACGATAATTAAATGTTAGAGGTTAGATACAATAAATAACAAAAAAAGTTAGATTGCGATAAATGAAATGTTAGTAGCAAAATTAAAATAATGTTAGTAACTGAATTAAAATGTTAGTGTTACTATGTTAATAATAATAATAATAATAATAATAATAATAATATTAATAATATAATCGAAAAAGAGAAAGGAGAAAGGAGATGTGGGGATTTGAATTACACCCTCAACCTACATGCTTAAATGGCCTCGGAAACGGACTCGTAGTAGCAGCGTGTGCGCGGGAGTGTCGAGATACGTAGGGTGAGTTATGGTGTGTGTCTTTGACGAGTTTTGATCTCGGGATTTTGAATATGTATGTGTGTGTATGTGTATGAGTGCCTAGAACTCAAAAATGATGAAGGTTTAAGATGTGTAAGGTGGAATGAGGTTTGAAAGGGTTGGAAAAACCTTGTTTTGAAGGTGATAAAAGGTTAAAAAAAAGTTGTGTAATGTGTTGGGGTGATGGGGTATTTATAGGGAAATACCCCGGTTTAGGGTCACTCAATCGAGTGGCGCGGGTGCACTCGACCGAGTGCCCGGTCTGGGTCTGGATCGGCCGGTTTATGGCCTTACTCGACCGAGTGGATGTGAGCCACTCGATCGAGTGGGTGTGAATAGAGGGAGTGTAAATAGGGCATGATTTGTTGCCTATTTTTGAAAGGATTTGGTTGTTGTGACTTGATTCATTTTGTGTATTTGGACATAATGTAAGGCTGGTTCGTCTCGGAATTCGACTTTGACCGGGTTTTGACTCGGTCGCTAAAAGACGGTTTTATTTCCGGTGACGGTTTTGACCCAAATTAGTCTCATTTTATTGGAAACGACCCACTGGGCCTGAATTCGAGGTCTGTTTTGAGAGATTTGCACTCTGCTAAATGCCCACGTCGGATACTATTGATTCCGAGTCCGTATTCGAGCGTATTAAGTCACGTTTACGTCCGATCATCATCGGGTGTTTTGTCGGGAACTGCTATAGACACTAGCAGGCAAAATGCGGGTGTCTACAGAGCCCCCACTCTGACTGAGGCTTGGACAAGGCGAAAGTCAGAGTAGCTACCAGGCCAATCGCAGATTACGACCTGGCAGCCTTCCGGTCGGGTCGTTTATAGTCCGTTAGACTCGCGTGAAGGGCTCGCCAGCCATAAGAAAAGGGTCATACCTGTCCTGATGATGATAGCTCCGTGGGGAGTCGAACTTGCCTTTGAAGTCATAGGTGTACCCGTATGCCGACACATCACATTTTGGATGTAGCATTCCAGGAGAAACACCGACTCACGCTGGGGAGTAAAGTAGTTGCACGGGACTTGCTTCTGAAGTCTTGGGTGTACCCGTATGCCAACACATGACAACTTGCATGTAGCATTCCAGGAGAAACACCGCCTTTGATGTTCCGTTGGGAAGCACTAGCTGGTACCTGAAATGTTAGATACATAGGCAGAAATAACAGACATAGCAGATAGCAAGATAGCACATAGGAAATGCAATTAGCATCTATAGACTGACTTGCGCTGGGGAAAATGGTTTTTGCTTCATTTTGAAATCGAAGTCCTGAAAGCAACTCACGTGCTAAGAGATAGGTTTTAAAAATTGAAAGGGGTAGAAAAGAAATTTGCAGTTTAAATAGACTGAAATTTGACCTTGTCGAAAAGGATTTTATCAAATGGCTAAGTTTTGCAAATTTCAAAGCAAGAATTTTGAAGTGAAAATTTGAGGAGGGAGGTACCGACAGACTCGACTCTGGACGTGACAGGACGACGAGTTGACAGACACGACTTGGACTCTCGAGGGGTTGGACTGTGACTCGGTAGGGGGTGGGCCACCTAAGATGAAAAGACTCTTAAGTTGCGCTATTTCGTAGCCTAGGCGAGTGGCAACACGGTCGAACATACATCGAAATGGGAAGGATGTGTCATAGTCTGTAATGAGACTGCTTCTGCAGGACTCAGCAGTGGCAATGTTGTAGTCTAGTGTTCTTTGAATGTTTGGTTTTGGGGGTACATTCCCAAAGTGGGTGTTGCTTCGAGTCCTTGATAGATTCTCATCTTTGACTGAGCCGAGTACTAGGACACTCTATAGAGAGGAGGCTAGTTTTTGAAAATATTTGGATTATGTGGGTAGATGGAGAACTTATGCCTAAGAGAAGCCCCCAGGACGACAAAGCTAACTGTTGAGAACATGACAGTGTCGTGATAGGAATGATGGTGCTTTTTTGAACTTGTGTCAATGTGGGTGGTTGTGCCTTTGTTGAAAGGCTGCCTATGTATTCACGTGTAGTGAAATCAAACCAAGCCGTAGTTCAGTGGATTGGAAGATATATTATGGTGCCTAGTTTATTAGGGCTTTGTGTGTAACTAGCCATAGCGATGGTGTAGGCTAGGTGAATTCCCAATGATGTCTTGATCAAAGGGCTAGAACAGTTAGAATGTTGATCCCATGACTGTGAGCGTTCTCCGGGGTATCCCCCAGAGGTGGTGTGAACTATTTGGGCATGTTCTATGCCGACCGCAGGTCGAGTTCCCGTGTTTGGTGTTGGTAACTGGTTTGGATGTTTTTGGAAATGTGGTGCCAGGTAGAAAGTGGCATTGATGATTCGAAATCTGGAGCTCGATTTTGTGGAGCTAAGGCTTCGAGGGTAAGGTATTGTAATGTGGTAGGAAAGGGGGAAGTCGAGTAAAAATGACTCGAACTTCAATCGCGGTAGGTTGATAATGCGGGATCTGATTTCAATGTCTGGCCCTAATGGTTAGGGGTATCCTATGGAGCTTGAATCCTCAAAATTCCGGGCTGTCTCTTAGCCTAGGTCTCGGGAAGGTCTTGAGGGTTGTGATGTGGGAAGGCTAGATGTGGTGTTAGCTGACCAGCTTAATTGTCTCTTCCCTATTCGATGGTATGGGCATTGATAATTTTTGAATTGACCGTACCCCGGTCAAGGGATTTTCACTTGAGTTGAACGTTGACCACGGTCATGGGTATTTGAATTTTTTTTGTTTTTGTATTTTATTTGGGTTGACCTCTTAGCCCCGGTCGTGGGATCCTTCACTTGAGTTGACTGTGTCCCGGTCAAGGGATTGATCGTATCTGGTCGAGGGATGTTGAGAGTTCTTTTTTGGTCATGGCCAGCTCTTTTGTTTCGGCCTTTTGCTTTTTTTCTTTGGACTTCTGTTTTTTGTCCAGTTTTTTTTTTCCGGCTATCCCTCCCTTTGATGTTGTGGGTGGATATGGGGGTGGGCCCATCGGTTGGATTAGGCTTGTGGAGCTAAACCTTTGTAAGGTGTAAGCCTAGTTGGTGAGTGCAACTCGCGGTGGAGTACTCTACGGTAAGCATGGTGATTTGGATCTCGGTATTGTCATCATAATTCCGAGCAGGCTTAGTGGGAGCATCGTCCCGAGTTGGGTATTTTTGGCATCAAGCCTATAGAGTCACGATGCTTCTTTTTTGCTTTTGGTCAGACTAACGCCTAAGGTAGGGATTGATCAGTCTTATTGGAGGGGTGTTTATTGTGGGAAATGGGCTTGCCTTCCGTCTTGAACCCAAACTAGGAGACTACCTAGATTTGTCATAGGATTCGATACTGCTCCTACTAGGGGTAGTTATGTGGCTGTCTATGCCGGACATGGAACAGGTAAGGGAAAACATGGGTCTCAGTTCCTGCAGTCATTATAGATGTGCCTATAATAGTCACGTGCATGTGCTCACAGTGTATGATGGTGTTCATCATGTTCTCGGAAACACATAAGGAAGCATATATGAGAGATTGAAAAAGTTGATTCTATTGAATTTTGGAAAGAGGACAGAATACCGTTGACTCTGACTCTGACATCGGAATTGAAAGAAATAGAACATCCTAGACTTGGACTCAGACTCGGACTCGAATCGAATCCGGACTTTCGGATACTTGGTTGGTCGTTTCTTTTTGGTAAGGTCCTTGATTGGAGGAAACGACAGGTGCCACGACTCACCTAAACTCGACTTTGCGCGAATGCAAGAGAGGGAGTCAAACTAGACATGGCCCGGGGTGACGGGTCGACAAAGACTCTTGGACCGTGATACTCGAACGTTGACCTAGACGAGGTAACAACCCTGGCTTGGACTCGACGATGAGACTCAAGCTGCACGAGGGTAAGTCCGAAAATGGGGCGACCGTGTTTGACCGCGTCACGTGTTTGGACCAACCGTGGCGACCTAAACCTTTAGGAGACTCGGGTGTTCGTAGCATAGGTACAACTTGAAGAAGACATCATAAGGACGTCGGTGTATGATGAACGTAAGGTACCCCTTAAGGTGACTGTGGTCGAATGCTCGGGTGGAGGACAACCCCAAAGTGAGACTGAAGACTCTGATACGACTCAGATGGTGCGGCATCTGAATGACTCGAAAGTGACACACGTGAGACACCACGTGTAGGACATGACCCTTAGAGCAACCGTGATTGATCGCTCTGCTGAAGGGTAGCCCCCGAGTGAGATTGCAGGTTTTGCTAAGACTCGAGTGTCGGACGAGTGACCCTTAGATGTAAGGACCACAAACCTTTTGTTATAGGGTTAGCCTTGTAAAAGGTTGACTCAGCCTCGAGGAAAGGCAGACGGGGTAAGGGAAGAAACTCGCGATGTAAGATCGGCAGAGTTTCGACGCTAGAGACCCTTGACTTGACTTGAATAAGGATAGACCCTGTGATTAGGGTAGGCCCTTAAGTTAAAGGACTTGAATTGGGAAGACTCGACTAACGGATTGAAAGACGGGCAAAATTCCCCTAGGAAAGGTTGTGGGGACCGTCCTGTCGGAGGGAAAGATCGCGTGTGACTTTCTAGTTAGGACTCGAGTGTTCAGACGAACCTTCCATTTACGAGTGTATGACTCGAGTTGGTCGGTTATGCCTTTAGGAAAAGGCGGACTAGGATGGGGAAGAAACCCGTGATGTAGAATCGACGGAGTTTCGACGCTAAAGACCTTCGACGAATTACGAAAAGACCCGACACACGAATTACGGTAGGTCCTATAATAAGGAAGGTTTTTGAAAAATGATTGAATTTTGAAAATTGAGAGGACAGTCTTGAAATTGGCAGTGGGCCAATAGGACCGGGCATTTTGAAATATTAGAATGGTTGCGAGTAATTTCGCGTTTTGAAAAATTGGGAGACGGTCTCGTCTTTTGAAATTTGTAGCATGCCGACAGGACCGAGTTTTTTGAAAAGTTGAATATCGAAAATAAATTTCTGAAATTTTGAAAATCGAAAATAGGATCCCGAAGATTTGAAAATCGAAAACGGCATCTCGGAGATTTGAAAATCACGGATGGCATCACGAAGATTTGAAAATTGAAATTGAATTTTGAAAATTCGAAAATCGAAAGGGAATCGAAAATTCGAAATTTGAAATGGGAAGCATGTCGGCTAAAAAAATAGGCTATTTTGAGTCAAATCGTAAGTCTAAATTTCGGCAGCATTCCGAGTTTTTGAAATTGGATATTTTGAAAAGACGGGTCCTGAAACGGATAGTATTTCGGGTTTTTCAACATTTGGTATTTTTGGAAAGATGCATTTTTTGAAATGACGGTTTTTGAAAAAAAAAAATGACACGGAAACCAAGTAACACGTAGTCAAGCAAGCATTACAACGACGCTTATGTATGCTTTACACTAAGTCTCGGTCGGTCAAAATAGGGTCTATACCAACGACAATAGTATTCTCGTAGTCAGGACGGACTCCCTAAGCCGAGTTGGTCTTAGGACATGCCGCAAAACCCTTACGAGTTCCACCATCGAAGTCTTTAGCGCACCCATGTAGGAATGCACCGTGGTATAGTGGGACGTCGGTCACAAGTAACCGGCCCGGGCAAAATTGGGTTATGCATGAATCATTAAACTAATGCGCGCACACTAATATTCGAACGATTTCTCTTCGAGTCTCACCCTAGGAACCCCGATGACATGTGGTACATCAGGTATCCCCAGCGGAGTCGCCAAATTGTGGACATGACGTAGGTCCACCCCGACGCGGTCACGCGCGGGTTTGGGTAGGCGAATGAATCTCGTGGTGAGATTGTTCTCGGGTTCGAAATTTAAGTCAAAATGGAGTCGCCACCGAATTTTGTGGTTATTCGGAACCATACGAGCCCACTCTATGTCGTCATGGGCTGTACACAAAGTACGGCCCGCTTTGATTTCAGAGTGTATGGGGCTCGTCCCTTTGCATTGCAATATCAATACCGTTTAAACCGACTTTCGTATATAGAATGACTCTCGTGCGCCAATGGTTTCGGGCATCCGAAAACCAAGGTTCTGAGTAAGGGGTGAGGGTACGTGTTGGGAAGCCCACTAAGGACACCCAACCCCGCCCGCACATGGCGGCCTCTACTAAGACATCGTTCGTGTTCGTGTGCGCGCGCTAGTAAAATGACTAAATGATATGCAAACAGCGTTTTCAGGCTAAGCATGCGAGTTGTTGATTAACTACGTCATTTAATGCATCTTGATTCACGTCAAAGCGATTTAGCATGCGATGTTCATTTAAATAAATAAATGGCAAACATCAAATAATAGAAAACTCGTAAATAAATTACAAATTACACGGGCGGAATACAACCCGGAATTCACAATACAACGAGCGATAAAATAGAATAATCGAATAGGAAATGGTAAACGTTAACTAGAAACGGACCCGTATATAATAAATATAAACTAGACCGTAAGTTGTGCAAACGGACGAACTTCGATTAAATACACATTATATTGTTGTGTATTAAACGGAGGACGGAGATATGGAACCTAGACGTGGTGCTAGCCCGATCCCGAATCTCGATGCCTTGTCCCGACTTATCACATCGAGGAATAGAGTCTAAATTAATCATGTGTTGGATACGACTAAAGAGTCGTCGACACAAGATTAATAGTGCGAGACCGTCGATCAAAGTCGTTTTAAGTGATATGATATGCATGAGTTTTGAAAAATAGGATCACGTGATTGACTTTACACGTGTCGACTAAAAGTCGTAAAAAAAGACGAGCCTCAAAATATGGAAATATGTCGCGAAAGTCGCCTATTAATGTAAGAATCGAAGAGGATAGAAAGGCGAGAAAACAAGAAAGAGGAGCTCGGCCAATCAGGCCTCCCCGCGAGTCGCCTGACCGGCGCGCGACTCGCATGGGGGTCTGGCCGCTTTTTTAATTTGTTTGAATTCAATAATTGACCGAGTTAAATAAAAATATTGCATTATTTAAATTCAACTCGGTTCTCGATGTCATAAACGTGTATTATACGATTATGAGACCGTTATCGGGATTTTATGAAATATGCTATTATGTGATTGAAAATTTTGATTAGTGACGAAATTATAGTCCTCCGCGTCACGGCATCGATACTAATCCTCAAGGATTATGTGATGTCGGTTTTCGCCTCAACGGATCTCGTACTAATCTTAGAAATGGAGTCTTACGCGTTCAACTATGAGCAATCACGATCGCGTTATGCTCTTGAGTACATTGGGGCGGCGCTCCTCGAAAGGGTGTCACCTCCGTCGTGACTCGTAAAGGGATTAAACGGACTTTGGATGATCGTCGTAGTCAAACGTGTTAAGATCCGAATTTTAATATTATATAAATATATATATATATACACGGTATTAATATGTTAATGACGATAATTAAATGTTAGAGGTTAGATACAATAAATAACAAAAAAAGTTAGATTGCGATAAATGAAATGTTAGTAGCAAAATTAAAATAATGTTAGTAACTGAATTAAAATGTTAGTGTTAGTATGTTAATAATAATAATAATAATAATAATAATAATAATAATAATAATATATAATCGAAAAAGAGAAAGGAGATGTGGGGATTTGAATTACACCCTCAACCTACATGCTTAAATGGCCTCGAAAACGGACTCGTAGTAGCAGCGTGTGCGCGGGAGTGTCGAGATATGTAGGGTGAGTTATGGTGTGTGTCTTTGACGAGTTTTGATCTCGGGATTTTGAATATGTATGTGTGTGTATGTGTATGAGTGCCTAGAACTCAAAATGATGAAGGTTTAAGATGTGTAAGGTGGAATGAGGTTTGAAAGGGTTGGAAAAACCTTGTTTTGAAGGTGATAAAAGGTTGAAAAAAAGTTGTGTAATGTGTTGGGGTGATGGGGTATTTATAGGGAAATACCCCGGTTTAGGGTCACTCGATCGAGTGGCGCGGGTGCACTCGACCAAGTGCCCGGTCTGGGTCTGGATCGGCCGGTTTATGGCCTTACTCGACCGAGTGGATGTGAGCCACTCGATCGAGTGGGTGTGAATGGAGGAAGTGTAAATAGGGCATGATTTGTTGCCTATTTTTGAAAGGATTTGGTTGTTGTGACTTGATTCATTTTGTGTATTTGGACTTAATGTGAGGCTGGTTCGTCTCGGAATTCGACTTTGACCGGGTTTTGACTCGGTCGCTAAAAGACGATTTTATTTCCGGTGACGGTTTTGACCCAAATTAGTCTCATTTTATTGGAAACGGCCCACTGGGCCTGAATTTGAGGTCTGTTTTGAGAGATTTGCACTCTGCTAAATGCCCACGTCGGATACTATTGATTCCGAGTCCGTATTCGAGCGTATTAAGTCACGTTTACGTCCGATCATCATCGGGTGTTTTGTCGGGAACTGCTATAGACACTAGCAGGCAAAATGCGGGTGTCTACAAAATGGTACACTAAAAGTGAAAAAGGGTACGCTAAAATTGAAAAAGGGTATGCTAAAATTAAAATTGAAACTGAAAAAGAGTACGCTAAAATAGAAAAAAGGGTACGCTAATAGTGAGAAAGGGTACGCTAAAATTGAAATAGGGTACACCACAATTTAAAACGAAAATTAAATCGAGTAGGGCTAGAAAAAGAAGGGTTTGTATTTCATATAAAATCCGTACAAAAGGAAATTAAAGGACAATATTTTAGATGAATTCCTAAATCAATCAGGAAAATTGAAAAAAAAAAATGATAACACACCATTGCTGAGATTATTGCAATTATATTTGCCGACGATAATATTGTTACTATTGTAATGAATTAATGAATTTAATTGAATAAGTTAATCATAAAATGATTAATTAAAAAATATTAAAACTACTTAGGTTATTGGGGTTCAATACCCAATTGTGATGAATTAATGGATTGAAGAAAAGCCGATTGAAAAATTGATGGATTGAAGAATCGGATTCAATGGTTGATTGAAGAATTTATCGATTAAAGGATTATGGGTCGAAGAATTTTGTAGAAAGAGAAGAAGTTACGGGTTGAAGGTTGAAGCAATTGTGATGAATTAATTTGATTGAAGAATTTTGAAGAATCCAACGAATGAGATTGAACACTATGATCCAATGGCTCATATTATAGTTCTCACAGTTCTCATTGAAGGGGTGGTTCTCACATGAACCTATATATAGAGTTAAGATCGGGTGAGAACCTATCCCTCAATGAGAACTGTGAGAACCATTTAGAACCTTAAAAATTATAATCCAATTATCTTACAAAGTCTTGGGCCTCTGCCTTTTTAGTGCATTGAGCTTATTGAATTTCTGTCAATCACTAATTTGACCCAAGATAGCCTTACTAATCTTCCATGTTCTCATATAATCTTCTCCAAAGATTTCTACATCTGAAGAAAATACACTAAAATTAAAAAATGTACACTAAAATTCAAAAGTGAGTGTACGCTAAAATTGAAATTGAAAAAGGGTACGCTAACATTGAAATTGAACAAGGGTACGCTAAAATTGAAAAAGAGTACGCTAAAAGTGAAAAATGGTACGCTAAAATTGAAATTGAAAAATGGTACGCTAAAATTGAATTGAAAAAGGTACGTTAAAATAGAAAAGGGTACGCTAAAATTGAAATTGAAAAAAAGTACGCTAAAAGTGAAAAAGGGTACGCTAAAATTTGAAAAGGGTACGCTAAAATTGAAATTGAAAAAGGGTACGCTAAAATTGAAAAAGGGTACGATAAATTTAAGAAAGGGTACGCTAAAATTGAAAAGAGATACACTATAGTTAAAAGAGGGTACGACAATGGTATGCTAAAATTGAAAAATGGTACGCTAAAATTGAAAAGTAAATTAAATCGAGTAGGGCTTGAAGAAGAAGTGTTGTATTCCATATAAAATTCGTACAAAAGGAAATTAAAGAACAATATTTTAGATGAACTCCTCCTAAGTTAATGAGAAAATTTGGAAAAAAAAAACGATAGCTGGGATTATTGCAATTATATTTGCCGACGATAATAATATTACTATTGTAATGAAATAATGAATTTAATCGAATAAGTTAACTCATAAAATAAATAATTTTAAAAAAAATTAAAAGTTACATAGGTTACTGGGGTCCCAATTGTGATGAATTGATGGATTGAAGAAAAGTCGATTGAAGAATTGATGAGTTGAAAAAAGAATTCAATGGTCGATTGAAGAATTATGGATTAAAAAATTACGGGTCGAAGAATTTTGTAGAAGAAGAAGGAGTTACGACCTTACGGGTTGAAAGCTCAAGCAATTGTGATTAATTGATGGGATTGAAGAATTTTGAAGATCCAACGAATGAGATTAAACACTATGATCTAATGGCTCATATTATAGTTCTCTTGGTTCTCATTGAAGGAGTAGTTCTCACATGAACCTAAATCTATATATATATATATATATATATATAGAGTAAAGATCAAGTGAGTCCTTTTTTTCTTTTTGAGTCCATAAGTCCTATTTAGAGCCATTGATTTAGATGAGATGGATGGTGGTGATTGAGTCTAGTAATTAAGGTAATATATAACATATTTTGGAAAAAATATAATAAAATCCTCTCTCCTCCCTTAATTATCTCCAACCACCTAACTTACTTGATTATGTTTCATCACATTCAATTTTTTCATTCAAACTCACCCGCCTAACTAAAACTCTTCATCTTCATCATCCCAAACTCAATCTCTCGACTTCTAATTTCTTTCAAAACACACACCCGCTCATTCTTTCATCTTCAACTCAAGCAAGGCTACACACCCGTGTTACATTGACGTATTATAAGTGTTATTTTAATGAACAAATGATGTTACTCCAAGTAATTAATGGTGTTATTCTTTGTTTCATGGTTAAACAATGTTATTATCATTAATTACTCTGACGCATTATATATCGTTCTTTAAAGAACGACAATCGTTAATTTGGTAATGAATGGTTCCAATCCAAGTTATCATCAATTACTTAGGTAATCATTTGTTTAAACGCTGCTGTCCTCAGTTACTTTAATGCATTATGTCTGTTACTCTAACTGACGAAAGGTGTTACTCCAATAGAACAAAGATGTTACTCTAACCAAATGCACATGTATTAAATAAAATATAGAGTTAATTGCTACGTAGCACAACGCTACTTGTAAAAAATGTGTACAAAATCAGTTATTCTTGTAAACAAAAAAAGAAAAATATTTTTATCATGACCAAAAACACAAGTATTCTCAAAACACATGTTCCTCATTATTTTCTTCAGTGTCTTCCTCAGTTTCCTCATTTTCGTCGTCGTCTTCCACTTCATCCTCCTCATCCTCATCCACCTTTATCAGTGTTGTCTTGTGCATTCGCATCACTTCCAATATCACCTGCACAAAATTAAACAACGTGTTACTCCCATGCAGCCAATGTGTTACTTCAACTCTTACGTTGTGTTACTTTAACTGGTAAAGTACGTTACTCTAACATCATCATCAAAAACTGTTTCTCAACGTTCAGTGTGTTACTGTAATTGCAATTAAGTGTTACTGTAACGTTAATACATATGCGTTACGCCCATGCAGCCAATGTGTTACTTCAGCTCTTACATTGTGTTACTCTAATTGGTAAAGTACGTTACTCTAACATCATCATCAAAAACTGTTTCGTAACGTTCAGTGTGTTACTGTAATTGCAATGGAGTGTTACTGTAATGTAGAGCGTATGTTACTTCAACATCGTGACTGCGTTCATAGAAAACAAAACAATATTATCAGTGGACCTCATTGAAAACCCAAATAACAAACATAAAACTATGGAATCAATATCAATTAACCATCACTATGAATCTACGATGAATGAAAAAACAATATCAACATAAAAATTGATGTAAAAAGGGAAGCCAAATCGACATGAATATCAATTAACCATCAATATGAATCTATGATGAATGAGATGACAACGAAAACAATATTAACATGAAAATTGACATAAAAAACGAAGCCAAAGCGACGTGAAAGAAATTTAATTTTTGTTAGTCGATCGCCGAATTATAATTGAAGCAAAACGTGAAAGAAATATCAAAAACTCACCATTGTTATACTCGATCAATTGCTTTTCAACAGTTGATGATGATGTCGCGCTCATTGAATCCATAGTAACGGGATTTTGAACCCAGATTTGATTGAATGAATGACGGAACGTGATGATGGAAGTTTTTTTTTTTTTTTTTTTTTAGGTTTTGATGAATTTTGCAAGGTGAATGACTGAATGATGAATGAACGTAATCATGGGGGTTATTGTTTCCTAAAATCATGGGAGCTATTTTAGGAACGTAATTTTTTTTTTAATGCAAATAATTGGAAGCATCTCGTCCATCCATTCTCATCTCATCCAATGGATGAGATGAGGACTTAGGGACTCATATAGAGTAAAGGACTCATAAGAGCCTTACAGTATATATATATATATATATATATATACACATACTAATAAGGAAAGTGAAACATCTTAATGAATTTTCCTAAAAGGAAAATGTGGAACATCTTATTGAAGGGGAGAGAGCACTTCTGTAAACCAACTATCTTTTTTATACTTAGAAAAAGCTCATAAGATTATAAACTTTTAATTATTATAATATATATTTAATTTATTGTATTAATGTGATGTTTTACCATTTAACTTAAAAACTTTTAAGTTTCATTTAATAAAAAAATTATCGTAACAAAAATATACAAATGAAATACGAGTAGTTAGATTTTGTGGTAGAATTTTTTTTCATTAGAGTATAAATTACGTATGATTTACTCGAAAAAGTGATGAATCTATTCTTATCACATATATATAAAAAAAAGTAAGATTATCCACTTCGAAAAATTATAATGAAGTGAAAGAATTCTATTATATAAATAAGAGTAATCTTTCGTGCTTAGATATCAACAAAAAATCTTATTAAGTCTTAAAAAGAGCTGTTAAGACTACAAACCAAAAATATTACTATAAATTTTAAAAAACTCTTAAAAATATAAACTTAAGTTAAATTGTCCACATTGAAATATTATAATTCTATAAATAAGAGTAATCATTCGTCCTTAGATATCAAAAACAAATTAAGTCTTAAAAAGAGCGATCTTATGATTATAAACTTAAGTTAAATTGTCTCACATTGAAAAATTATAGTATAATGTGATAGAATTCTATTATATAAATAAGAGTAATAATCATTCTTTTTTAGATTTTAACCAAAAATATTTTTAGTCTTAAAAAATCTCTAAAGACTATAAAGTTAGATAAAATTATCTCACATCGAAAAATTATAATGAGGTCATAGGCTTCTATCCCTATATACTAAGAGAATAACAACTTTAAAAAATTTTCCCTCCAAAATGCGTTATTCTAAAGATGGAACTTAAACAAAGAGTACTTTAAAAATCCCCTATATACTAGAAGAATAACAACTTTCCTAAATTTTTCCTCCAAAATGCATTATTTCTAAAGATGAAAGTTAAACAAAGAGTACTTTAAAAATATACTAAAAGAATAACAACTTTCCAAATTTTCCTTCCAAATTAAATGCATTATTTCTAAAGATGGAAGTTAAACAAAGAGTAATTTAAAATAAATTGGTAACTCATTACATTTCATGGATGATGATAAAATCATCAAAATGGTAAATTTATAGTATAACCATCCTTAGTTTCACACTAGAAAAATATATTCGTTTTTTTTTTTCTATATAATGTTTTTGTTATCCGAGTTGAATCTCTAAACATTAATTTTTATTTAGATAATATTTTCATCTAAACATAAATTTATTAATTTTACTCATTACCTTGATTGCTTATCAATTTGAAATTATTTTCTCAAAATTAAGGAATAATGTAAACATTAATATACCTCCAATTTAAATTCTTTAATTAATATGCTACAAAGTAAATTTTATGTATACCGTGCATTTATGCACGGGGCCTATACTAGTTATATAAATAAGAATAATAATTCGTTATTAAATAGTACTCCCTCTGTTTCATTGATATCTTCCACATTTTCTCTTTCAATCAAATCTTTGATTTCTTCCACTTTCTTTTTTTGCTACCAAACTTCTCTTCTACCTAGGTGGTCCACTTACTTTACCTTCTCTCTACTTTTACATATTTTATTATTTTCCTTAAGAAATGTGTCACTTTTAAGGTGGAAGAAATCAATGAAACGGAGGGAGTATTAATTAAAAATCTATTGAGTCATAAAATGAATTTTAAAAGAATTTTTAAGACTATAAACCAAAAAACTTTTAATTCTTTAGAAATTAAAAAAATTTAAAATTAAAATTTAAAATTTTTAAAATAGTTAATAATAAAAATAAAATTATTATTATCCTAATACAAGTAGATATATATTTTTTCTTTATTTTATTATGATAAATAAGAGTAATCGTTTGTTCTTAGATATCAACAAAAAAATTATCCTACATCGAAAAATTAAGAGTAATCGTTCGTTCTTAGTTCAACAAAAAATTTAAGAACATATTGCATGGACCTAAGACTCTAACGTGGTGAGTATCTACAGTTATAATTTATAAATATGAAAGTCATAATTTTCAACTTTACTATCATTTAAAATGCGTTCATAATTGTACTACTTTAAATAAAGGTATGAATCATTACTTTAACCGACAACATTCATTATTATAACTTGTGCGCTGATGATGATAAATTTGTTTTTTTTATCACATGTTTCGTCGTTGTTGATTGTAATATGTTCCCATTTTGCCCAGTGTATATTTATATCTACGTATATTTATATGCGAGATACTTTAATTAGTCTTTCATTCTAACTACAATGCACCATATATATATATATATATATATATATATATATATATATATATATAATGCCTATAATTTAATTTGACGTTTGCCGCATATATTATCTCTGATCCCTTGAAACACATTCACGTATGTGGATAATATTCATTTGCTATTAGGCATACTCCCACCTTCGACTGACTCTCTACTGTTATGCAGTCTACCAATTTATGCAACCATCCAACTTAGTATCGTTATCAACGTCACTAATAAGCGGCCCGTGCATCGCACGGGCTTTCCAACTGGTATATATAATTAAAGAATTTTTTTTATTTATTTTACAATCAATATTAGCTACTCGTATATTATTATTTTATTTCCGGATTTTGAGTAAATATGAGGTTAGAAGTAAACTTCTTAACTCTAACCTAAGACGGATTTTGAGTGATAAAGTAGAATTTTTTTTATAAACAACACAAGTCTACTAATTAATAATTACATTACGATAATTACTATACGCAACACGGGTAATATGTCATATTATATAGTATATGTTAGCATATTATTAACATGACATAAATAAAACATAATTCCCATAAATCTTTGAACAACATGAACGTCACAAAAGATTAATTAAGACTTAATTAAGACGAGATTAAGACATACCTCATTACGGAATAAGTCGAAATCTAATACGAACGATATTAGATCTCTATAAGACGACTTCATAAACAATAAGACGACTTGGAATAATAATAAGAAGGCTTCGAATAATAATAATAATACGTCTTCATATGATCTTCAAATAATAATAAAAAATACGGTTTCATAATTAATAGGTACGGTTTCTCTCCCTTGTCCCATGACTTAATAAGTGTTGTTTTTACCTTAATAATACGCATTCATGCATTAGTATTACGTTTTCATTCATGCATTAGTTTTATTCATGCATTAGTATTACGTTTTCATTCATGCATAGAGTTTCTGATGGGGAAGACTCCATTATATAGGCAGAGAGAGGACCAGATTCCTATTAGGGTTTTAGATTACCGTAATCTCGACCTTCCATCAAGGTTGAGTAAATATGGAAAGACTCCTTATTTAGTCCGATATTATTGTGATAGCATATCTCTTAAAGATTCGATTTCCAATAAGATCATAATTATGAGAAAGAAATATTGTCATAATAATGGGGAAGATATATTACATATCTCATAATATTATTATATCATAAAATATTCTTACAGTCTCCCACTTGGTCGATTGGAACATCTGTAATGTTCTTTAGAGAATATATAAGTTGCGCATAAGTGCTAAACACTTATTTCAAATCGGTTTTCATAAGTACCTTGACTAATTCAATCATTAAAGAGAGTCATGGCGTGCACATGTCAATCTGCAACATGATTACTTCCATGTACCACTACATCAACGAATTGAACAGTTAGGCCATAAGTGGAGTTCTACGTAATGGTCCACATAATGTCTTAAAAGGACTATATTTCCGTTATCATTAATCCAATAATAAATGTATACACATTGGAAAATAGAAATAATATTATATAGCAAGTGTAGAATCATTAAAGAGATCTCATTAATTATCATAATATAACATACATCTTGCTTCAGTAAAGATATTTAAGGTTCATGTGTTTTGATCCCTTAGATATCATATCATTCATGGAGCTAGAAAAAGATTGCAATTTCATAATTATCACGGTAATTATGCAATCATGCTCCTTATATTAAAGACTCATAATAAGCCACATATTCAGCTTCCATGGTGAAGATATAAAGCAACTGTGAGTACAATGCCTTGTGTCATAACATCCCCAAAATCTGAATCAGAATAACCAGTCACCTGTGGGTGATCCAATTTTCTATATGTGAGCATAAGTAATAATGTCAGGTTTACCTGAGTATACATTAAGTTCCCAACCAGAGATGCATTAAGGATATTCTTTATTTAGCCATTTCAATACATAAGTCTTGGTTCTATGTAATAAACCAAGATCGTTTCTGGTTAATAAAATATCATCATATAGAATCAAATATATGAACTTACTCCCACTGATCTTGAGATTTATACAAGGATCACGATAAGTTCTTTAAAAATCAGTAATGATTTTATCGAACTTTAGGATCATTGTCTCAATGTTTGTTTCAGTCCATACAATGAATTCTTAAGTCTTAGTGTTGGTTACAATTATCCAACATAAGAATAAAATGCATAATCTGTCAGATCTCTACCAAGATTCATGGATAGATATTTAATTTGAGCATTACTTTCAGAAGTTAAGTCAGTCGGCTTGTTGTCTTTGCGAAGACAAGTATCCAGTTTCATCAACTTCAAGATGAACTTAAATTACTCTTTCCATTCAGAGTAGTTTGTTTGTTCCATTAAGCTCAACAACAGAGTTATATCATAAGATTGCATTTGATTAGGCAAATTTTAGTTGTGATAAAATGAGACAACATAAATAATATGAGACTTTAATATGTGAAACAATACATCTTTAATAATAGTGCTCCTGTGGGTAGTCACTAAAATATTTAAATAAATAGAATGTTACACATGGTAATATAATCTACCTGCGGGTAAATATATATTTTTATATGTGAACGATATAATGACTATAGAATGTTACACATGGTAATATAATCTACCTGCGGGTAAATATATATTTTTACATGTGAACGATATAATGACTATAGAATGTTACACATGTCAATATAATCTACCTGTGGGTAAATATATATTTTTATATGTGTGAACGATATAATGACAATATTATGTCAAAATTGAACTTTAGTTGTAAATTCACTGCGGTGAAATTTAACCATAAGAATTTCATATTAACATTATCTAAAACCAAAAAAATATGAAATTATAACTTATCATAAATCATTATTTGTCAAACGAATAATTATATCGAATGAGCATAAACAATAAGGTGAAACCATGTTTCAGTAAATCATAATCATACGGAGTATATCATCATTCATTATCAAATTATCATGGAATTACTTCTCAAATAATAGAATTTTAATTCACTTCATATTAAAACTTTAATCTATATACTAGTCAATATGCATATAGTAAATCATATAATCATGACAAAATCAGTTTAACAGAATAATCAAGACAATAATGATATCAATTTCAGGTTAAACTTTCATTAATTCCATATAAATAATAAGAACTTTGTCGTGGTAAGAAATTCAGGAGATAACTACTCATCATCAAACATTACATGATCGAATATGGAAAAATCACTTGTACTTAATATTACCAAATTCGTAAAGACCATTGCATGAATAACATAATGGGACTAGGAAAAGCATAAACCAATTTGACATGCATACTACAAACAATTACTTAGCATCATAGTTGTGTGATTTTGTAATCTACAATTGCTTTGCATACTATACATGTACACACATGAAGGAGATTTATTTGTGTAGACTATTATGGAGTAGTAAAAAAAGGTGATTACATAAAATCAGTCGCAAAACGGAACACAAGTAATTTCACATACTATTATACTATAATGTATAATACGTCATTATTCTGTAATAACAATCTTAATTAATGGACAATCATGAGTTCAATAACATAAGCTCTGATACCACATGTTTAATGTTATTAACATTACATAAATAAAACATAATTCCCATAAATCTTTGAACAGCATGAACGTCACAAAAGATTAATTAATACTTAATTAAGACGAGATTAAGACATACCTCATTACGGAATAAGTCGAAATCTAATACGAACGATATTAGATCTCTATAAGACGACTTCATAAACAATAAGACGACTTGGAATAATAATAAGAAGGCTTCGAATAATAATAATAATACGTCTTCATATGATCTTCAAATAATAATAATAAATACGGTTTCATAATTAATAGGTACGGTTTCTCTCCCTTGTCCCATGACTTAATAAGTGTTGTTTTTACCTTAATAATACGCATTCATGCATTAGTATTACGTTTTCATTCATGCATTAGTTTTATTCATGCATTAGTATTACGTTTTCATTCATGCATAGAGTTTCTGATGGGGAAGACTCCATTATATAGGCAGAGAGAGGACCAGATTCCTATTAGGGTTTTAGATTACCGTAATCTCGACCTTCCATCAAGGTTGAGTAAATATGGAAAGACTCCTTATTTAGTCCGATATTATTGTGATAACATATCTCTTAAAGATTCGATTTCCAATAAGACCATAATTATGAGAAAGAAATATTGTCATAATAATGGGGAAGATATATTACATATCTCATAATATTATTATATCATAAAATATTCTTACACTATATATAACAATAACAATAACAATAATGTATGAGCTTAAAATTGATTGATTATACTCCCTCCTAGTTCAAGTATTCCTTCCCAATTTTTTTTGGGGAGAGATTAAGAAATGAGTAAAAAGTGAGGTAATAAAGTGTAAAAGGTGGGGTATGAAGTGAAACGGTGTTGGGTTTAGGTGTGGAGGAAAAGAGTAAAGAATTGAATGAAGAATAAAGAATGATTAAAAGTAGATCCAAAAAAGAAAAGTGGGAAGAAAATCAAACTAAGCTCAAAAAGGAAAGTGAGGGGAATACTCAAACTAGGAGGGAGTATTATGTAACACGTAAAGATGATTATCATTATAGTGAATATATTGATTATTATTAGTAATATAAAATAATAAATTTTGATTGAAAGTAGAATTCATACTTCTAACCTTATAAGACGGATTTTTTCAATGTACATAATTTCTTTAAATAACTTTAAACATATCGGGTCAAAATACTGAATACGGGTCGGTTTAATTATGGGTCATGTTATATGGGTTGAAAACGGGTTATGGTCAGAATATGGATAGTTTCGAGTGTCGGTTTTTTTACCTCTTTTTTATTTATTTTAATAGTACTTCGTATCATTTTTATACTCCTTTATTATGATGTTATATTTCAACTATTTAAACTAATATTCATCGCATGGACTTTATATTTCAATAAATTTTTAAAATTCTTTTCCTCTACTCTTTAAAAAGAAAGAGGTTGGGGTACACTGTAGCTTAGCTACAGTGCTTGCTACAGTGGGGCAACAGTGTCCGCTGATTTGTCCTTTCTTCACCTTTCCCCTTCCTGCTACTCTCTTCCTCCATATTTTCAACGTCCCTCTCTTCTATTACTTGCTTCTCTCTCTATTTCTCACCTTTGATTTTTGTTTTGTTGCCCTTGATTTTCGGTTTTTTCGTTTTTGGGCTCATGATTTCTTGCCTTTGATTTTCGTTTTCGGTTGCTTGATTTTCGTTTTATTGCCTTTCATTTTCGTTTTTTTACTTTTATTTTCGTTTTTGTGTTCCTGATATTGCTCCTTTTCCCTTTCAGGTTGTGGATCTGGGATTATAGAGCTTCTTCTCTAGTTTTTAGGGTTTTCCTTTTCAAGTTTTGTCGATTTCTGTTTTGGGTGACGATTTTTCTTGTCTGTGTCATGTTGCTTTCTTCATTTGTGTGTTGCTTTTTGGGGTTATTCTTGCTTATGATCTTTGTGTATGTGTCATATTGCTTTCTTCATTTGTGCGTTGCTTTTTGGAGTTGTCCTTGCTTTTGTTTTTTTCACTGATGATTAAGGGTTTGGTGCCCTCCGGTGGTATGTATGCCCGTGGCACTGGCGAATCGGTTCTACGAAGATTTTAAAGTATTGATGGGTCGGCTGCTTAATTTTTTTGGGGTATGTTGTTGCTTAATTTTTTTTGCTTTGTCTTCAGCTCTTCTCTTTTTTATTAAATTAGGGGGTGGATCAGTTTGAGAACTCTATTTAATTTTTTTTGTGATTAATTTCTTCAAATTTTTGGATTTGTATCATCTAATTAGGTTAATTTTGATGTTTTTGTTTTCCAAAAAGTGATTTGTGTCAACTGATTATGTTATTTTTGATGCTTTCGGTCTAAAAAATGAATTTTTATCATCTGATTTCGATAACTTTGATTTTTTCGTTGCTTACAATTTGATTTTTATGATGTTTCTTTGTAAAAAAAATGCCATTTATTATGTGGATTTTGGCAGTAGGTTCTTGACCATAAACGGATTGTTTGTATTATGTGCTTGTTAAATTTGTGAGATGAAAGTTCCAGCAAAAATTCTGCAGCACAAATTGTTTTTCTAAACATGTTTTATTGACAAATTGTTCTTCTAAATTGTTAAACATGTCATCACATGCAGCACAAATTTTGCTAAACATGTTATCAACAAAAATGTTGAACAAACATATTTCACATGCACTACTACAAAACCCTTGGTTTCTGACGCTTTAAAGGTGGGTTCTCGTAGTTTTAAAGTGTCGCAAATTTAATTCTCGATGCTTCCAGAAAGCGTGGAGATTTTGGGCGTCGGGAATTCTCGACGCATTTTTATGTCGCCGTTCTCGACGCATTAAAACGTTGAATGTTTTATTCAAGACGCTTTTTTGCGTCACTACGTGGTACACTAAAATATGCAACCTCGACGCTTTTCTATGTCGCAATTTTTTTATCCAGACAATTTTTTTCAAAGCGCGAGACATTCTAATATATAAAGTGTCGAGAAATAATAATATAAAATTCAGTTATCAACACTTTGATATCGTAAAAACGTCGAGAATCTTATCATAAAGAATATAATAATAATTATATATTTCCAACAACTGACTGCTGCTTGCGATTACATATTTATGTTGTCTAAAAAGCGACATTTACCGAATTGACATCAATATACACAAAGATCGAGTTGGTCGTTCAGAAAACAAACACTTAATTAGAATAATCTCCAATATATATATATATATATATATATATATATATATATAGAGAGAGAGAGAGAGAGAGAGAGAGTAAAGCTCAAATGAGTCCCTTACTCTTTGTGAGTCCTTAAGTCCTCATCCCATCCATTGGATGGGATGAGGATGGATGGACAAGATGCATCCAATTTTTTTTTTTTTTAAAAAAAAGGGAGATTTATTTTCCTAAAATAACTCACAAGAATTTAGGAAACAAATAACTTCCTATCATTCACGTTCATTCTCATTCACGTTCATTCCAATCCCACGCTCATTCACACCTAAAAACCAGAAAAACCCTTTCTTCATTCACGCTAATTCGTCGTTTTTGATTTCGAAAATCTGCTACGATGGATTCAATGACCGCATCATCGTCTTCAACGGTTGATAAGCAACTAATCGATTATAACAATGGTGAGTTTCTGTGATTCATTCACGTTTTTATTCGTTTTTTCTTCACGGATTTCAATAGAAATATCGCTTTCAATCTCCGTTTTCATATCAATGTTTAATCGCGTAAAATTGCGTTTTTTTTACGTCGATCTTCATGTTTATAGTTCTTTCAATGATATTTCGTACCAATTTGCGTCTTTTTGAATTCATTGCGTTTTGATTCATAGTTTCGTATCAATGGTATTTTGATAACTCGATCTCCATAGATTACAGGTCTCTATGGGTTTTTTTAAAGATTTCCCCTAATATCCATTGACACACATTTTTTTGATATCAAATAACGCAGATTCGTCGCTGAAGTAACATGCCTTCTGAATTAAAGTAACACTTAATTGTAATTACAGTAACACAACTGAAACGTTAAGGAATAGGGTTTTGATGATGCTGGAGTAACGTATTGTACACGTTAGGGTAACACCACTTACCAATTATAGTAACACAGTATTTGCATTGATGTAACGCTGTTTGATTCGGTGCAGGTACCTGCGCCACAGATGCGAACGCACAAGAGAACACTGGAAAAGGTGAAATTTAATTCGTTTGATTGATCATGGATTAATATTATGGTTCATTGATATTATCGTTTCACCGATATTACTGTTTTGCTTTATGTTGAAGCACACATTGCATTGAAGTAACACAAGTAATGAATTAAAGTAATACCTAATTGTAATTAAAGTAACACAAAAATTGTAACTCTAAAAAATGATTTTTCGCGCTGTCGTTGGAGTAACATCCTCTTATATTTAAAGTAACGCAACTTATGAGTTTGATTAATCATGGATTAATATTATGGTTCATTGATATTATTGATTCACCGATATTATTGTTTTGCTTTATGTTGAAGCACACATTTCATTGAGGTAACACAAGTAATGAATTAAAGTAATACCTAATTGTAATTAAAGTAACACACAAATGTAACTCTAAAAAATGATTTTTCGCGCTGTCGTTGGAGTAACATCCTCTTATATTTAAAGTAACGCAACTTATGACTTACAATAACACTTATTCCCCATTGGCGTTACTGTCCTAACCTTTTGGCAGGAAGCATTGGTAAAGAGCCGAATGCACAAGAATGGTGCAGAGATGTGGGTGAAGTTTTCACTCCATACATGGAGCAGGTATTCGGGACAATAGATGAGGCAGTGGAATTTTACAAAATCTACGCGTTGGCTTGCGGTTTCGACGTGAGGAAGTACACCACGAAGCGATGGCACGGTGGTGAGATAAAGTCGAAGCTCCTAGTCTGCAACAGACAGGGTTATACGAACTCTGTTAAGGCTGTCAACAATACACCTGCAGCTGTGAAAGTTGTTAACGGTGTAGATGGGGAAGTAGTTGTTGTGGACGCGATTAAAAAGAAGACGAAAGTCCGTCGCTGCGGTTGCAAGGCAAGGATTAGGCTGTTCAATAAAGGAGGCATTCTCAAGATTGATAGGTTCCACATCGGCCACAACCACGAACTAATCTCACCGAAAGACAGAGAATTCCAAAAGCTCTCGAGGAACCTAACAAAGTACCACAAGCAAATGATCTTGAATAATTCGCGGGTATGGAGTAACACAATTTTTTTTATAGAAAGACATGTGAGTAGGTCGTAACAGCTTGATTAGACCAATCTGTGCATGATTTAGTTACTTCTGCTAAAGTAACACAAGTGATTCTATACAGTAACAGTACGTAGGCATAAGAGTAACACCTGGATTAGAACATTATGTACATAATCTGGTGTAAAATTTGATAGAGTAACACCAGTTAGTCTATAGAGTAACACTGCTTAAGTGCAAGAGTAACACAACTGGTGTATTAACGTCATATTGCTGCAACGCTTCATTCTTATTTACAGCTGAAGATCGGCGCAACGCGGACATACAACTTGTGCAAGGAGCAGGTAGAGGGATTCGCAAACGTGGGTGCGAGCTTGGTTGACTTCAAAAACTGGGGGAGAGATATAAAGTGCTTCCTACATGAGAGGGACGGTCAGCTATTCATCGATCGATTCAAAGACATGGCCAAGAATAGGAAGGGTTTCTATTTTGACTACGACCTGGACGAGGATGGGAGTGTGAGCAAGGTTTTTTGGGCTGACGGTGAGGCGCGGCGTAACTACCAGTTATTTGGGGATGCAGTTTCGTTCGACCCAACGTACGGGACGAACAAATACAGGATGATATTCACGCCGTTCACAGGCGTTGATCATCACAAACGATCGGTAACCTTTGCTGGCGCTTTAATAGCGCACGAGGATTATGAGTCGTTCGTCTGGGTGTTTGAGAGATTTCTGACTGCAATGGGAGGTAAGGAGCCGGAGTATATAATTACCGACCAAGATCCGGGCATTATACCAGCAGTGAAGAAAATGTTTAAGACGGCGCTACACCGTTTCTGTATGTGGCATATCTTGAACAAGGTTCCTGCCAAATACGGTGCAGCCCGGAGCGACTACTAGGATTTTTTGAAGAGATTAAATGCTATAGTATGGGATGTGGAGATTGATGGAGAAGAGTTCGACGCGGAATGGTGTGCCATAATGGAGGAGTTCCATGGGGGCGATGACGAGTGGTTTTCAACTACATACTCCATCAGGGGACAGTGGGTGATGGCACATTGCAGGGATTTGAAGATGGGCGGCTTAATGCGAACCACGCAAAGGTCGGAGAGTGAGAACAGTTTCTTCAAAAGATTCGAACAAAAATCGGGGACGTTGGTCGAATTCTGGATGCGATTCGAGAGTGCCATGGACCAGCAACGGTATACACAGAAAAAACTCGACAATGACAATGCACAAGCTTCTCCAAAAACAGAAACCCACCTGCCAATTGAACATCACGCTTCGAAAATTTACACCCACGCCGCATTTGAAGAATTCCAGAAGGAGGTGAAATTTTCTGTGGGTACTTGCAGCGTGAGGGGCTTCCTTGAGAAGGACGGGATTGTGGAGACTTTGGTTAGGGATGTTACGAGGGATAAGGAGTTTACGGTCAAGTATATATCAGGTACTCCTTAAAAATCACTCATTAATCCTTAAAGTAACACCAGTCGTTCATTACTGTAACACATATATAATGATTTGGAGTAACTATGGATGGCAATTGGACATCTGTGTTGTAAACGCATAAAAGTAACACAGACCATGAATTACAGTAACATTTAACATTCCAAAAAGTAACACTCTCTGCAATACATTACATTTTGCAAACCATTATATCCAATGTCTTTGCTGTCTCTTCTGATTGAAAGATTCGATGTGAATCTGTCCAGGTACGTCTGAATCAAGCTGCACATGTCGGTTGTTCAATTTGCGAGGGATATTGTGTAGACACGTAATCTGGATATATTCATCGAAAGGGCTGAACACTATACCCGAAAACATGGTGACCAAAAGGTGGACAAAGGAGGCTGTTCGCATTGCTCGAATCAGTGATGAAGGATTAGACGGCGAAAACACTGACATCATCGACGGAAAACAGATAGAGATGTCGAGATTGTGGTCGGAAATCCATGAGACAATGGGACTTCTAAGGGCAGGAGACAAGGCAGATGTGGAAAGCTTGTGCGGATTAATTCGGGAGTTCAGGTTGCAGAGGCAGCCAGTTTCTGGTGGGGGGAATATTGGCAAGACACAGGAACTGGAAAATATGCTTGGTTGTACGACATCAGAAAATATCACGATACTTCCTCCCAAGTTTTCTAAGACAAAGGGAAGCGGAAAGCGGATGTTGTCAAGCAAGGAAAAGAAGGTCGCACTTTCCAGAAAGCCGAAACGCATGTGCAATAACTGCAAGCAGATGGCGCACCACGACAAACGAAACTGCCCGAATCCTTACGCAGAACGACCCCCTAAACAGCCTACCAAGCAAACCGATGATGCGGATGACGAGGATGAAGTAGATGAAGACATCGATGGAGAGGAAACTGAAGAAGACACCGACGATGAAGAAGTGCTTTGATAATACTCAAGTGTTTTTGACATTATAAGAATTTTTTCGATTTCCCTGGTTTACAAAAAAAACAAATCCTGTACACATTTTTGCAATTAACACTATATTTACTTAATACGTGCGTTTTTTGTTACAGTAACATCTAATGTGGGTTGAAGTAACACTATTCACTTGTTACAGTAACAACAAAAATGCATCGAGGTAACTGAAAATAAGTGAGGACATTAAATTGGTGATTGACAGCAGTGTTGGTGATTGCAATATCGTTGTACATTAAAGTAACATACTTAAAGTAACAAAAATTGTACATTAAAGCAATCTCATGAGGACAGCAGTGTTGTTCATTCATTGACAGAGTACCAAAAATTGGTGATTGCAATATCATCGTACATTAAAGTAACATACTTAAAGTAACATAATTTGTTCATAAAGTGTCAAAACCGGCATTAATCACTTAAAGTAACATAATTTGTTCATTAAAGTAACACTCACAGTGCTTCGGTATAACACACAGATTGTGAGACCAAGAAAAATTGTTAATTTCAATAATTCCAATAGTAACACCAAGGGTGAATTAGAGTAACAGGTGGAGCTGGTCATTGTAACAGACTTTCACAGCTTCAATGTATTGGTGATAGTGAAAAGACAAATGTAATTAGACAGGTTAATAAAGAATAGAAACCATTAAATCGTAGTTACAAAAGAGGTGACATGGTTCAGTAGACACGCTATTTTTTCCGGCCCTTTGTTGGCTTGCTCTTCGGACCATCGATAATCTTTTGTCTAGTGATCTCATACTTCGCTACGTTGTCCAACAATTGCGATCGCACATTGTTATTGTCTGCCAATAGAAGTGTGGCTGCAAGTTGGACCACCAGATATCGTCTATTGACCTTCCTCTCAAGGTCTATGTGGTGGAATGTACGGCCCTCGTACATCAACATGTGCATCATGGTGAAAATCCCAGACTCGTCAGATGTTACGCCCGGTTTCTGCCACTTAAACTTGACCTCCTTAAACTCGAAAGTAACAATATCAGCTGCATTAGGGACTTTGTGCTTATCGAGGAAATCGCTGATTGTTGACACCTGTGTGTACCCACAGCAACATTATTAGGTGAGAAACAGATGGCCGTATGCAATAATAAATATTAGAATATATATACTAACCATTATCGTTGCGGCCTTGTACAACATTGTTTCTTCCACGTTCGGGTAAAGTTGGTGGTCAAGGAGATCTATTGTCCTATTCTTACGGTTGATGCACACGCATGAGTAGTAATAATCGATGTTGATCGGGACAAATATGAGATCAGCTTCCAAATTAAGAGAACGACCACACTTCCTTTTAAAAAGACTGAGATGGGACATCAAGATGTCCACTGCCCGCGTGGATGGGCCGTCTTCAACCTCGTCAAGCATCCCATAGAGACAGTCCTACAAACATATTCAAAGTGTCTCAGATTGGATTCAACTGTGAGGAAGTAACACATTCACTACGCATCAGACAAACACCATTCATGTACAGCAAAGACACAGATTAAGGTAACATGTCTCCTACATTACAGTAACGCAAGTTCATATTTAAAATAACACCATTCAGATGTTGAGGGACGTGTATTCTCCTGGAACCATGGTCATAAATAGAAATATATGTACACAAATGCAGCAGTAATGCGTACCGTATGTCTTAAACCAAAGTATGCTGTAGTAGGTGTCTCGCCCGAACCAGTGGCGGGAGGTGGAAGCTTGTTCAACAGCATCGACCAGCATTCGATGATGCACGACTGCATATTCTGACCCGGTAACATAGAACGTATGTCACTCCTCTCAATTGTAGCCAGAAAAGAATAATTTGCAACCTCGTCGCTGAAGGAAACACAAAAAATACCTCGTCAAAAAAACTGTTTTAATATTCACCCATTAATGTTACAGTAAAATGCGTACCAATTTTGGAGAGTTGTAAGCTCCACAAGGCAGTAGTCTACGACGTCTTTGCGACGGACGGGGATCTTGCTTAACAACGTCCTGTTGTTCAATAGAAACGGTGACAGCATGGGAGAGTTTGCATCTTCAACGCCACAGTCAATTGAGCAGCCAAGTCCGTCACCCTCACCACGGTTCCGGCTCTTCAGAGCGGATCTTGTCCGCGTTGAGAAGTCAGAGTCAAGCACTGTCTCTGCGACAGGGGTTTCAGGGGTTTTAGGGGTTTTAGGGTCAGATGTCGATGGTCGTTTCTTCTTCGACGGTCGTTCAACATTCTCTGTCCCGCTTACCCTCTTGGCGGTACCCCCGGTAGACCCCGCAACACTCGATATAGTTCTCTCGATGGCGATATTCGCTTTATCGTGTAGAAACTCTCTCACCCTCGCTATAACCTCATCTCTATCCTTATTGTTGTCACACAGGATCAGAGTCGCCGCAATCTCCGCTCTATAGAGGTTATTCGCCTCCATTGTGCCAAGGCAACATTCGAACACTTCCCCCCTGTAGAGCATCATGTGTATCATGAGGTAGACACCACAGTCGTTTGCCGAGAAACCTCCGCCCTGCCATGCGAATGGGACGTTGACAACAGGGAAGCCCGCGACATCCGTTCCCCTCACGATACCTTTTTTCAACATGTACTTTCCCATTTCCACAGCCTAAATCATACAAAAGACAACAAAAAAAATGAGACGGAAGGTAAAATAATGTACGATTATATATCAACACAAAATTCACTTACGGCGATTTTTGCCATCCCGACATATGGCAAACTTTCGAAATCCTGTTCTTCATAACTCCGGTTGTCTAGGTACTCAATCCGCTTTGACAGGAAGTTGATACATGCACAGCTGTAGTGGTCGTTGTTGTCCGAAAGCACCGGGACGAATACCTGTTATTTGGTAATTAAGATTATGGCGATTATTGTTAAAGAGCTGTAATGAAGGGTAATAAAGAGTTTCATATAGACGTACCAAGTCAGAGTCTATGTTTATGGTGTCTTTATTCACTTCGGTCCAAATGTCCCAGAAGTTGAACAATTCATCGCCAACGTCGACCTTTGCACCACTCTTTGTGCCCTTCCACAGCTTCATTACAGTTTTCTGCATGATCGTGGTAATAAGAAAGAGTAACACTAATTATTAATTAAAGTAACACTATGAAACCCTTGCAGTAACGCCTGTTATTGTGATAGAGTAACAGTATTAATGTGTAAGAGTAACACTAGTTATGGATATAAGAACAATGAGTAACAGTATACACACCATACTCATTCTGAATGTTGATTCCTAATGTGAAATAAAACCCATGATAATGGTTATTACGAATGATCATTCCAGATATGTTAGTGATCTAATCAAGAGAACATAAGAAAGAGTACCATGTTGAAGTAACAGTTCATGATCGTGGTAATAAGAAAGAGTAACACTAATTATCAATTAAAGTAACACTATGAAACCCTTGCAGTAACGCCTGTTATTGTGATAGAGTAACAGTATTAATGTGTAAGAGTAACACTAGTTATGGATATAAGAACAATGAGTAAACAGTATACACACCATACTCATTCTGAATGTTGATTCCTAATGTGAAATAAAACCCATGATAATGGTTATTACGAATGATCATTCCAGATATGTTAGTGACGCTATTTATTGATTGTGTCGGTGTGATAAAAATAACACAGACAAGCTTACGCTGTGGCTAACGCCAAAGAAGCAGCGTGATGTAGGACGTGGCGCAGTCTGACTCGCGTCCAGGTTGTTAAGAAGTATACACCAGGTATCGATAACAGCGTTCGACAGCTGCTGCCCTGGTTGGAGTGTCGAGAGCTCATCACGAGGGACGTTGAAAAAGTCGTCAACCCTGAGCAGCATCTCACTAAAAGAATTTGAATGAATTATTAGACAATCGATAAAAAAATAACATAGATAAATAAAATCAGGTAAAGAAATTAAATCACTATTGAAAACATACCACGCACTGTACTTGTCATTGTTATAAAAGACGTAATCCATTACGTCTTTCCGAACACTCAAAACCGACCTGAACAATGTACTGTTTCTGACAAGAAAATCAGATACTATTATCTGGTCTGGTTCAGGTGTTCCACAGTCATAAGAGCATCCAAGCTTCTCATCGACAACTTGCGTGCAATCTAAATATTTTTCAGAATGGAGGAAGTAAGGATGGAAGACCTTCCGTCCATCGACTTCTACCCACAAATCCTCAATAACATTCGCTTCATCAATTTGCTGATCCCTGTCCTCCGAACCACCGTTAACAGCCTCAACCATCTCCGCCGTCGTGTACAGTTCGAAGTCGGAACAGCCTCGACTCTCATCAGCAGTGACAACATCCTCATCAGCAGCGACAACATCATCAACCCCCGCCACATTTGTACGCATGCTCGAACCTGCTGTTTGTGTGGACTGGCCTGTGAATGCAGGGCCTTGGGTCGCTGCGTTCTTCGCACGTGCGTACGCCTCGCACACTTCATCGACCGTTCGGTGCAGCTCTTCTCCACTCCAGAAGTCTTGCGAGGCCTATGATGGAACGGGGTCATCGTTCAGTGGTTTGCCGGATGTTATTCTTCTGAGTTTGGAAGCGGCTGATATCCACCAATCATGGAATGCAACTGCATTCCTTGCCATCATGAGGTACAATTCATGTACCTCCTGCATCAAAGAATAAACATATGGTTTTAGTTTGAGGGGGTGACTGTAACTTATTATTTGAATTAAAGTAACACCACTGGTTCATTAGAGTAACATGTGATCAACATTAAAGTAACACATATGGTAGTTATAGTAACATAAACACATTGAATTTATTGATGAAAATCCTTATTACTTACATCAACCGCCCTAGCTCTTAGATCAGCATCATCCTCAACGCCATCTGCTAGCTCGATGTTTATGGACTTCACAGATTTGTGCGCGGATGGTGTTGGGGCATTCGTTATCCTCAGCGGCACCCCGTCATCCACCACCTCCTCGTCCACCACCTCCTCAAGTAGACAACGGGGGTATTTCACCTTTGACTTGGTAAGGCGACCAAGCCCACCACCAACAAATTCACCATACAGCCTATCTATCATCCGCTCGCGATCCCAATGCTTAATAAGCGGCAGATCGTGCGGACAACGATGATCACGGTACTGGAAACGGTGAAAGTATGTGATCATCAAAAATGGCAGACAACCGAGCAGGTATGTCGGTTTATGAAGAACATAGTCTTGACAAGCAGCAGCAAGCCCATTCAATACAAGAGTGCACCAATCATAGTTCCTGATCTGCTCTACGTTCTCCACACACCTCAGCAGACTTAGATCAACGGTGTAATTCGATGTTGGATTGAGAAATATAGACATGCTGTACAGAACAAACAATCTACAAAAGTCATCTTCCCCGTGAACGTCCTTCTGTAGTTCTTCCAACAAAAGAGACAAAGGGATCGTGTCGCTTGCAGTAGGAATATTGAACCGATCCCTAAATGCTTGTTTCAGACTGACGACATCTTCAGCCAGTGCTTCCTTCGACCGACCCATTGGGAGCAATACAGTGGGGTTCGGACCGTATGGAATGAGGAAGCAATCGTGGGCATCGTGCTTCGTTACCAAGAATTGATCGCTTTTCCTTGGTAGCCTGAAAATCAGCGTGTCATCCGCAAAAAGCGTCATGAACTCGACCGCATACTTACCGGGGAAACTTTTGAGTCGCATTGAAAGTAGGCCCCCAAAACCTATTCTGATGACAGAATCCCGCTGCCGATCATTGAAATTTGAGATCAACTCGATGAGGCTCTGCGGCCTACACCTGAACTGGATCTTCTTAGCTACAACAACTTCTTGTTCCTCCGCTTCTTCCCTCTAAAAAGGGACAAACGTAAAGATAATTAGTATGTTCAACTGTTGTTAGACCTAAATATGCACCACTTAATAGGTGAACATAAACAATACTAATGCCTGCAACTGACCTTCATCTTGGTCTGCCTCCTGCTTTCGCCAACTGTGGCACGAGATTTTCTAGACTTGTCACCTCCTTTTGCCATCTGATCAAAACATACAGCTGATACGCGTCAAAGTAAGACAAAAATAGAACAAACTGCAAGCACAACTGTTAGATTAACTAAAGTAACACGTCTCCTAGATCACAGTAACACAATTAGTTCTTCAATGTAATACCATAAGTGTTGCATTAACACTATAAACTGCAAGCACAACTGGTAAGCATCAAGGTAACACAAAGAAAGTGTTAGAGTAAAATAAGAATTAGAATAACAAATCTACATAATGGAGTGTACAAGATTAAAATGATTCAGAGTTTCACGAGGTTGATAGTTAGAGTAACACCTCTTCTACATTACAGTGACACAATAAGTTCTTCAATGTAACACCATAAGTGTTGCATTAACAGCATACAAAGTAACATAAAAATAGACCAGAGAGTAACAAACTGCAAGCACAACTGTTAGATTAACTAAAGTAACACGTCTCCTAGATCACAGTAACACAATCAGTTCTTCAATGTAATACCAAAAGTGTCACACCACCACCATAAACTACAAGCACAACTGGTAAACATTAAGGTAACACAAACAAAGCGTTAAAGTAACATAAGAATTAGAATAACAAATCTACATAATTGAGTGTACCAGATTAAAATGATTCAGAGTTTCACGAAGTTGATAGTTAGAGTAACACCTCTTCTGCATTACAGTAACACATTGTTGTCTTCGAAATAACACCATACATATGACACATACAGATTACACGAAACAAATGAGAACCCAGAACAAGGTTAATCAATCAATAATGAATTCAATTATACGAATCAGATGAAAACCCAGATAATGATGATAACAAAAAAATTAATTATAGGGCACAAAGAACAGCAAGGTTAATCAATCAATAATTAGCAAAAAAATTAATGAAATCAAACAATGATGATAGTGTTAGCTGAAGTTAGAAAGCAACCTTGCTCGAGTTGAAAGTAAGCGACTGAGTTGAGTTGAACAATAGGGTTGAGTTGGATGATTGAGTGCTCGAGTATGCTCAGAAGCTTCAGTTGGCGCAAAGTTGAGAAATTGAGTTGAGTTCGATTGAGTGTAAGGGTTTGCTTGAGTTGAGCGAATAGTTTGAATGAGGTGAAGTTGAAGGGTTTCTTAAAATTGCGTTTGAATGAGGTGAGATGAGAGAGAGTATGCGGTTGGCGCTAATCTAGGGAGGAGGAAGATTTTTTTATTTTTTTCCAAAATTTGGTAGTTACTACCTTAATTACAATATACAATCTCACCCATCCATCTTGTTTAGATCAATGGCTAAGATTAGGACTCATGGACTCAAAAAAAATAAAAGGACTCACTTGATCTTTACTCTATATATATATATATATGTATATATATATATAGAAGATGGATCAGGTGAGTCCACTTATCATAATTGAGTTTGTGAGTCCTCATCTTAACCTTTAGACTAGAGATAGATGAATGGTTATGATTTGTTTTGTCAATTAAGAAAATAACTGACAAAATCTTGGTACATATTTCATTTCTCTCTCTTTCCTCCTTAATTATCTCAATGCAAATTTTCTCTCCTATCAAATTTTTAACTGCCTCTTTCTCTCGCACAACAAATTTCTTCAAAATTAAGTTTTTCATTTCCAAAACCCTCCCGCCTAACATACTGTGCATCATTTCATCTTCATCTTCATCAAAAAATAATCCTTTCCATACTGCCATTGTACGTATACTAACTATGTGACTCTAATTCATACAATGTGTTACTCTAATTCATGAACTGTGTTAATTTACTCATAAAATCTGTTACGTTGCATAATAGTCTCGTACAAAAACAGGACTTCCAATCAACCAAAAGAATAATGTATGTTTCTATTAAGGATACTCCAATACAAAAATTATAAAACTCCATTATAATACCAATGCTTCACGCTTGTTACTCAAAGAACAGGATATTGGAAATCAAATTATACTCATAAACTGTGTTACTGTAACTCATTAAGTATGTTGCTCTAACGCATAATGTGTGTTATTCTAACTCATTTTTCTCCAATAAAGAATGTTACTATAAGGACTGGATATCGGAAAATCAATCAAACTCATAAATTGTGTTACTATAACTCATTCAGTATGTTACTCTAACGAATAATGTATGTTACTCTAACAATATATTGTCCTACTCAGAATTCTGTTTCTTCTTCTTCTTCTTCTTCTTCTTTATTGTCAGACGATAACTTACATGGCGTTTCCTAATTCTTCTTCTTCTTCTTCTTCTTCTTCTTATTATTATTATTATTATTATTATTATTATTATTATTTTATTTTTTTAATTTTTTTTAAATGGAGAATTTTATTGATGAATAAAAAGCAGGTTACAAAAAATTGGTGGGTAACCGAGATACAATCTGGGCCTCCACCCCCTTAGCTATAGCGAAGCTAAGTCTGGTAAAAATAAAAGGAGCAGCGCGTGCTCCGGCATCCTGTGCTATCGAAAATTTTTGAATTCTCTTGAGTAAGTCGATAGCATCCGCCTCCAATTCCCCCAGCGAAGAAAAGGAAAAAGGCAAAAATCCATACCCAAGCCCTGAACATAGGTCCCTGTACTTAACGCATTTGCGTCGGGCAGCGTCACCCACAGCACGGCCTGGCGCGAAATCAGAGAGCCCGGACTGAGTCAAAGGAGAAGACCCGGTAAGATCTACGCAAACGTCACGCCCCCTGTCCCACGAATAAAGAAGCAAATATGCAGGACGCAAGGATCTGTCATGATCATCAATCAAGCCAATATCGATCTCCTTCCCAGCCGAGACCCCGGAACGGAAACAGATATCCAAAAGAGTGTCACGAACGAGGTTATGTCGGTGTTTAATACCGACAACACCCGCACAAGACACAGCATGGTCCCCAAAAATATCGTCGCCAAAAACCCGAGAGCAGACAGAACACGGCCAAAAATATCGTCGCCAAAACCCGGTGTTTATTATTATTATTATTATTATTATTATTATCATCCTCATCTACGTCTTTGAAGATCTACCCTATGTATGGAGTGAAACTCTCACCCACATCCCTGCACCATTCCTGTGCTTTTGCATCTACTACAAAAACAAGAACAGTGCCAATAAATGTGGCGACAAACAAACAATCAAAACTTTAATAATATGTAGTTTCCATACTATAAACGTCAAATCTAATAATATGGAGCATCTTAATGACTTCCATGGCGTTTCCAGTACAAATTACAAAGCAAAAACTCACCGTTGGTGTATTCGTCAATTTGCATAACCGCCATCGGAGGAGAAGTTGCAGCGACGCGAGGAAGAAGATGAATGATTGAACGTGTTATTGACTGTGTTGATTGGACGCGTATACTTTGATTGAAGATTGTTTTTTTTTTTAAAGTGATGAATGAAAGTATGAATGAGAGAACGAACGTGTTTAATGCTATGAATGAGAATATGAATGAGGGCGTTACTCTTTGATATTGTTTCCTATTTTAATGGCAATCACGTTCCATCATTATAGGAAGCAATATCTTTCGTTTTTGTTTTTTGTTTTTTAATATGGCGGTAGTATAAATCCTTTGTTACTCCAATGCATTACAGTAACAGATGACAAGAACTAAAGTAACAGATGAAGTGCATAAAAGTAACACGAGATTCAATTAATAGAAGATGCCTATACACAGGGGTTAGACATTAAAATAACAGATGGTGTATATTAGAGTAACACATTATGTGCATTACAATAACTCCATGTATATGTTTGGGCGAAAAATTCATATAATGATCAGACCTTTAATAATATGCAGTTTCCATACTATAAACGTAAAATCTAATAATATGGAGCATCTTAATGACTTCCATGGCGTTTCCAGTATAAATTACAAAGCAAAACCTCACCGTTCGTGTATTCGACAATTTGCATATCCGTCATCGAAGGACAAGTTGCAGCGGCGCGAGGAAGAAGATGAACAATTCGCATGTGTTGATTGAACGTGTCTACTTTGATTGATGAATGTTTTGAATGAAAGTGATGGATGAGAGCATGAGTGTTTTGGATGAAAGTGATGAATGAGAGCATGAACATAGTATGAATGAGGAGTTACTCTTTAATATTGTTTTCTATTTTGATGGCCATCACATTCCATCATTATAGGAAACAATATCTTTTTTTTTAATAATGAAGGAAGCTACTCTACTCGTCCATCCATATATGAGAGAGACTCATAAGAACCTCTCTCTCTCTCTCTAAAGAGAGGATCATGTAAGTCCACCATAGACAAGTAAGTCCATAAGTCCTCATCTAAACCCTTAGATCAAGCAAATCAATGGGTAAGATCAAAACAAATGGATGAACAAGATGCACCTAAAACAAACTCAATTCTCTCTCCTACCTTATCACCCAACATCATCAACCACCACTACTCAACACTGCCGCTGCCACCACCACCCATGCGCCGACCACCACTACCATTGTCACCACCACCCATGCGCCGGCCACCACTCCGGTGCCACCACGTCACCGAGGACCACCACATCACCGATGACGACCATGTTGCCGGCAACCACCACGTCTTTGGCGACCACCACCACGTCACCGACGACAACTTAATCTTGCCACACAAGCTTAAAGTTACACAAAAAGTCCTTAACGTTACACAGAATGGGTTTAATGTTACACTTTTTCACTTCACCACCAACCATCTGAAAATTAAATTTATGTAACTTTAAACCATAATTTGGTAACTTCAACCCTTAAATTTGTAACTTTATACTAAAACCCAGAAATTTAAAGTTGTCGCCGGCGACGTGGTGGTGGTCGTGGTGGTCGTTGGCGATGTGGTGGTCGTCGGTGACGTGGTGGTGGTCGCCTGTGATGTGGTAATGATCGTGGTTGTGGTCGTCGGTGACGTGGTGGCACTGGAGTGGTGGCCGGTGCATGGGTGGTGGTTGATAGTGTTGGGTGATAAGGTAGGAGAGAGAATTGAGTTTTTCTTTTTTGAAAAATAAATAAACACAGTAGCATCTCAACCATTCATCTCAAGTTGATCCAAGGAGTAATAACAATACTTATGGACTTATAAGGTGTTTTGTTCTTATGTGAACCCCCCCCCTCTCTCTATTATATTTATATATATATATATATATATATATATATATATATATATATAAATATAAAACGATTAAAATAAAATAAGATAAAATGGGAATATGGGAATGACCTGATTAACAGATAGGCCGTCACCTGAGTGGATTATTAGAAGATAGTGTTAAAAGTAAGGTTTATTCCTAGATTAAGGCTCTGTTTGGTAAACAGCGGATTGATATTAGCAGAAACAGATTTAGAAAGCAGATTTGACTAGCAGAATCAATTGACAGTTTTGACTATCAGATTTAATTAGCTGAATATTTTAAGTAGTGTTTGGTAATTAGCAGTTTTAAATTAGCGGATTGTTTGATTGCTCAGTAAAATGACAAAAATAGGACATAATTTTTTTTCATTAAATATACGTCAACATAATAACACTAACAATTTTAATTATTAATATTGTCGATTTCTTACATTAGCCATTAAAGTTGAACAAATATTATCACAGAGAGTTGATATTTGTAGAATTTCTTAAGTATCGACTAGAGACAAAGCAATTCAATTCATCACACATATATAACATTAAATTGAAAGTAACGATTCATGAAATTGTATAAAAGACTAAAAATTGATTCAATTGAAATAACCAAGAATTAATTAGTGCAAGCTAAGAACTCATTGCATATCAAATTCATGCATAAAAAAAATTAAAGGAAAGAGGAAGACGGATCTTAGAAGGATGAATTCATGAAATAGTTGAAAATAAGGTTTGATTTGGAAATAAGTAAAAAAAAATCCAATCTGCTAACTCAATATGCTGCTCCTAGAACCATATTGGAAAACATCATATTGGACCCCAATATATGTCATTTACCAAACACCTTTATTGGCATATTTCGTGGTCAAACATGCTGTTTTCTCCCAATATGCTATTTTTTGGCGGATCCGCCGTTTACAAACACCCCCTAAATGAAGTTCAGGTTATTAGAAGAATACGACGTATATATGCGATTATTATTGTTAAATAACCCAAAAATAAATCCCAAAGAACAATCATTTTAGAGTGAGAATACGAATGAATAATATAGTAATGTAGATATTTTTTAGAAAAAATCATTTTTGGGTGAATACGTAACTAAAATAGTAAGGTATTTGCAGATTGTAATTATCAAGAATATGGATGGATATTTTCTAAAAACAAAAAAATATTACTAATAAAATATCTTTGATTTATTTTTTCTGGTGTATTTTTTTTGTAAATGAAAAAGAAAAGCACAAAATATAATTTCGATTAGTGGATCGTTTTAAAATAGTACTATGTAACAAACTGAATGACCCATTTGTAAAAGTGGCTAACTAAAATCAATACGTTTTAAATTGAATTGAAACCGATAGTAAGGCAACTGATTATAAATTGAGCCAATTTAACCCGATTTGAAACCGAACTGAATGATCCATTTGTTAAGTTTAATTATGAGGAATCTGGATATTTTATAAAAAAAATTACTAACAAAATATCTTTGATTTTTTTTGGGTACATTTTTTTTGTAAATAGAAGAAAAAAAGGCACACAATACAATTTTGGGTAGATATCATTTTAAAATAGTAACAAACAATAGCCTTCTTTTTGTATTCTTAAGAATAAACATCTCCTTAAAACTGGGAGGACTATAAATAGTGTCACATTCTCTTCCAATATACACAAAAAATCATATCTAAACATCAATTTCATTAAACTTTGCCCATTTTCATCAACCATCAACAATGGCTACTAAAACCTCCCTACTCACAAATTTAGTCGCCCCATGGGAATACAATGCCAAAAAAGAACAAAACTCGGACCCTAACCAACCCAAAGTTCCAAGCAGCTTCATTTGGAAAGGTGATGACGACATTGGCCTAGAAAAGCCAATACTCGATGCCCCGGTGATTGACCTGAGCGGGTTCATCAACGGAGATGAGTCGGCCACCAAAACACTAGCCCAACTCATCAATGTTGCATGCTCGAACCACGGTTTTTTCCAAGTTATTAACCATGGAATTGACCCTAAGGTTTTAGACAAGGCCTATAAAAAATCCGTTGAGTTTTTCAGGCGCCCTACTACCGCAAAGGCATGCTGCTTGAAAAAGCCTGGCTCTATGTGGGGCCTCGCCTTGGCCCATTCGGACCGGTTCACGTCGAACCTACCATGGAAGGAGACATTGTCATTCCCTTACCATGCAAATGATTCTAGTAACATGGTGGTTGATTATTTCACCTCCACCATGGGCTCTGAATTTGAACAGACGGGGTAAGCACGTCTCTAATACGATCACTAATTAATTTTCATGTCTAAAACATTTTAATTTTGACGTAAAATTTCTAAATGTCTTACATATATATAGGCAATACAACTATATATATATAAAGGCTCATGCATGGCATGCATGGCGTTTCCTCGACCAAGATCGTTTACACACACACATATATAAAAGTTGCCTTTGATAAATTTATCGATCTATCATCATACATTATATTTACCATCAAAATTCTAAATTGTTGTTTTATTATCCAAATAATTCAGAAAGCAAGGCATTGAAGCCATATTTCTAGTGAGATTAACTAAATACTATTCAAAAGACTTTGTATGCAACTCAAAAAATAAAATAAAAATTAGGCATTGATTACGATAACTGAAAACAAGGAATCACTTTTGCCAAAAACTATCTTACATGAGATCAATTTTCTCTTACCATATATCATATCCATTTTGCCGAAACCAATGATGGTAAATACTTAAAAACGTTAAACTCTGTAGGCTAATTGTATAATTAGCGAGTGAGACGATATTTCAAGAACTAAAACTTGTATGAGACCGTCTCACGATAATTTATCGTGAGACGGCTCATATAAGAGGTGGTTACTAAATTTGTAACCACCCCCTATGTGCCCATGTGAGAGGTCTCACGATAAATTATCGTGAGACGGTCTCACATGAGAGTTTCTGTCTTTCAAGAGACTTGTTATTGTCTTTCCTTTGTTACGTTTTATTTTCTAAAGTCATTCATTTCAATTTATTATTAGTTATCTTTACAATTTTTCATGTAATGCATGTTTTCTACGTGGTGCGTAATCAAAATTTCCATTTTTATTATATAATTATATTCATTTTATAATTGTATGTTTTCTACATTTTTCATTTCATATTATTTTTAAAATAAACATGAGGCTTTTGTGATTAAAAAGTTATTTTATGATATTCACCTAATTATTAGTAAAATTGTTTCCATCACTTTTTTAACCCTTATACATAGTAAGCTTTTGTACTAAAACAAATAAAAAGTTATAAACGAGGGAATAACATGTGTGATTAATTAATGCAGGGTGGTGTATCAAAAATACTGTGAGGACATGCACAAATTGGCCATTGTGATAGTGGAATTGTTGGGAATTAGTTTAGGCGTGGATCGAACATTTTTCAAAGATTTCTATGAAGATGCAAGTTCAACAATGAGGATGAACTACTATCCCCCATGCGACGAGCCAAAACTCGTCTTGGGAACTGGCCCACATTGTGACCCGACCTCACTCACCGTCTTATACCAAGACAATGTTGGTGGACTCGAAGTATTTGTTGATGGCAAATGGCAATCCGTTGTACCTCGTCCCGATGCCCTCGTCATTAATATTGGTGACACCTTAATGGTACATTCTTCGACCCAAATTTTTGTGATCGGAATATCCATCGTATTGTTATAATGAGGTCAAATATTATCTATTTAAATAGAGATATTAGATAAAAATAAAGAATCTTGAGAATAACGTGACTAGAGTCCAACTGATAGTTAAAAAGCCTTTTCTTCATCCGACACGTGAGATATGCCATTCATGCATGCAACATGCAAATATGCAACTAACTTGGTCAAGAAAATGTCTGCGTGAAATTCTGAAAGCGAGTTCAATTAATAATAGTACTCGTAGTATGATGTTAAAATAATAGTAGAAGTAATATAGTATTTAATTTGAAATCATAAAAATTCTACTCCGTATTAATCTTGACACATTTTTCCGTCATTTAAATGGAGACAATACTACTCTTTCCGTCATTTGTTGTCATTTGATTAAAATACTTCTCATAAATAATACCCCGTATAAAGAATAACAAATGAACAAGACAAAAGGGGTAATAGTGAATACGGTTAGAGTTTAAAATCATGTGATTCGTCTTAAAATTTTGATTCAATTGATTTATTTTAGTGATATAGGACTTAAATAACATTTCAATTTTATACCTTATACAAATGACGTACTATTTTTATAGTATAAATTAAACTACTTATTTTTTGTATAAAGATAACCAACATTTTCAAAATGTATGCCGCTTATTACCTTCTTCTATATAATAATTGAAAAACCACTATTAAAAAAGAATTGGACACATGTCACGATCTCAATGAAAATTTTCCGACCTAAAATAAATTATACTCCTATTAAGGAGCAACCAAGATTTGACTATTTAAATACCTATCAAATTAAATCAATACATATTTATTGATAAAAAATATTCTTTTTAAAACATAAGAAAATCATTAATAAAAATAACCATAACGTGCGACATAACTAAGAAATACTCGTAGTGCAATTATGAACACAATATCAACTAAAATAACATTTGTATTTAGTAGTATGTATTTTATTAAAATAATAATGTTAAAAGGGGAGGGATGCATGCATGTGTTATATGTAGGCAATGACAAATGGAAAATACAAGAGCTGTTTGCATAGAGCAATAGTGAAGGACACAGTGGAGAGGTTTTCAATGGCATTCTTCCTGAACCCACGGTTTGACAAAGTGGTTGCACCACCTGAGGCAATCAATGAGGCAAGGAAGTATCCCGACTTCTGCTGGTCCGATGTTATTCAATTCACTCAGAATCATTACCGTGCTGATGCCAACACTTTTCAACGCTTCACCCAGTGGAAGTTGGACAACAACAGCCTCAATTTGGCTCCCCCTGCTGCTGCTTCTTCTAATGAAATTGTTGCCTAAATTATCTAAATAGTATTGCATCCACCATTTACTAAGGTGTGCATGCATGGATCATCTTCATAATATGTATGCTACCATATAGTATGTGTAGTAGGTATATATGGATCTAATAAGGAGGCGCAATAAATCTTCACTCATTTGAGATGAACATCTTGGGTTTCATTCTAATTAAGTCAACCACTTTAGTATGAATCGGAATACATTTTTTTTTATTGTTTTGTTTGCATTATTATTTAGTACTCGTCATATCTCGCAAAGCAAAATTGTTTCGAAAAATAGATCGAAAACGACTGAATGGATAATCGATCGAACATCCGATATTATTAATCATACCAAATATTATATTATGAAATCGATCGAAATCAAAAGTAAGGTCAACCTGATTATTGAATTATAACTACGTTCATCAACTGACTTTTTGATATGATATAACCATTATATTTGCATTTCTTGTATTATATTTCTTTAATTAGACCTATTATGTAGAAGCACTACTGTAAATGACACCTATTCCAACACATATTATAATACGCAAATGAAAACCATCATACTTTGCTTAGGTCACATCCAGGGGCGGATTTATGGCAAGGCCCTATGGACTATAGCCCAAGTAAGTTTTAGGATATGTAAAAACTAAGTTAAGAGTTAAGTAGTTGAGAGACAATAACCTAGTGGTTAGAAACGTGGTTCCTGCCAAAATGGTTAGGGTTGGATTATTATGATCACCGTTTTTATTTTTAAGTGTCAATTCCTATCTCTATCTCTTTTTCCTTTTAATGTTTTCACAATTCAAGACAAACTTCTAATCTCCTTTTTCTTTTAATGTTTTTTTTTGCAATTTCTATACTACAAAGTACAACTCTACCTAACATTTTAAATATTTAAATTTTCAACTTTCTCTAATTTTTTCACTCGCAAATCGATATTTATAGACTAACACAATCTTATGTATTTTTTAATCTGATAAAAAATGTCTCGCCATAATTTGGAAACCATAATTCATACTAGTACAATCCAAAAATAATATTATTCAATTCATATTCACTCCCAAATCGATACTTATAGACGACTAACATAATCTTATGCATTTTTTAATCTTCAAAAAAATAATTCTACACCATACGTAAAATTTAGCCCAAGATATTTTGTATTCCTAGATTCGCCTCTGGTCACACCGTCACAAACCAATCTCTTGTTGGAATAAGAAAGTAGTTATGGTTAGTTTAACTAATGTTGGTTAAGGCTAGTTAGCTAAGGTTGTTACAAGAGTAACAACCCATCCTATATATACCTCATGTATTACACATTATAACCAACTCAATTAATTCTAATCAATTCTTCTCCTCCAAACTCTTTCTCTGTTAATCCTTTCTCTTCTTACATGGTATCAGATTCATCTGATCCAATCACACTTCTGCAATGATTCCAGCAATTCTCTAAAATTCTATTTTTCTTTTGAAGAATCTAGCAATTCTCGGCAAGGTGCGTGCCCGGGTTTCTTGCAATATTTGCACTAAATGTAAGGCTTGGAGTATAGTAACTCTTCCACCAGGCAAGAAGTCTATTTCCTACAGGTGGGTGTTCAAGGTTAAGCACAAGGCTTATGGCTCCATTGAACGTCATAGAGCACGAATGGTAGCGAAGGGGTATGCCCAGAAAAAGGGGATCGATTATACTAAGACCTTTTCACCAGTTGTTAAGATGACTACCATTTGAAGTTTGGTTTTTGTAGCAATAAAGAAAGGGTGGCAGATGATGCAGCTTGATGTAAACAATGCGTTTTTACGTGGGGATTTACATGACGAGGTCTATATGACTTTGCCACCTAGTGTGGAAGTGCAATGGTCAAATCAAGTTAAATAAAGTTTGTAGATTGCACAAGTCACTTTATAGTTTGAAATAAGCTAGTCATCATTGGAACGAGAAACTCTGTTCAGCTCTCAGATCTAGAGGTTATTAGCGATCACTAAATTATTATTCCTTGTTCCACAAAAAGACACAAGGCAAAGTTGTCTTTCTTGCGGTCTATGCTGATGATATCTTGGTTGTTGGTGATAATCAGTCTAAAATTGTTAATGATATCTTGGTTATTGGTGATAACCAGTCTGAAATTACTGACTTGAAGCTTTCTTAGATCATGTATTCAAAATCAAGGATTTGGGTCCTAGCAACTATTTCTTAGGAATGAAATTTGACAAGACTAACAAGAGTATTGCCATCACCCAAAGGAAATATACAAGAGAACCTTTAGCTGATTTCAGTTATGATGATGTTCGTGCAGCAAACACTCTCCTGGATGCCTCAGTCAAGCTCAATGCTACTGACATCAATCTTTTTGACAATCCTGCTCTATACAGGAAATTGGTTGGCAAGCTGAATTATCTGACCAACACGAGGCCAAACATCTCTTTCGTTGTACAACTATTAAGTTATTTATGTCTTTTCCGCAAGAGCAACACTGGACAACAGTGCTTCGTGTATTGAAGTATCTTTCCAGAGATCCAGAACAAGGCATTTTTCTTAACAACACTCGAAGTTTTGCCCTTGATGGTTTTTGCGATGCTGATTGGGCTTCCTGCCCTGAAAAAAGAAAGTCTGTTAGTGGGTATCTCATATTTAAGGTGGTTTCTCATTTCATGGAAGTCTAAAAAGCAACAAACGGATTGGCTCTTCTCTGCTGAAGCTGAGTACAGGTCGCTTAGGAGAATTACTGCAGAGCTTTCATGGTTAAGTCGCCTACTTACTGAATTTGAAGCCAAGTCCTAGATCTCAGCCCAATCCTAGTAAAATGTGACAACCAAGTCGCAATTCATATCGCCAAGAATCTCATATTCCACGAAAGAACCAAACATATCGATTTGGACTGTTATTTCGTGTTTGTTATTCCACGAAAATCATGGAAGGCCTGATTTCACTCTCGTATCTGCCTACATTACAGCAGCCTGCAGACATCCTCACCAAGCGTTGAATGGTCCTCACCATAACTTCTTTCTTCCCAAGTTAGGCGTGTGTATACACCCTCCAACTTGAGGGGGATGTTGGAATAAAAAAGTAGTTATGGTTAGTTTAACTAATGTTGGTTAAGGCTAGTTAGTTAAGGTTGTTACAAGAGTAACATTCCATCCTATATATACCTCATGTATTACACATTGTAACCAACTCAATTAATTCTAATCAATTCTTCTCCTGCAAACTCTCTATGTTAATCCTTTCTCTTCTTACATCTCTTAACAATTATAATGACATCCAGACACCATATTCACAATACGTAATAGTAATAATAATAATAATAATAGTAATAATAATAATAATAGTAATAATATTAATAATAGTAATAGTAATAATAATAATAATAATAGTAATAATAATAATAATAGTAATAATATTAATAATAGTAATAGTAATAATAATAATAATAATAATAGTAATAATAATAACAACAACAATAACAACAACGACAATAATATTAACAACAACAACAACAACAACAACAACAACAACAACAACAACATAATAATAATAATAATAATAATAATAATAATAATAATAATAATAATAATAAGAACAACAACAACAACAATAACAACAATGATGAATCACATTTACATTCTAATTAAAAATTAATTATAATAACTTGAAATTAGTAACAGAACTTAGCTATTTTTAAGTCGTAAATCAAGAGCAGAACCAAGTTTAGTAGTACCAATTAACGAAATATCATAAGGGTAAGACTGGAAAGAGTGATCAACTTAGTTGTTTAAATATATATTAAAATCTTCGTTCTTATCAAATGGCAAGTCGTAAGAGTGGTTAAGTTGTTTATATTTCATACAATTGACCAAATTGGCAGAAAATGATCGAACTTGTGACTTTCTCTTCAAATATAAATGTTTTTATCATTAAACCAACACCAACTAACTAATACTCCGTTTATCTCTAAACTATAACTCGTACCCGTACTCGTATTCGTATTATGTATATACTCCCTACTTAGCATTAATTTTCAGATGGATAAGGAGCACCTACCCACCCGGGACCCCTTAGGTCCGCCCCTACGTGTATAGCGTAGTAATTTGCATGCATGGCACACTAAAGAAAAAATCGGTCCTCCTACAAAAGAAATTCGTCAACCAATAGCTCCCTATTAGTTATGCCAATATAGCTAAACTACAATAAAGACGCAAAAAATATGAATCAAGACAAAAATAGGTCGAGGAATACATACCACCGTTGCTTCAATTTCTCGAAATATGAGATAATAGAATCCCAATTATTACTCCTCTACTTGGTCCGCAAATCAAATCAGAATCTGGCGTCTGCTAGAAAAAAAGAAATAAAACGATTATCTCCTTATGTTAGGGTGCTCAAGGCAGGAGTATACTCTGCTATGTTGGAAGTCAACGTTTAACTGATCGGTCAAATTTTGGAAGTCAATGTTTGACTGATCAGTCAAACGTTGACTTCCAACATTTGAAGGATCAGTATTTATTTTAAAAAATAAAATAAAATAAGATAATTAATCAGTTTAATTACGTTAAAAAATTTACATGAAGGAAAAATCCCGTAACCATCATACTATGACCTAAACCCGAAACTAAGTAGGAAATTACTCCAGTAAATTAAAGAAATCGATGTAAAAAACTTACTTGATTGGGTCGAGAATGTCAGTTTACTGAAAAGCGGTTTTATATCAAAGAAACGAGTTCTTGTGATTTGGTGGAAACGTGTCATGAAAACCGTTAAAAGTTAAACCGACTCCATAAACTAACATGCATATAGTAAGTTAATCATTTAAAAACTGTATCGTTTCATTAATGAGTTTTAATAACACGAGAATCATTAAAATGAACTGTGATTAGTAATTTTATTAAACATAATTAAGGGAAGAGCAAAGTCAGTATTTCACGTTATAAAGCGCCAACGACACGGATAATTCGCCGACAACAAGAAATAGCTCTCTGATCAGGCTTATAATTCACTAAATATTAGGACGGATGGCAGGGGCGACTCATACAGGGTTCAAGGTGAGCGGGGAAACTGGGCCTCCAAATTCATTGGGTCTCATAATTCTCCTTTTGAAGAGTTACTCAATATACAAAAATATAAAATATTATGTACATATGTGGTTTGTAATGTAGTGGTTTCAGTGTTATCCACTCTTAAAAGATCATGGGTTTTTACCATGTTGGATGTTATTTTTTTTTAGTATTAAGTCTTGCTGGCCTTTTATTTTTATAAAGGCCTCAAATTCGAGATTCAAACTAGGCATCCAAATTTTATAAGATCCCCTGACGGATGGAGTAATTCATTCTTTTAGAACGAAGTTCTAATACATGTATGCATTTAGCTCTACTTACTGCAAAGTACTACGTAATCTTTACGATTCTCCTCCTTCCAAATAAAATAATATTGTTTACTTAAGGGTCATAGTAAACGACTTTGTCATTCTAGCTATAATTAGTTTTGATTCTTGGTTTTGCCTTTTGTTATGACCCCGTTTGGATTGTGACGGATTTGCGAAAAAATTGGCATATTAAAAGCGAATAGCGGGTTTGACGAAAAAATATGTCAATGATAATATTTGATAAATGACGGATTGTAATAGCATACTAGAGCCGAATCTACCATTTTGCAATAGGAAAACGAGATGGCTCACTGGGTGGTGCTGAATTTGTGCGCCGCCACCGAGAGTATTTCAGTAATTGACTAGAAATATTTTATTTATCTTCTTTAAAAATTGATTTCAAAATGAGTTAGTTTCAAAGGGTAAATTCGGAATTTCGCTTATAAAATAAGTTATAATTATATAATTTAAAAAAAAAATCATAGAATAATGGGAAAAGTCACATTGTACCCTTGAAATATGTCACATTACACATGACCCCTACTTTTAAGTTTGATCCCATGGTAACCTTGAATTTTATAGTTTAGTTTCCGATTTGCCCTTACCCAATTTTCTGTCATGACGCCACTACAACAAAATCCCCTTTTCGTGTCAATTATTTTGGTATTTCGTGGCGATTCCATTCGACGCGAAAGGTTTCCCCGTCGATTATGTTTTCGTTGGGGTAGTTGGCGTTGCCGTAGCCTTTCGTGGCGAATAATGTATTCGTCGGGTTAACTTCTTAAAATCGACAAGAAAGAAGAGAAGCTTTGGTGGCGAATTTAGTGTCGATTATTATTGAGGCGGTAAATAATTTGAATTTCCTACTAATACTAATTGTAACGATTGTATTCGACACGATAAGTAATATTATATGTCATCTGTTTTACAATTGTATCAATTATATTCGACACGGTAAGTATTACAAAAAAATCATCTATGACAATAGTAACAATTGTATTTGACACGGTTAGCATCACAATTGCACCCATATAGTAAATTTGGTATCGATTTCATTCGATACGAAATATTATTTCTATCTCTCAAATACGATGCGAAAGTAAAAAAGAAATGGCAAGTGAAAAATATGATAATTATATTACTCATAAAATCCCAAAAATTATACGTATCCGACATCGACTAAATTAAATTAATAAAAATAGGTCCAAAAATAAGTGCAAACAACCTTTCAAAAACCTAAAAAAAAATACTACGTCTTCAACCCTCAAAGCAAAGCTTCAAGCCATGTATTCCGTATTACATATAGTAGCCACTCCTCGAAAAAACTGCAATAAACGTAGATAATTTATACACCAAGTTAGTACGAATTTTTTTTGTTTCCCACATGCAAGTAAAAACATCACATATATTTATGTGTGTCCAAATATATACTCACTGGTTCAATAATATTCTTTGGCACATATAATGAAATATCACAAATCAGCCACTTGAGTTGCTATAATCATCCTGTAGGAACATTTAAACAGCACGCTAAATATTATATGATGGAAGTCCATTATCCAATTCACTCCAGTATAATATCATATTTGTAACATATTGTGTATTAATTACGAACCATTATGTAAAAAATGAAATAAGAACATACCGTATTAGTCTGATCGTATTTTGAATATTGTGCGTTTCTACCTTTAAAGAGGACCAACAAGTCATGGATTAGATTCTCGAGTTGATTTTGCTTTTCCAAGACCTTATTTACCTCTGCATCACTCTTTTCTTGTACCATCTTCAATTCTTCAGTATATTTTTGTTGCATGAGGTTCATCTCATCACGAAGCTGTTTTTGTTGCATGAGGTTCATCTCATCACGAAGCTTGTTAATTAACTCATTGGAGGCAACATTGTTTTCCATAAAGTCTGACGATGGTTGTACACCAGAATTAGCCCACAGTTTGGAAGCACACAAGTCTCCGCCAACTCCACGCACACGCACACGTCCATGTCTTTCTTCCTTTCCAATTACTTGATCAAATATATCTCCTTTCCAAGCTATCTTTCCATCCAATTGCTCTATTCCATTGGGCAGCTCTTGTAATTTTTCTTTCATTAATTCCTAATGTATACAATGTTTTTTTAAATAATCATTGAAAATAATGACCAAGAGAATAAAAAAAAGGGAAGGATGAGCGCTACTACTTTATTAGCTTTTAAAGTGTGGATTGATTTAAGTGTACAAAAAAAACATAATAAATAAATAAAACTTACAACTGCTTTTGCCGACTGTTCATCAATTTTCTTCTTCTCTCTTGTTTTTCTGTCCTTGTGGGTCGCAATGAAAATTTGTGCACGACTAGGCTCAATACCATTTACCGTCTAAAGAATATCGAGCACTAGATTATTTACTACACAAAATAATAGAGAAGAAATAATAATAGAACATATTAAACAATTTATGAAATAAGAGTATCACCTTTTTCGCTCTTAGTTGAGCAAAACTTTGTCTCCCTGCGCAGTGAGGCATAGTTTGATTTTTCTGATTGATCCTATTAATTGCTGCACGTCTCTGTGCATATATTAAAGTGTTAGAAAAATAAGTATATCTTTGTTAATTATTTACTAAATTTACAATAATATAACAATAATGATCCTAATAAGTATAAATATCAAACACCTTTGTCTTGTCTTGATCCCAATAAGAAATCAACTTCAACCATTGATCCATAGGAACACGTGAAGGCTTCGCATTAACCAAGTTTGATCGATTTTGTTTGTCTGGCTCATAGTACATAGCTTTTAGTTCTCCTCTAAATTCCTTAACCACCTTTCCTAATGCCTTAAGAATATGATCTTCTCCTCTACGTGGGAATATAAATCGCAACTACACAAAAAATTAAAAGGGATTAGATATTATATGAATGTATTTTCTAATACTATCAGCACATTTTTTTACGTGTAGCGAAGGTTAATTTAACATTTATCGTAAATATAATTTTCCTTTATACCTTTATCTCAGTCATACATTTAACTTTGTACTCCTCCGGTACGAGCCTCCAATCGGAATAGCCTTGGGATGTCAATTCAGGATTTCTCCTCATAGTACCGATGAAACTAGACAGAACGGTAGATCCCACGCCATAAGGCTGACCTTTCTTATTGAAATCAACGACTGTACGCATATCAGGTGGCTGATTCCAAATATCAGTTAAAATAGTCGGACCTCTACGTCTCACTATCACCCAAGAAAAGGTCATTAGCATTAATCGTATCAAAGGTCTACAGGACCAACATTAGGTAACAAGGTATCAAATTTCAATTGCATACCTGAACGTTCACCCGTATCAGTATCTGTTTCATTAGGATTATCCACATTCGAATGTAATGTTTCTATTACTTCATTTACCACATTTCTTGTGTTATCACCTCCATTAGCGACTGAGGAGTTCATATTATGCTCCTCACCAGGTGTTAAATTAGTAAAAATATCCGCACTATTATCTCCATCAAGATTGAAAGAAGTGTCGTCCCGCACTCTGATTTTCGTAAAACGTCTCCTTTTCGTCATGATTTTCTGAAAAGATCACTTAAAACAAACATCATATTAACCTGTGAGTTTCATAAGGGGAATAAAATTCCTAAAATGATAGTTTCACAAATTGGTTTCATAACCAGGGAATCAACAAAAAAGAATGCATCATCATCTACCATTTGAGAGAAACTACCTTTTAGTGGCAATGTCATACAATTTGAAAATTTATATTACATGGCTATATGAGAAACCTTGCAAAGACAATTACTCCATTAGATAGAACATACGATCTTAAAATTTATATTCTAGAAAGAAAGATAAACCACACAACGGTGAAGGGAACATCCAAATAAACTATTATTATTATTATTATTATTATCATTACTAATATTCTAATACAATATCAAACCAACATCACTACTGAAATGTAACCAAGAAATGTAAAAAAAAATGCTCATGTATCATCCACATATGTTCCTTCCACACCAGACAAGTCAATATCCATGTCGAAAGCATCTTCTATGGCTGGCAGAATGTGTTCTCCAATCCCCAAATCAACTTCCCACTGATCATCTCCTAAATCAAAAGTACCTCTAGGCTTTATCGACTTTGGAATATACCAATCATGATTTGTTCTATCTTGCACATATATAACTTGCTCAACTTGAGAAGCGAACACAAACGGCTCATCGCTTACTCGGTCTCCATTATACATAAGATGAGAAAAATAAACAAGAGTAAATCCTAACTTGTCTTTCATTAAACCACTCACACTGTGAACATTCACCCAATCACACCTAAACATAGGTATCGAATATTTACTGTAAAAATTTAACTCGATGATATCAGTTAAGATCCCATAATATATAACATCTCCAAAAATCGGATTTGTATCCTTGGAGCTAGCATAACTTTGGGTCTTTGCTACAACCTTCACTCCACTATTCTGTGAAGTTTTATTCTTCTCAAATTCTTTAGTACGAAATCTATAACCATTTTTCATATCAAATGCATGAAATCTTCTAGCCATAGGCAATGGACCAAGTGCAAGTGTCTTAACATCATCTGTGATTCTTATGTCATTCTTGTTGTCAGGATCATTAACCTAATAAATTGAACATGATAAAACAAGGTTCAATTCGAGGTAAGTACAAAACAATTTTATGTTATTTATGAAACTATTTGTTTTATTAATACTCACAAATGATTTCAACCATTCGACAAATTCTTCATTGTGCATTCGATCTTGGGCATGTTGAGTTAAACGATTACGTCTATGTACTCTCTTGAGGAAAGTAACATGTTCCCTACATCAATTATTTATGTTAGTTATATAAAACATATTTAAACATCAAAGTTACAAACAAAAATGCACAATAGAAATTCATACTCTCTTAAAGATTCAATGTCTTTGCAATCACAATTGAACAGAACGTATCGATGTGCTTGTAACCTTGTCTTTTCATCCATCATAAAACCTTCAACTCGTCCATACGGTTGACCAACCGATGGAAAAAGACATGATTCTCGACTATTTTCATAACCATAGGTACACTGTGCATTATTTCTATTTGAGGAATTCATAATGTCGTCATCTTCTCCCAAGTAACGGGAGCAAAATGTTATACACTCTTGAATTAGAAAGGTTTGGGCAATCGATCCTTCAGGACGTGCTTTATTGCCTACATATGACTAGAGTGTAGATAAATACCTAAAATAATTAACTTATTAGACGTGTCTCGCTTTATTACACAACACTAACTAAAACTAAATAAAGTAAACATTCTTACCTCGCAATAGGGTACATCCATCGATAATGCACTGGACCACCAATTTTAGCTTCATCAACAAGATGAACAACAAGGTGTACCATAATAGTGAAGAAAGTTGGTGGAAAGAGTTTCTCTAGGTTACAAAGAATAGTAGCAATCTTCGCCTCTAATCGATCAAGTTCAGTTAGGAAGAGTGTTCTTGAACATAATGCTCGAAAAAATTCACACAACTCGATTTAAATTGGGGATACTTTCTCGTGTAAGCTCTCTCTCATTGCAAGAGGTAACATTAGCTGCATTAGCACATGACAGTCATGACTTTTCAACCCAGACAACTTTCGTTTTAGCACACAACGGGAGATGTTTGACGCATAACCATCAATGAATTTTACATTCTTAAGAACTTCACAAAATCGATCTTTTGCTAGATTGATCAAAGTATAAGGTGCTGGAGGCAAAAATATTTTTTTGTTCCCTTGAGGTTGAGGCCATAAATGTTTTCTCACACCGATCTCTTGTAAAGTTTGACGAGCTTTGAGGTTATCTTTTGACTTGTTAGGAACATTTAAGAGTGTGTTAACTATATTATCACACACGTTCTTTTCTATGTGCATCACATCGAGGTTATGACGCAACATATTATACTCCTAGTAAGGAAGATCAAAGAAGATACTTTTCTTTTTCCAAGTGTTTGGTTCTACCCCGGAGAGGTGATCTTGATTAGTTTTACCGAGAGTGAAAGAGATATTCTCCAATTGTTGTAACACCTCTGAACCAGATGGAGGCATAGGGGGACACCTGGTTTCTATGGTATTATCAAAAGATTTTTCATCAAAACGATAGTTATGTAAAGGATCCAAGAACCTCTGATGACCCATATAACAAACCTTCCTGCTATACTTGTATCGCTTGGACCACTTATCATTATTACAACATGGACAAGCACTCTTTCCATAGACATACCACCCTGACAAGTTACCGTATGCCGGGAAGTCATTTATAGTCCAATTGAGAATAGCATGTAAGTGGAAACTTTTTTTTTCAAAGACGTCATACGTCTTAATAGCTACATCCCAAAGCTCTTTCAGTTCATCTATTAACGGCTGTAAGTAAGTGTCAATGTCATTTCCTGGAGACTTTGGACCAGGAATCAGTGTAGAAAGAATAATGAAAGGTTTTTTCATGCACAACCAAGGAGGCAAATTATATATTATCAAGAGTACAGGCCAAGTGGAATAGGTGCTCCGCATTTCCGCGAATGGATTGAAACCATAACTAGCTAAGCCTAATCTAACATTCCGAGGATCCGCGACAAAAGTCGGGTAACGATTATCAAAATTCTTCCATGATTCGGAGTCCGCCGGATGCCTTAAGACACCATCCTTGTTTAGTCGGTCTTTGTGATGCCATCTCATAAGTTCAGCTGTTTTAGAAGACATGAAGAGTCTTTGAAGCCTTGGTATCAAAGGGAAATATCGGAGTACTTTGACGGGAATGTTTTTTCTTTTGTTTACTTTTCCGCTACTATTTTTCGTATTATTAGACACATTGACACTAGACCCATCTAAGGTTTTCCAACGAGATGCCCCACAAACTACACACTCGTCGTGATTAGCATATTCTTTCCAAAAAAGCATACAGTCATTTGGACATGCATCAATTTTCTTGTACTTAAGAGTCAGTTTATCTACAATCTTCTTTGTTTCATAAAGGGAGTCGGGAATCACTGCACCTTGGGGTAAGACCTTCCTAAAGATGTCAAGTAACTCCGTAAATGACTTATCAGACCATCCAGAGTTACATTTGAGATTATAAAGATGGAGGATAAATGAAAGTTTAGAATACTTCTTACACCCAGGATACAACTCCAACTTAGCATCTTCTAATAGCTTATTAAACATATCAACATTAGAAGGGACTGACTCAAGTGGGTCTTCCACCCTAGTGAAACCTTCATCAAACTCGACACAGTCATTAGAATTAGGAGTGTTGTTAGGATTCCCACCAAGAGTCTCATTATAAGAAGTATTGCAATGAATTCCGCAAGCATCCCCTAATATTTCTAATATCCTATTATTCGCAATGGATTTAGAAAGTTCGTCGTCGTTACTAGGCATTGAAGAGGACCCAAAATCAAAGTTATCAAACCATTTCTCAAAGTCACGCATAGGTCCATTTGTCACTAAATGGTCATAAACAACTTTCTCACTACAACGATGGTAACGTACACATCTGGCGCAAGGACAAGCTATTGTTTTATCTTCACTAGATGTTTTCTCAAAAGCATATTTAATAAACTTTGTCAATCCCATTAAATAATCATTGCTTCCAAGCTCACAATCTGACCAAAGTTTACGTTTTCGTCCAGCCATGTAATGATTATCTGTTTAAGGAAGAGCATTTTAAACTTACTTGTAAATCATGGTCAACGCAGGCAAAATCATACGATTATCAATTATCGAAATCAAAAGACATAACCAATAATCCATCACCAATGCTACTAGCCCACAACAATGGAAATTAAATTAATATTAAACCGGGATATGTATGGCTACGATGGTCAAGAACTGAAGAGGCCTGGCATACTCAGGTGTGGGATAGGCTGGTGATGTCTAAGCATGCCTTTATAGGATGGATCATGATGCATAATCGACTGTTAACTAATGCTAGACTTCATAAACTAGGTATGATACTTGTATTTCGATGTAATATATGCAGGAATAATGGGGAAGTAGATCATCAACATCTCTCTTATAAATGCTAGTACAGTAGGTGTGTGAAGGGTTTGGAAGAGTGGTTCAAGGTTAACATACCTGTGGAGAATACCTGGGATTAGTGGCAATGTCAGAAGAGTAGTATGCTGAAGCGGATTATCGGTTGCTCGTTGATTGCACTGGTATAGCTCGAAACTTATGCAAACATGAAGAGAAACTTACTAGGCCTGAGATAGTGCTGCGGGACATTCAAAAAGAAGTTAGGATCAGATGCAACTTCTTGCTGAATCAGAAGAACTTGCAAAAAGTGGTAGATACGATGTAATTTTATTGCAGTTGCAGTTTGAGTGTCGCGAAATGGTTGTATGGTGACGAATATTTGTAATTCTTTATCTCAATTAATATAATCTTTACCCTTCACCCAAACAAAATTAATATTAAATAAACAATAAATTAACACTAAACATAATAAAATAGTCATAGTAAATTTTTATAAAATGAACAACTCAAATCAACTTAATCAAATCAACTCAAAACGGGTAACGTAAATTAACTTAATTAATAATATCAGTTATTATTTTATTTTACAAATAGATGACGTGTAAGAGTATATTATTATTTCTGGGTCTCCAACCATCTGGACAAAAGAATTGAGCTATAATTCTGCTCAAGCTCAACCGAAATCCACCCCACATTCGATTCATCCCTCTAAAACTCTCTATTGTCACCACTCAATATCTACTCCAACCCAGATGAAACCACTTTCTCCTCCTCTTCCCCTCTTTTCCCTTTTTATAAACACTTTGTTCCTAATTATGATGGAACTATCCGTCGTATCGTTATAATGGATCAAATCATTTAGAAAAATACGGACAAAGCATTAGTTTCACCCACGTGATCTACTTTTGTTTTTTTCTTTCTAAATGAACATTATTTGACTCGTTATATTAATATGACAGATATGACGACCTTCGTAAACAAGAATCTATGTTTTAGAAATATTAAATTTATTTTAATTATAATTCATTGAATATACTCGCTCCCTCCCTTGTCTTTTCATTTTGATTTCTCTATTTTCCATTCCTAAGTCTTAACTACACCGTACTCTATACTAATATGAATAATAATTAATGACCGGTAGTACCCTGTAGTAGTAGTAGTATATTTAAGAGAAGAGAAAAGAAAAGCAGCTGACACACAGAAAACTGAGCAGCTGATATTCATTCATCATCTATTACAACTAATCTTCCCTAATATTTGCCATTTACGCGCCTAACACCGTAAATTAATTAATACTCCGAGCAGCAACATCAACAATAAACAATAGTAATAGCAGCAGCACGATCCAACAGAAAATAGAAAACATCAGCAAGCAACAAACAAACATGATGACAAACGAACACGTATTCTATTAAGGAAGGCTATGACTGGCTGAGGCCCAAATTAAGTGAAAAAAGCTGCTGCATCTGTGGTGATCATACGGAATCAATTCAACATCTTTTTTTTGATTGCGATTACAGTAGAAGATTGAGAAAGGAAATTGAGGGCTGGTATGGACCTATTCCTGAGATGAACAGGTTGATTAGTGAGACAAAACATCAGACAGGTAAGGTGAATGCTATGATGCTTACAGCGCTTTACTACCATGTATGGCAACAAAGGAACAAATCAAGAATTGAAGGCGTCCTTATGCGACCTGAAGTTGTTTCTCATGGTATAAAGGCTGAAGTGAGGAAAAGGTGTGAGTGTGTTATGCCAGGGATTGATCTGCACTGGTTTCACTAGAGCAGTCCTTTTTTTTATATGTGCATTCTGTTCTTTTAATTTTGTGTCCTGTGGCATGACGGTTTCATTAGGTTTGCTGCCTAATGAATGACTTTGTATATGGTGCTTTGTTTTGTTGATTTGATATATATAATCATATTTCATCAAAAAAAAAACATAAACAACATCATCAATAGAAAACAGAAATAGCAGAGGCAACAATAACGCAGCAACAACAACGAGAATATGACAGCAGCTAGCAACACGATCCATGAGAATAAACTGACAACCATAAATAATGATCAGCAAGAATATGTGTAGACACCCGCATTTTGCCTGCTAGTGTCTATAGCAGTTCCCGACAAACACCCGATGATGATCGGACGCAAACGTGACTTGGTATACTCGGATTTGGACCCGAAATCAATAATATCTGACATGGACTTTTAGCGGAGTAATAATCTCACAAAACAGACCTCAAATTCAGGCCCAGTGCGCCGTTCCGAGCAAAATAAGACTAATTTGGGCCAAAACCGACACCAAAAATAAATCCCGTCTTTTGGCGACCAGGTCAAAACCCGGTCAAAGACGAACCCGTCACAAAAACCAGCCCAAGTGCACCTTCTAGAAGCTGGCGCCCAATCCAAATTCAAAAAAGATAACAAAAATCAATCAAAACAACAATATCAATTCCTTCCTATTTTATCTCGGTTTACCTGATCCACTCGATCGAGTGGATTGACCCACTCGGTCGAGTGGAGCGTCAAAAACCGGATCAGGCCCATTTTCTAGGGCAGTCGACCGAGTGCACTAGGGCCACTCGATCGAGTGACCCCAGGTCGTGGGGTAAAGTCTATAAATACCCCCTCAAACCCTTTGCATTTTCAGCTTTCACTAATGCAAAATTACCCTAAATTTTTACTCTAATTCACCTACACTACAAGCCTTAGTAACCCTAAGCACTACACACAAAAACCGAGTCCCTTGTCCCTCGAAAAACCGACAATTCATCCACATACACACACATACACCATAACTTGCATACATCCTCGATACTCCGACGTCCCGTCACTATTCGCGAGTCCATTTCCGAGGTCCTTACTAAGCATGTATGTTGAGGGTGTCCTAAACCCCATTTCAATCTTTGTTACTTCGTTTCTATCTACTTTTTTATATTGTTTATACACTAATTATGCTAGTAACCTAACATTAACTCTAACATAATTCTAACATTTTACTTTTTTTGTCTACTAACTTTTACGTTTTCATTACTAACATTATTATACCGCGTATATATAAACTAGTATCAAAATCCGGTTTTAATTACGTTTGACTATAATTATCGCCTAAAGTCCGTCTAATCCATTTACGAGCAACGACGGAGGTGGAGCCCTTTCGAGGAGCCCCGCCCCAATGTACTCAAGGACGTGACGTGATTGCGACTAATAATAGTTGAACGCATTTGATCCCATTTTAATTAGCACGGAACCCGTTGACACGAAAACCGACATCACATAACCCGAAAGGGTTAGTTTCGATGTCGTGACGTAGAGGGATGCATTCCGTCGCTAGTTCAAAATTTCTAATATAAATCTCTGATAACGGTATTATAATCGCATGCATACGCGATTGTAGCACCAGAAGCCAAGTTAAATACAAATCGTGCGATATTTGTATTTGATTTGGCCAACCATCAATTTTGTACCCAAAAACGAAACGAGTTGACACTCGTACAGGGGCTACTCGACCGAGTGCATAGGCTACTCGATCGAGTAGCGTCCATAAAACTGGGCAGACCCTTTTTTCGAGGACACACTCGACCGAGTCAGACCATGACTCGACCGAGTGGGTCCTGTAACCCAGAAAACCGAGAGCTCAAATGCAACATTTAAGCCTCGTCCTTTTTACGAGTTTTAGTCGACACATGTAAAGCCAATCACGTGAATCCATTTTCCAAAACTCACGCTCATCACGACACCTTAACGACTTTGATCGATTTTTCGACGTGATAAGTCGGGACAAGGCATCGAGGCATAGGATCGGGCTAGCATCACGCTTAGGTCCTATGTCTCCGTCCTTCGTTTAATACACAACGCAATGTGTATTTAACCGGGGTTCGTCCGTTCACATGGTTCACGGTCTAGTTTGTATACGGGTCCGTTCCTAACATTTTATTATTTATTATTCCATTTTTATATCGCTTACGTAATTTTCGTATTGGCCGGGTTGTATTTCCGCCCGTGTAACTTGTACGTTATTTTTTTTGAGTTTCGTTTATTTACTTGCTTATCGCTTTATAAATGAACCTCGCATGCTAAATCACTTCGACCATAACAAGATGCATTAAATGACGTAGTTCACATACTATTCATATGCTTAGCCCGAAAACGCTGTTTGCATATCATTTAATCGTTTTACTAGCGCGCGCACACGAACACGAACGATGTCTTAGTAGAGGCCGCCATGTGCGGGCGGGGTTGGGTGTCCTTAGTGGGCTTCCCAACACGTACCCTCACCCCTTACTCAGAACCTTTGGTTTCCGGATGTCCGAAACCCTTGGCGCACGAGAGTCATTCTATATACGAAAGCCGGTTTAAACGGTATCGATATTGCAATGCAAAGGGACGAGCCCAATGAACTCTGAAATCGAAGTGGGCTTACTTTGTGTATAGCCCATGACGACATAGAGTGGGCTCGTATGGTTCCGAATAACCACAAAATTCGGTGGCGACTCCATTTTGACTTAAATTTCGAACCCGAGAACAATCTCACCACGAGATTCATTCGCCTACCCAAACCCGCGCGTGGCCGCGTCGGGGTGGACCTACGTCATGTCCACAATTTGGCGACTCCGCTGGGGATACCTGATGTACCACATGTCATCGGTGTTCCTAGGGTGAGACTCGAAGAGAAATCGTTCGTATATTAGTGTGCGTGCATTAGTTTAATGGTTCATGCATAACCCAAATTTTGCCCGGGCCGGTTACTTGTGACCGACGTCCCACTATACCACGGTGCATTCCTACATGGGTGCACTAAAGACTTCGATGGCGGAACTCACCGGGGTTTTACGGCTGGTCCTAGTTCCAAATCGGCTAGGAAGTCCGTCCCGTTTCGTGAGAATGCTATCGTTGTTGATATAGACCCTACTTTGACCGACCGAGACTTAGTGTAAAGCATACATAAGCGTCGTTATAATGCTTGTTTGACTACGTGCTACTTGGTTTCCGTGTCATTTTTTCAAAAAACCGTCATTTCAAAAAAATGCATCTTTTCAAAAACACCCAAATTTTGAAAAACCCGAAATGTTGTCCGTTTCGGGACCCGTCTTTTCAAAATATCCAATTTTCAAAACTCGGAATGCCGCCGAAATTTAGGATCAATGATTTGACTCAAAATATCCTTTTTCTCCAGTCGGCATGCTGCCCATTTTAAATCTTGGATTTCTAACACCATTCCGATCTTCTGAATTTTCAAAATTCTAATCTTGGTTTTCGAAATCCCGTGTTCAATTTTCGAACTCTCGGAAGTTCACTCATTTTATATTCAAAATTCAAACATCCAACTTTCCTAGTAAACCTTCCTTATTATAGGACCTACCGTCTAGCCGTGTGTCGGGTCTTTGCATAGTATGTCGAGGGTCTATAGCGTCGAAACTCCGCCGATCCTATATCGCGAGTTTCCCCCCTTTTCCCGAGTCCGTCTTATCTGTCAAGGCACGACCAACCCGCGTAGGGCATACCCCTACAAAGGAAAGTCTGTCCATACACTCGAGTCAAAGTTTGGGGAAAAGTCTCACGTGGACCTTCCTTCAAACGGGATTAGGCCCACAAAGCCAAAATCCCAAGGAAGCTATACCACCCATCGAGTCATCCGTCTAGATGTCTTTCTCGAGTCTTTAGTCTTCCTTTCTAGTGTCGCTCGAGACGTACTTTTCCTTTCTTTTTCCAAAATCTGGGTTCAGTTTCTGATTACGCGGTGTTCTTACAGACAGGCCGCCGGCAACTAGACACGCTCGAAGGATGGCTACTTTGAACAGCCTACAAACCTCTTTGGACGCCATGGTCGCGAAGCAGACCGATATCGAAGCCCAAATGACTGAAATAAGGGCTGGCCAAGTGGCCATTGTTGCTCGCCTAGCTACGGTGGAGCAAAGGGCTCCTAATGTCGAGGCTAATGAGCCTCTAGCTGAACTAGTCAGTGCGGTGCGCTGACTAGAGGAACAAGTCCATTTGGCTGGGAGTAACAACATCCATCGGGAGAATAGTCGAGAGTACAACCCGCTGAGTGACAAGCTGCCCGCAAACCTGAACCTCACAGGTTTGCCCATGTTTGAGGCAACGGAAGACCCGTTACTACATGTGCGGGCCTTCAAGGAATTCATGGCCTTCAAGGGAGTGGATTCATCCATGTTCAAGAACCTCTTTGCTGCATCTCTTGAGAAGCACCCACGGGCCTGGTACTACAGGCTAGACCCGAAAAAATACCCTACATGGGATGATGTGGCCACCGAGTTCGCTCGGAACTATGCGGACAACACCGAGATCCAAACCACAATGCGATCTCTGGAGGTTATGGCCCAAGAGCCGAAGGAAGGTTTTACTAAATACCTTCAACGTTGGAGGGCCGAGAGCGTGAAACTGGTTGATAAGCCCAATGAGAAGACTTTGGTGGAGGCTTTTGTGAAGAACCTCCTCCCTTCCTACCGGGTTCACCTCTGATATGCTGTCATACCCAATTTCACCACCCTTACTGAAATGGGTATGAGGATTGAAGACGATATGAGACTAGAAGGCCTCGCTAAGGCCACTAGCAAAGGGTACCAAGGGGCTTCTTCCTCCACCACTAAGCCCCAAGCTGCAACTCGTAGCATTTTTGACGCGGTTAATCTACTAGATGCCCCGTCTAAGAAGAACACCCCACCTCGGGTTTTCACTAATATAGGTACCACCTATACTTATGCCTTACAAAGGCTGTCCTCCAAAGGCCTAATCCAACCGATAGGCCCAACTCCCGAAGTTCCGGTCGAGCGACGCTCCAAGAACTACAATGCTCAGGCCTATTTCCAATACCACCGGGGCAATGGGCATGATACCGAAAAGTGTTGGAAGCTGAAACACTTGATCCAGGACCTGATTGAAAGCGGTAAAATCCCGCTACCCGGAGATAAGCCAAGCAACAAGGAGAACCCTTTCAGCTCCCATGCCATCTTTGTCGGGGAGGTGATTGATTGCTCTCACCTTATCTCTCCATTCATCCCGCAAGTGAACGGAATCTGGTTTGACGACGAGGATGATGTCTACCTCGCTAAGGGGGAAACCGTTCCCATCACCCCTGAACAGATTCGCGACGCCAAAATTCGAGTCCTAGCCAGCAACAACCTTGGTCGTCCCTATTTAGCCACAAGCACTAGGGACACCCCTATCCCGGCAACCATCACCGATCCACTCGGGATGGAAGTCGCCCCTGAAGAGCCAACCACTGAAACGGCTATTGTGAAGCAACTGAAGAAGACCCGAGTTGACCTCACTATATGGCAACTCCTGGTTAGCTCTCAAGAACATCGAGAAGCACTTACAAAGGCTCTCGATCAAGTCAAGATCGACTCTTTGGCTACCCCTGCTGAAATGGTAGCCACGGTCCTACCCCACCTAAAGGGTAAGGCCAAAGAAGGAGGCCCAATGATCACTTTTTCCGAAGCCGACCTGCCACCGTTCGGGGCCGCTCATAATCTGGCCCTCTACATTACAGTGATCTGCCGAGGAAAATACCTCCCGATGACCCTAGTCGATGACGGGTCAGCCGTGAACGTCCTTCCCTTAAGGACCGCCAAAGCCCTCGGCATTACCGAGGCTGACTATATCCCGACTGCTCAAACCATCCAAGCCTTTGATGGGAGTCCCAAGTCGGTAGCTGGGGCCATAAAACTGACCATTATAACGGGCCCAATAGAAAAAGAGCTTGAATTCCAGGTGATCGATGTCACCTCGTCATTCAACTTTCTCCTAGGAAGGCCGTGGATCCACGCGGTCAAGGCGGTATCCTCCACTCTCCACCGTAAGATCAAGGTGCCTCTGCTCAACGATGTTATTACTTTGGAGGCAACCCCAATGACCGTGGCTAGCTGTAACGCCACGGGCCGCACGGACCTCTGGGGGTTCGACTTTGTGGGGATGATCGAGGAAGAGTACCTTTTCAGGCCTTACTTCACCACGAGCATTAACACAATGCTCCAGAACTTAGGGTACCTTCCGGGGGCTACCTCTCGACCCGACCTTCCAGCTGGGAAGATCATCGAGGTCCTTAAGGACGAGGACTCTCACTTCGGCCTTGGCTATGCCACCACTCCGGGCAACGTTGTCCGAGCAGGAATCGAAAAGGCCTGCAACATCATGAAGGGTATCCACTTGAGCCCTTATAGCCCACGGTTGTCTGACTACTTTGTCACACCGGTATTCGGGGCTATCCGGGTTGGACTGTACCAACCCAATGCTACGCACCTCGGGACCCCCTTGGCCCGGGACTGCAACTACGTCCCGGATGACGTATTCGCCCTCATCCAGTCTGATGAAGCTGATAATGCTGAGCCCGCGCTAGGGCTGCTCTTCGGGGAAGACACCATGGTCCCAACCCCAAAAGAAGACCTGGTCAACCTGATTCTCCGCAGCAACAGGTTTGACCCGACCAAGCTGATCTCGGATGTTGGCTCCGAGACGGGAAACAGGGCCTGGAGGAAGACTGTCAAGTGGACGGACAGTCAAGGAAAGATCTACAAGCTGGTCACCAGAGAGGGAGACATGCCTGAGTCTGAGTCCGAGTCTGAGTCGGAGTCTGAGTCTGAGTCTGAGGTCGAGTCTAGGGAAGTCGGTGCTAGAGTCACTCCTGTAACCCCTCTCCCTTCTATCATTCCTGCTGCTAGCACTTCGGGGTCTGTTCCGAGTGCTTTACCAATTCCGCCACTGACCAATGATCAGATGGCTGCTCTCTTTGAGCTGTTTTCCAAGTTTTCAATCAATAATAACAACCGTTCTGCTTACGACTTGTCTCTTTCAAATTCTGCTTTCAAAAATGATTTGTGCTATGACATTGAGAAATCCGACGAACAGGTACTCTTACCTCCACATCTGATTGAGCAACTAGAGCAAAGGGAATCCCGGAATCCGGTAATTGAAGAGACCGAGTCCATAAACGTGGGAACAACCTTAGAGCCTCAGATACTTAAGATAGGGTTATCTTTAGATCCCGAGGAGAAACAACAGTTTATAAACCTCCTCCAAGAATTCAAAGATGTCTTCGCGTGGTCCTACAAGGACATGCCGGGGATAGACCGGGAAATAGCCGAGCACCACATACCTATCAAAGACGGGTGCAAACCGGTCAAGCAGAAGCTTCGTCGAATGAGGCCCGAGTGGTCTCTCAAAGTAAAAGAAGAAGTCGACAAACAGTTCAAAGCCGGCTTCATACAAGTGTCCGAGTATCCGGACTGGGTTGCAAACATCGTGCCGGTTCCTAAAAAGGACGGTAAGGTGCGGGTATGCGTAGACTTTCGGGATCTTAACAAAGCAAGCCCGAAGGATGATTTTCCGTTACCACACGTCGATATACTGGTGGATAACACGGCCGATCATGCCCTTCTGTCATTCATGGACGGGTATGCCGGATATAATCAAATCAAGATGGCGGAAGAAGATATGAGTAAGACTACCTTCACTACACCCTGGGGTACTTACTGCTATACTGTCATGCCGTTTGGTCTCATTAATGCCGGGGCCACATACCAAAGGACCGCTACCACTCTACTACATGACATGATGCATAAAGAGGTAGAGGTCTATGTAGACGACATGATCGTCAAATCCAAAGAGCGGGACGGTCACATCACCGCCCTAAGGAAATTTTTCACCCGATTGCGCAAATACAACATGAGGCTAAACCCTCACAAATGCAGTTTCGGGGTAACATCAGGCAAATTACTGGGTCATATCATTAGCCAACGAGGTATCGAGGTCGACCCAGCTAAAATCAAAGCCATTACCGAGATGCAAGCTCCCAAGACCGAAAAAGAAATAAGGGAATTTCTCGGGAAAGTCCAGTATATTAGTCGATTCATTTCCAAACTAACCATGGTGTGCGAACCAATTTTCAAGAAACTGAAAATAGGGGAACGGATAGTATGGGATGACAAGTGCCAAGCTGCTTTCGACAAGATTAAGGAAATTCTGTCTGCTCCGCCAGTTTTGACGCCACCTCAACCCGGTTTGCCTCTGTCGTTATACCTAACAACGACCGAGACAGCCATGGGGGCTATGCTGGCTCAGACAGTTGACTTCGAAGAACGAGCCATTTATTACATCAGCAAGAAGTTTTTAGAGTATGAGTGCAAATATACCATGCTCGAAAAGACGTGTTTGGCTCTAGTCTGGGCCACCAAGAAGCTCCGGCACTATATGCTCAGCTACGAGGTCCACGTTCTATCAAGGATGGATCCGATCAAATACCTATTCGGAAAGCCCATTCTCAACGGCCCGATTTCGAGATGGACTCTGATGCTGGCAGAGTTCGACCTGAAATTTGTACCGTTAAAGGCTATTAAGGGGCGAGTGGTAGCTGAATTCCTCGCCGACAGCCCGATAACCGAAGAAGGGCACACCGACACCTGGTCCTTCCCCGACGAAGATATTTTCCATACCGATGCCGAAACATGGGATTTATACTTCGATGGAGCATCTAATTTTAGAGGGTTCGGAGTCGGGATCCTTCTAATTTCACCAAGAGGGGAGCATACTCCCGTCTCCATCAAACTGGACTTTGATGTTACCAATAATGCAGCGGAGTACGAAGCATGCATTTATGGGCTACAAGCCACCGCCAACCTGGGAATCACAAATCTCCGGGTACATGGCGACTCATCCTTGGTCATTAACCAAGCAATCCAAAAATGGAAGACTCGGAATGCTAATCTCGTGGCCTACCAGGCACGAGTAAGGGATCTCGAGAAACAATTCCAAAAGGTAGAGTATATATACCTGCCTCGGGAAGAAAATCAGTTTGCAGATGCACTCTCAAAATTGGCATCATTACTGAACATTCTCGACCACGTGACCAGTATGCCAATTTGTGTCGAAAGACGGTCCGAGCCGGCATACATCCATGACATCGAAGACATCGAGATCACTGATCCCGAACCTTGGTACCAGGCTATCTTAAATTAGCTGACAAATGGAGAATACCCTTCCGGGACTGAGGGCCGAGCCAAGAAAGCCTTACGGAGGCTAGCCAGCCAGTTCATCCGTACTGATGACGGGCAACTGTACAAATATAAGGCCGAGAAAGTAATGGCTGAAATACATGATGGTGAAAACGGCCCACATATGAATGCTCACATGTTGGTCCGAAAAATCATGAGGCTCGGGTATTACTGGAATACCATGGAGGCCGACTGCCAATTTTATGTCAAACATTGTCATAACTGTCAAATCTTCGGCAATGTGCAACATATGCCATCATCTCTGCTCTATACCATGACGTCGCCTTGGCCATTCTCGACATGGGGTATCGACATAATCGGGAAGGTAAATCCCTTCGGTACTGGCGGACACTGTTTCATTTTAGTAGCTATCGACTACTTCACCAAGTGGGTCGAAGCTGAATCATATCGCATCCTCAATGCTAAACATGTCGCCAAATTTATCCAAAACAAGATAATATGTCGGTATGGGATCCCGCATGAATTCATCAGTGATCACGGGACTCATTTTCAAGCCGAGACCGCAGCCTTGCTGGTTAAATACAAGATTCAAAGGCACACGTCCTCGCCCTACCGTCCCCAAACGAATGGAGCAGTAGAGGCGGCTAATAAAACAATTGTCACCATACTAAAAAAGATGGCTGATAATTATCGAGATTGGCCCGACAAAATACCTTTCGCCCTATGGGGATACCGAACATCAATTCGCACCGCAACCGGGGCGACACCATATTATCTAACCTATGGGATGGAAGCAGTCCAACCAGTCGAGCTAGAGGTACCGTCCCTCAGAATTCTGCTAGAAAGTCAAGTACCCGAAGCTGACTGGGTTCGTGCACGGTACGATTCGTTGGTTCTACTAGACGAACGACGGTCCCGCGCTCTCAACAACATCCAAATCTACCAAAAACGAATCCAACGGGCCTTCAACAAGCGAGTAAGGCCCAGAAACATTAAAGAAGGGGACTTAGTCCTTAAGTCTGTTCGAGCTTTACTACCAGTTGACCCAAGGGGAAAATTCAAACCCAATTGGGCTGGGCCATATCTGGTGAAAAAGATCTTATCAGGGGGAGCAGTGATGCTAACGGACCTGGACGGGAATGAGTTCGTCAACCCAACCAACCTGGACCAGCTGAAGCGTTACTACCCTTAGCCATTTCTCAATGTCATTAGCAAATTTTATCAAAATCATTTTATTTTACAAAAAGCAAGTCAATGAGCTAGAATTATTTATTCCACTGTCACAAAACATCTTGAACCATTAGTCTTGGTGTAATTCGAGATTGCAAATTTCCTAAGCCTGAACTACGTTTGGTTTGATTCTGCTAGTCGCGGATACGTAGGCAGCCCCTCAAAAGGGCACAACCAGTGCAATCGAGAAAAGACAGGAACGGTTTAATAAACTTTCTTTTATTTATCACAAAAAAGCCCCAATAAACTTGGGAAAATTACAAAGTGCAGGAATTCAAAAAATTACCAAAAAAAAAACACACGACAAAAATAGTAATAATATTTAAATAATAAAAAAAAAACTAAGGACTCGGTATTTAGGGCATCTTGCCCTTCCTCTTGTCCTTGGCCTCCTTGGCCGTCCACTGACGACGACGCGGAGGAGAGCGTTCCCTGATCACCACGGGAACCTCCTTAGCCCGGACTCGTTTCTTGCAACTCGAGTCCTCATCCACCTCGATAGGCCCGAGTCGGGCCCTCACGGGCTCAGGGAGCCGGTCACGCGGACCTAGTCGGTCCCGGGCCGCCAGCCTTGGCCCAAGTCGTTGTTCTAAATCAGTCTGGGGGCTTTGCCGCCCCCGTGTGCCACTAGCGCCGGCATCTTTAGCTCGAGTCTTAGTATGTGACTTAAGACCCGATTCTAATCGGACTAAGGTAGCAGGGGTCTCTCCCTCGTCGAAGAATCCCCTATTGTCCTTTGCCGTCTCCCGACGGACCAGTTCGAAGGCCTCATCAACCTTCAGAGCTTTACGAACTTCCTCAGATTCCTCAGAAGTCCATTTCTCGTAAGCCCGAGAAACCCAAGCGGATTGGCAAGGGTTGGGAATAGTCCATGTAGGACGAGTGAACCATCGTTGCAACCAGGTGTCGCACATAGCGTCTGTCAGTTGGAGCGAGACACTAATAATGGCTTCAGTCTCAGGGATGCGCTGAGACGAACCGAACTGCCTCAGAATGCGGTCCGGGTAAATGTGAACTGTCCAGTCAAGGGACAGGATCACCAGGTAGCGGGCTTGATCCCTCTTGGCCATCCCCGTCAATTTAGAAAGGAACCACCAAGCAACCGTTCACCTAATTAAAGGGCCACCATGGAACACCAACTCCTCATCCCAGTAAGCTCGGTTTATATGGTGATTCGAGCTTATCCGACGCCCTCTTGAACTGATTTGGCTGCTACGGTAGTTAGGAACGCTCGGAGGAGGCTCTATGATTGATAAGCGTTCCGACAACCAAACCTGCAAAAAGTATGTATAAAATTCATAAGCAACAATATGGTCCGCTACAGTCCACTCGATCGAGTACACCATCTGACTCGATCGAGTAAGGCTCTCTGAAGACAAACAGAATCTCGTTAAGTGTGCCACTCGATCGAGTACGCCATCTCACTCGATCGAGTAAGGCTCTCTGAAGACAAACATAATCTCGTTAAGTGTGCCACTCGATCGAGTACGCCATCTCACTCGATCGAGTAAAGCTCCCTAAGGACAACCAGAATCTCGTCAGGTGTGACACTCGATCGAGTAAAGCTTCCCACTCGATCGAGTAAGCCCTCCACAGATGGGCAGAAGCACTTTGCAGGCATCACTCGATCGAGTGACAGGTCCACTCGATCGAGTGACTTACGGACCTCAGGAAATCGCGAGAAACACAAAAAAAAGAAGGCAAAAAAAAAATTGAAAATCGCGAGACGTATACCTGCAGAATAAGGGTGCTTCCCGTCAATTGCCGGGTTGGGTCAAGTCGCCTAGCATCCAGACCCATGATGATTTCCCCAGTGGCTAGCCAAGCAGGGCTATGACCAGTCTCCATCTGGTCAACCACTCCGATCAGCCTAATTTGACCCACGCATGAGTCAGCATCCATCATCCCTTCGAAAACGTAGCGGTGCAGCATGCAGAATGCAAAAGCCCTACGCCTGTGAGAAGGCGTAGCCCTTACATCTTGACTGTTCATAAACTTGTTAGCCAAGTCGAAGAGGGAAACAGTATCTCCCCGCACCATTCGATCTGTGTCAGCATGAGACAGACCCAGGAAATCCCTCAGTCTTCTCCTCGGGTCCGGGTAGAACGGAGGGATGGCAGGGCGAGCCACAGGGCTCCAACCCCCGATCTCCTCGGGAAGAGGGCATATCTCTCCCCGCGGGAACGCAAAGACGTGAGGGGTGGTATCCCAAAACGACAAACAGGCGTCCAAAAAGTGTGAATCAGTCACTAGACACCGAAGAGGAAACAGGCTAACAATCCCCATTTGGGTCAGCTGAATTTTGTCCTCGTCCCGAAAGTGCTGGGACCAGGCAAAAAGCATTGAAGTAAGATGCTCGATACCCATGGCAGGAATTTGAATTCTCTGGAGAGACTAAGAGATTTTTTTTTTGAAGAGAAGAAGGGTTTTTGATTTAGGATGCAGTAAACTGAAACAGGGAGACCTATATTTATAATAGGCAAGCCTGACTGTAACCCTAACTAACTCTGCCTCCTCAGCAAACCTGGGCCCCAGCATGTGCAGGCCTGACTTCAACCTAGAATAGGAATCAAGTTGTCCCGAGCTTTCCTAAAAATTCCTAAAAGTTAAAAAAAAAAAAAAAAAAAAATTCGAAAATTTCAACTTTTTTTTTCAAAATTCAGTACATTTTCCCCAGCACGAGTCGGTGTTTTGCCTATGTGTTACATGCAATTTATCATGTGTCAGCATACAGGTACACCCCAAGACTTCAGAAGCAAGTCTCCGCGCAACTACTTCACTCCCCAACGTGAGCCAATATTTATCCCAGAATGCTACAATCAGAGCCATGATGTATCAGCATACGGGTGCACCTATACCTTCAAAAGCAAGTGTCACTCCCCACGGAGCTATCATCAGCAGGACAGGTATGACCCTCTGCTTATGGCTGGCGAGCCCTTCACGCTAGTCTACTGGACTATAAACGACCCAACCAGAAGGCTGCCAGGTCGTAATCTGCGATTGGCCTGGTAGCTACTCTGACTTTCGCCTTGTCCAAACCTCAGTCAGAGTGGGGGCTCTGTAGACACCCGCATTTTGCATGCTAGTGTCTATAGCAGTTCCCGACAAACACCCGATGATGATCGGACGCAAACGTGACTTGGTATACTCGGATTTGGACCCGAAATCAATAATATCTGACATGGACTTTTAGCGGAGTAATAATCTCACAAAACAGACCTCAAATTCAGGCCCAGTGGGCCGTTCCGAGCAAAATAAGACTAATTTGGGCCAAAACCGACACCAAAAATAGATCCCGTCTTTTGGCGACCGGGTCAAAACCCGGTCAAAGACGAACCCGTCACAAAAACCAGCCCAAGTGCACCTTCTAGAAGCTGGCGCCCAATCCAAATTCAAAAAAGATAACAAAAATCAATCAAAACAACAATATCAATTCCTTCCTATTTTATCTCGGTTTACCTGATCCACTCGATCGAGTGGATTGACCCACTCGGTCGAGTGGAGCGTCAAAAACTGGATCAGGCCCATTTTCTAGGGCACTCGACCGAGTGCACTAGGGCCACTCGATCGAGTGACCCTAGGTCGTGGGGTAAAGTCTATAAATACCCCCTCAAACCCTTCGCATTTTCAGCTTTCACTAATGCAAAATTACCCTAAATTTTTACTCTAATTCACCTACACTACAAGCCTTAGTAACCCTAAGCACTACACACAAAAACCGAGTCCCTTGTCCCTCGAAAAACCGACAATTCATCCACACACACACACACATACACCATAACTTGCATACATCCTCGATACTCCGACGTCCCGTCACTATTCGCGAGTCCATTTCCGAGGTCCTTACTAAGCATGTATGTTGAGGGTGTCCGAAACCCCATTTCAATCTTTGTTACTTCGTTTCTATCTACTTTTTTATATTGTTTATACACTAATTATGCTAGTATCCTAACATTAACTCTAACATAATTCTAACATTTTACTTTTTTTGTATACTAACTATTACATTTTCGTTACTAACATTATTATACCGCGTATATATAAACTAGTATCAAAATCCGGTTTTAAATACGTTTGACTATAATTATCGCCTAAAGTCCGTCTAATCCCTTTACGAGCAACGACGGAGGTGGAGCCCTTTCGAGGAGCCCCGCCCCAATGTACTCAAGGGCGTGACGTGATCGCGACTAATAATAGTTGAATGCATTTGATCCCATTTTAATTAGCACGGAACCCGTTGACACGAAAACCGACATCACATAACCCGAAAGGGTTATTTTCGATGTCGTGACGTAGAGGGATGCATTCCGTCGCTAGTTCAAAATTTCTAATATAAATCTCTGATAACGGTATTATAATCGCATGCATACGCGATTGTAGCACCGGAAGCCAAGTTAAATACAAATCGTGCGATATTTGTATTTGATTTGGCCAACCATCGATTTTGTACCCAAAAACGAAACGAGTTGACACTCGTACAGGGGCTACTCGACCGAGTGCATAGGCTACTCGATCGAGTAGCGTCTATAAAACTGGGCAGACCCTTTTTACGAGGACACACTCGACCGAGTCAGACCATGACTCGACCGAGTGGGTCCTGTAACCTAGAAAACCGAGAGCTTAAATGCAACATTTAAGCCTCGTCCTTTTTACGACTTTTAGTCGACACGTGTAAAGCCAATCACGTGAATCCATTTTCCAAAACTCACGCTCATCACGACACCTTAACGACTTTGATCGATTTTTCGACGTGATAAGTCGGGACAAGGCATCGAGGCATAGGATCGGGCTAGCATCACGCTTAGGTCCTATGTCTCCGTCCTTCGTTTAATACACAACGCAATGTGTATTTAACCGGGGTTCGTCCGTTCACATGGTTCACGGTCTAGTTTGTATACGGGTCTGTTCCTAACATTTTATTATTTATTATTCCATTTCTATATCGCTTACGTAATTTTCGTATTGGCCGGGTTGTATTTCCGCCCGTGTAACTTGTATGTTATTTTTTTTGAGTTTCGTTTATTTACTTGCTTATCGCTTTATAAATGAACCTCGCATGCTAAATCACTTCGACCATAACAAGATGCATTAAATGACGTAGTTCACATACTATTCATATGCTTAGCCCGAAAACGCTGTTTGCATATCATTTAATCGTTTTACTAGCGCGCGCACACGAACACGAACGATGTCTTAGTAGAGGCCGCCATGTGCGGGCGGGGTTGGGTGTCCTTAGTGGGCTTCCCAACACGTACCCTCACCCCTTACTCAGAACCTTTGGTTTCCGGATGTCCGAAACCCTTGGCGCACGAGAGTCATTCTATATACGAAAGCTGGTTTAAACGGTATCGATATTGCAATGCAAAGGGACGAGCCCAATGAACTCTGAAATCGAAGTGGGCTTACTTTGTGTATAGCCCATGACGACATAGAGTGGGCTCGTATGGTTCCGAATAACCACAAAATTCGGTGGCGACTCCATTTTGACTTAAATTTCGAACCCGAGAACAATCTCACCACGAGATTCATTCGCCTACCCAAACCCGCGCGTGGCCGCGTCGGGGTGGACCTACGTCATGTCCACAATATGTTAACAAATCAACAGCAGCAACCAAGTATGAATAAAATAAAGGTTTGATTCCAGCAATGATACATAAACAAACACAAAAGAAAGAGAATTGGACAGCAACCGCGACAAAACAGAAGTGAGAATGATAGCCCCGAGTGAACGCATAATTGCAGAGAGAGTGAGAATGAGAGAAAGAGAATTGCATAACAACGTCAATAACAGCAGCGAGAGCCATAACGAAAAAGACAACATGAACAGCAGCAACGGAATTTAAAGTACCTAGATTTCTATTTCAAGTAGCAACGGAAGTGAACGCAACTCAATTTATCTAAACCCTAACCTAAACAACTATAAATTTACATTGAATTGAGAATAACTAATCAAATACTGCTGAAATTGGTATGCAAATAGCAATAATAAAATCAATTTGAACAAAGTAGAACAAAAGAAATCGAGTTAAAATCAGACCTGATTGAATTGGGGATTCGAAGAGTTGAAAGGATGTGACGGTACCAGGTATAAAACTGTATAAACAGCGACGAAAATCTTCAAAAACATACTTGGGATGATTTTAGTATAGTTATGAAATTGTATCAAGAGCTTCATATATATTGATTAAATTTGGAGTGATTGGGAAATAATTAGAGGAGAGACAATCAGGCGCAAGATGAAAAATATTTAGGAATACGTTTGCCGCTCAGTTGAATTTTTTTTTTGAAGCACGCTAATTAACGGGTGAGCAAAACCGATATTCGAACCCGTTTTCAAAATCGGTTGAAAACCGGTTTGGATACCCGTTTTTAGAAACCATTTTTTCTTGAATCGAAACCAACCCGGTTTAAACCGGGTGCCCGATTTTTTTTTTCATATTGTAAACCGAACCAGTTTAAACCCGAACGGGTTTTTATGACCCGGTTTTTAAAAAATATGGTTATCTTTATTATAAACCGGTTTTTTGAACCGGTTTATTACCCGGTTTTAAAAAAAATATATGGTTATCTTTGTTATAAACTTGTTTTCTAAACCGGTTTCCGAATCGATTTTTTACCCGGTTTCACTAATTTGCATATCAAAATTTATTTTATTTTCGTTTAAAAGTGTAAACTGATTCAAAACCGGATACCCGATTTATAAAATTTGTGAACCGAACCCGACCCGGTTTTTCACTAAAAAACCCCAGATTTTCGGGTTTTTTAAACCGGATTTCGGTTCGAGTTTCGGTTTTTTTTGCTCAGCCCTAACGCTCAATGAGATAATTAGTGTCGAATTCTATGCTGGATGTATTGTTATGCTATGCCATCGTTTAAGAAGGGATAATTAGTGTCGAATTCTATTTGTTACCATAAGTTGTTCATTATATGAGTAATTGTGGGTTATTTGTGTCGATTTTCCATTCGTCACGAAATAATCGCCACGAAAAAGCGATTTTGTTGTAGTGCGCCGTTAAATTATGACCAAAAGTTGGATAATTAGTTGTTAATTAATTTTGGAGGGAAAATTAATTACATCACTCAACAACTACTTTTCTTCGAAAGGAGAGGGGTTCCCATGGTACCCCTAAGTTTTCATAGTTGTTCTCATGGTACCCCTGAAAGGAATGTAATGACTTATTGAAGCAAAGCAACGACTAGTTTACTGAACTAGCCATTACACAAGTGCTATAAATTCACTCCCCTTTCTATTTTGGCAGAAGAAGAACAAACAATCCACACTTACTCACTCATCCTTTTCACCTCCTTCTTCACTTGTTAAAAAAATGGAAAAACTTCATCATCATAACCTTGAAGCTCGATCATCCTGAAACGTCAAATTTTTCCATTTCTTTACTAGTCGTTACACAAGTGCTATAAATTCACTCCCCTTTCTATTTTGGCAGAAGAAGAACAAACAATCCACATTTACTTACTCATCCTTTTCACCTTCTTCGTCACTTCTTAAAAAAAATGCAAAAACTTCATCATCATAACCTTGAAGCTCAATCATCCTGAAACATCAAAATTTTTCATTTCTTTACTAGCCGTTACACAAGTGCTATAAATTCACTCCCCTTTCTATTTTGGCAGAAGAAGAACAAACAATCCACACTTACTCACTCATCCTTTTCACCTCCTTCGTCACTTGTTAAAAAAATGGAAAAACTTCATCATCATAACCTTGAAGCTCGATCATCCTGAAACATCAAAATTTTCCATTTCTTTTGTACAAGTGAAAAACGAGGTGAAAAGGTTGAGTGAGTAAGTATGGATTGTTTGTTCTTCTTCTGCCAAAATAGAAAGGGAGTGAATTTATAGCACATATGTAATGGCTAGTTCAGTAAACTAGTCGTTGCTTTGCTTCAATGAGTCGTTGCATTCCTTTCAGGGGTACCATGAGAACAACAGTGAAAACTTAGGGGTACCATGGGAACCCCTCTCCTTTTGAAGCAAAGTAGTTGTTGAGCGATGTAATTAATTTTCCCTCCAAAATTAATTAACAACTAATCATCCAGCTTTTGGTCATAATTTAACGACGTCATGACAGAAAATTGGGGTAAGGGCGAATCGGGAACTAAATTATAAAACTTAAGGTTACTATGGTAACAAACTCAAAAGCAGGGGTACCATGTGTAAAGTGACATAGTTCGAGGGTACCATGGGAAATTTTCGAAGAATAATTGAAAGAATATTACAAAAAAAAATCTAGCTTAATTGTGTAGAAATTGTATTTAGCTTCATTATATCCAAGTAGAAGGAAATATCAGGGGTGAGCGGTGTAGGGCACGGGTTAGACTCAGACATTTCGTATTTAGCTAGAAGGTCGCGAATATACTTGGACTGGGATAGGTGTAAACCGTAGGATGTGGGACGAACCTCGACAGCAAGGAAATATGACAGAGGTCCGAGGTTCTTTATGGACACCTTGTCGAGAGGGAATTGATGAATGAATGGACGGTCTTGACACTAAGAAAATAAGACAGGGGACCGAGGTCCTCGATGGAGAACCTGGTCGCGAGAGAATTGATGAATGATTTGACGATTGATGGACACGAACCAGTGATGATGATATCGTCTACATAGACTAAAAGGTAAAGAGGACACGAGGCGGTCTTAATGAAAAGGGACGGGTCGGAGAGTGACCCGTGAAAACCAACAGATACGAGATAGTTTCTTAATTTGGTATACCAAGTTCGAAGAGCTTGTTTGGGTCGTAGATGGCTTTCGAGAGACAACACACATGGGTGGGACACGACGGGTTAGAGAACCCGGGGGGTTGTGACATGAAAACGGACTAGGTTAAATGGCCTTGAAGGAAGCCATTATTAATATCGAGTTGATGGAGAGGCCAACTCTTAGAAACGGCAATAGAGAGTACAAGAAGAATAGTAGTAGGTTTAACAACGGGACTAAAAGTTTCAAAGTAGTCAATACCTGGCCGCTGATGAAACCCTTTGGCAACGAGTCAAGCCTTAAATTTGTCAATGGAATTATCCGGTTTATATTTGATACGGTAGACCCATTTACAACCGATAACGTTATTGTGAGGTTCTCTGGGGATATAAGTCCAAGTTTTGTTACGGACAAGTGCGTCAATTTGGTCATTCATGGCGACGGACCATCGTTGGGCAAGAAGGGCTTGTTTTGTGGTAGACGGGAGAAAAGAGATAGTTGCGGTTTGGATATTCAGGTGGAGCTAGAGTTGGATTGTAGGGGGTTGGTTTCAGAGAGGATGGAGGGAAGCGTAGTAATAAGGATTTCAGAGATGGGGCAAGTGTAGTATTAATTGGAGTGGTAATAGTTGGAGGAGTAATAGAAGAAGTGGGATGAGGCGTAGTAGTCGTGGGAGTAGGTGTAGAATTAGTTGTGGGATTAGATGTAGGAGTAGGTATAGGCGGCGTAGGATTATGTAGGGTAGGTGTCAGGGGAGTAAGTTCCAGGGAACACCACTTGTCAGGGTCATAAGGAGACGAGGGTGTATTGTTTTTGTAGGATGGAAAGACGATTTCAGCGAACTTCACATGACGAGACGTATAGACACGATTCATGAGTGGATAGAGACAATGATAGGCCCTTTGGGAGGCCAAGTAGCCGATAAATATACAAGAGATAGAACGGGAAGAGAGTTTGTTAGCGGAGTATGGACGGAGCCAAGGATAACATAAGCAACCAAAGCTTCGTAATTTAGAAAAATTTGGTGTGGTATTAAATAGAGAAAAGAACGGGGATTGATTATTTAGAGAGGGAGTTGGAAGACGATTGATAAGATGGGCCGCGGTAGTGAACGCGTATGACCAAAAAGTGGGAGGGAGTTTGGCGCGAAAGAGTAGGGCGAGGCCCATTTCAACTATATGAGGTGCCTATTTTTCGCAAACCCATTGTGCTCGGGAGTGTCATGAGGAGTGGTAAGATGAGATATGTCGTCAGAAGTGATCGAGGAAGTAAGTTTGATGTATTGTATTCTCCATCATTATCGGAGTGAAGGCGAAGAATATGACGATTGAAATATCTTTCGACAAGGGCCTTGAACCTAGAAAAAATAGTGGTGGTGTCGGCTTTTAGTTTGAGGGGGATATAACCATATATAGTGAGTGAAATGATCCACAAAGATGAGATAATACTTAAAATTGTCAATAGATGGTATAGAGGAGATCCATAAATCAGAAAATATTAAATCAAGTGGAACGGAAGAAGAAAGCGATGTATTATTAAACAGTAGTTTGTGACTTTTACTAGTGTCACATGAATTACAACTTAAGATAGAAGGTAATTTTAAATTTAAAGTACGTAATAATTTATTAGTAATAGATATAGAGGGATGCCCAAGACGATTATGCCATTCAAGGTTGTTCGAAATAGAGCTTGAGAAGGCGTGAGGCGGAATCCAATGATAAACACCGGAGTCAAGTGGACCATGAAGAACCGGGTCGGTCTTAGAGGCCACCTTAAGGGAAAAAGAAGAAGGAGAGAATTCAACTGTTAGATTATTATCGGTACACAAATGAGATATAGAAAGAATATTACGAGAAATAGAAGGAACATAGAGAACGCGAGTAAGAGTGATAGTAAGAGAGGGAGAAATATATAGAGAGCAAGAACCTATGTAAGAGATAGGAAGACTGGACCCATCACCAATAATTAGCTCATCAGCCCTGTCATATGGAGCATGGAGGGAGAGATTATGAAGGTCATTGGTCAAGTGATGACTAGCAACACTGTCAAGTAGCCAGGAATGTTGAGTGGACGGAGCCATGACCGTGTTTGTATGGGCCTGGTATGGTCGGGTGGTTGGGGGAGCCGGTTGGGGTGGGGGAACTAGGTGGGCAAAATCACGGGAAAATTTACGATAAGGGCTATAGAGATAATGGTCGCGATTCCCACAGTATTTTCACCGACCATGGAATTTGGTCGAGTTTTGGGTAGGTTGATTGGAGGGAGTGTTGGATGGTTGGTGAGAGTGTGGAGTGGGGAGAAGGCTAGAGTTGGGCTTGGGATTGTAGGGGGCAGACATTCGTTGTTGTTGGGTGGGCTTGTATGACGCAGCAAGCACAGTGACATGAAGGGGTGTGTTGGGTTGGGCTTCAGGATGGTAGGATTGGTTGAGTTCATGATGCAGAAGCTTCTCATTGAGAGCTTCGATAGATATAGGGTCATCCCGAGCACGAACCCCTTCAATGATAGATTGATAGGTTGAGTAAGGAATAAGGACACAGAGGATTTTGTCTACTACATCATACGTGTCAACAGGTTTACCTAGGAGGGCTAGGTCATTGACACAAGTAGTGATAGCGGTTATGTATTCTGATATTGTTTTGTCGCCTTTAGCGATATTGTCAAGATGATTTTCAAGTTGGAGACGGTGTCCCCAAGATGGGTTAGCATAAATTATGTGGAGCATGGTCCAGACATCGTGTGATGTCGTAGCAGTGCGGACATGGGATAAGACATCTGGGTCAATGGTACCGATAAGAGCACCTTTGAGTAGGTGATGTAATCCACTAGAAATTCTAACGCAATACAGTGGCGGAAACACTGTAGATTTGAGATTAAAATACACTATGTTCTATATTTTAATAAAAGAAAAGTCAGTCAATACAGAGACCACTTTTTACAAAAGGGCTAAAATAAATATTCTCCAAACAGGATTACAAAAATCCATAAATAAACATGAATGAATAAAAAGAGTAGGATCCACACTACTCGTTAGCTCACACCCAAAACCCAACAACAAATACCTGTCACGTTATAAACATAACAGCTGTAATCCCCTAGAAATTCTAACGCAATACAGTGGCGGAAACACTGTAGAGTTGGGATTAAAACACACTGACAAACTATATCTTATTAAAAGAAATGGTAAGTCAATACAAAGACCTCTTTTTACAAAAGGGCTAAAAATAAAATTCTTCAAACGGGTTATACAAAAATCCATAAATTACAAGAATGGAGAAAGAGTAGGATCCACGCTACTCGCTAGCTCACACCCAAAACCCAGCAGCAAATACCTGTCATGTTATAAACATAACAGCCACGTCAGTGGGGAGTAACTCGGACGTTCTCCCAGCCCTATTATATCAAATGAAAAATAATAGTATTATTATATCAAAATACTTGAAAAGAGAAAACATTAAAACGATATAATAAAAATAAGCTTTCGAAGATAACTTAAAGCACTTGCCAACCTGCAAGTCAAAATCAATCGATAATATAAATATTCAAAAATGGCGTTATGGAAATTTGATCGGTGTGCACAAGGCTAGACTTTCACTAGGAATAATACTAAACTAGCTTCGAGAACTTAGTCAAAACAAATCAGACTTCGGTCTCTAACTAGGCAACTCAACTATAACAGGACTGCGTGCAGCGAGGTCCTGGCTTAAGTAATATACACCCCTTCTGGATACAAACCATATCCAGTTCAACCCGACGCGACTTATACGATGCAATATCTAAGTTTAAGGGCACAATGCACACTCTCCTGAACACAAACCATGCTCAGTTCAACGACCAATGTGTCTCAACATAGACACACCAGCTTTATAGTTGATGGCAAAAACGTACATCCCAGACTATATTACTCTAACCCCACACTTCTCTTTATTCCACAACTCCAAAACAAGCCATTATCGATATTGAGAATAAATAATCATTATAAATAACATGAAGATAAAAGGGAATAAACATTTATATGAAAAGGGAAATTTCCTTTAAATAGAAACTTACTAATTTTAGAAACTTACTTAAAATAGAAATATTGTTGTAGAAAACACGTAAGTTATTAAAATTAGTGAAATGTATAAAAATAGCATTTCCAATGAAATTAACATTTTATTATTATCGTCGTTATCGCAACTTTAATATATATCTAAATTTGTTACTCAAAATATAAACAAAATATACTAAGTCAATATATAGTACTTTATAAATAATTAGGAAATCGAGTTAAAACTATAAATTTCAGAAAAGAGATGTTTTAAGACGATATAAAAATTAATTGAGTCAACGAGTTTTATAAATGAAATAAATTTTAGAAAGATTTCAAATTATTTTTAGCAAACAGCTTTTATTAATGAATAATACGAATTTTAATAAAAATAGTCAATTGTAAACAAATAAGAAATTATTAGTCTCGACTAAAAATATATTTAAAACGAAATCGACTATTTTCTCATTTATTAGTAAAAATCGTAAAACGGAAATTAATTTATTAAACAAGTATAAAAATCTCGATTATAATATAAAAATATGATTTTTGAGTTAAAATTATAAATAGACGAAATATGACAAAAATATGAAATCGATATTATTTAGTTACTAGTGTCACGATAACCAACAAAATATTATAACGATCATAATTTATAAAGTTATTAACCATTTATAAAACGATATCGAAAGTTATAAAAATATAGAAAGGCATACGATTCAAAATTAATATAATTAGCAATAATATATAGCTAAAATAGAAAACCGAAGTTAAAATATTTACTACATACTACTACTCAAACATACGATATACAATCGAGTAACGTCCTAAAGTTACCTTATTCGATACCCGAAACGAACTCGTATCCGTCCTTCTTGATCAACCCAAGTTTCAAATCAGAAGAATGTCGTCCTTAAGCTCCGAGTTGTAGGACCACAAGTCGAGTTTGCAAGATTCGCCGCGACAATCGAGAAAAATAAAATAAAAGAATGAGACATAAACGTCACAAGCCGAAAAGGGAAACGAAGTGACGAAAATAGAAGCAAGAGGACCGAACTTAATATAATCGACAAATATGATAGAAGAATGGCAGTAGCAACAGAAATGACAGGTGGAAGAAGGACGGAGAGCGAAAATAAAGAAGAAGGAAACGAGCAAGCATGAATCGGTATTAAACCGAGGATAATAGGGTAGCAGCAGACCAACGAGAAGAACAGTAGCATCAAAGCAACAGCAGCGAAGCAGCGAAGAAGGAAAGAAGAACTAGAACGAGGACAGCAACAGGACAACAACACACGGCAAAAGCGAGATCCAACTAAACAAGGACAAAGGCGGGAAAAAGACAGCAATAACATGAGCAGGACACCATACTAGAAGAAACGAAAAGAAAAAAAGAAGAGGAAAAAGATAAGAACATCAAACTTGACTCAAAACGACAAACAAGAGTAAAACAGAAGGAAGAAGAAGAGGAGAAGAAAACACGGACAGCAGTAGTACTCACAGTAGCAGCAACACGTAGAGCAATCATACAACAAACAGCATCGAACAAAACGGCCAAGGGATGGAAATCGACAACCGAACAGCATAAACAACGACAGAAATCGACCAAGAGCAACATCATAAAACAACAGCAGATACGGATTAATTCAGAAGAAGAGGAAGAGGAAGAATAAATGGCTCACCGAGTTTCGACGACGGGAAAAAAAATAACGAAGACAGCTGCTTGGCCGGAGTCGAAACACGACAGGGGAAGAAAATAGAGCAGTGAGGGTGAAGATGAAGAGGAAGGAGGAGAAAACGCAACAGTAGCAACAAACGAGCGTAGCAGCAAGCAACGGCAGAAGCGTACCGCAGCAGCAGATATCTCGCGCAGAACGACAGAAAACAGGGAAACAAAAACAGGGGTAACGGAGGAGGAAGTTGCGAGGTAGGATCGCCCATTGATGGATTGTGAAATGGAGAAGGCAGAAAGAAGGTGATGGGTGAGATAATGAGGGAAGACGAAGAGGGAATGAATGAGAGCAGTCACAAAATGAAGCGGTGGTTTTAAAGATGGAAGTCAAAGTGAGATGCAAAGAGACAAACAGATAAATGGGACACGTTAATCATATGTGGGATAAATACAATTCATCAAAAGTGTACGGTTTCCAAGATGATACGTATACGATGTATACGGGTCAAATAAATGAATCGGATTCCGTAACGATAAGTTGACTGACTCACAAATTGAATTAAAAGAGTCAATAAAATTAATAAATAATCGGACCGTCAAATAAAATGAGTAAATAAAGTATTCGATACGAAAACGAAGCTTATAGAGATAAATAGACGATGAAATAATATTTCCCGATAAATAATAAATTTTTCGATAAAGTGAATTAAATATATTTTTTTTCGAGGAAAGGAAATAATATTTTGACGAAACTTAAAATAAATGAGCTTCGACCCCAAAAAAAATAGAAAATTCGAGCTTAAACGTAAATAAATAAAAGAATTTAGAATTTAAATCTCCGAAAAACTCTCGATAAGAATCAAATTAAATGTATAAAATAAATCGAAACAAAAAAAAATGAAAATATGTTTTAAATATAAGAAGAGTTTTCGAGTCAAATAGAATTTTAGGAGTTTGAAACGATTTAAACGATAAATTCGTTTTATAATAATTTTAAGAATTACGAGTTAAATCGTATAAATAAAAAAAATACGAACATAATTTTAATTTAACTAAATTTATAAAAATTACGGGTGTTACAATCTTCCCCACTAAAAAGAAGTTTCGTCCTCGAAACTAACAAAAATATAATAATAGAATGGAAAACAAAGTTATATCACTTGAACGAAAAGAGAATGCTTAACTCGCATCACAATCTCGATTAAAAAAAAATTACAACTTCAAACGTGACATGAAATCGAAATCGAAGACAAAATTTATTTCAAGAAGGGTCGAGCTCCATTCACAAAGTTTAAAATCATTAAATATAATAAAATCGCAAGGAAAAAAAATTATTTTATAAAAAAAAATGACGAAAAATAGTATTTGTAAACGAACTCGAGGGGAAAGAGTACCCAAATATTTTCAAAGCAATAGTAAAACGTTTTGATTAAGAAATTCGACATTATTTTGTTTTAAAACCAAACAAAAATTTGAGAAATCAAATTGTTTAGTTAGGAAGTAAAAATTGAACCACTGGTCAAACATTTTCAATAACAGATTTAAAGTCTAACGACAATAAAACAAAAATTTAGACGTACGAAGTTTTTCGAAAATATTAAATCGTTTTACATAATAATCTTATAAAAATTCAAAATATTTGCAATTATGAAAGTTTTTGTAAAATTTAAACACGCTCGAAAATTGAAATTTGAACCAATTTCGAAATACTTTAAAATAAATTATTAAGGCATTTCGAAACATGACTAAATATATGTTATCAACCAAAAATGAAAATGAAAACGAAGTTTTGAAATTTATAACTCAAATGTTAAAATTTCACGATAGCCCAAAATTTAAAATAGTTAAACTTTTCACAACATAGGTTCGGAAAAATGGTAAACGGATAAATAGAGTCAGAGTCAACGACAAATCGAAACAGAAATTTTCAAACCCGATAAAGAAGTCGAAGGTATTGGCCGAAGAAGAAGTAGCAGGATTTAAGGAAAGCTAAAGGAAGGAACGAAATTGAGAGTCAACAGAGCTCTCAAGGAACTACAGAAGAAGTTAACCATCTCGAGATTCCCGGTACGACTCCCACAACACGGGTTCCTAATTTCCATCAAACAATACTAAGTCTAATATTAGGCATTAGGTGGTACTACTCCGTCACAATCTCCAAAAATGTCTTACGTGATTATCCAATCGTTCAAACGACACGATATTAATCCACAATCGTTTTACAATCTAATCTCATCCATTAAAATTCCAACGGTCAGCAAAATACACCCAAACTTGCGATCGATAAGGTTCCTAAGTCCAAAGCTCATAAAATTCGAACTCGAGGTATACTCCAAATTTCTCGAGTAAGGAACACAAGACAAGGTCCAACAATTTAACAAGGCTCGGGTACACAATCCTCAAAAATGTTCATCAACATATTTAATATGCCACAAGTACAAAACTTGAAAAAGTACAACGAATCCTCAAAGACGCTCAAACCTATAGGTAATGGCGCGAAACTAACATCTTCAAAACACGTCTTTCGACTCAGGTTTCTGAGAATTCCACCAAAGTTCATATCGTATCAGCTAAATCATCAAAATATTGACACAACGAAGCCACAATTTCGTTGATCAAAGGCTTCTGAACTATAAATCCCTCAAAATGATTGACACCAAAGTATTCCTCAAAACAACCCGATAAATCCATCATTTAATTATGCAATATATTTCCCTCTTCAAGGTTAACAACAATTTATCCAAGTTAAATCGCTCAACTTCAAAGTTCATAGGTTACAACCTTAAACAACGATCAACGATCTAATCTTTAAGAACACGGGAAGTCTATGTCCACCAAAATTTCTAACAACATTATTGAAAGCCTTCAATGGTACCACAACACTCAGGCTAACACTTTAAACAATACTCTAAGCTCCCAAATATTCGCGACGCATCCATCTAATGAGCATTAGGCAAGAATCCCAAAGTAATATTATCAGTTACACTTAGTTCGGTTCTTGGCTAGGTACTAGGTATCCATCAAATATAATATATTCTTACTGCTCCAAAATATATTCAACTCTAAATACTTCAAAAATAATCAAAATACCTATAACCAAAGGTTCAGTGTCAAAAGTATCATCCTAATTCCATCAATCAACAAATACCATTCAACCCAATCCAAAATTTCTTACCTTCATAGAAAATAGGGTAGAATCACAATCCTCAAATAAGGTAACAAGGGTTTACTAAACCTCAAATATCTATAACACGGGTTCACTAAGACAGGATTCGATCTAACCAAAGAATCTCAAGAGAAAGATGGTACAATAGAGGAATAGAACAAGGATTCATCAAGCAAAATGAAGATGAGAATATAAGAGATGAAATAAGAGAAGTAGACGAAGAAAGAAAAGAAACAATGACCTAGATGATAAGACCTAAACGAGAAGGGAAAGTATGGACCTCTAAGGTTCACGAGGGAAGTAAATGGATTACTTCATCTTCTTATAGAGGAATGAGCACACAAGTCCTGGGTCACTCCATCTAGATCGACTGCAACATCATGGAACAGGAATCTACTCTTGATCGTCTGACCTGTAGCTGGAGCGAACTAAATCTGAGCTGAAAGGTCACCATCGGCATCTTTCTTGGAGCACCAAGTAGTCCACTCGAGTCGGTAGGCATTGAGAGTTCTAAGCAGGTCTTGTTCCGATCTGGAGCAGCATATCAGCATCCTATTCTTTCATCTTCTTATCGACACAAAATGAACAAATATTCAATGCTAGTCATTGAGTTACAAAAACATGTAAGCCTAACAATTAAGTCCTTACTTTGTTTCTACCCATCTCTCGCTAATATTTCTTTAATGTTCAAATCATTTACTGGTGTTTTTCCTAAAATCAGGTGTAAGCGTCGGGAGCAACAATGCTCTGATACCAACTGTAATCCCCTAGAAATTCTAACGCAATACAGTGGCGGAAACACTGTAGAGTTGGGATTAAAACACACTGACAAACTATATCTTATTAAAAGAAATGGTAAGTCAATACAAAGGCCTCTTTTTACAAAAGGGCTAAAAATAAAATTCTTCAAACGGGTTATACAAAAATCCATAAATTACAAGAATGGAGAAAGAGTAGGATCCACGCTACTCGCTAGCTCACACCCAAAACCCAGCAGCAAATACCTGTCATGTTATAAACATAACAGCCACGTCAGTGGGGAGTAACTCGGACGTTCTCCCAGCCCTATTATATCAAATGAAAAATAATAGTATTATTATATCAAAATACTTGAAAAGAGAAAAAATTAAAACGATATAATAAAAATAAGCTTTCGAAGATAACTTAAAGCACTTGCCAACCTGCAAGTCAAAATCAATCGATAATATAAATATTCAAAAATGGCGTTATGGAAATTTGATCGGTGTGCACAAGACTAGACTTTCACTAGGAATAATACTAAACTAGCTTCGAGAACTTAGTCAAAACAAATCAGACTTCGGTCTCTAACTAGGCAACTCAACTATAACAGGACTGCGTGCAGCGAGGTCCTGGCTTAAGTAATATACACCCCTCCTGGATACAAACCATATCCAGTTCAACCCGACGGGACTTATACGATGCGATATCTAAGTTTAAGGGCACAATGCACACTCTCCTGAACACAAACCATGCTCAGTTCAACGACCAATGTGTCTCAACATAGACACACCAGCTTTATAGTTGATGGCAAAAACGTACATCCCAGACTATATTACTCTAACCCCACACTTCTCTTTATTCCACAACTCCAAAACAAGCCATTATCGATATTGAGAATAAATAATCATTATAAATAACATGAAGATAAAAGGGAATAAACATTTATATGAAAAGGGAAATTTCCTTTAAATAGAAACTTACTAATTTTAGAAACTTACTTAAAATAGAAATATTGTTGTAGAAAACACGTAAGTTATTAAAATTAGTGAAATGTATAAAAATAGCATTTCCAATGAAATTAACATTTTATTATTATCGTCGTTATCGCAACTTTAATATATATCTAAATTTGTTACTCAAAATATAAACAAAATATACTAAGTCAATATATAGTACTTTATAAATAATTAGGAAATCGAGTTAAAACTATAAATTTCAGAAAAGAGATGTTTTAAGACGATATAAAAATTAATTGAGTCAACGAGTTTTATAAATGAAATAAATTTTAGAAAGATTTCAAGTTATTTTTAGCAAACAGCTTTTATTAATGAATAATACGAATTTTAATAAAAATAGTCAATTGTAAACAAATAAGAAATTATTAGTCTCGACTAAAAATATATTTAAAACGAAATCGACTATTTTCTCATTTATTAGTAAAAATCGTAAAACGGAAATTAATTTATTAAACAAGTATACAAATCTCGATTATAATATAAAAATATGATTTTGAGTTAAAATTATAAATAGACGAAATATGACAAAAATATGAAATCGATATTATTTAGTTACTAGTGTCACGATAACCAACAAAATATTATAACGATCATAATTTATAAAGTTATTAACCATTTATAAAACGATATCGAAAGTTATAAAAATATAGAAAGGCATACGATTCAAAATTAATATAATTAGCAATAATATATAGCTAAAATAGAAAACCGAAGTTAAAATATTTACTACATACTACTACTCAAACATACGATATACAATCGAGTAACGTTCTAAAGTTACCTTATTCGATACCCGAAACGAACTCGTATCCGTCCTTCTTGATCAACCCAAGTTTCAAATCAGAAGAATGTCGTCCTTAAGCTCCGAGTTGTAGGACCACAAGTCGAGTTTGCAAGATTCGCCGCGACAATCGAGAAAAATAAAATAAAAGAATGAGACATAAACGTCACAAGTCGAAAAGGGAAACGAAGTGAAGAAAATAGAAGCAAGAGGACCGAACTTAATATAATCGACAAATATGATAGAAGAATGGCAGTAGCAACAGAAATGACAGGTGGAAGAAGGACGGAGAGCGAAAATAAAGAAGAAGGAAACGAGCAAGCATGAATCGGTATTAAACCGAGGATAATAGGGTAGCAGCAGACCAACGAGAAGAACAGTAGCATCAAAGCAACAGCAGCGAAGCAGCGAAGAAGGAAAGAAGAACTAGAACGAGGACAGCAACAGGACAACAACACACGGCAAAAGCGAGATCCAACTAAACAAGGACAAAGGCGGGAAAAAGACAGCAATAACATGAGCAGGACACCATACTAGAAGAAACGAAAAGAAAAAAAGAAGAGGAAAAAGATAAGAACATCAAACTTGACTCAAAACGACAAACAAGTGTAAAACAGAAGGAAGAAGAAGAGGAGAAGAAAACACGGACAACAGTAGTACTCACAGTAGCAGCAACACGTAGAGCAATCATACAACAAACAGCATCGAACAAAACGGCCAAGGGATGGAAATCGACAACCGAACAGCATAAACAACGACAGAAATCGACCAAGAGCAACATCGTAAAACAACAGCAGATACGGATTAATTCAGAAGAAGAGGAAGAGGAAGAATAAATGGCTCACCGAGTTTCGACGACGGGAAAAAAAATAACGAAGACAGCTGCTTGGCCGGAGTCGAAACACGACAGGGGAAGAAAAAAGAGCAGTGAGGGTGAAGATGAAGAGGAAGGAGGAGAAAACGCAACAGTAGCAACAAACGAGCGTAGCAGCAAGCAACGGCAGAAGCGTACCGCAGCAGCAGATATCTCGCGCAGAACGACAGAAAACAGGGAAACAAAAACAGGGGTAACGGAGGAGGAAGTTGCGAGGTAGGATCGCCCATTGATGGATTGTGAAATGGAGAAGGCAGAAAGAAGGTGATGGGTGAGATAATGAGGGAAGACGAAGAGGGAATGAATGAGAACAATCACAAAATGAAGCGGTGGTTTTAAAGATGGAAGTCAAAGTGAGATGCAAAGAGACAAACAGATAAATGGGACACGTTAATCATATGTGGGATAAATACGATTCATCAAAAGTGTACGGTTTCCAAGATGATACGTATACGATGTATACGGGTCAAATAAATGAATCGGATTCCGTAACGATAAGTTGACTGACTCACAAATTGAATTAAAAGAGTCAATAAAATTAACAAATAATCGGACCGTCAAATAAAATGAGTAAATAAAGTATTCGATACGAAAACGAAGCTTATAGAGATAAATAGACGATGAAATAATATTTCCCGATAAATAATAAATTTTTCGATAAAGTGAATTAAATATATTTTTTTTCGAGGAAAGGAAATAATATTTTGACGAAACTTAAAATAAATGAGCTTCGACCCCAAAAAAAAATAGAAAATTCGAGCTTAAACGTAAATAAATAAAAGAATTTAGAATTTAAATCTCCGAAAAACTCTCGATAAGAATCAAATTAAATGTATAAAATAAATCGAAACAAAAAAAAATGAAAATATGTTTTAAATATAAGAAGAGTTTCCGAGTCAAATAGAATTTTAGGAGTTTGAAACGATTTAAACGATAAATTCGTTTTATAATAATTTTAAGAATTACGAGTTAAATCGTATAAATAAAAAAAATACGAACATAATTTTAATTTAACTAAATTTATAAAAATTACGGGTGTTACAACAGCCACGTCAGTGGAGAGTAACTCGGACGTTCTCCCAGGCATAATATATCATATGGAAAAATAATAGTATTATTATATCAAAATATTTCAAATGGAAAAACATTAAAACGATATATTAAGAATAAGTTTTCAGCGAAACTTAGAGCACTTGCCAACCTGCAAGTCAAAATCAATCGATAATAATAATATTAAAAAATGGCGTTATGGAAAGGATTAGTGTTGAAGGCTAGACTCTCACCAGGAGAATAATAAAAACTAGCTTCGAAAACTTAGTTCAAACAAATCAAACTTCGATCTCTAACTAGGCTACTCAACCATAATAGGACGACGACTTATAAATGCGTGGCTCTAGTTTAAGATAATATGCACACCCCTCCCGAGCACCATAAATACTCAGTTCAACCCGACGACGTCTTACACTACGAGGCACGAGTTTAAGGTCAAAATGAACACACTCCCGAACACCATATATGCTTGGTTCAACAACCAGTGTGCCCCATAAAGACACACCAGCCTTATAGTTGATGGCAAAAACGTAAACCCTACAATATATTACTCTAAACCTCACACTTGTCCTTATTCCAAACTCCAAAACAAGCCATTATCAATTTTCAAAATAAATATAATCATTATAAATAATGTGAAGATAAAAGAATAAACATTATATATAAAAAGGGAAACTTTCTATAAATAGAAACTTACTAATTTTAGAAACTTACTTAAAATAGAAATATTGTTATAGAAAATATGTAAGTGATTAAAATAAGTGAAATGTATAAAAATAACATTTCCAACGAAATTAACATTTTATTATTATCGTCGTTATCGTAACTTTAATATATTTCTAAATTCGTTACTCAAAATATAAATAAAATATAATAAGTCAATATATAGTATTTTATAAATAATTAGGAAATCGAGTTAAAACTATAAAGTTTAGAAAAGAGATGTTTTAAGAAAAACGATATCAAAATTAATTGTGTCAACGGGTTCTATAAATGAAATGAATTTTACAATGGTTTCAAATTATTTTTAGCAAATAGCTTTTATTAATATATGATACGGATTTTACTAAAAATAGTCAATTATAAACAAATAAGAAATTATTAGTGAAAATAGTCTCGACTAAAAATATATTTAAAACAAAATCGACTATTTTCTCATTTATTAATATAAGTCGTAAAACGTAATTAACTTATTGAACAAGTATACAAATCTCGATTATAATATAAAAATATGATTTTGAGTTAAAATTATAAATTAAAAAAATATGACGAAAATATGAAATCGATATTATTTTGCTACTAGTGTCAAGATAACCAACAACATATTATAACGATCGTAAATAATTAAATTACTAACGATTTATAAAACGATATCGAAAACTTGTAAAATATTTATAAGGTACACAATTTAAAAATAATATAATTAGCAAATAATAAATAGCTAAAATTAGAAAATCGAAGTTAAAATATTTACTACATACTACCACTCAAACATACGATATAAAATCGAGTAACGTCCTAAAGTTACCTTGATAGAAGCTTCCGACAAACATGTCCACTTGTAGTCCAAGCTCCAAAACTTCAATAAGAACGTCTTTAAGCTCAAAGTTGTAGAATTGATAGTCCTCTGAGCATGATTCACCACGCCAAACGAGTTGACAAAACAAAAGAATGAGATAAGGATATTCCACATAAGACGGAAAAGGAAATGATGTGTCAAGTAGAACACGAAGGCTGGACATAATCGAGTCGACACGACAACATAAAGATATGAGTTGTCCAGGAGGTGATACACAAAGAGGAATTGAGTGCGCAGGAAATACGCGAGAATAGAAGCAGAATAAGGGCTCAATAACGAACGCGAACATGGAAAGTAGTGGAGCAATAAGAGTGACAAATAACAACAACGAAACAACACGATAACGATCCGACAATCAGCAACACAACACCATCGATACGACCCACAACAGCAACAATGTCGAGTAGCACAGAAAGAAGAAGAAGAAGAAGAAGAAGAACCACAATGTAGCAGCAGTTCGGACAGCAACATTCACGAAAACTGAAAGGCGAAGCGACAAACAGAGCAAAGAATTCAGGGGAATCGAACATAGTAGCAGCAGCATGCAGACAAAAGGGGAAAAAACAGGGGAAATGAAGGAAATCGGACAAGCAGCAGCTAGGTAGAACGAAAAGACGTCAGTGCAGCGGCAACAACAACACGCAAATAATAGCAGTTGTGGATCAGATTAGAAAGTAGAGATCATGACAATAGTAGTAACAACAACAAATGACGATAACCAAAACAGACATAATAGTAGCACTACAGCGCACAATCGCATCACAACAGAGGCGAGTAGTAACAGCGACACCAGCAGTACCAGCAACGACAAATACAACAGCAGCAGACACGTAGGACAAAGAAGAAGAAGATGAAGAGGAAGAAGAAGGAGAAAGACAAACAGCAGCAGAAGAAGCAACAAATACGACATCTGAACTACGGAACAACGACAAAAATCGAACAACAACAACATCAAGACGAAATCGCCAATAGGACGCACAAATAAGAACACGAACAGGAGAGAGAAGAGAGCAGAAACGGAAAAAAATGAACCTGAACTAAATGGAAACAAATGACGAAACCAGAGAATTGAATACGTCGATCTGGGTGGCTGAAGCCGAGGTATGCGACGTGGACGGTGAAGCAAAAGAAGGATGATGGCTGAGGGTGATGAAGCGTGAACGAAGAAGAAGAAAGGAACAAAGGGGAGTCGGGATATGTTGTGAAAAACAAAGAAGGCGAAATGAATTGGGTGAAGGGAACGTGATATGGAGGAAGACCACAAGGGGGTATGTGAATCAGAATGAAGCGGTGGGAACAGGAGAAAGAGGGGAGTACGTAATGAGGAGTTGAATTCAACTCATTAAAAAAATTTAAGTACTACGTACTAACAGAATAGGTGTCAGTACAAGACGGGTTCCGAGACAAGAAGTTGACTTACCCACGAAATCAAATTAAAACGAGTTAATAAAATTAATAAATAATCGGGTCAAGAAATAAAATAAGTAAATAAATTATTCAAGATGAAAACGAAGCTTATAGAAATAAATAATTAGACGATGAAATAGTATTTCCCGATAAATAATAAATCTTGGATAAAGTTAATTAAATTGATTTCTCGAGGAAAGGTAAAAGATGTTTTGACATAACTTAAAATAAATGACCTTCGAGCCGAAAATAGAAGTTCGAGCTAAAATATAAATAAATAAAAAGAATTTAGAATTTAAATCGCCGAAATAGACTTTCGATAAGAATTAAATTAAATGTATAAAATAAATCGAAACGGAAATAAAAATATGTTTTAAATATAAAAAGAGTTTCCGAGACAAATAGAGTTTTAGGATTTTGAAACAATTAAACGATAAATTTGTTTTATAATAATTTTGAGAATTACGAGTTAAATCGTAAACAAAATAAAAATGCGAACATAACTATAATTTTATTTAATTTATAAAATTAGGGGTGTTACAGGTGATCTTGAAGAAACCAAATGGAATAGGCGGGATTAAGTTTTTTATTATCGAGTTCCTTACCTTCACCTTCGGTTGTGTCGGTCTTGGCGGGGCCGAATGGGTTCTATCGACAAATTTCAGGAGATCAAAACCAATGAGTATATCATTGACCTGGGTACGCCAATTTTGATAATTTTTCGGGTGAAGTTTTGTGACAACGAGGAAGGGAGAATTTGGATCGTTGGGATTAGGGAGAGTGCCTGTGGCGGCTGACATGATGATGGTTTTGGACGAGGGTGGTGCGGCGTGACGCCGAGGGTTATTACGAAAATTTTGAATCAGGGCTCTGATACCATATAGAAATTGTATTTGTGAAAGCTTGAAGTTTATTAAACGAGGAGCAACATATTTAAACTAATACAGAGTCCTAGGGTTACAAAGTTGTAGACCTATTGAAAGATTACAATAATATCTAATTACTTAAGTTACAAAAGATAAGCAATCAAAATATACAACCTGATCAATATACAAAAGATAACTATACTTGAGAAAAGATATTATACTAATATCCTAATAAATTGTAGGGATTGGTTAGGCATATACTCGAAAAAAATATAATCTTTTTATATTATATATACAATTTTATTACACTTATAAGCATAGAATTTCACTTGGTAGAGTACTAGTCTTTAAGAAGAGAATAATTGGTATGTATATTGGTTGTGCTTGGGTTCGAGTCTTAGAAAAGTCATTTTACCAATTTTAATATTATTTTAAGGTTTTAAACTTTAGGACTTCCTCAATTATTACTTTATCTTCCCATGGACATTTGGCACAATTATTTTTGTATTGAATATAAAACGATAAATTTAAGAAATAATGTGGATAGAACGATAAGTGTGTATAAATAGGAAGGAATAAAGGTGTAAAGTGGTATAAATATTAAGGGTAGTATGGTAAAAATTATGGACCAAGATGGAAAGAAATAAAATGGGAATATTAAAAAAAGTGGACCAAAAAAGAAATTGGGAAGATATATAAAAAATGAAGGAAGTATTTTTTTTACGATCACTCTTATGTTTATATGTAAAAAAATATGCAAACGGTATATAAATTGTTTACCCAAACATTTTCCCTTTTAACAGTCTAAACTAACATTTTTATCGTATTTTTTTATTGACAATAGTCGTTTGTCCGCGCGCGGTAATTTATGTGTAGATATTGTTTCGATCCATATCTAGTAAAAACTTCTTTCAATTGACTAAATGTTACAGACAAGTTTTTAATTTTTATAGAAATAAATTTTCACGTATCTTTTGCTAAATCTATGTCCATTTTTTGCGCAAATGAATTATTCAATCTCAGAATCGAGTGGACTAAGCTAATTAACATTTAGCCAAGACCAACTCGTCTATTAATTGGATTGTGTAGACGTCCCTACTTAGAGACACCTTTGAGAAATGCAATGCCAACTTTTTAAATAAAGTTTTGACCGTATATATGACAAATAAAATTTAAAAGTATAAACGATTAAGGGCACGATATATGGAGCATTGGATATGATTTTAATTACTATTCCATAGTTGTTAAATTCAGATAAGTACATAACTACGATTGATTTAATATGAGAAATTGGGATATGGAAATTGTTTTGAGGGAAAATGAGTAGAGGTTGAGAAAATAAGCAAAATGAGAAAGGGAAAAAAACACTATTTATAAGGGATTTTTTTTGGCAAAATTTTCTTTTTAATAATACTAGTTGTTTCCCCGCGCGCGATGCGCGCGGTGTTCCAAGGAAACAGAGTGTATTAGAGTTAAAACATCAACCGTAATCATTAAGTAACGAAATCGTTGATAAGCGTGGAAAATAGAGAAATATTACCATACATCTGTGCATTTTGGTGTTCCACATATACGATTTGTGGGTAACCGGTCAATGTCGTATTTCAAGCATCATCAATGTTGAAATCGTCAAAAGAAGTTGAATTCAAAACAGGACAACATAGAAAGTTTGTTGTTAAATGAAAGTTCGCGTACAAATTGTAAATAAATGTTTGAGCTGACATTCTACATAAGACACACTATTCACAAAAAAATATTGATGCAACAAATAGAATACATACAACAAATAAGCTGGAGACCACAAAGTTGTAGCCGTTTTATGGGATGTCATAGTAGCTTTCTAATCCTTGTAGGGGCATAATTGCACCAACACATCTCTAAGCTAATGGGTCTGTAATGGCACTCTTGAAAGTTATCCGCTTGACCAGCTCCTGTAATTTTCATAGATAATGGTACCAGAACATATTTAGGATATTCTGTTAGGTATCTGATGTCTTCACTAGTTAGACCCAGACATTGGGTCTGTCTCTTGGATTTTCCATGTCCTTGAAAGTATATTTTCGTCTTCCCTTGGTGTCGAATATATGTTGTAGCTGAAAGGCTGATTTGTTGCTACTACCCCCATGCTCAAACTCCAAAACAACCGTCCTTTTAAAAGAAGGGTCCGGGTCCCTCCAAATAGCCTCTAAATTTGTTGTTCATTATTGTCTTCTAATAAGATCAGTTGTCTTCCTCATCTACCATCTTCATATCCCCTTATCCTTACAGTATCCCCTATTAGTCCCAACTCTCTCACCTCCGCCCCTCATATAAGTAATATGTTTTCTCTTGTCATCTAGGAGCGTCAAATCTTTAACTCCTTCACTACCTCATCCTTGAACCCTATTCTTGCTCCGCCTTTTCATGTTCCTCATTTATTGTTTACGAAGATCAGTTTTCTTAATCACTCACTTTCTTCTTCCTATTTCGTCTTCTCCATTCTCCTTACTTTTAAACCGTAAACATAAGATTCTTTTCTTTTCATTAAATTGAGGCTTTAATACTCAAATTCTTCATTCTTCCCTTATCCCTTTTTGGCCGGCCAACTTATGCTAGTAACACATCGATTCTTCATCCATTTTAATTTCATTTATGCTTAAAACTATTCCTCTCTCCCTTACATTCATTTGTGCATTAGAAAAACTGTTACAATATCATCTTTCCTTTCCCTTGGCCGAGTACATTCATCCCCCTCTCCTTGGCTGATTCTTGCTTAATTCGAGTCCTAATCATCTCATCTTTATCGTCGAATTAATCCTCTTTCCAATCCCTTCGTTAAGGTAATAATCAATGTCGTTTTCGATCATTATTCACCTTGATTTTATTAGTTTTTCTCATGGTATTTTTCTGCCATGATTTTTTTATATTGTAGGATTTGTGGACGATACCGAGTCTGACGAGTATATTATTGATTCAGACTTGAATTAGAGGTAACGTCGATGTTACTCGGTATTCTGTGATTTTAATTGTGTAATTGCATGTATATTTTTACATTTCATTTTTGATATTATATGTATGTCATATAATCTGGAAAATTTTTAAAAGTTCAAAATTTGCATGTTTCGGTATTTTTATTGCTTTTACGACATTAACGATTAAATTGTTATATTAATTTGTAAAATCGTGATATTTGGCCTAAACTTGTAATATATTATTATATTACGTAAAAATGAAGTTTTTGATGATTTTTAATAATTTAGTATTTTTCTGATATTTTAGTTATCGATTATTGAGTTATTACCGTTTACGAACAAAAACGATTAAAAGCTGATTTTTAGTTCAAGTACTTAAACATTTTATTTTAATCTTATTTTTTACGTGGTGAAACTTTCTGATGAAATAAAATTTTCTGAAGTTTTTCATAATTATTAGGAATTTTTAAGTGGATGAATTAATTAATCACTTTAAATCGTCGTTTATCGATAAAACCACGTTTGTCGTTTAAATTCTCGATTTCTGGTCCTATGATTAAAACTGGAAAAAAATATGATTCTGATGATTTCATGATAAAATGTAATTTTATGATTTTTAGTGCTTTAATAAAATGTTAGGAACGATAAGTTTTATTAATGGAATCGTTAATTGTGAAAACGGGTTTAAAAGACGGTTTTAACGGGATTTATTAAAACTGGAATTTTTGGAAATCTGGAAAAAATAGTAGTTTATGGAAAATAATAAAGTTTAAGTTTAATAATAATTTTTGGATATTAATACGTAAATCGTTTTGTGATTACTATTTTAATTAATCGTTATTGTCGAGATTAGACGATTAACGAGAAAACCCTTAAAAAACCGAGTCTAAGTATTCTGGAAAATTTTCTTTTCTGGACAGAATGTCCATAAATATATTTTAGCTATTTTACGTAATTTTTGTACTATTTATTAAAGCCTTTAATTAATAATAACGAATTTTGGACAAAATTGCGATTTATCGTTAAAAGGCTTCGTCTTACCTAAAAGAATTATTTTTCCAGCAATTTTGAAAAGATTTAAATCTGAAACTATAAGAGTTAAATCATCCCTTAACATGCTCTAAATATATTCATTGGTTTAATTAAATAAAAGACGTTAAAAAAAATTAATTTAACATTTGCCGTAAAATCCTATTTATAATCGTATTGTCAAAACTAATAATAATTAGGGTATTTTAGTTTTATCAATTTTGAAAACACCCTAATTAATAGTATTAAAATGTTTAAGATATTTTTAATCATTTTATAAACATTTGTATGATATTTCAATAATTTCATAAACTCAAATGTTCTCAATTTAACAATTAATATCGTTAAGGCCGAAAGTATTAGTTTTATAAATCTATATCGTTTACTAAAAATGTTGTGTTAGTATGAACTAATATTTTAGATATTTTGATATGATGCTAATTTTAAGAAGGTTTCTAAAAGTAGAAATTTCTAAAATAGAAAGTTTCATCTTTTAGAATATAATGATTACTCTTTTATCTCCATATTGTTTACAATGATTATATCTTTTAAATATCGATAATGGCTTGGTTTTGAAGTTATGGAATAAGGACAAGTGTGGGTTTAGAGTAATATATTCCGGGGTTTACATTTTTGCCATCAACTATAAGGCTGGTGTGTCTTTATGGGGCACACTGGTTGTTGAACCGAGCATATATGGTGTTCGGGAGTGTGTGTATATTTTCTTAAGCTCGTGCCTCGCAGTGTAAGACGTCGTCGGGTTGAACTGAGTATTTATGGTGCTCGGGAAGGGTGTACATATCATCTTAAACTAGGGCCACGCATTTATAAGTCGCCGTCCTATTATGGTTGAGTAGCCTAAGTTAGAGACCGAAGTTTGATTTGTTTGAACTAAGTTCTCGAAGCTAGTTTTTAGTATTCTCCTAGTGAAAGTCTAGCCTTCATCACTATCCCTATTCATAACGCCATTTTGATTATTTTATTTATTATCGATATAAATTGGTTTGCAGGTTGGCAAATATTTTTATGTTTTCTTCGGAAACCCATTTTATTATTTTGGTCTTACGTTGAAAGCTTATTTTTAATATGTCGTTTTACTGTTTTCCATCTTTACTATTTTTCAATAGTAGCAATTACAGTTTTAAAATCCTGTCATACGGCTGGGAGAACGTTGACATTTCTCCCCACTGATTGTGGCTGTTATGTTTTAATATGGCAGGTATACTTGTTTCCGGGTGTGAGCTAGCGGGGATTGTGGATTCTTCTTATTCTCTTTTAATAATTGTGTCTTGTGGAATGTTTAAACCTCTTTTGTGGATGTTTAAATTTTGGCCATTTTATTTTAGGCCTATTGTTTGACTTTACCGTTTTAATTTTACTAAGACATAGTTACAGCGTGTTTTAATCCCGACTCTACAGTGTTTCCACCACTGTATCGCGTTAGAATTTCTAGGGGATTACATTGGTTGTGGTACTTTTGGTGTTCAAGTTCAAATTCTTATATGGGTCCTCAGGTTCCTTTCCACCTTTCAATATGACGGTATTTGCTTGCAGTGGAGGGTCTCTTGGGTTTTGGGGTTGCCCGGGCCAACCATGAGGTGGATGAATTGGGGCGGCTAAGGCTTTTGTTGCTTCTTGTGATTCTCAAACCTTTAGCCTTGCTTTGGTGTCTAAGTTCTCACTCCATAAATGCCCAATGACTCTTTGTAAATCATTGGTATTATCCCATGGACCTTCTCCTTGACCATATTGAAAATTACTTGGTTGCCCATAATATTGAGAGGGTTGGTTGTATGAGTGTTGGTTGTATCCTTGGTTACCTTGCTAGTTTCCTTGGAGACCGTGGTTGTATCCTTGATGGAAATTGTTCCCTTGTTGATTATGATAATTGTTTGGAACATGGAAATTTCCTCCTTGTTGATTGAAGTTACTCCTTTGATGAGGAGGTAGATATGGGGGCATCTTTGGAGTACCTTGATTAAAGGGCCTCGGTTGACTCCCTTGGATACGCGACATCGAGTTTTGGACATTTTGGTTCCCATAGGAAAAATTAGGATGAAACCTTGTGCCCGCATTGTAGACATTAGAATAGGGATCAAATTGAGGTCTTTGCCCATATGCTTGAATTGCTTGCACTTCATTTTGCTCTTCAAAATAAGTTTCTTCGTTTGAATACAAGAGCTAGAATCATGGTCATAATTGCCACTATGTTGACATTGAACTTCCCATGTTATTTCTTGTTTAGAAGGTGATGGTTGACTTGTTGGAACAGTCCCTTGAATTCGGTACATACCTCTAGGAGTTGGTTTGGAATTCATAGTCTCCACTTTCTTTGTCAATTATTCAATTCTAGCTTCAAGTTTCAATTCATTGGAACTCTTAGAGGAGTTCACTTCAACTTTCTTTCTAGAATCTCTCGATTGACCCACTCTAGAATCACTCTTTGCCATCTTTTCAATAAGACTTTTAGATGCCTCATCGGTAAGGGAAGATAAATCTCCTCCGGCGGCCGAGTTGAGGTTTTCCTTGGTTCTCGATGAAAGGGTGTTGTAAAATGTTTGGGTTGTTAGCCAATTGGGCATTCCATGGTGAGGGCATTTGCGTAATAAATCTCTATATCTTTCCCAAGCATCGCTTAGGCTTTCAAATTCATCTTGCTTAAAAGTTAGGATCTCCATCCGATATTGATTAGTCTTTGACGATGGATAATATTTCTCCAAGAAGGCATTGGATAATTGAGCCCATGTGGTAAATGTGTTATCGGGATTGCCATGAAGCCACCTTCGAGCTCCATCTCTCAATGTCTTAGAGAATAATAATCGGTGTAATTAGCATGATGTTAGCCCATTTAGACGGGCCCCGACTACTTTCTCTTTGAATGATGCAATATGCTCTTGGGCATCTTCTTGGGGAAAACCATGAAAGGTGTCTTGTTGAACAGCATTTGTTAAAGAAGCTTTCAATTCATAATTCTCGGGAATTTCCCTGAAATCGACCGGTGATGGGGTCTCTTCATGTGTAAGTTGGGAATTAGATCCTAAGGTCGCCATTGGTTGAGGTGGTGGTGGTGGTAGATTTGGAGGGGTTTGATTTTGATTTTGTTGTGGAGTTCTTGGTGATGGTGGGGTTGGTGGTGAATTTTGTGGAGTAGAAGATGTGGAAGGGTTATTTGGTGTGAGTGTTGTATGTGGTAAAATGAGATTTTGATTGGGTGGTGAGAGTGAAGGATGTTGGATGATAGTGGTTGAGTTGTTACCCCGAAATCCCAAGGCTCTAAATGTCCTTTCCGGCTCCGGATCGAACCACAAGGGCAATGATGTATTCCTGGGCATAAAACTCAACAAACGATAAGTCTCCTAGCACCTAATGGTACTAGGGAAAGAGGGAAGAAAAGAAAATAAAAGCAATTAATCAAACACAGTAAACTAAAACTCAATTAACTAGTTGTCTACCCGACAACGACACCATTTTGATCTCTACCCAAATCTGATCGGTCGTTAACAAAAGATAGGGGATCAAACAATATTTATCAGACTCACAATTAACAAAAAAATAATTAAATGTAGTTGTGGTAAGTCGAGGTTGGTCCACAGGGGAGAGCACATAAATTGAGTGGAAGCTATGTGTAAAGGATCTAATGGGGGGTTTTAAAGGTCAAGTCTAAACTAGAACATAATAAACAACGAGGAATTAATCAATAGAGAAAAGGTGTTAGGGGGAAGTCAGGAATCAGAAATTGGGGTCTAAGAATCCCGGGATTATGAGTCGGTCACAATGTCGAAAAAGGGAGAATGCCATCTTTCGGTTTCTTCGCCCAACTCATTTAAATCCCGCTTTCGCGGCAAAGAAGGGTAAGTCTCAAGTCAAGGTAATTTCTACCCCGGATTTACCGAACCATGGTAAGTCTCAAAATGAGGGATCTCTTACCTCGGGTTTCTCCAAACGATAGAAATGTGTCAAGGTCGATCTAGTTGGCCGGACTAAGACAACAATGACACAACAACCTTAAGCATGATAAATCAACAAGCATGCAACCAAAACACAATTCCAAAATTCAAATCACCCAAAATCTTCCTCCCTAAACCCCCTAACAAGGAAACTACTCGCAATTCATAAAGGAAATTACAAAAAACAATAACAATGGGGGGAAACAACAAAAACATGTATAATGATGAAATTAGGAGGAAATAAAACTAAGACAACAAAGAAAATTGCGATCCACGAAATAAACTACAAGGCGATCTAAAAAGAATACAAGTATAATCGATGAAAACGGTGCAATAATGAAAGAGCAATATTAAATCTAAGCTAGAGATGAGGAAGAGGAAAGAAAATATACCATCAATGGAGAAAAAATAACATTAAAGGAGATGAAGATTGCATAAAATAAGATGAAGCCTTGATGAAGATGACAATGGATTTGCCACTAACCCCTTGATAATCTTCAATAAACTTCAATAAAAACTAGAATTCTTACAAAGCTTGAATATAAATCTAGAGGAAGATAAAGATTGATAAAAACTATGAAGAACTACTAACTTTCTATCTAAGCTAATGGATGATGAAGAGTGTATTAGGATGATTATGGATTGCTAATGAATGATGATGTGCATCTAACTAGGTTATCTATGAATATAGCAATAGCTTAATGGATCCTTAAACAAAAGCCCAAATCCATCTTTTGCTCCATTAGTGAGACTTTTGCCCAATGAGTCTTAATATGGTGAAACTTCACCCGGTGAAATTCAGCCACACACGGACCAATACCGCTGGGTGAAACTTCACCCAGTGGTTTCGCCCGATGAAATTTCTTCCAGATTCTGCGTTTTGGGGCCTCTTTACCGTCGGGCCAAACTTCACCCGGTCATTTCGCTCGGTGGAGAAAGTTTTCCGAAGATCTTTGGGGAGGTCGAATTGTCGTCGGGCGAAACTTCGCTCGGTGGTATCTCATTCGGTGAAACTTCACCCCATGGTTTACTTACCACTTTTTTCTGTCTCATTCTTAGTCGTTTAATTGGATTGTTCGAACTTTAAGTTTCGTATGTTGCTTTTCGAATGGTATTCCCCTCTCTTGTGCTCGTGGAAGCTCGGACATGCTCTCGGCGTCGAATCCTATCAAAATAGATAGAAAAACTACCAAAACACGTGAAATGCACAAGAGGAACGCTAATGCGAGAAAGACTAAAAATAAGGCGATAATCCCATTCTAATCTAACAAAACGGAGGAAAAACTAGTCTAAATGGGAGGAAAAATGGTCTAAATTTAGCACACATCAGTCGTCCGTCTCCTCAAAGCCGAGGACATTGCTCACTAAGTTTTTCGTTATCAGAGGAGTATTATTCGAAAAAAACACTCTAGATTTTATAATACTTACTTTTTCCCCTGAGGCGCGACAAAAACTATCGAGTACCTTCTTGATAATTGAAGCTTGCTCGACCGTGGCTTCTCTAAATAAGACCATATCGTCATCAACGAATAAATTATTAATAGTTGGACCATTGCGACAAACCGAGATGGGACGCCTTGTCGGACCCCTCTAGTAGGATTGAATTGCTCAGTCGGCACACCATTCCAAAGGACTTGCATTCTTGTAGAGGTTACACATTCCATTATTGTATCACAAAGGAGAATAGGCAGGTTCATATCGGCTAGAATGTCTCGAATAAATTCCCAGCGAAGACGGTCGTTGGCTTTCTCGAGATCAATTTTTATAGCCATATACCCTGTTTGTCCTTTCTTTTTCCTCATCGTATGGATAATTTCTTGAAATATAATGATATTATCGATAATTTGTCTGCCCGGAACGAAACCATTTTGAGTTTCTGAGATGAGGTTTGGTAGAACCTTTTTAATACGATTAGCCAAGACTTTGCTAACAATTTTATATGCGACATTACATAAGCTTATTGGTCGAAATTGTGAGACTGATTCCGGTCCAGTAACTTTCGGGATAAGAACTATATATGTATCGTTCAATCCTTCCGGGAACCCTTTCCCCTCGAGAGCATTAATGACCATAGAGAATAAGGATGATTCCACCACCGTCCAATTCTTCTGATAAAATAGCGAATGAAAACCCTTAGGTCTAGGAGCCTTTAAAGACCCTATATTATGAATTACGTGATAAATCTCCGCAATGGTGTAAGCTTTTGTCAACCAAGCTCAATCTTTGTTACTGTAGTCTTGAAACTAGTCATATGGGATGTCAGCATCTGAGTCATGGTGAGAGTCTTCCGTATAAAGTTTAGTAAAGTAATCTACAGCCAACTTTTGTACCTCGTTTGGATTCTCCGTCCATTCACCAGTATCATTTCGAAGGGTAGAAATTTTGTTTTGCCATCGATGAACTAGCGTACTAATGTGGAAATAGGAAGTATAACGATCTTCATTTATTTGTTATAAACTCAACCCAAGATTTTTGGTACCAGTAGATCTCTTCTTGTTCAAGAACGTCATCAAGCTCTTGGCGAAGGGTAGCCTCGAGCGCTATAAGTCTTTTTTCTTTTGTCGTAGAGAGTATTTTTTGACACCCTTCGATTCCAGCTAAAAGATTTCTCTTTTTTTGGAAGATATTACCAAACACATTTTCATTCTACTCTTGGAGGGATTTCGACAAACCTGCGAGCCGACTAGGGAAATAACCATCCTTTGGCCAATTTTCAGCCAGGAAGGATGAAAACACTTCATGTGTCATCCAAGCCGCCTGAAAATGAAAGGGTTTTTGTACTGAGCTAAGAGGACCAAACCCATTAGGAGCAATCAGAAGTGGACAATGGTTCGATTGGAATGCGAGTAGGTGACGAACACTACCATTATCATAAACTGAGCCCCAATACACATTGCATAGTGCTCGATCGAGTCTCACACTTTGTCTAGTTTCTGGTGAATTTCCTCGAGCCCAAGAATGAGAAGGGCCTGCAAATTCCGGTTTTATCAATTCACAATTCTCGATCCAATTATTAAAATTCTCACATCTTCTTGCCATACTCGAATTGCTTCCATATCTTTCGGATTATAATCTTGTTTCATTAAAAATCATCTGCTAGCATCCAAGGTTTGTCATTGTTACGAGCAAAGAGTTCAAGTTCCAACCATAATTCTCGACGATTGGTAGGATCGGGACTTGCATAGACTGCTGAAAACAACCAAGGATAGCCCCCTATTCGTGAGACTTCTACATTAATAAATTGAGAATGCTCATAGACGGGAACAACTTGAACAATTTCTGGCCGCCAGTATAGCCAAATGCCTCCACTAAAGCCAATGGCATCTACCCGAGAGTGTCCGTTATACCCAATAATTGTGCGAATTTTGTCAGCATGATCGCCTCCCATATGGGTTTCAACAAGAGCGAAAAGAGTTGGCTTATAGGTTTTAACAACCTCTTTTAAGGCTGCTATTTTATTCCTATTTCCGGTTCCTTGTATATTCCATACCATACATGTGACTGGAGGTACGTTAGGAGAAAGATTCGGTATTCTGTTCGACATATGAACTGGTCAATAAGGTAAAGTTGTTAGATAAGCTCTACTTACGAGAGAAAGCACTTCATTAATGCTCCATGGTAACGACATCTGCAATATGAGTGTCGTTGGATCCTTCGAGGCTAGCTCGAGTTTGATGTTCATGATGGGAGACTCCTGAACCATCACTCCCAAGAGTGGTGCCTCCATCCCCGTCCAAGGAGATATCGTAAAGCTCTGTGACGGCGGTATCATTGTTATTAGGGGGTGCTCCGGTGAATGGTACGACAGTGGGAGATGGGTCTTGAGAACCTCCGTGAATTGGAAGGACATGGTCATTCGATTCAACAGGAGTTTGTTCTTTGGGGATGGACTTGGTGTGTTCAACCGAGTTGGTTATTATATTTTTGTTCAAGGCTTTTACGTTTGATAAGAGGTTTGTAATATTATCGAGTACAGGGTTGATTCGAGATTGAATATTTTTATTATTCGATTTTTTAAGGAATGTTTTATGTGCTCTAATTTGGGAATGATTTTGATTGTTAGACATTTTTTAACACCCACTATTTTTCTAGCTTTTTTATTATTTCCGTTATAACATCGTCATAACTTTATCACATTTCGGCCTCATATTTCATCATTTTACCAAGCTTTATTTTTAGTTTTAAGTTTAATGATATTTATTTTTAATGTTAAAGATTTTAACTCTCTTAAATCCATTTATTTGGTTTTCTTCGTAAACTAATTAATTTTCCGTGAGGAATTCTATTTCTCTTTGAATTGACGTTTTTAAGCTCGGATTTAAATTATTCATTTTCCTAAAATGTCTAAACCCATTTATGTAATATTTCCAACTAAGAAATATTTTTATTTAAGAATATTTGACCTTTAATGATTTTATTACGAAGTTTCGTAAATAATTATTTTCCAACGCGCGATTTACTCGAACTGATTTGAAATACCTTTAACAATATTACGATTCATATTTTTATCAACTTAGAAATTATTTGGGACATTTTCCCCATGTTTTGGACCGTGACACACCCATGTCACATTTTTACACTACAACTTTGTATACATTTCATTTTATGATGTTTAAGCCTTAGATATTTTCTTTTTCTCACCAATTTATTTTTGGCCTTAAACACAAACTCTTCACACTCCCTTCCTCTCTCATTTTGGCTGATTTGTGCATGTATTATGACATAGTTTTCATCAAAATTTACTTATCATTTATGCTTTAGAAAACCATCCACTTTCTTATCATTCATTTTACAAAAAATTAAACAACATTTCCTCCCTTTTTCTCTCTTGCTGAGATTTTCCAGCAGCTTTTCTAGCCAAATGTTGTCTCAAATCGAGTCTTGATCGTCTCGTTTTCATCTCCTAAATAATCGTCATTCCGATCCCTTTGTTAAGGTAATAATCGATGTTGTTTTTGATCGTTATTTTCCTTAATTTTCTTAGTTTTCTCATGGTATTTTTCCACCATGTTTTTCTTGTGTTGAAGGATTTTTGAATGATCCCGAAGCCGACGAAATTTATAATCGACTCGAATTTGTGTTAGAGGTAACGTCGATGTTACTCGGTAATTCATGATTTTAATTGTGTATTTGCATGTATAATTTTTATATTTCATTTTTGATAATATATGTATGTCTTATAATCCGGAAAATTTTTAAAAGTTGAAAATTTGCATGTTTCGATATTTTTATCGCTTTTACGAGATTAACGATTAAATTGTTATATTAATTTGTAAAATCGTAATAATCGGCCTAAACATGTAATGTATGTTTATATTCTGGAAAAATGTTGTTTTTGATGATTTTTAATAATTTAGTATTTTTCTGATATTTTTGATATCGATTATTGAATTATTACCGTTATCGGACAAAAACGATTAAAAGCCGATATTTAGTTCTAGTACCTAAACATTTTATTTTAATCTGATTTTTGACGTGGTGAAACTTTCTGATGAAATAGAATTTTCTGAATGTTTTCATAATTTTTCGGAATTGTTAAGTGGATGAATTAATTAATCACTTTAAATGATCGTTTATCGTTAAAACCGCGTTTGTCGTTTAAATTCTCAATTTTTGGTCCTATGATTAAATCTGGAAAAAAAAAATATGATTCTCATGATTTCATAATAAAATGTACTTTTATAATTTTTAGTGCTTTAATAAAATGTTTGGGACGATATGTTTTATTAATGGAATCGTTAATTGTGAAAACGGGTTTTAAAGACGGTTTTGACGGGATTTATTAAATATGGAATTTTTGGAAATCTGGAAAAATGGGAGACTCTAGAAAATCATGATTTTTAGGTTTAATAATAATTTTTGGATATTAATACTTAAATCGTTTTGTAATTACTATTTTTATTAATCGTTATTGTCGAGATTAGGCGATTAACGAGAAAACGCTTTAAAAACCGAGTTTTAGGATTCTGGAAAATTTTCTTTTCTGGACAGAATGTCCATAAATATATTTTAACTATTTTACTTAATTTTTGTACTATTTATTAAAGTCTGTAATTAATAAGTATTGATTTTTGGACAAATTACGATTTATCGTTAAAATGCTTCGTCTTACCTAAAAGATTTATTTTTCCAGCTATTTTGAAAATATTTAAATCTGAAACATTAATAGTTAAATCATCCCTTAGCATATTCTAAATATATTCAATGGTTTAATTAAATAAAAGACGTTAAAAGATTTAATTTGACATTTGCCGTAAAATCCTATTTGTAATTGTATTGTCGTAACTAATAATAATTAGGGAATTTTAGCTTTGTAAATTTTGAAAACACCCTGATTTGTATTATTAAAAATTTTAAGACATTTTTAATCATTTTATACACTTGTACGATATTTCAATAACTTCATAAACTCAAATGTTCTTACTTTAATAATTAATATCGTTAAGGCCGAAAGTATTAGTTTTATAAATCTATATCGTTTACTAAAAATGTGGTATTAGTATGAACTAATATTTTCACTATTTTGATATAATGCTATTTTTAGTAATATATTCTAGAGTAATATATTCTAGGGTTTACGGTTTTGCCATCAACTATAAGGCTAGTGTATCAGGAATCGGTACATTGGTTGTTGAACCGGGTGACAGGCATCCCGGGAGTTTTGTACATTTTGACCTTAAGCTTAGGCCTCGCAGTAAGTCGCCGTCATAAGTTGAACTGGGTGACACACTACAACAAAATCACCCTTTCTCGGCGATTATATCGTGACTATTGAAAAATCGACACAACTAACCCACAATGACTCATATAATAAACAAATTATCGTATCAAATAACAATTGACACTAATTAGTATACGTAAATGATGCTAATAACTCCTTCAACGAGGGGTGAGCAAAATAAACCGAACCGATTTTAAAAACCGTAACCGAACCGAAATCCGGTTTAAAAAACCCGAACAACCGGGTTTTTTGAAATTGAAAACCGGTTCGGGTACCCGAACCGGTTTTTTTAGTGAAAAATCAGGTCGGGTTCGGTTCACAATTTCAGAAACTGGGTACCCGATTTTGAACCGGTTTACACTTTTAAACGAACAATAAAATAAAAAATTGATATGCAAATTAGTGAAACCGGGTCAAAAACCGGTTCGAAACCGATTTATAACAAAAATTACAATATTTTTTAAAAATCGGGTCACAAAAACCGGTTCGGTTTCAGTTTTAAATATGAAAAAAAACCGGATACCCAGTTTAATCCGGATCGATTTCGGTTCGAAAAAAAGCAGATTTCGAAATCTTGATACGATATCATAATTATTGAAAAATAAAAATAGATGAACGCTAAACGTTTTTCATATTTGCGCCATCGTCAATTATTTCCTAAACTCTCAATTTTTTTCCTAAATCTTGCACTCGTTTTTGATATATTATGCCGATCAATCTCGTTTTTCCATCACCGCGCTTCATCTTTCTCCCCAATCAATCACCTTCATCTAAATCTTCCGCAGGAATATACTTCCGATTTTGTTTTCCCGATCACCTTCATCTTTTGCTGTTTGATTAAGGTACGTTTTACTGCTATTATTTCGATTAAGGCACGTTTTTTCCTAATCAGCTTCAACTAAATCTTACGATATTTCTCTTTGATTAAGGTACGTTTTACTGATCATATTGTCGATTACACGATATTGCTGTTTCGAGGTACGTTTTAATCAATTATCGATGATACGTTTTAGTGTTTTGATTACTATTTTGATCTAATTACTGCTGTTTTGATTACTGTTTCGATCCCAATTCAATCCCAATTTTTGTTGTTTCGATCTAATTCACTCTTTTGTGCTAATTGTGTTGTTTTTGATTTTTTTTGCTAGTCTATAATTGAATTAGGGTTTGGTATTTGATTGAATCGAATGTATTGTTTTTAGGGGATTGATTGTGTTGTTTGAGTAAATCTGATGTTTTTGGCTTTAGATGGTAAGAATGAATGAATGAATGGATGGATGGTTCATAAATGAATGGTTCATTTAGACAGTAATCGAAATGCAAAAGTCATTTACGCAGTAAATCGGCTTTAGACAGTGATGTTTTCATTCATGATTTAGTGAACTGTATGAATGGTTTGAAACGCAAAAGCTATTGCCAGTACATAATATCACTGCACATTGCATGATTTTGGTACAGAATCAGAGCAGCATTAAAACAGTTGCATGAATGAATGAAAATCGGGAATGTTTGAATGTATGAATGAATGGTTCATTTAGACAGTAATCGAAACGCAAAAGTCATTTAGGCAGTAAATCGGCTTTAGACAGTGATGTTTTCATTCCTGAATGAATGATTTGTGTAACTCAACCAATAATACAAAGTGATTGTCTTAGAACATATACCACATTTTGTATACAGAGTAACTAAAAGCCATTAAAAGTTGGACGATTCAAGCTAATTGACTACATATCTAAAGGCAAAGTATAGTCTAACTTGCAGATTCTGTTATGGAAATACTTGCAACTTGAAACTTGAATTTCATTACAGTATAAGCAACTTGCAAGTGACTCTTTGCTGAAAGTCGGTAAGTTATAGAGATCATGTTAATTTTATTAATGATGTCAATTAAAAAAAAATTAAGTCCTCCACTTGATTCAATGGTAATTTCAGTAACAATGTCAATTTTTTTTTTTTTAAAAAAGAGAAATATACTCACTTGAATCCAATTTTTAACCCTAAAAATTTAAACTGCTTTCAACTCATCAAATAGAGAAAATCAAATAACTGATTTCAAACAACAATAACAAAGAAAATTACATGATTGAAATGAAAAAAGAAAAAAAAATCAGATCCATGCCAATTACCAAGGTCCGATTGCAGCTGAATATAGACGGTCCAATTCTGGGTAGGTGGGTAATGGCTGACGAAAAGTGCCAAAGGTTGATGATGCTTGATGGAATGGCAAAGCTTGGTGATGATAAAAAATGATGATTGTTTTTTATTACTCGTATTAGTGATGATCGAAATTGCAATTGAAAAATGACAGTGGGAAAGTGAAAAAAAAATTACAGTATTTTTTTTGATAAAGTGAAAATTTAACCTGTTTACTAGGTTGCCAGTCATTGAGAGCAAAAGGGGAACAATTATGGTATACTTTGGATTTTTTTTGAGATTATCATTAGTTGGGAGTAATATGAGAAGGTCACCCATAGTTCGGATTATTCTCATTAAATTTTCCAATATAAAACCTGAAAACATATAATCAACGCTCTTTTATAAAAACTAAGACTAATAACTTATAATCCATTACTATCTAGTATCTAGTCTCTACGAACACGTCTTCTAATCCATTAGTATTTAGTCCATGTCAGGTGCATGTACGTAGCTGAACAAGCTGATAGCCTTTACAAATACGTCTTGTAATCCATTACTACGTAGTCCCTGTAGACACACATACATGTACATTAGCTGATGGAGAAAAACTAGAATAACAAGTAAATAAAAAAGGCATTACATGTTTAAAAATGATCTACAATTGATCTCATGACTTACGAAGCTATATTTGATCAACATAGGAGACATAAGACCTTTCTAACTACTTTTATATATACAACATTAAACTACTTTTTAAAAAATCAAATTAAAACAATTCACAAACGCTAACTAACAAAAATGATGAAATCATACCTTAAGAATTAGAATATAAACTAATCGAAATGAGAGAGAGGAGAGAGGACAAAAGGAATTTAGTATGTCAAGCCGGTAGAGTAGTTATTAGTATTACTCTTTAGAGCGAAGAGGAACAAAATAAGTGAAAAGTATGTGAAGGTACGTAATGAGAATTTGGAAATTGTTTTCGATTAGTAGGGAAAACGTGAGGCTTAGTGGTAGGGCCTAGTTACAAAAACACCCGCCAGAATTTCATATATACACGTAATGAGTTTTTAAGAGACGAGTTCATAAGTAAATGATTTCTGATTGGGGTCGGCAGCCTGACACTAAGCAGGCTCCCAGAGGATTGTCAATTAAGCCCAGAAACTAACCCGGCAAAAAGTCAAAATGAACATATAAGTAGGAAGAACTACTAAGGAAAATAGCCGACCGCCGGGCCAGCAGGGTGACGCAGCCTGCTGGAGCCTAGCTCTCACAGCTCAAAACCCGTCTACCCCCTGGGGAGATCCCCACAGGCAGAGCAAGGATCCCCAGGGGCCCTCTCGTCATTTTGCCTAAGGTAATTGAGAGTGGATGGATGAGAAGACGCCACTTGTCACCTCCTTATCCACCCATTCTCCTTCTACTCTTCTCTCTTGTGGGAAGGTATAAATACTCTTCCATTTCCCACAAGAAAGGGGTTGGATTTTCTTTCTCTAGAACTCTTACTCTAAAATTGCCGCCCAGTTCCTCACGAGCTGGGTTTCTTAAGGCATCCACGGACTAACTTAGGCATCGGAGAGGGTTTCCTCGGACAACCTCCGAGGCCCTGTGCGTTCTCTGTGCAGGGAGCCCGCCCAATCCGCCGGGAAAGTCCGACTGAAGAAGTAGGAGGAAGGAGAGTGTCAAGATTGATCAGTGAACATTCAGAGCAACACCGAACGATCCAAACCCGAATTCCACGTCGGGTTAATTGATTCCAACAACCGGAACAATTTCTTATAATAAGAAACCGGGCATATAATTTAACAAGTGTTTTAATCTATAATTTTAAGAAATCGGTTAGGAATAATAATCGGTCTCTTAAAATAAGAGAGCGGTTTGTAGTTCAACGGGTGTGTTGTCAATGACTTTAAGAGACCGGTTTAAATAAATAAATGGTTTCTTAATTTTAAGAGACTGGTATAAATAAATGATTTAAATAAAATTAGGTTCCACAAATTTGGAGTTATATTTAAATTTCAAAGCTAGGAATAATTAACAATAACAAAATAAAAACCAAAAATTGACATAAAAAAGAACCAAAAGGCAAAAAAGAACAAGGAAAGAGAGCAATAGGAGATTCGAATCCCCGAACCAGTAATTCTAAGTCCCCAACCTTCTCCTTAAACCCCTTCCATAGCAATTTGATATATGCACATTCATAGAACTACTAACGTCTCCTCCACGTGCCCACATAACCAGCACATAGTGTCATAAGTGATATGGGCTAATAGCATTGCTCATAAATTATTAGATATAACTTTTATTTCTGAAATTTGATAATCATATGATTTTACTTTTGACTACCATGATTCACGACTGAATTTGAAATGCTCTTCCTTAAATAGATAATCATTTTATGGCTGGACAAAAGCGTAAAATTTGGTCCGACTATAATCTTGGAAGCAATGGTTATTTAATGGGATTGACGAAGTTCGTTAAATATGCATTTGAGAAAACTCTAGTGAAGATAAAACAATAGCTTGTCCTTGTGGCGTATGTGTGTGTTACCATCGTTGCAGCAAGAAAGACGTTTATGACCATTTAGTGATAAATGGACCTATGCGTGACTTTGAGAAATGGTATGATAACTATGATTTCGGGTCCTCTTCGATGCCTAGTCACGATGACGAACTTACTAAATCCATTGCAAATAATAGGATATTAGAAATGTTAGGGGATGCTTGTGGAATTCATTCCAATACTACTAATAATGAGACTCTTGGTGGGAATCCTAGCAATACTCCTAATTCTAACGATTGTGTCGAGTTTGATGAAGGTTTCACTAGGGTGGAAGACCCACTTGAGTCAATCCCTTCTAATGTTGATACGTTTAATAAGCTGTTAGAAGATGCTAAGTTGGAGTTGTATCCTGGGTGTAAGGAGTATTCTAAACTTTCATTTATCCTCCATCTTTATAATCTCAAATGTAACTCTGGATGGTCCGATAAGTCATTTACAGAATTACTTGAGATCTTTAGGAAGGCCTTACCACAAGGTGCAGTGATTCCCGACTCCCTTTATGAAACAAAGAAGATTGTAGATAAACTGACTCTTAAGTATGAGAAAATTGATGCATGTCGAAATGACTGCATGCTTTTTTGGAAAGAGTACGTCAATCACAATCAGTGTATAGTTTGTGGAGCATCTCGTTGGAAAACCATAGATGAGTCTAGTGTCAATGTGTCTAATAATACGAAAAACAGTAGCGGAAAAGTAACAAAAAGGAAAAACATCCCCGTCAAAGTACTCCGGTATTTCCCTTTGAAACCAAGGCTTCAAAGACTCTTCATGTCTTCTAAAACAACTGAACTTATGAGATGGCATCACAAGGACCGACCAAATGAAGATGGTGTTTTAAGGCATCCAGCGGACTGTGAATCATGGAAGAATTTTGATAATCGATACCCGACTTTTGCTGCGAATCCTCGGAATGTTAGATTAGGCTTAGCTAGTGATGGTTTTAATCCATTTGCAGAAATGCGTAGCACCTATTCCACTTGGCCCGTACTCTTGATGATATATAATTTGCCTCCTTGGTTGTGCATGAAAGAGCCTTTCATTATTCTTTCTACATTGATTCCTGGTCCAAAGTCTCCGGAAAATGACATTGACACTTACTTACAGCCATTAATAGATGAATTGAAAGAGCTTTGGGATGTAGGTGTTAAGACGTATGACGTCTTTGAAAAAAAAAGTTTCCAATTGCATGCTATTCTCATGTGGACTATAAATGACTTTCCGGCATATGGTAATTTGTCGGGGTGGTGTGTCTATGGAAAAAATGCGTAGAAGATGCTTTTGACATGGATATTGACTTGTCTGGTGTGGAAGGAACATACGTGGATGATACATGAGCCATTGTTTTATATTTTTTGGTTAGATTTTAGCAGTGATGTTGGTTTGGTATTGTATTAGAATATTAGTAATATTACTAATTTATTTGGATGTTTCCCTCATCGTGCTACGCTTTATCTTTCTTTTTAGAATATAAATTTTTAGTCTCTATGTTTTATCTTACGAAGTAATTGTCGATGCAAGGTTTCTCATAAAGCCATGCAATATAAATTTTCAGATTGTATGTCATTTCCACTAAAAGGTAATTTATCTCTCAAATGGTAGATGGTGCTGCGTTCTTTGTTGTTGAATTGATTATCATATATGCATTCAGGTTATGAAAGCAATCTGTGAAACTTTTTTTTATGAATTTTATCCCCTTACTTTTGTGAAACTACTGATAGACTAATATGATGTTTTTTATGTTATCATTTCAGAAATCATGACAAAAAGGAGACGTTTGACAAAAATCAGCTTGCGAGATGACGCTTCTTTCAATCTTGATGGAGATGGTAATGCAGACACTTTTTCAACTTTAACACCTGGTGAGGAGCATAATATAAACTCATCAGTCGCTAATGGAGGTGATAACACAAGAAATGTGTTAGAAGAGGTAATACAAACATCAGATTCGACCGAGGATAATCCTAATGAAACAAATACTGATACGGTTGAACGTTCAGGTATGTAATTGAGTTTTTTTGCCTTGTTACCTAATGTTGGTCCTGTAGAAATTTGATACGATTAATGCTAATAATATTTTCTTGGGTGATAGTGAGACGTAGAGGACCGACTATTTTAACTGATATTTGGAATCAACCGGCTGATGTACGAACGGTCGTTGATTTCAATAAGGAAGGTCAGCCTTATGGCGATGGATCTGTCGCTTTGTCTAGTTTCATTGGTACAATGGGAAGAAATCCTGAATTGGCACCACAAGGCTATTCCGATTGGAGGCTTGTACCGCAAGAGTACAAAGATAGATGTATGACTGAGATAAAGGTATAAAAGAAAGTTATATTTACGATAAATGTTTTATTAACCTTCGCAACATTTAACAAAAAAAAGTGTTCAATGTATTATATAATACATTCGTATAATATCAAATCTTTTTTATTTTTGTATGTAGTTGCGATTTACATTCCCACATAAAGGGGAAGATCATATTCTTAAGGCATTAGGAAAGGTGGTTAAGGATTTTAGAGGAGAATTAAAAGCTATGTACTATGAGCCAAACAAACAAAATCGATCAAGCTTGGTTAATGCGAAGCCTTCACGTGTTCCTATGGATCAATGGTTGAAGTTGATTTCTTACTTGGATCAAGAAAAGACAAAGGTGTTTGATATTTATATTTATTAGGACTAGTATTGTTATATTATTGTAAAATTTAATAAATAATTAACAAAGCTATACCTCTATATATGCACAGAGACGTGCAGCAATTAATAGAATCGATCAAAAAAAATCAAACTATGCCTCACTGCGCAGGGAGACAAAGTTTTGCTCAACTAAGAGCTAAAAGGGTGATACTCTTTTTCATAAATTGTTTAATATCTGTGCTCTGTTATTGATTCCTTTCTATTATTTTTGTGTGTAGTAAATAATCTAGTGTTTTATATTCTTTATCTAGACGGTTAATGGTGTTGAGCCCAGTCGCGCTCAAATTTTCATTGAGACTCACAAGCATAGAAAAACAAGAGAGAAGAAGAAAATTGATGAAAAGTCGTCAAAAGCAGTTGTAAGTTTTATTTAATTATTGCACATTTTTTTAATGTAGAGTTCAATACCATTACAAATCGACACTTTAAAAGCAAAAAAAGTAGTAGCGGTTATCCTTTTATTTTTTTATTCTCTTCGTCACTATTTTAATGATTATTTCAAACATTTTTTATATACATTAGGAATTAATGAAACAAAAATTACAAGAGTTACCCAATCAAATAGAGCAAATGGATGGAAAGATAGCTTGGAAAGGAGATATATTTGATCAAGTAATAGGAAAAGAAGAACGACGTGGACGTGTGCGCGGAGTTGGTGGAGGCTTATGTGCTTTCAAACTGTGGGATAATTCTAGGGTACAACCATTGTCAGACTTTGTAGAAAACAATGTCGCTTCCAATGAGTTAATGAACAAGTTTCGTGATGAGATGAACCTCATGCAACAGAAACATACCGAAGAATTGAAGATGGTACAAGCAAAGAGTGATGCGGAGGTAAATAAGGTATTGGAAAAGCAAAATCAACTAGAGAATGTATTCCATGAATTGTTGGCCCTCTTTAAAGGTAGAACATCAAAAGAAAGTTCAAAATACGATCAGACTAATACGGTATGTTCTTATTTCATTTTTTTATATAATTGGTTTGTACTTAGTACACAATATGTTACAAATATGATATTATATTGAACTGAACTAGATAATGGACTCACGTCATATAATATTCGGTGTGCGTTTCAATTGTTCGTACAGGATGATTATAGCAACTCAAGCAGCTGATTTGTGACATTTTGTTATATGTGCCAAGGAACATACATGAACCAGTGAGTGTGTATATACATACATACATAAATCTATTTCATTTATTTACTTGCATGTGGGAAATGACTAAAAATTCGGTATAACTTGGTATATACATGATATTTGTTATTGGAGTTTTTTCGAGGCGCAGCTACTCTATGTAATTTGGAATAGATGGTTTGAAGCTTTCCTTTGGGGTTGAAGACCTAGTTCATTTTTTTAGGTTCTAAAAGGATTGTTTGCACTTATTTTGGACATATTTTTATTAATTTAATTTAGTCGATGTTGGATACATATAATTTTGGGATTTTATGAGTTATATATAAGTTCCTGTTTTTTCGCTTGTCCTTTCTTTTTATTTTCGCATCATATTTGAGAGATAGAAATGATATTTCGTATCGAATGAAATCGATACCAATTTACCTTGTCGTTGCAATTGTAATACATATCGTGTCGAATGCAATTGTTACGATTGTTTGTAAATACTTATCGCGTCGAATACTATTGATAAAATTGTAAAAGGAATGATATTATAGTAATTGCTTATCGTGTCGAATACAATTACAACAATTGCCACTAAATGACGTTTTATTGTACTTATTGTGTCGAATACAATCGCTACAATTATTATTAGTGGGAAAATCAAAACATTTACCGCATCAATAATAATCGACACTAAAATCGCCAGTAAACCTCATCTTCTTTCGCGTCGCTTTTGAGAACCTAACCCAGCGAATAGATTATTCGACACGAAAGGCTACGGCAACGGCGCCTACCTCAACGAATACACAATCGATGGGGAAACCTTTCGCGTCGAATAGAATCGCCACGAATTACCAAAATAATCGCCGCGAAAGGGTGATTTTGTTGTAGTGACAGGTAATCCCAGGAGGGGTGTGCATTATCTTAAACTAGGTTCACGCATTTATAAGTCGCCGCTCTATTATGGTTGAGTAGCCTAGTTAGAGACCGAAGTTTGATTTGTTTGAACTAAGTTCTCGAAGCTAGTTTTTAGTACTCTCCTAGTGAAAGTCTAGCCGTCTACACTACTCCTATCCATAACGCCATTTTGAATATTTTTATTATTATCGATATAATTTGGTTGCAGGTTGGCAAATGTTTTATGTTTTCTTCGAAAAACTCATTTTTATTATATTGTTTTGATACGTGAAGTTTTTCACTGAATGTTTATTTTTATTATAATGTGTTTCACTGTTTTCCATTTTTACTATTTTTCTATAATAGTAATTACAGTTTTAAAATCCTGTTATACGGCTGGGAGAACGTTTACGTGCTCCCCACTGATTGTGGCTGTTATGTTTTAAACATGGCAGGTATATGTGTTTTCCTTCGGGTGGGCTAGCGAGCAGTTATGGATCCTGCTTGTTTTAATCAGATCACTGTATTATGGATTGTTAAAACCCTTTTTATGGATTTTATTTATTTGTTTATTTATTTTGTAGCCATTTTTATTTTATGGCTTATGTATTGACTTACCATTTTTATTTAATCAAAACATAGCTACAGTGTGTTATAATCCCACTTCTACCGTGTTTCCGCCACTGTATTGCGATAGAATTTCTAGGGGATTACACATTTTCTTGGAATTTTGAGCTAGGTTGACCGTATAATTGGAAAGAGTAATAGGAGGAATATTTTGAGGAGAGTTTTTGGAAAATATTTCTTGATTTACTGGTGGGATTACAAAGGGATTTGGTGGGAGGATAATATCTTCGGTTTTGAATTTAGAATATCGTATCTTGACCCAGAAATATTTTTCCCGACATTAAAAATTCCAGTCTCGTCGTTTTGAATCGATGTATTCGCATTGCTTGGTTTATCGACTTTGGGTGGAACTCTTTTTCTTGGTGGTTTTTTAACTATCATCCAATCCCCAAATTTATCTGTAACTTTTGAGGCAATAATGATTTTACTTCCTCCGTTTTCATTGAGAATTTCATTTTGATCCTTACTAACTTGATTGTGTTCATTCATGACAGGCACATTTTCACCCGGTCCATCCGAACATGACTCTGCTGTGTGCCCAATCTTACTGCATTTAAAACAAGCAAATTGACTTAAGACCTTCATATTGAATACGATAAATTTTCCCGTTAAGCCAAAATTTTGAAAGCAAGTGCTCAGCGATACTTACTTCTACACTCGATTGTGTAAATTGTCCTCGCTCCGTAGGAGCGGTATTTTTATCGATCCTAATGACTTTACCAATTTTCGACTCCACGCGCTTAAGAAAGCCCTCGTTAAAGTATTCCACAGGTAAGTTGGGGATACGAACCCATGCCATGATAAACTTGATACTATCCTCCGAAGGAACAAAATTTGGGATCCATTTGCGAATGATGATGTAATGATCGTCGACCATCCATGGACCTTGGGTTAAGACATGTTCATAGTCCTGTAGAGACGAGAATCGAGCGACATAATAAGAGTCGCTAATATCAATAAGAATAAGTTTGCCTTTAATCGCCCATTTAGCATTTAGTTTTCAGATCAATGATAAATACCCGAGTTTCTTATCGAACAACTTAATTATTGTGGACATCCGTCCGCACCGCCCGACGCCCCACGCGCGCCCGTGCGGGACCGACCCGGTTTTTCAATGTATGGCGGCGACCACCCACGCGGCCCCCTCCCAGTCAGGGGCCGGTCCGATCTCGCGTACGGGGCGATGTTTTGGAACTCGATTCGGATGACGATCCGGGCTTGTACTAGACGGGTGTAGGACACCCGTGTTTTCGTTTGGAATCGATCAAGTCGTGGTTGTAAATGTTTAAAGGCCGATTTGTTTGGTAAGGCGACCTTTTTAGTGAACTGAATTCGTTGCCGATTTGTGAAGTCGCCACCGAGTCAATTATGGGGACTCGGAATCGTTCAAGTCAACTTTGATCCCTAGCCAGCACAAAGTTGAGGGGCACGGGACCTAAATATAAAGACTTGTACCCTTAAGCACTCCATGCCTCGAATGACTCTCATTGCCAATGGTTTCAGACATCCGGAAACCATCGATTCTGAGTAAGGGGTGAGGGTACGTATTGGGAAGCCAACGTCCGATAGACATCGACACCCAATCCCGCCCCCACTATAGCGACCTCTACTAATCAATCGGTGGGCTGATAACTTTGTTCTTTCGTTGTGGCGGAAGTACTGTAACATCCATTGTTTTCACCCTATACCTTTTTGCTATGTCGATTGTTTAAGGACAAGTAAGTTTTGTCGCCGAAGTAGTTGTGTTTACATTCTTTGCAAGCGATTTCACGTGACAAGCAGGCCATGAAAAGATGCACATAGGAGAGTAGAGAGTACTAGTATTGTACGTATTAGCAAGTCAGTTTTAACGTGATAATATGGATATTAGTCATTCTCGTGATATACTTTACCTGGTATTCTGCTTAAGATGCGTCGGTTCGGTATTAATAGAGATGCGTCGAGCCTAGTAAGGCAAGCACCTGAATTAATACGAACCCGACCATCGTTTTGTTCAGTTTTAGTTGTTTTACGTTTTGAATTTCGTGTTAGGTGATTTAGCATGCGATTATAAGGTCATAAAAGCGATAAATCATACGAAAGATGTAAATGCGAATGTAAGTAAATCACATTGTGAGGAGTTGCACCCTCGGAGTATACACTAAACGGGACACGATGCATAGATACTTGAGAACGGATCTCGGAATTACTCGGGTCTATTTAGTGTATTTTAGTATTTGCAGTTGAAGTTGGGACGTTACGTGTTTTAGTAAGTGTCGTGGACCTAACGTCTATGTCTAGTATTGTCGTAGTGCATAATAAAAGAAAGTGCGAGAATGTAAAGATTGTTTAGATGACAACCTAGTGAGGACTCGGCTTCAAAGACGGATCCTCCTAGTTGCCTGGTGATTTCGGCAGAGTTCCGTTACCGTTGAACCTTCCTGCGGCTACTTCGGCAGAGCTCCGTTACTATGGACTGATTCTGCGGCTAATCTGGCAGAGCTCCGTTACTATGGACTGATTCTGCGGCTAATCCGGCAGAACTTCGTTACTAGACTATAGCTAGTCGAACACAGGCACCTCGGGATCGAGTGGAGTGCTCGAAGTTGAGGAGTAGCGTTGATGTCGCTTTTATCGGAATTACGATCGAGTGGATCGTTTGCCTCGGGTGTCGGAGTGCGAGCCCTTAGTGAGAAAATAGAGGGAGAAGAGAAAAGTTGTGAATTGTGTGTCGAATGAATGAGGTGAGGGAGGGGGGGTAGTTATAGGTGTTTCCGGCCCTCGTCACCCAGCTGGACGCCTGAGTCCAGGTGCACCAAGACTCAGGCGCCTGGGTTCAGGCGTGTGGAGACTCAGGCGCGCAGGGTGAGTCGCTCGGTGTTTTGAAGATACGATTTTGATACTTTCCAAAACCGAGAGATGGGTGTATAATACGTATCTTGAGGGTTAAGGTTTCCCCGGGTTTGACCTAGCGCCGTAAGTTTAGTGGGCCTCTGGTGTGCATCCCGAGGTTTACTTGGCGCGGTGCTGACTCGGTTCGAGTTTCGAGACCGACTCGAGGTCCCGGTGTCAGAATTGACTCTAATTAGTGTCTATGCGACCGTAACGACACGACTATGGCTGCCATCATGTTAGTTTAATTTTTCCGAGTAATTTATTTGATTCGTTCTATAGAAGAACTACCTAAAACATCGTGAACCCACGTCGAGTTTCAGTCCTATCGTCATCAGTTGTTTGTTGGGCACTTCTGCAGCCACCAGGTCCAAATCTGGGTGTCTACAGAAGCCCCCACTTTGACTGAGGCTTGGACAAGGCGAAAGTCAAAGTATTGCCACCCAGGTCAATCGAGGATTACGACCTGGTGGCTGTCCGGTCGGGTCGTTTTAAGTCCAATCGACTACGTGTTGAGGCTCGTAAGCCAAGGCTTAGAATTCGTACCTAATGTCTTTGCTTGCGGTTGCTTGCTTGGGCCCGGGCCTGTGCTTGTCATCTCGTTCTTAGTTCTTCATGCTCGTGCGTTTTGTCTTTTTTGGAGTTCTTAAAAGTTTGTTCAATTTTAAATGCCTTTGTGTGTAGGTGACGCGTTAAGCGTAGATGCGAAGAATGTTCGTATGTGTTGGCTTCCATTTGAACAAATGTTTTTGGGATGCTTGTGAACCCTTGGACTTAATAAAACGTTCGAGGGCGTTAGTCTCCACTCGAGCGGTCGTCTTCTGGATGCTTGTGACCCCTTGGACGGAATAAAGCGAAATAAAATGTTTGAGGGCGTTAGTCTCCACTTGAACACTTGTCTTTGGGATGCCTCTGACCCCTAGGTCAAAATAAAACAAGATATACTACTCGAGGGCGTTAGTCTCCACTCGAATAACTGTCTTTCGGGATGCCTATGACCCCTAGGACAAAGTAAACCAAGAAAAACTATTCGAGGGCGTCAGTCTCCACTCGAATAGCTGTCTTTCGGGATTCCTATGACCCCTAGGACAAAGTAAAACGAGATAAACTATTTGAGGGCGTCAGTCTCCACTCAAATAGCTGTCTTTCGGGATGCCTATGACCCCTAGGACGAAGTAAAACAAGATAAACTATTCGAGGGCGTCAGTCTCCACACGAATAGCTGTCTTTCGGATGCCTATGACCCCTAGGACAAAGTAAAACGAGATAAACTATTCGAGGGCGTCAGTCTCTACTCGAATAGCTGTCTTTCGGGATGCCTCTGACCCCTAGGAAAAAATAAAACGAGATAAACTATTCGAGGGCGTCAGTCTCCACTCGAATAGCTGTCTTTCGGGATGCCTCTGAACCCTAGGACAAAATAAACCATTCGAGGGCGTCAGTCTCCACTCGAATGAAAAATGTTGTGGAGGTATCAGACTCCATCGAGGGAGTTGGTCTCCTCTCGAATTAAATTGCTGTGGAGGTATCAGACTCCAATGCCTCTCGGATAACTTAGATCTGTTAGGCCAAAAATTGTTGTGGAGGTATCAGACTCCTTCGAGGGCGTTGGTATCCACTCGAATCAAATTGCTATGGAGGTATCAGACTCCTTCAAGGGCGTTGGTATCCACTCGAATTAAATTGTTGTGGAGGTATCAGACTCCCTCGAGGGTGTTGGTATCCACTCGAATTAAATTGCTGTGGAGGTATCAGACTCCTTCGAGTGTAACACCCGCTATTTTTCCTAGCATTTTTATTCTTTCCGTTAGGACTCCGTCTTAGCTCTGTTACTTTTCGGCCTCATATTTCATCATTTTACTAAGCTCTATTTTAATTTTTGAGTTTAATAAATTTTATTTTTAATATTAAAGACTTTAATCCTTTTAAATCCATTTATTTGGTTTCTTCGTAAACTAATTAATTTTTCCGCAAGGAATTCTATTTCTCTTCGAATTGACGTTTTTAATCTCGGAATTTAGTTATTCCTTTTCCTAAAAATGTTTGAATACATTTATGGAATATTTTCTACTAAGATATATTTTTTGTTACTAAAAACAAGCCATTTATGATTTTATTACGAAGCTTCGCGAATAATTATTTTCTTACGCGAGGTTTACTCGAATTGCTTTGAAATAACTTTAACTATTTTACGATTCTTATTTTTATCAACTTATAAATCATTTGAGGCCATTTCCTCACATTTTGGACCGACTAAGTTCTGGTTACAAATTTAACTACGTTTTACTAACACGTTTCATTTTATCACTTTACACCGTAAACATAAGATTCTATTCTTTTCATTAAATTGAGGCTTTACTACTCAAGCACTTCCTACTCCCTCTCTTATTCTTTTGGCCAGCCAACTTTGGGTCTAGATACACTTTGGATTCCTCATTTTGGAGCTTTAATTTCATTCTTACTCTTTAAAGTGTAGTAACCTCCATCTCCTCCTTTACTCTACATTCATTTTTGCATTAACAAAAATATTCATCACTTCTTTCTTCTCTCTTTTGGCCATGTACTCCTTACCCTCCTTAGGCTAATTTTTGCTCCATTTCGAGTCTCAATAGCATCATTTTTATCGTCATAATAATCCTCTTTCCGATTCCTTCGTTAAGGTAATAATCGACGTTGTTTTCGATCATTATTTACCTTGATTTTTATTATTTTTCTCATGGTATTTTTCTGCCATGATTTTCGTGTTTGGTAGGATTTGTGGACGATCCTGAGGCCGACGAATATATAATCGATTCAGACTTGGAGTAGAGGTAACGTCGACGTTACTCGGTATTTCGTGATTTTAATTGTGTAATTGCATGTATATTTTTATATTTCATTTTTGACAATATATGTACGTCATATAATCTGAAAAATTTTTAAAAGTTGAAAATTTGCATGTTTCGGTATTTTTATCGCTTTTACGAGATTAACGATTAAATTGTTGTATTAGTTTGTAAAATCGTAATATTCAGCCTAAACTTGTAATATATGATTATATTCTGTAAAAATGAAGTTTTTGATGATTTTTAATAATTTAGTATTTTTCTGATATTTTAGTTATCGATTATTGAATTATTACCGTTTACGAACAAAAACGATTAAAAACAAATTTTTAGTTCTAGTACTTAAACATTTTATTTTAATCTAATTTTTGACGTGGAGAAACGTTCTGATGAAATAGAATTTTATGAATTGTTTCATAATTGTTTGGAATTGTTAAGTGGATGAATTAATTAATCACTTTAAATCATCGTTTATCGTTAAAATCGTGTTTGTCGTTTAAATTCTCGATTTCTGGTTCTATGATTAAATCTGAAAAAAATATGATTCTGATGATTTCATAATAAAATGTAGCTTTATGATTTTAGTGCTTTAATAAAATGTTAGGAACGATAAGTTTTATTAATGGAATCGTTAATCGTGAAAACGGGTTTAAAAGACGGTTTTAACGGGATTTATTAAATCTGGAATTTTTGGAAATCTGGAAAAATAGTTGTTTCTGGAAAATAATAATTTTTAAGTTTAATAATAAATTTTGGATATTAATACTTAAATCGTTTTGTAATTACTATTTTTATTAATCGTTATTGTCGAGATTAGACGATTAACGAGAAAACCCTTTAAAAACCGAGTTTAATGATTCTGGAAAATTCTCTTTTCTGGACAGAATGTCCAAAAATATATTTCAGCTATTTTACGTAATTTTTGTACTATTTATTAAAGTCTTTAATTAATAGTAATGATTTTTGGACAAAATTACGATTTATCGTTAAAATGCTCCGTCTTACCTAAAAGAATTATTTTTCCAGCAATTTTGAAAATATTTAAATCTGAAACTTTAAGAGTTAAAACAAAAGGACATTTGTTATACTATTAGGTCTAGACCCTAAGACGAACTAGATTCTGACTCAGACACAGATTTACTCGTCTCAGTGGATGTCCGTGGGTCGTCAGGATCTTCCTCGATATTCAGGGCATTCTCCTTTATAGGGTCGTGATGGGAACAACCAAAGGTGTCGTCAAGGACAGCGTGAACGCTAAAGAGGTTTGTGGTATTGCTTGGTTTCTCAAGTGGAGGGAGAGGAATCGTCCCACTTTCGATCATGTCTTGTATGACATCTTTGAGTCGATAGCAGGATTCGGTATCGTGCTCGTTACCTTGGTGATATACGCAATAAGCATTAGGGGTCCAACTTTTACCTCGTTTGCCGACTGGTGGGTCCGGAGTGGAACCCATGGGCGAGAGCAACCCTTGATCGACTAGGTGCTTAAGATCTTCGGTGTAAGATGAATTGATTGGGGTAAACTCTCTCGGTGATCTTTCTACTTTGTTGGATGTGGTCTTATAAGGTCTTGGTGTTCTTTCTGTATCGACTTTGGTAAGCTTCGATCGGGCGGAGCGTTGGGGTAATCTATCCTGGGTAGGCTCTTGGGCGCGGTAATTGTCCGGGTTTGCGTTTGTTTCTGTGTCCCTACTCTCAAGGAAATTGAGGCCGTTATCGATGTAATGAACGGAGAAAGTCAAACGGGTTACCGAAGTATGGATGGTGTGAACCAAATTGGTTAGGGTATTGACGTCGTTGCGGATGCTTTCGATGGCGCTTGAATCTATCGACATGTTGGGGAGTGATTCTAGTGGGAAAGGATCAAAAGATCAGAACGGATCCACCAGACGACGTAAGAGACTCGAGGGATGCTCTTGATCAAGCGACACAAAAATGAGACCCTTGATTTGCGCGTGTGTGCGGTCATCGAATTAGGGACTCGAGTGCTTTAGACTCTTGGTGTGTTCGGCGAAACGCCTAATGAATTTATGTCTCTGTATCGAGACGATTTGACACAAACCTCGAAGGTGAGGCTTAAAGAGAACTTCTTGGGATGAGTCGACCCAAAATAAAAGACCTCGAGCAGAGGCGACCCTAGTAACTAACACAGACAGTTAATCACACGGTTGTACGACGTAAGAAGTTGATCGCGATCCCGGCTCAGGATCAAAGAGTTTTGATATATGTTTTTTTTGAAAACGACCAATCTTTGCGGAGGAGATTTTTTTGAAAAGGACGATTTGTAAACATGGGGTGACGATGGCGTGACGACATCACTTGTGACGTGAAAGTGTGTTGCTATATGTGTGCGTCGGGAATCCGACGATAGCAAAAGTGTAAATGTTTTTTTTTTAAAAAAGGGGCATGGTTCTTAGGAAGTTTTGAAAATGATGATGTGGTGCTTTTATCGAAACTACTATTAATTAGCCAGTTCGATACTTATGGTGTATGTGGTGCTCGTGGCGGAGCGTGATGTCCGTGATGGTGCTTTGGAAGGTGTGACTAACTCGTTATTAAGGAATTTTGGTAGTGAATAGTGTTTTCAGAAAAACTTTTAAAACGAGTGACCCACGTTCGTCGGTTGCATTAACTAGCATTTAACGGTGGGGGGGTGATGTATTGTGAAAAGTGCTTTGATGGTGTAACCGTTTCGGGTTCTTTGACTTCATTAATTGAAGCTTTGGTTGTGTTAACGGTATGTGTGTAAAAACATTTCTCTTTTTTTTTGAAATAAAATGTAACCGTTTGAGGTACCTTGATCCCATTGATCGGGAGTCTCGGTGGTATTAACGGTATTCGTTGTTGACGGGTCTTACTTTGGCCAACGTGATGGTACTAAAAATTTTGAAAATAGTGGGCATAAAATTTGCCATGATAACGGCATCCAAAATGTTTTTCCTTGTTTTTTGGAAATAACGGTTTGACCGGGGTATCGGCATTCAAAAGGTCGTTTTGAAAAGAGGAGGTATTTTTCGAAAACGGAATTGGGTGTGGTTTAATATGTTGGCGTGGTTGAATCCATATTTTTAGTGTTTTATTTGGGTTGTTCAAATACGCTACACGTAACTAGGAATGCATACACTCATGCAGGATGCAGACATGGGTAGATTAGGGTAGGCTACCGCCCACGAATAGTCTTCACTTAGGCATTGACAAATCATTTAGGGAGATGAGTGTCATACCGTCCGTTCGGAACTATCCGCTTATTATTCCCGAGAGGTACGCGTTAGGCGGCCGGAGCGTTAATCGAAGATCTCTCCGCGTGTTCCTAAGGATCTTACCGCGAAGAGGTCGATTGGTCTAATATAGGTTAGGGTGGGCTTTTTAGGGCCAAAACCTGTAGTGACCACAACTAGGAACTAGGAAATGAGTTTCACCGACCTCATTCATGTTACACCACCACTGGAAACTAGTTTCGAAATTCCCAGCGGAGTCGCCAAACTATGGATGTTCGTCAGTACCGCCCGGCACCCTGCGCGCGTTCGCGCGGGACCGACCCAGTTTTTCAATGTATGGCGGCGGCCCCCTCCCGGTCGGGGGTCGGTCCGATCTCGCGTACGGGGTGATGTTTCGGACCTCGATTCGGATGACGATCCGATCTTGTAGTAGACGGGTGTGGGGCACCCGTGTTTTCGTTTGGAATCGATCGAGTCGTGGTTGTAAATATTTAAAGGCCGATTCGTTTGGTAAGGCGACCTTTTTAGTGAACTGAATTCGTTGCCGATTTGTGGAGTCGCCATCGAGTCAATTATGGGGACACGGAAACCGTTCAATTCAACTTTGATCCCTAGCCGGCTCAAAGTTGAGGGGCACGGGACCTGAAGATAAAGACTTGTACCCTTAAGCACTCTATGCCTGGATTGACTCTCATTGCCAATGGTTTCGGATATCCGGAATCCGTCGATTCTGAGTAAGGGGTGAGGGTACGTATTGGGAAGCCAACGTCCGATAGACATCGACACTCAATCCCGCCCGCACTATAGCGGCCTCTACTAATCAATCAGAGGGCTGATGAATTTGTTCTTTCGCTGTGGCGGAAGTACTGTAACATCCATTGTTTTCACCCTATACCTTTTTGCTATGTTGGTCGTTTAAGGACAAGTAAGTTTTGTCGTCGAAGTAGTTGTCTTTACATTCTTTGCATGCGATTTCAAGTGACAAGCAGGCCATGAAAAGATGCACATAGTAGAGTAGAGAGTACTAGTATTATACGTATTAACAAGTCAGTTTTAACGCGATAATACAGATATTAGTCGTTCTCGTGATATACCTTACCTGGTATTCTGCTTAAGATGTGTCGGTTCGGTATTAATAAAGATGCGTCGAGCCTAGTAAGGCGAGCACCTGAACTAATACGGAACTCGACCATCGTTTTGTTCAGTTTAGTTGTTTTACATTTTGAATTCCGTGTTAGGTGATTTAACATGCGATTATATGGTCATAAAAGCGATAAATCATACGAAAGCTGTAAATGCGAATGTAAGTAAATCCAATTGTGAGGAGTTGCACCCTCGGAGTATACACTAAATGGGACACGATGCATAGATAGTTGAGAACGGATCTCGAAATTACTCTGGTCTATTTAGTGTATTTTAGTATTTGCGGTTGAGTTTGGGACGTTACGTGTTTTCGTAAGTGTCGTGGACCTAACGTCCATGCCTAGTATCGTCGTAGTGCATAATAAAAGAAAGTGCGAGAATGTAAAGTTTTGTTTAGATGACAACCTAGTGACGACTTGGCTTCAAAGGCGGATCCTCCTAGTTGCCTCGTGATTTCGGCAGAGTTCCGTTACCGTTGACCCTTCCTGCGGCTACTTCGGCAGAGCTCCGTTACTATGGACTGATTCTGCGGCGAATCCGGCAGAACTTCGTTACTAGACTATAGCTAGTTGAACACATGCACCTCTGGATCGAGTGGAGTGCTCGAAGGTGAGGAGTAGCATTGATGTTGATTTTATCGGAACTACGATCGAGTGGATCGTTTGGCTCGGGTGTCGGAGTGCGAGCTCTTATCGAGAAAATAGAGGGAGAAGATAAAAGTTGTGAATTGTGTGTCGAATGAATGAGGTGAGGGGGGGTATTTATAGGTGTTTTCGGCCCTCGTCACCCGGATGGATGCCTGAGTCCAGGCGCATCAAGACTCAGGCGCCTGGGTTAAGGCGTGTATAGACTCATGCGCGCAGGGTGAGGCGCTCGGTATTTTGAAGATACGATTTTGATACTTTCCAAAACCGAGAGATGGGTGTATAATACGTATCTTGGGTGTAACACCCCGTGCTTTGACCATTTTAGTTATTTATAATAACGATTAATATTAATAAATCAAGTCTCGACAAACTATTTTATATAGTAATATTCAATTCTTGTGCCTTTGGAACCTTTCTATTTCACTTCAGTGTTTGCAAAACTGAAATTTCTATCGTTATCGCAATTCTGTGCGATTTCGTAAAACGGTTCCTATTTTCTCATACGAACTCCGATTGAGGCGTTTCAAAAGCCTAACTTTATTAATTTTCCAAGATCTACATAATGGTGATATTCAAAATTTAATTTTATGAGTTCATCATAAAAATATTGAACTGGACAGCTCCTTTGCAACGAAAATCGTCACCCGATGAATCGTTTCTCGACATTCGATTTCCGTACTTCTTTCCTAACCTTTGTGGAACCAAATTAACTCAAAAATATCATTCTTATACACCCCACCGTCACCTTGAGGTCCAAGAGTCAAAAAATGCTTTTCTAATCAAAAACACCAAAAAGGGTAATGTACTTCCAAAAGCATGATTAGCCATTTTGAGCAATTGTCAATTATTTGTCTATCCTTTGTTCCCTTCATCAAATGGACGACTATTACTCCTTATAAACAGCCTTAGGACTCCATTTAGCTTACTTATTCATCCATCTCTTACCCTCCTTCAACTCCCTTCAAAAAACCAAAGAAAACAACACAAGTTTTCACAAGTTCTTAAGGTGTTTCAACCACCATTTTTTGAAGAGCTCTAATTCCTTTTTCTCTTATCTTATACTACTTATTTTCAAGTTTATTTAATAGTATAACTACTAACTTAGTTTATTTTTTTGTGTCATTCTAACTAATTTATGAAGCGGAGCGAGAGAAAAGGAGCATCGATCTTCGTTTTCTTATATGTTGTAGAATCGATTATTTATGCTTAAGGTAACCTAACTTTTCTTCGCCCTCAAATCTCGTAGTATAGTATTTAGACTCTAACTAACATATAACATCATGTTTAGGACTAAATCATTAGATCACCAAGTTTAAAGGTAACTATTTGTTGATTTATCACTTAACAATACACGCTGTAAAATGGATTCTGTGATGTATGATGTATGTTCACGATATTTATGTGTAAAATATGTTTCGAATTAGCCTTAGTTTCCTTCATGAATGTTGTAGATCTAAATGTCTAGAACATGTTAAAAATAAGAAAAGTAAGTTTTTATGAAAATATATATTTAGTAATGATTTATTTTGTAAACTGGTACTGTATGTTTTTATGTGCTGTCTGAGAAAATAGTGTGTTTCGTGATGTTAATCGTTTCTTTTGGACTTGGAAATATTATGTTATGTTCCTGATGATGCTTAAAATGTGTATGTAAAATTTCATACAAATCCATCATATATATTTTCATTTATAAAATTTGTACTAAAATGAGTCAGATCTGGAAAGAATATTTTATTTAAGAACTTTTATAAAGTATTTTAATCTAAATTTCTGGGTATAAGTTATGTACAAGTATATGTATCCAAAATAAAATTTTGGTTCACTTTAATGATGTTTAAGTATTTTAAACGATTTAAAAGAAAGTATTGAAAACCGTACTGTTTTCTATTTTAAATTGTTAAAAATAATAAACCTTATTATTTTTGAAAAATGACTTTATATCTGAAAACCTAACTTATAAAAGTCTGTTGAGTATGAAAATCGAAACTTAAAATAACATTTGAAAAATGACTCATTTAGTATCCTTAATAATATTATCGATTTTGTTATTACTTAAATTTATTTTTGTAAAACTCAATGTTTTGAGAAATATGATACCTAATAAGGTTAAAAATGATTTTTTTATAATTATTATTGATTTATTTGGTGTTTGAAATATTTTAATAAGTATAAATAGGCTTTAAGAGATAAGTATACTTGTACAAATATGAAACCGTATAAAAATACTAAATACGTACACTTGAACAATAAATGTACTAAATACTTGTGCCCAAAAAGTATTGAGTACTAAAAGACGAATAACCAAAAATACTAAGTTAAACAATGCTTAAATATGCAAAACAACACTTAAACTTTATAATGAGCACTTAAGGACTAATTAGTGATTAAGTCAAAACTAAGGGTTGACTAGTCCATTTTGGTCAAACTTTGGCTTTTTAAGTCAACATAGAACAAGTCAAGATAAAAGAACCCATCTTAAATAATGCACTTAGAAATAAGTGAATCTTTAATCAAATCTCAACTAATGAACACTTCAAATAATATATCTCAAATAAAATGTTCCAAATCTCTTACATCAGTATACTAAAACTATCAGTTAAGATAAATTTTACGACGATTGATAATGTTTGTTAATCTTAAAATCGACATACTTAAATTCCATAGGAACAACCGTACTTCTAGTCGGTGTGTTACCTAAGCCGGTGATCAGACACGTTTTCACGAACGATGTTATCAACACCAATCATGGTGAACATGAACATGTGCCCTGGCAGTACCCTCTGAGTCGTCTTCACCATTCCATGTTGTAATGACTTGTTCCAAGTCAATACACAGGCCACAGACCGGTCATCCTTATGGAACCCGGTATTGTTTCATCCCTCTGGTTATCAGACATGTGCCCCACGATGACCGCTGAGCTCGATATTCCAGAGACTCTGTCTTTATAAGACACCCAAATTCAGCCTACGTTTCATGTTGGGCGCTATCTTGGTAAAGTTTAGAAGACGATGCGATAGAAGACAGCTTCGAAAGTAGACTACGACACTCGGAGTCACTGCTCATGGGAGGCCATGATGCATCCTGTCGGTGCGAGAAAATGCTAAGAAGTAAATGGGCAGCCAACTCTTTATGAGTTTGTCGGTAGAGTAGTAGTCGTCCAGTTGCCATTGAGGTGCTCGGTTGTGTAAAGGTTCTCTTTCCCGAGACCAAGAGTATGGATTGGGTGTGTGCGCATACATAGACAAGGGCACTGATCAGCTCTCACTCTCTATATCGGATATCTTTGGGAGCGGAATACCTTCCGACCTTTGCCTTAGCAGTGTATGGGACATGTTCGGTTTAGCGGGGCCTCTGAGTCCATGCACTTGCAGTCCTTCTTCTTCGTATGTCAGTCGACTAAACCGAGTCAATTTAGGTGTTCGATCCTATTGAGCACTAGGGGTGAGATGTAAACCTCCTAGTATCGATATGATTGGCGGGATTGATGTGCCCATCCGCACTTATGGTGAGATGCAAGCCTTAAGTGTGCATGAGACATTAGTAGTCACGTCCCGTGCATTATGTGAAAGGAAACCATTGTTTTTAAAAGTAAATGACTACAGTTTTCTAAATCACATTATGTTTCATTACTGTTCTATACTCTTATGACTAATGATGTGATTGAAATGCTTGATAATGGGAAGTGATGTTTTGTTATATGTCTTGCCTGAACATTGACTATGATTGATATTATATTTCATATGATTTGTATTATGTATGTCTTACTCTATTTTCACATGACACTTCTATGAATCCATGATCCATGCTTTACTGTATTCTATTCACATGATACTCATATGATGTATGTATTACTTTATTTTATATAACCTACGTGTCTTATATATGTAAATTGATTCGCATGTTAAATGAAATCACTTCATGTGTATCTCACATTGTATACATGTCGATTTGTAATGTGACATGCCTGCTTATCTGTTAATTAGATGACCTAAATGTTATACTACATTGATTATTCGGGGCCGTGTTAGAAGGACGGTTAGGTTACTCCCACTAAGTGGGACATGTATATTTAAATATGCATTCAGGTTGACGAACCCTAAAGACTGGACATGGGGGCATGCATGAGTACAAGAGATACAGCTTAATAGATGAGAGTGTCATACTATAAATCTTGTAACAAAAATTTTGTGAGACTATTTTATTTAGAAATTTGTAATTCGGTTTTAGTTGTTGTAATTTAACAAACGGTTCATTTTCCGGTAAAAGACTCACTTGAGTCGACGGTTTTAAATTTTTACCACTTTTTACGACAAAACTATTTTTCCGCCTTGTTAGTTATTGTCATTGGAAGAACCGGGTTGTTACAGTTGGTATCAGAGCGACCTTGAGACCGTGTGTAACTATGTGCGATGCATAATTACATTACCTATCGAGGGAACGCGCCTGGAGCTCATGACACGTGTCTAGAGTGTCTAAAGTTTCTAAAACATGTAGAAAATTTAAGATCACTAAATGAGAGATTCACTAGCATAACCCTAGGAGCAAATAATATACTTGGGTAGAATGTCTAGATGGGTAGAACTACTAAGGATTACTGTACCGTCCGATTTAGGTTTTGGCCCCTCGCTTGTTTTCATATGCTATCTGAATAGTTGTATGTACAGTGATTGTCTAACCTTAGCCAATTGGTTAGTTTTAATTTACTTGTGATTAACGCGATGACCAAGATAAAGCACTTGCAACCATTGACAGTTCAAGACTGGTAGAACACCATTGCAAGTACAAATAGACGCATCATCCAAATCAACTATAGTAGTAAAATCAAGTTGGACCATGTTGATGTATCAAGTGAAGTTATGCAGCCGAGATGTAACATACAAAAAGATAAAGTGCAGACGTACGTAAGATAGTAGTCCTCAAGTCCTATTTAGGTGTCGACTTAGACTTGACCGAGACTCTACTTACCTATATAACTCGTACATCGGAGATCGTTTATTAGCCTAAATTGTAGTCATGGAAATGAACCCTTCTTGCCCATATTCATTTCACAGTAACATCTTACACCACATCTAATTCATTTTTCTAGCTTATCCTTATTTTCTACCTTTGCCCCCACTTTCTTCATCTAACCAAGCAACGATTTGAGTTCAATTCTGAACTATCTTCAAACCTTCCGTCCAAATTCTTAAACATCACATACAAAGCTTTCCTTCATGTCTAACATCCATACCATCATAAATCGAGGAACACCTTTTACTCTTTCATCATCATTATTATTATTATTTGGTTAAATTTTTCACCAATCAGATCCAACATTTGAACCTATATCAGGATGCATAGACAAAAGTCATTTAAACCCTAACCCTTGAACTATTCTTGAACAAACTTCTAATCTTTTCTAAAGGAGTTTTAACCTCAACTGATTCCTTCTCCTTTGTTTCTAAACTCATTTCGATCCCTTCGTGAACCAGTTCTTAGGTTCGACTACTCATCCTGAGTTAGATAAGAAGTCTTTCGCTTATTTCACCTTCGTATATTATTGCTCAGTTAAACTTAGTCTGAAATATTCCTATCTGATGGAACCTTTCATATTTACCATTCTATCTTATTTCCTTCTCATTTCTTCAGCTTGCTTCTTATTCTTTTAGATTGCTATACAAACTGCATGTATGCTGACATCATACATATTCATCGTCTTTTATCCCTACCTTGCTACCATTTCCTATTTCCAAATTTGTCATAACCGTTGACTATGGAGATAAACTTCAATACTCTCAGTTACTATTCTTATCAACCCAATTCAAAATTCTTAAATATTTATTCTGTCAACCCATTTTCTAAGTATATTTCTACGTCTTGAATGAACCATGGTTACAACTTATCAGAGTGCAGTGGAAGCGCGATTAACCCATAAACCACTCAGAATGGACATAGTTATACCAAGGATTCTCACCAGTATAATGTACTTGAAGTATCCAATATCCTTCCAAACCAACCACACTAGGATCACCCAATGTGTACCCTTTTAGTCAACCTATAATTGTTGGACATAGGAACCTATTAATTTTTGGAATGACAAGAGGTTGGAAAAAGATGAGAACCAACTAATGTGTTTGAGTGTTGATCTTGGATTCAATGATTTTGAGAATTCTTAATTTTAACCAACGATTGAGAGGTTTAGAGATCGTAACTTGAGGATACTAAAGAATAACAGAAGATTGGAAGATTTAAGGTTGTAGGCTAAGGAAAGATAAAAAAAAAGAATGACATTTATGGAAATCTAATTCACATACATAGTGACTACTTGATGAGAAATTATGTCATACAAATTTTTGTGGAATTTAGAACCTTCGTATTTTCAATATTTTTGCGGATTATGTTAGCCAACAGACGAGTTTTGTAGATGAGTAACTATTACTAATAACTACAGAGTTTTGACCTTTATGAAAAGATATCTGGGAAAAGAATCAGTGAAGAGTACTAAGGGATAGAATTTAACAATGCATGTAGTAGTTATTTTGAGGACTAAGAGAATTTTATGAAAATTTTGAAGAATGAAACTTGTAATCCAATGATAAGATGCATAGTTCCGACTGAACGGATTTATGGACTCTTAGGTAAATCATGAATAACTTTAGAATTGGTAAATCGAGGTCAATAGCCAATGATTGTATAGAGAACCTGATTATCTGAGGACTTGTAACTTGAGTGGGGTAGGTTTGTTAATTATAATTTTTAAATTCGAGGATATAGATGAAACCTCATAAAAATTATTAGGATTGTTTAAATCAAAATTAGATGTAAGGTTGTGTTACATTTAGAGAAAAATCCTTGATGAATGGAAACACCTATGGATCCTACCTTACTGGTTATCAGGGAGTTAACTGGAAGAATTAAGTTAATCAGTATAATTGAGCAAATAAAGGACATTATTATATATTATTGGAAATGTATACCTATGCGAGATATACTCAAATGAAATACTTGAGGAATAATATGCCGAGAGTTTAAGGAACCAAACCTCTAAATATAAAGGTTGGAGAAACAACTGGAGAAACAAAAAAAACATTTTGAGGATTAACTAGAAAGGAATGTAGAATGACGAAGTTACTAAGCAAAGAGACATGAGTGACCCAATCTAACATGGTTCTTGATTGATGATGTGTTGTTTCCATTATCAGTTAAATCACTCCATATTAATTTTCGTATGGAATATTTTCCGGCTGCTCCTTATACGAAGCCTTTCATGGATCAGTGATGTTCCCATTATGATCCTATATGTTCCTATTTTGATTATTATCTAGAGTCGTAGTAACACTTCTTAGCCCGACTTCGTACCACAACAGAACCTATACAAATCTTCAACCCTGACGTTTTGGTCTTCAATTCTGCTTTGCCTATTATCTGAAACCTCATATGTTATTTGAAAACTCACTAATACTTCTATTCTTCTCATTGAGGAGTACATCAATAACGTACCTATCTCGATCCTTACCTTGCTCATCTCTTTGAAAAACAAACTTTGCTCGAGGTTGTCTTATATAAACTCAAATTATCTTCTCGTTCCTTCTATCGGACGAGGAACTCTTTGGTTAGTTGGAACAATGTTCTACTAACTAATCATCGCGATAATTCCTCCTCGTAGTTGTTACTTCCCTTACCTCTTTTATGGAACGAACCAAATGATAATTTTTGGTTTAACTTACCACTTCTTTTCATATACGTTCTTTTGTGAAACCTAATCCCACTTCTTTGATCAACTGTACCTACATACTTTCATTAAAATTTTCTATGCATCTCCGATCGAGTTAACCCAACCAACTAGAATATTGTTATTAACCTTTGACCTGACGATTTAGTACTTAGACGAGTAGATACAACGTTGGAACTGCTGGGAGCAAGAGAACGACTTCACCAGGATCGTATAGAAGAAAGACTCTTAATATGGCGAGCCTAATCAAAGTTGATCCAGAAGAAAATCATCAAGAAGCATAGACTTCAGAACCTGATCAGGGACCATATCATCAAAGAAGACCTACGAGATCAATGTGCGAACCTTGGATTGAAGCGTTGCTAACCTAGTTTTTGTTTTTGTTTTGCTTGACCACTTGCCAACCTTAAAATACTTTTAGGACTTGGAACTTTATTAAGTCAAGTTATCAGTGTGTGTCTTACGCATAATCTATTTTGAGCGGTAACCTATTGTAAGACTTAACCTTTGTTTTCCATCCAAAATCTTAACCACCCTGTTATAACAAAGTTAGAATGCCTTTGAGGACGAGAGATGTTCGAGATGTCATTACCTTGTATATGTGGAATTATGTGTTCGAAAGAAGTATGAGAACGATCATTGATCAAATTATTTGAGGATTTCCTTTATTTACTTCAAAAGCTATTTCGGGGAATAGATTGTGAACAACCCTTAACAGATCTCTAGATTGTGAACAACCCTGAGCTGATTTATAACCTATAATTTTGGGGATCCCTAGGAAAACTATATACATTTTGGTGACTTATTTCTATTTTGGAGGATGGACGATAATATTACAACCCCAAAATATTGTAATGATGACGGACACTTCAAAACCCATAGACTGTCAATTTGAAGTTTTGGAATAACATACCAATCGAGGAATCAAGAAACAAGGAAACAATTTAAAAAAATTTAGAAACTTTATAGAAATCAATACAAGAGTTTTGGACTAACCTAAGAGCTTATCACTGAAAGAACTAAGCAACCCTAGGAGATCAACTATTTAGATGATAAATATTGAGAGTGCCATGAGAACCATGAATTTTGATATGATTGATAGTGGAGGATTTACGAGTGAAAGTCCAGATAAACCTAAAGAGATCAAAACTACTAAACGTTTTTAAATTTTATGGAAATTAGGACAACCTTTATTTTAATGGATTTATACCTTAAGCCAAACCAGCATTTCTCAAAAAAATAAAAATGTTATATCGTTTTTAAGGCATTTAGATATTATCTGGTTTTGGAGTTAGAGCCGATAGTGAACCAAATCTCGAAATGACCCGAGATTGTTCTACTTTTGAGAACTTGAGAATACCCTATGGATATATAAGAACCACCAAAAAAAATATTTAAAGGAAAACCTTAGCCTAACCTTAGGAAATATATATCGTACCAACCTAGTAGTTATGAATTTCGAGGACGAAATTTTCTTAAGGGGGGTAGTCTGTAACACCCCGTGCTTTGACCATTTTAGTTATTTATAATAACGATTAATATTAATAAATCAAGTCTCGACAAACTATTTTATATAGTAATATTCAATTCTTGTGCCTTTGGAACCTTTCTATTTCACTTCAGTGTTTGCAAAACTGAAATTTCTATCGTTATCGCAATTCTGTGCGATTTCGTAAAACGGTTCCTATTTTCTCATACGAACTCCGATTGAGGCGTTTCAAAAGCCTAACTTTATTAATTTTCCAAGATCTACATAATGGTGATATTCAAAATTTAATTTTATGAGTTCATCATAAAAATATTGAACTGGACAGCTCCTTTGCAACGAAAATCGTCACCCGATGAATCGTTTCTCGACATTCGATTTCCGTACTTCTTTCCTAACCTTTGTGGAACCAAATTAACTCAAAAATATCATTCTTATACACCCCATACCGTCACCTTGAGGTCCAAGAGTCAAAAAATGCTTTTCTAATCAAAAACACCAAAAAGGGTAATGTACTTCCAAAAGCATGATTAGCCATTTTGAGCAATTGTCAATTATTTGTCTATCCTTTGTTCCCTTCATCAAATGGACGACTATTACTCCTTATAAACAGCCTTAGGACTCCATTTAGCTTACTTATTCATCCATCTCTTACCCTCCTTCAACTCCCTTCAAAAAACCAAAGAAAACAACACAAGTTTTCACAAGTTCTTAAGGTGTTTCAACCACCATTTTTTGAAGAGCTCTAATTCCTTTTTCTCTTATCTTATACTACTTATTTTCAAGTTTATTTAATAGTATAACTACTAACTTAGTTTATTTTTTTGTGTCATTCTAACTAATTTATGAAGCGGAGCGAGAGAAAAGGAGCATCGATCTTCGTTTTCTTATATGTTGTAGAATCGATTATTTATGCTTAAGGTAACCTAACTTTTCTTCGCCCTCAAATCTCGTAGTATAGTATTTAGACTCTAACTAACATATAACATCATGTTTAGGACTAAATCATTAGATCACCAAGTTTAAAGGTAACTATTTGTTGATTTATCACTTAACAATACACGCTGTAAAATGGATTCTGTGATGTATGATGTATGTTCACGATATTTATGTGTAAAATATGTTTCGAATTAGCCTTAGTTTCCTTCATGAATGTTGTAGATCTAAATGTCTAGAACATGTTAAAAATAAGAAAAGTAAGTTTTTATGAAAATATATATTTAGTAATGATTTATTTTGTAAACTGGTACTGTATGTTTTTATGTGCTGTCTGAGAAAATAGTGTGTTTTGTGATGTTAATCGTTTCTTTTGGACTTGGAAATATTATGTTATGTTCCTGATGATGCCTAAAATGTGTATGTAAAATTTCATATAAATCCATCATATATATTTTCATTTATAAAATTTGTACTAAAATGAGTCAGATCTGGAAAGAATATTTTATTTAAGAACTTTTATAAAGTATTTTAATCTAAATTTCTGGGTATAAGTTATGTACAAGTATATGTATCCAAAATAAAATTTTGGTTCACTTTAATGATGTTTAAGTATTTTAAACGATTTAAAAGAAAGTATTGAAAACCGTACTGTTTTCTATTTTAAATTGTTAAAAATAATAAACCTTATTATTTTTGAAAAATGACTTTATATCTAGAAACCTAACTTATAAAAGTCTGTTGAGTATGATAATCGAAACTTAAAATAACATTTGAAAAATGACTCATTTAGTATCCTTAATAATATTATCGATTTCGTTATTACTTAAATTTATTTTTGTAAAACTCAATGTTTTGAGAAATATGATACCTAATAAGGTTAAAAATGATTTTTTTATAATTATTATTGATTTATTTGGTGTTTGAAATATTTTAATAAGTATAAATAGGCTTTAAGAGATAAGTATACTTGTACAAATATGAAACCGTATAAAAATACTAAATACGTACACTTGAACAATAAATGTACTAAATACTTGTGCCCAAAAAGTATTGAGTACTAAAAGACGAATAACCAAAAATACTAAGTTAAACAATGCTTAAATATGCAAAACAACACTTAAACTTTATAATGAGCACTTAAGGACTAATTAGTGATTAAGTCAAAACTAAGGGTTGACTAGTCCATTTTGATCAAACTTTGGCTTTTTAAGTCAACATAGAACAAGTCAAGATAAAGGAACCCATCTTAAATAATGCACTTAGAAATAAGTGAATCTTTAATCAAATCTCAACTAATGAACACTTCAAATAATATATCTCAAATAAAATGTTCCAAATCTCTTACATCAGTATACTAAAACTATCAGTTAAGATAAATTTTACGACGATTGATAATGTTTGTTAATCTTAAAATCGACATACTTAAATTCCATAGGAACAACCGTACTTCTAGTCGGTGTGTTACCTAAGCCGGTGATCAGACACGTTTTCACGAACGATGTTATCAACACCAATCATGGTGAACATGAACATGTGCCCTGGCAGTACCCTCTGAGTCGTCTTCACCATTCCATGTTGTAATGACTTGTTCCAAGTCAATACACAGGCCACAGACCGGTCATCCTTATGGAACCCGGTATTGTTTCATCCCTCTGGTTATCAGACATGTGCCCCACGATGACCGCTGAGCTCGATATTCCAGAGACTCTGTCTTTATAAGACACCCAAATTCAGCCTACGTTTCATGTTGGGCGCTATCTTGGTAAAGTTTAGAAGACGATGCGATAGAAGACAGCTTCGAAAGTAGACTACGACACTCGGAGTCACTGCTCATGGGAGGCCATGATGCATCCTGCCGGTGCGAGAAAATGCTAAGAAGTAAATGGGCAGCCAACTCTTTATGAGTTTGTCGGTAGAGTAGTAGTCGTCCAGTTGCCATTGAGGTGCTCGGTTGTGTAAAGCTTCTCTTTCCCGAGACCAAGAGTATGGATTGGGTGTGTGCGCATACATAGACAAGGGCACTGATCAGCTCTCACTCTCTATATCGGATATCTTTGGGGGCGGAATACCTTCCGACCTTTGCCTTAGCAGTGTATGGGACATGTTCGGTTTAGCGGGGCCTCTGAGTCCATGCACTTGCAGTCCTTCTTCTCCGTATGTCAGTCGAGTAAACCGAGTCAATTTAGGTGTTCGATCCTATTGAGCACTAGGGGTGAGATGTAAACCTCCTAGTATCGATATGATTGGCGGGATTGATGTGCCCATCCGCACTTATGGTGAGATGCAAGCCTTAAGTGTGCATGAGACATTAGTAGTCACGTCCCGTGCATTATGTGAAAGGAAACCATTGTTTTTAAAAGTAAATGACTACAGTTTTCTAAATCACATTATGTTTCATTACTGTTCTATACTCTTATGACTAATGATGTGATTGAAATGCTTGATAATGGGAAGTGATGTTTTGTTATATGTCTTGCCTGAACATTGACTATGATTGATATTATATTTCATATGATTTGTATTATGTATGTCTTACTCTATTTTCACATGACACTTCTATGAATCCATGATCCATGCTTTACTGTATTCTATTCACATGATACTCATATGATGTATGTATTACTTTATTTTATATAACCTACGTGTCTTATATATGTAAATTGATTCGCATGTTAAATGAAATCACTTCATGTGTATCTCACATTGTATACATGTCGATTTGTAATGTGACATGCCTGCTTATCTGTTAATTAGATGACCTAAACGTTATACTACATTGATTATTCGGGGCCGTGTTAGAAGGACGGTTAGGTTACTCCCACTAAGTGGGACATGTATATTTAAATATGCATTCAGGTTGACGAACCCTAAAGACTGGACATGGGGGCATGCATGAGTACAAGAGATACAGCTTAATAGATGAGAGTGTCATACTATAAATCTTGTAACAAAAATTTTGTGAGACTATTTTATTTAGAAATTTGTAATTCGGTTTTAGTTGTTGTAATTTAACAAACGGTTCATTTTCCGGTAAAAGACTCACTTGAGTCGACGGTTTTAAATTTTTACCACTTTTTACGACAAAACTATTTTTCCGCCTTGTTAGTTATTGTCATTGGAAGAACCGGGTTGTTACATTGGGGGTTAAGGTTTCCACGGATTTGACCTAGCGCCGTGAGTTTAGTGGGCCTCGGGTGCGCATCCCGAGGTTTGCTTGGCGCGGTGCTGACTTCGTTCGAGTTTCGGGACCGACTCGAGGTCCCGGTGTCAGAATTTACTCTAATTAGCGTCTATGCGACCGTAACGACACGACTAAAGTTGCAATCATGTTAGTTTAATTTTTACGAGTAATTTATTAGATCCCTTCTATAGAAGAACTACCTAAAACATCGTGAACCCGCATCGCGTTGCAGTTCTATCGTCATCGGGTGTTTGTTGGGCACTTCTGCAGCCACCAGGTCCAAATCTGGGTGTCTACAATTATAAGTGCGTGTCTCTATCGCTTACGAAGTTTAATTTTTTCCTCTTTGGACAAGAGAATTCTTGGGCAGGACGAAGTATCCTCTCCCTCCTCATTAGTGTCAACATCAGAATCGTTATCTATATCATAGTCTTCGTTTAATAGATCGACCAAGCCCGGGTTATCACTTTGGAAGCATTGGAGCTTATCTCGAAAAGACAGTGGAGTTTATGCACTCTCAGTATTTGGATTCGAATGAATCGAGGGATTATTTGGGATGAATGCACCAATGTCCTTAGAGGACGAGCTTTCCGAATTCATGAAATCGCTAACATGAATATTTTTGCGTTTAGCATTTTTTGGCAATGGAGGAAGTGAGGATCACTGGGAATCATATTGGTATCAGCCTATCAGAAAAGGGTGGGATGGGGTGGTGATTGCCATTTTCCGGCCAAAGGCCGGAGTCGGGTTCTTCCATAAAGAACAACACAGAGAGAAAATTTTAGAGAGAGATTTTGTGCAGCGGGGATTAGAATCACACGCAACCTTTATTCATATTCAAAGGGTACATATTTCTTTTTTGGACATTCAAATCCAATTGACTCATTTCATTTTTAAGACATTTTTGAACCAAACTACCCTTATTCTACTAACCTATTTACAACATATGCTATTGTGAAAGGACATTTTGGCTTATTAAATACTAATTTGTCTCTAATTATTGTACTTTTATTATTACTTTCTTAATCCTTGTGCAAAATTGAAGCGTAACCTTTGGATATGAACGGAGAATGTAGTAAAGAATGAATATAAAATGTTAAAGAAATGAATGGTGGTGCCTTAAAGTGTCAAAATCAATGGCATATCTTGTAAATAAAGATAGAAAAAAGAATATTAATATGGTAATTTGGGTATGATATCAAAGAAAAGTGGAGAAATGCGGCAAAAAAAATTACCTACCAAATAAGAAAAGTGAGGAAATAAATAGTGACCGGATGGAATATTTAATATTAAAACAATGTCTAAAATGGAAATGAGAAGATTGAACTTCAACGTCTAAAAAAGAGATATATGTAGATTGGACTTGAACGAATGTTGTATCTTTTATTTTGTTTATATAATTAATCCGTTTCATTGATATCTTCCACCCTAGGCAAGAGAGAAGTGTGCACGATAGCAAAAAAAATAAAGTTGAAGAAATCAAAGTAATTGTTGAAAAATAAAATGTGCAAGATATAAATGAAATAGAGGAAGTACATAGTATTATTTATGAAAAATAAAATGTGCAAGACATAAATTGTTTATTTATGCATTATTATCAAAGAAATTAATGTACTCAATGAGTGCACAAATTTTATATGGACAATCTCATTAAATTCTTGAGAATTGTGACATTTAGAGCATCCACAATAGTAGTCGTCAATTGGTGAGTTAGAGACGGAGTAACCATTAAAGTTCACTAAAAGTGTGAAGGAATCCCCGGGACCTTCGCGTACAAATTAATCCACAAGAGATGTTCACATTATAGTCTTTGGCCGAGGAAATGCGCCCTACTCCAACATTCTCCACTTGTTCGACTGTTGTTGAGCAGTTTTTGGATATCAAACGGACCTCCTCTGAAGGTTATTTGTGACCACATCTATGAGGCAAGATCTGTTGCAATCCGGCCCAACTTTATCATAGTAAGTTGAACGCCAATCCCGCTTAGGGGTCGATCTATCTTCCTTTGGCTGCTCGAGGAAATGTTTACATTGGGGAAGAGTTCATGCTATCATGTCGCTAAAAAGTGGGCTTGTAGCAACCTGCACGAATGGTGTAACGACTTCCCCATTATTGGGCTAGTCCTCATCACAACAAGCGGAGGACTCATTATTTTATGTGACCTGGGAGTTGATTAGCTCGAGTTGTGTTAATATACGTGGTCTTAGTTCCTTGTAGTACATCTAATAACATAGCCAGTTCTTTTAATTAATTATGCAATTGTACTTTTTTTAAATAAAAAAGTTATGATAAGAAATTCGAAAAGTAATAACCTAATAAGTTATCAATTAAAAATAGGGATATTTCCCACGGTACCCTCGAACTTTGACACATTACACATGGTACCCTTCATTTTAAGTTTGTTCCTATGGTAACCTTGTATTTTGCGTTTAGTGCCCATGGTACCCCTGATCAATTTTCCGTCATAACGGTGTTAAAAGTTAGTTTAGTTAAAGTGATTAATTTTAATTTTTTTGGTGAAATTAGTTAGAAAATTAATGAAATTCAAATTAAAATAGTTGAAAATTGAGGAAATGCTCATGGTACCCCTGTGTTTTCAATATTTTAACCATGGTACCATTGTATTTTCAATCTTTTGTCCATGGTACCCTTCTGATTTCAATTATTTGTCCATGGTACCCTTGAATGAATTGTAACCACAAGGGTACCATGAGCAAAGAATTTAAAATTTAAGGGTACCATGGCTAAAACATTGAAAACACAGGGGTATCATGGACATTTCCTTAAGTTTCAATTATTTTAATTAGAAGTTCGTTAATTGTCATAACTAATTTTTTCTCTGAAACAAATTAATCACTTTAACTAAACTAACTTTAACGCCGTTATGACAGAAAATTGATCGGGGTACCATGGGCACTAAACACAAAACACAAGGTTACCATAGGAACAAACTTAAAATGAGGGGTACCATGGGTAATGTGTCAAAGTTCGAGGGTACCGTGGGAAATATCCGTTAAAAATATGTAAATAACACATTAAAAATTATTCCCTCCATTTTCTTGAATTAGCTCCACTTCTCTTTTTTTGTGAGGGTAAAAGTGGGTCAATGGGATTAATTCAAGAAAACAAAGGGAGTAATTGTTTATAAATTTCGTGCAAGAGTGCACTAGCTATACTAGTATATACTGGAGTAATAACTAAAAGATTCTCCACTTAGTCTTTAATATCAAAAGTATTACGTGTCCTACTTTATTTCATAAATTAATTTATGACTCAGTGAACTTTCTAAAGTCTTTCGAGAAAACTCTAATAATCAATATATATATATAGAGAGAGAAGAGATCATATAAGTCTCATTGATCTCAATAAGTGCATAAGTCTTATTCTCAGCGATTGGATCAAATGAAATGAATGGCTGAGATTTTGATGTTTTTTTATTTATTTTTCAAACAAGAGTATTAAATTTTACCTAATTCCAAGTAGCTTCTCCTTTTTCCCACCCTCTTTTTTCTCACCCTATTTTTCCCATCATACTCATTCCCCTCTTCATTCTCTACCTTATTCTAGTTTTCTTCATTCTCTACCATATTCTCTACCTTCATTCTCTTCAGTTTACTTTCCTCCGTTCCCATACCTCCAAATCTCCATTGTCAAGATTTCTGACATTTTCCCTCTCCAATACAGGTAATTTTTTATCGTTTTTCTTCAAATTTGTCCATTAATATTTGTTAGTTACTGTCAAATTAGGGTTTAGAAGAACTATTGTGAAATCAATTCGAAAATAGATTGCATGATAATCGTCATAAGTTATTAAGATTTTTTTGTATGGTTTGCTTTTGTATATTAAATAGATTGCATGATAATCAAATCGGATTGAAATAGATTGTATAAATATGTATGTATAATAATATGTATATTCATAAGTTGAAATGAATTGTATAATATGTATATTCATATTCATAATTTACAATCGGATTGTAAAATAATATTCATAAGTTTCATAAGTTTCAATTGTGAAAGTATATGGTTTAGAGTTAAACATAGAACACAAATTTAGGGTTAAAATAATTTCGTTTTGTGCGTTTTTTATAATTAAAGTGTACAAGTCCATTTATTAAGATGTTTATAGTTAATACATGCATTTTATGATGCATTGTTAAGATGGATTTAGTTAATGTCGTACATCTTATATTATTAAGATGTTTATAATCTTGTGCGGACTACATGCGTTTTATGCGTTTTTTTCATGACGTTTATGTGATATTGTGTTTTTTGTTCTTCATTGCATATGTGTTAGCCGAGATGTCGTCTAAAGGTCAAATTGTTGGAGTTGTGGAAAATGAGGCGGTAACGAAGGAAGATGTCGGTAATGTCCTTGTCAAATGTAGGGGACGAAGACTTGTGAAGCTAATTTCGAAGCTCAATGAAGCTTAACGTCACTTTGATTGGTCAATATATATGAAACTTCAGCTGACAACAAATGTAACTTCAACAATATTTAATTGGAACGAGAGTAGATTATAATTGACTTAGAGGTAGTAATGGTGAAGAAACAATAGTTTAACTTTAGCTGCTAAATTTGTAACTTCATCTCTATAACAACATAACTTTAATAAATATTTGTTTTCGTACTGGTGTAAACATTCAAGTGTATGTATTGAAACTTCAATACATTTGTTTTATAACTTCAATTCAACTGTTTTGAAACTTTAGTATCCGTAACTTTAAGTGTATGTAGAGAAACTTCAACTGTATTGATCTGTCACTTCAATTGTTTCAGTTTGTAGCTTCACTTTAATTGGTCAATATGCAACTTCACTTACTTTATAACGCCACTTTAACTGATAAATTTGTAACTTCATTTCCATAACAACATAAGCTTAATAAAAATTCGTAACTTCCAGTTCATATGTTTTGTAACTTTAGTTCATATATTTTGTAACTTCAAATCAATAAAATTATACTGTAGCAATAACGAAAAATACAATAAATTACATATTCAAAATAACGAATAAGGAGATAAATAAAATTATTTACTACGTTTATTCGAAGTTATACTGTATGCACTTGAAATCATGCAAAAAAAATACTCCTACTAAGAAACAAAATGGACGGTGATGAGGATGATAAAACGAAAACAAAACAAGAAGAGAGAAAATTAGAGAAATTAAAGAATTCTAATTTTTTTTAAAATTATGATTTTATGGAAGAAGAGAAAAGATTATTATTGGTAAAAAAAAAAGTCAATTAGTGTGTAGAAGTTATTGGCTATTGGTAGAAGAGTAATTAGTAGTTAATTAGTGTGGGGGAAGGAGAGAGAAAAGATTAGTAAGGATAATAATTGCACATAGGGAGTGTGAATTAGGATGGAAATTTGTGTTTTGAGATCAAATCTCAACCATACATCATCCTTCATCCAATGGTCAACAATAGAACATATACACTTATAGGGAGGGGTGTCCTTACGTGAACCTCTCTCTCTCTATATATATATATAAAGGAGGAACTTTTCGAGCGATATGATTGGTCCGTTACATCAAAACTCAATTTAGGAAAGTATCATTAATAATAATAATAATAATAATAATAATAATAATAATAATAATAAATCAAATAGAGAATCTTTTAATTATTATAATAATACATTGAATCTATTATATTAATGTTATATTTTATAATTTTCATATAAAAATCTTTTAATATCGTTTAACAAAAAGTTATCGTAAATAAAATTATAAAAATGAATTAATTAGATTCATGGTAGAAAATGTTTTCATTAGAGTATAAATTTCATATTATTTGTTTCATATTATTTGCTCGAAAAAATGATGAATTTATTACATATAAAGATATTAAAGTTATCCCACATCGATAAATTATAATAAGGTGATGAAATTCTATATTATAAATAATAGTAATCATTCGTCCTTGGATATCCACCAAAAATCTTTTGAGTCATAAAGAACTCTTAAAATTATAACCACTACTACACAAATGGGCTATTGCAACACTTTACGTGCAACACTTTTACTTTGTGTTGCAGAAATAAGTAATTTGCAACACTTTTAACGAGAATGTTGCTTATACTAAACAGATGCAACATTTTGCATTAGAGTATCCAATTGCAACACTATTTGCAACACTTCTCAAAATGTTTTTAAGAATTAATTAAATAAACTAATAATTAGATTAATTAACATTTTTTTCAAAGAAAAGTAGGCGGGAATGCGGGATGCGTATTGTAGTTTACCACTCTCTTCTCTAATCTAATTAATTAGCATATTAAACACTCTATCAAGGTATCTATCAACCCTACGCCGGGTACGGTTTGTAAATAACCGGTACAATTTGTGGTGTTCATTTTGGGTCACTATACTTTAATTTTGGGTCCATTTGAATTAGGTTCACTCGAGTTTTGGATCAGATCACCCGGGTGAGATGATGCTTGCCTAGACCTGACAAACGGGTCGATTGGGTCAAGTTCAGGTAGGTCAGCTTCGGGTGGGGAACTTTCAAGTTGGAAAAACCAAGTTGATTGTGGGCCAGTTTAGGTTTATTATTTTCAACTTTTTTTGGTTAGATTTACTTGTACCAATACAATGGATATACGTTTTCTTATTTGTGAACCCTGGCAAAACTTTCCAAACCTACCTCCATCTTCAACACTTGGTCTGCATCATCCGCCTTCACGCATTTCCGTCTCATCACTTCGTCTTCACGCGTCTTCTCATCCCTCGCTAAATCCTCCTCCTCTTCATCCCCTCTAAAGTCTGAATTCAAACAACTCTCTTCGATAAACATCCCCCAATTTCTAGGGTTTCAACTCTCTTTTCCATCTTCATAGATCCTCAATTCGTCCGACTCAAGGTATGTAACTTATCCGCTTTTCTGTTCAATCAAGTATCCGCTGCTTCTTGTGAGTCAAGTGAGCGTTTAATTAAACTCTATTAACATGAGCAATTTCTACTCGGTTTTCTTCTTTCTGTTGTTTCCTTGTTACATAACTCATCGTCTTTGATTATTTGTCACTTGTTTCATTTATTTAGAAATATCTTATGAAGAAACTTGACCTCACTACCGATGAAGAGGTGTATAATTTCCACTTGCTTTAGTCTCTGTTGCCAAAAGTTTGTACAATAAACCAGCAATAGCTACTACACATAAATTAGGGCCTAAACCTTTACACCGAATGAACAGCTATTGAATGAATATTTCTGATTCATTGAAGCAGTACATGATATAGTGATTGAATTAATATGCTTATAGTATGAATTGGCTTAGTAATTCCCTTTTTTTAATTCAATTCTATTGCCTAATCCTAAATCTGTGGACTTTGTTTGTGTCTTGATATATTTATGAATATATGGTTGAATCATGTGACAATATAGACAGATTTTATGAGAGAAATTTGATGGTTTTTGTTAAATTGCATTGCCCTGTTAGTTTAAATTGCTAAATGTTTTTGTTCTAGCAAGTTATTTTTTGTTCCTAAGGATTAAAATCAAAGTCAGAGGTGTTGTGTAAGATTAGATTAATGTGAACTGCCTTTTGTTCTTTAGGATCAGATTAATGTGTATATATATGATTTTGATCTAGAGTATTGAACCAAACACCGCAATGACAAATCATACTGACTTTGTTGATACAATTGATGAGAACTCAAATTGTGATGAGACGTTATAGGATTGAATGCAATTGTGCAAGTAGAGGAAGTGGGTGATGAATGACGAGTATTGGTCGAGAGACGTCAGGGTAGACATTTTTTAAATCCTTCATCAACTTTAACTCTGTAGTTTGATATCATTTTAATCCATTCCTGTCTATTTTTGGATGTTATTGTGTGTGACACACTTTTAGGTTTGTTCAGACTATTTTAATTTCTATTTCAAGTGTACATTGCATTAAATTTTCCTAGTATTCGTTCTAATCTTACAACTATTTCTGATGTAATTCCTTCTTGTGCACTAAATTGTTAAAATTTTACGTACTTTACTATATAGTTTCATCATCTAGATGGAACCTGTGAAAAATTGAATGAGTATGAGCGAATTAGAAATGCAAGGGTCACCCAGAATAGAACAAGGCTGCAGGAGTTGGGAGTTCCGGGAATTGCAAACTCGTTTACGAGTTTTGCTAAAAGAGGTGAAAGCAAAGTAAATAAGAAGACTAATTCAGCCCGTGCTGCACGGAAAGATGTGGACTATGAGCCTGACATTGCTAGTGGAAGCAATAAAGACAATATGTCTTTAACATTTCTGATTCGGAAACAGGTTAATACGGAGTATTATTTTACAATTCATTATTTTTAGTTTTTGTAGTTCGTTTTCTACGAAATATGATTTACTTAATTATTTCCAAACTCCTTGTTTTGTTAAGCATCCTGCTTGAGTCTCGAGGAATGGTTTTTGTGTGTGCAAATGAGACTGTATTTGAATCGAATGTTGTTACCTTCTCAACTGTTTCCAGGCTGCAGTAAGTTGCAAATCAGATCCATTGTATCAAATTCATGTACTTTCATCTCTGTTGTTGCATGACTGTGACATCTTTGCTGTATCAAATTGTGCATGACTGCTGCAACAATTTCTTTGAACCTGTCATTAGAACATGTTTTGTCTCTAGTAGAGTACTCTAGTCAAGATTCTATATTTTCTGTATTTTGACTTTTGTGTGCTTTTTGTACTTGGGGTTGGTTATTCAGTGTTATTCAATTCAATCTCGTCAATCAGACTGCACTTTTTAAACAAAATTAGGTCGTGCATTAGTTTGAAGTATCAGTTGCTCCTGAATGCAATTCAATCATGCTGAGTTGTCTGCTGAATGCAATCTAATTAGGCTGAGTTGTATCACATTAGCTAACTAGAAACTTTACAAGGGGAAACTAAGGATAGCAAAAAAGAATATAACTGAACTTCCCATGATTTCTAAGCTATCAATTTGAGAAAATTGAATCAGTTTGAAGTATCATATAATTAAGGTTGCGGATGTATATCGGCATCCATGGGAAAATACTCAATTATTTTTGCAATGTCAGGGTATTTTTATCCTTATGTACTCAATTATTTGTGTGCAGGTTACCCACTTCGGTGGTTGGCGTAATGTTCGCTATATTTCACCTAGTTCGATGAGAACTAGGTCTGATCATAGCAAACAAAGGCTTCTCTGTAATACTTGTGATTTAAATCGGAGGATGGAGTCTCAGGCTGACTTAGAATTCGATGAAGTCATGGAGATTGAGGACAATAGTTCACAAGGAAAATGCTTAAGGCAAAAAAATACTAGAGGTAGATTGACGATGGCTCATGGGTGACTTACTTTTGCAGGAAAAGAATTTAAAGAAAGGAAAAGAAATCAATCTACCCTATCAGGATAATGAGTACGAGTACGATAATCATGACTATGACGACGATGAGGATATCATGGAAACTAAGCTCTCGAGGGAGACAAGTTGTCGAACAATTTAAATAATATTGTGCTTACTAATATTTCCGGACATGTATTATGCAAGACAATATTTATTTGAACTATTATGTATAATTTTAGTTACATCGACAATAAAAATCAAATTTCTTGTGATTTAACAATAATTTATTCAAAATTTGCGGGGTTGTTGCATTCAGTAAAAAAAGTGTTGCAAACAATGATTAAAAGTGTTGCAGTTGCTTTTATAACATATTGCTTTAGCCAATTACAAGTGTTGCCAAAAACAAGATAGAGCGTTGATTTTGCTCCTCAAAAGTGTTGCATTTTTCTGTCAAAGTGTTGCATTAGACAATCATATGTGTTGCAAAAAAGTGTTGCATATTCTAATTAGATGCAACACTTTTAAAAAATTGTTGCATTTGCTAAGAAAGTGTTGCATTAAGCTATTGCAACACAACTTTAAGCAACACACCTAAAAGTGTTACAAAAGCCTTTAGCAACATTTTTAACCCATTAGGCAACACTTTTCAGGTGTTGCAATAGCCCATTTGTGTAGTAGTGAACAATAAATAATTATCTCACATCAAAAAATTATGATGAGATTATGGAATTCTATAATATAAATAAGAGTAATCATTGTTTTTGAATAACGACTAAAAAACTTTTGAGTCTTAAGATAATCTTGATAAGACTACAAACTTAAAATTGTACCACGTTGAAACAATTAAAATAAGATGATGATTTTATACTATAAATAAGAGTAATCATGTGTTCTTTTGGGTCTTAAAAGGAGTTCTTAAGACAATAAATTATCTCACATAAAAAAAATTATGATAATGAAATTCTATATTTGTGGACATGACATAGGTCCACCCCGACGCGGCCACGCGCGGGTTTGGAGCGGCAAATGAATCTCATGTGAGATGGATCTCGGATTGAAATTTAAATCTAAATGGAGTCGCCACCGAACTTTGTGGGAGATTGGGCCCGTTCGAACCCACTCTATGTCTTAGTGGACCATGCACAAAGTACGGCCCATTCGAATTTTAGAGTTTATTGGGCTCGTCCCTTTGCATTGCGATACCGATACCGACATTATCAGTAATCGTGTACTAAATGACTCTCATATGCCAATGATTTCGGACATCCGGAAACCATGATTCTGAGTAAGGGGTGAGGGTACGTGTTGGAAGTTCACAAAGAACACCCAACCCCGCCCGCACTTAGCGGCCTCTACTTAAATATCGTTCGTTGTCCGTGTACGCGCGTTAGTTTGACGGTTGAATGATATGCAAACAGTATTTTTGACTAAACATATGAATTATGTTTGTCTACGTCGTTTAATGCATCTAAATTAACGTCAAAGTTATTTTAGCATGCGAGGTTCGTTTTAGTACAATAAAACAAACAATGAAATAAATGCGCAAAAAGAGATTACAACATACGAGCGACATACCATCCGGAAATATAATACACGCGAAAATCAAAATAATTGAAATAGTAATGACAATAATAACGGATAATGCAATGCATGCTTTTTGAAAATTTGGGTACGTGATAATCTTTGACACGTGTCGACTGACGTCGTAAAAAGGAAATCGATGATGCTGACACGATAGACAAGACCCGCGTTTTATGGATAGAGGGGATCACTCGATCGAGTCATAGATAGGACTCGATTGAGTGATCGGATTTTGGAGCCCTTGTACAAACGGTGGTTCGTTTCAAATGCGCTTCCGAATTTGCTTTAAATCGATAATTTATTAAATCGCGTAGAAATATTGTATAATTTATACTCGACTTAACTTTCGATACTCGTCATATTCGATACTTGATTATGGAACCAATATTCGATATTTAGAGTGAATTTTAGAAAAGATGTTATAAGTCGTTTTAAAATTGAACTAGGACGAAATAATTCCTTTTGTGTCGCAATTTCCAGGCAATCGCGCGACTTGCATGAACTTCGAGTGACTCGCACAGTCGCGCGATCCCTATGAAATTTGCGCGACTCGCATGAATCCCGCGCGACTCGCATGACCCTTACGCGACTCGCATGGAAGGATTCTTCGATTTTTTTGATTGATTTCGTTAGATATGATATTCGACTACAGAGTCGATATCGCATCCTAGGAATAACGTTTTAGATGATAGTACGATAATATCGATATTAGAAACAAAAAAAAGGAAAAAATGAAATAAAAAACGTGAAGGAGACGAGAAAGACGGAAGAAAATGGGATTTGTAACACCCTCAACCTACATGTTTAATTATCTCGAAAACAGACTCGTAGTAGCGGCCTAGGCGCGGGAGCGTTAAGATGTATATAGGAGAGTTATGGTGTGTATAATTGGGAAGGGAGTTGACGAGTTTTACTCTCGGGTCTTTGACGAGTTTTGATCTCGGGTCTTTGACGAGTTTTGATCTCGGGTTTGCTAAAGGTTGCTGAAATTTCGGGGATGAATTGTTGTGAATTGTGTGTTGTGAAATGTGAATTGTGTTGTGAATTGTGTGTGCAAAGGGGTGTATTTATAGGAAAGGGTATTCGGCTTTAGCTAGGAAAGAAACCCGGTTTAGATAGGAAAGAAACACCCACTTTGGATAGGAAAACTGGGTTGTAGATGAGAGGAAACACCCAGTTGGGATAGGAATAGATTCCGGTTTCGGATAGAAAAGAGGCCACTCGATCGAGTGGTGTATGTCACTCGATCGAGTACCTGATCTGATACCCATTTCTGTGGGTCATACGAGCCTACTCGACCGAGTGGGTTGGTCCACTCGATCGAGTGGGTCTAGATGGGTGAGAGGACTCTTTTAGAGATAGAGTTTTATCTTTAAGGGAGAGTTTTAGTTCCTCCTTGTAGCTGATTTTTGTGGTATTTGACTTTGAATAGGATTTTCAAAGCTGCGTGACATATTTTTATGCCTCGAAAATGTCTTTGACCGGGGTTTGACCCGGTCGTTAAAAGACGATTTTGCCCTTGGTGTCGGTTTTGACCCAAATTAGTCTTATTTGATTGGAAATGACCCACTGGGCTTGAGTTTGGGGTCGGTTTTGTGAGATTTGTACTCCGTAAAAAGCCCAAGCCAAATACTAACAATTTTGAGCCCATATTCGAGTATATTTAAGCGTGTTTGCGTCCGATCATCATCGGGTGTTTTTTGAAAACTGCTATAGACACCTAGCGGCCAAATGTGAGTGTCTACAATATTATAAAAAAGACTAATCATTCGTTCTTAAAATCAATTGAAAAAAACTTTGAGCCTTAGAAAATATCTTAATAAGATTACAAATTTAAGTGACATAATCTTACATTGAAAAATTATAACAAGGTGATGATAAATAAGAAATAAGAGTAATTAATTCTACAATAAGACGATGAAATTAAATTCTATTATACAAATAAAAGTAATCATTCCTCTAAATTATGACTAACCATTTGTAATTAGATATCTTCTAAAACTCAATTGCGTCTTAAAAAAAACCTCTTAAGACTATAAACTTAAGACTATATTTAAACTTAAGTCAAAATCATTCTATATCGAAAAATTATGAGGTGATGAAATTTGATATTATAAATAAGATAAATCATTTGTTCTTAGATATTAAAAAAATTGAGTCTTACAAAACTACTTGAGACTATAAACTTAGGTAAGATTATCCCACATCGAAAAATTATAATAAGGTGATCGAATTTTATTATATAAATAAGAGTAATCACTCATTTTTAAGTTAGAGATATAAAAACAACCTCTTTTATTATTACAATTATCCTAACGTTGTCTCACATCGAAAAATTATGATGATGTGATGAAATCTATATTATAAATAATAATCATTTGTCCTTGGATATCACCTACAAAAATTTAAGTATTAAAAATGCTCTTAGGACCGTAAGTTAATGGAAAAGAGAAATCATTCGTGTTTAGATATTAACAAAAGTCATAGTTCTAAAAAGTGTGTTTAAAACTATAAACCAAAGTAGAATTATCGCATATCGAAAAATTATGACGAGATGAAATTTTATATTACAAATAAGAGACATAATTCGTTTCTAGATATTAACCAAAAAAAATGTCTTATAAAGGCTCTTAAAGCTATAAATTTAAGTAAAATTATCTCACATCGAGAAATTATAATAAGGTGATAAAAATTTTACTATATAAATACGAAGTAAAACCAATCATTTGTTGTTAGATATCAACGAGAAATCTTTCGAGTCCTAAAATAACTTTTTAAGACTATAAACTTAATTAAAAAATATCCACATCGAAAAATCATGATGAGGTGATGAAATTCTACATCATCAATAAGAGAAATTATTCGTTTTAGATATTAATAAAAAATCATTTGAATCTTATAATACTTCTCTTAAGGCTATAAATTGAAGTAAAAATTATCCCACATCGAAAAATTACAAAAAAGTGATGAAATTCTATTATATAAATAAAAGTAATCATCATCTTTAAATATCAATAAGAAATCAGTTGAGTCCTAAAAAGAGTTCTTAAAACTATAAATTTAAGTAAAATTATCACATATCGGAAAATTATGATGACATATCATAATTAAGAGAAATCCATTCGTTTTAGATAATCATTTGTCCAAAAGTATACTCCGTAATAAGGTGATCAAATTTTAGTATATAAATAAGAGTAATCGTTCGTCCTTAATAACTTAGATGGAAAAACAAACTCTTTTGGGTCTTAAAAACTTCTTAAGACCATAAGCTTAATTAAGTAAAATTATCTCATACTTTTGAGTCTTAAAAAAACTTAAAAGACTATAAACTTGATTAAATTTTCTCACATCAAAAAATTATTACAAAGTCATGAATTTCAAAGATATAAACCAAACAACTTTTGAGTTTTAGAAAAGCTCTTAGGATTATAATAAACTTAAGTAAAAACTTCTCTTTTGAGTCTTAAAAAAGCTCTTAAGACAATAAACCTGTGTGAAATTTTCCCACATCGAAAAATTATTATAAAGTTATGAATTTCATATTATTTGCTCGAAAAAGTAATGAATCTATTACATATAGAAATAGTAAAATCATCTCACATCGAAAAATTATATTAATATGATAAATTTCTATATTATAAATAAGAATAATCATTCGTTCTTAGATATCAACAAAAAAAATCTTTTGATCCGTAATCTTTTAAGATTATTAATTAAAGTAAAATTATCCCACACCGAAAAATGATGATGAACTGATTAAATTCTATATAATAAATAAGAGTAATCATTCATCCATAGATATTAACCAAACATATTTTGAGTCTTACAAAAACTCTATCTCACATCGAAAAATTATATTATAGGACGATGAATTTTCATTATATAATTCGTCCTTAAATATCGACAAAAATTAAAGAGCTTTTAAGACTATAAAATTAAGTAAAATTATCTCACATTGAAAGAATAATGTTATTGAAAGACTAACGTAATATGTATAAATTAAATATTTCTCCCTTCTATAATTGTATTTATAAGTAAAAAGTAAGGTTAATATAGTAAAAAGGTTGAGCAAAATAAAAAACATTTGCGACGGGAAAAAGATAGAAAGACAAACGAAAATAGAATACGGAAGAAGATAGAAAGAAGAAGGAAGTACTCCGTAGTATAATTGTAGCACATTGAAAGATTATCATAAGGGGATGAGCATATGATTATAAATTGAAGTCATTATTGGTTCTTAGATATCAACTATAAATCCAAATATTTATACTCCGTAGTATAATTGTACCACATTGAAATATTATCATAAGGAGATGAACATATGATTATAAATTGTAAGTATGAACATATGAAAATTCATAAGGAGATGAACATATGGAATGGGCCTCTCCTCCCTTGGGCTTACAAGTGTGAAGTGGAGTGGGCCTTTTAGGGTGATGGGTGATGTTGGGCTGCTATGGTCAACACGCACGCGCGCTTGTGGCTTGGCTCGGCTCGGTCTCGGGCTCGGGTTTGGGTTTGGGTGGAGCACCTGCGGTGCGGGCTGTGCCCGACTTTTTCCATTTTGGGCCTACTTATGTTTCGTGTTTTTGGCCCATGTCCAGGTTCATTTATATGTGTGTGTTGGATAAGTCAAAAGAGCTGTTACAGGTTTTAATGGTGGAATTAAGGCCTTGATTTCGTTTTAATGACCTTAATTGCAATTGATTTTTTGGACCTGATAGGCTCCTCCGCCACCTATAAATACCGTGTTTGTTGTTCTGTTCCATCACACAAAAAACATAGCTTACAACACTGCAACACTCATCCTCTCTTCTCCCTTCTACTTTCTGATAAACTTAGTTTCTGGGTACAGTAGTTTTCGTTCCGAAATTCTGAAACTCGAGTGGTCGAGATTCTGAATTGCAGTGTTCACCTTGGGAAACTACCGGCACTGTAGGCGATAATCACAGGAGTCGCGTCGATATAGTTTTCAAGTCAGTGGTCTCCGTACCACGACACTGCTGCCTGTTTTTGTCTTCGTTCCTGCCCGTGTTGCCTCGAATCGTTCCTACCGTCGCTGCTGCTTACTGCCTGTTCTCGGTTTTTCCGTTGCCTGTCCGAACTCGATTTTTGTTGCCTGTCCGAACTCGGTTTTGTTGCCTGCCCCGATTCCGATACAATTGTTGTTGCCTTCGGTTCTCTGCTGCCTCGGTTTTCTGTAAAGTTCGTGTACCTCGCGTCCAACAATTTGAAAACTATATTTTTTTCGTGTCGCGAGTCGGGAAAACAAAATAAAATATGGTTGTTGTGTCCGCTAAGTTCGCTTCTGATTTATCGAAACTTGAACCTCTAGATGGGTTGAATTATAAGAGGTGGGCTCAAAAACTTTTAATGTTTTTTGAACAATTAGAAATCGATTATGTTCTGTTTGAAGATGAACCCGTTTTAATTGTTGCGTCCACCGCGGCCACACCTCCTTCCACTGCCACGGTTAAATCCAATGAGGAAAAAATTAAGAAATATGATAAGGATAATAAGACAGTTAGATATAATCTTCTTTATCATATGACCAACACTCTTTTTGATTTATTCATGGTCCATAAATCTGCTAAAACTATTTGGGAGTCTTTAAAGAAAAAATATGGGGCCGATGATGCGGGCAAAAAGAAGTATGTGGTGGGTCAGTGGCTTGGGTTCCATATGGTAGATGACAAACCGATTATGGAAAAAGTTCATGCTTATGAAAACTTGTGTGCTGATGTTACAAATGAGGGTATGAAACTTGATGAGGTCTTTTTAGCTAATGTGTTGTTAGAGAAAAAAGATCTATCATTTCAAGAACTTATTAGTCACATGAGGACCGAGGATGCTAATCGCCTCAAGGATAGGTCTGTTCTTCAGTCGTCTGTCTCTACCAAAGCTAATCTTATTGAAGCTGGGGGTCCGTCTCATGGCAATAACAAGGGTAAGAATAAGATGGGTTAGAGTCAGGGTCAGGGCAAAGGTCAAAAAGGGAAAGGTCAAGGTGCCAAGGGAAAGAATCAAGGAAACTCCACCAAACCAGTTCCCAAGATCTTCAAGCCGAATCCAAACGTGGTGTGCTATGTGGGTGGGCAGACGGGTCACAAAGCATTCCAGCGTCCTCAAAAGAAAGGTGGTCAAGCCGCTCAAGCAAACATTGCTGAATTAGATGATGACATTATTGCTGGAGTGGTGGTTGAGGCCAATCTTGTGGCGAACGCGAGTGAATGGGTGCTCCACACAGGAGCGGCAAGACATCTCTGTGCCAACAAGGAGCTGTTCGCTGAATTTGAAGATGTGGCTGACGGTGAAAAAGTTTACATGGGTAATTCTTCCTCTGCGCTGATCACCGGAAAAGGCAAGGTCTTTCTTAAACTTACCTCTGGGAAAACTCTGGCTCTTCATAATGTTTTGTATGTCCCTACTTTGCGTAGAAACCTAGTGTATAGTGCCTTCTTAAACAAAGTTGGTGTGAAACTTGTTTTTGAGGCTGACAAGGTAGTAATGTCTCGCAACGAGGATTTTGTGGGCAAGGGTTATCTCAGTGGGGGACTATTTATTTTGAACATTGACTCTTCTGTTATTAATAATAATTCTTCTGCTCCTGCTTATATTGTTGAGTCTATTGATGTTTGGCATGCTAGATTAGGTCACGTGAATTATGAATCGGTTAAAAAATTGAAAGAAATGTCGCTTATTCCATCTTTAACCACCGAAGTCTTCACTAAATGTCCTAGTTGTGTAGAAGCTAAGTTTACTAAGAAGCCTAGTAAACCAGTTAAAACTAGACATATGAGTCTTCTCGAGTTAGACCACACCGACCTAGCTGACTTCAAGAGTACTATGAGTAGAGGAGGTAAATTTTATTATGTCACTTTTATTAATGACTACTCTAGATACACTAAAGTGTATTTGCTTAAGAATAAAAGTGAAGCTGAAGAGATGTTCAATAAATACAAAGCTGAGGTAGAAAATCAACTTGACAGAAAGATTAAAAGAGTCAGGTATGATAGAGGTGGTGAATACGGTTCAAATTATTTAGTGGATTTTTGTGAGAAAAATGGATTAATTCATGAGTCAAGCCCACCTTACCAACCTCAGTCCAATGGAGTAGCTGAACGTAAAAACAGAACTTTAAAAGAAATGATGAATGCTATGCTCTTAAGTTCTGGCCTTTCTGACGACATGTGGGGGGAAGCAGTGCTTTCAGCTTGTCACATTCTTAATAGGGTACTTCATAAGAAATTAGACAAGACACTCTATGAATTTTGGAAGGGTTATGCCCCTAACTTAAGCTTTCTTAAAGTGTGGGGTGTTTGGCTAAAGTTGGTTTACTGAGTTTTAAGAGGCCTACTATAGGATCTAAGACGTATGATTGCATTTTCATTGGTTATGCTGAAAACAGTGCTGCTTATAGATTCATGTCATTGAATGACCGTTCTATTTCTGAGGCAAGAGATGCCGAGTTTTTTTAGCATGTTTTTCCTTTAAAGAAAGTTGTTGATTCACCTCCTGATTTGTCTGATGTGTCTATTAATCCTGTTGATAATTCTATGCATGCTAGTAGTAGTACTGCTGTTGATCATGCTAGTGAACATAGAAGGAGTAAGAGGCCTAGAATTGAAAAGAATTTCAGAGATGATTTTATCACGACGTTCTTAACTGAAAATGCTAGTGGTGATTGTGCTTGCTTTGAATTCGTTTCTGCCTTTTTAATAGAAGATGGCCCAAAAATGTATGATGGTGCTATGGGATCCATAGATGCTATTTTTTGGGAAGAAACTATTAAAAATGAGTTAGATTCTATTTCAATTAATCAGACCTGGGAATTGACAGATTTGCCTAAGGGTAGTAAACCCATTAGTAGTAAATGGATTTTCAAAAGGAAACGGAGGCCTGACGGTACAATAGAAAGATTCAAAGCTAGATTTGTAGTGGGAGGGTTTACACAAAAGAAAGATATTGATTATTTCGATACCTATTCACCTGTGACTAAGATTTCCACGATTAGAACTCTTATTGCTCTGGCTGATATTCATGATCTTGTTGTTCATCAAATGGATGTTAAAACTGCTTTCTTGAATGGTGACCTAAAAGAAGAGATCTATATGACTCAACCAGAGGGGTTTGTGGTAAAGGGTCAAGAGAGTAAAGTGGGTAGATTGAGAAAGTCATTATATGGTCTAAAACAAGCACCTAAACAGTGGTATGAGAAATTTCACAACACTTTGATTGAGGATGGCTACATAACTAACAATTCTTATTCATGTGTGTACTCCACGATGTTTGGATTGGACTGTGTGATTATTTGCCTATACGTTGATAACATGTTAATTCTTGGTAGTAATTTATTTGTTCTAAATAAAACCAAACAATTTCTGTCGTCACGTTTTGAGATGAAAGATTTAGGAGAAGCTGATGCATGGTTTCCGGATGTCCGAATCCATTGGCACACGAGAGTCATTCAATACACGGTATCCGATAATGTCGGTATCGGTATCAAATGCAAAGGGACGAACCCAATAAACTCTGACATCCGAATGGGCCATACTTTGTGCATGGCCCACTAAGATATAGAGTGGGTTCGAATGGCCCCGAACTCCCACAAAGTTTGGTGGCGACCCCACTTCGATTTAAATTTCAATTCGACCCATCTCATATGGAGATTCATTCGCCTCCCCAAACCCGCGCGTGGGCGTGTCGGGGTGGACCTATGTCATGTCCACAAGAGTGTGTGTACATTACCTTAAACTCGTGCCTCGCAGTATAAGACGCTGTGAGGTTGAACTGAGTATTTATGGTGCTCGGGAGGGGTGTGCATATTATCTTAAACTAGGGCCACGCATATATAAGTCGCCGTCCTATTATGGTTGAGTAGCCTAGTTAGAGATCGAGGTTTGATTTGTTTGAACTAAGTTCTCGTAGCTAGTTTTTAGTATTCTCCTAGTGAAAGTCTAGCCTTCGACAGTAATTCTATCAATAACGCCATTTTTTGAATTTTATTATTATCGGTTGATTTTGACTTACAGGTTGGCAAGTGCTTTAAGTTTCGCTGAAAACTTATTTTTATTATATTGTTTTAATGTTTTCTCATTTTAAATATTTTGATATAATAATACTATTATTTCCATATGATAATAATATGGTGAGAGAACGTCCGAGTTGCTCCCAACTGATGTGGCTGTTATGTTTATAACATGACAGGTATTTGCTGCTGGGTTTTGGGTGTGAGCTAGAGAGTAGCATGGATCCTACTCCTTCTTCATTTGTGTGTACTTATGGTTTGTATAAACCCGTTTGAGGAATTTTATTTTAGCCCTTTTGTAAAAATTGGTCTTTGTATTGACTGACCATTCTTTTATTAAAATATAGAAAATCAATGTGTTTTAATCCCAAATCTACAGTGTTTCTGCAACTGTATTGCGTTAGAATTTCTAGAGGATTACTGTTGGTATCAGAGCATTCTTGCTCTCGACGCTTACACCTGATTATAGGAAAAATACCAGTAAATGATTTGAACATTAAAAAAATATTAGTGAGAGATGGGTAGAAACCAAATAAGAACTTAACTATTAGGTTTATATGTTCTTGTAACTCAATGACTAGCATTAAATATTTGTTTCTTTTATCGAGAAGAAGATGAATGAACAAGATGTTGATATGATGCTGCTCCAGATCGAAACAAGACCTGCTTAGAACTCTCAACGCTTGCTGACTCGAGTGGACAACTCGGTGCTCCAAGAAAGATGCTGATGGTGACTTTTCAGCTCCGGTTCAGTTTGCTTAAGCTACAGGCCAGATGACCAAGAGTAGATTTCCGTTCCGTGACGGTGCAACAAACTCAGATGTGAAATCACTTTGGATCCTGATGGAGCGACCCAATACTAGTGTGCTCGTATCCCTACGAGATGACGAAGATATCCCGCGATTTCCTCTATGGAACCTTAGAGGTCCGAAGATTTTCCTCTCGTTTTAGATCTTAGTATCTAGGATCATTGATTCTTTTCTTCTTGCCTCTACTTCTTCCAACTCTTCTCTTATAATTTCTCGTCTTCATTCTTGTGATAAATCTAGGATTAATTCTCCTACTTTACTATCTTTCCTCTTCAGATTCTTTGGTTTGACCGATTTCCGTCTCAGTGAACCCCGTGAAAAGTTATAGATGTTTGAGGTTTAGTAAACCCTTGTTACCTGGTTTGAGGATTGTGAGCCTACCCTATCTTCTAAGCAAATAAGAAATTCTTGAGGATTGATTTGAATGACAAATTGTGATTGATGGAATTAGGATGGTACTTTAGACACTGAACCTTGGGTTATAGGTTACTTTGATTATTTTGGAGTACTTAGAGTTGAATAGATTTTTGGATAGTGAGAGTATATCGTATTTTGATGGATACCTAGTATCTAACCTAGAACCGAACTAAGTGTAACTGATAATATTACTTTGAGATTCTTACCTAAGGCTTATTTGATGGATTCATCGTGAATATTTGGGATCATTTGTACTAAGTTGTGGTACCATTAAAGCTTTTCATTATTGTCGTTAGAAATTTTGGTTGACATAGATTACCTGTGTTTCTTAACGATTAGATCATTGATCGTTGTTTAAGGTTATAACTTATGAACTTTGGAGTTGAGTGATCTAACTTGGATAAATTGTTGTTGCCCTTGAAGAAGAGAACTGTTTTGCTCAATCACAGTTTGGTTTTACTGTGTTGTTTTGAGGGATACTTTGATGCCAATCATTCTGATGGAATTTACCATTCAGAACTCTTTGACCAGCGAGATTGTGACTTCGCTGAGTTACTAAACATATTAAGTATTAAAAATGCTCTTAGGACCGTAAGTTAATGGAAAAGAGAAATCATTCGTGTTTAGATATTAACAAAAGTCATAGTTCTAAAAAGTGTGTTTAAAACTATAAACCAAAGTAGAATTATCGCATATCGAAAAATTATGACGAGATGAAATTCTATATTACAAATAAGAGACATAATTCGTTTCTAGATATTAACCAAAAAAATGTCTTATAAAGGCTCTTAAAGCTATAAATTTAAGTAAAATTATCTCACATCGAGAAATTATAATAAGGTGATAAAAATTTTACTATATAAATACGAAGTAAAACCAATCATTTGTTGTTAGATATCAACGAGAAATCTTTCGAGTCCTAAAATAACTTTTTAAGACTATAAACTTAATTAAAAAATATCCACATCGAAAAATCATGATGAGGTGATGAAATTCTACATCATCAATAAGAGAAATTATTCGTTTGAGATATTAATAAAAAAATCATTTGAATCTTATAATACTTCTCTTAAGGCTATAAATTGAAGTAAAAATTATCCCACATCGAAAAATTACAAAAAAGTGATGAAATTCTATTATATAAATAAAAGTAATCATCATCTTTAAATATCAATCAGAAATCAGTTGAGTCCTAAAAAGAGTTCTTAAAACTATAAATTTAAGTAAAATTATCACATATCGGAAAATTATGATGACATATCATAATTAAGAGAAATCCATTCGTTTTAGATAATCATTTGTCCAAAAGTATACTCCGTAATAAGGTGATCAAATTTTAGTATATAAATAAGAGTAATCGTTCGTTCTTAATAACTTAGATGGAAAAACAAACTCTTTTGGGTCTTAAAAACTTCTTAAGACCATAAGCTTAATTAAGTAAAATTATCTCATACTTTTGAGTCTTAAAAAAACTTAAAAGACTATAAACTTGATTAAATTTTCTCACATCAAAAAATTATTACAAAGTCATGAATTTGAAAGATATAAACCAAACAACTTTTGAGTTTTAGAAAAGCTCTTAGGATTATAATAAACTTAAGTAAAAATTTCTCTTTTGAGTCTTAAAAAAGCTCTTAAGACTATAAACCTGTGTGAAATTTTCCCACATCGAAAAATTATTATAAAGTTATGAATTTCATATTATTTGCTCGAAAAAGTAATGAATCTATTACATATAGAAATAGTAAAATCATCTCACATCGAAAAATTATATTAATATGATAAATTTCTATATTATAAATAAGAATAATCATTCGTTCTTAGATATCAACAAAAAAAATCTTTTGATCCTTAATCTTTTAAGATTATTAAATAAAGTAAAATTATCCCACATCGAAAAATGATGATGATGAACTGATTAAATTCTATATAATAAATAAGAGTAATCATTCATCCATAGATATTAACCAAACATATTTTGAGTCTTACAAAAACTCTATCTCACATCGAAAAATTATATTATAGGAAGATGAATTTTCATTATATAATTCGTCCTTAAATATCGACAAAAATTAAAGAGCTTTTAAGACTATAAAATTAAGTAAAATTATCTCACATTGAAAGAATAATGTTATTGAAAGACTAACGTAATATGTATAAATTAAATATTTCTCCCTTCTATAATTGTATTTATAAGTAAAAAGTAAGGTTAATATAGTAAAAAGGTTGAGCAAAATAAAAAACATTTGCGACGGGAAAAAGATAGAAAGACAAACGAAAATAGAATACGGAAGAAGATAGAAAGAAGAAGGAAGTACTCCGTAGTATAATTGTAGCACATTGAAAGATTATCATAAGGGGATGATCATATGATTATAAATTGAAGTCATTATTGGTTCTTAGATATCAACTATAAATCCAAATATTTATACTCCGTAGTATAATTGTACCACATTGAAAGATTATCATAAGGAGATGAACATATGATTATAAATTGAAGTCATTATTGGTTCTTAGATATCAACTATCAACCCAAATATTTATCGAATATTGTCTTAAAGAGAGATATTACGAGTTTTAAATATTATGCACGTGTATAATCTGATTTGACGTTTACCGCATGTATGACCATCCAAAAAACACATTCACGTACCTGGATAGTATTTCTTTACTATTACACATACTTTTACCATCGACTTACTTTCTAATGTTGCGTAGTCTCACAAATTTATGTAATCCTCTAACTTGGTGTCATTATATTGTCACTAAAAATCGGTCCGTGCATCGCACGGACTTTACAACTAGTATACATATAGAGAGAAAAATATATAAAATCCGTATGTAATGTAACTTTGTTTCCCAAAGTTAGGGCTCATAAAACTTGTACTGCGTACTTCGTATTCCCTATCAATATAGAACAACTAAGTCACTGAGGAAAGGTATACGAATTCAACTTAGCGACAAAGGTATAGCTCTTGTTATCTCGTTCTTCCTATTATTCATTCACAAATTCTTGGGAGAGACGGTCTCTCAATAACTTATTGAGAGACCACTCTTTAGTACCACTCCATGTCATATTCGTACCCTTAAATAACAACTTTGTTTTGCACCTGTTTTTATAAGAAGTGTACCATCTTTATATTTGTATACTCTTTTATGTTAATCGTACCTACTTCTATTAGGTTTGGTACCACTTTTACTTCCATTTGTACTTGATCTCTCAGTAAAGTTAATGAGAGACCGTCTCTCAGGAGACCTACTCTTATTCATTAAGCTTTTCCAAGTGTTTTTTTCGTTGTTATTTCATTCTACTCGTAATTGATATACGGAGTACATACATACGGAGTATATTTTATGATGATTTAGCTAAGTGGTTAATTTGTAAACTAATTTGTGAGTGAATCTTGTTAATAACTTGAGAAGGGTTTGTGTAATTTTGTGATCTTCACTACCACTTTGAATTTCAAATGGACATGCAACTATAACCGTTGCCTGTCCGAACTCGATTTTTGTTGCCTGTCCGAACTCGGTTTTGTTGCCTGCCCCGATTTCGATACAATTGTTGTTGCCTTCGGTTCTCTGCTGCCTCGGTTTGTGTACCTCGCGTCCTACAATTTGAAAACTATATTTTTTTCGTGTCGCGAGTCGGGAAAACAAAATAAAAAATGGTTGTTGTGTCCGCTAAGTTCGCTGCTGATTTATCAAAACTTGAACCTCTAGATGGGTTGAATTATAAGAGGTGGGCTCAAAAACTTTTAATGTTTTTCGAACAATTAGAAATCGATTATGTTCTGTTTGAAGATGAACCCGTTTTAATTGTTGCGTCCACCGCGGTCACACCTCCTTCCACTGCCACGGTTAAATCCAATGAGGAAAAAATTAAGAAATATGATAAGGATAATAAGACAGTTAGATATCATCTTCTTAATCATATGACCAACACTCTTTTTGATTTATTCATGGTCCATAAATTTGCTAAAACTATTTGGGAGTCTTTAAAGAAAAAATATGGGGCCGATGATGCGGGCAAAAAGAAGTATGTGGTGGGTCAGTGGCTTGGGTTCCATATGGTAGATGACAAACCGATTATGGAAAAAGTTCATGCTTATGAAAACTTGTGTGCTGATGTTACAAATGAGGGTATGAAACTTGATGAGGTCTTTTTAGCTAATGTGTTGTTAGAGAAAAAAGATCTATCACTTCAAGAACTTATTAGTCACATGAGGACCGAGGATGCTAATCGCCTCAAGGATAGGTCTGTTCTTCTGTTGTCTGTCTCTACCAAAGCTAACCTTATTGAAGCCGGGGGTCCGTCTCATGGCAATAACAAGGGTAAGAATAAGATGGGTCAGAGTCAGGGTCAGCGCAAAGGTCAAAAAGGGAAAGGTCAAGGTGCCAAGGGAAAGAATCAAGGAAACTCCACCAAACCAGTTCCCAAGATTTTCAAGCCGAATACAAACGTGGTGTGCTATGTATGTGGGCAGACGGGTCACAAAGCATTCCAGTGTCCTCAAAAGAAAGGTGGTCAAGCCGCTCAAGCCAACATTGTTGAATCAGATGATGACATTATTGCTGCAGTGGTGGTTGAGGTCAATCTTGTGGCGAACGCGAGTGATTGGGTGCTCCACATAGGAGCGTCAAGACATCGCTGTGCCAACAAGGAGCTGTTCGCTGAATTTGAAGATGTGGCTGACGGTGAAAAAGTTTACATGGGTAATTCTTCCTCTGCGCTGATCACCGGAAAAGGCAAGGTCTTTCTTAAACTTACCTCTAGGAAAACTCTTACTCTTCATATTGTTTTGTATGTCCCTACTTTGCGTAGAAACCTAGTGTCTGGTGCCTTGTTAAACAAAGTTGGTGTGAAACTTGTTTTTGAGGCTGACAAGGTAGTAATGTCTCGCAACGGGGATTTTGTGGGATAGGGTTATCTCAGTGGGGGACTATTTATTTTGAACTTTGACTCTTCTGTTATTAATAATAATTCTTATGCTTCTGCTTATATTGCTGAGACTATTGATGTTTGGCATGCTAGATTAGGTCACGTGAATTATGAATCGGTTAAAAAATTGAAAGAAATGTCGCTTATTCCATCTTTAACCACCGAAGTCTTCACTAAATGTCCTAGTTGTGTAGAAGCTAAGTTTACTAAGAAGCCTAGTAAACCAGTTAAAACTAGACATACGAGACTTCTTGAGTTAATTCACACCGACCTAGCTGACTTCAAGAGTACTATGAGTAGAGGAGGTAAATTTTATTCTGTCACTTTTCTTGATGAGTACTCAAGATACACTAAAGTGTATTTGCTTAAGAATAAAGGTGAAGCTGAAGAGATGTTCATTAAATACAAAGCTGAGGTAGAAAATCAACTTGACAGAAAGATTAAAAGAGTCAGGTCTGATAGAGGTGGTGAATACGGTTATAATTATTTAGTGGATTTTTGTGAGAAAAATGGATTAATTCATGAGTCAAGCCCACATTACCAACCTCAGTCCAATGGAGTAGCTGAACGTAAAAACAGAACTTTAAAAGAAATGATGAATGCTATGCTCTTAAGTTCTGGCCTTTCTGACGATATGTGGGGGGAAGCAGTGCTTTCAGCTTGTCACGTTCTTAACAGGGTACCTCATAAGAAATTAGACAAGACACCCTATGAATTTTGGAAGGGTTATGCTCCTAACTTAAGCTTTCATAAAGTGTGGGGGTGTTTGGCTAAAGTTGGTTTACCGAGTTTTAAGAGGCCTACTATAGGATCTAAGACGTATGATTGCATTTTCATTGGTTATGCTCAAAACAGTGCTGCTTATAGATTAATGTCATTGAATGACCGTTCTATTTCTGAGGCAAGAGATGCCGAGTTTTTTGAGCATGTTTTTCCTTTAAAGAATGTTGTTGATTCACCTCCTGATTTGTCTGATGTGCCTATTAATCCTGTTGATAATTCTATGCATGCTAGTAGTAGTACTGCTATTGATCATGCTAGTGAACATAGAAGCAGTAAGAGCCCTAGAATTGAAAAGAATTTCGGAGATGATTTTATCACAACGTTCTTAACTGAAAATACTAGTGGTGATTGTGCTTGCTTTGAATTCGTTTCTGCCTTTTTAATAGAAGATGACCCAAAAAAGTATGATGAAGCTATGAGATCCATAGATGCTATTTTTTGGGAAGAAGCTATTAAAAATGAGTTAGATTCTATTGCATTTTATCAGACCTGTGAATTGACAGATTTGCCTAAGGGTAGTAAACCCATTAGTAGTAAATGGATTTTCAAAAGGAAACTGAGGCCTGATGGTACAATAGAAAGATTCAAAGCTAGACTTGTAGTGAGAGGGTTTACACAAAAGAAAGATATTGATTATTTTGATACCTACTCACCTGTGACTAAGATTTCCACGATTAGAACTCTTATTGCTCTGGCTGCTATTCATGATCTTGTTGTTCATCAAATTGATGTTAAAACTGCTTTCTTGAATGGTGACCTAAAAGAAGAGATCTATATGACTCAACCCGAGGGGTTTGTGGTAAAGGCTCAAGAGAGTAACGTGTGTAAATTGAGAAAGTCACTATATGGTCTAAAACAAGCACCTAAACAGTGGTATGAGAAATTTCACAACACTTTGATTGAGGATGGCTACATAACTAACAATTATGATTCATGTGTGTACTCCAAGATGTTTGGATCAGACCGTGTGATTATTTGCCTATACGTTGATGACATGTTAATTCTTGGTAGTAATTTATTTGTTGTAAATAAAACAAAACAATTTCTGTCGTCACGTTTTGAGATGAAAGATTTAGGAGAAGCTGATGTTATTCTTGGAGTCAAAGTGCTCAGAAACTCATCTGGAATATACTTAAGTCAATCTCATTATGTTGAGAAAGTGTTGAAGAAATTTGATAGTTTTGATGTGACACCCGCTAGAACTCCTTATGATGCTAGTATACCTCTTTGTAAGAACTTGGGTGAGAGTGTATCCCAAAAAAAGTATGCCAAAGTTATAGGAAGTGTGATGTTTCTCATGAACTCTACTCGACCTGACATTGCTTATGCTGTTAGTAGGCTAAGTCGGTATACACATAACCCTGATAGTGAACATTGGAATGCTCTTCATCGTTTACTAAGATACTTGAAAGGGACAGTTAATTCATGTCTACATTTTGCTAAATTTCCTGCTGTTTTAGAGAGATTTACTGATGCGAACTGGATTAAAGGTAATGATGAAACAAGTTCTACAAGTGGTTATGTGTTCACCTTGGGAGGAGGAGCTATATCGTGGAAGTCTGCGAAACAGGCTTGTATAGCAACCTCCACCATGGAGTCCGAGTTCATTGCTCTTAAGCTGGCAAGTCAAGAAGCAGATTGGTTGAGAAACTTACTAGCTGACATACCAGTGTTGGGGGGACAGGTTGCACCAGTATTTTTACACTGTGATTGTCAAGCAGCCATCGACATTGCTAAGAATGATGTCTACAATGGTAAGAAAAGACATATCTGGATCAGACATGCTCTGGTGAAACAAATCCTGAGAAATGGAGTGATTGCACTAGACTATGTGAAGTCTGCACGCAATCTTGCAGATCCTTTCACAAAAGGATTACCGAGAAGAGTAGTTCTCGACTCATAGAGGGGAATGGGGGTGAGATCCTTAAGTCAAGATTAGAGTATGAATCTTTATGGACTCAAAAGCCTGCATTCCTATGGCGATACATAATCCATAGCCAGTTTTGGTGATGCTTTGAGACGCACTTGATGGATTGTGTGATTAAATAAAGGTTGGACCTATGTCCTTAATGGCTTACATGAGATGTGTTGTTGAGAAGTACTAAGCCACATATGTGAGTGTGATGGTTTCGCCACCATCTAGTGGAAAGTGTGAATTTCACTAGAGCACTCACTAGAACCAAGGTAAACGCATGGTTATGAAAGTGTTCCACTTTGAAATTGCGGAACGACAAACTTTTGAAGGTATGACATGTGTTGTGGGGGTCTCAACCGAAGCTCAGTTAGGAATTCAAATCGAAAGATATTCACTAATTGTAAGTAAGTTGTTGCCTCACCTCACTAAAACGTCAATTCAAGTCAAAAGACATTGAACGTCTAAGTGTCCAACCCTTCCTTACCCAGGAATCTTTGTTTTTCTTTTCCCTTTTGCCATCTGTGGGGGATTGTTGGTAGATGGCAAGAGGAGTAGTTGTACTTTCTTCTTTTTCCATCCCACATAGGAAGTTTTGTAAGCTTAGGAGGTCCTTATAAGGCCTCTCCTCCCTTGGGCTTACAAGTGTGAAGTGGAGTGGGCCTTTTAGGGTGATGGGTGATGTTGGGCTGCTATGGTCAACACGCACGCGCGCTTGTGGCTTGGCTCGGCTCGGTCTCGGGCTCGGGTTTGGGTTTGGGTGGAGCACCTGCGGTGCGGGCTGTGCCCGACTTTTTACTTTTTGGGCCTACTTATGTTTCGTGTTTTTGGCCCATGTCCAGGTTCATTTATGTGTGTGTGTTGGATAAGTAAAAAGAGCTGTTACAGGTTTTAATGGTGGAATTAAGGCCTCGATTTCGTTTTAATGGCCTTAATTGCAATTGATTTTTTGGACCTGATAGGCTCCTCCGCCACCTATAAATACCGTGTTTGTTATTGTTCTGTTCCATCACACAAAAAACATAGCTTACAACACTGCAACACTCATCCTCTCTTCTCCCTTCTGCGTTCTGATAAACTTAGTTTCTGGGTACAGTTGTTTTCGTTCCGAAATTTTGAAACTCGAGTGGTCGAGATTCTGAATTGCAGTGTTCACCTTGGGAAACTACCGGCACTGTAGGCGATAATCACAGGAGTCGCGCCGATATAGTTTTCAAGTCAGTGGTCTCCGTACCACGACACTGCTGCCTGTTTTTGTCTTCGTTCCTGCCCGTGTTGCCTCGAATCATTCCTACCGTCGCTGCTGCTTACTGCCTGTTCTCGGTTTTTCCGTTGCCTGTCCAAACTCGATTTTTGTTGCCTGTCCGAACTCGGTTTTGTTTCCTGCCACGATTCCGATACAATTGTTGTTGCCTTCGGTTCTCTGCTGCCTCGGTTTTCTGTCCGGTTCGTGTACCTCGCGTCCAACAATTTGAAAACTATATTTTTTTCGTGTCGCGAGTCGGGAAAACAAAATAAAATATATTGTTGTGTCCGCTAAGTTTGCTTCTGATTTATCGAAACTTGAACCTCTAGATGGGTTGAATTATAGGAGGTGGGCTCAAAAACTTTTAATGTTTTTCGAACAATTAGAAATCGATCATGTTCTGTTTGAAGATGAACCCGTTTTAACTGTTGCGTCCACCGCGGCCACACCTCCTTCCACTGCCACGGTTAAATCCAATGAGGAAAAAATTAAGAAATATGACAAGGATAATAAGACAGTTAGATATCATCTTCTTAATCATATGACCAACACTCTTTTTGATTTATTCATGGTCCATAAATCTGCTAAAACTATTTGGGAGTCTTTAGAGAAAAAATATGGGGCCGATGATGCGGGCAAAAAGAAGTATGTGGTGGGTCAGTGGCTCGGGTTCCATATGGTAGATGACAAACCGATTATGGAACAAGTTCATGCTTATGAAAACTTGTGTGCTGATGTTACAAATAAGGGTATGAAACTTGACGAGGTCTTTTTAGCTAATGTGTTGTTAGAGAAATTTCCTGCGTCGTGGAGTGATTATAGGAACCATTTAAAACACAAGAAAAAAGATCTATCACTTCAAGAACTTATTAGTCACATGAGGACCGAGGATGCTAATCGCCTCAAGGATAGGTCTGTTCTTCTGTTGTCTGTCTCTACCAAAGCTAACCTTACTGAAGCTGGGGGTCCGTCTCATGGCAATAACAAGTGTAAGAATAAGATGGGTCAGAGTTAGGGTCAGCGCAAAGGTCAAAAAGGGAAAGGTCAAGGTCCCAAGGGAAAGAATCAAGGAAACTCCACCAAACCAGTTCCCAAGATCTTCAAGCAGAATCCAAACGTGGTGTGCTATGTGTGTGGGCAGACGGGTCACAAAGCATTCCAGTGTCCTCAAAAGAAAGGTGGTCAAGCCGCTCAAGCCAACATTGTTGAATCAGATGATGACATTATTGCTGCAGTGGTGGTTGAGGTCAATCTTGTGGCGAACGCGAGTGATTGGGTGCTCCACATAGGAGCGTCAAGACATCGCTGTGCCAACAAGGAGCTGTTCGCTGAATTTGAAGATGTGGCTGACGGTGAAAAAGTTTACATGGGTAATTCTTCCTCTGCGCTGATCACCGGAAAAGGCAAGGTCTTTCTTAAACTTACCTCTGGGAAAACTCTGGCTCTTCATAATGTTTTGTATGTCCCTACTTTGCGTAGAAACCTAGTGTATAGTGCCTTCTTAAACAAAGTTGGTGTGAAACTTGTTTTTGAGGCTGACAAGGTAGTAATGTCTCGCAACGAGGATTTTGTGGGCAGGGGTTATCTCAGTGGGGGACTATTTATTTTGAACATTGACTCTTCTGTTATTAATAATAATTCTTCTGCTCCTGCTTATATTGTTGAGTCTATTGATGTTTGGCATGCTAGATTAGGTCACGTGAATTATGAATCGGTTAAAAAATTGAAAGAAATGTCGCTTATTCCATCTTTAACCACCGAAGTCTTCACTAAATGTCCTAGTTGTGTATAAGCTAAGTTTACTAAGAAGCCTAGTAAACCAGTTAAAACTAGACATATGAGTCTTCTTGAGTTAGATCACACCGACCTAGCTGACTTCAAGAGTACTATGAGTAGAGGAGGTAAATTTTATTATGTCACTTTTATTGATGACTACTGTAGATACACTAAAGTGTATTTGCTTAAGAATAAAAGTGAAGCTGAAGAGATGTTCAATAAATACAAAGCTGAGGTAGAAAATCAACTTGACAGAAAGATTAAAAGAGTCAGGTCTGATAGAGGTGGTGAATACGGTTCTAATTATTTAGTGGATTTTTGTGAGAAAAATGGATTAATTCATGAGTCAAGCCCACCTTACCAACCTCAGTCCAATGGAGTAGCTGAACGTAAAAACAAAACTTTAAAAGAAATGATGAATGCTATGCTCTTAAGTTCTGGCCTTTCTGACGACATGTGGGGGGAAGCAGTGCTTTCAGCTTGTCACATTCTTAATAGGGTACCTCATAAGAAATTAGACAAGACACCCTATGAATTTTGGAAGGGTTATGCCCCTAACTTAAGCTTTTTTAAAGTGTGGGGGTGTTTGGCTAAAGTTGGTTTACCGAGTTTTAAGAGGCCTACTATAGGATCTAAGACGTATGATTGCATTTTCATTGGTTATGCTCAAAACAGTGTTGCTTATAGATTCATGTCATTGAATGACCGTTCTATTTCTGAGGCAAGAGATGCCGAGTTTTTTGAGCATGTTTTTCCTTTAAAGAAAGTTGTTGATTCACCTCCTGATTTGTCTGATGTGCCTATTAATCCTGTTGATAATTCTATGCATGCTAGTAGTAGTACTGCTGTTGATCATGCTAGTGAACATAGAAGGAGTAAGAGGCCTAGAATTGAAAAGAATTTCAGAGATGATTTTATCACAATGTTCTTAACTGAAAATGCTAGTGGTGATTGTGCTTGCTTTGAATTCGTTTCTGCCTTTTTAATAGAAGATGGCCCAAAAACGTATGATGAAGCTATGAGATCCATAGATGCTATTTTTTGGGAAGACACTATTAAAAATGAGTTAGATTCTATTGCATTTAATCAGACCTGGGAATTGACAGATTTGTCTAAGGGTAGTAAACCCATTAGTAGTAAATGGATTTTCAAAAGGAAACTGAGGCCTGACGGTACAATAGAAAGATTCAAAGCTAGATTTGTAGTGGGAGGGTTTACACAAAAGAAAGATATTGATTATTTCGATACCTACTCACCTGTCACTAAGATTTCCAAGATTATAACTCTTATTGCTCTGGCTGCTATTCATGATCTTGTTGTTCATCAAATGGATGTTAAAACTGCTTTCTTGAATGGTGACCTAAAAGAAGAGATCTATATGACTCAACCCGAGGGGTTTGTGGTAAAGGGTCAAGAGAGTTAAGTGGGTAAATTGAGAAAGTCATTATATGGTCTAAAACAAGCACCTAAACAGTGGTATGAGAAATTTCACAACACTTTGATTGAGGATGGCTACATAACTAACAATTCTGATTCATGTGTGTACTCCACGATGTTTGGATCAGACTGTGTGTTTATTTGCCTATACGTTGATAACATGTTAATTCTTGGTTGTAATTTATTTGTTGTAAATAAAACCAAACAATTTCTGTCGTCACGTTTTGAGATGAAAGATTTAGGAGAAGCTGATGTTATTCTTGGAGTCAAAGTGATCAGAAACTCGTCTGGAATATCCTTAAGTCAATCTCATTATGTTGAGAAAGTGTTGAAGAAATTTGATAGTTTTGATTTGACACCCGCTAGAACTCCTTATGATGCTAGTATACCTCTGTGTAAGAACTTGGGTGAGAGTGTATCCCAAAAAGAGTATGCAAAAGTTATAGGAAGTGTGATGTTTCTCATGAACTGTACTCGACCTGACATTGCTTATGCTATTTTCGCGACGATTATCTCGTAGCTATAAAATAATCGACATGAATAACCCACAATTACTCCAATAATTAACAATTTATCGTAACGAATACGAACCGCCACTAATACACCCCATTAAACGATGGGATAACACCTCCTATTTGTTTTTATTTTTTCATTTAACCGACCCTTTGAACTTTCAATTAGCTCGTTCTAGGGTTTCTTCATCTTCTACCCAAAAAATACCTCACGCTCTCCCTACTCTACCACCACGGCAGCATACTACAGATTCATCCTCCGACCAACAGAACGCAACTGCAGATTCCCTCTTAATTGAAATCGAGTAGCTTTCAAATTGAAATCGAATGTTTCTTGGTTTTTGTCCAATTGCAGATGCTATTATGTATGTTCGACTTTCTCAACTGCAGATGCCCTCTTATAGGATGAATTCAAATTATGTATGTTCGAGTCTCTCATGCCCCTGGCTACGTACCGCTTTAATCTTCAATTATTTTGGTTTTCGTTAATTATAAAGTTAGGGTTAAGTTAATTTCAGTATATACTACTTAATTTCTCTATTATTTCTGAAGATTAATTGTTGTAAATAGTGTATATTGCTCAGTTTATTGTATCATCCGTACTGGAAATTTTGTACTCTCTCATCATCTCACCCGTGTTCTAAAACTACGTAATTTGCTTGATTTTGTTTTCGTTGTGATTTTTAAGTTTAGAATGTTACAGAGCATCCTTATGAATGTTGTTGTGAATGTTCCTTGAATTTCATAGGATTTTTCTACTAAATTATCTATAATTTTAGAAATTTGATGTCTAACAAAGGTTAGTCGCTTAATTTATCCTTATTCGCTGAATTTGAGTCTTGAAAAAGATAATTCGTGTTGTAATTTTTTCTAACTTACAGAAGGACATGAAATTTTTGTTTGTAGAAGTCCAATTTTGTGAAATTTTGGCGTTGGAATTCATTATGCTTTTGTTTTTTCCTGTAATTGACTGATTGTGTTAGCTTAATGTATCAGCTAGTTTCATTCAAGTGCACGTGATAGCTTTGGCAATATATTTCGCATATTATAAGCATTGGAGATATGAAAACAAGTGATTCATCTGTTTATGTATTACTTTAAGTCTAGAAATCTTTAAGTTACATGATAGAACTCATTTCATATGCTATAACTCTTTTTTTTTGCTATAGTTAATACTTGAGCCTTTTATTTTAGGATAGTGAATGATTTACAGTTTCAATTACTCTTTTATCCCCCTCTATATGAATTTCTAATCTTCTTTTATGCTAATTTATTGTAGCTAGCCTTGAATCTTCTTCCTTGATGCTTCTTAAGAGAAAACGATCTATTTCCCCCCCTCAACTACACAAGAGACTGTTTCCGATTGACCCAAGATGAAAAATGCATCTAGAAGTGAATCGAAGGACTTTTCTTGAAAATTGTTAATCTTCACACTTCATAATAAATTGTTTGTTTTCCTGGGATCTGTTATTATAATATGCAATTGAATAGGTTTCTTATAACTTCACTATTACCTTATACACAGAGAATGGAGAAGACATTCAGGTTCTGAGATATGAGGAAGGACAAAAGTATGAGGCCCACTTTGAATATTTTGCTGACAAGGTTAATATTAAGCGTGGTGGCCACCGTTATGCAACAGTGCTTATGTATCTATCAAATGTTGAGAAAGGCGGTGAGACGGTTTTTCCTAATGCTGAGGTTTGTTGATTTGCCTTCTTCGAAGCAAAGGTTCTGTCAGTAGTCTTTGTGAAAGATGACATGGGTTTGTAAAATTTAAGGAGTGTCTTAAGCTAGGAATTAGCAAAATAGCCTTAACACATAAAAACTCCACTAATCTCTCTAGTCACTAAAAACAGCTCATAACAATTTTCAACCAAAGACACTGATGTTTTTTTTTTCATGCCTTCATATATCCTAGAACTAAATTTATGTTTCTCTGCAGCTTTCTGAGCGTAAAAAAACAGCAATTGAAGCAAATAATGACTTTTCTGATTGTGCAAAGAAGGGCATCGCAGGTATAACATAATGGCTTTTTGAAGTTGCCTTTCGTGACTTTATATCACCTAATTTTGTAAAATGTAAGTAGTGAAACCCAAGAAAGGAGATGCTCTCTTATTCTTCAGTCTCTACCCAAGTGCCATTCCGGACCAGTTAAGTTTCCATAGAGGGTGTCCTGTGATCGAGGGTGAGAAATGGTCAGCAACCAAGTGGATTCATGTCGATAACTTTGATAAAATCCTTGAAGATGGCTGCAATGATCATAATCAGAACTGTGAAAGATGGGCAGCACTTGGCGAGTGTACTAAAAACCCAGAATATATGGTGGGCACCACTGCACCTCCAGGTTACTTCTAACCCATATTAGTTTGTTCAAGTGCGTCATCGTCTTTTACATAAATAAAATCGTGAGATGAGAGGCTATTTTCGGATAACCCTTGATGAAAACCGCGTTACTAATTGATTGATATTTCGAAATAAGAAGAAAAACCAGCAGTAGCCTGCCTATATGAGTCATTTTCCTAATTTCATTGCTTTCAAATGAAATTTTGTTTTTCCCTATATTTGCATGTTGTTGATTCTTGATCATTCGAATATCAAATCAAATTATGCCTCACTGCATAGGGAGACAAAGTTTTGCTCAACTAAGAGCTAAAAGGGTGATACTCTTTTCATAAATTGTTTAATATCTGTGTTACTTTCTATTATTTTTGTGCAGTAAATAATCTAGTGTTTTATATTTTTATCTAGACGGTTAATGGTGTTGAGCCCCGTTGCGCTCAAATTTTCATTGAGACTCACAAGGATAGAAAAACAAGAGAGAAGAAGAAAATTGATGAAAAGTCGGCAAAAGCAGTTGTAAGTTTTATTTAATTATTGCACACTTTTTTAACGTACAGTTCAATACCATTACAAATCGACACTTTAAAAGCAATAAAAGTAGTAGCGCTTATCCTTCTATTTTTTTTATTCTCTTGGTCACTATTTCAATGATTATTTCAAACATTTTTTTATATACATTAGGAATTAATGAAACAAAAATTACAAGAGTTGGTATGAAACAAAAATTCATACATACATATATCTATTTCATTTATTTACTTGCATGTGGGAAATGACTAAACATTTGGTATAACTTGGTATATGCATGATCTTTGTTGTTGCAGTTTTTTCGAGGCGCAGCTACTCTATCTTGGAATAAATGGTTTGAAGCTTTGCTTTGGGGTTGAAGACCTAGTTATTTTTTTTAGGTTTTTAAAGAATTGTTTGCACTTATTTTCGACCTATTTTTATTAATTTAATTTAGTCGATGTTGGATACATATAATTTTGGGATTTTATGAGTAATATATAAGTATCATGTTTTTTCGCTTGTCCTTTTTTTTTCGCATCGTAATTGAGAGATTGAAATAATATTTTGTATCGAATGAAATCGATACCAATTTACTATGTGGTTCAAATTGTATTACATATCGTGTCGAATGCAATTGTTATAATTGTTTGTAATATTTATCGCGTCGAATACTATTGATAAAATTTTAAAAGAAATGACATTATTGTACTTGCTTATCGTGTCGAATAATATTACAACAATTGTCACTAAATGACGTTTTATTGTACTTATTGTATCGAATATAATCGCTACAATTCTTTTTAGTGGGAAAATCAAAATATTTACCGCATCAATAATAATCAACACTAAAATCGCCACTAAACCTCATCTTCTTTCGCGTCGCTTTTAAGAACCTAACCCAGCGAATAGATTATTCGACACGAAAGGCTACGGCAACGCCGCCTACCTCAAGGAATAGGCAATCGATGGGAAAATATTTCGCGTCGAATAGAATCGCCACGAATTACCAAAATAATCGCCGCGAAAGGGTGCTTTTGTTGTAGTGTTAGTAGGCTAAGTCGGTATACACATAACCCCGATAGTGAACATTGGAATGCTCTTCATCGTTTACTAAGATACTTGAAAGGGACAGTTAATTCATGTCTACATTTTGGTAAATATCCTGCTGTGTTAGAGGGATATACTGATGCGAACTGGATTAAAGGTAATGATGAAACAAGTTCTACAAGTGGTTATGTGTTCACCTTGGGAGAATGAGCTATATCGTGGAAGTCTGCAAAACAGACTTGTACAGCAACCTCCACCATGGATTCCGAGTTCATTGCTCTTGAGCTGGCAAGTCAAGAAGCTGATTGGTTTAGAAACTTACTAGCTGACATACCAATGTGGGGGAGACAGGTTGCACCAGTCTCCTTACACTGTGATTGTCAAGCAGCCATCAGCATTCACTACTAGAAAAGATGGCAAAGAAACCATCTTAAAATGCCCTAAGACACCATTTTGGAGATGATCTCCAGGTCAAAGGTGTCTTAGGGTAAGAAATCATGTGAGACAAATGATTTCTTTGCCTATGCTTAAGAAGCCAATTTTAAGAGATAAATGGTTTCTTTGGTCCATAAGAAAGACACCTTTAGAAAGAGATAAATGGTTTCTTATGTCTACTTAATAAACCATGTAATGTACATAAATGATTTCTTTGCCTACCAACTTAATAAACCATTTAACACACTTAAATGATTTCTTTGCCACCTTGATTTTTTTTTTTAAAAAAATCTTTTAATATTCAAGACTTTAAAATACAATATGCGCATTTTCATATATCAACTAAAATAGACACGAATTTCCATAAAATATCTGAAATATATATATATATATATATATATATATATATATATATATATATATAGAAGTAGGATCTTTTACCCCATGTTAATTTTGCTACAATTTACCCACGTATACCAGCCATTAGATCTCACTAAATCAATGGATGATATTAAATCTTGAGATAATTTAAAACTCTCTTTTTTTTGCAACTTCCACCTCTTGTTTCCTTTCTTTACGTTTATTTATTCCTTTCATTTTAAAGTTTCAAATTTTCAACTTCTCAATTTTGCTCCTCAATTTTCCATTAATTTCAATCTTTAATTTTTTAATATTTTCTTTTTCACATTACGTTTGTTGATTTTTATTTTCAATTTTATCGATTTCAATATAGTAATTTTGTTCGATTTTCACATCATCTTGTTAATTTTGGTATTGTTATTGTTAGTGATTTAGAAATCATTCGATTTTTTCATTAATTTTTAGGGCTTTTATGTTATTCTACACATTTTGATACATTATTTGAGTAATTTTTATAATTTTGGTTATAAGATTGAAAATCGAAATTACTAATATTACAATACTTGAATATGAAATGCTGATTATACATTTAGAATTACCCAGAATCCTAGGGTTTATTTCGTTTTGTTATATCCCTAGAATTTCTTAATTGTGGGTTTATGATGTATAGTAATTTTTTTTTTTCAATTTTTACATATATCTGGCTAATTTTGATGTTGATATTTTTAGAGATCTAGTTTAATTTCATTTGATTTTTTGAGTGATTTATGATTTATGTGTTATTTTAGATGTTTTGATACATTATTTGAATAATTTCTATATTTTGCTTAAAATATTGAAAGTCAAAATTATGAATATTGCAATACTTGAATATGAGTAATAAAATACTTGAATATGAACATTGAAATAACTACATATTATTTCAGAGTATAAATTTTGTGTTTTGATATATTATTATGTATTTGAAATCCCCAGTTATTTTATTATGTTGTTTCAGTTATTGTAATACATGTACGTGATTATTGTATTTCAATTTTTCGTAGTTATTGCTCTATTATGACAAAACATGCTTTTATTTCTCTAAATATTCAATTATTTTATATTGTTGTTACAGTTACTCTAATACTTATAGTTGATTATTATATTTGATTAGTTACATAATTACTTTCAACTAACTCCTTTTTTTTCTCTTTCAGTGAGGTGCAGAAAAGCTAATTGGAAGTCATGCACTGATAAAAAATAATTGAGTTTCTACATTGGAATAACTACATAAAGTCACATAACATTATTCTAAAATTGATTATTTCGAGTTCATCTCAATACAATAATAAGAGTTATTCATTACAATAACTAAGTTTCAACATTAGAATAACTACGTAAAATCAGATAACATTATTAATATTCTAAAATTAATTAAATTTGAATTTCATCCCAATATAATACAGTAACACGAATTATTCAATACAATAACTGAGTTTCTACACTAGAATAATTGTGTATTTACATTGAAATAAATACTTATAACCTGATAACATTAATTGAATAATCAAAATATTAATTGAATTGAGCAAATTGAACAATTAACCAAATTGAATGTCACTTTTATGATTACAGTGTACGTACTGATTTTGATCGATAAGCGTATAATGAAGTCAACAATATTTTCTCAAAAGAAGCCTGAGATTTTGATACCCAGAATATGGGTAACTGTTAAGAATATAGGAGGTTTTTTATGTCAAATACTCATATCTTGGCCCTTCATCCCATGAAATTCAATGGCTTAGATTAGAAGGTAAATTGTACCAAAATGAGTAAATGTACCAGATCCCACCTCTATATATATATATATATATATATAATGATGCTAAGATGTCTGAAAATTACATTAGAAGCACAAAGTAGTATACTACGGAGTATAACATAAACATCCCAAAATTGAGTATGTTTTCAAAAGATGAGTATTTCTACACAACGAATCTAAGTATTCACTTTGTAATCAATCTTCCTCATCTTCTACTTCGTGCTCAGGAACAAAGCTAATCCACATTTCTCGTACCTCATCGATCATCTGTTGTGTATACAATTTGGGTACATCTTTAAAATACTACAAGAGGAAAAAAATCAACATTAGAAATATATAAAGGAAAGTATAGAGTACAAAATAGTCGAGTCCGTTAGAAGTTTTTAACAAAATCTACAAAAAACTTGAAGAGGCAACATTTCTGATTACCGCATTTCCAAAATTTAGAAAATGAAAAAATCAACTTTCTAATGCATATTGCATTGGTTGAGTATGGATAATCGTTTACCTTCGGGCAGAAGTGGATATCGAGTGTTTCCAGCATGCTGCATCTTGATATGGCCGATTCGACAGTTTTTTTGGTCAACATTGCAGGACTAAATACCACAGAATAGCATCAGACATTAAGAGAAAGCCATCAGTACTCAACATAGTAGTACTAGACAAAGTAACAATGCTATCTAAATAGTAAGAAACAAGCTTCAACAAAGCTGTGCAACAAAAAACATTGGCACATACATTTAAAGAACAGAAACAGAAATAGGTAGTATGATACGTAAACTTGCTTTGAAGCAGAACTCCATGATACAATACGAAGAATCAAATGCTTCATGAAAGGAATTACCTGGAGGAATAGGTTGGTTAACTTTGGACAGTCTAACCTCCGATTCAAGCGAGGTACAATTACTGCAAAAAGTTCTTTAAAAAAATAGCAGGCACATGACTATAACATGCACAAGTAAATGAGAATATAAGATTATGAAATATCACATAACTCAAGTCAAATCCTACAGGTATTACTACTATTCATATATCACATAGCAGGCACATGAGAGTAAACATCCCAATTGTTAAGCCCTTTTCCGTCCTCTAGGTATGCTCCTTCTACCTTCAATAACACCAACCAACCAACCAAAGATAACACAAAATAAACTAAAAGTTTTAAACAAAAAGAGGGCTCGAAATTGTCGAAAGTAGACAAAAAAGAGGCGGTATCATGGCATGCATGGCAATATATATAACAAGCAAATGACTTTTTAGTTGGAATCGCCCTTGTTAGATTACCGTATTACTACTATTCATAAGTCTTTAGCGAGAGATAATTCCAAATAATCGAATCGAAGGTAATACTGTACTTGATAAGCTGAAGTAGCGATTCCAAATAAGAAATCTTTGGGAAACATTAATCTTTCGACAATAATTTCTTCATCATCTTCTTCACGAATCATTTCGTAAAGGGGTGCTAAAATTAATACTCTAGCAAAGTAGAGAATAAAAAGAGTAATAAAAGAACAGATGGCTTTGGAATCAACATTTTTTTATATGTTATTATATTTTTAGTGACACTTATATGAAGTATCTGAACATGAACAATAGTTAAAATATAGACCACATGCCTTAAATAAGGAAGCGTAATGGACTACAAAACTAAATTTGGAATTTGGAAATGGACTAGTTAGCGTTTAGCAAGGACTAAGGAGTAAGATGAGCAAGTTGCACACTTTCTGAAATATCTAAATACGGAGTAAAGATTATGAATGATTAAATTGCAAAATTCATCATCATCGTCGTCATCGTCTTTCTCATGGTTGTTTTTGTGCACATCCCCAACTACAATTTCCTATTGCAAAAACAACTTAGGAATTACTAAACTTAATCAATCATACAAAATTCAGATAAAATTAAACTCCAAAATTCATAAAATTTATCTATCAAACACGAAAAATGAAAATCAATCAGTGAAATTAAGGAAATCGATTGATTAGCTTTTGTTCAATAACCTCGCTCGACTTGATCAATAGCTGAAGCTTAATCAACACGGAGCATGGATTAACAGAATGAAACAAAAATAAATCCAGATTACAAAACTACGACATATACGATGCATAATCTATCAAAATGATGGAAAATTGCAATCACAATACGAATAAATGAATCTATATGAAAGAAAAACAAATCAAACGGATAAAACTAGGCCAAATGAAATACATAATCAATCAAAAAATGGATAAAAGTACCTAAGCAGCGAGGTATGAGAACACAACAAGCGGTGTTGAAGCCGTGTTCCAAAAGACCAATGGCAGCACGAAGACCTGCGCCACCTGCACCACCGTGTAACCGCCACTCTACACACATCAATCCAATCCAATCGAATAATATATCAATCCAAATCCAATTGAATTCGATATAAATAAAATCAATCAATCAATTCTATTCTATTCTATTCTATTCTATTCTATTCAATCTAATCTAATCTAAGATCGCGCGATCAAATCCTGAAGAAACACAAACATGACGGAAATCAAAAGCGAAAGCGAAAAGATTCTTTAGTTACCGAATCAGAGGAGAACAATCTGGAGGTCGGAGAAGAGGATGAAGAACGAGGGCGAAAAGTTAGAAATTCTTAGGGTTTCTAAAAGGGGGGAAGTAATGGGGTGAAGAGTTTTTTTTTTAAAAAAATTGAATGAAATGGGGCAGATGAAATTCGAGAAGTCACAATAATAAAAGAAAATTTATTCATTCATTCATAATTAACCAAAAGAATCAGTTTTATTTTAATGGTTTCTTTGATATACATAAGAGACCATTTATTTATATAAATAATCTCTTTGATGTAAGAAATCATTAATTATAAATAAACGGTCTCTTATGGTCCCTTTCAAAAAAATAAAAGAAACCATTTATTTATAATTAAAGGTTTCTTATCTCAAAGAGATCATTTATATATTTAAGTGGTTTCTTATTAATGATGTCTTTTCCATATATTCTAGTAATGATTGCTAAGAATGATGTCTACAATGGTAAGAAAAGACATATCCGGATCAGACATGCTGTGATGAAACAATTCCTGAAAATGGAGTGATTGCAATAGACTATGTGAGGTCTGAACGCAATCTTGCAGATCCTTTCACAAAAGGATTACCGAGAAGAGTAGTTCTCGACCCGTCGAGGGGAATGGGGCTGAGATCCTTAAGTTAAGATTAGAGTATGAATCTTGATGGACTCAAAAGCCTGCATTCCTATTGTGATACATAATCCATAGCCAGTTTTGGTGGTGCTTTGAGAAGCACTTGATGGATTGTGTGAGTAAATAAAGGTTGGACCTATGTCCTTAATGGCTTACATGAGATGTGCTGTTGAGAAGCACTAAGCCACCTATGTGAGTGTGATGGTTTTGCCACCATCTAGTGGAAAGTGTGAATTTCACTAGAGCACTCACTAGAACCAAGGTAAACGCATGGTTATGAAAGCGTTGCACTTTGAAATTGCGGAACGACAAACTTTTGAAGGTATGACATGTGTTGTGGGGGTCTCAACCGAAGCTCAGTTAGGAATTCAAATCGAAAGATATTCACTAATTGTAAGTAAGTTGTTGCCTCACCTCACTAAAACGTCAATTCAAGTCGAAAGACATTGAACGTCTAAGTGTCCAACCCTTCCTTACCCAGGAATCTTTGTTTTTCTTTCTTTTTCTTTTCCCTTTTGCCATCTGTGGGGGATTGTTGGTAGATGGCAAGAGGAGTAGTTGTTCTTTCTTCTTTTTCCATCCCACATAGGAAGTTTTGTAAGCTTAGGAGGTCCTTATAAGGCCTCTCATCCCTTGGGCTTACAAGTGTGAAGTGGAGTGGGCCTTTCAGGGTGATGGGTGATGTTGGGCTGCTTTGGTCAACACGCACGCGCGCGTGTGGCCTGGCCCGGCTCGGTCTCGGGCTCGGGTTTGGGTTTGGGTGGTGCACCTGCGGTGCGGGCTGTGCCCGACTTTCACCTTTTTGGGCCTACTTATGTTTTGTGTTTTTGGCCCATGTCCAGGTTCATTTGTGTGTGTGTGTTGGATATGTCAAAAGAGCTGTTACAGGTTTTAATGGTGGAATTAAGGCCTTGATTTCGTTTTAATGGCCTTAATTGCTATTGATTTTTTGGACCTGATAGGCTCCTCCGCCACCTATAAATACCGTGTTTGTTGTTCTGTTCCATCACACAAAAAACATAGCTTACAACACTGCAACACTCATCCTCTCTTCTCCCTTTTGCTTTTTGATAAACTTAGTTCCTGGGTACAGTTGTTTTTGTTCCAAAGTTATGAAACTCGAGTGGTCGAGATTCTGAATTGCAGTGTTCACCTTGGGAAACTACCGGCACTGTAGGCGATAACCACAGGAGTCGCGCCGATATAGGTTTCAAGTTAGTGGTCTCCGTACCACGACACCGCTGCCTGTTTTTGTCTTCGTTCCTGCACGTGTTGCCTCGAATCATTCCTACCGTCGCTGCTGCTTGCTGCCTGTTCTCGGTTTTCCCGTTGCCTGTCCGAGCTCGATTTTTGTTGCCTGTCCGAACTCGGTTTTGTTGCCTGCCCCGATTTCGATACAATTGTTGTTTGCCTTCGGTTCTCTGCTGCCTCGGTTTTCTGTCCGGTTTGTGTACCTCGCGTCCAACATTTATAACAAGCTTACCCTCTTTATATTTATATACTCTTTTAGGTTAATCGTACCTACTTCTATTAGGTTTGGTACCATTGTTACTTCCACGAGAAAATACTGTTACTCCCACGAGAAAATAAAAGTTTAAGGTAAGGCTCTATTCTTTCCCACCTGATTTCAACTTACTTTGTTTCGGTTTTATCCTATATAAATATATTGTTCAAACCCATTCACTTCAGTTTAACTGAGCTCTGTTTGATTCGAAAAGGCTCGCAATCGTAAACTTACCTAATTGATAACAAAGTTGCTTTGTACTTGTTTATCGTCAAGTAATCGATCTAGTTCCGGAAATATATGAGATTCTTTATTCTTCATATTTTTTTTTTCATTCTAGCAGTTGCAGTCGCAGCCACGCATTGATGTGCGAACTGCTAATGATAGACATTTAACTCGATCTTTTTTCACTAGTAGCTAGAATGCCTAATTGGTTCTAGGAAAGGACCTCTAAAAAACACTTGGCCTCCTGAACATCTTGACAATGCTCCCATCCTCTCTCCAATAAAAACATTTATGCTTTTTGTGCTAAAATTTTGCGGACTTTAGTTAGTAGACTTCTAATTAATATAGGTCAATATTGTGTCTTGTAGCAGACAGCAGTTCAGAAGATGGCCAAAGATTTGAATTGTCGTCAAAGTTCAAAGCGACGAAAAGTATTGAAGACCATTCACTGTATACCAGATGAGCTTTTGACGGAAATCTTATATAGACGGCGTTGCAGCAAGTCCGTCATTCAATCTAAAATTGTCTGCAAATGATGGTGTGCTCTTATTTCACAACCTGAATTCGTACATGAATTCAACAGAAGGAATGTAATATCAAGACATCATTTCCTCTGTCGCGTGAAGCCCAAACTGCGGGCGTCCAAAGAATCTATATTGTACAAGAGAGATTTACTTTTTAGCCCTGAGAATCGCACTCTATCTTTCATCTCTGACGACCAGGATGATGGTACTAGTGAGGTAGTCGGGGCTAGCCATGACTTGGTGCTTAACCATAGAAATAACAAGCTAGGCAGATGTCACGAGTTTTATATCGGAAACATACAGACAAAGCAGCGTATTCAACTCCCTTCACCTCCATTTTACTATGCCCGCTCTTGTGAATTTAGATTCGTCTGTGACCCTCCCGATTATGGAAACAGTAACTCGATATGCAAGTATAGTGTCGCTGTCGTCAACACGATGCACCCTCTTCATAGTAAGTTTCCAGTCAACTTTATTTTCTCGACAAATGCTAACAAGTGGTGTGAAAAAACCGTCTCACTGCCTGAACCCTCTCCGCTACTTGGTCCTCTTTTTATTGGATTGGCCATTCAAGGCAAGCATTTTTTTGGCGCCCTTGAAGCCGCTCTCTTTGTTGATCCATATCCATCAGCGGACATGGATGTGATAGAGTGCCGTCTTATTTCATGGCCTCCAATCTTTAGTTTTGAATCCCAATGCAAAGGTGTGGGTGTGTGCAATGGAAATGTGCTTTTCTCACTTATATCGTTCAAGGCCTCTAGAATATGGGTTCGGATGCTGAAAAGAAGTAAATGGTGCTTATTGCACAGTTTTGCGAAACGAGATTTAGTCTTTGTTATCACTGGGTGTGTTCTCGGTTTCAATCCGACCAATTCGGATGTAATTTACACAGTCTTCGAGAAGGGTATTCTATTATGGGACTTTCGCAACAGAACATTGAAATGGGTGTCACCCATTGCTAAACATCGCAAGGATATAGAATATGGTGAATTGGTAGCCTATCCTGTTAGCCTTCCAAGTTTCCCTACACCACTCATCGCACCCTAGCTACTTCCTTCCCACTTGTATGTCCCTAGCTTAATCTTTGCCAATGAGACATCAAAATATTACAAGTTTGACTTCAACTAGTGATTAGATTACTACTGATCTGGATGAGACGTAGTACTCTACTACGGTGTATTTATGTTAGTTTTCATCCACTTTATAATCCCAACTGTTATACGAAGTATTGTATGTTATGGAATAACAGCTGGACCGTTGATAGATAAATGGAAAATATTTAGCACAAATTCCTCTGTAAGCAAACAAACATAATACTTTGAGAAATAATGAGTTGCTCGGAGAACAAGAACAATAAAGTTTTTTTTTTGCCAGCAGTAAAAACATCGACGGTTATTGAGTTCTCAGAACTCATGTTACAACCTTAATAAAGCTTGAAAACATAACTTAAAGAAACGTAAAACATAGGATAAATGCGTCGGGGATCCATAAAGGTGGGTTTGTGGACATCGGAATACTGGTCACGACCAAAAGTACCATTTGCATCAACACATCTAACCTTCTGAAACCGTCGAAGAAAATGAGCTTCTGGGTGCGAAGAACCAGGTACACTTACGCTCTTTTGAAAAGAGCGTAGAAAGAAGAGATGAGATGCGAGACGACGAGGTCTGCCCTCGGCGGAGTAAAAACTTCTACACCTGGGAGATCGAATCCTTGGATCATAAATCCAACAGTTTGAGAAAATCAGGATGCTAAGAGAAAGCACGGAGAGCACGAAGAATCCTTCAACCAAACTCCTATCCCGGATCGCTAAGATGCGTCGTCTTCTAAAGAAGCCAACCCACATCAAACACACAAGAGGAATAACAATAACTAACTGACAATGACCATTATTGCTACCAACCTGAACGACATAACTTAAAAAGACAAAGCTACGATCGATCCCGCGAGGGAGATTTATTGAAAATAGTAAAATAACAGCTACTAAAACAAATGAAAGGCGTAAAATTATTTGAAGCATCAAAAGAGGAAGAAGCCAAAAGCCCGACCATACTCCAAACACCAACACCCACCCACAATCAGTCAATCCAACTTAGAAACAAAGACCAAACCCAGAAAACAGACAGCAGAGTCGCAAGGAAACCGTAAAAAGAAGCTGAAGACAAAAAAACTAGAGAACCCACCTAAAAGAGAGGAAACCACCCTGAGAACAAGCCCACTACCAAACCATCACAAAGAAAGAAGGACAATAAAACCAAAAAACAGAAGTGGCCAACAAAACCGACTTTGGAGACACAACCGCCAGAGGATGGGGGAGGGGGGGTGTGAGGGGAGGGGGGGACATCCTCCAGCGAAGAACATCGAAGGGGCCGGGTTGGAAGGGAAAAGAGCACGACCGGAAACCGGCAGCGGGGGGTGCAGGGAACCAGCTACTCTTAAAGGGACCAACAACAAGATGAAAACTAACACTTGGAAGCGACTTCCGACGACGACGACGACCTGATACGAAAAAGGGATCTGGGATCGGGCTAGGGGCTTAGATATCTTGACTGATTGACCGAAGGTAGGCACATCCGACCGTACCTCCGACCAGATGGGTGGGTGAGGGAGAGGGAGGTGAGGTAAGGCGGCGGCTGGGGAGAAAGGGTTAGGGTTAGGGTTTTTTTCTTTTGGATTTCACCTTCTCTCTCACTTCTCTCAAACTTTTTTAAAACAATTGTTTTTAATACACAATAAAGTTTGCTACTCATAAAAGTACACTACTTATTCTTACACACAAACATTCTTACTACAACAAAAGAGCTAGTATGAATAATTTCCATCAGTTGATTCCTTTCATCTTCCTGAACTCAATGATAGCCTCCAAAACCTTATACTGGTCGGCAAAACAACTTGAGACGGAATCCTTAAGGAGATAGCATTTAGCCCAGGTAACCAACTGAGGACATTCTGCCTCAAAACTGATGTTCAAGAAGTATTCATAGGTCCGGAACCAGCTCTAGAAGGCTATAAGTGCAATGTCCACGAACCCGATGTTATCTCCTCCAAAGTAACATTTGTCTCCAAGCTCTTCCTCTAACGTCCTTAAAATTTGTATAAGCTCTTTTACGGTCTCCTCTTTACTTTCCCATGTTAGTGTTGTCCATGCGTTGTACTGAGCCGGGTATATCTGTAATAATCTCCTCGATTAAAATATTCCTCATAGATAGTAGTTATACAAAGTATAAAATTACTAAACAAACAACCGATTCATATTCAGGAAAAGTATGTCAAATTTCTCCATTATATGATCAAATAGATTAATTAGACATCACAGATGAACACACCAATAATACCCCTATCCATCGACTCTTTTGATCGCAGTCATTTATTTGCACATTATTTGTGAAAACTCTTATAGATAAATGAACAACAATTTGATGTTTTAGACAAATGAATTTTATTTTATTTTTCATGCTTAGACTCTTTCTAGCTCCCACGCCAAAATCATAGATCCATAACTATCTTGATGTTTTACGATTGCCGATTTTTACGACCCCATTTCCCAAATACAGTAACCAAATTCATGAATACAAAGAGATAAATTATACTGTATATAATCAAAGGACAAATAATAACTCCTGTTACCTTTTTATCAACGTAATCGGCCCAAAACATAGCATGGAACTTGAGGTAAGGATCATTAGGAAGAAGAGGAGCCCTGTCATTCCAGACCTCGTCAATATACTCCACTTTTAACAGCGACTCGCATACGGGTTTACCGTTGTGGATGAGAACCGGTATTTTCTTATGAACCGGGTTCTTCTCGAGCAGCAAAGGGCTCTTGGCAACCACAATGTCTTCATCTCTGCATTCGTAGTCGGTGATGCCTTTCTCAGCAAGTGCAATCTTCACTCTCATAGCAAACATGCTTGCCCAGAAATCAAGCAATATCAGCTGCTCTTTCTCTTCTTCACTTGCCATTATTTCTTCCTCAACTAATCACGACTTTTGGATGTTCGCTATATAGGCAACTGCCTTTCGGTTGTTGGCTCTCACAAATTCTTGTCTCTTACCCTAAATTCCGTAACAAACTTGATGACTCTCAAATATCTACGATTAAATCTTCGTTGTGACGGATATATACGTCACAAATCGGTGTCACTTCAAATAATGCACAATGATTAGATAAGGCAAAAGCTAGGCCCTTGCAAATTATTTGTCTTCATCTAACTTAAATGATTATTATCTTACCCGTCACAAACAAGAATTTATCAATATCTACACATGGATAGATGACGAGGTAGTCTCCGTCTTGAACAAGAATTTTTTGTTAGAAAATGAGAAATCATTTGTTATCCTAGACATTTTGATTCAATATTTAACTATCACAGATATATGACGGTATATCCATCGTAAGTAGTACTTTAGTAGTAAGTGATATGATCGAGCAAGTGATATGAATTCGACCCGTAAGTGCAGCAACAATACCATTCAATTGCAATATTTATAATTCAACACCTTCGGTCCAGCCACTCAATCATCGAGCGTCCAAGGTCAAGCCAACATTGTTACCCAATCTTACGTGACAGATTTCCATAATTACTTATTGTTATAATGAGTAAGTATTGTTGTATTGACCCGTTTCAATAGAAAAAACACAAAATTGTTATTTCGTCATAAACATTGTTAGCTAGCTGAATAAGTAATATCTGACCCGTTAAACCATTACAATAATACAACAGATAAGTCGTGTCGTTCACATGGGAGATCCAAATCATTTAGATGTTGCTATTTATATACGGACCACAGTAGGACATTCAGCATCTAGAGAAGGTGATGTGGTCAACATTCATGCACATTGATAAAAGTCAGAGATGTTGGAATGCATCATTGCTTAGGTTAGGATCATTCATTCATTCATTGTGGTGCATATTCACATGTTTCAGAAAAATTGATTTGAAGGAACATGGAAATAAGCTTTAAGAAAAACGATAATTACACATGATGATTGTTCCGGTATGGAAGCGGTGGATCGGAATCGGATCCGGGTCTCTAATATTCGATGTTCGTTGTTCTAGCAATGATGGCTATATCCTTCAAGTCTCTCCTTCCTTTCACTCCACTGATCGGACCTTCCCGGCGGAGTTGGTCTGCTCCCTGTACAGAGAACACAGAGGGCCCCGGAAGTAGTGTCCGGGGGAACCCTCTCCGATGCCTAAGTCAGCCCGTGAATAGCCTTGAGGAACCTCACTCGTGAGGTGTAAGGCGGCGGTTTTTAGAGTGAGAGTCTAGAGAGAGAAAATCTAACCCTTTGTATGTGGGAGGAAGGAAAGTATTTATACCTTCCTTTAAGAGAGAGAGAAAGAGAAAGGAAGAGAGGGAAATGGGTGGATGGGTGAGCGACACGTGGACTCACCTTGTCCACTTATTTCTCTTTACCTTAGGCAAAATGACGGATGGATCCCCGGTTCTCCCTTGGTCCTTCCTGGGTAGGGGCACTCTGGAAGCAGGCAGGGGGCATGGTTGCCCTGCTCGGCAGGCGGCAAGACCGTGTCGGGCGGTTGAGCGATTAAGGCCACCTACTTGGAGGTTTTTCAGTGATATTGCTGGGAGGTCTGCTGGGCAGGTCTTCCTCTGTTCTTGGGTCGGGCAACCCGAGGGCCTAATTGACGAGCGACCCGTGGCTGGCTACCGACCCCCATCAATTGGCCCTCGCCGGCTGGGGAGGAGCGAGGACTCCTGCTCAGCAGGCGACATCTTGGTTGGGATGGCGGGAGGTTGACTCCTTGAATACTTTTGTATTAAATGCGTCGCGTGTTCCCGAGGGAATAAGTCTTAACTTCTCTGGGTATGCAGAGAGTTTAAACGTCCTCTTTCATGATTATCTTTCTTTACAAAGTGGATTTTCGGACAGTGTGCCAGTTTGATGATTGGCTCTCCTTTTTGCAGAAGTGGTTGGGACATAATTAATGCCCTGCTTTTGCTCTTGTATAAGTTTCAATTTCCTTCACCATTTTCCCAATCCGCTTTCACTCTTCTTCTACTCTATTTCAAAGAACCAAAAATGTCTTGGATTAAGAAAATGATTTTTCGATGCGGAGTTTTCGTGGACGTCCTCTGCTTCATAGGGCGCCGGCGGTTGAAATACTCTAAGCGGGCACATCAGATCCTTCGTCGCAGTAGGCAAAACCGCCTCCATCCTCAACGGGCTACCAGGCGGAAAACTCTCTCTAAGGCTGGCAAGCGTCCTAAGAGGTCCTCATCCTTTGCTGATCCACCTAGACGCTGCTCCCAGGTGGGAGGCTGCTATTATAGGGGGTGCCACGGGTGTTTTCCCTGGTTACACCCCGAGCAATTCGACCCTGATTGTTCTGAACTAGTTTCTTCTCCTGAGTCGGGTCTTTCCTCGCCCTTGGTCAGGAGAGAAGGCCATGGTTACCCTGAAGGCTCCGGGGCGGTTCCCTGTGGTAGGGAGTGGGACGTGAGCAGTCACGCCTCGGAGGATAGCGAAGGCCAGGGCTACTCCTCTGGCAGGGGTGAGGAAGAAGGCCCTGATGATCCCTTCAAAGACTCTGATGATTGGGACTAGGGATCCGACATAGGTGGTCATGACAGCCCCGGGGATTACTCCCCGGGTTTTGATGATGATTAGGCCTGCTTTGCATATACAGGCTGGCTGACTAAGCCTGGGATACCAGGCTCCTTTTGTAATCTTTTGCCCTCACCTTGTCTTGTAATGTTTGGCCTTTTGGGCCTTTTAATTAATGAGAATCAGGTGGGCCTTTGCTTTTCCATTATTCATTCGTTTTTTTTCTTTTTTTTTTGAATTGATGATGTCATGCTATGCAATGATTTCTATCTCTGCTTTTGTTGCCTTCCCGAGGTTCTTTGGGAAGTGATAGGTGGTTTGAATTTTGGATGTGTGACACGTGGGGGGGCTTTTCTTGGAAAAATCCTTTGATTGGGCGGCCCTTCATCTTCCTGTGCCTATATAAGCACCGACTCCCCCTTCATTCTCTCTTTTACACATCCAAATTTTCTAAACTCCCCTCACAAACCCTTCTTCTGCCAAGCACTCTTTAGACTTTGAGGAGTTTTTCTTGCGTCTTCATCCGGCGACTACAAATTAGGTTAGAGTCCTAATCCTCGAATTCCTCGTCTTTCTATTTCTTCGCTTTTTCCTTTTTTCCTTAGTCATCATGACCCAACGTTGTGCCCGGATTCTTCCTTTTACTGGTCGTTCAACTGAAGGGACAGAGGGCAGGGATAGTGTTAACAGTGACCTTGCCTCCTCCTCTGGGGGACCGGGAGTCAAGGTGGCTGAAGAAAACTGTAGACACCCGCATTTTGACTGCCAGGTGTCTATAGTAGTTTCCAAAAAACACCCGATGATGATCGGACGCTAACGTGTTTCTACGCGCTCGGATGTGGGCTCAAAACCATTAGGTGTTGGCTTAAGCACTTATGGAGTACAAATCTCACAACACTGACCTCAAATTCAGGCCCAGTGGGTCGTTTCCAGTCAAACAAGACTAATTTGGGTCAAAACCGACACCGAAAATAAAACCGACTTTCTAGCAATTGGGTCAACCCCGGTCAAAGTCGTTTCCGAGACATACAAAACAGCCACACAAACATCAAAAACCCAGCACAAATACAAAAACCCATCAAACATCCAAAGCTACGGTCCAAAGGCTGACCCGCGCGACCCAACTGAGCCACTCGATCGAGTGCTCAGACCACTCGATCGAGTGGGCCCTTATTTAGGCCCGACTGCAAGCACGTTGGGCCACTCGACCGAGTCAGCTAGTTACTCGGTCGAGTAACCCTAGCCGGGAGTCCATAGCATGCCTATATAAACACCCCATGCAACATACTTTACACAACTTTTGATCATCCCAAAAAACCCTAATCAAACCCTAATCAATACTACACTAGCAAACCCTAAACCTAGCTTTAGGAATCAAAACCCTAACCACCACAACTTAGCCTACATACTCAATACTCCCGTGCAAGCCACAACTACGAGTCCCGTCCGAGTATAAGAAACATGTAGGTTGAGGGTGCAAAACCCCGTTCTTTTCTTTCTCCTTCTCTCTCGCGTCGTCCATATCGTCGTCGTTTTCTCGTTCTTCGTTATTTTATTCGCGTCCTAATATCGTTAACATCGCTAGTATTAAGACATTAAAATACTTGTGAATTTGTGTCGAGTGTGAGGGATGTCGGAATAAGAAAACCCGAATATACAAGTGTATTGCACACAGCGTTGAAGGTCTCTTATCCCGACACCCCGATCACTTGATTATTGAAACAAGTCAACCTAAATAATAGTTTTCTTTATTTTCGTTCTCATCATCATTCAATCGCATATTTGCATCAATACAAACTATTTTCAAAACAAGTACTTTTTCTATAAGGGTCGAAACCCGTTGACGTGGATCCGACATCACACAATCCCTAGGGATTTATTTCGATGTCGGAGAAGCCGAGGGAATCAAGTCTTTTAATTCAAGCGTCGATCTATTAGATTCGATACCAATTCCTTAATTGGATGTTGAATCTAAACGATCTAGTCAAATAGATTAACTAACGCGATTTTCGTTGATGCTAAAATAATTGTCATACAATTTGTTAGAATTACGACATTATTAAACGCGGAGGAAATTTATTTATATCGCGATAGTTAATTTAAAACAACTTAAAGCGATTTTCTTTTGTTTCCACTCTAGTATTCCATATCGATTCACTAATCGAATATGGGATATGACGAGTATCGAGGTCGAGTTTTGAGTATAGATTCCACAATATTTATGCCCGATTCAACAAAATCGTCAAATTGTCAAAATCAAAAGCAATTTCGAAATCGATAACAAAATTGCAAACGAACCAATGGTTCGTACAGGTGCCATTCGACCGAGTGCCATAGGCCACTCGATCGAGTGACATCACAAAAAACCGAACATAATGCTTTTTCGACCTCCACTCGGTCGAGTCTCGCAATGACTCGGTTGAGTGGCAGTGTACTCGATCAAGTTCGCCAATAACTCGACCGAGTAGGGTCTTAAAAACGGGACAGAACCCTTTTCTGCAGTCCACTCGGTCGAGTCCCTCAATGACTCGGTCGAGTGGCCCTTTATCATGACAAAACCGTGAGTCCTACATCATCTTCTAGTTTCGGTAATACTTTTTTTATGACTTAGGTCAACACGTGCCTAATCCATCACGTGAAACATCATCTTTTCAAAACTTTGCATCATTACATTATTCGCGCAAACCGTTATTACCGTTGTACCGTTACTAACCGTTTGTTCCTTTGTCGATTTAATTCTCGCTTATTTTATCGCACTAAAATGAACTCGCATGCTAAAATTCAACTTTGACGTTAATTTTAGTTGCATTAAATCGACATAGAAACCCTTTCAATTTTCACATGCTTAGGGAAAATAATGTTTGCATAAGCATTTCCATCGTTCAACTAATAACGCGCGTATTCAAAAATCATTCGATATCTTAGTAGAGGCCGCCAATGTGCGGGCGGGGTTGGGTGTCCTTAGTGGGCTTCCCAACACGTACCCTCACCTCTTACTCAGAACCTCGGTTTCCGGATGCCCGAAACCGTTGGCGCACGAGAGTCATTCTATACACGATAACCGGTAGTGACGGTATCAGTATCGCAATGCAAAGGGACGAGCCCAATAAACTCTGACATCGGAAATGGGCCACACTTTGTGCATGGCCCCACTACGACATAGAGTGGGTTCGAACGGGCCCGAACTCCCACAAAGTTCAATGGCGACTCCACTTCAATTTCAATTTCAATTCGATCCATTCTCATATGGAGATTCATTCGCCTCCCCAAACCCGCGCGTGGCCGCGTCGGGGTGGACCTATGTCATGTCCACAATTTGGCGACTCCACTGGGGATTAACTGATGCGTGACTTACCATCGGCATCCTCAAGGTGAGACTCGAACAGAAATCGTCTGATTAGTACAATACGCGTTTTAGTTTTACGGTTCATGCATAACCTCATATTTTCCCGGGCCGGTACTCGTGACCGACGTCCCACTATACCGTGATGTACTCCAATATGGATATGTCAAAGGTGTCCATAGTCGATTCGAGTGGGTTTCGCGGCATGTTCTAAGATCAACTCGACTTAGGAAGTCCGTCCCGATCAACGTCTAGACTATGTGCACTGGTATAGACCCTCTATCGACCAAGCGAGACTTAGTGTAAAGCATTCATGGCGTCGTTATAATGCTTGCCTGACTACATGCTGCTTGGTTTCCATGTCGTTTTCAAAACCGTCAACTTTTCAAAAAATACATCTTTTTCAAGATATCCAATTTCAAAACCCGGGACACATACCGAATTTAGGACTTATGATTTTACTCAAAATAGCCTATTTCTAGCCGGTATTCTGCCCATTTCAATACTCGAAAATATTTTTGAACTTTCAAATTTGGGGCCCGATGCACTTATCGATTTTTTTGAAAAAATCGGGCCCTTCCCCGAGTTCTCTCGGATTTTCCAAAAAAAATCATTTTCAAAACCTTCCTCTTCTTAGGACTTCCCGTATTTAGCTGTGTCGGGTCATAAGTCGTCAAGGTCTTTAGCGTCGAAACTCTGTCGATCCTACATCACGAGTTTCTTCCCTATCCCAGTCCGCCTTATTAGACTAAGGCAGGGCTCACCTACGTAGGACATACTCCTAAAAGGGAGGGTCCGTCTACACAATCGAGTCCAAGGGTCTGGGGAATATCTCACGTTGACCCTCCTCCGAACAGGACTCGGCCCACACGCTGAATCCTAATGGAGGTCCACCTTTCACGAGTCACCCGTCTAGTGTCTTTTTCGAGTCAAATTTTTACAAGGCGTAGCCCTACATTAAAAGGTTTGTGACCCTTACGTCTAAGGGTCACTCGAGTCACCTAGGGTTCGGTCACCACGGTTGGTCCGAGCACGTGGCACGGTCAAACACGGTCGCCCCATTTTCGGATTCACCCTTCTGCAGTTTAAGTCTGATTCACGGTCATTACTTTGTCTAGGTCAACGTCCGGGTTTCCCGATCCGAGAGTTTTAGTCATTTCCGTCACCCCGGGCCATGTCTAGTTTGACTCATCCGCTTGCATGTACGCAAAACCGAGCTTAGGCGAGTTCTAACACCTGTCATTTCTTCCGATCAGGGACCCTGTGAGCGAGACTCCACCAAACCACAACAAATCCCGCGCCGTCGAGAAGGGGGATATCCAGGGGAGTATGCTTATGCTGTCTTGCTCCATTAACAATATCTTCTCAAAAATCAATACCGCCCTAGATAACCTAAATGCCAGGGTGACCACCATCGAAGAAGACCTTGTAAGAACCCGATCCCGTCTAACACAGCTAGAGCGGGTAAGGCAGCCAATCACCCAACTGAGCCAATTGAAGGGTGAACATTCTTATAAAACTGTCCGATACCCTCAAGATGGCAAGGCCGAGAGAGGTAACCCTCAAGTCACCTCTCCAAAAATCAAGAACCAGTCAAAGGAAAGGACATTTACCCACTTGGATATGTCCTACATCGTCGCTTTCCAGAGGTTGATTCCGCAGGGCTTAATACTACCTATAGGCCCAACAGCCGACCCACCATTGGAAAAACGCTCCAAAGCATGGAACGCCGAGCATTGCTGCAAATTCCACAGAGGGAGGGGACACGATACAGAATTGTGCTGGAAGCTGAAACACCTCATTCAAGACATCCTCGATGCCGGGAAGACTCCCGTTTTGGAAACATTGTCACTTGCAAAGCCCCTCATGGACTATACAGGGCCCAATGACCAAAGCATCCAATCTACCTCTCATGCATCCAAGAGTCCGTATTTGATTTAAGTCCAAGTCTGAGTCCGAGTCTAGGATATACTATTTATTTCAATTTCAAAGTCAGAGTCAGAGTCATTTGTATTCGGTCCTCTTTCCAAAATTCAATAAAACCAGCTTTCAATATTCTTTATCATATATACTTTCCTTATGTGTTTCTGAGAACATGATGAACACCATCGTACACTGTGAGCACATGCACGTGACTATAGGCACATCTATAATGACTGCAGGAAATTGAGACCTGTTCTTTCCTTTACCTGTTCCATGTCTGACAAAGAATGCCACAAAACTACCCATAGCAGGAGCGGTATCGAATCCTATGACAAATCTAGGTAATCTCCTAGTTTGGGTTCAAGACGGGAGGCAAGCCCATTTCCCACAATAAAACACCCCTCCAATAAGACTGACCAATCCCTACCTTAGGTTATAGTCTGACCGACAAAAAAAAAAACAAAAAAAGGCTCAAGAAAAAAGAGAACTTGACAAAAAAAATCAAAAGTCCAGGAAAAAAAAGAAGCAAAAGGCCAAAACAAAAAAGCAGGCCATCATCAAAAAAAAATCAGAATACCCATGACCGTAGTGAAACGGTCAATTCAAAATTATCAAAACCCATACCATCCAATAGGGGAGTGACAATCAAACTGGTCAGCTAACATCACACTCAGCCTTCCTGCATTACAACCCTCAAGACCTTCCCGAGACCTAGGCTAGAGAGAGCCCGGAATTTTGAGGATTCAGGCTCCATAGGATACCCCTAACTATTAGGGCCAGGCATTGAAACCAGATGCCGCATTATCAAAACCTATCCCCGATCAAAGTTCGAGCCATTTTACTCGATTTCCCCTCTACATAACAGAATTCACAATCACCATACGCAAACCCGAGAGCAAAACTCGTTAAAATCCCCGAGAGCAAAACTCGTTAAAATCCCCGAGATCAAAACTCGTTAAAATCCCCGAGAGCAAAACTCGTTAAAATCTCCGAGAGCAAAACTCGTTAAAATCCCCGAGAGCAAAACTCGTTAAAATCCCCGAGAGCAAACCTCGTTAAAATCCCCGAGAGCAGAACTCGTTAAAATCCCCGAGAGCATAACTCCTTAAAATCCCATCCCAATTCTTCTCATCTAAACCAGTTACCAACCCCAAACACGGGAACTCAACTTGCGGTCGGCATAGAACATGCCCAAATAGTGCACAGCACCTCTGGGGGCTATCCTGGAGAACGCTCACAGTCACAGGATCAATATCCTAACCATTCCAGCCCTTTGATCAAGACATCATTGGGAATGCACCTAGCCTACACCATCGCTATGGCTAGTTACACACAAAGCCCTAATAAACTAGGCACCATAATCCACTGAACTACGGTATGGTTTGATTTCACTACACGTGAATACGTAGGCAGCCTTTCAACAGAGGCACAACCACTCACATTGACACACATTCAAAAAGCACCATCATTCCGGTCACGACACTGTCATGTTCTCAACAGCTAGCTTTGTCGTCCTCGGGGCTTCTCCTAGGCAGAAGTTCTCCATCCACTCACATAATCCAAATATTTGCAAAAAATTAGCCTCCTTTCTACAGTGTGTCCTAATACTCGGCTCACTCGAAGATGAGAGTCTGTCAGGACTCGAAGCAATACCCATTTTGGACTGTACCCTAAAATCAGAAATCCAGAGGGGCACCGGACTGAAACAGTCTCGTTACAGACTATTGCAATCCCCGTATAACAGATCGTTCCCATATTGCTACTCGCCTAGGCTACGGAATAGCGCAACTCAAGAGTCTTGTTAGGCGGCCCACCCCCCTACCGAGTCACGGTCCAACCCCTCGAGAGTCCAGCCGTGTCAGTCAACTCGTCTGGTCACGTCCAGAGTCGAGTCTGTCGGTAGGCCTCTCTCTTCAAATTCTCATTTTGAAATTTGCAAAATTTAGCCATTTGATAAAAAATCCTTTTCGACAAGGTCAAATTTCGGTCCATTTAAACTGCAAATTTCTTTTCTACCCCTTTCCATCTTGAAAACCCGGCATGTGAGTTGCTTTCAGGAATTCCAAAAAATCAAAAAATCATTTTTCCCCCGCGCGAGTCATTTTTCTACCTACGTGTTGCATGCAAAATTTTATGTGAGTTATACAGGTACGACTCAAGCAGGGACATGCAACCCACTATATCTCCCCAGCGAAAACCCGAGGCGGCATTTTCCCGGAATGGTACGGGATGGGCCCACATATAGGCGCACCCATGACTTATGCGACAAGTCCGATTCCCCACGGAGGTATTATCATCAGCTCAGGTATTATTTCTATCCTACGGCTGGAGAGCCCTTTCACGCAAGTTTAATGGACTATAAACGACCCGATCGGAAGTCTGCCAGGTTTCGATCCTCGATTGGCCTAGTAGCTACTCTGAATTTCGCCTTGTCCAAGCCTCAGTCAGAGTGGGGGCTCTGTAGACACCCGTATTTTGACTACCAGGTGTCTATAGTAGTTTCCAAAAAACACCCGATGATGATCGGACGCTAACGTGTTTCTACGTGCTTGGATATGGGCTCAAAACCATTAGGTGTTTGCTTAAGCACTTATGGAGTACAAATCTCACAAAACTGACCTCAAATTCAGGCGCAGTGGGTCGTTTCCAGTCAAGCAAGACTAATTTGGGTCAAAACCGACACCGAAAATAAAACCGACTTTCTAGCAATTTGGTCAACCCCAGTCAAAGTCGTTTCCGAGACATACAAAACAACCACACAAACATCGAAAACCCAGCCCAAATACAAAAACCCATCAAACATCCAAAGCTACGGTCCAAAGGCTAACCCGCGCGACCCAGTTGAGCCACTCGATCGAGTGCTCAGACCACTCGATCGAGTGGGCCCTTATTTAGGCCCGACTGCAGGCACCTTGGGCCACTCAACCGAGTCAGCCAGTTACTCGGTCGAGTAACCCTAGCCGGGGGTCCATAGCATGCCTATATAAACACCCCATGCAACATACTTTACACAACTTTTGATCATCCCAAAAAATCCTAATCAAACCCTAATCAATACTACACTAGCAAACCCTAAACCTAGCTTTAGGAATCAAAACCCTAACCACCACAACTTAGCCTACATACTCAATACTCCCGTGCAAGCCACAACTACGAGTCCCGTCCGAGCATAAGAAACATGTAGGTTGAGGGTGCAAAACCCCGTTCTTTTCTTTCTCCTTCTCTCTCGCGTCGTCCATATCGTCGTCGTTGTCTCGTTCTTCTTTATTTTATTCGCGTCCTAATATCGTTAATATCGCTAGTATTCAGACATTAAAATACTTGTGAATTTGTGTCGAGTGTGAGGGATGTCGAAATAAGAAAACGCGAATATACAAGTGTATTGCACACAGCGTTGACGGTCGCTTATCCCGACACCCCGATCACTTGATTATTGAAACAAGTCAACCAAAATAATAGTTTTCTTTATTTTCGTTCTCATCATCATTCAATCGCATATTTGCATCAATACAAACTATTTTCAAAACCAGTACTTTTTCTATAAGGGTCGAAACCCATTGATATGGATCCGACAGCACACAATCCCTAGGGATTTATTTCGATGTCGGAGAAGCCGAGGGAATCAAGTCTTTTAATTCAAGCGTCGATCTATTAGATTCGATACCAATTCCGTCATTGGATGTTGAATCTAAACGATCTAGTCAAATAGATTAACTAACGCGATTTTCGTTGATGCTAAAATAATTTCATACAATTCGTTAGAATTACGACATTATTAAACGTGGAGGAAATTTATTTATATCGCGATAGTTAATTTAAAACGACTTAAAGCGATTTTCTTTTGTTTCCACTCTAGTATTCCATATCGATTCACTAATCGAATATGGGATATGACGAGTATCGAGGTCGAGTTTTGAGTATAGATTCCACAATATTTATGCCCGATTCAAAAAAATCGTCAAATTGTCAAAATCAAAAGCAATTTCGAAATCGATAACAAAATTGCAAACGAACCAATGGTTCGTACAGGTGCCACTCGACCGAGTGACATCACAAAAAACCGAACAGAATGCTTTTTCGACCTCCACTTGGTCGAGTCTCGCAATGACTCAGTCGAGTGGCAGTGTAATCGATCGAGTTCGCCAATAACTCGACCGAGTAGGGTCTTAAAAACGGGACAGAACCCTTTTCAGGGGTCCACTCGGTCGAGTCCCTCAATGACTCGGTCGAGTGGCCCTTTATCACGACAAAACCGTGAGTCCTACATCATCTTCTAGTTTCGGTAATATTTTTTTTATGACTTAGGTCAACACGTGCCTAATCCATCACATGAAACATCATCTTTTCAAAAATTTGCATCATCCTATTTGCATCATTACATTATTCGCGCAAACCGTTATTATCGTTGTACCGTTACTAACCGTTTGTTCCTTTGTCGATTTAATTCTCGTTTATTTTATCGCACTAAAATGAACTCGCATGTTAAAATACAACTTTGACGTTAATTTTAGTTGCATTAAATCGACATAGAAACCCTTTCAATTTTCACATGTTTAAGGAAAATAATGTTTGCATAAGCATTTCCATCGTTCAACTAACGCGCGTATTCAAAAATCATTCGATATCTTTGTAGAGGCCGCCAATGTGCGGGTGGGATTGGGTGTCCTTAGTGGGCTTCCCAACACGTACCCTCACCCCTTACTCAGAACCTCGGTTTCCGGATGCCCGAAACCGTTGGCGCACGAGAGTCATTCTATACACGATAACCGGTAATGACGGTATCAGTATCGCAATGCAAAGAGACGAGCCCTATAAACTCTGACATCGGAAATGGGTCATATTTTGTGCATGGCCCACTACGACATAGAGTGTGTTCGAACGGGCCCGAACTCCCACAAAGTTCGGTGGCGACTCCACTTCGATTTAAATTTCAATTCGATCCATTCTCATATGGAAATTCATTCGCCTCCCCAAACCCGCGCGTGGCCGCGTCGGGGTGGACCTATGTCATGTCCACAAAAAACCGTTCAGAGGACAGTGGGGGTGCGAATTCCCCCGTGCCTGCCCCTCTCGATGTCATTGATTCTGACGATGAGGTGTAGAGGTTGATGACTCCACCATCGCCGGCCCACTCATCCCCAGGCAGCCAGGGAGGGTGTATTACTTAGATAGGACCAAATATAAGATTCCTTTGAGAACATACCCAGCCTCGAAAAACCGAGACTTAATTCTGGAAAAGAATGCCGAGGAGGCTATAACTAGGTTTTATAATTTTGGGGAGGGCTATACTGTCGGCGTTCCAGGGGAGAAGGACAGAGTATGCAATCCCCCTGCGGGCTGTATCGCCGTGTACCATAAATGTCTTGAATTCGGCCTGCGCTTTCCCCTTCACCCATTTCTGGAGGAGGCCTTCCGGTGCATGAATGTGGCCGTTGCCCAGTTGACGGCCCTTGCCGTCAGGTCGTTGATTGCCTACACCTGGACATGCCTGTTCTGGTGCGTGGAGCCATCCATAGACGCTCTAAGGTTTATGGTTGGCCTTCAAATGGTGTTCTCAAAATATCGAATTTCTTAATCAAAATATTTTACTTTTGTTCTCAAAATACTTTGGTTATCCTATTTCCTTCGAGTTTGTTTACAAATGTTATTTAACGTTGTTATTTTATCAAATAACTTTACTTTACGATTTCATTAATCAAAAGATTTTTAACTACGGGTTGGTTAGCCCAATTCTTCTTGGGATAGATATTTGTCTTCGATGCGAGCTAAGCATCCTCAACTCTTCGAGTAAGGGAAACCTCGATTTCCTATCTGCTTATTCTTAGTTTCGAGGACGAAACTTTCTTTAGTGGGGAGGATTGTAACACCCGCTATTTTTCCTAACCATTTTATTCTTTCTATTAGGACTTCGTCTTAACTCTGTCACTTTTGGCCTCATATTTTATCATTTTACTAAGCTTTATTTTAATTTTTGAGTTTAATGATTTCTATTTTTAATTTTAAAGATTTAAAATTCTTTTAAATCCATTTATTTGGTTTCTTCGTAAACTAAGTAATTTTTCCGCGAGGAATTCTATTTCTCTCCGAATTGACATTTTTAAGCTTGGATTTAAGTTATTCCTTTTTCCTAAAAATGTTTGAATACGTTTATGGAATATTTTCTACTAAGACATATTTTAGTTACTAAAAACAAGCCATTTATGATTTTATTACGAAGCTTCGCGAATAATTATTTTCTTACGCGAGGTTTACTCGAATTACTTTGAAATGCCTTTAACTATTTTACGATTATACTTTTTATCAACTTATAAATTATTTGAGACTGTTTTCTCACATTTTGGACCGACTAAGCTCTTGGTCACAAGTTTTATTACATTTTATTTAAACGTTTCATTTTATCACATTAAAACGTAATCATAAGATAAATCATTTTCATTCATTGTAGCATTTATGTCAAAACTTTTCTTACTCCCTCTCTTATCCTTTTGGCCGGCCAACTATAGGTCTAGATACATCTTGGATTCCTCATTTTGAAGTCTTAATTCATTCTTACTTCTTTAAGTGTAGTAACCTCCATCTCCTCCTTTACTCTACATTCATTTTTGCATTAACAAAAATATTCATCACTTCTTTCTTCTCTCTTTTGGCCGTGTACTCCTTACCCTCCTTAGGCTGATTTTTGCTCCATTTCAAGTCCCTATCGCATCATTTTTATCGTCATAATAATCCTCTTTCCGATTCCTTCGTTAAGGTATTAATCGACGTCATTTTCGATCAATTTTTACCTTGATTTTTATTAGTTTTCTCATGGTATTTTTCTGCCATGATTTACGGGTTTGGTAGGATTTTTGGACGATCCCGAAGCCGACGAATATATCGTTGATTCAGACTTGGAGTAGAGGTAACGTCGATGTTACTCGGTATTTCAAGATTTTAATTGAGTATTTGCATGTATATATTTTTATATTTTATTTTTTTGGCAATATATGTATGTCACGAATTCTGGAAAAATTTTTAAAGTTGAAATTTTGCATGTTTCGATATTCTTATCGCTTTTACGAGATTAACGATTAAATTGTTATATTAATTTGTAAAATCGTAATAATCGGCCTAAACATGTAATATATGTTTATATTCTGGAAAAATGTTGTTTTTGATGATTTTTAGTAATTTAGTATTTTTCTGATATTTTTGATATCGATTATTGAATTATTATCGTTTTCGAACAAAAACGATTAAAAACCAATTTTTAGTTCTAGTACTTAAACATTTTATTTTAATCTTATTTTTGACGTGGTGAAACTTTCTGGTGAAATAGAATTTTCTGATTGTTTTCATAATTTTTCGGAATTGTTAAGTGGATGAATTAATTAATCACTTTAAATCATCGTTTATCGTTAAAACCGTGTTTGTTGTTTAAATTCTCGATTTCTGGTCTTTAGTTTAAATCTGGAAAAAATTATGATTCTGATGATTTCATATTAAAATGTATTATTATGATTTTTAGTGCCTTAATAAAATGTTAGGAACGATAGGTTTATTAATAAAATCGTTAATTGCGAAAACGGGTTTAAATGACGGTTTTGTTGAAATTTGTTGAATCTGGATTTTGGAAAAAATCTGGAAAATTTATATTCTGTAAAATCAGGATTTTAAAAGTGTAATAATAATTTTTGGATATTAATACTTTAATCGTTTTGTAATTACTATTTTTATTAATCGTTATTGTCGAGATTGGACGATTAACGAGAAAACGCTTTAAACACCGAGTTTTTAGAATTCTGGAAATTTTCTTTTCTGGACAGAATGTCCATAAATATAATTTAACTATTTTACGTAATTTTTGTACTATTTATTATAGTCTTTAATTAATAAATATTGATTTCGGACAAGTTGTGATTTATCGCTAAATTGCTTCGTCTTACCTAAAAGAATTATTTTTCCAAGCAATTTTGAAAGTATTTAAATCTGAAACTTTAGGAGTTAAATCATCCCTTAACATACTCTAAATATATTTGTTGGGTTGGTTAAATAAAGACGTTCAAATATTTAATTTGATGTTTGCCGTAAAATCCTATTTATAATTTTATCGTCGAAACTAATAATAATTAGGGAATTTTAGCTTTATAACTTTTGAAAACACCCTAATTAGTAATATTAAAATATTTAAGATGTTTCTAATCATTTTATAACACTTGTACGATATTTTAATAGTTTCATAAAATCAAATGTTCTTACTTTAATAATTAATATCGTTAAGGCCGAAAGTATTAGTTTTATAAATCTATATCGTTTACTAAAATGTGGTATTAGTATGAACTAATATTTTCACTACTTTGATATGATGCTATTTTTAATAAAGTTTCTAAAAATAGAAGTTTCCTAAAATAGAAAGTTTCCTCTTTTAGAATATAAATGTTTACTTCTTTTATCCTCATATTGTTTATGATGAATACATCTTTTAAATATCGATAATGGTTTGCTTTGGAGTTATGGAATAAGGACAAGTGTGGGTTTAGAGTAATATAGTCTGGGATGTACGTTTTGCCATCAACTGTAAGGCTGGTGTGTCTTTATGGGGCGCATTGGTTGTTGAACTGAGCATGGTTTGTGTTCAGGAGAGTGTATATTTACCTTAAACTTAGATATCGCATCGTATAAGTCGCGTCGGGTTGAACTGGATATGGTTTGTATCCAGGAGGGGTGTGCATTACTTAAGCCAGGACCTCGCTGCACGCAGTCCTGTTATGGTTGAGTTGCCTAGTTAGAGACCAAAGTCTAATTTGTTTTGACTGAGTTCTCGAAACTAGTTTTTAGTATTATCCTAGTGAAAGTCTAGATTCTACATTACTCCTATCCATAACGCCATTTTGATTATTTTATTTATTATCGATATAAATTGGCGCAGGTTGGCAAATATCTTTATGTGTCTTCGGAAACCCCTTTTGAATAATTTGTTCGACGCTAAACCTTATTTTAATATGATGTTTTACTGTTTTCCATTTTTACTATTTTCCTATATTAGTAATTACTGTTTTAAAATCCTGTTATACGGCTGGGAGAACGTTGACGTTGCTCCCCACTGATTGTGGCTGTTATGTTTTAACATGGCAGGTATACGTGTTTATTTTCCGGTGGGTGTGGGCTAGCGAGCAGTCTTGGATCCTGCTAGATCTTTTAATAATCATGTCTTAAGGATTGTTTAACCTCTTTATGGATTGTTTTAAATTTTAGCCATTTTTATGTATGGCGCATGTTTGACTTTACCAATTTAATTTATTAAGACATAGTTACAGTGTGTTTTAATCCCGACTCTACAGTGTTTCCGCCACTGTATCGCGTTAGATTTTCTAGGGGATTACAGTTGGTATCAGAGCATCACTGCTCCCAACGCTTACACCTGAAAATAGGGAAAATACCAGTAAATTGGTTAAACAGTAAATAAAAATATTATTAGAGATGGGTAGAAACAAATAAGGACTTAACTGTTAGGTTTATATGTTCTTGTAACTCAATGGTTAGCATTGAATATTTGTTTTATATGTCCAAGAAGAAGACGATGAGTGGACAAGATGTTGACTTGATGCTGCTCCAGATCGGGACAAGACCTACTTAGCACTCTCAACGCCTGCTGACTCGAGTGGACAACTAGGTGCTCCAAGAAAGATTTCGATAATGACTTTTAGCTCCGGTTCAGTTTACTTAAGCTACAGGCAAGATGATCAAGAGTGGATTCATGTTCCATGATGTCGCAGTAAATCCAGATGGAGCGACCCATGACTTGCGTGCTCGTTCCTCTACAAGAAGATGAAGTAATCCATTTTGGATTCCCTCGTGAACTCTGGAGGCCCGAAGATTCTCTTTTGGTTCAAGAACTTAGTAATATAGGATCATCGATTCTTTTCTTCCTTCCTCTATTTCTTCCAATTCTTCTCTTATACATTCTCATCTTCATTCTCTTGGTGAATCCTTGTTCTATTCTTCTATTCTACCATCTTTCTCTTGAGATTCTTTGGTTAGACCGGTTTTTGTCTCAGTGAACCCCGTGAAAGAATATAGATGTTTGAGGTTTAGTAAACCCTTGTTACCTAGGGCTTGAGGGTTGTGAGTTATACCTTGTTATCTACCTTAGTAAGCTTTTGAGGATCGATTTGAATGATAAATTGTCAATTAATGGAATTAGGTTGGTACTTTACACACTGAACTTTGGGTTATAGGTTACTTGATTATTTGGAGGACTTAGAGTTGAATATATTTTGGGATAGTAAGAGTATATTGTATTTGATGGATACCTAGTACCTAATTTAACCTAGAACCGAACCAAGTGTAGATAATAATAGTATTTTGGGATTCCTACCTAATGCTTATTTGATGGATGCGTCGTGAATATTCGGGATCATAGAGTGTTGGTTAAAGTGTTAACCTGAATGTTGTGGTACCATAAAAGGTTTTCATTAATACCGTTAGAAATTTTGGTTAACATAGATTACCCTTGTTTCTTAAGGATTAGATCGTTGATCGTTGTTTAAGGTTGTAAGCTATGAACTTTGGAGTTGAGTGATCTAAAATTGGATAAATTGTTGTTAACCTTGAAAAGGAGAAACATATTGCCATTAGAGGTTGGAGTTATCGCATTGTTCTGAGGAATACTTAATGCGAATCATCTTAATGGATTTATAGTTCAGAACCTTAGACCAACGAGATTGTGGCTTCGTTGAGTTATTAAATACTTTGTGGTTACACCATTACGATTAGAAATTTGATGGACTTCTCAGAAACATTAATCGAATGACGTGTTTGAAGATGTGAGTGTTTGCGCCATTACCTATAGGTTTGAGCGTGTTTGAGGATTTATTGTACTTCCCCAACTTATGTACTTGCAGTATTATAAATATGATGGTGATCATTTTTGAGGATTTCGTGTCCAAACATTGTTAATTGGTGGATTTTATTTAGTCTTCCTTACTCGAGAAATTTGAGGTATACCTCGAGTTCAGACCTTATGAGCTTTAAATTTATGAACATTAATGATTACGAGTTTGGGTATGTTTTGATAACCGTTGGAATCTTAATTAAAGGATTAGTCTAAATCATTTGTGGTTTCTTACTATACCAATTGAAAGATTATTTAAGTATGTAAGACTTAATTTTGGAGGTTGTAGATTGAGTAGGACCACCCTGTACTGATATTGGCCTGGACTTAGCATTATTTGATGGGCCAATTAGGAACCCATGTTTGTGGGAGTCGTGCTAGGAATCTCGAGATGGTTAATTTCTTCTATAATCCTCGAGAGGTATGTTTGACTCTCAACTTCGTCCTTCTTTCTGCTTCTCTCGAACCCTGTTACCGTAACTGCTGCCAATCCCTTTAACCTTTATCGATTTTGAAAACTCTTATTTTAATTTATTGTTTATCCTTGACTCTATTTATCCGTTCATTATTTCCCCGAACTCATGAGAAGTTTGACTAATTTAAAATTTTTGATTTTCGTTAAATTTTAACATTTTGAAGCATAATTACAAATTTTAAAACTCCCCATTTTGTAAAAACTTTGAGCAATTTAACATTTGGGGTTATCGTGAAATTTAACATTTTTATTTTATAATTCAAGAACTTTATACTTCACTTTGTTTTATCTTTGGTTGATATTTATATTTAGATCTATTTCAAAATGCCTTAATAATTTATTTTAAATTATTTCGAAATTATTTTTAATTTTTGATTTTCAAGCGATCAAAATTTTATGAAGACTTTTATATTTCCAAGTACTTCAATTTGTATAGGATTTTTATGTAAAACGTTTTAACATTGTCGAAATTATCTTGTATGTTCAAGTTTGATAACATTTTTGAAAACTTTCATAATTACTTTGATAACATTTTCGAAATTTTAACGTTTTGAGAATTGATTGTCATTTTATTGTTGGTGGACTTTTGAATCTGTTATTGAAAATGTTTGACGGCTGGTACGATTTTTATTAACTACAAAATTTGATTTCTCCAAACTAAATTTTGTTTCATAAAAAAAAAAGAATAATATCGAATTTCTTAATCAAAATATTTTACTTTTGTTCTCAAAATACTTTGGTTATCCTATTTCCTTCGAGTTTGTTTACAAATGTTATTTAACGTTGTTATTTTATCAAATAACTTTACTTTACGATTTCATTAATCAAAAGATTTTAAACTACGGGTTGGTTAGCCCAATTCTTCTTGGGATAGATATTTGTCTTCGATGCGAGCTAAGCATCCTCAACTCTTCGAGTAAGGGAAACCTCGATTTCCTATCTGCTTATTCTTAGTTTCGAGGACGAAACTTTCTTTAGTGGGGAGGATTGTAACACCCGCTATTTTTCCTAAGCATTTTATTCTTTCCATTAGGACTTCGTCTTAACTCTGTCACTTTTGGCCTCATATTTTATCATTTTACTAAGCTTTATTTTAATTTTTGAGTTTAATGATTTCTATTTTTAATTTTAAAGATTTAAAATTCTTTTAAATCCATTTATTTGGTTTCTTCGTAAACTAAGTAATTTTTCCGCGAGGAATTCTATTTCTCTCCGAATTGACATTTTTAAGCTTGGATTTAAGTTATTCTTTTTTCCTAAAAATGTTTGAATACGTTTATGGAATATTTTCTACTAAGACATATTTTAGTTACTAAAAACAAGCCATTTATGATTTTATTACGAAGCTTCGCGAATAATTATTTTCTTACGCGAGGTTTACTCGAATTACTTTGAAATGCCTTTAACTATTTTACGATTATACTTTTTATCAACTTATAAATTATTTGAGACTGTTTTCTCACATTTTGGACCGACTAAGCTCTTGGTCACAAGTTTTATTACATTTTATTTAAACGTTTCATTTTATCACATTAAAACGTAATCATAAGATAAATCATTTTCATTCATTGTAGCATTTATGTCAAAACTTTTCTTACTCCCTCTCTTATTCTTTTGGCCGGCCAACTATAGGTCTAGATACATTTTGGATTCCTCATTTTGAAGTCTTAATTCATTCTTACTCCTTTAAGTGTAGTAACCTCCATCTCCTCCTTTACTCTACATTCATTTTTGCATTAACAAAAATATTCATCACTTCTTTCTTCTCTCTTTTGGCCGTGTACTCCTTACCCTCCTTAGGCTGATTTTTGCTCCATTTCAAGTCCCTATCGCATCATTTTTATCGTCATAATAATCCTCTTTCCGATTCCTTCGTTAAGGTATTAATCGACGTCATTTTCGATCAATTTTTACCTTGATTTTTATTAGTTTTCTCATGGTATTTTTCTGCCATGATTTACGGGTTTGGTAGGATTTTTGGACGATCCCGAAGCCGACGAATATATCGTTGATTCAGACTTGGAGTAGAGGTAACGTCGATGTTACTCGGTATTTCAAGATTTTAATTGAGTATTTGCATGTATATATTTTTATATTTTATTTTTTTGGCAATATATGTATGTCACGAATTCTGGAAAAATTTTTAAAGTTGACATTTTGCATGTTTCGATATTTTTATCGCTTTTACGAGATTAACGATTAAATTGTTATATTAATTTGTAAAATCGTAATAATCGGCCTAAACATGTAATATATGTTTATATTCTGGAAAAATGTTGTTTTTGATGATTTTTAGTAATTTAGTATTTTTCTGATATTTTTGATATCGATTATTGAATTATTATCGTTTTCGAACAAAAACGATTAAAAACCAATTTTTAGTTCTAGTACTTAAACATTTTATTTTAATCTGATTTTTGACGTGGTGAAACTTTCTGGTGAAATAGAAGTTTCTGATTGTTTTCATAATTTTTCGGAATTGTTAAGTGGATGAATTAATTAATCACTTTAAATCATCGTTTATCGTTAAAACCGTGTTTGTTGTTTAAATTCTCGATTTCTGGTCTTTAGTTTAAATCTGGAAAAAATTATGATTCTGATGATTTCATATTAAAATGTATTATTATGATTTTTAGTGCCTTAATAAAATGTTAGGAACGATAGGTTTATTAATAAAATCGTTAATTGCGAAAACGGGTTTAAATGACGGTTTTGTTGAAATTTGTTGAATCTGGATTTTGGAAAAAATCTGGAAAATTTATATTCTGTAAAATCAGGATTTTAAAAGTGTAATAATAATTTTTGGATATTAATACTTTAATCGTTTTGTAATTACTATTTTTATTAATCGTTATTGTCGAGATTGGACGATTAACGAGAAAACGCTTTAAAAACCGAGTTTTTAGAATTCTGGAAATTTTCTTTTCTGGACAGAATGTCCATAAATATAATTTAACTATTTTACGTAATTTTTGTACTATTTATTATAGTCTTTAATTAATAAATATTGATTTCGGACAAGTTGTGATTTATCGCTAAATTGCTTCATCTTACCTAAAAGAATTATTTTTCCAAGCAATTTTGAAAGTATTTAAATCTGAAACTTTAGGAGTTAAATAATCCCTTAACATACTCTAAATATATTTGTTGGGTTGGTTAAATAAAGACGTTCAAATATTTAATTTGATGTTTGCCGTAAAATCCTATTTATAATTTTATCGTCGAAACTAATAATAATTAGGGAATTTTAGCTTTATAACTTTTGAAAACACCCTAATTAGTAATATTAAAATTTTTAAGATGTTTCTAATCATTTTATAACACTTGTACGATATTTTAATAGTTTCATAAAATCAAATGTTCTTACTTTAATAATTAATATCGTTAAGGCCGAAAGTATTAGTTTTATAAATCTATATCGTTTACTAAAATGTGGTATTAGTATGAACTAATATTTTCACTACTTTGATATGATGCTATTTTTAATAAAGTTTCTAAAATTAGAAGTTTCCTAAAATAGAAAGTTTCCTCTTTTAGAATATAAATGTTTACTTCTTTTATCCTCATATTGTTTATGATGAATACATCTTTTAAATATCGATAATGGTTTGCTTTGGAGTTATGGAATAAGGACAAGTGTGGGTTTAGAGTAATATAGTCTGGGATGTACGTTTTACCATCAACTGTAAGGCTGGTGTGTCTTTATGGGGCGCATTGGTTGTTGAACTGAGCATGGTTTGTGTTCAGGAGAGTGTATATTTACCTTAAACTTAGATATCGCATCGTATAAGTCGCGTCGGGTTGAACTGGATATGGTTTGTATCCAGGAGGGGTGTGCATTACTTAAGCCAGGACCTCGCTGCACGCAGTCCTGTTATGGTTGAGTTGCCTAGTTAGAGACCAAAGTCTAATTTGTTTTGACTAAGTTCTCGAAACTAGTTTTTAGTATTATCCTAGTGAAAGTCTAGATTCTACATTACTCCTATCCATAACGCCATTTTGATTATTTTATTTATTATCGATATAAATTGGCGCAGGTTGGCAAATATCTTTATGTGTCTTCGGAAACCCCTTTTGAATAATTTGTTCGACGCTAAACCTTATTTTAATATGATGTTTTACTGTTTTCCATTTTTACTATTTTCCTATATTAGTAATTACTGTTTTAAAATCCTGTTATACGGCTGGGAGAACGTTGACGTTGCTCCCCACTGATTGTGGCTGTTATGTTTTAACATGGCAGGTATACGTGTTTATTTTCCGGTGGGTGTGGGCTAGCGAGCAGTCTTGGATCCTGCTAGATCTTTTAATAATCATGTCTTAAGGATTGTTTAACCTCTTTATGGATTGTTTTAAATTTTAGCCATTTTTATGTATGGCGCATGTTTGACTTTACCAATTTAATTTATTAAGACATAGTTACAGTGTGTTTTAATCCCGACTCTACAGTGTTTCCGCCACTGTATCGCGTTAGATTTTCTAGGGGATTACAATGCTCGCCACGAGAAAAACGGGTAGTGATTTTTTAATGTGTCTCGATGAACGTTTCAATAATGCTTGCTCTTAAATCCATGCCACAAACCCCCTCCCTGGTCTTAATCTTGTCTACAACCGTCTTCTTCAAGAACAAGGAGTTCGGTCCTTCCACCAAAATACAACCAAAACTTGACCCGATACGATGGTTTTTGCAACTCAAGTTCAAAATAGAGGACGTTATTCTGGTGGGGGGGGGGGGTATTCGTATACCTACAATTGATAATAGACCACCACGACCTGATAAAACCGACTTCTTTGACACTTCCTGACCAACCTGTCTTGCTTGTAATAGGACAGGACATACGGTCAAAACCTGCTTTCGAGTGACAGGTGATCTCCCTGAGTGGTGAGGGGATAGACCAAGGGATCGAATTTATATAAATGAAAACAATAAACCTGTTGTAACTCCCGATTCTCGTCGACACAATCAAGGGAATGATCGTTCCACACCAAGTCAGGCTCGGGCTCACTTGGTGGATGGCAGTTGGGCTTCATCCTCACATCAATCTTTGCTTGGAAAGATCAATTTGAACGCCCTCAGTGCAGCCGAATTGGATGAATTTGCCCATCTATGGGAGTCACGAAAAACTTCTTCTTTCGACACCGATCGACTCAATGGTAATGTTTCTTACCCTTGGATTATCGCCACTGGTGCCTCGCACCATATGTCGGGCGCCTTATCTCACTTTATTAATTTACGTGATATTCCTCCGTTATCTATTGGTTTACCTAATGACGATCTTTCGATCGTGTCGAAATGTGGTGATATAACTTTCTCTTCTTCTTTTATCTTGAAGGACGTACTATTTGCTTCTATTCTTAATTGTCATTTGCTCTCTATTTCTTGTCTTTTACGTGATACAAGTCTCACCATTCAATTCTCTCATAAATTGTGTTTGATTCAGGATCGTACCTTGAGGACGGTGAATGGTGTGGGTGAGGAAAGTGAGGGGCTGTATTATTTGACACGAGTACGAACCGACGAGGCAAAAGCCTTTATGGTGGGAACCTTAGACCCGGTGGAACTGTGGCATTGAAGGTTGGGACACCCATCTTCCAATATTTCCCGCTTTCTTTATATTTTAAATAATTCGCCTCGAAACAATATTTCTTTTCATAGTAAGTCTTGTGATATTTGCTTACGCGCGAAACAAACTCGTGAACATTTCCCGTTGAATTTTAACAAAGCAGATAATGTCTTTGATTTAATCCACTGCGATTTATGGGGGCCGTACTCCGCAAATGCGTCATGTGGTTCTCGTTTTTTTTAACAATTGTTGATGATTTTTCGCGTTCAACATGGGTTTATTTACTTCATTCTAAAAGTAAAACTCTTCAAACTCTTTTAATTTTTTTTGCGATGGTGGAACGTCAATTTAATAAAAAGATTAAAATTTTACGAAGCGGTAATGGGAATGAATTTACTTGTCTCACTTCTTATTTTTTTACCAATGGCATTATTCATCAAACATCGACCATTGACACCCCTCAACAAAATGGTAGGGTCAAACGGAAACATCGCCATATACTTAATGTCGCACGGGCCCTTTTATTCCAAGCCAATCTACCAATTTGTTTTTGGGGAGAATGTGTTTTAAGTGCTGTTTATTTGATTAATCGAACCCCTACTTCTTTACTTGATGGAAAGACTCCGTACGAAATGTTATTTCATAAACCACCTCCCATGACTAATCTTCGAATTTTTGGTTGTCTTTGTTACGCTAAAAATGTCAATCGATCCTGGGACAAGTTTGCTACCCGTAGTTGTAAATGTGTCTTCTTGGGCTACCCGTTTGCAAAAAAACATAGAAAGTTTATGATTTACATACCGGTGATTATTTCGAGTCACGTGATGTCATTTTTCTTGAAAAAGAATTTCCTTTTCTTACAATTAATTTAAATAAAACCCGCGACAATCTCTTTGTCAGAGATAGTGACTTAACCCCTACAGACTCTTTGTTTTTTACCTCACCCACGAACAACACTTTTACCTCACCTCCTCCTCAACCCGACTCCACCTATAACCCACCTCCGAAAGACACGATTGACACGACTATCACCACTACACATGACCAGACTTCCATTGACACAACCACCTCTACCACGACTCAGCCTGAACCACGGACAACTGACCCGACTATAGACGAAACAACCCAACTCCCTTCCCAACCCGAACCCATGGGCAAGGGACATCGACCAAAAATCCCGAGCACTCGCCTCAAAGAATTCGCACTTGAAACTACACGTCCCTCACACCATACTCTCACCGCATCTTCATCTCCCTCAGGTACAGAATTTCCGATATCTCACTTTGTCGATTCTAGCAAATTTACTCCTAACCACCTAGTTTTCTTGTCGGCCGTGACTCAGGGTCACGAGCCTAGTTATTATAATGATGCCGTGCAGGATCCACATTGGCATGATGCAATGAAAACCGAAATCAATGCTCTTGAAAGAAACAAGACATGGACAATTGAGGACCTTCCACCAAACAAAAAGGCAATCGGATGCAAATGGGTCTACAAGATAAAATATAATGGTGATGGTTCCATTGAACGATATAAGGCTCGCTTGGTGGTTATGGGAAATCGACAAGTCGAGGGCGTGGATTATAACGAAACCTTTGCTCCGACCATTTAGCTTGTGACCGTACGAACTCTTCTTGCTATTACGGCTGCCAAGAATTGGTTTTTACACCAAATGGATGGCCATAACGCCTTCTTACATGGCGATCTTAAAGAAGAGGTATATATGAAACCAATGCACCTCCCGGGTTTAAATCAACGAACAACAACAAAGTGTGTCGCCTTCGTAAATCACTATACGGTCTAAAGCAAGCCCTGCATTGTTGGTACGCAAAGCTTGCCTCCGCTCTTTTTAAATACGAATTATTCCAGCATTGTCCATATGATCACTTCGTGTTTTCCCTTAAACAAGACGGTATCAAAGTCCATGTCCTTATTTACATGGACGACCTCGTAATCTGTGGCAATAATTCCACCTTGATAGATCGTTTTAAAGCGTAACTCGGTGACTGTTTCCACATGAAAGATTTGGGACGTCTGAAGTATTTTCTCAGGTTGGAAATAGCACGTAACAAGTCTGGTATTTTCATCTCTCAACGCAAATATGCCCTTGACATACTATCCGAAACTAGCCTCCTTGCCTCCAAACCAGCCTCGGTTCCCATGGAACCCAATCACCGTCTTGCTCTAGCTGAAGCTTCCTTACTCGACGATCCGCAACCTTATAGACGTCTTGTTGGGCAGTTGGTTTATCTAACGATCACTAGATCCGAGCTTACCTACTCCGTTCATATCCTTGCCCGATTCATGAATGCCCCCACGGTGGAACACTGGCATGCTGCCCTTCAGGTTGTGCGCTACCTTAAAACTAATCCCGAACAAGGTCTGCTTCTTCGCTTCGCCTCTAATTTAATTATTACTCCGAGCCTATTGTGATGCGGATTGGGCTAGCTGCCCCACGAGTCGAAGGTCACTCTCCGCATACCTTGTTTTCTTAAGTGACTCACCAATCTCATGGAAAACTAAGCAACAACATGCCATCTCACGTTCCTCCGCTAGGGCCGAATAGCGAGCAATGGCATATACCACATGTGAGCTTAAATGGCTCAAGGGACTACTTAGGTTTCTAGGCATTCTTCACGATGACCCTATCGATCTTCTATGTGATAGCAAAGCCGCTCTCTACATTGCAAAAAATCCTGTTTTCCATGAACGCACTAAACACATTGAAGTCAACTGTCATTTCATTCGCGATGAACTACTTAAAGGTACCATCAAAACGAGCTATGTCCATATCAAAAGCCAACTCGCTGACATACTCACTAAGGCACTAGGACGTACTTCATTCGACGCATGACTCTCCAAGTTGGGCGTCTCGACTCTCCATGCTCCAACTTAGGGGGGTATTATGAAGTCAACTGCTCCACAATCCTAAGAGCAATTGGACACAATGTCCACAAAGAGGCAACATATCATTTGCCAATATTCTCGTTTATATTATAGTTGTTGCAAATCTTTCCCGTAAATAACAAGTATAATAACATGTTGTTGCCAATTTATTTGAGCATTTCCATCAAACAATGGATACAAACCAAGTAGCACAATACTTGACTATACAAATATAAAATAGAGGAGTGAGTTTGAGATTAGCGGTGGTTCAAGCAAATCCCATAATATTTTATTTAAGTAAGCCAACGAACACTTTAAAGTTCTTTCAATAACAAATGTACACGTCAAATACTTGCTCTATCCAGGTCAAGTCTTTATGCTAGTTTTTGGCACAAAGGAAAAAAAAGGAGAAAAAAAAATAAAATAAAGGGAAAGAGTAACTTGGACTTCAAAGCAGAAATGTAACAAAATGACTCAGACACCGAAATAAGGAAAATAGATCAGGGAAGTATAATCTCTAAACAAATTAACATAGATCCATAACGATTGATCAAGTTACAAAAACATGAAGCCACTTTATATTAAGTCCACATTCAACCAAGGTTGTCTAGTCTAATCTATAGTTGGTTCGGAATGCTAATATAGAATACACATTTAGTACAATTTTAACACAATGGATGTTAACAAAATATCGTAACATGTAGCAATACAAATACAAAATAGGTGTGAAGCAATTCACTAAGGTTCTAGCGAATCCCCACATATGCTTTACGTGAGCCCACAAACACTCAGAAAGGTCTTTCCAAAAAAATGTACAAGTCAAATACAGTACATCTGTACATACATATATAGCAAACAATTTTGGTCCTAGAACGTTTGAATAATGGAATTATAAAGATGACAATCGGAATATTAAAATGAAGAGTAAACAGAAGTAAGCAAAAGACGCAAAAAAAACTAAAAACATTCCAAACAAGAATTGGAAACGTGTTTAGATAGGGAATATATGAGTAAACGAAAATCAATAGGAAAAAATATTTCATACAAAACAGTGGAAAGATAACAAGCAAATGGTTTATTGCTGAAAGGGTTATGTTCACTGTCCTACGGATTTACCCGCTTAAGTCTATGTATTCGATATGTCTTGCTAGAGGTCGATGTCGGGTTGACATGTAAATAAGTTACGTATCTAGTAGTCTTAAGTGGGCCCATTGGGTCACACACAATGTGTACGGGATATTATTAATATATCGGTATATTAATATATCGGGTCAGTAGTAATACGACTCAGCTGTGTTATCGGGTTATGGTAATCAGAGTTATAGTAATAATCTAGTTATGGTAATTAGAGTTATTGTGATAATCTAATTATACCAATTAGAGTTATAGAATAACTTCTAGGTTAAGTAGGTAACCTAGCTCTCCTATATAAGAAGGTTCATATGATAAACCAAATCATACAATTTTCTGATTATTGATTCATATATTATTAGAGAGAATTTTGTGACACTGTCTCACAAAACCCTTATACAAGCATATACACCGCAGTTTCGTACCTGTGTGGATACCAAAGGAGGCATCACATCTAGGTTGCTTTATTCTGCCCATGGGGAATTATATATATATATACTGGGTTATTATACTTCTTATTGTTCTTATTAATACGCTCTTTCGCTACTAATAAGGTATGACCGTTATCCCTCTACTTTTGTCTTTTCGGTTAACACTCGTAACAGGTCCTTGGCTTAAAGAGTTGTAACCCTACAGTGGTATCAGAACCTCTGTTATGTAGGATTAATCAAATTGACCTGAATCTATGTCTCATAATTGGTTATGAGGGATTCAATTGCGCGTGTTAATTTGTTTTATGAGAACTGTTCTCGATTCACATGCTATCGTCTGAATTAGTCGCTTGATAGATGTTGCTATATGTTGATACATGTTGCTTATTTGCATAATATACTGTTGCTATCTGTAGACACCCGCATTTTGACTGCCAGGTGTCTATGGTAGTTTCCAAAAAACACCCGATGATGATCGGACGCTAACATGTTCTAACGCGCTCGGATACGGGCTCGAAATCAATAATGTCCGGCATGGGCTTTTAACGGGATACAAATCTCACAAAACCAACCTCAAATTCAGGCCCAGTGGGTCGTTCCGAGCAAAATGAGACTAATTTGGGTCAAAACCGACACCAAAAATAATTCCCGTCTTTTAGCGATCGGGTCAAAACTCGGTCAAGACAAACCCGGCACAAAAAGCGACCTGATACGTTCGAAATCAGCCAAGATCAGCCAAATCAACCCAAATTAATGCCAAATCAATCACAATCAATCAAGAGCAAATCAAGGCAATCACGCCCAAAATAACCCGAGTGGAGCCTCACAAAAATGGTCCAGGTGCATCCGCGAGGGCACTCGACCGAGTGCACCCGCGCCACTCGGTCGAGTGACCCATGTGTCGGGGCTCCCTATAAATACCCGTCAACCTTTGACACAAAAAACAACTCTTTTACCTCCTACACAATCATCAACTCTTGGAACACTTTTCACCCCTCAAAAATTCAGCCAACCTTGCACTCATCTTACACCCTACACTTTGCAACACCATTCTCGACATCACAATACACACGAAACCGAGCCATACATACACACCATCAACTCCTCCTACATATCTCGACGTTCCCGTGCCATTGCCGCCGTTTGACGAACCGTATCCCGAGAAGCAAGAACATGTAGGTTGAGGATGTGACAATTCAATACCGACTTTTCCTTCTTCATCCTTTTTCTCGATCTTTTATGTATATTTATATTTATGCTTATAGTATTATATTTAGTCGATAGTAACGACATTACTAACATCTAACATTTATTCCTTGCATCTAACATCTAACGCTAACATTTTACTTATCGCATTTTAATTATCGTTATGTACATTTTATTATAATATTATGTACCGCATATGTATACATATATATTTTTACGCAATAATTTCAAAACTCGGACCCAAACACGTTTAATTACGATGATCATTTTTATGGTTCGTTTATTAACACGATCCCGATCATTCGTAGTTGAACGCGTATACATCCATTTCTGCGATCAGTACGGAACCCGTTGATACGAAAATCGACATCTCATAATCCGTAAGGATTAATTTCGATGTCGTGACGTAGAGGGACACAATTTTGTCACTAATCAAAATTTTCAAACTAATAAACGTTTTTATAAAATTGCGGTGACGGTACTATAGTCATATAAAACATGACTATAATACCGAAAAACTGAGTTAAACTTGAATCGTCAATATTTTTATTTAACTCGGCCAACCATCGATTTGAAACGCATAAAATCACAAGAGTCATAACTCGTACAGGTGCCACTCGGCCGAGTACACCTGCTACTCGACCGAATAGCACCCCAAATCGTGGGCAGAAACCTTTTTTAAGGACACACTCGACCGAGTCAGCCCCGACTCGATCGAGTGGGTCCTGTAGCCCAGAAACCCGAGGGCTCTTTTTATAGCATTCGACCCTCGTCTTTTTAAAAGCGACCTAGTCGTCACGTGTAAAGTCAATCACGTGATTTCCTTTTTAAAATACATGCATGTCATTGCACATAAACAATTTTGATCGACGGTCTCACTATTAATTTTGCGTTGACGACTCCGTAGTCGTATCCGACGCATAATTAATTTAGACCCCAATTTATCGACATGATAAATTGGGACAAGGCATCGGGATTTAGGATCGGGCTAGCACCACGCCTAGGTCCTATATCCCCGTCCTTCAGTTAGTACATAAAATAATATGTATTTAATTGAAGTTAGTCCATTTACACAATTCACGGTCTAGTTTATACACGGGTCCGTTTGTAATTATTGCTCGTCATTTCGATTACATATATTTTGGCTATTATGTTCTATTGTTCATCGTATTGTGAATTCCGGGTTGTATTCCACCCGTGTAACTTGTAACCGATTTATTTTGCTTTGCTTTATTTATTTGCGTTTTACCGCTTTTAAATGAACCCTCGCATGCTAAATCACTTCGACAATAACATAGATGCTTTAAATTGACGTAGCTCACATTTAATTCGCATGCTTAGCTAAAACGCTGTTTGCATATCATTTCACCGAATCACTAACTCGCATATTAGAAAGTCAAACGATGTCTTAGTAGAGGCCGCTAAGTGCGGGCGGGGTTGGGTGTCCTTAGTGGGCTTCCCAACACGTACCCTCACCCTTTACTCAGAACCTCAGTTTCCGGATGCCCGGAACCGTTGGCGCACGAGAGTCATTCTTTACACGATTACCGGTATAGATGGTATCGGTGTCGCAATGCAAAGGGACGAGCCCAATAAACTCTAAAACCGAGATGGGCCATACTTTGTGTATGGTCCATAGCGATATAGAGTGGGCTCGAACGGTTCCGAATAACCATAAAATTCGGTGGCGACTCCATTTCGACTTAAATTTCAATTCGATCCATTCTCATATGGAGGTGCATTCGCCTACCCAAAACCCGCGCGTGGCCGCGTCGGGGTGGACCTACGTCATGTCCACACTATCGTATACTGTTGATACATGTTGCTATATGTTGATATATGTTATTTATTTGCATAATATGCTGTCGTATACTGTTGCTTAACCTTTATTATTGCATGATGTCATCATGATGATTTCTTCTCTGATTGTCTGAGAAATTTTGTTTGCTTATGCAAGTTGTTTCCACTCCTCACTCTGTATGTTTGTAATACCTTGATTATTATTTTGTTCTAATCAATGTAGTTGATTATAAAACAGTGAGTTTGCACGATCACTTCAAGATAATAATCCGAAAACGTATCACTTCATATGCCACTAGTCTAGTTTGTTTTATCGGTTATGTGTAAGGGTATTTAAATTTGTGAATTTAAATTGTTAAATTATGAAATTTATTTTAAATTTAAGATATAATATAGATTATGTTTTAATTTTATTGACCCATCATAATCCTCGATTTCCTTGTTGGCGATGAGGCTAATAAGATTGGTCAAGATTCGATTGAAATTGAGAAATTAAAATTACTAGAATTTTTATTAAACGATGAGTCCTAATATGATTAGGACAAGACACGATTTTTTGTATAACGGAGGAATTAATGGAATTTGGTTAGTTTTACATGTTGTATATTAATTTCATTCGGGTTCCTTATAAAAACCTTGTTCTATACACGATAATAATGGCATATTATGTCATATGATTCATGAATGTTTATTTTATGAGACTTGTGTGCTTAGAACTAATAGGTCGCCTTGTTAGATGACATAGAAACATTGTTAGGACCCATAATACAATTATTCTCTCGTAAATATTTAAGTACTGCCTTTCCAGAATTAACCACTACAATAATTTCATATCATTGGTTAAATTGACTGCCTAAGCGGTGCTTTGTCGATTTGTGTGGACTGAGTAGGTGGGTAACGGTTACCCACAGGTTTAGTTTGGTTTTCTTAAAAATTGCTATCAAGTCGGACTTGGGCTTTGAGGCAAATAATTGGTTTTATATGATGACTTATACCGACAAACTAAGAATTACATGGTATGTAATCGACAAATATTTATCTACCTTTACTTTTGGAGTTTGAGCAGTGAGCCCAAGTTCACTTAAGTGACAAAAGGTTTAGGATCTTGGAATATTATGTGAATTTGAGGGTAGTTTTCATAATTTGTCTTTAAATTGTTTAAGATTTGTTGCATTTTCAGCATATTAATTAGTCTGCATTTATTTATTTATTGTAGATATGTCATCGTCAAACAATTTTTCGCTCCGTTCAATGCTTGAGAAAGAAAAATTGAAAGGTTCAAATTTTCTGGAATAGTACCGCTCTTTGAGAATTGTTCTCAAACATGAGAGAAAGGAATATGTCCTTGAGAAGGAACTTCCTTTAGAACTTGATTCTGATGCTGCGTATGATATAAAGATATCATACATCACTCATGAGAAAGATAATACTGACATCTGTTGTCTCATACTGCGACTATGAATTCTGAGCTTCAGAAGCAATATGAAAACACTGAGTCGGCATATGAGATTATTGAGAACCTGAAATCAATGTTTCAGAAGCAGGCTAGGACTGAGAGGTATAATACTGTCGTTGCACTATTTAATTGCAAAATGGGTGACAAAGACCCGCTCAGCCCGCATGTCATGAATATGATGGGTTATTTTGATAACCTTGATCGTCTTGGTGCGGGGTTTGAATACCAAATGCAGACATATATTTTACTTCAATCCTTATCATCTATCTGGAAGGATTTTTTGATGAACTTTAACATGCATGATCTAAAGAGATCAATGCAAGAGTTGCACGCAATGCTTAAGACGGCTGAACCAAATGTCAGGAAGGGTCTAACCCCTGAAGTACTTATGGTACAAAAGGGAAAGGGTTTCAAAGGCAAAAACAAAGGAAAGGCGGTTAAGGCAAACGTTGCTAAGGCCAAGCCGAAGTCTAAGAATTTGCCTAAGAAATCTGATGAGGACCTTTGTCACTACTGTAGTAAAAAGGGGCATTGGAAGAGAAACTGTCCAAAATACCTAGAAGACAAGAAGAATGGGAATGTTGCTTCCACCCCTTCAGATATTAATGTTATATTGGTAAATGTTACTACTAGTTGCTCTACATCATGGGTATTTGATACTGGATGTGGTTCTCATATTTGCTGTAATGTACAAGGATTGAGAGACGTGAAGGCTCTGACAAAAGGTGAAGTGGACCTGCGCGTAGGCAATGGAGCAAGAGTTGCTGCTTTAGCTGTAGGAACATTTCATTTAGAGTTGCCAAGTGGCTTAATTTTAGAACTAAATAATTGTTATCATGTACCTGCCATTAGCAGGTATATTTTTTCCGTTTCTTGTTTGTACATGAAAGGTTTCGATATTTCAATAAAGAACACATGTTGTTCCATTTCACGTAATGGTATTGTGTATTGTCAAGCTTTCATTTTTGATGACTTATATGTTCTTGATTCACCTAAACAACTATATAATATTAATAATGCAACGAGGTTGAAATCTGAGGATTCTAATCCTGCTTACTTGTGGCATTGTCGTTTGGGTCATATAAATGAGAAACGCATACAAAAGCTCCATAAGGATGGACTTTTAGATCAGTATGATTATGAATCATATGATATATGCAAATCTTGTTTGCTTGGCAAGATGACTAAGTCGTCTTTCACTGGATACAATGAAAGGACGTCTGACTTATTGGGGCTAATACATTCGGATGTATGTGGTCCAATAAGTACCATAGCTTGGGGAGGATTTTCATACTTCATTACATTTAATGATGATTTCAGTAGATATGGTTATGTGTACCTGATGAGGCAGAAATCGGAATCATTTGAAAATTTCAAAGAATTCCAAAATGAAGTACATAATCAACTAGGCAAGACAATTAAAGCCCTTCGATCGGATCGAGGTGGTGAATATTTGAGTCATGATTTCAATGATCATCTTATGAGCAGTGGAATTGTTTCACAACTCACTCCACCTAGAACACCACAATGGAATGGTGTGTCTGAGAGGAGAAATCAAACCTTACTAGATATGGTTCGAACTATGATGAGTTATGCAGACCTTCCTATATCCTACTGGGGCTATGCGCTCGAAACTTCTGCTTTTACACTTAATAGGTGTGCATCTAAGTCACTTGAAAAGACACCACATGAGATGTGGACAGGAAAGGTTCCTAGTTTGTCTTTCATGAAAATTTGGGGTTTCTAAGCTTATGTTAGGAAATTGATTCCTGAAAAGCTAGGACCTAAATCTGACAAATGCATTTTTGTTGGTTATCCAAAGGAAACTAGAGACTATTACTTCTACAATCCTACTGAGAACAAAGTGTTTGTTTCTCGGAATGGAGTCTTCTTGGAAAAAGAGTTCATTTCCAAAAGGAGTAGTGGGAGTAAGGTTGATCTTGAAGAAGTTCGGGATATTCAGGCATCCACAATTCCTAATGAGGAAGTTGAGGATGAGGAAGGGAATGTGCAAGATGTTGCGATCCCACCACTTGAAGAAGAACCTACGCATGTTTCTAATGATTTTGTCCCTCGTAAGTCTGTAAGACCTAACCTTGCGCAGACTCCGGCTAGGTATCGTCATGATTTATACTTGATAGAAAATGATGAACCTGAAACCTACAAAGAGGCAGTGAAGGGACCAGACTCTGAGAAATGGCTTGAGGCCATGAAGTCCGAAATGGATTCCATGTACCATAACAAAGTATGGACTTTGATAAACGCACCCGAAGGTGTCAAAACCATCGAGTGCAAATGGGTCTTTAAGAACAAGATTGACATGGATGGACATGTTAAAGTATATAAAGCTCGCTTGGTGGCTAAAGGTTTCAAGTAAACTCAAGGTATCGACTATGATGAAACTTACTCACCATTAGCGATGCTTAAATCCATTAAGATTCTCTTAGCAATTACAGCTTTTCATGATTATGAAATTTGGCAAATGGATGTGAAAACAGCTGTCCTTACCGAGAATCTATAGGAGGATGTGTACATGACACAACCCAAGGGTTTCATATCAAAGGATGCTAAGAAAATATGCAAACTTCACCGTTCCATTTATGGACTGAAGCAAGCATCTCAGAGTTGGAATCTTCGTTTTGATGAGGCAGTTAAAGCCTTTTAGCTTCTGTAAAAACGAAGTTGAGCCTTGTGTGTATAAGAAAGTTAATGGGAGTGCAATAGCAATTTTGGTTCTATATGTCGATGACATACTCCTAATTGGAAATAACGTTCCATTGTTACAATTCGTAAAAGGTTGGCTTGGAAGTTGTTTTTCCATGAAAGACATGGGTGAAGCAGCCTACATCTTAGGAATAGGAATCTATAGAGATAGATCAAAGAGGTTTATTGAACTTAGTCAAGGAACATATATTGATAAGATCCTTAAACGGTTCAATATGATGGATTCCAAAAGAGGGTTCTTACCATGTAACATGGTGTCAATCTAAGCAAGAGTCAGTGTCCCTCGAAACTTGATGAGCTAGAACGCATGAGTAAGATTCCCTATGCCTTGGCCATAGGATCCATCATGTATGCCATGCTGTGTACTCGTCCGGATGTAGTTTGTGCTCTAGGCTGTTTTCCTCGCCTTCCTCTGGATATTCCTGGCGGCGGTTCGCTTCGTGCCACCAGCTCCATCCACTTCTTCAAAGTGAAGCTGCCTGGGGGTCGTTGCGATCCTGCCTATCAGGTCCTCTGGGGTGAACTCCTGGTTGAGCACGACCGAGAAGAAGACAGCGGTCTGCGCAATCTGGGCAGGGGTGAGGTTCAGACTAGGCCTCTGATAGCTGACCTGCCCGGCTGCGACTTTAGTTTCTCCATGAGGCGCTCCTTGAAGGCTTGCTCGCCTTACCCCTGGGATTGTTGCAGCAGGTGTCATCCCAGGTGTAGGCATGCCATACAGGGGGATCACCGGTGGCACCGTCGGACCCGCCCCATAATTGGCTTCTACGATTTCAGGCATTTTGTTTTTATTGCGGTTGATTTTTTGTGGGTAACTCGTGAGCACAACCGAATTCTCCCCACAGACGGCGCCAAACTGTACCGGTATGGAAGCGGTTGACCCGAATCGGATCCGGGTCTCTAATATTCGATGTTCGTTGTTCTAGCAATGATGGCTAAATCCTTCAAGTCTCTCCTTTCTTTCACTCCACTGATCGGACCTTCCCGACGGAGTTGGTCTGCTCCCTGCACAGAGAACACACAGGGCCCCGGAAGTGTCCGGGGGAACCCTCTCCGATGCCTAATGATGGTGGGGATTTTGTCGTGGATCCCCACCGATCAATAAAAAACCACTTAATCCTAGTGGGTAGCTAGGGCAAGTCGGGTCGAATCCACGGGGACGGTAAGAGGCGTCTAGACTAAGGTCACCTAAAAACGAGACTAAGTCAACGAGCTAAACTAAACTAGAGTAATAGGAAGGGGAAGAAGGCTAAGACTATGGCTAAGGAGACGGAGAAAACAAACAAGGAAAACGGGCTAGGATTAGGTCGGGTTCATGGGGCAACGGAATGGTCAAGGAAGAGCTAGGGTAAAGGGATAGTCGGGTAATCTAGGTGTGGTCCGGGCTCTCGCTACTTAGACCAACCTAGAGGTTCCACCTAAAACCCATCTTGGCGACACACATGACAAACGGGGCTACTAGCGTGTTATCGTGGCCTAGGTCACATCCGGGCTCTCGCTACTTAGACCGACCTAGTGGTCGTCCTCACCGGACTCTCGCTACTTAGTGAGAGAACCAAACCCACAAGCAAAATATCACCCACAAGAGAAAAGGCAAGAAAAACAAGTATTTGCAACTACTAGTCACTCAAGCATTTCAACAAACATGTAATATGCATCAAACCAAGAGGAAACCCAAATCTTCCACCAACATCTCCAACAAACCCTTAATCATCCAATTAACACCCTAATCACCCTACTAACCCTAGCAAGAATCTACTCAAACATAATCAAACTACAACTAACAAGAACAAGAGGAATCAACACAAACAATAAAACATTCATAATGAAACTAGTGAAAACAATGAACTATGAACAATATAATGAACAAAGATTAAACCTTGGATGAACAAACAAGATTAAGAGTAAACAAGGATGAGAAATATTATACCAACTACTAAGGATGGAAAGAAGAACACTTGCATAGAAGAAAACCCAAACAATTCCACCAAGGTTGTCAAGCTTGATAGATTCTTCAAGAGATCCAATAATACAAGAGTAAAACTAGGATTAACGACTAATTACTGACTAATCTACTCTAATCTAAGTTAATCTAACCTAAAATAGTCTAGGGTTTAGTGGGAAGTGAAGAACATAACATAGGAATACAAGAGGAAGGGTATATATAGGGTTTCAAGTGGAGAGGAGATGAAACAAAGCATTCACGGGCTGTATCTGACCCTTCCTGGCTGGGAAGGATTGGTCCCGGTCGGGAAGGACCGGTCCCGGTCGGGAAGGACCCCTTCCTGGTCGGGAAGGACCGAACACAGCAGCTCCTCTTTTGTGCACTTCATCCCGGACGGGTTGAGGCCATACCCGTCGGGGATGAGTCTTGTAGGCCTCCAATATGATCTTTTTGGTCCCTCCTTGCCTCTCATGGGTTTCTCATCGATTCTCGGGACTCGGGATCGGGTCTCGGAGACTCGGGATTGGGTCCCAAAGTCTCGGGGTCGAATCCAAGGCATCGAGTGATCGTTCCTTCACTTCGTTGGCTCCAAAAAGTGTATGTATTGAGTCGGAATCGCTCCAACTCTTCACGAATGGTCTCGGGAACCTGAAACGAGCTAGAGGAAGCATAAGTAGCCCATAAATCGCTCCCAAGGAGCGATTCCACAAGGAAAATGGGACCAAAACACTACGAAATTGGCACTACAAACTACACTTATCAACTCCCCCACACTTAACCCTTACTCGCCCTCGAGTAAGCACATACTAACTACTAAACTAGCCGAGTGGGTATTAGCGCACCCTACGCCCTTTCAACTCACGGGAGTACACTTTGAGGGAAAAGTGCACTCCGCAAGGCAAGTGGGGTCTTGCGACAAAACTGTGGATGCAACCGGACACAAAACACATAAACAAACAAACACACAATCAAACACACAATCAAACACACAAAAGGTTGCACCCAAAGAGAAACAAATACCGCTTCCCTCTAAAAAACGGTGAAAGAAGCACAGGTTTAGGACTCAAGGCAAGTGACAACGTTCCCAAGCTAGCAATACAAACCAAAATGGACAAAACCCTAATAGTATGACGACAAAGCAATAAAAACGTTGGTAACTTACCTCGGTTCCTCCTAACCTTCTAAGAACGTACCATGGGACGATCGGCGGGATGGAAAAAAGGATGAACCACGGTGTTAGTCGACACTGTAGGTAAGTGAGACCCCTCCCCCTTTAGCAATGAGCCAAGAGGGTCGTCCCATGTCCGAAACCGCCTAACTAGTCCAAGTAAAAAGGTGGAAATATGCAAAAATGAGGGAAGACCGACCATTACCGCTATCATCCTTCCTAGGGACTCGGTCCTTTGGTAGGCTCTTCACGGTAATAGTCGGTAAAAAGCTTATTTTGTGAGGTGTGAGGTTTCTATTTTTGTGAGACGATTTTCTTTTGGCATTTTCCTCTTCTTTTGCATTTTTGCTTTGTTTTGCCATGCCATTTCTTTTTCTTCTTTTCTATTTTCTTTTTGGCTTTTGTGCCTTTTCTTTTTCTTCATTCTTTTCTTTCTTTCATTTTTCTTTCTTTTCTTTTCTTTGCCCTTTTTGGCAAGATTTGGCCTTTTTGGCATTTCTTGACAATTTAGAAAGAGAGAAATCAACAAGTTGCAAATTATTGTGTGGAAATGTGTAGGAGGTAGGTGAATGGGAGAGTCGGGGAGCGTCCTTCCCTTCAAACCCACAAAAAGGGGAAAACTTGGACTACTCAAACAAATTCGAACATGGTCACCTAAGGGACGGGACTCGGCAACCAAGGCCTTTTCACACCGTGGGTGGTCAAAATGGTCAAAATGCAAATCCCGTAGTAAATCCCTAGTAATCTAGGTGGACTCAAGGTAAGAAACCAACGAAATCATTGATTTAGGGTCATTCTACTAGACTAAAGTCCAAGACTCGATTTATACCACTAGGAAGGGAAAGTAAACACTTGCACACTAGCCTCTAAACCGGGTTTTCGAAAACCTTTTTAAACACACAAGACACACTAACACAACACAAAACGAAGACACGACGAAAACGAAAGAAAAAGAGATAAAAGGGCACAAAACAAAAACAAACAAAACAAACAAACAAACAACACAAACACCACCCCGAGCTTCCAAACAAGCCACCAAATCAACCACAAGCATTACAGAGCTCCACCCGAGCACACCAAATAACAAACCTTCTCCAAACTTCACAAGAAATAAAGAGGGAAAGGGATAGAAGATGTTACCGGATGTCTTGATAGCTTTCCAAAACTAACGGTGATTCAAGCAACCTATAAGGACAAGGGAGGCAAAACACACACAACAAAACAAATATACGACACAAAAGGAAAACACACAAAAGGAAAATCTTTTTGATTTTTATGAAAAAATTTCAAATTTTTAGGATTTTTTAAAGATTTTTAGAAAAACTACGAAAATAAAACTAACTACGATAGAATATCGCTCCCCCACACTTAAGCCGAGCAATGTCCTCATGCTCGATCGTAGTGCATGGGAGCACAAAAGAAAAGAAAAGAAACTACGAAAATAAAGCTAAAAATCAAAAAGAAAATTGGAGAAAAGGGTAGAATGTGTCCGGCCGGAGTGTAGTCAAGTCACCATGGGCCAAGACAAGAAAAGATATGGATGGGGGAAGAAATAAAAAGAACGAAATAAAAGGAAATGGGAGGGGAGGACTAGGTGTAATCAAGTCACCTAGCCCGGATTCCGACCAAATCCGACTAAATCCTAAAAAAGGGTGAAAACCTTGTAAAATTTGGATTTTTCGATTGACTCTCGACGTAGTCACGTCATCGAGAGTCGGGAGCAACCATACTAAGGCCTCGAAGGCCACCAAGACACCATGACTCAAGGGAAAGGGGGGCAAACAAGAGAAAACAAGCAATAATAGACGGAAAAGAAAGGATAGTTGCCGTACCCATCGGTTAGCAACTCACTCGCTCCATCGTCTCAATGGTCAATATAAGCACTTTGCTTGTCGTCATCAAAGTCATCCCGCTTCCAACTTGAAAGTATTCCATGGTTGAGGTAGTAATGGTGTGAGGGGGTGAGATTTGATGTGGGGCTCGGTGTAAAGTGAAGAGGAAATGAAGTGATGGAATGTAAATAAAGCGTAAGGGTCGTATGATAGGAACAAGGAGAAGAAGGGAGGTTGGGAGGGGGTGTACAATGGTTGGGTGGACTCAAATGACAAAGAAGAGGCACAAGGGGGAGTAGGGGGCCATCCTGGTCGGGATGGATGGTCCCGGTCGGGATGACATACCCGTCCCGGTCGGGAAGCTCCCGTCCCGATCGGGATGGCACTCCAGTAAACCCAAAATATGGTACCTTCATCCCGATCGGGATGGAGCCTTCCCGGTCAGAATGCTTCACCCTTCCCGGTCGGGATGACTTCTTCGTTGCTTCCAAAACCCCAAAAGTTATTCAAAGCTTCAAAAACCCGTTCCCTTGCTCACAATCCATGCTCTATCGATAACCATTCCTCCCTAGTAGTCATCTTCACTTCACCTATCACAATAAACTCAAACACAACATCAAATTCTCTCCCTCACAATGCTCATCAACAATCCGAATAACAAGAATATCACAAAACAAAGAGTCCTAAGAATAAAATCACAATAAACACAATCACAAACACAAAGCTAAAGAGAAGAGAGGTAGGGGAATGTACAACATGACGGTTCTTTAGGAACTCCGTCAAACCGAGGCTGGTGGACTCTCATTCTTCAACCATAGCCCTCAAGGGCATGGAAAAGCAAGTCGAACGCACTACCGACATCATAGAGGCGGCCCAAAGAGTGCTCGAGCCAAGCAATCCTCCACGGCCTCCAAGAAGGAGGCAAGAAGTAGTAATCCAACGACCCAACGTCATCTTGCATGTCGTCTCCGGGGTCTATCCATCCTACAAGCCTTACCGATATCTTCCTCCCTAAGCATCGTCTCCTAGCACAACCAAAGCTCAAAATTCTAGCACAAGTGTCGAAAGGGAGCTTAACCCTCTTCTTATCGTCAAGCAAACCCAAGTCATCAACAAGTTCCGGCCCATTATCTTCCAATCCTAAAGCATCGTTCTTCCCCACATCATCAATAAGAAGAGATTTGAAACTCAAGCAAGCGGTTTCAACCTCCTCTAAACCAAGATCCAAATTACATACAAGGGGTTCACAATGTTTCATTGGATTGTCACATATGGGCGACTTGATTTCTTCATTCATGTCCCATGACTTCACAACACTTATCACCTCACTCAACTCATCCCAAAGTTCAAAATCCTCCACAATAGTCTCGCAAGAAGCGGCATGAAGCTCAAGAGGAGGGCAAGCGGTGGGGATTGAAGGTTCAACAAGTATAGAGGGGGTAGACTCTTGACTCTCCTCTATTATATCGGTGTTTTCATCAGTGGAACTCTTCAAATTCCCACTATCCTCACCCAATTCTTCACCAAAAACTCCTCCATCGAGGATTATCTCCTCTTTCTCCTCTTCCAAAGAAATCTCGCTACCAAAAGGACCATCATCGGCGGCTTCGTGATTAGGTTGCTCCCTTTGCTCAAGTGAGAACCCTTCATCGAGTTGCGATGTTTGGGATAAAAGCATTACGGTTTTCACCGATAACGCATTTAGTCGAGCATCTATTGCCTTGGTTTCCCTTCGATATTGGGCCAAGAATTCTTGCATTTGAATGGCCATTTCTTGTTGGCTCCTTTGAAATTGGAGAAATGATTGATATAACTCCAAGTTGGGCGTTCGGTGGTCATTGGGGTTTTGGAGTACTACTTGGTAGTGAGGTTGAGGTGGTTGGTGATACGGTGGGTTTTGGGGAAATTGGCTTCCATATCCTTGAAGCTCATACCCAGGGGTTTCTTGATTACCAAATGAAGCTTGGTGGTAGTTCGGAGACATCATGGCATAGTCCTGATTCATGGAGGAAGAGGAGTGGCTTGTGGTGGCTTCCATGGGTGCGGAGTTTAGATCAAACCTCATGCTCGCTCAAAATCTTGGCTTGTACCCGGTTGGAAACCTCTCAATCTAGCAACCGTTCGTTTATGCGTCTCTGAGTCGTAAGAAGAAGATGGTGACCACCTCTAGGCAAAAACTGTGGACTAGGAGAAAACGTGAGAAGTCTAGTGCTTTTTGGGCACTAGACAAGAGAGAAATAAACTCTACACACACAAGAAGCAAAAGAAAACAAAAAGAAAAAAAAGAAAACACAAAAACACAAGACAAAGTCAAGTAAATAGGCAAACAACGTCTAAACTAGCACCGTCCCCGGCAATGGCGCCAAATTGATGGTGGGGATTTTGTCATGGATCCCCACCGATCAATAAAAAACCAACTAATCCTAGTGGGTAGCTAGGGCAAGTCAGGTCAAATCCACGGGGACGGTAAGAGGCGTCTAGACTAAGGTCACCTAAAAACGAGACTAAGTCAACGAGCTAAACTAAACTAGAGTAATAGGAAGGGGAAGAAGGCTAAGACTATGGCTAAGGAGACGGAGAAAACAAACAAGGAAAACGGGCTAGGATTAGGTCGGGTTCAAGGGGCAACGGAATGGTCAAGGAAGAGCTAGGGTAAAGGGGTAGTCGGGTAATCTAGGTGTGGTCCGGGCTCTCGCTACTTAGACCAACCTAGAGGTTCCACCTAAAACCCATCTTGGCGATACACATGACAAACGGGGCTACTAGCGTGTTATCATGGCCTAGGTCGCATCCGGGCTCTCGCTACTTAGACCGACCTAGGGGTCGTCCTCACCGGGCTCTCGCTACTTAGTGAGGGAACCAAACCCACAAGCAAAATATCACCCACAAGAGAAAAGGCAAGAAAAACAAGTATTTGCAACTACTAGTCACTCAAGCATTTCAACAAACATGTAATATGCATCAAACCAAGAGGAAACCCAAATCTTCCACCAACATCTCCAACAAACTCTTAATCATCCAATTAACACCCTAATCACCCTACTAACCCTAGCAAGAATCTACTCAAACATAATCAAACTACAACTAACAAGAACAAGAGGAATCAACACAAACAATAAAACATGCATAATGAAACTAGTGAAAACAATGAACTATGAACAATATAATGAACAAAGATTAAAACTTGGATGAACAAACAAGATTAAGAGTAAACAAGGATGAGAAAGATTATACCAACTACTAAGGATGAAAAGAAGAACACTTGCATAGAAGAAAACCCAAACAATTCCACCAAGGTTGTCAAGCTTGATAGATTCTTCAAGAGATCCAATAATACAAGAGTAAAACTAGGATTAACGACTAATTACCGACTAATCTACTCTAATCTAAGCTAATCTAACCTAAAATAGTCTAGGGTTTAGTGGGAAGTGAAGAACATAACATAGGAATACAAGAGGAAGGGTATATATAGGGTTCCAAGTGGAGAGGAGATGAAACAAAGCATTCACGGGCTGTATCTGACCCTTCCCGGTCGGGAAGGATTGGTCCCGGTCGGGAAGGACCCCTTCCCGGTCGGGAAGGACCGAACACAGCAGCTCCTCTTTTGTGCACTTCATCCCGGACAGGTTGAGGCCATACCCGTCGGGGATGAGTCTTGTAGGCCTCCAATATGATCTTTTTGGTCCCTCCTTGCCTCTCATGGGTTTCTCATCGATTCTCGGGACTCGGGATCGGGTCTCGGAGACTCGGGATTGGGTCCCAAAGTCTCGGGGTCGAATCCAAGGCTTCGAGTGATCGTTCCTTCACTTCGTTGGCTCCAAAAAGTGTATTTATTGAGTCGGAATCGCTCCAACTCTTCACGAATGGTCACGGGAACCTGAAACAAGCTAGAGGAAGCATAAGTAGCCCATAAATCGCTCCCAAGGAGCGATTCCACAAGGAAAAAGGGACAAAAACACTACGAAATAGGCACTACAAACTACACTTATCACCTAAGTAAGCCCGTGAATAGCCTTGAGGAACCTCACTCGTGAGGAGTAAGGTGGCGGTTTTTAGAGTGAGAGTCTAGAGAGAGAAAATCCAACCCTTTGTATGTGGGAGGAAGGAAAGTATTTATACCTTCCTCCAAGAGAGAGAGAAAAGAGAAAGGAAGAGAGGGATATGGGTGGATGGTTGAGCGACATGTGGACTCACCTTGTCCACTCATTTCCCTTTACCTTAGGCAAAATGACGGATGCATCCCCGGTTCTCCCTTGGTCCTTCCTGGGTAGGGGCACCCAGGAAGCAGGCAGGGGGCTTGGTTACCCTGCTCGGCAGGCGGCAAGACCATGCCCGGCGGTTGAGCGATTAAGGCCACCTACTTGGAGGTTTTTCAATGATATTGCTGGGAGCTCTGCTGGGCAGGTCTTCCTCTGTTCTTGGGTCGGGCCAGCCTGGGGCCTAATTGACGGGCGACCCGTGGCTGGCTACCGACCCCCATCAATGATGACGATTGATGAATGCAAAATCTCATTACCAAATACGCAGTGTACTCCGTAACAGTCTGGTAACATCAACAAGGGTTGTTGCTCCTATCTGACCGAATAACAAAACTAAAGAGCTCACCACAATTCCAGGCAAATGGGAATGTTTTCTATTTCGACTTTCTCTTCTTTCCATTCTTACCAAATTTGTTTCCTTTTTCTTTGTTTGATGATTTGTTCTTGACGTAAGATTGTTGGGTTGCTTTACGCTGCCTTTGTTTACGAACTTGTTCCAGATCTTTGATTTCCGAAGGAAGATGTTCGTTCGGTATTCATCGTTGTTGCCTGCCTCCTTGGAATCTCTTGTTGAAGCGTCCTCCACCTACGATCAAGGACACTTTAAGTCAACAATGGAGAACAAAACCAAGTTTCTTGACTTCCGTCAAGATGAGCATAGCCCAATCCCATAGGTAATGTTTGATGTTAGCTCTTAGGTGACCTCAAGCTTAAAGTGTACCCACTCTGATACACAGCAACTTCAACGCTACTCCCTTCATCCCACTCCGATAAGTCAGGATCATAAGTCTTTTTCTATCATATAGGAAAAGGTTGTTGTTGCACAAAATGTGTAACTAAATTCAAAGTAATTGGATGATCGGTCGCTCATCACGACAAGGCATGGATTAAAAAAACATTTATCTACGAATTGCATTCCTTCATTTAATAAATACTTAAAGTGGGGTGTAAATATCAAGTCATTTCAAATCAGGTAGCTCTATGCAATAATTTTAAAATGAAAATCAAGAGTAGAAAACAGAATAATAATAATAATAATAAGAGTAAATTAGAAATTACTCCCTTCAAAAATGTCTTTATTAAAATTTACTCCCTTATTATTTTTTTTAATATTTTACCCTCAAAAAGATGAAAAATTTCAAAATTTACTTGTAAATCACTACTCCGACGAGTTAATCCGGTGAGTTTGAATTATTTTGCTTGTTTCCTATTTTTTATACCAAAAGTGCCCATTTCTTCTTCCTACCCTTCTTTCCTCCTTCCCTTATGCTCTCATTTAGTCTGCTAACTTGTATATAAAAAAAAGTTCCCACAATTGATTGATCAATGGATGCTCGAGTTTTGGATTTGGTGATTTTCGATTTGGGAATTTAGGGTTCTCCTGGAATTGGGATTGAAAGAGTTGGGAAAGTCAAAATGAGGATGAGGTGGGGTGGGGGAGGGGCGTACTATTAATGAAGGGCATTTCGGTCAGTAAAATCATAAACTCATCGGAATAGTGATTTGCAAGTAAATTTTGAAGTTTTGCATCTTTTTGGGTGTAAAATATTTAAAAAAATTCATAAGGGCGTAAATTTTAATAAACACATCTTTGAAAGGAGTAATTTCTAATTCACTCTAATAATAATATACAGTAATATGCAAGAAAATAAAATTTAACAGCTAGTCTTGATGAAGACCGTTTTACACTTATAACAGTCACTATAGTAATCATTAAATGAACCACATAACATGGATAGTTGTCTTAACCCTTTTTCCCTTGAGAAAGTCTAAAATGAGATGTTGTAATTAATGTCACTTGATACCAAAATCCTCAGAAGAACAAATAGACGAAATGAAATGTCAGACCTATATAAGATAAATTGAAAAGTATTATGAAGTCAACTACTCCACAATCCTAAGAGTCGTTGGACACAATATCCACAAAGAGGCAACATATCATTTGCCAATATTCTCGTTTATATTATAGTTGCAAATCTTTCCCGTAAATAACATGTATACTTGTTCTATATATAAACTTGTATATTTGTATGTCAACACAAGTTTTCCTCGAATAAATAATAATCATATAATTTTCCCATATCGAAATCGTAATATGGTATCGAGCTAGGTCATTTTTTTCGCTTTCTTCTCTGTTCTTATTCCTTCCCCTGTTCTCTTTATACGGAAAAAAAGCTCGCAATGACGAACTCCGATTCCAATCAAATCATCGATCCGACTAAAACACACTCTTATTCCCTAGTGCACGTTGAAAATCCGGGTTCTAACATCACTCAAATTGCTTTCAATGGAAATAACAATGATGAATGGTCGCGTGCCTTCCAACTCACTCTTCTCGCAAAAAAAAAGATCGGATATATCGATGGGAACATTTCTAAGTCCGCCCTTACAGTGACTGATTTCAAATCTTGGAGGTCCACCAACGCCTTGGTGACCTCTTGGATTTTTAACTCGCTCGAACCCTCAACTTGAAAGACGATCTCATACCGCCCCGAAGCGAAACATGTATGGACTAATATTAAGACTCAACTTTGTCAAAACAATGATGCTCGTATTTATCAATTGCACGCAGATCTAATTGCGTGTCGACAAGCCCCAACCGAATCTCTCATGGCATATTATGGTCGTATTACGATAATTTGGGACGAAATTTTTGAATTCGATGCGCTTCCCTCTTGTTCCTGTAAAGTTTGCACTTGCGATTGGGTAACTATTATGGATGCTCGCCACGAGAAAAACGGGTAGTGATTTTTTAATGTGTCTCGATGAACGTTTCAATAATGCTTGCTCTCAAATCCATGCCACAAACCCCCTCCCTGGTCTTAATCTTGTCTACAACCGTCTTCTTCAAGAACAAGGAGTTCGGTCCTTCCACCAAAATACAACCGAAACTTGACCCGATACGATGGTTTTTGCAACTCAAGTTCAAAATAGAGGACGTTATTCTGGTGGGGGGGTATTCGTATACCGACAATTGATAATAGACCACCACGACCTGATAAAACCGACTTCTTTGACACTTCCTGACCAACCTGTCTTGCTTGTAATAGGACAGGACATACGGTCAAAACCTGCTTTCGAGTGACGGGTGATCTCCCTGAGTGGTGAGGGGATAGACCAAGGGATCGAATTTATATAAATGAAAACAATAAACCTGTTGTAACTCCCGATTCTCGTCGACACAATCAAGGGAATGATCGTTCCACACCAAGTCAGGCTCGGGCTCACTTGGTGGATGGCAGTTGGGCTTCATCCTCACATCAATCTTTGCTTGGAAAGATCAATTTGAACGCCCTCAGTGCAGCAGAATTGGATGACTTTACCCGTCTATGGGAGTCACGAAAGACTTCTTCTTCCGACACCGATCGACTCAATGGTAATGTTTCTTACCCTTGGATTATCGCCACTGGTGCCTCGCACCATATGTTGGGCGCCTTATCTCACTTTATTAATTTACGTGATATTCCTCCGTTATCTGTTGGTTTACCTAATGGCGATCTTACGATCGCGTCGAAATGTGGTGATATAGCTTTCTCTTCTTATTTTATCTTGAAGGACGTACTATTTGCTTCTAATCTTACTTGTCATTTGCTCTCTGTTTCTTGTCTTTTACGTGATACAAGTCTCACCATTCAATTCTCTCATAAATTGTGTTTGATTCAGGATCGTACCTTGAGGACGGTGATTGGTGTGGGTGAGGAAAGTGAGGGGCTATATTATTTCACACGAGTACGAACCGACGAGGCAAAAGCATTTATGGTGGGAACCATAGACCCGGTGGAACTGTGGCATCGAAGGTTGGGACACCCATCTTCCAATATTTCCCGCTTTCTTTCTATTTTAAATAATTCGCCTCGAAACAATATTTCTTTTCATAGTAAGTCTTGTGATATTTGCTTACGCGCGAAACAAACTCGTGAACATTTCCCGTTGAATTTTAACAAAGCAGATAATGTCTTTGATTTAATCCACTGCGATTTATGGGGGCCGTACTCCGCAACTGCGTCATGTGGTTCTTGTTTTTTTTTAACAATTGTTGATGATTTTTCGCGTTCAACAAGGGTTTATTTACTTCGTTCTAAAAGTGAAACTCGTCAAACTCTTTTAAATTTTTTTGCGATGGTGGAACGTCAGTTTAATAAAAAGATAAAAAATTTACGAAGCGATAATGGGAATGAATTTACTTGTCTCACCTCTTATTTTTTTACCAATGGCATTATTCATCAAACATCGACCATTGACACCCCTCAACAAAATGGTAGGGTCAAACGGAAACATCGCCATATACTTAATGTCGCACGGACCCTTTTATTCCAAGCCAATCTACCAATTTGTTTTTGGGGAGAATGTGTTTTAAGTGCTGTTTATTTGATTAATCGAACCCCTACTTCTTTACTTGATGGAAAGACTCCGTAAGAAATGTTATTTCATAAACCACCTCCATGACTAATCTTCGAATTTTTGGTTGTCTTTGTTACGCTAAAAATGTCAATCGATCCCGGGACAAGTTTGCTACCCGTAGTTGTAAATGTGTCTTCTTGGGCTACCCGTTTGCAAAAAAAAAACATAGAAAGTTTACGATTTACATACCGGTGATTATTTCGAGTCACATGATGTCATTTTTCTTGAAAAAGAATTTCCGTTTCATACAATCAATTTAGATAAAACCCGCGACAGTCTCTTTGTCAGAGATAGTGACTTAACTCCTACAGACTCTTTGCTTTATACCTCACCCACGAACAACACTTTTACCTCACCTCCTCCTCAACCCGACTCCACCTATAACCCACCTCCAAATGACATGATTGACACGACTATCACCACTACACATGACCAGACTTCCACTAACACAACCACCTCTACCACGACTCAGCCTGAACCACGGACAACTGACCCGACTGTAGACGAAACAACCCTACTCCCTTCCCAACCCGAACCGATGGGCAAGGGACATCGACCGAAAATCCCGAGCACTCACCTCAAAGAATTCGTACTTGAAACTACATGTCCCTCACACCATACTCTCACCGCATCTTCATCTCCCTCAGGTACAAAATTTCCGATATCTCACTTTGTCGATTCTAGCAAATTTACTCCTAACCACCGAGTTTTCTTATCGGCCGTGACCCAGGGTCAGGAGCCTAGTTATTATAATGATGCCGTGCAGGATCCACATTGGCATGATGCAATGAAAACCGAAATCAATGGTCTTGAAAGAAACAAGACATGGACAATCGAGGACCTTCCACCAAACAAAAAGGCAATCGGATGCAAATGGGTCTACAAGATAAAATATAATGGTGATGGTTCGATTGAACGATATAAGGCTCGCTTGGTGGTTATGGGAAATCGACAAGTCGAGGGCGTGGATTATAACGAAACCTTTGCTCCGACCATTAAGCTTGTCACCGTACGAACTCTTCTTGCTATTGCGGCTGCCAAGAATTGGTTTTTACACTAAATGGATGGCCATAACGCCTTCTTACATGGCGATCTTAAAGAAGAGGTATATATGAAACCATTGCACCTCCCGGGTTTAAATCAACGAACAACAACAAAGTGTGTCGCCTTCGTAAATCACTATACGGTCTAAAGCAAGCCCCGCATTGTTGGTACGCAAAGCTTGCCTCCGCTCTTTTTAAATACGAATTATTCCAGCAATGTCCATATGATCACTCCCTGTTTTCCCTTAAGCAAGACGGTATCGTAGTCCATGTCCTTATTTACATGGACGACCTCGTAATCTGTGGCAATAATTCTACCTTGATAGATCGTTTTAAAGCGTACCTCGGTGACTGTTTCCACATGAAAGATTTGGGATGTCTGAAGTATTTTCTCAGGTTGGAAATAGCACATAGCAAGTCTGGTATTTTCATCTCTCAACGCAAATACGCCCTTGACATACTATCCGAAACTGGCATCCTTGCCTCCAAACCAGCCTCGGTTCCCATGGAACCCAATCACCGTCTTGCTCTATCTGAAGCTTCCTTACTCGACGATCCGCAACCTTATAGACGTCTTGTTGGGCGGTTGCTTTATCTAACGATCACTAGACCCGAGCTTACCTACCCCGTTCATATCCTTGCCCGATTCATGAATGCCCCCACGGTGGAACACTGGCATGCTGCCCTTCAGGTTGTGCGCTACCTTAAAACTAGTCCCGGACAAGGTCTGCTTCTTCGCTTCGCCTCTAATTTAATTATTACTCCGAGCCTATTGTGATGCGGATTTGGCTAGCTGCCCCACGAGTCGAAGGTCACTCTCCGCATACCTTGTTTTCTTAAGTGACTCTCCAATCTCATGGAAAACTAAGCAACAACATGCCATCTCACGTTCCTCCGCTAGGGCCGAATACCGAGCAATGGCATATACCACATGTGAGCTTAAATGGCTCAAGGGACTACTTCGGTTTCTAGGCATTCTTCACAATGACCCTATCGATCTTCTATGTGATAGCAAAGCCGCTCTCTACATTGCAAAAAATCCTGTTTTCCATGAACGCACTAAACACATTGAAGTCAACTGTCATTTCATTCGCGATGAACTACTCAAAGGTACCATCAAAATGAGCTATGTCCATATCAAAAGCCAAGTCGCTGACATACTCACTAAGGCACTAGGACGTACTTCATTCGACACATGACTCTCTAAGTTGGGCGTCTCGACTCTCCACGATCCAACTTAGAGGGGTATTATGAAGTCAACTGCTCCACAATCCTAAGAGCAATTGGACACAATGTCCACAAAGAGGCAACAATCATTTGCCAATATTCTCGTTTATATTATAGTTGTTGCAAATCTTTCCCTTAAATAACATGTATACCTGTTCTATATATACACTTGTATATTTGTATGTCAACACAAGTTTTCCTCGAATGAATAATAATCATATAATTTTCCCATATCGAAATCGTAATAAAAAGCCTACAAGAATTTTAAGGATGATGGTTGAAGAGTTTTAAAAGAAAGGAGGAATGTCATAACGTACCTTCCCACTAGCGGTCACCCGCTCACAATTGTTATGTTTGATATACTTCTTACTTTTCTGAATGGTCAAAATATCACAATTAAAACTCGATCCAAAAATAATACTCGTAGTAACAATCAGAATTGACCAAATACGAAGAATATAGTTCTTCGAAATTGTCCTTATCCCAGTGATATATGCTCCTTTGCTTCTGTATACCCGCATTATCATCAGCGACTAGATCCATAACGGCTGAATCGAACCTACAAAAATTTGAAGCCACTTCATATTTTTCAGACCTTCAAAGGTCCGATTTATAGGGCGTCCCAAACTTCCAATAGATATGTGATAGGAACACACAATACGCAGTTACGGTAAATAAGGTATTTATGGTCCGTTGTAGAAACAAAAATGGTATATCATAGATACTTTTAATCTCTCATTTTATTTATTTGGGAGTATAAGAACACGATTTCAATGGTACATGTATGAATTAATTCATTTATTTGAGCATTTCCTTCAAACAATGGATACAAACCAAGTAGCACAATACTTGACTATACAAATATAAAATAGAGGAGTGAGTTTGAGATTAGCGGTGGTTCAAGCAAATCCCATAATATTTTATTTAAGTAAGCCAACGAACACTTTAAAGTTCTTTCAATAACAAATGTACACGTCAAATATTTGCTCTATCCAGGTCAAGTCTTTATGCTAGTTTTTGGCACAAAGGAAAAAAAGAAGAAAAATAAATAAAATAAAGGGAAAGAGTAACTTGGACTTCAAAGCAGAAATGTAACAAAATGACTCAGACACCGAAATAAGGAAAATAGATCAGGGAAGTATAATCTCTAAACAAATTAACATAGATCCATATATAACGATTGATCAAGCCTACAAAAACATGAAGCCACTTTATATTAAGTCGAAATTCAACCAAGGTTGCCTAGTCTAATCTATAGTTGGTTCGGAATGCTAATATAGAATACACATTTAGTACGATGTTAACACAATGGATGTTAACAAAATATCGTAACATTTAGCAATACAAATACAAAATAGGTGTGACGCAATTCACTAAGGTTCTAGCGAATCCCCACATATGCTTTACGTGAGCCCACAAACACTCAGAAAGGTCTTTCCAAAAAAATGTACAGGTCAAATACTGTACATCTGTACATACATATATAGCAAACAATTTTGGTCCAAGAACGTTTGAATAATGGAATTATAAAGATGACAATCGGAATATTAAAATGTAGAGTAAACAGAAGTAAGCAAAAGACACAAAAAAAAAACTAAAAACATTCCAAACAAGAATCGGAAACGTGTTTAGATAGGGAATATATGAGTAAATGAAAATCAATAGGAAAAAATATTCCATACAAAACAGTGGAAAGATAACAAGCAAATGGTTTATTGCTGAAAGGGTTATGTCCACTGTCCTACGGATTTACCCGCTTAAGTCTATGTATTCGATATGTCTTGCTAGAGGTCGATGTCGGGTTGACATGTAAATAAGTTACGTGTCTAGTAGTTTTAAGTGGGCCCATTGGGTCACACACAATGTGTACGGGATATTATTAATATATCGGTATATTAATGTATCGGGTCAGTAGTAATACGACTCAGCTGTGTTATCGGGTTATGGTAATCAGAGTTATAGTAATATTCTAGTTATGGTAATTAGAGTTATTGTGATAATCTAATTATACCAATTAGAGTTATAGAATAACTTCTAGGTTAAGTAGGTCACCTAGCTCTCCTCTATAAGAAGGTTCATATGATAAACCAAATCATACAATTTTCTAATTATTGATTCATATATTATTAGAGAGAGAATTTTGTGACACTGTCTCACAAAACCCTTATACTAGCATATACACCGCAGTTTCGTACCTGTGTGGATACCAAAGGAGGCATCACATCTGGGTTGCTTTATTCTGCCCGTGGGGAATTATATATATACTGGGTTATTATAATTCTTATTATTCTTATTAATACGCTCTTTCGCTGCTAATAAGGTATGACCGTTATCCCTCTACTTTTGTCTTTTCGGTTAACACTCGTAACAGGTCCTTGGCTTAAAGGGTTGTAACCCTACAGTGGTATCAGAGCCTGTGTTATGTAGTATTAATCAAATTGACCTGAATCTATGTCTCAAATTGTTATATTAATAATATCCCGTATACATTGTGTGTGACCCAATGAGCCCACTTAAGACTATCAGACACGTAACTCATTTACATGTCAACCCGACATCGACCTCTAGCAAGGCATATCGGATACATAGACTTAAGCGGGTTAATCCGTAGGACAGTGGACGTAACTCCTTCAGTCTCCCACTTGTACATGTCCTCTCAAGAACGGCGTTAAGTCTCTTTGCTACTATTGTCTCCAATTGAGAATGAGGTAAGAAGAAGTGTCATCCTCACATATCTCAATGTTTTACTCGAATCTTTGAGTTGACTTGTTAAAAGAGCAGATAGATGACAATCATCCTATCTGAGCGCGGCCACACATTTGTACAAGTCACACTCTTCGAGTGGCCAAGAAACAATAAATTCCTTTCAATAAAGGAAGAGCAAATCCCCTCTTGTCTAACCACATACTATCACATGATCCATGCATGCCCAATAACCATCCATAGCCCCCTTTCACAGCTGACGAGGAATAGTATCAAAGCATACACATCACATGTATAGAATAGTCAAAGACTCAGGTCTAAATACCGTACAAGTTCATAACTTGCAAAGAACTTTACTGACACTAAGCGAAATCTTAGTAAAATCCTCTTCGGCGGGTCTGTCTAATGAATGTTCCCAACATACACCCGTGTGCCTGGTTTAATATTTCAATACCTATGACTCAAGGAACTTAGTCATCAACCAACTCACACACTAGTCATTTAAAGGTATTCCAATGTCCCAACACAATACTCTGACTAGAGACAAAATAATTACATAATCCAAATAGAGTTCCAAGACTAAGTCACGTACTTAGTGATCTATTTCATCAATGTAAATTATTTAGGGACAAAACTCGGTTACATTAACCAAATGATAATATGTCATACATATACTAATTATCATAATAACTCCCACTAAACCAAACACCTCTAAAAGTACTAAGACCACTCGCCCATGCGTCTTATACCAATCATAACAATATGATCTTTATGTAGAGGAGGTTTCGGAACATACAACATTTGTATCGGTTATTTACAAACATACACTACTATAATAAAGGGCAAAGACACCATTCCAAGATACCCTAAGACACCATTTTGGAGATGATCTCCAAGTCAAAGGTGTCTGAGGGTAAGAAATCATGTAATCCCCAATAAAATCTAATGCAATACAGTGGCGGAAACACTGTAGATTTGGGATTAAAACACACTGATGTTCTATATTTTACAAAAGAACGGTCAGTCAATAATACAAAGGCCACTTTTTACAAAAGGGCTAAAAATAAAAATCCTTCAAATGGGATTAAGAATCCATAAATAAACATAACTCAAGCGGAGTAGGATCCACGCTACTCGCTAGCTCACACCCAAAACCCAGCAGCAAAAACCTGTCATGTTATAAACATAACAGCCACATCAGTGGGGAGTAACTCGGACGTTCTCCCAGCCATATTATATCATATGAAAAAATAATAATATTACTATATCAAAATAGGTAAAATAGAAAACAATTAAAACAATATAGTAACATAAGTTTTTAGCAAAACTTAAAGCGACTGTCATCCTGCAAGTCAAAACCAATCGATAATTATAAAATCCAAAATGGCGTTATGGAAATCAAATAGTGCAACAGAATAGCCTTTCACTAGGATCATACTAAACTAGCTTCGAGAACTTAGTCAAAACAAATCATACTTTGGTCTCTAACTAGGCAACTCAACTATAACAGGACTGCGTGCAGCGAGGTCCTGGCTTAAGTAATGTACACCCCTCCTGGACACCAACCGTAATCCAGTTCAACCCGACGGCGACTTACACGATGCGATATCTAAGTTTAAGGTCAAAATATACACACTCCTGAACACAAACCATGCTCAGTTCAACAACCAATGTGTCTCTAACTAGACACAGCAGCTTTATAGTTGATGGCAAAACGTATACCCTAGACTGTATTACTCTACCCGTACACTTGTCCTCATTCCATAACTCCAAAACCAAGTCATTATCGATATTCAAAATAGAATGTTCAGAGTGAATAATACGAGGGTAAAAGAGATAAACAATTTATGTTAAAAGGGAAACTTTCTATTTGTAGAAATTTACTAATTTAGAAACTTACTTAAATTAGAAATATTCTTATATAAATACATAAAGTGTTCAAATAAGTTAAATGTACCAAAATAGCATTTACGATAAATAAACATTTTATTAATATCGTTGTTATCGTAACTTAATATATTTCCAAGTTCGTTATCAAAGGTACAAATCAAATTTAATAAGTGAAAACATAGTACTTTATAAATATTTAAGAAAATAGAGTTAAAACAATAAATTTTAGAAAATATACGATTTAGAAACAAAATGATAAATATAGATAAAGTATAAATAGCGTATGAGTTTTAGAACCGAAACGAGATTTAAAACCTTTCAAATGTCTTTAGCAACTAAATTAAATTTATTAACAAACAATACCAATTTTGATAAAAATAATAAATTGTAACGATAAGAAGTTATTTAGTGAAAATAGCCTTGAGAAAAATGTATTTAAAAATAAACGACTATTTTCTAATTTATTAACATAAGTCGTAAAACGAAAATTAATTTATCAAACCAGTACACAAATCTCGGTTATAATATAATAGTACGACTTTAAGTTAAAATAATAACTTAATGAAATACAAAAAAAAATTATGAAACTGATATTATTTAAATACTAGTGTCACGATAACCAACAAAATATTATAATGATCATTAATAGCAAAAATAAATAACGATTTATAAAACGATATTGAAAAGTTATAAAATGTTTATAAGACGCATGGTTCGAAATACTATTTTTAGCAAATAATACGTAGCTAAAAATAAAAATGAAGGTAAAGTATCTACTACATACTACTACTCAACACACGATATGATACCGAGTAACGTCCTAAAGTTACCTTGAGTCGAATCGACCTCGTACTTGTCTACTAGCATCGTCCAAGCTCCAATACTTCAATAGCACGCCTTAACCTTCGTGTCGTGAATCGCTAGCCTTCTAAGTACGCTCCACTAGAAATTCGAGACATAAAGAAACAGGAATAAAGACATCGAAATTAAAGAAGATTGGGAAGAAACGGAGGAAACAAGGAAAAATGCCAAAGCAAAACAAAGGAGAGGGAAAGGGAATCGAGATTGAGATTAGGAAGGATAAGGTTCTGAACCGAGATAAAGGATTGAGTAACATCATGACGATTACATGAACGGAACAATAACTGGGCAAACAGAAACAACGAAGAAGACAACCCGATCGACAAACACGCTGAAAAGCAACAATAATAACGCACAGTAGCAGCAGCAAGTTAACAGGTGCGACGAACCGAAGAAGACCAGAAACAAAGCAACTGATACCGAGTCACATGGCAGTGATACGAATACGAATTGGGGGCAAAGAAAATCAGATGAACAGCAGGACATAAGCAACAGTGAATCGTTGCTACAAAAATGGAGTACAAGATCAAGCAGAAGAGGAAGGAGATCTCAGAACACGGAGAAAAGAAGAAAACTAAAGAATAGGCAGAGCATGAAGATGTGAATAGCAGCATCAACTACAACCGTAGCAAACAACCCCAAAAATGTGGAGACAAAACAAGCAGCAGCAGCCAGTCACAATTCAGAACAGAAATCAACGAAATGACGAGAAAGAGAAGAAGAAATGGAGGCTACCTAAGACAGAAACAGGCGACCAAAGGCAGCAGCGTTCAACAGCAGCAACGGCGTAAGCGGCTGCAGTAACGTAGCATCAGCAGTAACGACACAAACAACACTAATCGAACGTGATGAAGAGAGACGAAACAGCTGCTGATCTGGGAAATCAGATTGAAGACAAAAAGGAACGGAGAATTTATAAAGGAAACAAGAAGGAGAAGGACACAGAAAGCAACAGTACAGACGGCAACAACATCGAAAACGAACAGCAGCAGACCGCAGAAACAGCAACCAAACGAGACAAGGGAAGGAAATCAACAACCGTACAGCAGCCGAGACATAAGAATCGAACGAAGAAGAAGAAGAAAACGAGGGAGAGGAACCGAAATTACCTCACTATACCAGGCAGAAATGAACGGATCAACAGGAGGAGCAGATGGAAAACGAAGAAATCGGATATGAAACTGCAGGTGGGGTGGGGGTGTGCGGTTGATTGAGAGAGGCAAAAGTAGTTTTATTAAAAGGTTAAAAAAAATAATGAGGTAGGGAATTAGGTTAACAGATAAATGGGTCGAGTCGTAATTCGCAAGTCGGCCCAAGGTAGAAATAAGGTTACAACCGAGTTACAAGAAAAGATAATTCGACAGTAAAAAGAAATAAATATGGATTGAAAATAAAATACCTCTCGGGGTCAAAGTAAATATTCGAGACTAATAAAGAGTTTGTACAAATAAATAATCATCCCAAAACAATATATAAAACGTATCTCGAGATTAAAATAAGTTATCGGGAAGAATAAAAAACAGTTTTCGACCAACAAGGCCTAAATTGATTACTCGAGGGAAAATAATAAATGTTTGACGAGGCTTAATAAAACAATGAGCTTCGAGTTTAAAATAAAATTCAAGTTTATATGAGAATGAACTTAGAAGTTAAAACCGTCAAAACAAGAACTCAAATAGGAATAAAATGAATGAGTAGGACGAAATGAAAGTAAAATGACTTTTCGAGGCAAATAAGATTTTTGGATTCACTTGACACATAAACTCGTTTTATAATAATTTTAAGAATTACGAGTTAAATCGTAAAAATAAAAATACGAACATAATTTTAATTTAATTTGATTTATAAAAATCGGGGGTGTTACAATCTTCCCCACTAAAAAGAAGTTTCGTCCTCGAAACTAACAAAAATATAATAATAGAATGGAAAGCAAGGTTATATCACTTGAACAAAATGAAAGCTTAACTCGCATCACAATCTCGTTTTTTTTTTTAGAAATGTTACAACTTCAAATGTGATATGAAATTGAAATCGAAGACAGAATTTATTTCAAGAAGAGTTGGCTCAATTCCCAAAGTTTAAAATCTTTTAAATTAATAAAATTGCAAGTTAAAAATTATTTTAAAAATTAATGATGATAAATAATATTTGTAAACGATATCGAGGAGAAAGAGTACCCAAATATTTTCAAAGCGACAGTAAAACGTTTTCGATTAAGAAATTCGACAATATTTCAATTTAAGACCAAACAAAAATTTGAGAAATCAAATTTTGTAGTTAGTAAATAAAAATCGAACCACTCGTCAAATATTTTCAATAACAGATTTAAAGTCTAACGACAATAAAACAAAAATTTAGACATACGACGTTTTTTTCGAAAATGTTAAACCGTTTTACATAGTGATCATATAGAAATCAAAATATTAGCGATTATGAAAGTTTTCGTAAAATTCAAACGCTTGAAAATTGAAATTTGAAACAATTTCGAAATACTTTAAAATAAATTTTTAAGACATTCTGAAACAGGACTAAACATATGTTATCAACCAAAAGCGAAAACAAAAAAAACGAAGTTTAAAGTTTTGAAGTTTATAACTCAAAATGTTAAAATTTCATGAAAATCAAAATTTGTAAATTAGTCAAACTTTTCATAACACAAGTTTGAGGAAAATAATAAATAGATAAATAGAGTCAAAGTCAACGACAAATCGAAACAAAAGTTTTCAAACCCGGTAAAGAAGTCGAAAGGGATTGGTTGAAGAAGAAGAAGAAGCGGGATTCAAGAGAAGCTAAGGGGACGAACGAAATTGAGAGTCAAACGGAGCTCCCAAGGATTTACAGAATAGGTTAACTATCTCGAGATTCTCGGTACGACTCTCACAACACGGGTTCCTAATTTCCATCAAAGACGTTAAGTCCAATATTGGGCGCTAGGTGGTACTACTCAGTCACACTCGCCAAAAAAGTCTTACATGATTATCCAATCGTTCAATCGACACGATACTATTCCACAAATGCTTTAAATTCTAAACTCATCAATTAAAATTTCCAACGGTTAACAACACACACCCAAACTCGCAATCGATTAGGTTCCTAAATCCAAGGCTCATAAGGTTTGAACTCGAAGTATACTCCAAATTTCTCGAGTAAGGAACACTAGACGAGGTCCACCAATTTAACAAGGCTCGGGTACGAAATCCTCAAAAATGTTCACCAACATATTTATAATGCCACAAGTACAGAAGTTGGGAAAAGTATAACAAATCCTCAAACATGCTCAAACTTATAGGTAATGGCGCAAACACTCACATCTTCAAACACGTCATCGGGCTAAGGTTTCTAAAAATTCCACCAAATTTCACATTGTACCAGCGAAACCACCAAAATATTTCTTAACTCAACGAAGCCACAATCTCGTTGGTCTAAGGGTTCTGAACTATAAATCCATCAAGATATTCGCATTAAGTATTCCTCAAAACAACGCGATAAATCCAACCATTAATTGCGCAATGTGTTTATCTTCTTCAAGGACAACAACAATTTATCGAAGCTAGATCACTCAACTCCAAAGTTCATAGGTTACAACCTTAAACAACAATCAACGATCTAATCCTTAAGAAACACATGATATCTATGTCCACCAAAACCTCTATCGACATTATCGAAAACCTTCTATGGTACCTCAACACTTAGGTTAATACTTTAAACTGTACTCTATGGTCCCAAATATTCACGATGTATCCATCAAATATGCATCAGGTAAGAATCCCAAGGTAATATTATCAGTTACACTTAGTTCGGTTCTAGGTTAGGTACTAGGTATCCATCAAATATGACACACTCTTATTACTCAAAAAAAAATATATTCAACTCTAAATACTCCAAAATAATCAAGTAACCTATAACCCAAAGTTAAGTGTCTAAACTATCAACCTAATTCCATTAAGTAACAAATTGTCATTCAAATCAATCCTCAAAAGCTTACAAAGATAGATAAACCAGGTAACAAGAGTTTACTAAACCTCAAACATCTATAACTTAACTCTCACGGGGTTTACTAAGACAGAATCGGTCATACCAAAGAATCTTAAGAGGAAGATGGTAGAATAGGAGAACTGAACAAGGATTCACCAAGCGAATGAAGATGAGAAAATAAAAGAGAAGAATAAGAAGAGGTAGAGGAAGGAAGAAAATAATTGATGATTCTATATTACTAAGTTCTTGAACTAGAGGAGAATCTTCGAACCTCAAAGGTTCCACAAAGGAAAACGTGGGATATCCTCATCATCTCGTAGGGATACGAGCACACTAGAAATGGGTCTCTCCATCCGAATCCAGAGTGATTTCACATCTGAGTCTGTTGCACCGTCACGGAACTGGAATCTGCTCTTGATCATCTGGTCAGTGGCTTAAGCAAACAGAACCGGAGCTTGAAAAGTCACCATCGACATCTTTCTTGGAGCACTGAGTTGTCCACTCGAGTCAGCAGGCGTTGAGAGTTCAAAGCAGGTCTCGTCCCGATCTGGAGCAGCATCATATCAACATATTGTTCATTTATCTTCTTCTCGATAAAAGAAACAAATATTCAATGCTAGTCATTGAGTTACAAGAACATATAAAACTAACAGTTAAGTCCTTATTTTGTTTCTACCCATCTCTCACTAATATTCCTTTAGTGTTCAAATCATTTACGAGTATTTTTCCTAGAATCAGGTGTAAGCGTCGGGAGCAACAATGCTCTGATACCAACTGTAATCCCCTATAAAATCTAATGCAATACAGTGGCGGAAACACTGTAGATTTGGGATTAAAACACACTGATGTTCTATATTTTACAAAAGAACGGTCAGTCAATAATACAAAGGCCACTTTTTACAAAAGGGCTAAAAATAAAAATCCTTCAAATGGGATTAAGAATCCATAAATAAACATAACTCAAGCGGAGTAGGATCCACGCTACTCGCTAGCTCACACCCAAAACCCAACAGCAAAAACCTGTCATGTTATAAACATAACAGCCACATCAGTGGGGAGTAACTCGGACGTTCTACCAGCCATATTATATCATATGAAAAAATAATATTACTATATCAAAATAGGTAAAATAGAAAACAATTAAAACAATATAGTAACATAAGTTTTTAGCAAAACTTAAAGCGACTGTCATCCTGCAAGTCAAAACCAATCGATAATTATAAAATCCAAAATGGCGTTATGGAAATCAAATAGTGCAACAGAATAGCCTTTCACTAGGATCATACTAAACTAGCTTCGAGAACTTAGTCAAAACAAATCAGACTTTGGTCTCTAACTAGGCAACTCAACTATAACAGGACTGCGTGCAGCGAGGTCCTGGCTTAAGTAATGTACACCCCTCCTGGACACCAACCGTAATCCAGTTCAACCCGACGGCGACTTACACGATGCGATATCTAAGTTTAAGGTCAAAATATACACACTCCTGAACACAAACCATGCTCAGTTCAACGACCAATGTGTCTCTAACTAGATACACCAGCTTTATAGTTGATGGCAAAACGTATACCCTAGACTGTATTACTCTACCCGTACACTTGTCCTCATTCCATAACTCCAAAACCAAGTCATTATCGATATTCAAAATAGAATGTTCAGAGTGAATAATACGAGGGTAAAAGAGATAAACAATTTATGTTAAAAGGGAAACTTTCTATTTGTAGAAATTTACTAATTTAGAAACTTACTTAAATTAGAAATATTCTTATATAAATACATAAAGTGTTCAAATAAGTTAAATGTACCAAAATAGCATTTACGATAAATAAACATTTTATTAATATCGTTGTTATCGTAACTTAATATATTTCCAAGTTCGTTATCAAAGGTACAAATCAAATTTAATAAGTGAAAACATAGTACTTTATAAATATTTAAGAAAATCGAGTTAAAACAATAAATTTTAGAAAATATACGATTTAGAAACAAAATGATAAATATAGATAAAGTATAACTAGCGTAGGAGTTTTAGAACCGAAACGAGATTTAAAACCTTTCAAATGTCTTTAGCAACTAAATTAAATTTATTAACAAACAATACCAATTTTGATAAAAATAATATATTGTAACGATAAGAAGTTATTTAGTGAAAATAGCCTTGAGAAAAATGTATTTAAAAAAAAACGACTATTTTCTAATTTATTAACATAAGTCGTAAAACGAAAATTAATTTATCAAACTAGTACACAAATCTCGGTTATAATATAATAGTACGACTTTAAGTTAAAATAATAACTTAATGAAATACAAAAAAAAATTATGAAACTGATATTATTTAATTACTAGTGTCACGATAACCAACAAAATATTATAATGATCATTAATAGCAAAAATAAATAACGATTTATAAAACGATATTGAAAAGTTATAAAATGTTTATAAGACGCATGGTTCGAAATACTATTTTTAGCAAATAATACGTAGCTAAAAATAAAAATGAAGGTAAAGTATCTACTACATACTACTACTCAACACACGATATGATACCGAGTAACGTCCTAAAGTTACCTTGAGTCGAATCGACCTCGTACTTGTCTACTAGCATCGTCCAAGCTCCAATACTTCAATAGCACGCCTTAACCTTCGTGTCGTGAATCGCTAGCCTTCTAAGTACGCTCCACTAGAAATTCGAGACATAAAGAAACAGGAATAAAGACATCGAAATTAAAGAAGATTGGGAAGAATCGGAGGAAACAAGGAAAAATGCCAAAGCAAAACAAAGGAGAGGGAAAGGGAATCGAGATTGAGATTAGGAAGGATAAGGTTCTGAACCGAGACAAAGGATTGAGTAACATCATGACGATTACATGAACGGAACAATAACTGGGCAAACAGAAACAACGAAGAAGACAACCCGATCGACAAACACGCTGAAAAGCAACAATAATAACGCACAGTAGCAGCAGCAAGTTAACAGGTGCGACGAACCGAAGAAGACCAGAAACAAAGCAACTGATACCGAGTCACATGGCAGTGATACGAATACGAATTGGGCGCAAAGAAAATCAGATGAACAGCAGGACATAAGCAACAGTGAATCGTTGCTACAAAAATGGAGTACAAGATCAAGCAGAAGAGGAAGGAGACCTCAGAACACGGAGAAAAGAAGAAAACTAAAGAATAGGCAGAGCATGAAGATGTGAATAGCAGCATCAACTACAACCGTAGCAAACAACCCCGAAAATGTGGAGAAAAAACAAGCAGCAGCAGCCAGTCACAATTCAGGACAGAAATCAACGAAATGACGAGAAAGAGAAGAAGAAATGGAGGCTACCTAAGACAGAAACAGGCGACCAAAGGCAGCAGCGTTCAACAGCAGCAACGGCGTAAGCGGCTGCAGTAACGTAGCATCAGCAGTAACGACACAAACAACACTAATCGAACGTGATGAAGAGAGACGAAACAGCTGCTGATCTGGGAAATCAGATTGAAGACAAAAAGGAACGGAGAATTTATAAAGGAAACAAGAAGGAGAAGGACACAGAAAGCAACAGTACAGACGGCAACAACATCGAAAACGAACAGCAGCAGACCGCAGAAACAGCAACCAAACGAGACAAGGGAAGGAAATCAACAACCGTACAGCAGCCGAGACATAAGAATCGAACGAAGAAGAAGAAGAAAACGAGGGAGAGGAACCGAAATTACCTCACTATACCAGGCAGAAATGAACGGATCAACAGGAGGAGCAGATGGAAAACGAAGAAATCGGATATGAAACTGCAGGTGGGGTGGGGGTGTGCGGTTGATTGAGAGAGGCAAAAGTAGTTTTATTAAAAGGTTAAAAAAAATAATGAGGTAGGGAATTAGGTTAACAGATAAATGGGTCGAGTCGTAATTCGCAAGTCGGCCCAAGGTAGAAATAAGGTTACAACCGAGTTACAAGAAAAGATAATTCGACAGTAAAAAGAAATAAATATGGATTGAAAATAAAATACCTCTCGGGGTCAAAGTAAATATTCGAGACTAATAAAGAGTTTGTACAAATAAATAATCATCCCAAAACAATATATAAAACGTATCTCGAGATTAAAATAAGTTATCGGGAAGAATAAAAAACAGTTTTCGACCAACAAGGCCTAAATTGATTACTCGAGGGAAAATAATAAATGTTTGACGAGGCTTAATAAAACAATGAGCTTCGAGTTTAAAATAAAATTCAAGTTTATATGAGAATGAACTTAGAAGTTAAAACCGTCAAAACAAGAACTCAAATAGGAATAAAATGAATGAGTAGGACGAAATGAAAGTAAAATGACTTTTCGAGGCAAATAAGATTTTTGGATTCACTTGACACATAAACTCGTTTTATAATAATTTTAAGAATTACGAGTTAAATCGTAAAAATAAAAATACGAACATAATTTTAATTTAATTTGATTTATAAAAATCAGGGGTGTTACAAATCATGTGAGAAAAATGATTTCTTTACTTATGCTTTAGAAATCATTTTTAAGAAGTAAATGGTTTCTTTGGTCCATGAGAAAAACACCTTCTAGGAGAGATAAATGGTGTCTTATCTAAACTCAATAAACCATACAGTATACTAAAATGGTTTCTTTGGTTTCCCTTCATGAATCATGTACCACACTTAAATGGTTTCTTTGCCTCCTAACTTAACAAACCATTTAATACTCTTGAATGATTTCTTTCCTTCCATTACGATTAATATCTAGAATTAGTCTCTTTGATTAATTTTTATATATATGTAAATATATATATATATATATATATATATATATAGAGTGAGGATCCGGTGAGTCTTCATCTTTAGATGAGTCTGTCCTTTCAATCTGGACCACACAATCAAACAAGATTGAATGGCTGAGATTGGACCACGTCATTAAGGAAGAGTAACAAGGCCTTTGCATACACAAACATCATAACTCTTTGATTTCATATTACTGTGACATTATTACTGTGACACTGCTACTGTGACATTATTACTGTGACACTGCTACTGTGACATTATTACTGTGACACTGCTACTGTAATTCCTTATTGATGTGACATTCATTGATTTCATATTACTGTGACACTGGTACTGTGACATTATTACTGTGACACTGCTACTGTGACATTATTACTGTGACATTCTTTGATTTCATATTACTGTGACATTATTACTGTGACACTGCTACTGTAATTCCTTACTACTGTGACATTCTTTGATTTCATATTACTGTGACATTATTACTGTGACACTGCTACTGTGATATTTCTGTTACTGTAACACTGCTACTGTTACTGTGACACTGCTACTGTAATTCCTTATTGATGTGACATTCATTGATTTCATATTACTGTGACACTGCTACTGTGACATTATTACTGTGACACTGCTACTGTGACATTATTACTGTGACACTGCTACTGTAATTCCATATTACTGTGACATTATTTGATTTCATATTACTGTGACATTATTACTGTGACACTGCTACTGTGACATTATTACTGTGACACTGCTACTGTGACATTATTACTGTGACACTGCTACTGTAATTCCTTATTACTGTGACATTCTTTGATTTCATATTACTGTAACATTATTACTGTGACACTGCTCATATGTGCACAGGTACTCCGCGTGCTTTTCAGATCGTTGATCTGATCAAATCGAACGGTCCTGATTTGCGGGACGGACTCATTTAAGATGTGAGGACTCACATGATGCAATTTCTATATATATATATATATATATATATATATAACTCAACTATTACAATACAATGTACTCCTTTTTCAAGTATCAACCAAAAAAGACGGATTTCCATAAAATATCCCATATATATAGATATCCTGAAATAAGTCATAATTACATTACAAGTGTAAATTACCCAAAAATTAGTCTTCACTTTGTAAATATAAATAGGCCCAAAAATATGGCAAGATGTGTCAAAAAATAACATATACTTCAAATAATATGACAAGAGTATATATATATGTGCCAAGATGTGTAACCATTTCATATATGCCAAGACGTATATGCTTCAAAAATTGAGTATTCACTTTGTAATCATTCTTCCTCATCTTCTACTTCTTTGTGCTTGAGAACAAACATAATCCACATCTCTCGTAACTCATCAATCATTTCTTGTGTATATGATTTCGGTACATCTTTAAAATACTACAACACAAAAAAAATCCACATTAGGCTCATACACTTGAAAAAGCAAAGGCACTACTCCATTTGTATATAAATAACAAATTTCAATAATAAATCATACGCCTTATTACACATATTTCAACAATAAAGCTTAAGACTAACACAAACTATTACAAATGTATCCACATTCAAGAAAAGAAAGATCATGGCAATTTGATCTCCCAAAACAAACTTAATTGAGGAAATTAGTATCGCATCGGCTCATACTCAACACTCATTTAAGTTCAGTGGTGGTAATCAGTATTATCGATGCTCGGAAATAAATCCACCAACTCAACACATAAACAAAACGAACATAAATTACAATGGAAAAGTGACCGAGATGATGATAGCAGACGTAAACGAGTATTATCAGGAAATGACATTACAAAAGAGGCCTAAGCATCATACTCATTTTCTCCCTGATAATGATAAGGTATCCTAGCTACCTCCTAAATACATGTTCGAATCATAAAAACAAGACAGTACAGTTCGAATCAAATTAAATATAATCATGTTTATCGGGTTGTCAAATTAAATGATTTTGCAAATGTGGTTACTGGTTTGCAAGTATTTGGATGAGTTAGTAGCAGAAGCAGGAATCACAACATTGGAAGAATGGAAGAAGGAGATGTTTAGGGATATCCTGGCAAGCAAAATGCATAAGCAGGATGATGAAGATAGCCAAGAAACAACAAACCAACACGATTATGTTATAAGATCGGCTCAAAATTGAAGTCCAGTAAGTTATTGATTATCAACGTGCTGTTCGGTTTTGGTTAAACTTGAATCGATGAATATAAGTTACTAATTGATTGATTAGTCCTGTATACAATCAGCACTTTACAGTTCTAGCACAAAACCGTATTATACCTAACCTTTTATCATTAATTATTCCACAAACCTCAAAACACTAAAAAACCCGAGAAAATGAAGAGCATGAAGATTCTAGCAATACTTTAGTACTAGCTGTAACCAAATACAACAAAAAGGCACGTAATACGAAACATTTCAATGGGGAAGCAAACAGAATACTCAATCATTTCCTCAATACATTCCATAACATGCTCCAACATTAGAACAGATCACAACGAAGCGGGACGAATAGCGAAACACCCGATAACCAGTGAAATCAGGGGAACATTTCCAATCAACCAATCTAATAATTTATTTCATGATCAATGTAGCAGGAACTAATCACTGATAACCACCCTTCGGTAATCATGCTAAACCACACATTATTAAACATTCTCAAACAAACTATATCAAACTAAATAACATTGTACGCACATATAATGCTTCACCTAATTCTCGAGAAAATACCCAGATCAATATTTAATTAAACAAAATATATGCTATCTAATCAGATCAAATTCGATTTTTACCTAAAACCCAGAATCAAAAACTACAAATTTAACTTCCTCATATGCTTTAACAGTTTTATGATGTATAATCAATCACACAGTAAAGAAACGAAAGATTCAAGAAGAAGGAGAAGAAAGAAAGAAGGAACACTTATCAAGGAACACCAAATCAATAATAAATGTAATGACTCACTAATTCTAAGTAAGCACTTATCAAGGAACACTTATCAAGCTAGCTGTAATGACTTACTAATTCTAAGTAAGCACTTATCAAGGAACACCAAATCATTAATAAATGTAAAAATACAACACAACACTCTCAGTTGAATCACATGACAATTGAATAAAACCAAATACGGCTAGACTCATACCTGATCGGGAATCAATTGGTGTCTATTTGCAATCATTTCCAGCATATAACGACAAATGTAAAATCCACAATCCAATGAGCCAAGCGTTTGTTGAGGACACTATTACAAAAAAAAATATAAAGGGTGTCAAGAACTTTTTGTTTCAAGTAGAACAAGGAAAAAAATTAAATATTACAAGACCAAATATTCATGAGTGCATACCAATGGTTTCTTCCACATGATAAGTGGTTTTTTTTAATTTTCTTGATATCCTTCCGATGTTTCAAGCTGAACTGTATAATCCCTCTAAGAAATTGTTACTATATTAGATATCTTTCTAAAAGAAGTATACCAAAAAAGTTATAGAGGTGATTTTCGTGATACATACTCATTAATGATCTCTTCTGCAAACTTGGATATTTCATTGTCAGAACCTGACGGATTAAGCCACCACACTACTCCATTCCACGGACGAATGACAGCTAACATCCAATGGAAACTAGAAAAAAAAAGCTCAATGAGCCCGACAAATTAACGCATACTTGTCAAATGTGGCTAAAAATGTAGAAATTTATCCACATAGGCGATTATCAATCACATAAACCACAATGAGTGTACATGAATAAGACAGTTGAGAAGGAATAATCTCTAATAATACAATACCAACTTGTTTGAAAAATGACAATTACCTCAACCAGATGATATCTCACCAGTTTATTGATTATTAGACAAGTCTAAATTAACCAAGAAAGGCACCAAAGAGCAAATATTTGCAGGAATTGAGCCAATGAAATCATTACTAGACAGATCAAGCGTTTGGATGGTAAATATGGAATTTCTCTCGAATGGGTTGCACACGGGCAACTTTTCCTTGTCATTCCAGCAGGATGCACCCACAAACTTGCAGATAGTACATAATCATGAGTGGACTAAATACACGTCGTGAAAAAATATATAAAAACACTATAAGCATCACTTACTTGTCATGAAAAGGAGCGAAGAACACTTGATTGATATTCAAACCTTCATTGCAACCAAAAACACGGACTAAATACTCGATACGTTCTTCATTTTCCATTGGTGACATATGCGATGTATAGTTGACGTCACAAAATCCGTAGATTCCAGAAATACTCTCTTTCTTACACTTTTCACTTAAGTACCTTTCACAGATAAAATGTATCATTTTTTAATAAAATGACATAAAATATAAGCAACAAATAACTCTTAAACAACGTAGCACGACACTTACTTCATAAAAGTAGTTATGTGACTTGCTCCAATTGCTCGTTGAAAACACCAGTCAAGCAACTCATCATATTTAAGTTTAACATCATGGGGAAAATCAGTCACACATGACGGGATTGGAATTACGATTTCTCCATCCTTCTTTTTCATGCTCATAGCTTCATTCCTTAAAATTCGCAACAAATCAGTAGTTAACTTAGCTCGATCCATATCTGTTACAATATACTTTTGAGAGCATGATCCTTGAGATGAACAAGGTCGAGGGGATGTGGAGCTTATTTGCTTTTTTGATTGACGATTATCCTTCTCATTGTCATCAACGGCATCATCAGTAGCCTATATTTGTATAATATACAATTATCACCAAACCACGATTTCTAACATTTTTATTAATGATTTAAATTACTTAAGAAAATTTAGCGTAATGAGTTTACCATGCTTCTTGGAAATATCAGATGACTTGGCCACTTGACAAAACTATGGACAGCTTGGATAACTACCGTCCACTCTTCAGTAGGACAAGGTAAAGGTGCTGTAGGCACTAAAGCTTCTAAAACACTCACACGATGAAAACCGGGAGGGAGACTTTGACAATGTACTGTCATTTTTACAGCAACATCCCCGTCTATGAATACCGTTCCGATAGCAACAACCTTGTGACTTTGTCCGTGGTCAATAGCTAAGCAACAATCATTCTCACCCTATAATCATATTAAGTTAATTAACTTTAGATTGACAATACATTTTACAATTTTTTTTAGAAAAAGGAAAAAAAAATCAATACATTTTGAAAGACTTGCTCATTATAGCTAGATTTAAGATGAAAGTCATCGTGGTAACGATTAAATGACTCAGGCTCCACTTCAGGCCAAGTTACACGATAAGGTTCCGGCTCCTCCATTAAAATCTTCTTTGGATCACTAGCAAGGGGGACTTTGACACCTTTGCTTCCATGGCCAAGTCCAAAGTTTGTATTTAATAGTTGAGTAAATGAAACACCTTCCTCCAGAGAGGTGTTAGATTGAGGGTCACTTGTCCCAAACAAACCAGAACCACCACAAGAAGCAAACTCGTCAGAAAGACCAAACTGGCCAGCACCTCTCAATTGGCCAACAACACTAGTTGCTTGGCCATTAAAACCACCGGGATACATACTCATTTGGTCTATAAAAGGAGTAGATTGAGTACCATTACCAATGGCTGCAAACCGTGTCAATTGCTCTTCATTTAATATTGACATCAGAAAAGAAGTCATAAAATTGTTGTGGCTTTTCAAAGCCATCATTTCTGACGTTAAACCATCGATTCGAGCATACAAATGGGCAGGCGGTGTTGGTTTGTTATACCCAAAATACTCTGTGTGTGTAACACCAGATCCTACAGCCACCACACGACCTCCTTGTTCTGGTTTCTTCATTGCTCTAGCTAAGATGTCATCACGGCCCTTGGATGCTATCCCTCCATCTTTACATTGTGCCATCAATGATTTCTAACACAAAAGAAAAAACACGTACATGACTACTTTGATAAATTAATAAGCTAGGATCCTAAATATTATACAAATTATAAGGATCTAAAATGGTGTAAAAATTCTTACAATTGCTTCAGCAACTTCTAGATCAACAGGGTTCTTAAAGGTTATCATGTCACCGTGTTCACCAGTTTCAGTAATTGAATGAGCTTTGATCCACAGTAAATGTCGGGGAACCTCATCTATGTGGATTCCTTGTTTCAAGAATTCTTGTTCCTAAAAATTCACAATCAGAATAACTAAAATGTAAAGATTATGTTAAGAGGCAAAGAAGATTCTTATATAAAGATTAAATTAATATACAAACAAGATTCTTAATGTCTTCCTCAAATACTTACTAGTTCTTCTTCATAATACTGGTACCCACGTCGACCTCCTCGATAACTTGACTTCTTTTTAAGTGCTATTTCCCGAAAATTCGCACTAATAGCCTATTCAAATTCGAATATAAATGAAAGTTAGTGTACAAGTAATATTGTTCACTAGCTAAAATCGCGACACTTATCTTTGTAATATTGCAAAACTTATATAGTAAATTACTTTGAACTCGATAGTAGTATAAGTTGCGGTGAATATCTCCCAAGTTCTTTCATCTATCCAAGGATACTTCCATGGAGGCTTTCTTCTTATCTTTCCTTCTGATTTATAAAGCCAATACTTTCTCAATCGAGTCTTGAAAGCGTTCCATTGTTTGCTAGCTTTGCTTACGATCCACTTTCTACGATCTTCTCGCACTTTGAACCCTTTCTGTCACATCATTTTTTTCCAATTAACAAAATTCACATCATTTTTGTCACAAAAGTACGAGAAATAGGCAATGATTTGTTCCTTACCGTGATGAATTCAAACATTTCTTCAATCCCCTCCTTTGGAACATTAGGCCACCTTCTATAGTTGATGGATACTCGTTCACGAACGACAATCCCAACATATGTGGAAAAGGTGGTCTTGTATTTTCCGCATGGAACTTTTCTAGCATTCCAATCCAAAGGTATTTTCTCGTTACGGGTAATCGCTTCCCCAACCTGTCTTAGCAATGTACGACCCCTCTCATCTTCACGATTTCTCTCATCATCGTCAGATTCAGGATCCGATTCTGAATCTTCGCGAGGTTGATAATCACGTTTTCTCTTATTGGTCATAAGCCTATACATAGATAAAATGATATATTAAAGAACCATCACAATATTTACTCATACAATAATGCAAAACTCAAAAAAACGGGGAGTACTAGCAAGTCATTTCTTACATATATATATAAAATGGCAACGACCTAGTATTCAACCTCCTCAAGATTCTTTATTTTTACGCTTGTTATGATAACGTTTTCTATTTTCTTGAATCCAAATCCCTTCGGCATGGTCCTTTCGTACATGAATGACCGATTCATCGACAATCTCATCATCAAACTGAGCTAACCTTCTTGTCTCTGGTTCAAGATTATCATCACAATAATCATAGTCATCAACAGCATATCGAGGCTTCGGGGTCAAAACTACAAACCATCTCTTATTAGCCGGGTTAGACATATAAAATACTTTTTTCGCTTGAGATGCTAGAATGTAAGGATCTTCTAAATTACCACATCTATCAAAATTGACTGAAGTGTATCCCAAATCATCGATTTGAACACCACTATTGCTGTCTGCCCATTTGCATGCAAAAAGTGGTATAGAGAAACCATAATAATGTATTTCACAAATTTCTTCAATAACTCCATAGTAACGCATCTTCCTATACACTGGATTGTTGTCTTTAGCACTTGCAAAATGCATGCCCATAGCTTCCAAAGTAACTCCGCTATTTTGTGTAGTACACTTTTCATCTTGGTCTCTTATGCAATATGTACACCTATTAATGACATACCCAGAGTAGAAGGTAGCACTAAAATTAGGTCCATACGCTAAGCTCTTGAGACGTTCAAAAATGGATGAAGGAGAATCAGAATGCTTCCTCGTTACTTCATCTTTAAACCAAGATATAAATGATTTGTTATGTGCAATAGATAATGACTTTGCATTTGCTCTTGGATTCTGATGTTTCAAAAAATCCATGTGTCTATTCACATATGGTTCAACATCTTCGTCATTAAAAAGAATATATGTGTGGGCCATGTGCCATTGCTTCAAAGATAAATCAAGTTGTTTGTGACCTCTAGTACCTTCTCCTTCAATTCTATCATTGTATCGAGATATAGGAACCCCTATACTCTCAAAATTTTTGAGATATGGACTAAAATGTTCCACAGCGGATTCATAAAGAAGTCGCTCCGCAATACAACCTTCAGGCCGAAATAAGTTCTTAACATACCCTTTGTAAGTCTTCATTTGCCTTTCAAATGGATATTGATTCCTCAAATACACAGGTCCACAAAATCTAACCTCTCTCACTAAGTGTACAACTAGGTGAACCATAATGTCAAAAAATGATGGAGGAAAGTACATCTCTAACTGACACAAAGTAACAATTAGATCACTCTCTAAAGAATCCAAATCCTTGGGATTAATGACTTTCTCAAATATGGCATTAAAGAAAACGCAAAGTCTAATGATGGCATATCGGACATTCTTAGGCAAGATTGAACGAATAGCCACAGGCAATAATTGTTGCATCAGAACATGGCAATCACTAGACTTAAGACCCACAAGTTTTAAATTATCCATTGAAACAAGACTACTAATGTTGGAAGAATAACCCTCGGGAACTTTAACTCCTGCCAAGGACTCACAAAATTCTTTCTTCTCTTGTTTCGATAATGTGTAAGCAGCTGGAGGTAGATATTTTCGAGTTCCCTCTTTCACAATGTGAAGTTCGCTTCTAATCCCCATATCCTTCAAATCATCTCTTGATTTTTCACCATCTTTTGTTTTCCCTGGAATATTCAATAGTGTGCCAACAACACTATCACACACATTCTTTTCAATGTGCATCACGTCCAAGCACTGTCTAACAAACAAGAATTTCCAGTACGGTAGGCGCCAAAAGACCGAGCACTTCTTATATCCTTGTTTTGGAAGAGTTGTTTTAGTTTTCTTGCCAAATGTGGTTTCAATGTTCTTGATCTTTTCAAATACCTGCTCACCTGTCAAGACTTTAGGACGACCTTCAAATACTTGCTTTCCATTAAATGCTTTTTTTTATTACGATAATGGTGATCTTGGGGTAGATAGCGACGATGTCCAAGATAAACCATCTTTCTTGATGAGCTCAACCACTCTCCTTTTATACCATCCTTACATACAGGACACGCCTTCTCCCCTTTCACAGTATACCCGGAAATATTACCATATGCAGGATAAACGTGTATGGTACAAAATAACATTGCTCTTAACATGAAATTTTCGTTTCGATGAGCATCAAACACTTCCACACCATTCTCCCATAAAAGTTTCAAATCATCAATAAGAGGTGTCAAATACACATCAATATCATTTCCTGGTTGCTTTGGCCCAGAAATCAATAATGACAACATCATGTACTTTCTTTTCATACACAAAGAAGGAGGTAAGTTATAAGTAACCAAAATCACTGGCCAAGTACTATAGGTACTACTAAGGGATCGAAATGGATTCATACCATCAGTTGACAATGCTAAACGTAAATTACGCTCTTCCTTACCAAACTCAGAATATTTTCCGTCAATAAACTTCCATTGAGGGGAATCTGCCGGGTGTCTAAGTAGCCCATCATCTTTTCGCCCATTTTTATGCCAAGTCAACTTTTCTGCATCTACACGTGCGAAAATAATCGTCTAAATTTTGGTATTATTGGAAAGTACGATAAAATCTTAGACGGAACTCCTTCCTTCTTCTTATACCTTGATGCATTGCACACTGGACAATTTTTCAATGCTTGATGCTCATTTCTGAATAGTATACAATCATTGGGGCATGCATGGATTTTCTCATATTGCAAGCCCATTGGGTACAATGACTTTTTTGCCTCATATGTACTACTTGGTAGGACATTATCCTTGGGTAACATGTCTTTTAAGACTTCGAGTAACAGAGTAAAACCGGTGTCACTCAACCCTTGCCCAGCCTTTATATTGTATAACCTAAGTATACCAGACAACTTTGTATATTTGCTCCCTCCATATAAGGGCTTCTCCGAATCATTTAACAATGTCTCAAATGTTTCAGGATTATCGTTGAATTTATCTTGCGCTGCACTTAACATCTCTTCTAACCTATCACCCTCATTAGTGTTATAAAATGAATTAGCATTTTGCGAATATGCACCTGTTGATGTTTCTTCCTTATCTTCACCATGCCATATCCAACGGGTGTATGTTCTATCAAATGCCCATTTATCCAAATGATTAAGTATCTCATCAACTCTCCTATACAAAAAATTATGGCACATATAGCAAGGACAAGGTAACCTAGAATCTTCTCCTCTATTCTTAATGGCAAAAGTAATAAATTCCATTACTCCGCCTTTGTATTTTGGTTCACCGGGCACTGTAGTTAATATCCAACTTCGATCCATTTCTCTACACATCAAATTCAAAGTGAAAAGAAGAGAAAAGATGAGTTGCTTCACACAATTGATACTAAATTCAATCAAGGGTGAAGTGAAGAGAAAAGATGAGCTAAAGACAAAACAAAACTATAATGTAAACGAAATTATTAGATGAATTATTACTCGTACATGTACTCATGTACGAGTAATAAAATCATCTCAAGAAAGAGGGATGTTGTTTGAACCATAACTATTAGCTTCAATTCATTGGGTCCTAAGTTGTAGTCCAGGGCTGGACATGGGTTAGAGAGCTTGTGAGAGGAGTTTTATTGACCCTAGAGTTTAAATAGGAATTACTTCAGGCTTTCAAAAGAAGCCGTAAAGTGTGATCAGTGAGTGCAGAATGTGTAGTTTTACTTATTGCTGCAAGGAAAGCCTTTATTGTCTTCTATTGTATGGCCTTGTGTTAGTTTATGCACCTAGTGCCTCTGTGTTTGCAAGAGATGCCAGGAAATCAAATATTGTAATACACAACCTCTCATCATCTACAATGATGATTTACTTTCAAGTTTCTCTCACAAGAACAAAATAATTTCAACTACACACTAATAAAAGGCAGTCATAACAGCAGCAACAACGATTTGCAGCAGAAATAAGAAGGAGAAGAAGACGAATTACATGAACATCAAACATACACCAGAACTTTTACTCAATGTGTAGAGCACGAGAACGACAATAGCAAGACGACAGCACCAAAAGCACTACAGCAACACAACGACAATAGCAGCAGCAGGAACAGCAATAACAGTTACGGAGTACAAAATAATAACAAAACAATAGCAGCAACGCGTATTAACAGCAGCAAAAGTGACGCATTAACAGATGACAACGGTAGTCATAACAGCAGCAAAGCCGATTTGCAACAGAATAAGGAGAAGAAGAAGAAGAAGAAGAATAACACGAACATCAAACACACACCAAAACCTTTACTCAATATGTAGAGCACGAGAACAACAATAGCACCAAGAACGATGATAACTGTAGTATCAAACAACAACGATAACTGTAGAATAATTGCATGTTTGGATAACGAATCGGAGTCAACACAACTCAGAACTGTACACATTCACATCCTCAAAACCTACACGACTCCAGTATCAACATTGCAACGATATTCGATCCACAATTATCGCGTCACACACTGATAAAATCAATCTACATTAGGAGAGTTGATGTTGTTATTAAAGTAAATAACAACATCAACTCTCCTAATGTTTACTAAAGTAAATAATGAGATACGGAAATGAGAAAAAAAAATACTCTTAACATTATTTTTTATACATCTTTTTATCCTTTTTACGTTCGTTTGGGGCAGTAATTAACTCCTCGTTTTATCACGTGCTGAATGATTCACCTAAAACAACAGCCGGCCAATCACCTATATATTCACCTGCAAACCCCCAATGACATTCATCAATTCATTCAAACCCTAAATCCCCAATTCCCCACCTCCAATTGTTTCAATTTTTTTTCTTGATTCTTCTTTTCCCAGTAAACATTTTCGAGAAAATGACGATCTTTGTTTGTCGCCCCAGTCTAAGTAGCTTCAATTTTGTTGTTTGCTATATGCTGATTGACCAATTTTTAATCTGATTCTCACCCCTTTTCTAACCCTAACCCTAATTTCAATTATTTTCCCTAATTTCAAATTCAATTTCGCAAAAGAGAGAAATGACGAAAACCAATATCCATAACCAATCTCTGAAATTCAAATTGATTAATTCCTATTTACATGCACTACCATCTGATCTCTCTTGTTTACGACAATTTTTTAATTTTTTTTTAATTTTTTCCCCAAATTTACGCAATCGGTGATGTAAGTACATCCCAAATATCCTGAGTATATTCAGTGATTATTCAAAAAATAGATCACCATCTTTCGACTGAGATTGCTTTATTATTATTATTCTTTCCGTCTCGATTATTTGTGTACTTTTGTTTTTATCGATAAATTATCGTATCGCCTGAAGGTATCTGGTGCCCAGAATTAAATCAATTGAGTAGCTGGGCACTTCGTATGCAGGGCGTAAATCGAAAAAACAGAACTGCGACACAGTTTGCTTCAATTTGCAGAAACATGGCGATTAACATTTGCAGAAACAAGAAGAAGAAGAAGAATGGATGAATGAATTTGGGAATTACCTCGAAAACTCAAAAATGGCGATCGATTTGCAGTGAAGTTGCGATGAACGGTAGTGGACAGTAGCGGCGTTGGTGGACGGCGATGGTTCAGGGTGGACGGCGATGGTTCATCGAGTGTGCGTGTGCGAGGAACGATGAATGAATGAAGAAAGGACGAACGATTAGCGAGGAACGATGAATGAATGAAAGGAATATCAGTGAGTGTGCGTGTACTAAAAAAAAATATAGGTAAATTAAAAAAATAGAAATATTATTTTTTGAGAAATCATTTGTTTTAAGAAATGATGTCTTTGTTAATGAATAGTATGAGGTTAGAAATCATTGGCTTTAAAATGATGTCTTTGTATTAAATTGAAAGTGACTAGAAATCATCTATCCAAAAAATGGTGTCTTAAGTATTAGATAAGAGACCATCTATATGGAAGAATTGATTTCTTAAATCAAAGAAATCATTGATTACAACTAAATGGTTCCTTATTAATGATTCCTTTAGAGCTTATTCTAGTAGTGATATAATCAATCTACCTTCTCTCAATTAAGGTAAACTGTTAGTTTCATAAGCAACAAATTGCTTCATAAACTTTAAAGTTGAGTGCTTGATTCGTAATCAAACATCTATTTGCTTCAAAAGTAATAGAACACTAACTTTAGTTATAATATTAGTCATAAAGTTGTCCTTTGGAACCGTTCCAACACACAACTGCTCATCCCAAACAAAATATACTGAGATTACTATCTCATGTTATCTTTGTCTATTTGAAAATATGAATCGTTGTAACTTGTTTACAATAATTCTCTTATCACATCAAGCGCATCTCTTAAATAATTTCTCTTTTGCTTCTTAAGCGCAAAGGAACAATTCTTAGATAGCATTCTAGTGACACTCACCAGATTAGTATCTACTCGTCACACGAGCACATAATAAACACATTTCTTGCAAAGTCTCATTAAAGCAACCAAATGTCATTTAGTTAGAGAAGTATGTCACTTACAGACCAAATTATAACGATAAATGCACTCCCACTAGCCTCTTGTACACACTTTGTCTCTCTTCATCTCAATGGAAAACAAACATATTTGAATTACCACATTGAGAACGAAGATACTTGCTCCATAATACTTGCTCCAATCAAATTGGATCATTCACATTTGTCTAACAACTTCAATAATATGAAATTCATACGATGTGTCGCACACACATCATACTTCATCCCTTCCAAGAAATGTATTTCACATATATATGTTCAAAACTCATCATAATGAATGATGACATTCAAAATGCTAAATCAATCTTAATAGACTTAAGCATAATGTTGTAAGAAGGTTTTCCCATAGTCATTACTATGAGATCAATCCTTAACTACCAACTATGCTTCATAGATACTCTTATATCAATCTACATCGTCTTTATATTGAAGACTATTCTTCACTATAAGACCCATTTAACCATAGTCTATACTTGGTAGTTATGGTATGTAGAATCTATTAGATTTTATGTAACTTTTGGAGTCTTTGCCCATTATTGTTTCATCATAGGTCAAACCTATGTAGGATAATATTTTGCAGGTAAGATGATCATGACTTTTCATGGATGCATCAATATTCTCTACAACTGTTGAAGAGAAATCCTGTTAATCTTGAACAATTTCAAGGTCGATTCTACTCCCACTGTTTCTATTAGAAATCACATATTTTTAAAAGAAACATACCACTCAATGCAACGAAACAGTTTTGCTCTTTGGATGGTTTGTAGAATTAATATAATACTCCTAATAAAACACATGCCATAATTGAATCTAAGTTCTAGAAAACAATTTTCTTTAAACTTGACTTGATAATTATGAAAAAGACTTTTAAGAACATTTTCAATCCATATCTCATATGGTGTCTATTCTCCGACTTACATGGACAATATCATCAACATTTGTACAAAGATTTTTATAGTGCATAAGTTTCTAAAGCGCCAATAAAATCTGCATAACTCATCATAGACCAAATCATATCGAATATGGTTCGATGTAGTTTGAAACATTTTTCACTACTTCTAAGATGATCACAATCTTTTAGTTCAATTCCTCCCTGTTTCAATCATATCGAACAAAACCATACGTGTTACCCATTTTGCAACATCACTAGTTAAACTCACACATATCTAGTATGTGTGTGCTCTAACAAGTCTAAGTACCCTCCCACTACAATTAATAGGAGTCGCTTGTAATGTCATTTATCCATCTAAACAAGATCCATTTACCTCAGTTGATCCTTATCAATAAGGTTTATAATTTAATCATTATGAAACTTATTCTTATGTCTCTTGTCTCATGGATTAAGGACAATGCCATAATAGGTAAAACTCGTGTCGAGGGACGGAACCTTTTGATTGTTATGTTACAATTAAAAGCATTCACTACTAGGAATGTAGAGCCCAACAAACATGTTAGCATTATTGTACCTCATATTCTTGCAAGGTATAGATCAACAATTGTTCTACTTTTATTAAAACTTTTCATGCCCATACATGAAACAAAATCAATATTCTTGCTTATGACTAGTACAAGAATAACATTTATTCAATTCCAGTATTCAACTTTATGGTAAAATTAAGTGATTTTCCTTTTATATATGAAACAACAACGTTTGTCAATTTCATCATAAAGCACTTCACTTATATACCATTATTCTACCCTCTTTGAGCCATCACATTCACAATATAATAGTTGCATTTGATATCTTATACCAAAACAGTAGAATGCAAGTAACAATTACTCTAGTATCATACACACCTGAAGTCATACTTCAATTGATTTGCAGATTTTCTAGACACTTCTAGAAAGTTATCTACCAATGCCATATATTTGTCATTACATTAATGACTAATAAAATCGTACCTAATCTAAATTTGGCAATAAGTTTGGATATGATAATAATTATCCTTCCCTTACTTTAACCAACATCTTAGATTTATTAATCATTATCTCAAACAATTTTCTTAATGAACTCATAGAATATTTGTATTATTTGCCTTCTTGATATAATGTTCAATCTTCTTTTAACATCTCATGCTAAAAGGTGAGAAACCTTATTAAGTCACATGTTTATTCATAATAAAGTGACCTAAACTTAGGACTAGTTGAAACGATTTCAATTCCTAATTCTTTAGAAAGAAGCATCCAAAATTTCCTGATTATCAATATAATCACGTCATCGTATGACATGGATTAATTAGATCATCTTTAATATTTTCTCACTTAATGGGACCGGTTCCCTTTATTGAAACAATTGATTTTGGTACTTATAACCATCTTCATGACTCTAATTATACAGTTCATACTGTACATTAACATTGGTAATAATTTGTCGGAATTATCCTTTATAAGGACAAAATCCGTATCTCTAATTTTGAGAACAACTCTCAAGATACCAATCAACGAGGTTGAACAATTCAAACTCATCTTTAATAAATGTGATAACGGTAACTAAATTATAACTACATGTATATGCAAAGTAAAACAATAATTAATATTAACAATCTTAAACAATTTTAAGATAAGATCATGAAAACTACCCTCAAGTTTGCATAATATTCCAAGATCCTAAACCTTTTGTCGCTCAAGTGAACTTGGGCTCACTGCTCAAGCTCCAAAATTAAAGGTAGACAACAACATTGTCAATTACATCAATATGTAATTCTTGGTTCGTCGGAATTAGTCATCATATGACACCAACTATTTGCCTCAAAGCCCAAGTCCAACTTGATAGCAATGTTAAGCAAACCAGAATGAACCTGTGGGTAACCGTTAACCACCTACTCAGTCCACACACATCGACAAAGCACCGCTTAGGCAGTCACTTCAACCAATGGTATGAAATTATTGTAGTGGTCAATTCTGGAAAGGCAATACTTAATATTTGTGCGAGGGATTAGATGCATATGGGTCCTAACCATGCCACTAGGTAAACAAATTACCCGGCATAACAAAGAAGAATAAAAAGCTAGAAAAATGACTCCTATGACACGTAAAGTGAACCAAAATAAAGGAAAAGTTGGGGTTAAATATATATACGAAATGAGTTCATCAAATCCCCCCCAAACCAAACATTTGCTTGTCCCTAAGCAAACCAATCATCAAAAAGTATGGACAAGACTTAAAACAATGGCTTAGAGCTAACTTCATCAACATGTCGCATCCCAAATCTAATACTCTAACAAGGAAATGACACCAAGGCTAAAGAAACGAATTCTAAAGCAAAAGATGAATTGAAGAGTAAAAGAATTTAAAAATCAAGCTCCAATCAATATTTAAATGTCAGACTTTTAATCTTGCATAACCTTCTATGTCGAGATTACTCACGGTTTACACTCAACACTCAATAAGGGCAATATTGTGAGTTTATGTAAAATGCGAAAGACGAAACACTCACCTAACTGCGACTTATCAGAACATGCATGCAATCTAACATGATACCAATCTCTACCAACCGTACATACACATTCAATCAAACCAAAACACATGCCGAGGAATTACGTATGGTAAAAAGTGAGGTTAGTCGGGTAAGAAGGGGCAAAACGATTTGAATAGGTGGAGGTAAAAGTCAAGCTAGTACAACCGTAACCATCATTATACTCGTTCCATTCTTCCCAAACTTCAATCAAAGGAATTACAAGTAGTACCAAGCACCTTATTTTCAACTTTTCATAACCGACTTCGCACCAACAACTACGAAAACAGAGCGATCAATTCTTTTCTCATAGCAAAAACACATTCCTTTTCTTGATTCACTTCATTTTTTTTCAACTATCTCCTTTCCTTTTCTTTTTTTTCATTGATTTTTCTTTTCCAATTCATTCATCATTTTTTTTTCAATTCTCATCCTCAATCGACATGGTACCAAATTTCACCCGCAAAAAATAATTCCGTCTAATTAACCAACTAGCTTGACTAGGGTAGGCAATTTATGGCATGTAGTTAATAAACGGGTCAAAACAGGTCAAATGATGGCTATGTGGAGTTCATAGGAATTAGATAAAAGAAAGGGGATTGCCTCTTTTACATATGTCACAATCACAAACCGAATGCATACAGGTATTTAAGAGAAGAATGTCATGTTTATGCAATTAGATGTTACATGTCTCGTAAGGAGTTCTACTCTCAACCTATAAGAAACTGATCATGGATGTCATCAGTTTAGGTCTCTAAGTCTCACAATATAAGTAGCTTACTCGACAACAGGTCAATTGACTCATTTGGCATTCAAAATATAATCGGCGACAAGATTCAAGAAATACTAAACTCAAATACGGGAAATAAGTGTCATTCACAAGAGAGAGCAAAAGAACTAGGGAAAAGCATGCGACAAACGCAATGTCATCATTGCCGGCACGACTCTATACTAAAACACACAAAAAATCAAAAATTAATAAAAATAAAAAAAGTTTTTTTTTTGAAAATTAAAACACACCCAAAAGAAAAATACACAAAACACAAAATTTCCCCCCAAACCAAATTACACAATGTCCTCATTGCGAACCAAGAGAAATAAAATATGACAAAAATATAACGGGTAAAGGAAGACACAAAAAAAGCGAAAAAAAAAATAAGAGAGAAAAGGGAAAGGTACCGACAATATATTTATGCGGCAAATAATTTCCCCCAAACCAGCAACAAACATGGGGTGAATTAGACTCATAACCATCAGTATCAAAATCATAGCAGGTCAAGGCTCGCAGGAGTAGATCAAATGCCTGCGCATGTGCTAAACAGAAACATAAGTAGCACCAAGATACAAAGAAGACATCATATAAAATCAATGTTAAAGATCATCTTAGTCTATCAAACGAGCTGGGCCAATCCTGAACAAGGTGGTCATAGTATATAAGAAGATTAAGACTGCTAATAGGCGGCTCGTAGGGAAAGGTGACGTACACACCAAATTTCTCAAATTTCCTCCAAGGCTTATCATCGAATATAAATTGCATAAGAGAATAGTTAGAATTCTCAAAACCAGTCAAAGCATCAATCTTACTTGCCTCACTTTCTTTAGGAAGGTTGTCTAAATCCGACAAGTCAAAACTCAAACAAATCTGCTTCAAAGAATTATCACAATCATCCTTACAAATCATAAGTTCCAACAAAGGGTCAAGAAAAATCGGATCAAGACAATCAATGGGTAAAAGGGATTCGTCCTCAATATAGGGGAAAAACTCAAATTTCTCTAAAATGGGTTTCTCTAATAAATCATCCTCGATATCCCATCTATCCACACTTTTTCCACTCAAGGAATCATCAAAAAGTGTGTTCTCCTCTTCCCTTTGATTTTTCCTCACAAGCTCAAGATCCTCTCTTTTATTCAATTCCTTCTCCAAAATCTCATAATTGAAATCAAATGATACTCCCTCAAAATCACACAAATCAAAATCCTTAATGTTGTCCTCAATTGAAAGAGCAATATTTAGAACATCCAAACACACATTTTCCTCAAAAAACACACATTCCAACTCAGTATCATTGACATTCACAAAGTCGGGAGAAGGTTGGATTAAAGTGTGTGGTAGTTGGTTTAAAGGAGGATGAGATGGTTCACAAGGATTAAATTCATGGAAATCGACATCATGCATCATATTATCATTCATGGGGGATTGAGAAACTTGGATAGATTGAACATTATACACATCATCATCATCATCATCAATTATGTTCACAGAAGATGGAGATGGAACACTTACCTGAAGGTTATTTGCTACTTCCATAGGCAAACCTGATTGACTTTGTTGCTTTTCGTCTGCTCATTGGGTAAGAGTTAGCAACTGACCTTTTAGAGTCTCTTGATTTTGTAGGAGTTGCGTGAATTGTAGCATCAAAGCCTTGATTTCCGCCATTTCATTATTCCACCGCATCTCTGACTCAGCACTATTCCGGGCTAAAGATTTAAGGAGTTCCCATCGCTCCTCATAAGGCATATAATTAAACATCCCATCGCAATTTGCTTCGATATTAGCCCGTCTCTCATCATCCACACCATCATAAATCATATGACACATCTCCCAAATATCAACATGATAGTCACTTTGATGAATAAAAGATTCAAGTCTATCCCAATAAATATGCAATGACTGATGATTAAATTGAGGAAAGTAGAAGATAGTCATAATGATTACACAAATAAAAAAATTAAAATAAAATAAAAAATATATATATACGAAATAAAAATATATATACAAAATAATCTAGAACCCAAAACAAATAATATGCAATAATACAAAACCGTCTCCCCGGCAACGACGCCAAAATTGATAAGGCTAAAGTCGTATCACCTATATCAAAATAAACCTAACAAACCACTAACGGGTAGCTAACAGCAAGTAAGGGTCGAATCCATAGAGAGACAGACGATTATCGCTAATTATCTATAGTTGATTCTAAACTATTCTAATTCTGGTTATTATGAATTCGGTCTAAACTAATACGATTATGTGAAATAACGAGGTTCTAACAATATTAAAAGGATCTAGGATTTTTCGGTTCACTATACAATTAAATTGGGTAAAGTTAATTAATCATTCAATCAATCAATCAATCAATCAAAGTTATTTAGAGCAAAGACACGGCCTCTCGGATCTTATGTCAACCTTAGGATAGATTCTGACGGGCTCTCGCAACTTACCAGATTATCCTACCCACTTACTTGTAAGTCTCCCCTTACCAGGCTTTTGATCTTACGTTCGGGTTCCTAAACATTCAACTAGTTCAACGTCTTAAACTAATCAAACAATAATACAAGACAAGTAGTAATGCAATAACATATGAATGATCAATTAAACAAATAATTAAACTAACATTCCCAATTCAATTAACATAGATCCCCTTCAACCCTAGATAAATAAATTAGCTAATCATAATAAACGATAAAGCAATAAAGCAATAAAGGAATTAAGCATAATAAAGAACAATATGAAAATAAGAGAATAAGAAAAGGTACCAATTACGTAGAACTGAAAGATTAATGATCTAAAAGTATGACTATAAACTAGATGAATTCTAATGCTAATAAAAAGTCTAAACTAAACTAATGAATAAGAAAGTGTTCATAAATCTAACCTTAAGGAGGGTATATATACTAATAATGATAAGGAGTCATTACTCCTAGTTTCCTAAGGACTAGAAGAAACTAATTAGGAAAGAATATTTCGTAAAATAAGAGTAATGGTAAGTTACGGACTCTATGAACTAAAAAAATCCCGCGAAACAGCTTCAAACCGGTCGGTTCGGGTTTTCTGCACTGCGCGACAAATTCCGAAATTTGAAATACCGTTGGAAAGCTAAGGGAAAGAGCTTTATAAGCCACAAAAATCAGCTCAATCGGAGTTGTAGAACTCAAGATATTCACGTTTGAAGTTGACTCCTGTTTTGGCGGTCGTTCTCTCTTCTCGATTTGCATTTGTTCAAGCTTCCCAACTTATTTCTTTATCGTTTCTAATTGTTTCTTCACTTCACGTCCTTTCTCAAGTATTAACTTAGTATCCTCTAATTTTTATCACTTCTTCCTTGTGGATTTCATGGCTCGACTCTCGTTATAACCCAAAATATAGCTCAATTGCCTTCATTTGTTACGTTTCCTACAAAACGTAAACAAATTACCCAGCATAACAAAGAAGAATAAAAAGCTAGAAAAATGACTCCTATGACACGTAAAGTGAACCAAAATAAAGGAAAAGTTGGGGTTAAATATATATACGAAATGAGTTCATCAGTTAGACAAGAGAGGATTTGCTCATCCTTTATTGAAGGGAATTTATTTTTTCTTGGCCACTCGAAGAGTGTGACTTGTTCAAATGCGTGGCCATGTGTAGACACCCGCATTTTGACTGCCAGGTGTCTATGGTGGTTTCCAAAAAACACCCGATGATGATCGGACGCTAACGTGTTTCTACGCGCTCGGATGTGGGCTCAAAACCGTTAGTTGTTGGCTTCAGCACGTACGGAGTAAAAATCTCACAAAACTGACCTCAAATTCAGGCCCAATGGGTCGTTTCCAGTCAAACAAGACTAATTTGGGTCAAAACCGACACCGGAAATAAAACCGACTTTTTACCGATTGGGTCAACCCCGGTCAAAGTCGTTTCTGAGACACACAAAAAATAGCAACACAAACATTAAAAGTCCAACTCAAACGCAAAACCCACAAAATATCCAATTCCAGGCCCAAAGCTCGGACCACTCGATCCAGCTGACCCACTCGATCGAGTGGGCCCTCATTCAGGCCCGGCTGCAGGCGCTTGGGCCACTCGACCGAGTCAAGGGGCTACTCGGTCGAGTAACCCTAGACGGGGTACATGGCCATGCCTATATAAACACCCCCATGCACACACTTTACACAACTTTTGGAAAACCCTAATTCAAACCTATTCTATACTAATCTACATCAAGACCCTAACCCTAGTACTAGGAATCCGAACCCTAACCACCACAACTTAATCTACATCTCGATACTCCCGTGCTAGCCACAACTACGAGTCTCGTCCGAGAACAAGAACATGTAGGTTGAGGGTGCCAAATCCCTTTCTTCCCTTTTCTCCCTCTTCTTCTTCTCTTCGTGCGTCGTCTATATCGTCATCCTCGTCCCATTTTTTTTATTATTTATCGTCATTATCGCATCTATAATATCGTTATATCACTAGTATTAAAAGAATTAAAATACTTGTGAATTTGTGTCAAGTGTGAGTGATGATGGGATAAGGAAACCCGGATATACAAGAGTATTGCACTCAGCGTCGCCGGTCGCTTATCCCTTCACCCCTAACATTTGATTATTGAAACAAGTCAACTTAAACAATAATTTTTATTTCGTTCGCATCGTCATCGTTCAATCGCATATTTCATCAATTCTAAAACCTTTTTTCAAAACAAGTACTTTTTTAATAAGAGTCGAAACCCATTGATGCAGATCCGACATCAAACAATTCGCAAGAATTAATTATGGTGTCGGGATGCGGAGGGAATCAAGTCGAGTTTTAATTCAAGTATCGATCTATTAGATTCGATACCAATTCCATAATTGGATGTTGAATCTAATGATTTAGTCAAATACGTTAATTAACACGATTTTCGTTGATGCTAATATAGATGTCCTCTAATTCAATTGAATTAATTATGACATTAATACACGCGGAGAAAATTTATATCGTGCTAGTTAACTTATTACGACTTATAGCTTTTTTTCAACAAATTTCGCTCTAGTATTCGATACCGGTTCAATAAGCGGATATCGGACACGACAAGAATCATAAATATAAATTGGACATAAATTATGCCATATTTATGCCCAATTCATCTAACTACTAAAGTCAAAAAGCAAAGCCGAAACGAACTGTGGTTCGTACAGGTGTCACTCGACCGAGTGCCATAGCCCGCTCGATCGAGTGACATCCCTAAAACCGAGACAGAATGTTTTCTGACCTCCACTAGGTCGAGTCTCGCAATGACTCGATCGAGTGGCAGTGTACTTGGTCGAGTTCGTCAATAACTCGACCGAGTAGGGTCTAAAACACAAGATAGGAGCCTTTCCCGAGGACCACTCGGTCGAGTCCTTCAATGACTCGATCAAGTGGCCTTGTCACGACAATACCGTGAGTCTCACATCCCTTTTCTAGTCTCGATAAAACCTTTTTCTATGACTTAGGTCGACACGTGTCAATAAATCACTTGGAACATCGCTTTTCAAAAACCATGCACATCCTATTTACATCATTCCATGTTATTCTACACCTTCACAAACCGTTATTATCGTTATACCGTTACTAACAAGTTTGTTGTTTTCTTGGCAATTTATTTGTTTATTTTATTGTACTAAAATGAACCTTCGCATGCTAAATTTAACTCCGAAGTTAGAATTAGTTGCATTAAATCGACATACAAACCTTCTCAATTACTTGCATGTTTAGGGAAAATAATGTTTGCATATTCATTTTCACCGAACTACTAACGCGCGTATTAGAAAATCATTCGATATCCTAGTAGAGGCCGCTAATGTGCGGGCGGGGTTGGGTGTCCTTTGTGGGCTTCCCAACACGTACCCTCACCCCTTACTCAGAACCTCGGTTTCCGGATGCCCGAAACCGTTGGCGCACGAGTGTCATTCAATACACGATATCCGATAATGTTGGTATCGGTATCAAATGCAAAGGGACGAGCCCAATAAACTCTGACATCGGAAATGGGCCGTATTTTGTATATGGCCCACTACGACATAGAGTGGGTTCGAACGGGCCCAAACTTCCACAAAGTTCGGTGGCGACTCCACTTCAATTTAAATTTCGATTCGATCCATTCGCATATGGAGATTCATTCGCCTCCCCAAACCCGCGCGTGGCCGCGTCGGGGTGGACCTATGTCATGTCCACAATTTGGCGACTCCGCTGGGGATTAACTGATGCGTGACTTACCATCGGCATCCTCAGGGTGAGGCTCGAATAGAAATCGTTTGACTAGTACAATACGCGTTTTAGTTTTACGGTTCATGCATAACCCCATATTTTCCCGGACCGATACTCGTGACCGACGTCCCACTATACCGTGATGTACTCCAATATGGATATGTCAAAGGTGTCCATAGTCGATTCGAGTGGGTTTTGTGGCATGTTCTAAGATCAACTCGACTTAGAAAGTCCGTCCTGATCAACGTCTAGACTATGTGTAAAGCATACATGGCGTCATTATAATGCTTTACTGACTACGTGCTACTTGGTTTCCATGTCGTTTTCCAAAACCGTCAACTTTTCAAAAAATACATCTTTTTCAAGATATTCAAATTCAAAACCCGGGACGTATGCCGAATTTAGGACTTATGATTTTACTCAAAATAGCCTATTTTTAGCCGGTATTCTGCCCATTTTAAGACTTGAAAATATTTTCGAACTTTCAAATTGGTGGCCCGATACACTTTCCGAGTTTTCGAAAAAAATCGGCCCTTTCCCCGAGTTTTCTCGGATTTTCCAAAAACAATCCATTTTCAAAACCCTTCTCTTCTTAGGACTTCCCGTATTTAGCAGTGTCGGGTCATGACATAAGTCGTCAAAGTCTTTAGCATCGAAACTCTGTCGATCTTACATCATGGGTTTCTTCCCTATCCCAGTCCGCCTTATTAGACTAAGGCAAGGCCCACCTACGTAGGACATACTCCTACAAAGGAGGGCCCGTTTACACAATCGAGTCCAAAGTCTGGGTATGTCTCACGTGCACCTGCTTTCGAACAGGACTCGGTCCACCCGCCGAATCCTAAAGAAGGCCCACTTTTCACAAGTCACCCGTCTAGGTATCTTTTCCGAGTCATTTCCCTTTTCAGTCTTGTTCGGGATGTACTTTCTATTCCGGGATTCGGGCTAGTTTCTGATCACGCGGTGTTCTTACAAACACGCCACCCGAGACCAGATATCAACGCAAGATGGACGAACTGAAGGACGCACTAGCCAAGATCGAAACCCAATTGACTCCCATCCAGACTGACCAAACGACACTCGCCACTCGTGTGAGCGCCATGGAGAAGGGACTCCTCCTGTTGGATCTGAGCCCACTGGGCCCATAGCTGAACTAATCAGCGCTGTTCGCAGGCTTGAAGAACAGGTTCAACTGTCAACGAACAACTCAATCCACACTGAAATTGCTCATGCTTATTCGCCTTTAAATGACGAGCTACCTGCTAACCTCAACCTCACGGGAATTCCAATGTTTGAGGGTACTGAAGACCCGGTCCACCACATCCGGGCTTTCAAAGATTTTATGGCGGTCAAAGGGGTGAAGTCCACCATGTTTACGCACTAATTCCCTTCCTCCCTTGAAAAGCATCCCAAGGCCTGGTTCTACAGGCTTGATTCCAAGAAATACAAGACTTGGGATGATGTGGCAACTGAATTTGCTCGGAATTATGCTGACAATACCGAGATCCAGACTACAATGCGTACTCCGGAAGTAATGGCCCAAGAGCCCAAATAAGGGTTCACAAAATATCTCCAAAGATGGCAGGCCGAGAGTGTGAAGCTGGTTGATAAGCCCAGTGAAAAAGTGCTAGTAGAGGCCTTTGTCAAGAACCTCCTCCCATCCTACCGGGTCCATCTCCGGTACGCTGTCATCCCCAATTTTGCTACCCTAACTGAAACGGGTACAAGGATCGAGGATGACTTAAGGTTAGAGAGCCTGATCAAGGCCTCTACCAAGGGATATCAAGAGACCAGTTCATTTGTGAGCAAGCCCACATCTACAGCTGCAACTCGCAGCATCTTCGATGAGGTAAATCTGCTTGACACCTCATCCAAAAAGAATACACCAACTCGGGTATTCACGGATATAGGGACTACCTATACCTACGCCTCAAAGACTATCTTCAAAAGGCCTTATCCAACCAATAGGCCCGACTCCCGAACTTCCAGGGGAGAAAAAGCCCAAGAGCTACAATGTCCAAGCCTATTGCCAGTATCACCGAGGTAATGGGCATGACACAGAAAAATGCTGGAAGCTGAAGCATCTGATCCAAGATCTGATTGAAAGCGGGAAAATACTGTTGCCCGGGGACAAGCCAAGCAACAAAGAAAACCCGTTCAGTGCCCATGCTATATTCACGGGGGAGGTAATCGACTGTTCTCACCTCATTTCCCCTTTTATCCCGCAAATCAACGGGATATGGTTCGATGATGAGGAGGATGTGTATTTAGCGAAAGGGGAAGTTGTCCCCATCACCAGTGAAGAGGTTCGAAAAGCTAATTCCAAGGCCTTAGCCACCAACCACCTCACCACCGCCGGGCGCTCTACTCCCACAACAGTCACTGAACTTACCAGGACGGAATCCCCTCTTGAAGAACCAAGCAACGACACGGCTCTGGTCCAGCAATTGAAGAGAGTGTGAGCTGACTTAACCATGTGGCAACTTCTGGTTAGCTCGCAAGCACATCGGGAAGCACTGACTAAGGCTCTCGATGAGATCACGGTCGACTCACAGGTTACCCCCGCTGAAATGGTAGCCACTACTATGCCTTATCTCAAGGGCAAATCCAAGAAGGAAGGCCCGCTCATCACCTTCTCCGAGTCCGACCTGCCACCATTCGGGCCCAATCATAATCTGGCCCTATACATCACGGTCATTTTCCGAGGAAAGTACCTCCCAATGACCCTTATTGATGACGGATCTTCCGTGAATGTCCTTCCTCTAAGGACCGCTAAAGCCCTCGGCATCACAGATGCCGACTATCTCCCAACGGTGCAAACTATCCAGGCTTTTAACGGAAGCCCAAAACCAGTAGTCGGGGCCGTTAAGCTGACAATAATAACGGGCCAAATCGAGAAAGAACTGGAGTTCCAGGTGATTGATGTCACCTCATCCTTTAACTTACTCCTAGGAAAGCCCTGGATCCATGCATTCAAGGTCGTATCCTCTACCCTCCACAGGAAAGTCGAGATGCCGCTTCAGGACGGTGTCATCACACTGGAGGCGACCCCCATTACCGTAGCAAGCTACAATGCTACGGGCCGGGCCGACCCACGAGGATTTGATTTCGTGGGCATGATCGAGGAGGAATATCTCTTCAGGCCTTACTTCACCACTAGCATCGACACGATGCTACAAAACTTGGGCTACTTACCGGGGGCTACCTCGAGACCACATCTTCCAGCTGGGAAGATTATCGAGGTCCTGAACGATGGCGAACCACAGTTCGGGTTGGGGTATGCTATAACCCCAGAAAACGTGGTCCGGGCCGGTATTCACAAGGCCACCAACCTCATCAAGGGTACTTACTTAGGCCCTTATAGCTCGAAGTTAACTGATTACTTCGTCACTCCTGTATTCAGGGCTATTCAAGTGGGCCTCTATCAACCCACCATCACGTATCCCGAGACCAAAATGGCTCGGAAATGCAATTTCATCCCTGATGATATATTCACCCTTGTTCAAGCAGAATCCAAAGAAGGTGAAAGCAACTCCGAGCCCGTGCTGGGGCTCCTATTCGGGGAAAATAAGGCCATCTCCGCTCCTAAAGAGGGTCTGGTCAACCTCATCCTCCGCAGCAACCGGTTCGACCCAACAAAGATCATCTCTGAAGTGGGTGCAGACACCGAGAAAAGGGCCTGGAGGAAGACCATCAAGTGGACCGACAACCAGGGATGGACCTACAAGCTGACCACTGGCGAGGGAGACATGTCGGATACCGAGTCTGAGTCCGAGTCTGAGTTAGAGTCGGAGTCGGAGTCTGAGTCCAAGTCTAGAGGGTCTGGTGCTATAGTCGAGTCTGTAACCCCTTTTCCCTTATCCACTGGAGTCTCGGAGCCTGCCCCGAGAGCTCTCCCTATCCCGCCACTGACCAACGAGCAGGTGGCCGCTCTATTCGAGCTTTTCTCAAAATTTACCATTAATAATAATAACGAAAACCGATCTGCTTACGACTTGTCTTATTTCCAAAATTCTTTCAAATTCAAAAATTTATATGCAATGACATTGACAAACCCGACGGACAGGTAACTCTTCCTCCGCATCTGATCGAGCAGCTCGAACAAAGGGAGTTCCGAGATCCGGTAATTGAAGAAACCGAGTCCATCAATGTGGGAACCACTTTAGAGCCCCAGATGCTTAAGTTGGGCCTATCCTTAGATCCCGAGGAGAGAAAACAATTCACAGACCTCCTCCAAGAATTCAAGGACGTCTTCGCACGGTCCAACAAGGACATGCCGGGAATAGATCGGGAAATAGTTGAACACCGAATACCCATCAAAGATAGGTGTAAAGCGGTAAAGCAGAAACTCCGAAGAATGAGGCCCGAATGGTCTCTCAAGGTCAAAGAAGAAGTCGACAAGCAATTCAAACCAGGCTTTATACAAGTGTCTGAATATCCAGACTGGGTCGCAAACATCGTGCCGGTACCCAAGAAGGACGCCAAGGTGCGTGTATGTGTAGATTTCCGGGACCTTAATAAGGCCAGCCCAAAAGACGATTTTCCGCTACCACACATCGACATACTGGTGGATAACACGGCCGATCATGTCCTTCTATCATTCATGGACGGGTATGCCGGATACAATCAAATCAAAATGGCAGAAGAGGATATGAGTAAGACCACCTTCATTACACCTTGGGGTACTTACTGTTACACCGTCATGCCATTTGGGCTCATCAATGCCGGGGCCACTTATCAACGGACCGCCACTACTTTATTACATGATATGATGAACAAAGAAGTGGAGGTCTATGTGGACGACATGATCGTCAAGTCCAAAGATCGAAGCGAGCAAATCATGGCCCTAAGAAAATTCTTCACCAGGATGCGTAAATACAATATGAGACTGAACCCTCAAAAATGCAGTTTCGGGGTAACGTCAGGCAAATTACTGGGCCATATCGTTAGCCAACGCGGTATCGAGGTCGACCCAACTAAAATCAGGGCCATTACCGAGATGCAGCCACCCAAAACCGAAAAAGAAATAAGGGGGTTTCTCGGGAAAGTCCAGTATATCACCCGATTCATTTCAAAACTAACCATGGTATGAGCCCATTTTCAAAAAATTGAAGATAGGAGAACGGGTACTATGGGACGATAAATGTCAAACGGCTTTTGACAAAATCAAGGAGATCCTGTCTGCACCGCCAGTATTAATGCTACCTCAACCCGGTTTGCCTTTGTCATTTTACCTAACAACGACCGAGACAGCCATAGGGGCTATGCTGGCCCAGACAGTCGACTCAAAAGAACAGGCTATTTACTACATCAGTAAAAAGTTCTTTGAGTACGAATGCATGTATACAATGCTCAAGAAAACGTGCCTAGCTCTAGTTTGGGCCACTAAAAAGCTCCGACATTACATGCTCAGTCACGAGGTACATGTATTATCCAAAATGGATCCTATCAAGTACCTGTTCGAGAAACTCATCCTTAATGGCAGGATGTCTAGATGGACTTTAATGTTAGCTGAGTTCGACCTCAAGTTTGTACCATTAAAACCCATCAAAGGCCGGGTAGTGGCAGAATTCCTTGCCGACAGTCCGATATCTGAAGAGGGACACACCGAAACATGGGCCTTTCCTGATGAAGACATATTCCATACCGACACTGAGACATGGGATATGTATTTTGACGGGGCATCCAACTTCCGAGGCTTTGGCGTCGGAATTCTGTTAATCTCACCACAAGGGAAGCACACCCCGTTATCCATCAAATTGGACTTCGACGTGACCAACAACGCAACCGAATATGAAGCATGCATTCACGGGTTGCAAGCCGCCGCTGATTTAGTGGTAACAAACCTCCGGGTCCACGATGACTCATCGCTGGTCATCAATCAAGCGCTCCAAAAATGGAAAACTCGGAACGCCAATCTCGTGGCTTACCAAGCACGAGTAAGGGTTCTAGAGAAACAATTCCAGAAGGTGGAATATATCTACCTGCCTCGGAAAGAAAACCAATTCGCAGATGTGCTTTCCAAATTAGCATCTTTACTGAATATCCCGGAGCATCTAACTAGCATGCCGATCTGTGTCGAAAGGCGGTCCGAGCCGGCTTACATCCACGCCATCCAGGATATCGAGATAACTGACCCAGAACCTTGGTATCAAGCCATTCTAACCTACTTGACAACGGGAGACTATCCCCCAGGAACTGAAAACCGGGCCAAGAAGGCCTTGTGAAGATTGGCAACCCAATTTGTTCGCACGAACGATAGGCAGTTATACAAAAAGACGGCACAGGGGGCTCTCCTCCTGTGTATCGACAAAATACAGGCCGAAAAGGTTATGGCCAAGGTACACGATGGTGAAAATGACCCGCATATGAACGCCCATATGCTAGCCTGAAAAATCATGAGGCTCGGGTATTATTGGAACACCATGGAAACGGACTGTCAACTATACGTCAAACACTGCCATAATTGTCATATCTTTGCTAATGTACAGCATATGCCATCTTCCCTATTATATACCATGATCTCACCATGGCCATTTTCGACATGGGGTATTGATATAATTGGAAAGGTGCACCCTTCCGGGACGGGAGGTCATTGCGTCATTTTGGTGGCCATCGACTACTTCACCAAATGGGTCGAAGCCGAGTCATACCGTGTCTTGAACGCCAAGCACGTGGCCAAATTTATTCAGAACAAGATCATATGCCGATATGGGATCCCACACGAGTTCATCAGTGATCATGGGACCCACTTTCAAGCTGAAACTGCTACGTTGCCAGCAAAATACAAAATTCAAAGGCATACATCTTCTCCCTACCGTCCCCAAACAAACGAAGCGGTAGAAGCGACCAATAAAACAATTGTCACCATACCTAAAAAGATGGCTGAGAATTATCGGGACTGGCCCGACAAAATACCTTTTGCCCTATGGGGGTACCGAACGTCAATTCGCACCGCAACCAGAGCAACTCCATATTATCTGACATATGGAATGGAGGAGGTCCAACCGGTCGAGCTAGAAGTGCCATCCCTAAGGATTTTACTGGAGAGCCAAGTACCGGAAGCAGATTGGGTACAAGCATGATACGATTCGCTAGTTCTTTTGGACGAACGGCGGTCCCGGGCCCTCAACAATATCCAAATATATCAAAAGAGGATTCAACGGGCTTTCAACAAAAGAGTAGGCCCAGAAACATCAAAGAGGGGGACCTAGTTCTAAAGTCCGTACGGGCCCTACTATCGGTTGACCCAAGAGGAAAGTTCAAACCTAATTGGGCTGGGCCGTACTTAGTCAAGAAGGTCCTATCAGGAGGAGCGGTAATGCTGACAGACCTGGACGGGAATGAATTCGTCAACCCAACCAACTTGGACCAGTTGAAGCGCTATTACCCATAAACCCCATATCAATGTCATTTGCAAAGAGTTTATAAAAATTCATCTTTTTATAAATTTTCAAAATTATAGACAAGTCAATGAGCTAGGATTATTCATTCTATTGTCACACATCTCAAACTAATAGTCTTGATGTATTTCGAAAAATTGCAAAGAATCATATTTTGAACTACGTTTGGTTTGATTCCGCTAATTGTGGATACGTAGGCAACCCCTCGAAAGGGTAAAACCACTGCAATAAACGAAAAGAAGGGAACGGTATTCACTAATACGTCTTTATCAGAAACCGATAAACTTGGGAAATTCAAATTACAAAAAAAAACCCCCAAAAATGGCGAACACCCAAAAAAAAAATCACACCACAAAAATAGTAATTAATACCCAAATAATAAAACAAAGGAGACTAATATTCGTGCGTTTTGCCCTTTCGTTTGTCCTTTGGGTCGCTTGGAGCCCGAGGTCGCCGGGGCGGGGGCGAGTGTTCCCGAATCACGAGGGGAACCTCCTTAGCTCGAACCCGTTTCTTTGACAGTGAGTCTTCTGCCACGGTCTTCGGTCCAAGTCGAGCCCGCACGTGCTCGGATAGCCTATCTTGTGGGCCAAGTCGGTCCTGCACTGCTAGTCTTGGGCCAAGTCTCCTCTCCAAGTCAGTTTGGGGGCTCACTTTCCCCCACGCACCTCTAGCACTAGACCCTTCGGTTTGAGTCTTAGTCTTCTTTCTCTTACCTGACGTCAGACGAACCAGAGTAGCTGGAGTGTCACCTTCGTCGAAGAAGTCCCTATTATCTTTAGCTTGCTCCCTCCGCAGCAGATCAAAAGCTTCATCGACCTTCAGAGCAGCTCGGGCTTTGGCATCGCCTGCTTTAGTCCACTTCACATAAGAGTCTGAAACCCAAATGGAGTCACGAGATGTGGGAATGGGCCAAGTATGTCGGGTATACCATCTTTGCATCCAGGTATCGCACATCACATCAGTCAGTTGGGTAGGGTCACTCACTACTGCTTCAATCCCCAGGATTCTCTGGGTCCAACCATACTGCCTTAGTATGCAGTCCGGGTAAAGATGAACCGTCTGCCTGAAAGACAATATCACCTGATAGCGAGCTCTGTCCCTCGGGTCCAAGCCTGTCCAAACATAGATGGGCCACCACGGCACTACCCATCGAATCAACGGACCACCATGGAATGATAACACCTCATCCCAATACTTCTGGGTAATCTGGCGAGAAAAATCAATGGCCCGTCTCCTCGTCATCACTTGGTTATGACGGTAGTTGCTCGCGTCAAAAGGAGGATCTATCACTGATAGCCTCTCGTATAGCCAAATCTGAAAAGAAGGCAAAAATATGAGTTCCTATGACGAAACAGGCGTCCGCCTAAGGGCACTCAGTCGAGTGCCTGGGGACACTCGATAGATTGGTACCTCTGAATATGAACAGGGGGCTTTTTTACGAGGGCACTCGATCGAGTGCCAGGGTGACTCGATCGAGTGCCCACTGCAGCAGAAAAATCGCGAAAAAAAAAAATCAAAAATCGAGAAGTTGGAGAAATAATAAAAAATCCGACATAGTTGCGATAAACGAGTACTCCCGGTCAAGCGGGCTGACGAATCACTCTTGCGGTTGTCTAGGCCTTGGATAATTTCGCCCGTGATAAGCCAAGCCGGACTGTGCTCCGTCTCCATCAAATCAACCACGGTTAGAAGGCGAGCATTACCCATACAAGACAATAGATCCATGTGACCTTCAAAAGCATAAACATGGAGCATACAGAAGGAAAAAGCCCTGCGGCTGTGAACCGGTCTCACCCGGACATCGTGAGGATTCATAAATTTCTCAGCCAAGTCGATCAAAGAAATGTTATCATCCTCCATCATACGGGATATTTCATTGTGAGAGAGTCCTAAAAATTCCCGCAGCTTTCTCCTTGAATCGTACACCGAATAGGGTATGGCAGGTCGGAGTATCGGGTTCCATCCTCCCACGGCAGCAATCTCCTCGGGTAAAGGACAAACTTCTCCCCGGGGAAAGGCAAAGACATGATATATGTCGTCCCAGTAAGACAAGCAGGCATCAAGGAAATAACGATCAACTCGCATCTGACAGAATGGATACAGCTGAGTAATACCCGTCTGATTGAGAGCCACCCTATCTGTGTCCCTAAAGCAACGGGACCCTTCTTGCAACATTACGGTCAATCGATCGATTCCCATGGTTAAAATTCTTGAAAAGAGACTTTCTTTATGAGAAGGGATGAATTAAGAGGAGGTTGTGAAGAAAATAAAAGACAAGGGAGGGCTATATATAGTATTAACCTCGCAACCCTCTTTCCATATCTTCCTTACGCAAAAAGCTTCCTAAATTCTAACAGGAAATCAACATACAGCCCTCGTCTTGAGATTCCCTAATCTTAGCCCGGGAATTAGTCATTGCGAACTTTCCTAAACTTCTTTAGAGTCAAAAATTTCAATTTTCAAAATTTTAAAATTTTCAAAAAGTTCAAAAATCATTTTCCCCAGCGCGAGTCATATTTTCTACCTACTTGTTGCATGCAAAATTCTATGTAACTTATACTGGTACGACTCAAGCAGGGAAATGCAACCCACTATATCTCCCTAGCGAAAAGCCCGAGGCAGCATTTTCCCGGAGTGGTACGGGATTGGGCCACATATAGGCACACCCAGGACTTATGCGACAAGTCCAATTCCCCACGGAGGTATTATCATCAGCTCAGGTATGATTTCTATCTTGTGGCCGGCGGGCCCTTCACGCGAGTCTAATGGACTATAAACGACTCAATCGGAAGTCTGCCAGGTTTCAACCCTCGATTGGCCTGGTAGCGACTCTGACTTTCGCCTTGTCCAAGCCTCAGTCAGAGTGGGGGCTCTGTAGACACCCGCATTTTGACTGCCAGGTGTCTTTGGTAGTTTCCAAAAAACACCCGATGATGATCGGACGCTAACGTGTTTCTACGCGCTCGGATGTGGGCTCAAAACCATTAGTTGTTGGCTTAAGCACGTACGGAGTAAAAATCTCACAAAACTGACCTCAAATTCAGGCCTAGTGGGTCGTTCTAGTCAAACAAGACAAATTTGGGTCAAAACCGACACCAGAAATAAAACCGACTTTTTAGGGATTGGGTCAACCCCGGTCAAAGTCGTTTCCGAGACACACTAAAATCAGCCACACAAACATCAAAAAGTCCAACTCAAAAGCAAAACCCACAAAATATCCAATTCCAGACCCAAAGCTCGGACCACTCGATCCAGCTGACCCACTCGATCGAGTGTCAGCTCCTCTCGATCGAGTGGCTCTTTCAGGCCCGGCTGCAGGCGCTTGGGCCACTCGACCGAGTCAAGGGCCTACTCGGTTGAGTAACCCTAGACGGGGTACATGTTCATGCCTATATAAACACCCCAATGCACACACTTTACACAACTTTTGAAAAACCCTAATTCAACCCTATTCTATACTAATCTACATCAAGACCCTAACCCTAGTACTAGGAATCCGAACCCTAACCACCACAACTTAATCTACATCTCGATACTCCCGTGCTAGCCACAACTACGAGTCCCGTCCGAGAACAAGAACATGTAGGTTGAGGGTGCCAAATCCCTTTCTTCCCTTTTCTCCCTCTTCTTCTTCTCTTCGTGCGTCGTCTATATCGTCATCATCGTCCCATTTTTTTTATTATTTATCGTCATTATCGCATCTATAATATCGTTAATATCACTAGTATTAAAAGCATTAAAATACTTGTGAATTTGTGTCGAGTGTGAGTGATGGCGGGATAAGGAAACCCGAATATACAAGAGTATTGCACTCAGCGTTGCCGGTCGCTTATCCCATCACCCTTAACATTTGATTATTGAAACAAGTCAACTTAAACAATAATTTTTATTTCGTTCGCATCATCATCATTCAATCGCATATTTCATCAATTCTAAAACCTTTTTTCAAAACAAGTACTTTTTTAATAAGGGTCGAAACCCGTTGATGCAGATCCGACATCAAACAATTCGCAAGAATTAATTATGGTGTCGGAATGCGGAGGGAATCAAGTCGAGTTTTAATTCAAGTATAGATCTATTAGATTCGATACCAATTCCATAATTGGATGTTGAATCTAATGATTTAGTCAAATACGTTAATTAACACGATTTTCGTTGATGCTAATATAGATGTCCTCTAATTCAATTGAATTAATTATGACATTAATAAACGCGGAGAAAATTTATATCGTGCTAGTTAACTTATTACGACTTATAGCTTTTTTTCAACAAATTTCGCTCTAGTATTCTATACCGGTTCAATAAGCGGATATCGGACACGACAAGAATCATAAATATAAATTGGACATAAATTATGCCATATTTATGCCCAATTCATCGAATTACTAAAGTCAAAAAGCAAAGCAGAAACGAACTGTGGTTCGTACAGGTGTCACTCGACCGAGTGCCATAGCCCGCTCGATCGAGTGACATCCCTAAAACCGAGACAGAATGTTTTCCAACCTCCACACGGTCGAGTCTCGCAATGACTCGATCGAGTGGCAGTGTACTTGGTCGAGTTCGTCAATAACTCGACCGAGTAGGGTCTAAAACACGGGATATGAGCCTTTTCCCGAGGACCATTCGGTCGAGTCTTTCAATGACTCGATCAAGTGGCCTTGTCACGACAATACCGTGAGTCTCACATCCCTTTTCTAGTCTCGATATATAAAACCTTTTTCTATGACTTAGGTCAACACATGTCAATCAATCACGTGGAACATCGCTTTTCACAAACCATGCACATCCTATTTACATCATTCCATGTCATTCTACACCTTTAAGAACCGTTATTATCGTTATACCATTACTAACAAGTTTGTTGTTTTCTTGTCAATTTATTTGTTTATTTTATCGTACTAAAATGAACCTTCGCATGCTAAATTTAACTCCGACGTTAGAATTAGTTGTATTAAATCGACATAGAAACCCTTTCAATTTCTCGCATGTTTAAGGAAAATAATGTTTGCATATTCATTTTCACCGAACTACTAACGCGCGTATTAGAAAGTCATTCGATATCCTAGTAGAGGCCGCTAATGTGCGGGCGGGGTTAGGTGTCCTTTGTGGGCTTCCCAACACGTACCCTCACCCCTTACTCAGAACCTCGGTTTCCGGATGCCCGAAACCGTTGGCGCACGAGAGTCATTCAATACGCGATATCCGATAATGTCGGTATCGGTATCAAATGCAAAGGGACGAGCCCAATAAACTCTGACATCGGAAATGAGCCGTATTTTGTATATGGCCTACTACGACATAGAGTGGGTTCGAACGGGCCCAAACTCCCACAAAGTTCGGTGGCGACTCCACTTCGATTTAAATTTCGATTCGATCCATTCTCATATGGATATTCATTCGCCTCCCCAAACCCGCGCGAGCCCACGTCGGGGTGGACCTATGTCATGTCCACACCATGCTCAGATAGAATGATTGTCATCTATCTGCTCTTTTAACAAGTCAACTCAGAGATTCGAGTAAAAGATTGAGACATGCGAGGATGACACCTTTTCTTACCTCATTCTCAATTTGAGACAATAGTAGCAAAGAGACTTAACGTCATTCATGAGAGGACATGTACAAGTGGGAGACTGAAGGAGTTATGTCCACTCTCCTACGGATTTACCCGCTTAAGTCTATGTATCCGATATGCCATGCTAGAGGTTGATGTCAGGTAGACATGTAAATAGGTTACGTGTATGGTAGTCTTAAGTGGGCCCAATCGGTCATACACAATGTGTACGAGATATTATTAATATATATATCGGGTCAGTAGTAATACGACTCAGCTGTGTTGTCGGGTTATGATAATTAGAGTTATAGTAATAATCTAATTATGGTAATTAGAGTTATTGTGATAATCTAATTATATCAATTAGAGTTATAGAATAACTTTTAGGTTAAGTAGGTAACCTATCTCTCATATATAAGGAGGTTCATATGATGAACCAAATCATATAATTTTCTGAGTATTGATTCATATATTATTAGAGAGAGAATTTTATGAGACCGTCTCACAAAACTCTTATACTAGCATATACACCATAGTTCCGTACCTCTGTGGATACCAACGGAGGCATCACATCTGGGTTTCTTTATTCTGTCCGTGAGGAATTATATACATACTGGGTTATTATATTTCTTATTATTCTTATTAATACGCTCTTTCGCTGCTAATAAGGTATAACCGTTATCCTCTACTTTTGTCTTTTCGGCTAACACTCGTAACAGGTCTTTGGCTTAAAAGGTTGTAACCCTACAATTGCAATATAAACAATTTACAAAAATATGACACTTGAAGCAATGGTCAGAGCTAGAAAGAATGTCTATACCGTAAATAATGCAGAGCGAAAACATTACCATGCATCACGCAAGCAGCAGAATAAGCCATTTTGAAGAATAAAAAAAAGGAAAATTTTACAGGCGAGTGACAAGCAACAAACACTTCTATTCTATTAGTTCACAATATTGATTTTGATATAGTAGGTTAATATTCAAGCTCCAGTTTTTGAATTTATTATAAACAGCACAAATATACAACTAGAAATAATGAAGAGCAAGAAAATAAAATGTTTGTGAAATACCTATTTGGTCCATAGTCTTCACCAGAGCGCACTGAGAGACCAGCCTCCAGATGCTGAAACAAAATCGAAAATTTGAAGTTATAATCATGAGACTCCAACATTAAGCATCAAATACAGACATTGGGAAGAGCAAATTAAAGTTTGAAAATCAGGTACGTCACTAGAAACTGTTGAAAGATTTGAGAGGTGTAGTTTTTAGGAAAGGAAAGATTGCTGATTGCATTGCTAGAAAATAAGGGAAAGCTACATCCTTAAGTACAGAATTAACGTTATTAACTGCTCCACTAACACCACTACTACTTAGCCTACAATTGTGGAGTAGCATGATTCTAGCACTACTGTTAACCGACTTAACTTACTCAACTTGACTCAATCTTACTCCTACTAATCAGTTACTAAGTAACTGTCTTGACTCATGGATGAGGTGGATTGTTTCATTAATTCAACACCTCCCCTTGATGCAAACCACCCTCATCCCAATTCGATCCATGAACATCTTTTGCTTGGCCAATGTCAGACTCTTTGTGAAGAGGTCTGCATTCTGATCATTGGTTCCGCAGAACTTGAGTACCACATTCCCATCACCTACCAGTTTTCTGATGAAGTGATGCTGCACTTCTATGTGCTTCGTTCTAGCATGAAAACCTTGATTCTTTGTCATTGCTATAGCTGATTTATTGTCACACCATATAACCGTAGCTCCATCTTGAGTATGACCCAAATCAGTTAGCAATTTTCTCAACCACATAGCTTGTCTACCTGCAGCTCCTCCAGCAACATATTCTGCTTCAGTACTTGACAATGACACTGGTTCTTGCTTCTTAGAACTCCAGGTGATAGCCCCTGATCCAAGACTAAAAATTGAGCCTGAGGTGCTCCTTCTCTCCTCTAAGTCACCTGCCCAGTAACTGTCTGTAAAGCCCACCAGCTTGAAATCTTCAGACCTTTCATACCAGACTCCATATCCTATGGTTCCTGCTACATAGCTTATGATTCTTTTCACCTCGCCCAAGTGATGTTTGGTTGGACAATGCATAAATTTCGACACCAGACTCACACTGTATGTGATGTCAGGTCTTGAGTGTGTGAGGTAGTTCAGTCCACCAACCATACTCCTGTACAGACGCTCATCTGCTCTTCCTGTTCCATCATCAGGTTGTAGCTTCTCGCCTGTGTTCAGAGGAGTAAAATCTCCTTCTGATTCTTCTATTTTGAACTTCTTCACCATATCAGAAGCATATTTCTGCTGACTCAGAAATATGCCTTCCTCTCCTTGATGTACTTCTAACCCAAGGAAATAGCTTAGCAACCCAAGATCTGTCATCTCAAACTGTTGCTGCATCTTCTCTTTAAACTTGGTTAACAGATCATTTGAGGAACTAAAATTGATGATATCATCTACATATAAGCACACCACCAAGAATTTCCCCTTCCCTTGTCTTTTAATGTACAAGGTAGGTTCATTCTCACTTCTCTCATAGCCTTCCTTGGTGAAGAACGCATCAATTCTGCTATACCAGGCTCTAAGAGCCTGTTTTAACCCATAAAGAGCTTTCTTCAATTTGTAGACTTTGCTTTCCTCCTTGTCTTTGACAAAACCTTGTGGCTGCTCAACGTATACTTCTTCCATTAGCTCTCCATTGAGAAATGCAGATTTCACATCGAACTGGTAGATTTGTAGCTTGAGTTGTGCTGCCAGTGCAATTACAATTCTTATTGTTTCAAATCTTGCTACTGGAGCATAAGTCTCCTCATAATCTACACCTTCCTGTTGGGCATACCCTTTGGCTACAAGCCTTGCCTTGTACTTCAATACACTCCCATCAGTATTGACCTTGGTCTTGTAGACCCACTTTAACCCAATAACATTCTGATTAGGGGCAACTTCTACCAACTCCCATGTATTATTTTTCTGAATTGCCCTTATTTCTGCTTCCATAGCCTTCTGCCAGTCTGGATTTTTTGCTGCCATGGTGAAGTCAGTTGGCTCTGCACTCACCAGTGCAAAACCACAAGTCTCATAGATCTCCTGAATTGATTTCATTCTTCTAGGGGGAGAATCAGGAGTATCATCTTCAGAGCTTGCTGAGGAGGATGACTCAGAATTAGCATTTCCTGCAGGAGTGATTGGTGATGCTGCTCCTGCAGGTTCTGGATCAGCATCCTGTAAAGACTCAAAAGTGAAGTCCCTTTTATTGCCTTTATCTTCACTATTCCAGTCCCACGATTCACCCTCATCAAACACCACATTCCTGCTAATGATGACCCTTTCAGTAACAGGATCATATACTCTATAAGCCTTGGAGTGAACTGCATATCCCAGAAATATACACTTGACTGACTTTTCCTCTAGTTTTGTTCTGAGATTTCTTAAAACATAGGCAATGCTTCCAAATATCCTGAGATGACCTATTTGAGGTCTTCTTCCTCTCCATACTTCATATGGAGTCCGATTCACTACAGCTCTAGTAGGGGAGACATTCAACAGATATACAGCTGTAGCAACAGCTTCACTCCAAAACTCACTTGGTAATCCCTTTGCCATCAACATACTCCTTGCCGTCTCTACAACAGTTCTGTTCTTCCTCTCTGCTACCCCGTTCTGTTCTGGGGTGTATGGAGCAGTCTCTCTCTCTCTCTATTCCACATCTCTCACAAAATTCATCAAATTCTTTTGAATTGAACTCACCTCCTCTGTCTGTTCTAAGAACTTTCAGAGTTGCATTAGACTGATTTTCTACCATTGCCTTAAACTTCTTGAAGTTTTCTAATGCCTCAGATTTAGTGACTTGAAAGTAGACCCAACTCATCCTACTAAAGTCATCTGTCAGTAGTAGAAAATACCTACTTCCCCCTAGTGACTCAGTTTGCATAGGACCACAAAGATCAGCATGAATCAACTGAAGACAACCAGTTGCTCTCCATACTGTTCCAGATGGGAAAGAGTCTCTAGCTTGCTTCCCATAGACACACCCCTCACACACCCCTAGTTCACCTATACTTGGTAGACCATTTACCATTCTTTTAGTGCTTAACATTCTCAAACTCTGCACATTAAGATGACCATACCTCCTATGCCACAAAACTGCTGTATCATGCTTAACAACCATAGCCCCTTTGTTGTTTGATATATCTAGTGCAAACATCCTATTGCTTCCCATTTGTGATGTAGCAATAATTTCACTAGATTTTTTATCCTTAATCACACATGACTCTTTATCAAACAACACAGCAAACCCATTGCATAATAATTGACCCACACTAATCAAATTATATGCCAATAAAGGAACATATTGAACATCAAACAGCAGTTTGGTGTTACTTTTTTCAGTTTGCACAGCAACAGTTCCCATACCCTCTACTTGCAGTATCTTGTCATTACCCAGCCTGACAGTACTCTTCTTTGTTTCATCAAGATTTCTGAACAAGGACTTCAAACTTGACATATGGTTTGAACAACCACTATCAATATACCAAGATCTGTTCTCGGACCCTTGACTTCCTTCACTTGTCAAGAACAGCTTATCTTCTTGTTCTGCCAGATTCACTTTTTGATCACCTTGTTCATTCTGCTCCTTGTCTTTCAGCCAACAGTTTGCAATCTTGTGACCAACCTTGTTGCAATGATAGCACTTGATCGTGGTTCTACCTGACTGAGACTGAGATTGAGAGGAATTAGATTGATCTCTATCCTCAGTCCAGTTCTGCTTTCCACCACGTTCTCTTCCTCCTCTACCTCTAGCACCTCTTCCTCCTCTTCCTCTTGTATTCTGACCTCTTGACCTGTCTTTACCAGGTTCATTCTTAACTTGAAACGCCTTCTCTTCCTGTTTTTCTGACGATCTGTTCAACCTCTCCTCATGTGCTAGAAGAGAGCCCATTAACTCATCAAGCGTATAGGAAGCCATATCCTTTGACTCCTCAATTGCTGCTACCACATGATCAAACTTTGTTGTTAGACTCCTCAATACTTTTCCAACAACAAGTTCATGTGACATCTTCTCTCCATATGAGTTCATTTGATGAACAACACTGGAGATTCTGGACAAATAGTCTTGGATTGACTCTTTGTCCTTCATAATAGCAGTCTCGAATTCCCTTCTCAGAGACTGCAGCCTGACAGTGACAACCTTTTTGTCACCAAAATACTCCTTTTTTAGTATATCCCATGCCATCTTCGAGGTGGTGGCAGCACCAATCCTCGAGAAAACATCATCATCTAAAGCTTGTTGTATCATGAACAACGCCTTAGAGTCTTTTTTCCTTTTCTCCTTCAATGCTTGATCTGGTTCAGCAGGATCTTTGTCTTCAAACCCATCTTCAACTAGTCCCCATAGCTCCTGAGACTTAAACAGAGTCTGCATCTTCAAACTCCAGAAATGGTATTTCACACCACTGAAAACAGGTAACTGTGAGAACGAGTTTGTGCCATTGTTCTGCATATTGAACAATGCTCTTCCAGAATTCTTGGACCTTGAACCTGGAAGCTCTGATACCACTTTTGTTGAAAGATTTGAGAGGTGTAGTTTTTAGGAAAGGAAAGATTGCTGATTGCATTGCTAGAAAATAAGGGAAAGCTACATCCTTAAGTACAGAATTAACGTTATTAACTGCTCCACTAACACCACTACTACTTAGCCTACAATTGTGGAGTAGCATGATTCTAGCACTACTGTTAACCGACTCAACTTACTCAACTTGACTCAATCTTACTCCTACTAATCAGTTACTAAGTAACTGTCTTGACTCATGGATGAGGTGGATTGTTTCATTAATTCAACAGAAACATGTAATTGACTTGGTCACAACTCAGTCTGTTATTGTCTTATCAAGTTCAGCCTTAGGGTCTCTATTTGACACGTCATTTCCATACGTCTTGTATCGAATACCCTTGTCTCATTCTTTCGTTTTGTCTTCTAGACTGCCGTGGTGAATCATGCTTAGAAGGCTATCGATTCTATTACTTGTAGCTTAAAGACATTGATATTGAAGTCACGGAGCCTGGACCATACTAGAAGAACAAGTATATCACAATATTACCAGGTAACTTTGGGACGTTACTCGGTATTATATTATATGATTGAGTAGTAGTACGTAGTATATACTTTACCTTCGGTTTCCATTTTTATTAGCTACGTATTATTTGCTAGAAGTTTAATTTCAAATTGTGTACTTTATAAATATTTTATAACTTTTCGATATCATTTTCATAAATCGTTAATAATTTTATTACTTATGTTCGTTATAATATTTTGTTGGTTATCGTGACCCTAGTAAATAAATAATGTCGATTTCATATTTTCGCCATATTTCGTTAATTTATAATTTTAACTCAAAATCGTATTTTTTATATTATAATCGAGATTTGTATACTTGTTCAATAAATTACTTTCGTTTTACGACTTATATTAATAAATGAGAAAGTAGTCGATTTTGTTTTAAATACATTTTTAGTCGAGACTATTTTCCTTAATAAGTTCTCATTTGTCTACGATTGATTATTTTTAGTAAAATCAGTATTATTTATTGATAAAATCTATTTGATAAAACTAATTTGAAAGCTTTATTAAATCTCGTTTAATTTATAAAACTTGTTGACTCAATTAATTTTGATATCGTTTCTCTTAAAACATCTCTTTTCTAAAATTTATAGTTTTAACTCGATTTCCTAATAATTTATAAAATACTATATATTGACTTATTATATTTTATTTATATTTTGAGTAACGAATTTAGAAATATATTAAAGTTACGATAACGACGATAGTAATAAAATGTTAATTTCATTAGAAATGCTATTTTTATACATTTCACTTATTTTTAATAACTTACGCATTTTCTATAAGACTATTTCTATTTTAAGTGAGTTTCTAAAATTAGTAAGTCTCCCTTTTATTATAAAATGATTATTCCTTTTATCTTCATATTTTTATAATGATTATATTTATTTTTGATTATCGATAATGACTTGTTTTGGAGTTATGGAATAAGGACAAGTGTGGGGTTAGAGTAATATATTCTAGCGTTTATGTTTTTCCCTTCAACTATAAGACTAGTGTATTAGGAATCGGTACATTAGTTGTTGAATCGGGTGACAGGTATCCCGAGAGTTGTGTACATTTTGACCTTAAGCTTAACCCTTGTAGTAAGTTTTTGTCATAAGTTGAACTGGGTGACAAGTAATTCCATAGGGCAGTGCATTGTCTTAAATTAGGGTCACGCATTTATAAGTCGCCATTCTATTATGGTTGAGTAGCTTAGTTTGAGACTGAAGTTTGATTTGTTTGAACTAAGTTCTCGAAGCTAGTTTTTTGTATTCCCCTACTGAAAGTCTAGCCGTCGACACTAATTATATCCATAACGCCATTTTGAATATTTTTATTATTATCGATATATTTTAGTTTGCAGCTTGGCAAATATTTGATGTTTTCTTCTGAAAACTTGTTCTGATTTTATTGTTCCAATATTTTAAGTTTTCTCCGAAAGCTTATTTTTATTATATCATTTAATGTTTTCTATTTTAAATATTTTTGATATCATAATACTATTATTTTTCCATATGATATAATATGGCTGAGAGAACGTCCGAGTTATTCCCCACTGATGTGGCTGTTATATTTATAACATGACAGATATTTGCTGCTGGGATTTGGGTATGACCTAGCAAGTAGCGTGGATCCTATAATAACTTTTTTGTTATTTCTGGATTTGTATATACCCTTTAAATGAATTTTATTTTTAGCCCTTTTGTAAAAAGCCGCCTTTGTATTGACTTTCCATTTCTATTAATAAGATATAGTTTGTCATTGTTTTTTAATCTCAACTCTACAGTGTTTCCGCCACTATATTGCGTTAGAATTTCTAGGGGATTACAGTTCACGCAAACCAGCCTTGGCAAATTCTGCCAAAGCACTAGGTAAGGTTGCACTGAAGAGCAAAGTCTGACGATTTTCGCTCAACTGATTCAAAATATGATGCAGCTGCTCAGCAAAACCCATACCAAAAAGTGAATCAGCTTCATCAAAGACGACATACTCCACAGTTCGAAAAGTCATATCGTCCACCTCAGCTAAATGATCCATTAGCCTACCAGGTGTCGCAATGATGATGTCCGGACTCTGTGCCAGCTCTTCAAACTGAGATTCCATCCTATCTCCACCAACTAAAAGACTAGTACGGAGATTTGCATGTGCAGACAACATTTTCATAACCCTTTGCTTATCAGATTAAGTAACACGTAAAAGATGCATAACGCAATATCATGTAAAATGTGTTACCCAACTAAGAAAAAATCATAAATACTAACTACGTATAGTTATACCGACATGGCTATAATGAGAAAGATTCAAGTTTTTCCCCGTTACAATGACACCCAACTCGCAGCCAAAGTAAGAAGTGACAAGGGTAGAAACTACAAATATTACATGAAAATATACTATAAAGGGATTGCACCATAGGTCATATGCGGTTCGAAAGAGCCATGTTAGATTTAGGGGCGTCGATAAATGTCCTCCCGTTCCATGTTTATGAGTCATTAGCTAGCACTTGGTCCTCTAAAGTGTACAAAAGTGGTTGTTCAACTTGCTAATCGGTCTAGTGTTATACCTAGAGGGGTCATAGAGAATGTGATGGTCAAGGTCAATAAATTAGTCTTTCCGGCTGATTTTTATGTTTTAGATATGGCACATGATGCCGATGCTATCCCAATTTTATTGCGTCGACCTTTATTGAAAACTGTAGGAACCCGAGTTGATGTTCCTAACGGTTCATTGACCATGGAATTTAATGGGAGGGTGGTTAAATTTGAAATTAGTCCACCTAATTCGACTAATATAGAGGTCCGTTCTCTATGTGTTATTTTTATTAACCCTCCTTCGAGGAGAAGTCGGGAACCACCGATTCCGAGCATTAATTGTGAATTGCAGGATCCCACTCCTACACAACTGAAGTGCAAAATTTTATGGGCTAGCCGTAAGGATGCGAGAATCCATCGAAGTAAGACCAAAGCTTGGTACGACGGATGGATTACGAAGAAGACAAGGAAAGATGACGACCCTCCAGTATTTTGCGTCTATCATCATGATAAAGGGTCGTCTTTTGTTCGTAAGATGAAATTCTACATCAAGTCGGGTCACTTTATAGCAAGTAGTCGAGCAAACGACGTTATACAAAAGCGCTTCCGGGAGGCAACCCGTGTCCTATATATTTTTCTTATTCTTTTTATTAAGGGTCGTGTTTCACTATATTAGATAAGTAATAATTTTTTCGTATTTTTCGTAAAATGAGTCGTTTATATTTGCATTTTTAATTTTAATTTTAAGTATTTGTAGGAACAAGAAAGGTCGATTTCTCATGAACCCGTGCGAATTGCGGGAGCTAGGGGCGACTAACATGACGGGTTCTTAAGAAATTGAAGATGAGACGACACAGTTCATTTGGCCCGACATAATCAGGCCTGCGCACGAGTCGTGTGAACAAGAGGTGTGTCGCGCGTCTTATTGACTGTCAGGTATGACTTCCTCTCCCTATCAGGTATACTCTTCTTCCTTTTTTTTCTTTAAAAAAACACACACAAAAAATACAGAAAACGCATTTCTTCTCCCTCCCTTCATCCACTTTCTTTCAATCCTTCTTCCATTGTCCACTTCATTGTTCTCCTTCTTTGCCTACCCACTACAATTCAATCCTTCTACACCATATTCCTCTTCCTCTTACACATTCTAGACTCCCAAGTTACCCTTTATTCACCCAAATTCGATTTCTTCTCAAACCCTAGAATTTGGAATCGGCCATAGATCTTCAAAAATGAAACGAATTGGAATGTCGGGATGCAAGTTTATTGACCTTATAGCGTCGTTGGGTCGGTCGGAGCGCTGCTGTGGGTCCGGGAACAATCGATTTTTTGACGGGTAAGGAGGAGTCAGTTAGAGTACAACAACTTTTAGTATGAATTCCGGACTTTCATTCATATTTCGCCTCGAATTAGTTTGATTTGTGTCGAGTTGGTGATCTATTTTGTTTTGGGTTGCTGTGTGTCGTGTGTGTTGTCAGGTTGGTTTTCGGTTGGTGTTAGTGGCACTGTTTTGTTGTAAGTGCGGCTTTTTGGTTGAGTTGTAAGTGTCGAGTTTTGTCGGGTCTGTTCCATTGACATTATTTATGAGTAGTTGTGGTGGCTGAATTACTTTGATTCGGACTTATCTAAGTTGCCGTAGTTTTGTTGTTTAAGATTGGGTGTTCGATACTAGTAAGTGCGATCGAGATGTGGCTGGACGAATGTCATGTGACATTGCAATGGGTGTGATGAGTTGTTATAGATGTTCAAAGTCTCGATGCCCATGTTTATTGTTTTAATTTGTGTCCTTTATCTCACATTGAGGACAATGCTCGGAATAAGTGTGAGGAGGAATTTATATATTTGTCTTGTCTTGTAACCGTCGTGTTGTAATTTTAAAAAAAATGATGAAAGAAAAAGAGAAAAAAATTGAAAAATTGGAAAAAGAACAAAAATAAACCCGGCTATCTAGTTGAAAACCCGGAAGGGCGCCTTGGCAAGAATGGGAAATGTGGCCGAGGATGGAGTGAAAATTCGAAAGGGCGCTCCGCGTAAAAAAGAAAAATCGAGTTGCGTGCCACGTGAGTAGTGTGAGTGAAAAAAATGAAAGCTTCAGTGAAAATCCGCAAAGGCGGACGCTCTAGACAAAATGAGGGATTTAGGGGAAAAAAATCACTTTTATTCTCTTCATTTCTTGCTGTTGGCGTCATAAGAAGGGTGACATAGAAGGTCGGTCGGGTAGGATAGTTGGTTAAGGTGAGAAGAATCGCGGTGCGAAGTAGTCGTGGCACTAAATTTTATGCGATTGGAGTATTGTTTTGTGTTGTATTGAGGTGTTAGAGGTGTTTAGGTCAATCACATGTGTGGGTACGGTAGAATAGTGGCATAATCTTTTTACCATTGATGTCATTTTTAGCACATGTGATCATGTTAGGATTCGGAGAAATAAGGGGCGTAGTTTCATTTTCCCATGATTTTGGGTGTTGTTTTGTGGTCACAATCTTTGGTTGTTGTAGAGAATTTTCATGTTATTGTGACCTTATGCTTAACCTTAAGATGATATAAGGATGGTGGTTGAAGGGATGAGTTTGTTGTTTGATGTCAAGCTTCCCATGTTTCGTTTGCAAGACCGTTGTTGTTTTATTGTTGATGTTTCCGAGTTTTGCTCGAGACGAGCAAATGTCTAAGTGTGGGGAAGTTAATCTAGCGTATTTTATATGTGTTTACGATGGAGATTTGAGCTTGAATTGTTGATTAAAGATGCGGATTTATAGTGGAAATCATCTAATTGATTTTATCTAAGAACTTGTGTTTTTGTGAAGAAAAGACGGTTTTTAGAGCTCTAATTCCTAGAGGTGTGATCTGGGCTCGAGACAGAGAGTACGAAGAACAAGCCCAACAAACCAAGTGAAAAGTTAAAGCGCAACTCGGGAATTGAAGACGGAACTACTTCGGGTTCCGTGTCAGCTTAATTATTATTTATTATTATATTATTATTAGATTTAAGAAATTAGTAGAATTTCCTATCATTATTAGACTATATACTATTAGTTTTTCATTATTCATCATTCATATCAATATTCGCGTTATTTTCGTATTATGAGAAGAGAAGAAAAACCCTAAGTTATGTGTAACTAATCTTTCTTCTCGGATCAAAGATTCGAAACTTTCTAGTTAATTGATTGTGAGACTTTTCTTAATCTTTATTTAATTACTTGAGTATTGTTTATTCCTTATGCTAATTTTATGATTGTTGTTTGTTTAATCTTTTTCGCCAATTGATTATTTTAATTTTCAATCTATTGCAATTATTTGTGTTTGAATCCATAATTGTTCAATTCACTAGATAAAGTTGCAACCTTTAGACCTGATTATTTGTATGCGTTTCATCGTAATTGGGTAAAGGGAGAAATAAACATATAATTCGAACCAATAACCGTGTGTGTTAAAGGTCATTATTTCTATTGATTTGTTCATATCGTTCATGCTGTTGTTGAATTAAATCTAGACACGTGGATAAGGTTGTTCAATAATTAGGTTGCTTAGTATCGGGTTTCGACCTAAGTAATATTATCTACGGAACAATTGGAACTTTTAGTTTCACAATAGAATACTCAAGGATTAAATAAAGGGTAGTAGTCGATGATCAATTGTTTAACTAGTTAGTGGATTTTTGTTTGAGTCGAGTCTCTTATTTATCTGAATTAGTCATTATTAGATATTTCATTTTCGTTATTTTAGTTGTTAGACAAGTCACTCATAAAACGCCCATTATTCTTGTTACGTTTATTTATATTAATTACACATTAGTGTTGTGTGCTAAATTTAGACCATTTTTCCTCCCATTTAGACCCATTTTTCCCTCGTTTTGCGAGATTAGAGTGCAATTATCACTTTATTTTGAGTATTTCTCGCATTAGCGTCCCTCTTGTACGTTTTACGTGTTTTTGGTAGTTTTTCTATCAATTTTGATAGGTTTTGGCACCAAAAGCATTATCGAGCTTCCACGAGCACAAGAGAGGGGAATGCCGTCCGAAATGCAAAGCACACAACTTAAAGTTCAAAGCCATCCATTCATACGACGAAGAATGAGACAAGAAAAGAGGCCAGAAAATGGCCGGGTGAAACTTCACCTGATTAAACGCCACCGGGCGAAATTTCACCTGACGGTAAATTTGCCTCCCCGAAGATTTTTTGAGAGCTTCTCCACCGGGCGAAATGACTGGGCGAAACTTCGCCCACAGGGTGAAATTTCGCCAGGGTGAAATTTCGCCCGACGATGAAGACGTCCAAAATTGCCGAACCAGAAAAAAACCACCGGGTGAAATTTCACCCGGGGGTACTGATCCGTGAACGACGGGACGAAGTTCCGCCTTATGAAGATTAAAGGGTGATTGTCCCACTAATGGAGCAAAAAGTGGATTTGAGCTTTAGGTAAAGAGATCCATTAAGAGTTTACTATATATGTGGATACCCTAGTTTGTTGCCTATAAAAACTCCATTAGGCCTCCATTAGTTCCATTCTCTCACTACTTACCCCTCCATTTAGTAGATTATTATAGTAGTATTCTTAGTAATTCTCTATAATTCTAGTCGTTTACATAATAATCTAGTATTAGATCTTCATAGTTTTCTTCATCACGTCTCCAGATTTACATTCAAGTTTATAGAATTCAAGTTTTTGTTGAAGATTTGTGAAGATTATTAAGGGATTAGTGACAAATCCTCTATTCTCTTCATTAAAGATTCAACCTTTATTTATGCAATCTTCTTATTTATTGTTGATCTTCATAAGTTGGTATATTTCTCTTCCACTCTCTAATCTCTAGTTTGGATTTATTATTGTTCTTCCAAGATTGTTCATTTAATTGTTCTTTCATTAGCGTCTTGTTTAGATCATCTTTATTTATGTTGTTTTAGATCATTTCATGTTTATTGTGTTGATTGCATTTTTATTCATTGTTTGTTGTTAGTTTCTTTAGATCTAGTTTATGTTGTTCTAGATTATTTCCTAGTTCATTTTGTTGATTGCAATTTCTTTCATAGTTTTGTGGTTAAATTGTTAGAACGTAATTTCCTTGTTGTTTTGTCGTTATTTTCTTTAGATTAGCTATTATGCATGTTTTAGTTGTTTTCTCCTTTGTTAATGTTTTGTTGTTTTTCATTATAAGTAGTGAGTAGATTTCTTGTTGGGGGTTTAGGGATGAGGACTTGGATTATTTGAATTGAAGAATATTGGTGGGTTGCTTGCTTGTTGGTTTATCATGCTTATGGTTGTTGTGTCATTGTTGTTTTAGTCCGGCCAACTAGACCGACCTTGACTCATTTCTATCAATATGGGGAAACTCGGGGTAGAAATTACTTTAACTTGAGACTTACCCTTCTTCGCCACGAAAGCGGGTTTTTAGGTGGGTTGGGTGAAGAAATCGAAAGGTGGCATTCTCCCTTTATCGATGTTGTGACCAACTCGATTCCGAGACTCTTAGACCCCAATTTCTGAATCTCGACTTCCCCCTAACATCTTTTCCTTTGATTGTTCATCTCTAGTCATTTCTATTGTTATTTCTTTTGTCATTTAATTTCCGTCTTTTACCGCATTTCTAGCATATACTCGACCCTTAAAACCCCCTCTAGTTCCCAAACACGTTACTCTTAACTCAATATCGTTCAGTTCCCTGTGGACCGACCTCGACTTACCACGAACACTCTAGTAGTTTTTGTGGTTTGCGAGTCTATAAATATTGTTTGACCCCCTATCCTTCGCTTAACGACCGATCCTAAATAGGGGCGCGTCAAAATGGCGTCGTTGCCGAGGAACGGCGAGTAATTGTGTTTTTAGTTATTATGTTTGGTTATTTGCTTTAATTTAGCTTATTTCTCTCTCTTCCCTAGTACCGTTAGGTGTTAGGAGACTCACTGTTTAATTGAGTTCATGCCCAGGAATACATCATCGCCCTTGTCGTTCGATCCGGAGCCAGAAAGGACATTTTGCGTTTTCGGGGTAATAACTCAACCACCATTATTCCACATCCTTCATTATCACCTCTTAACCTTAATCCCATCCTACCATCCACACCTTTTACACCTTCTACTTCACAAAATTCACCACCAACCCCACCATCACCAAGAACACCACCACCAAATCAAAATCCAATCCCTCTAAATCATCCAAATCCAAATATATCATCACCACCAATCCAAAAAATGGCGACCTTAGCCTCTCATTCCCAACTTACACACGAAGAAACACCTTCACCGGTTGATTTCGGGGAGATACCCGAGAATTATGAATTGAAAGCTTCTTTGACAAATGCGGTTGAACAAGATACTTTTCATGGTCTTTCTCAAGAAGATGCCCAAGAGCACATCGCTTCATTTAAAGAAAAATTAGTAGAGACTCGTCTCAATGGGTTAACTTCATGCCAATTGCACCGATTGTTGTTTCCAAAGACCTTGAGAGATGAAGCTCGTAGATGGCTTCAAGGTCATCCCGCTAATACATTCACATCATGGGCTCAATTATCCAATGCCTTCTTGGATAAATATTTTCCACCGTCAAAGACTAACCAATATCGCATGGAAATACAAACCTTCAAGCAAGATGAATTTGAAAGCCTAAGTGAGGCTTGGGAAAGATTTAGAGATTTATTACGCAAGTGTCCTCACCATGGAATACCCGATTGGCTAACAACTCAAACGTTTTACAACACCCTTTCATCAAGAACCAAGGAAAACCTCAATTCGACCGCCGGAGGAGACTTCTCTTCCCTTACCGATGAGGCATCTAAGAATCTTCTCGAAAAGATGGCAAGGACTGATTCTAGAATGGGTCAATCGAGGGATTCTAGAAATAAAGTTGAAGTGAACTCATCTAAGAGCTCTAACTAATTGAAACTTCAAGCACAAGTTGAAGAATTACTAAAGAGAATGGATGCCATGAGTTCTAAGCCTACTCCTAGAGGCATCTACCAAATTCAAGGGAGTGTTCCAACAAGGCAACCATCACCTCCTAAACAAATAACATGGAACGTTCATTGTGATCATTGTGGCAATTATGGCCATGATTCTAGCTCTTGCATTCATAATGAAGAAACTTATTTTGAAGAGCCAAATGAAGTCCAAGCTATACAAGTGTATGGGAAAAGACCTCCATTTGATCTCTTTTCCAATACCTACAGTTCCAGCACAAGGTTTCATCCTAATTTTTCTTATGGAAACCAAAATGTTCAAAATCCAATGTCACGGGCCCAAGGGAGTCAACCGAGGCCATTTAATAAAGTCAAAAAAGGCCCTTTAATCAAGGTCCTCCAAAGATGCCCCCATATTTGTCTCCTCACCAAAGGAGCAACTTCAATCAACAAGGTAGCAACTTCCATGTTCCAAACAACTAAAACAATTACCAAAATCCACATGGTAACAAACTTTAATCATGGATACAATCAAGGGTTCCAAGGCAATTTTCAAGGAAATCAAAGTTACAATCAACAACCATTTAATCAACCCTCTCAATCTTATGGCCAATCAAGCAATTTTCAATATGGTCAAGGAGGAGTTCCATGGGATAATATTAGTGACTTGCGAAAAGCCGTTGGGCAACTATGGAGGGAGCATCAAGGTACTAAAGCAAGGCTAAAGGTTTGGGAATCACAAGAAGCAACAAAAGCCTTAGGCACTCCAATTCATCCACCCAATGGTTTGCCCGGGCAACTCCAAAACCAAAGAGACCCTCCACACCAAGCAAACGCCGTCATTTTGAGAGGTGGCAAAGAACTTGAGGACCCATACAAGAACTTGAACTTGAACACCAAAAGCACGCCAACCAATGTCAATCAACCAAGTGTACCACAAGCAACATCGCCCACTTCCCCCAAACAAAACCGGGGAATACAAGCAAAGTTTGATATTCTTCAAAATGCGGAGCAAAGAGAACTCGAGAGAAAGAAGAAGGAGCAAATGGAAGCGGAAGAAGCAAAATGGAAAGAGGCAGAGCGATTAGCCGAAGAAGAAGAAGAATCCAATGTTCCACCGCCTCCCGCTTTTGTCCCGCCATTGCCTTTTCCCGAACGATCTAAGCCACATAAGGAGAATGCCCAATTTAACCATTTTGTGGAAATGTTGAAGAAAGTGGAGGTAGCTTTACCCTTCACCGAGGTAATTTCTCAAATGCCTCTTTATTCTAAGTTTTTGAAAGAAGTCTTGACTAAAAAGAGAACAATTGAGGATAAAGAATGTGTCCCTCTCACGGCACAATGTAGTGTCATTCTTATGAATCAAATGCCAAAGAAATTAGAGGATCCCGGTAGCTTTTCCATCCCTTGTCGGGTTGGAAATATGGTTGTTAATCAAGCTTTATGTGACCTAAAGGCCAGTGTTAGTTTGTTATCCTATTCTATTGCTATGAGACTTAGTGTGGGGGAGATGCGACCCACTAGTATGTCGATTCAACTTGCGGATAGGTCCGTCAAGTACCCACTTGGGATACTTGAGGATGTACCCGTGCAAGTTGGTAAGTTCTTCATCCCCTCCGACTTTGTTGTCATGGATATGCCCGAAGACACTATTACCCCAATTATTCTAGGTCGACCTTTTATGGCTACCGGTGGTTCTATAGTTGATGTAAAGAATGGAAAGTTGTATTTTAACATAGGGAACGAGTCGGTAGAGTTTTCCCTTTCTCAAGCTCTTAAACAACCAATGATTGAACAAACATATTCCATTGAAGTTATTGATAGTTTGGTTGAGTATAGCTTGATAGATGATGAGAAAGAAGAGGAACCACTTGATTCCCACCTCTTGAAGAAGAATGCTTACATGAAGAAAAGGTAGAACCACCACCGGTTGGTAAGAGTATGGTATCCTCTCCTCCTAATCTTGAACTTAAGCCACTCTCCTCTTCCCTCAAATATGCTTTTCTTGAAGGAACTAATTATCCTGTTATCGTCAATGCCACATTTGGTGGACCTCAATTGGAAAAAAATTTGATTGTTTTGAGAAAACACAAAAAGGTCATCGGGTATAGCATTTCCGACCTCCAAGGCATAAGCCCAAACGTTTGTATGCCTAGGATCATCCTTGATGATGACTACAGCCCTTCGGTTGAGGGTCAACGTAGGTTGAACCCCGCTATGAAAGAGGTTGTCATGAAGGAAGTCCTCAAATTGTATGTGGCTAACATCATATACCCAATAACCGGAAGTAAATGGGTTAGCCCCGTACAAGTTGTGTCAAAAAAAGAAGTAATGACGGTTGTGAAAGGAGAAAAGGGTGAGTTAATTTCTATTAGAACCATTACCGGTTGGCGCATGTCTATAGATTTTCGAAAATTAAACACGGCCACCGTCAAAGACCATTTCCCCCTTCCCTTCATCGACCAAATGCTTGAACGATTTGCGCATCATTTTTATTTTTGTTTCCTCGGTCATTCGGGATTTCTTCAAATTCCTATTCACCCCGATGACCAAGAGAAGACCACCTTAACATGTCCATATGGCACCTATACCTATCAAAGGAAGCCATTTGGATTGTGTAATGCGCCGGGAACGTTTCAAAGATGTATGATGGCTATTTTCTCCGATTTATTGAAAAATCTATGGAAGTTTTTATGGATGACTTTAGTGTCCATGGTACATCTTTTGATTCTTGTCTTGAAAATCTTGATCATGTATTACCTCGATGTGAAGAATATAGACTTGTTTTGAATTGGAAAAAAATGTCATTTTATGGTTGAACAAGGTGTTGTCTTAGGTCATATTGTTTCTAATAGAGGAGTTGAAGTTGATAAGGCTAAAGTCCTCGTGATTGAGAACTTGCCACCACCAACAAATGTCAAAGGGGTGAGGAGTTTTCTAGGTCACGCCGGTTTTTGTAGACGATTTATTAAAGACTTTTCTAAGATTGCCAAGCCTTTAACTTCTTTGCTTATGAAAGATGCACCTTTTGTTTTCGATGACTCGTCTCTTGAGGCCTTTTGTAGGATAAAGACCGCTTTCACTACAACTCCAATTATCAAAGCACCCGATTAGAATCTTCTATTTGAGATCATGTGCGATGCCTCCGATTTTGCCGTTGGTGTCGTCTTAGCTCAACGGATCGACAAAGCTATATGTGATTTATTATGCAAGCAAGACCCTAGATGAAGCCCAATCAAGGTACACCACAATCGAAAAAGAGATGCTTGCCGTTGTCTATGCTATGGAGAAATTTCGAACATATGTTACCGGTTCCAAAGTCATCATGCATACCGATCACGCGGTCATTCGATATATTATGTCCGAAAAGGAGACCAAGTCCCGACTCTTTTGGTGGATCCTCCTTCTACAAGAGTTTGACATCGAGATTAAAGACAAAGCCAGATCGGAGAACTTGGTAGCGGATCACCTTAATAGACTAACGGTTAGTAAAGGAAGTAATGAAGATGATGGTATACCCCTCAATGAAGCTATGAGAGATGAGACCTTGATGGCCATTGAAACTATTACACCTTGTTATGCCGATATCGTCAATTTCTTAGTGTCTCATTTTATTCCGGACTATTATTCCAAACAAGAGAGGAAGAAACTACGTTATGAAGCCCGACGCTATTATTGGGATAAGTCTTATTTGTTCCACCGTTGTATGGATGGAATCTATCGACGATGTGTGACGGCGGACGAAGGATTTGATATTGTGAAGCACCTTCACTCGACACCTTATGGTGGACACTTGGCCAACCAAACACTACTACAAACTCCATATTTTCTAGACACTTCGACCCCGACACTTTTACAAAGGGTCGACCCTATTTTGTACCTAATTTCCACTCTTGACACTTTAGTATGTCAAGGATATAAAATAATTATATGATAATTTAATAAATAAAAAAACTGTTCACAACACGTCTAATCTCCAGTCAAAATATACTGCGCCTGATTTTTTTCGTACATCCTCTAATTTCATTATTCGTTCTCGCGCCGAAATCATGAAATATTCGAGCTATTGACAAGTTGAAAACTGCCGCACTACTTTCCGTATTCATCTAAACCTAATTAAAAATATAATTAAACACTCATTAGTCACGATGATTACTGTTCTATTGCCGCATTCCTCACCTCCAAAGTGAGTCCGCACTGTTCTATTGCCGCGCGCTATCGTTCACGTTCACTGATCATCAACGCTCATTCATCTTCTTGTCAATCATCAAGTCATCAACGACTGAATTGCAGGTTTCAATTGTATTTATTATCATCATTTCATCCGTGATTGATTATTAGTTTATATGTCTCATCTGCCCAAATTAGTATATTATTTAGTTTGATTGTTTTTTTTTTCATATTTTTTCCAGATTTGTAGCATGTTAAATTAATTGATTGTTGGTGTTCCTATCATAGATTTTTCATATGTTGAATTATTAAGTGATTGATTATTAGTTCATATGTCTCATCTTCCAGATTTGTTGATTTTTTCATATGTTTTCCTATCATAGATTTTTCCATAATTTTTTCATATGTTTTCCATATTTTTCATATGTTCATATGTGTTAATATCATATGTAACGACTGTATTCATATGTATTATTGTATATGTGGTGATAGTTCATGTGTTCCTATCATATGTAACGACTGTGTTCCTTTAGTATATGCATTATTGTTGGTTAAACGACTGTACATATTCATATGTGTATGGTCAGAGAAGTAACAAGAATAAGAAAATAAAATTGTTTATCTTAGTGTTATCATCTGATATGTAATCCTCTGCAAATTCTATCGCGCTGCTCTGGTTTAGGTATGTACTCGTATTTCTTAATCGATTTCTAATTAGGTTCTTATTTCTGTATCTTTCGATTAGATGTTTGCTTCAGTTGGAATTGTTGTTCTCTAGGAATCAATACATGTACAGCAATATATCTAATTGAATCAATCAACTTAGCATTTTTATCTTTCAAGGGTCCTTGTAATAGCACCATTCTAGACTTAATATAACTCTTATTGAGCCAGACGACTCAAGGGACTCTCAAGCAGTCTTCCAGTAATTTCTGTACTAGTGTACTGTAACTGCACACAAAAAAATGCTCGATGCTCTCAACCTGGTGTTCACAGATACAGTAGGTTCCATTGTCCGTAACATTAACACCAATAAGCATGCAGTGGCCACCATCCTTGTTGACATGAGACATGCCAATCCCAACTGGCAATCCATTTCAATATCCTGCCCTATTTTATTATTATTATTATTATTATTATTATTATTATTATTATTATTATTATTATTATTATTATTATTATTATAAATCCCACTCCTCTTTAGATTGAAACTTTGATGCAAATTTGGAAAAGAGTAAAATAGAGAAAATAAAGGTGCGGTGTTGGGTTTTGTCTTAAAAGTTTGTATTGAATTCACATGGCAAATGCGATGCATGTTAATGTTAGTAACTGTTGGGTTTTTGAATTTTGATGCCAAAACAGGGGATTCTTATTACTATTATTATTATTATTATTATTATTATTATTATTATTATTATTATTGATGCTAGTACCTGTTTATTGGGTTGGAGGCCTTGATCATCTATGCATTATTTGTAATCATGATCAAATATTCCTCCAAAATCTAATTTTATGTATTTCTAAATATTTCAGGTTCATTAAAATCTCTTTTTTTTTTCTTCAGGTATTTTTTTTATGGTCTTATACATCACACACTCTTTGTTTGTTTTTATTCTTTTTCGTCATACATTGTGTGTTAAGCAAAATTCAACTTTTTTTTAATCTTGTTGTACATCTATGAGCTTATGTTCTCTATAATTTGATTGAAAATTGATGTTTATATGTTTGCTTTGTCATGGTAATTGATGGATTGGAGTGATTTCGTAAGGTGCCTAGCAGTTTTTATTTGTATCCTCTTATATATGAACTTTCTCTCTATCCACGATAGATAACTTTGTCGTTGTCGCATATGAACTTTTAAATGCTGCCAAATATATTTGGTTTGACTTTCTCATGACTTAATTTTTTTTCTCAAATTTTAACTCGATAGTTTGTGATCTTATTTCCTTCTCTATATATAATTTGTATATAAAATATTAACTTTATGTTTAAGTGCATTGTTTTATATTGTAGTCATGGATATGAGCTGAATAAGATTGCCAAATGATCACTCAAAATATGTAGATGGGTGTGTAAAGTTTATTGAGCTAGCTAAGTGATAAGTGTAGTTTGTAGTGCCTATTTCGTAGTATTTTGGTCCCATTTCCTTGCGGAATCGCTCCTTGGGAGCGGTTCATGGGCTACTTATGCTTCCTCTAGCTCGTTTCAGGTTCCCGAGACCATTCGTGAAGAGTTGGAGTGATTCTGACTCAATACATACACTTTTCGGAGCCAACGAAGCGAAGGAACGATCACTCGATGCCTTGGATTCGACCCCGAGACCTTGGGACCCAATCCCGAGCCTCCGAGACCCGATCCCGAGTCCCGAGAATCGATGAGAAGTTCATGTGAAGCAAGGAGGAACCAAAAGGATCATATTGGAGGCCTACAAGACTCATCCCCGACGGGTATGCACCTCATCCCGTCGGGGATGAAGTGCGCTTTTGAAGGGGTCACTGCCAGGCCGTCCCGGTCGGGACCAACCCATCCCGGTCGGGATGACAGGCCGTCCCGGTCGGGATGATCCCGTCCCGGTCGGGACCACCGTGCTGTAGCCGCAACTCCTTTATTTCATCCTCCTTCATTCTTGTACCCCTATAAATACTTCCCTCTTGTATTGTTTATGGATCTTACATTACCCTAGACTATCTTAAGCTTCTCTACAACATATAAATCCTAGATTTAGTTCCTCACATTAGATTTAATCTTCCTTTAATCCTTAGTTAATCCTAGTTAATCTTAGTTAATTAGTTCTTGTATTAAGAAGATACTTGAAGATTTCTCCAAGCTTGACAACCTTGGGATTTATTTGGGTTTCCTATTCATGCAAGTTATCATCTTTTCTTCATCCTATTGTTGGTATAATCTTCCTTTCTCTTGTTTATTGTTATTATTTCAAGTTTGAATCTTTACTTAGTGTTCTTGTTATTGTTCTTGTTTTCTTTCATTATGGATGTTTGGATTGTGATGTTGTTTTATCTTTTCATTGTTGTAGTTAGTTTGATTATGAGTGAGTAGATTCCTTGTGGGTTAGTAGGGGGATTAAGGGTAGAATATGGGTGATTAGGGTTTGATTAGGGGTAAAGGGTGAATCTTTGTTGTTAGTCATTTACTTGGCACACTATGTGTTTGTTGAAATGCTTGTATGAGTTGTAGTGGCCATGCTTCTCATGCTAGTCTTCCTCTACTCATTGTTTGTCTTGTATGTGATCATGTTGAGAATAGTCATTATACATACCATGTGGACTAGGGTTTGGACGTCATCAAGCGCGAACCCACCTTGACATCGGTTTAAGTTGCGACCGCCAGGACCGAATCTAGCAATTAGGAGACACCTACACCCTTGACCACCTAAATCACCCTACTACACTTATGAACCCGACCTAACCCACTTCTTCTTCATATTTGATTCATCTTATTAGTTAGCCTCATCTCTTTAGTTTGCTAGTTGGTTTGTGTTTAGTTATTCTTTTTTTAGCCTCGTTTAACCTAGTTCATTGTTAGTCTACTTCCTTCTTCTCCTCTCATCATAATTCGTCAATTAGTAGCTCTTTGTGTTTGTTTGGTAGCATAGTCTCATTCTAGGTCGACTTAGTCTAACCCTTGCGACACCGTCTCCGTGGACACGACCCGACTTACCCTAACTACCATTACGTGCTAGTTGGTTATTATTTGGCGGTGGGATCCACGACAAATCCCACCATCAATTTGGCGCCGTTGCCGGGGACGATGCATTGTTTAGACTTAGTTTGCTTATAGCTAGACTTAGTTTGCTTATAGCTAGACTTAGTTACCCTTCTTTGTGCCCTTCTACCCTCTCTTGTGCATATTTTCTAGTTTTTCCCATTTTCTTAGCTTTCTTTTCTCTTTGTCTCTAGTTGTGCTTGTTTATTGTCGTTACCTAGTGCCCATAAAGCACTAGGTATTCTCACGTTTGTTCTAGTGTGTAGTGTATGCCTAGGCGGGGAAGCGAATTCTATCTCTTTAATCCAGAGCCGGAGAGGCTTTTTCGAGCTTTTCGCCAACGGACGATTAACCGGGTTAGGATCTCTCAACCAAGTGCAAGCAATACTCATCAAGAGCAAGCTCAAGGAAGCGATTTTGAGGAAGCATCTCGAGAGACGGCCGAAGGGAATTTCACCAATCCCTTTGGATATTCTAGTCCTAGTTCCCCCTCTTCATCTACATCAACACCGTCTACACCACCATCTTCTCCCTTATATCCAAGAATGCCTAAGTTTTCTTCTCACTCAACATTCACGGAAGACGTCTTGCCGGGACCCAATGCTCTACCGGCCGCTTATGCCGGAAATTTTACGGCCAAGACTCACTTCATACAACTTGTGGAAAGGAATCAATTTAGTGGTTTGCCCACCGAAGACCCGCACCAACACATGGAGACTTTCTCCGATTATTGCGACGCTATCTCTCAACCCGGGGTTACACAAGATCAAATCCGATGGGTATTATTTCCATTCTCATTAATTGGAAAAGCGAAGCAATGGATCAAGAGTCTCGATAGGGCAACCATGGGGATCGATACTTGGAAAAAGCTTGCCTTGGCGTTCTACCAAACATTCTACCCTCCGGAGAAGACTAATTTGCTTAGGGCCTCCATCACCGGTTTCCAACAAAGGGATGAAGAGAGCCTATATGAAGCTTGGGAGCGGTTTAAGTCTTTGGTTAGATCGTGCCCTCATCATGGACTTTCACAATGGTTCTTAGTCCAACAATTTTGGAATGGTCTTTATGAGGACTCAAGAACTATACTTAATATGGGCTCCAATGGTAGGTTCACCGAGGTCGATGACGACCAAACTTGAGCGAGAATCGAAGAGATTGCGGTGCATAATTCGCAATATTCTAGGCCTAGGAATGCAAATCGAGGAGGTAGGCACGAGGTTGATGCTATTACCCAATTAAGCATTGACCTTGGAGCTCAATTGAAGACACACATGGAGACCATTGACAAGAAGCTCCAAGGCCACCTCACTCAAGTTCAAAGCATTAGTTCCTCCAACCAAGCCTCAATTCATGATGTGAATGCTTTGGGATTTGCACCTCCTTTGCCTTATTATGGGATGTGTGACACTTGTGGAATCGTTGGTCATGATCCAATGAATTGTAGAGGAAGTATTGAACAAGTAAACGCCTTTCAAGCGTTTAAGCAAGGTGCCTCTTATTCTAATCAATACCAAGCTTCCAATCAAGTCCCTCAACAACAAGCCTTTCAACACCAACAACAACATCGTACCTATGTTCCACCTCCCTTAAGGGACAACAACCAAGGTTACCAAGGCAACTCAAGGCCTTTCAACAACTTCAAGCAAAGTAACCAAGGTTCATTCAACAACAATCAAGGGTTCCAACAAGGGAACTTCAACCAAGGCTATCAAAACCACAACCATGGCAACAATCAAGGCCTTAATCAAGGCAATTCTCATGGGTTCCAATGGAACCGTCAACATCAAGCAACTCAAGGCAATCAACAACAAAGCAAGCCTAGAAGCCGGTCTCATATTCATGACTATGGTACTCCATTAGCCGCCATCGATACTCCGCATAATCCATCATCCCCACCACGGGATTTCGACATACAAAAGCAAATGATGGATATGCAAAGGAATACTCAAGAAATGCAAAAGAGGCAATTGGAGACACAAATGTCACAACAAGGAACCATTGCTCAAATTCTAATGGATAACAAAAAAATGAAAACTCACATGAAGATGATTGAGAATCAAGTATCACAACTTGCATCGGGAAGTTCTTCAAGACAAAGAGGGTAATTACCTCCTCAAGGGGTAACTCCGAGTTTCGAGCATGTGAATGCTATTACCACTAGGAGAGGTACATCTTATAACCCTCCTCCACCCCCGAATGAGCAAGAGCCAACAAGAGAAGTTGTGCCTCCAATTCAAGAAAGCTCAAGCTTTGATAATCCAATGGAGGAGCAAGTCTTATGGGAGATTGAGAAACCCCAACAAGACAAGCTTCCCCCACTTCAAGCAAAAGACAAGGGTAAAAGGAAAGTGTCGTTTGAAGAGTCCACCCCTATTGAGCAAAACAAGATCCAAATCAAGTTGCCTTTCCCAACAAGGCCAATGAAGACCAAGGTGGATAGCCAATATGACAAGTTCCTTAGTATTGTGAAGAAGTTGGATATGAGTGTCCCATTTACCGAGCTACTTACCCAAATCCCGGCATATGGAAAATTTATGAGAGAAATCTTGGCTAGGAAGAGGTCCATCGACAAGGAAGAGACCATTGCGTTCACAAGAGTGGTGAGCGAGCTCATTCAAGGTTCTACGCTTCCAAAGTTGGAGGATCCGGGTAGATTTTCGATCCCTTGCACCATAGGCCACTACAAGATCGAAAGAGCATTATGTGATTTGGGTGCGAGTGTGAGCATCATTCCTTATTCTATTTGTTGCCGACTTGGGATGAAGGAGCTTAAAAGTACTTCTATCACACTCCAAATGGCCGATAGTTCACTCAACCGACCATTGGGGATGCTAGAGGATGTGCCGGTGAGAATCGGTAAGTTCTTCATTCCGGTTGACTTCATCGTGCTCGATATGCGGGAAGATGCAATCACTCCCATTATTCTTGGGCGCCCATTTCTACATACCGCCGGTGCTATGATCGATGTGAAGAATGGTAGGATCACCTTCGAATTAGGCGAAGAGAAGCTAGTGTTTGACCTCCAAGTTAACACTTCGCCTACTAATGATGAGTCATGCAATATGATCCAAGCCAAGAAAAACATTGATCTAGGGGTTGAGTCGGGACAAAGCTTGAACAAGAACTCTTGTGAACTTGAGGATGATGACTCCGAGATTGGAGAGGATGAGTGCCCATTTCATGGGCTTGATGACAAATTGAAAAGCAAGGAGAAGGATGAGCCTCCCTTGGGGCCACATGAAGACCGGTGGACGTTTGGGTATATCCCCAAAGACCAAAAGTACAAGTTCAAGTCATTAAACATGGAAGATCGGGATGCCCCGGGAACGTCAAGGCAAGGCCATGAAGAGCGTTGGTATGTGGTTGGTTATATCTCGAGCTTGATTGAAGACTTTGCTAGGGCCTTCGACTTGTTTCTTCGTGCCCTTGATGGAGATGGAACTAGTTTTGGTTGTTGAAAAAGATTGAAGAATGTACCACCTTGGTTTGACGGAGTTCCACAAGAACCGTCTCTTTGTATATATCTCTTTCTCTTGTAGTTTGTTTGGTTTTGTGAATTTCTTGATTATTTGGATTATTGATGAGCGATGTGAGGGAGGGAGTTTGATGTGTATTTGAGTTTATTGTGATAGGTGTGAAGTGAAAGTGTCTCCTAGGAAGGAAGGGTTAATGTTGGAGCTTGGATAGTGTGAAGGAAAGTCGGTTTTTGAAGCTCGGAATGAGCTTTTGGGAGCTATAGAGAGTTAGGAGACTCTTCCCGGCCTAGAATAGGTCATCCCGTCCGGGATGGAAGGCTCATCCCGACCGGGAAGGATGTCATCCCGTCCGGGATGAGGTGCACAAAAGATGGGTCTACTGACAGCTCATCCCGACCGGGACGAGGTCTTCCCGACCGGGACGAGACGGTCATCCCGACCGGGACCACTCATCCCGACCGGGATGGACCCCCTGTCCTCCTTTGGCCTTTTCTTCGTCTTTTGAGTCCACCCAACCATTGTATACCCCCTCCCAACCTCCCTACATGTCCTTACCCTCATTATATGACCCTTACACCTTACATAAACATTTCACCTCACTTTCTCGTCACTTTAAACCGACTTTCACATCAAACCCCACCTCATTTTACATTTGTGCCTCAACCATGGAACCAAATCGCGATTGGAGAGGGATAATGGTGACAAGGACAAGCTACGTGTCTATATTCACTTATGAGACGATGGAGCGAATGAGTTGCCAACCGTACGGTACGGCAACTATCCTCTCTTTTCCGTTTTTATAGCTTGTCTTCATTTGTTTATTCCCTTTCCCTTATATCCTTTGTGTCATGGTGGCCTTCGAGGCCTTAGTATGGTTGCTCCCGACTCTCGATGACGTGACTACATCGAGAGTCATTTCAAAATCCAAATTTTTCATGATTTTCACCCTTTTGTAGGAATTAGTCGGATTTGGGCGGAATCCGGGCTAGGTGACTTGATTACACCTAGTCCTCCCCTCCCATTTCCTTTTATTTCTTTTTTTTTATTTTCTCCCCCCCATCCATATCTTTTCTTGTCTCGGCCCATGGTGACTTGACTACACCCCGGCCGGACACATTCTACCATTTTCTCCACTCTATTTATGATTTTTAGCTTTATTTTCGTAGTTTCTTTTCTTTTCTTTTGTGCTCCCATGCACTACGGTCGAACATGAAGACATTTCTCGGCTTAAGTGTGGGGGAGCGATATTCTATCGTAGTTATTTTTATTTTCGTAGTTTTTCGAAAAATCTTTGAAAACCCTAAAAATTTGAAAAAATTTCATAAAAATCAAAAAGATTTTCCTTTTGTGTGTTTTCCTTTTATGTCGATGTATCGTGTATTTGTTGTGTTGTGCGTGTTTTGCCTCCCTTTTTCCTTATAGGTTACTTGAATCACCGATAGCTTTGGAGAGCCTTCTAGACCTCCGGTAACATCTTATCCCTTTTTCTTCTTTATCTCTTGTAGAGTTTGGAGGAGATTGTGATGTTGTGTGCTCGGGAGGAGCTTTGTAAAGTTTGGTTGATTTGGTGGCTTGTTTGGAAGCTTGGGGTGGTGTTTGTGTTGTTTGTTTGTTTGTTTTGTTTTATTTTGTTTTGTGGCCCTTTGTTTCTTTTTCTTTTGTTTTTGTCGCGTCTTTGTCTTGTGTTGTGTCTTGTGTTGTGTCTTGTGTGTAAAAGGTTTTCGAAAACCCGGTTTAGAGGCTAGTGTGCGAGTGTTTACTTTCCCTTCCTAATTGTATAAATCGAGTCTTGGACTTTAGTCTAGTAGAATGACCCTAAATCAATGAATTCGTTGGTCCTTTACCTTGAGTCCACCTAGCTTACTAGGGATTTACTGCGGGATTTGCATTTTGACCATTATGACCACTCACGGTGTGAAAAGGCCTTGGTTGCCGAGTCCCGTCCCTTAGGTGACCGTGTTCGGAATTGTTTGATTAGTCCAAGTTCTCCACTTTTTGTGGGTTTGAAGGGAAGGCGTCGTCCCGACTCACCCATTACCCTACCTCCTACACATATCTACACAATAATTTGCAACTTGTTGATTTCTCTCTTTCAAAACTGTCAAGAAATGCCAAAAAAGCCAAATTAAGCCAAAAGGGCAAAGAAAGGAAAAAGAAAAAAAAAGAAAGAAAAGAATGAAGAAAAAGAAAAGGCACAAAAGCCAAAAAGAAAATAGAAAAGAAGAAAAAGAAATGGCATGGCAAAACAAAGCAAAAATGCAAAAGAAGAAGAAAATGCCAAAAGAAAACCGTCTCACAAAAAAATAATCCCCACATCTCAAAATAAGCCTTTTTCCGAACATTACCGTGAAGAGCCTACCAAAGGACCGAGTCCCTAGGAAGGATGATAGCGGTAGTGGTCGATCTTCCCTCATTTTGCAATTATTTCCACCTTTTTACTTGGACTAGTTAGGCGGTTTCGGACATGGGACGACCCTCTTGGCTCTTTGCTAAAGGGGGCGGGGTCTCACTTACCTACAGTGTCGACTAACACCGTGGTTCATCACTTTCCATCCCGCCGATCGTCCCGTGGTACGTTCTTAGAAGGTTAGGAGGAACCGAGGTAAGTTACCAACGTTTTTATTGCTTTGTCGTCATACTATTAGGGTTTTGTCCATCTTGGTTTGTATTGCTAGCTCGGGAACGTTGTCACTTGCCTTGAGTCCTAAACCGGTGCTTCTTTCACCGCTTTTTAGAGGGAAGCGGTATTACTTTTCTTTTGGGTGCAACCTTTTGTGTATTTGTTTGTGTGCTTGTTTGTTTATGTGTTTTTGTGTCCGGTTGCATCCACAGTTTTGTCGCAAGACCCCACTTGCCTTGCGGAGTGCACATTTCCTCTAAGTGCACTCGCATGACTTGAAAGGGCGTAGGGTGCGCTAATACCCACTAGGCTAGTTTAGTAGTTAGTATGTGCTTACTCGAGGGCGAGTAAGGGTTAAGTGTGGAGGAGTTGATAAGTGTAGTTTGTAGTGCCTATTTCGTAGTATTTTGGTCCTATTTTCTTGCGGAATCGCTCCTTGGGAGCGGTTCATGGGCTACTTATGCTTCCTCTAGCTCGTTTCAAGTTCCCGAGACCATTCGTGAAGAGTTGGAGTGATTCCGACTCAATACATACACTTTTCGGAGCCAACGAAGCGGAGGAACGATCACTCGATGCCTTGAATTCGACCCCGAGGACTTGGGACCCAATCCCGAGCCTCCGAGACCCGATCCCGAGTCCCGAGAATCGATGAGAAGTTCATGTGAAGCAAGGAGGAACCAAAAGGATCATATTGGAGGCCTACAAGACTCATCCCCGACGGGTATGCACCTCATCCCGTCGGGGATGAAGTGCGCTTTTGAAGGGGTCACTGTCAGGCCGTTCCGGTCGGGACCAACCCGTCCCGGTCGGGATGACAGGCCGTCCCGGTTGGGATGATCCCGTCCCGGTCGGGACCACCGTGCTGTAGCCGCAACTCCTTTATTTCATCCTCCTTCATTCTTGTACCCCTATAAATACTTCCCTCTTGTATTGTTTATGGATCTTACATTACCCTAGACTATCTTAAGCTTCTCTACAACATATAAACCCTAGATTTAGTTCCTCACATAAGATTTAATCTCTCTTTAATCCTTAGTTAATCCTAGTTAATCTTAGTTAATTAGTTCTTGTATTAAGAAGATACTTGAAGATTTCTCCAAGCTTGACAACCTTGGGATTTATTTGGGTTTCCTATTCATGCAAGTTATCATCTTTTCTTCATCCTATTGTTCGTATAATCTTCCTTTCACTTGTTTATTGTTATTATTTCAAGTTTGAATCTTTACTTAGTGTTCTTGTTATTGTTCTTGTTTTCTTTCATTATGGATGTTTAGATTGTGATGTTGTTTTATCTTTTCATTGTTGTAGTTAGTTTGATTATGAGTGAGTAGATTCCTTGTGGGTTAGTAGGGGGATTAAGGGTAGAATATGGGTGATTAGGGTTTGATTAGGGGTAAAGGGTGAATCTTTGTTGTTAGTCATTTACTTGGCACACTATGTGTTTGTTGAAATGATTGTATGAGTTGTAGTGACCATGCTTCTCATGCTAGTCTTCCTCTACTCATTGTTTGTCTTGTATGTGATCATGTTGAGAATAGTCATTATACATACCATGTGGACTAGGGTTTAAACGTCATCAAGCGAGAACCCACCTTGACATCGGTTTAAGTTGCGACCGCCCGGACCGAATCTAGCAATTAGGAGACACCTACACCCTTGACCACCTAAATCACCCTACTACACTTATGAACCCGACCTAACCCACTTCTTCTTCATATTTGATTCATCTTATTAGTTAGCCTCATCTCTTTAGTTTGCTAGTTGGTTTGTGTTTAGTTATTCTTTTTTTAGCCTCGTTTAACCTAGTTCATTGTTAGTCTACTTCCTTCTTCTCCTCTCATCATAATTCGTCAATTAGTAGCTCTTTGTGTTTGTTTGGTAGCATAGTCTCGTTCTAGGTCGACTTAGTCTAACCCTTGCGACACCGTCTCCGTGGACACGATCCGACTTACCCTAACTACCGTTAGGTGCTAGTTGGTTATTATTTGGCGGTGGGATCCACGACAAATCCCACCATCACTAAGGGAAATCTTGTTGAAGGAAAAATAAGGTGTCCGTGTAAAAGTTGTATGTTGCGTTATTGGTTGCCACTTAATGAGGTGGAGGGACATATTTTGTTTAAGGGTTTTTATCAAAAATATACAAACTTGATTTGGCATGGTAAAGGCAATGTTCTAGATAATTTGCAAGAAGCTAATAATGGTAAGTACAGTGGTGAGGGATCCTTCATAGGTCGGGATGACATGGAAGGTCTTATAAACGCAACATATTTTAGTGGTGATCATTTTTCTTATGGTCACGAGGTTGACGATGTGACTACGGGAATTAATTATGGTGAGGACTCTAATCTTGAAAATGATTCTGACTTTGACCATGAACATGATTTCGAGGATGATGATGTGTATAATGAAACGCATGGACCGGATAACATTCAAGATGATGAAAAGTACAAAAAACTTTTAGAATAATCAAAAGAAGAGTTGTACAAAGGGTGTCAAACTTTCTCGAAATTGTCATTTCTTTTACATTTGTTTCATATCAAGTGTATGTTTCACTGGCCTAATGAATCCTTCAATATGGTAATTGATTTACTACTTAAAGTTTCCCATCATCGTAATACGAGGGCAAGAAAATAATCAATAATTTGGACCTTGGATACGAAAATATCCATGCATGCCCAAACAATTGTATGCTTTATTAGGGGGAATTCTCTGACTCTAATGAATGTCATGTATGCCACGTATCAAGATGGAAAACAACAATGGGTGAGAGAGGTAATACTAATGACAAAGGGAAAGGTCAACCTAAGAAGGGAGAAGCAGCCAAAGTAAAGAGATATTTTCCCTTAATACCTAAGCTAAGAAGATTATACATGTCATCTAAAACGGCAGAAGACATGTGGTGGCATCATAAAGATCGCGTGAAGGATGGAAAAATTAGACACCCTTCTGATGGGTCAGCTTGGAAAGAATTTGATTCTCGATATCCCGAGTTTGCCTCTGATCCTCGAAGTGTCAGGTTAGCTTTGGCAACTGATGGGTTTAACCCTTATCGCTTAATGAATACAACATATAGCACCTGGCCCGTTATATTGATTCCTTACAACCTACCTCCATGGTTGTGCATGAAACCATCATCATTTATATTATCATGTATCATTCCAGGAAAATCTAGTCCGGGTATTGATATTGATGTATATCTGAAACCTTTACTTCATGAGTTGAAAATGTTATGGGAGGGTGTTGATGCTTTTGATGCACATACGAGGAGAAATTTCAAATTACGAGCCGCTTTGCATAGTACTATTAATGATTTTCCGGCGTACGCTATGTTATCTGGGTGGAGTACTATAGGTTACGATGCTTGTCCTCGTTGCACTCACTCAACGAATTCGGGTAGGTTTGGGGGTAAAATTTGTTATGTTGGGCATAGAAAATGGTTACCTCATGATCATCATTATCGCTCCCAAGGTCATTTGTTTGATGGAACCAATGTTTATGGTAGTGCTCCAGAGTCTATGAGTGGATCAAATGTGCTAAGGCAACAAGAAGGAATTGACTATGTGTATGGGAAGACCACAAAACGATTAAAGAGAAAAAATAGGGCAAGGGAAGTAGGTGTCTCAACTAACTTTGTCGATGGTGAAGAGGATGATGATGGAAGTACTTTGTGGAACAAAAAGAGCATATTTTTTTAATTGCCCTATTAGGAGCACAATCCTCTTAGACATAATTTAGATGTTATGCACATTGAAAAGAATGTGTGTGATAATATATTGGGAACACTATTGGATATGGATAAGAGTAGGGATGATGTTAAAAGAAGACTTGCTCTTAAAACATTAGGTGTAAAAAAACATCTTTGGCCCCAAGAGAGAGTTGGGAAGGAACCTTTCATGCCTCCTGCTTCATACTCAATGTCTAACGAGGAGAAGGAGAGATTCTTAAGGGTGTTGTAAAGGATAAGAGTTCCTGACGGATATGGGTCGAATATTTCAAGATGTGTGAACATGAAACAACGAAAACTCATTGGTCTTAAGACTCATGACAATCATGTGTTAAAGCAAGATATTCTTCCTGTAGCATTAAGTGCATCCAAAGCCACTTCAGTCATTGACTTGCTTGGAGAATTGTCTTCCTTTTTCAAGTGTTTGTGCTCTCCAACTCTTGATTGCGATGAACTAAATTCTCTTCAGTCAAACATTGCACTTACACTATGTCGGATGGAAATGGAGTTTCTACCAACATTTTTCACCATCATGGTTCATCTACTTATCCACCTTGTTGAAGAGGCGAAGCTCGGTGGACCTGTTCAATATAGATGGATGTATCCTATTGAAAAGTTAATTTCATAAACTCATTGTATTTTTCTGTGATTATTATTATGTTTTGTATATTGACTAATAGTTACTTTCGTAAAGGTATCTGTCTCACTTAAAATCATATGTAAGCAATAAAGCTCAACCCGAGGGATCAATTGCCGAAGGGTTTGTGTTTGAGGAGACCATTACTTTTTGTTCAAGATACCTTGAAGGTGTGGAGACAAGCTTTAACAGGTCCAAGAGAAATGATGATGATGGTTTGGATGTGAATTGTTACTTATATAATTCTGGTGGTAGGGCTATTGGTATGAAGGGGAACATTCATATAGATGATATTAGTTTAAAACAAGCGCACCGCTATGTATTGCTTCATTCTGATGAGATGCAAGAGGTTCTAGCGTAAGTATTACAAATATTTATTTTATAATTTTCTATCATCATATGTTCTTTATTTTTTATAAAAAAATTTCATTTGAAGCAAATTTATTAAACAAAAGAGGCATCATCATCACGCTAGAGTCTCTGAAGAGGATGAAAGAGAGTGAATGATAAATGAATTTCCTGAGTGGCTTCAACTCCAGGTTTTATTTCCTAGTAATTTTATTTCCTTGAATCTACCCTTAAGGACTACAAGTTTGTAATAATATCTCTTCATTAATTACTTGTAATATGACGGTTTATTGTCACAGGCTCCAAACTTAGACACAAGTACGGATGATGGACGATTGAGAAGAGCATTAGCTAGTGGCTTAAGCATCTATGGTAAAAGAATGAAAGGATTCATGATAAACAGGTATAAATTTCAGACAATCGGTCGAGAACGGCAAAGAAAAACACAAAGTTCTGGAATTATGGTTGAAGCAGACGGAGATCATTATTATGGGAAGTTGACGGACATTTATGAGCTAGATTATTTTGGACACTACAAAGTTGTGATGTTTCGGTGTGATTGGGTGGATATACGCAAGGGGATAAAGTTGCTTCCAGATGGAAGTGTTTGCGTGAACTTTGATAAATTGATGCACACTGGCCGTAATATATCGGATGATCCTTTTGTTTTCTCATCTCAAGCAAAACAAGTTTTTTATTTCGAAGATGAGATGAAAAAAGGGTGGTCGCATGTGATTAGGACCAAGACGAGAGACTTGATTGACACGGGCGAAGTTTTGTCATAGTGGTTACTTATGTTTAGTTAATATTGTGTTGTTGTTTGTTTTTAAGTAATGGATGTGGAGCTATTTGAATTGGGAATCGTTCATACTTTTATTTTCCTTTTCTTTTATTGTTATTGATTTTGTGGTTAAACGAATGACTCATCGTCATAGTATGACAAAAATTTGTTGCTAGTTTGTTTCAACTCAGCCACTGATTTTATTTTTTTGCTTTTAGTTCTCTCTTTTACGTTCATTTAAAGATACTAACATTTTGTTTCTTGTTACAGAAAAGATTAACTACATCTTCAATCGACAATGAACTACCGAAGTAAAAGAACAATGGCTCAAGCGACAAAAGATGAAGAACCCAAAGTCGCAAGGAAGTTGACATTTTCTGAAGTAGCATCGGCGTTAGAAGTTCAAAAAAAATGATGGCAGATGGGGACCATTTTGTCCTACAAGTAAGGCAGCCTCGCACCTTGATAGTGACAAAGGTCAAAGCTCTTACGTCCCTGAAGCTCCTCTTATCAAGTCACATTCATTCCAATTTCCTAAAAATAGCTTACGTGCTTCTACTCAAAGAAGTCGGCCTGATGAAAATCAGCATGTGAATGAGGTCACAAAGTCTGCTCCCATTTGGAGAAACCATCCACTTGAACATTCAAAACAAAACCGTCCTACTGAACCTACAAACGAGAATCGTCCTACACACCCTACAAAACAGAATTGTGCTACTGGACCTACCAAACACAACCGTGCTACTGAACCTACAGAACAGAAGCGTGCTACTGAACATACTAAACAGGAGCATGCTACTGATGCTACAAAACAGATTGCTTTACTTACAGAACATTACAGTGCTCCGTCGATGCTTTCTAAAATACCATCTAGTGCGGAGTATGGAGGTGTGCGTTTACCAAGTACAGGAGGTATTGACCGACATGTGGCCAATTTACATCCCCCAGTTCCCGAGGGTAGTGTAGCTGCTATTGAAACCAATGATGTGATGCACACTTCTTCATTGCCAACATCTAGTAAAGGTTCCAAACCTAATAAAACGAAGGTGTTACAGGGTTTCTCTAGTGACACCCCAGAAATCAACTTGTCTACGTAGTTGAGTAAATTGACGAGAGAACCATTAGCACATAGTCAATTTGGCGCATTCCTTGATGATAGATTTGTGGCAGCTGATGCGGAAAAATCGCCACCAAGAGCTCCAGATATGGTCTTTGGGTTAGCTAATAAAGAAAACGAGCTAGATGGATCAGTCCCATTTAAACTTAAGTGTCGGAGTTTGATACCTGAGTGGCCCGATGATATCAAATTTGATGAGAAAGAAAAAGTTCTAGCCGTAAGTAAGTTTCTTCATCCCTTCTTATCCTATTCTATGAATTACTTGTTTTATTCCATGTCATGCGTTCTAAATGCCCAAACTACCAAGACCTGCTTCAAAATTCGCTGTTATTATTAGTTTCATGGATTTAAGTTAAATCTTTGTGAAAATAAAAAACAATATCTAGTGAAATGGATTACTCCTATATGTGAACTATATTTTTAATCGACTAGAACGGAGGAGTACAAAATTTCAGCAGCTGGTTTTGTAGCTGGTGATTTTATGCTACCTGTGGACTTGTGTGTTGATGTCATATTGGTTGTTTATGTCATTTATTTGACTGTATGGCGAAGAGATTAGTGAAGCCATTAACAAGGGTAGGAGTATTTTGGTAAAACGATGTTGAAAAGCATCACTGAGATTATGAGCAGGATCAGTTGATATAATATGAACTTATCCAAAAAATACGTGCTGTCATATTGAGTTGGTGGATTGAATACGTGCTGTCACATTGAGTCACTTAATTGGAGTTGCGGATTTGTTCGTTGGTTTAATTTCCTACTACATTTTACTGTAATTTTGTAAGTTCCTCTCATAATTTCGCTTCTAATTACCTGTATTCGTTATACTGGAAATCGTCTCATCAAGTTCTACTGCTGTTAGCTACCTTGTGTGATTTTAGTTTGATATAATGAAGAGTTTTGCCGCCTGGTCTACGGTGTTGATCCATAAGATTTATTCGCCTACATGATTGAATCATCAACTTTAAATTTGGTCTGAGGATAATATTTCACCTGTGACAAGTTTATGAATGTGTATACAGATTGTGGTTTTAAACCCCATTGTTCAAACAACACCAAATCTACAGAATTTGTGAAAATGAATAAGAGTTGAAGGAAAACGGGAATGATTGTATGGAAGACGACCCGGAAAGTAATGGTGCAGACGACATTTGGTTACGGTGGCTTTCATGATAGAACCAAAAAGTTGAGATGGATAATATGAAGTATGAGTAGTACATGAAGTATATCCTGTTAAAACTCAAAACTCAGGGAGCTGGTCTAGGTTATATGGAGTAGGAGTAGACTCGATAGTGGTTGTTATTCACATTCACGGGATTCCTCACATATGGTCATAGATATTGTAACACCCCGTTATTTTCCGAGTCAATTATAAAACGTTACTTTTCTAAATTATTTAAAACGGGTTGTTAAGTTGGGAAAAATATTTTCCGATGTCTTTATAAAATTAAACTATTTTGGTCCGTCTTATAATAAATCGGTTTTGATTTTCTTAAAGTGAAACATTCTTTTTATGAACCGTCTTTGTACCGGGTTGAGATTTGGGTCAAATACAATAAACAAAAAAAAAGGAAACCATTAATCCCATATAAACTCCACGCCCCTTTTTCAATTCACCTTATTCATTGAACCTTATTTCAACGCACTGCTGCCGCAATACTCCATCTTCCTCTGTTTTCTTGCTTCCGGTTTTCACCATTCAAACACCGTCTCTTTCCTCTTTTCGATATCATACTGATTGTAAGTTTTCCCCTTTAATTCGTTTCAATTTATTAAATCTTGTTTTATGCAATTTTATAAACCGATTTAAGTTTTAAATATCATGGGTCGGAGTTAAAGGATGTTGAGTCAAACGATTTGTTTATAGGTGTTGATTTCGGGTCATCCCGATTGTATTATTCTTTCTCGTGGATTAGTAATTTGGGTAATTTGAGTGAGGCATAGTGATGATGAGTGAGGCGTAGTAATTTGCCGTGGATATTGGTTCTCTGTTGGTAATTTGGGGAGGAAGAGAAGTGTAGGTGTGTTCTTTGGGTGATGATGCGCAGTGATGATGCAGGAAGAGAGGTAATTAAAGATTCAGGGGTGCGTGAGGTTTTGCAGTGCTCATGGAAATTGAGTAGTTGCACTCTACCTTGTTAATTAAGAGCATTAAGTATTGTCAGTCTGGAGTTCCATTTGAGGACCGTAGATAGTGAGTTCTAATTTAATGAAAGAGTTGTCTGTGATCATGGTCGAGTAGGTCAAATCGAGTCATATTCCAGATTAGCTTCGGGATTTTGTCGTCTTTTGACATTTGTCGGGTGAGTAAATAGTTAGTATCTTGAGGTTGAGTGGTTTCAATAGGATAGACGGTATTGTATAGGTTAGACCGTTTTAATGTTACTTAGTTATTGAACCATTTATATATTATTTGTAGCTTGTGGGTTCGAGGAGAAAGAATTCTTGGACTAATAATAGCTGAGTGTCCGTCTTGAGAGGTAAGAACGTTTTACCCTTTTCACTTTTAAGTAAAGAGCATGTTCGGATTAAAATATATTTTTATAACGGTTTCGTAAATTATTTTGTCAATCGTAAATATTTTAATAATACTCGTAATGTTTGGATATTAAACCTTGTGACACTACTCACATATTGGTACTATTTTGGTAAATTTTTAGTAACTTATAACAGACCCTGGGAGTTCTGTTGGTCTAGACGGTTTTAAGGTGTGTCTAAGACGTTCCTGGGACTCTGTCCCGAAACTATTTTTTGAGTGAGGATTGTCCGGCCCTCACTCGCTAGGGAGTTAGACTTTCTTCTTTGGCAGTTTCATCCTACTGGTTGTCCAAATGTGAGAGGTGCGCACTAATATGAGTCTAGCTAAGCACAGGTGGTTACCTCTAGACCGTGCAAGGGTAGGACCTTGACACACAGGTTGCGAAAAATATATATTTTGGTTGGTTTGATTTTAACTATGATTTGTATGGTACTCTTTTATTTAAATGATGGTTTTAATTCTGATTTCAGTTTATTATTATTATTGTTGTTGTTATTATTATTATTATTATTATTATTATTTCACGATTTATTATATTATTATATTTTTTTTACTCAGCTTTGCTGACGTCCTTTTGTTTTGGGTCGTTCTCCCACTGGAACCTGTACCTATTTGTGTTTTGGGTACAGCTGATAGGTACACGTGATTGCTGCATGGGTGCATTCTGGTATCGGGTTGTGCTGAGCGATGAATGACTTTTTATTATTTACCAAACTATTTACATTACTATTGGATTTATTGGTTACTATTGTTTTAAACCGTTTTGGATTTTGTAAGACTTAAAAGACTTCCGCTGCAACATTTCTTTTTTTATTAGCTATCAAATTCTATTTTTATTCATTTATTATTTATCCTTTTCCTTGCACTTGGCTCGGTAAGCTAAGTGTGGAGTAACAGTTTTGAGTTTTCGGTTTTTTGTTTATTATTTTGGTTGCGAAAATTTAGGGCTGTTACAGTTGGTATCAGAGCTATAGGTTTTCCAAAATGTCTTTCAAAATTTGAAATGGTTAAAAAAATAAAAAAAAATTGTTTATTTCTGTCTTTCAAAAAAAAAAAACCAGAGTGTTGGGTGGTTTGGGTGCATTGCATACGCATGATTTATATATTCATATTTGTATATATATGATAATATTTTGTGCCGTTATCTTTACCCGAACTACGAATGCTACTTATGTTATAAATTGTGATATTATTTGTGATATTATTTGTGATAGCATGATTTTATGCCAATACTTAATAGAACCTTGTTTATATATATAGTAACCATGCCTCCACGAAGGGAAAATGAAAACAACAATACTGATATGGCTGCTATGGTGACGCAACTTATAGGTCAAAACACAGTTCTTGTCGAAGCCGTGCAACAAATGACTACGGTTGCGCGGAATATGAATGAGAGGGTTGAGAATGAAAACTATTCTACACCTACTGTGGTTGGGATGTCTGAAGCGGTACAGAAGAAGAGGCCGCCGTCTTTTACTGGGAAAGGGGATCCTACTGAGCTAGATAACTGGATTAGGGAGATAGAGAAAATATTCTTGGTTGTTGGGTGCCCACATGAATTCCAGGCTAGGATCGCTGTCTTTTATTTGAAGGAGGAAGCAGATATCTGGTGGCAGACTGTGAAAGATGATTTCATGAAACCTAAGAGGGTGAGAAATGCTAACGGTACCGTTATACTTCAGGATAAGGACTGGGATGACCTTAAAGATTTACTTGAGGAAGAATTTTTCCCCGACCGTGTGAAGAACCAGAAACTGGCTGAATTTGGGGATCTAAAGCAGACATATGAGATGAGTGTGAAGGATTTCTATAACAAATTCATTGAACTCAGCAGATTCGCTACGGAGTTGGTGCCGACTGAGCGAATTAAAGCAGCAAGGTTTGAGGATAAGTTAAATTGGAAGATTAAGGGTAGGTTTGCTGGGGAGACCTTCACTTCATTGAGGGATATTTATGCTAGAGCTGTGAACATTGAGAGGAGTAATCAGAAAATGGAGGCTGAGTTGGGATCTAGTGTGACCAAAAAGAGGGAGTATCAGGGGAGTCAATCTGACACCGCAGCTAAGAGGGGAAATTTCCATAATAACAACAACCCTCAGAATAAGTCTCGATCTTTTGGCGGGAATGTGAAAGAAGAAGGGAATAACTGGAATGGTAAGAGTCAGGGGACAGGCCAAGTCTTTACCAGACACTATTACTGCAAGATATGCAAGGGAGATCACCCAGGAGTTGACTGTCAGGGAAATAGGGTGACATGCCACTGGTGTGGAAAATTGGGACATCGTGAGTTTGAGTGTACTAATAAGAAGGCGGGAAGACCCCGTAGTGCACCATCTACTAGTGTGAGTGTGAATCAGGGTAACCGATTTCAGGGTCAGGGAAGAACACAGAGTTATGGTGGGTCTGCATCTAACAACACTTATAAGAACCCGGCTCCGACACAGGGCAACACTATAGCAGTTAGTAAGCCCGCATGACAAGTGAATGGGGCACAGAGTACTAAGAAGCCCATTGGGAAGCTCTATGTCATGAATAGAGAAGAGGCAGAAAATACATACATCGTTTCGGGTAACTTTCTTGTGAACTCTATTTCAGCTCATGTTCTTTTTGATTATGGTGCATCTCACTCCTTTATTTCAACTAAGTTTGTGGATAAAATGAATGTTGAACCTAGTGAAATTGTGGATTATGATTTTGCTATGCCATCTGGGGACTTAGTGAACTATAAAAGAATTTTTAAGGATGTGTCTGTGTTTATTGGTGATCATGATTTTAAGGCAAACCTGATAGAATTTCCGTTACCTCACTTTGATGTGATTTTGGGGATGGATTGGCTCGGTTCTCATCGGGCTAACATTGATTGTGCACAGAGTAAAGTTTCCTTGAGAGGGCCTAAAAATGTGAGGGTATCTTATAGGGGTCATGTAAAGGGTCCTAGAGTGAAACTTATTTCTGCTATGAAAGTGAAAAAGCATTTATCTAGGGGAGCTGAGTTGATTTTGTGTCATGTAAAAGATTTGAGGGTGGAATATCCTGACTTGAGTGAAGTTCCAGTAGTGAGTGAGTTTGTTGATGTGTTTTCTGAGGAAATACCGGGAATGCCTCCTGCTAGAGAAGTTGAGTTTAAAATCGACCTAGTGCCAGAAACAGGTCCAATTGCTAAATCACCATATCGAATGGCACCGTTAGAAATGCAAGAACTTAAGAAACAATTAGATGAATTGATGGAGAAAGGGTATATTAGGCCTAGTGTGTCGCCTTGGGGTGCCCCTGTTTTATTTGTGAAGAAGAAGGATGGAACTTTGAGGTTGTGTATTGATTATCGGGAATTGAACCAAGTTACTATCAAGAATAGGTATCCTTTACCTAGGATTGATGATTTGTTTGATTAGTTGAAGGGAGCTTCTGTTTTCTCTAAAATAGACTTGCGATCTGGGTACCATCAGTTGAAGATAGCACCTGAGGATGTCCCTAAGACTGCATTTTCCACTAGATATGGCCATTATGAGTTTACTGTGATGCCTTTTGGGTTGACTAATGCACCTGCTGTGTTTATGGACTTGATGAACCGAACTTTTAGGACTTACCTGGATAAATTTGTTGTGGTGTTCATTGATGACATACTGATTTATTCGAGGAGTGAGGATGAGCATGAGGAATATTTACGTATTGTTCTGGGTATCTTGAAAGAAAAACAGTTGTATGCCAAATTTTCGAAATGTGAGTTCTGGTTGGATCAAGTAGCTTTTCTGGGGCATATTATATCTAGGGATGGGGTATCAGTAGATCCTGCTAAGATTAAAGTTGTTAAGGAGTGGCGTAGACCGAAATCTGTGACTGGAATTCGTAGCTTTTTGGGTTTAGCTGGTTACTATAGGAGATTTGTGAAAGATTTTTCTAAAATAGCTAGACCAATGACCACACTGATGAGGAAAGCCACAAAATTTCATTGGGATGAGGGATGTGAGGAGTCGTTTCAGATTTTGAAGGAGAAGTTGACCACTGCTCCGGTGTTAGCTTTACCGGATGGGAATGAAGCTTATGAAGTCTATACTGATGCATCTAAGAATGGGTTAGGTTGTGTTCTTATGCAGAATAGGAGAGTGATTGCCTACGCTTCTAGGCAGTTGAAACCTTATGAAGAAAATTACCCCACTCATGATTTAGAATTAGCAGCCGTAGTCTTTGCCTTGAAGATTTGGAGACATTATTTATTTGGTGTACCCTTTAAGGTTTTCTCTGATCACAAAAGCTTAAAATATATATTCACTCAAAAGGAGCTTAATATGAGACAGAGGAGGTGGTTAGAGTTGATTAAGGACTACGAGGTCGAGATCCAGTATCATGAAGGAAAGGCTAATGTGTTGGCCGATGCCTTAAGTAGGAAATATCTCCATACGATACAGTTAGTGATGAACCGTGATAAGTTAAGGGAAGAATTTGTGAACTTTGCGATCCAAATGGCGAATCCAGGAACCCCATCTAATGTGTTATCTGTTGAGAGCGATTTGATAGGGGAGATTAGAGAATTGCAGGTTAGTGATAAGTATTTGCAGGATAAGTTAGTGAATGAGCCTACTTTGTTCAGACGCGATGAGAGTGGATTGATTAAGGTTCATGATAGGGTTTGTGTGCCTAACAACTGGGAGATAAAGGAAAGAATCATGACTAAAGCACATGCAACACCGTATTCCGTTCACCCCGGAGGTGATAAAATGTATGCGGACTTGAAATTAACATTTTGGTGGTCCGGTATGAAGAAACATATTGCAGATTTTGTGTCTCGATGCTTGATATGTCAGAAGGTTAAAAGTGAACATAGGAGACCCCAGGGGAAGTTGCAACCCTTAGAGGTTCCCGAGTGGAAGTGGAGTTCAATCTCCATGGATTTTGTAGCTGGTTTGCCGAGGTCACAGAAAGGTAATAATATGATTTGGGTGATAATTGATAGGCTGACTAAGAGTGCACATTTTATTCCGATGAAAGATACCTTGAAGAAGAAGCAGCTTGCTGATGCTTATGTACATCATGTGGTAAGACTTCATGGAGTTCCTAAGGATATTGTGTCAGATAGGGATGCCAGATTTGTTTCAATATTTTGGGAGAAACTTCAGACAGCTTTGGGAACCAAGCTTAATATGAGCACAGCATTTCACCCAGCTACCGATGGTCAGACTGAAAGAACAAATCAAATACTTGAGGACATGTTACGAGCTTGTATCTTACAATTTCGGGGAGGCTGGGAGGATAAGTTAGATCTGATTGAGTTCTCTTATAATAACAGTTATCAGGCTACGATTCAGATGGCACCATTTGAGGCATTGTACGGACGCAAGTGTAGGAGTCCGATATGTTGGGGTGATATTAGTGAGCATGTGATTCTAGGGCCTGAGATGATCACTGAAATGGTTGAGAGTGTCAGGATTATACAGGACAGGATGAAGGCAGCTCAAGACCGTCAGAAGAGCTATGCTTATAAGACTCGTAGGCACGTGGAATTTGAGGTTGGTGACAAAGTTCTTTTGCGTGTCTCGCCTACTAAAGGAGTAATGCGGTTCGGTAAGAAGGGCAAATTGAGCCCGAAGTTTATTGGTCCGTATGAAATTCTGGAGCGCATTGGCGAGGTGGCTTATCGACTTGATTTACCAGCTGATCTAGAACGGGTGCATAATGTATTCCATGTTTCCCAGATAAGAAAATACATTAGTGATCCATCACATGTGTTAGACCCGGAGACTATTGAGCTTGATGAGACTATGACTTACGAGGAGACTCCTGTTCAGATTTTGGATAGTAAGGTGCGTAAAACGCGTAGAACTGAGACAAGAATGGTCAAAGTTTTGTGGAATAATAACAACGTGGAGGAGGCTACTTGGGAAGTTGAGTCAGCCATGAAAGAGAAATACCCTCATCTTTTTGCTTAAGGTAAATTTTCTTGCTTCGTGGACGAAGCTTTATTTTAATGGGGATAGAAAATATGCATGACTACCTTATTTAGTACTTGATTTTTGTGTTGTATTAACCTTGTTGTGTGGTTTCATGTTATTATTGCTTGTTGGTTATTGGAACTGCTATGTAGGCTTTTGTTTACCGAGGGTTCGAATCCCACTCTTTCCGTACTTTAAAACCTAAATTTACCAACATTCCTAACTGTAAGATATCAAACAACAAGAAATGAAATACCATTAGTCGAACATAACAGTTAGATCCGAGATGGGAAAGAATATTATGAGTAGGAGAAAATTCCTATCAAACCCCTGACTTTAATCCTTAAGTCAATTTGAAAGGTACCTTATTTAGTACTTGATTTTTGTGTTGTATTAACCTTGTTGTGTGGTTTCATGTTATTATTGCTTGTTGGTTGCAAATATGAATTTATTGATTATTGTTGGTTACGGTTGGATATTGGTTTTTCTATTGGTTATTACTCTTGAAATAATTGTTTATTTATATTGGTGGTTTACTTGTGAAATTTCAAAACTTTGAAAAAATATTTAATTATTACTTACCCGGCATGCTCTTAGCTTTCTAAGTGACATTTTTGAGGATTGTGAGAATTTTGTAGGTTAGAACTCTAGCATTATTTTGTGGATTTAGATGATCTTACCTTGTGGAATTAGAGATGGTGAAGTTGTGTTACCTTGGATTTGAGTAATTAGACCCTTTTGGATTTTTGCAGAATTTAGAAATGTGAGTCATCTTAAGGGTTGTGTGTTGTTTGGTGGAGTTTGAATATATATATGGAGTAACTGGCTATTCTGGATATATATGAGGAACTTTGACGAGTTTGGATATATGGAGTGAATGGTCATTTTGGGACACTTATAGTAATGTGAGACCTTATTCTGGGGACGAGTTTAAACTTCGAGGACGAAGTTTTGTTTTAAGAAGGGAAGTTTGTAACACCCCGTTATTTTCCGAGTCAATTATAAAACGTTACTTTTCTAAATTATTTAAAACGGGTTGTTAAGTTGGGAAAAATATTTTCCGATGTCTTTATAAAATTAAACTATTTTGGTCCGTCTTATAATAAATCGGTTTTGATTTTCTTAAAGTGAAACATTCTTTTTATGAACCGTCTTTGTACCGGGTTGAGATTTGGGTCAAATACAATAAACAAAAAAAAGGAAACCATTAATCCCATATAAACCCCACGCCCCTTTTTCAATTCACCTTATTCATTGAACCTTATTTCAACGCACTGCTGCCGCAATACTCCATCTTCCTCTGTTTTCTTGCTTCCGGTTTTCACCATTCAAACACCGTCTCTTTCCTCTTTTCGATATCATACTGATTGTAAGTTTTCCCCTTTAATTCTTTTCAATTTATTAAATCTTGTTTTATGCAATTTTATAAACCGATTTAAGTTTTAAATATCATGGGTCGGAGTTAAGGGATGTTGAGTCAAACGATTTGTTTATAGGTGTTGATTTCGGGTCATACCGATTGTATTATTCTTTCTCGTGGATTAGTAATTTGGGTAATTTGAGTGACGAATAGTGATGATGAGTGAGGCGTAGTAATTTGCCGTGGTTATTGGTTCTCTGTTGGTAATTTGGGGAGGAAGAGAAGTGTAGGTGTATACTTTGGGTGATGATGCGCAGTGATGATGCAGGAGGAGAGGTAATTAAAGATTCAGGGGTGCGTGAGGTTTTGCAGTGCTCATGGAAATTGAGTAGTTGCACTCTACCTTGTTAATTAAGAGCATTAAGTATTGTCAGTCTGGAGTTCCATTTGAGGACCGTAGATAGTGAGTTCTAATTTAATGAAATAGTTGTCTGTGATCTTGGTCGAGTAGGTCAAATCGAGTCATATTCCAGATTAGCTTCGGGATTTTGTCGTCTTTTGACATTTGTCGGGTGAGTAAATAGTTAGTATCTTGAGGTTGAGTGGTTTCAATAGGATAGATGGTATTGTATAGGTTAGACCGTTTTAATGTTAATTAGTTATTGAACCATTTATATATTATTTGTAGCTTGTGGGTTCGAGGAGAAAGAATTCTTGGACTAATAATAGCTGAGTGTCCGTCTTGAGAGGTAAGGACGTTTTACCCTTTTCACTTTTAAGTAAAGAGCATGTTCGGATTAAAATATATTTTTATAACGGTTTCGTAAATTATTTTGTCAATCGTAAATAATTTTATAATACTCATAATGTTTGGATATTAAACCTTGTGACACTACTCACATATTGGTACTATTTTGGTAAATTTTTAGTAACTTATAACAGACCCTTGGAATTCTGTTGGTCTAGACGGTTTTAAGGTGCGTCTAAGACGTTCCTGGGACTCTGTCCCGAAACTATTTTTTGAGTGAGGATTGTCCGGCCCTCACTCGCTTGGGAGTTAGACTTTCTCCTTTGGCAGTTTCATCCTACTGGCTGTCCAAATGTGAGAGGTGCGCACTAATATGAGTCTAGCTAAGCACAGGTGGTTACCTCTAGACCGTGCAAGGGTAGGACCTTGACACACAGGTTGCGAAAAATATATATTTTGGTTGGTTTGAGTATGGCATTACACGAGAAGCATGCAACAGGCTTTTCAGTTATGACAATATAGGCGATCTAATGGTTTAGTGTTTGTAATGCTTATGATTCTCTGTAATGTTGCCCATTGTAAGGGCTGGAAACTTGACACGGGAACAATATTGGGGTGAAACACTTAGAAATTGAAATGAAAGGGCTGCAATTGATGCAGGTTTGAGTATAGCATTAGACGAGAGGCATGCAGCAGGCTTTTGAGTTACGACAATATAGGCAATCTAATGGTTTAGTGTTTGTAATGCAGATGATTCTTTGTAATGTTGCCCATTGCAAGAGCTGGAAACTTGATAAGGGTACATTATTGGGGTGAAACACTTAGAAATTGAAATGAAAGGGCTGGAATCGATGCAGGTTTGAGTATAGCGTTAGTCGATAGGCGTGCAGGAGGCTTTTGAGTTACGACCATATAGGTGAACTGGTGGTTTATTGGTTTGTACTACTGATGATTATTTTTCTGTAAGTTTGCCCATTAATAAGGGCTGGGAACTTGATAAGGGTTGTACGATATTAATATAAATTGTTTATTATTTTGTAGGTTTCAGGTTCTGCAAAAGATGATTGTCCGTCGGAATAATTGTAGCCAAGGCTTTCAGACTACTCTATTAACTAAGACGGTTGTTGTTGCTTGAACACGAGTTTTGTTATTTAATACTCGTGATGAGATTCGTTCCATATATTTTTCTTTTCGATCGATATTAGATTGGGTTATTAATTTAGTACGTACTCAATTATGTTCTGAGAGCAAATATTTTGTCGTAACTTTTTTTACATTCCATTTTGTATGAGACATTATTGAATCATGGTACTATATATATATACATGATTGACCATCGTATTTGCTATCTTTCCGAGATATATGTTTTTTTTGTTGTATGTATTTATTCCGTATTATATTTTATTTATTGTAGAAATGTTGGAGGTTTATCATCCTTTTGTCAATATGTCTAAAAATAAAATTATAAACTATTTTCTTAATAAGTATATCTTGACGCTTTTTAGCGTCAATGCTAGTTACAACCAATTTTTTCTTTACGCACATTCGTGTCAACCTCTGAATTCTTGACACATAAAAGTGTCAGAAATCTCGACACCATAAAGTGTCGGCTTAAATTGTTGACGCAAGAAAGTGTCGAGAATGTCGACGCTTAAGAGTGTCGGGAATTCCTTACGCCTCAAAAACCGACGCTTTTTTAAAGCGTCAAGAATATAATTCTCGACGCTTTAAAGCGACGAAATCGAAGAAAAAAGCGTCGAGAATCAAGGGGATTTGTAGTAGTGAAAAGACAATTGCCAAGGTTCTCCAAAGCGGGTTTTGGTGGCCTTCCATGTTCAAGGATATTAGAGCTTTCATTCTCACATGCGATGTTAGTCAAAGAAGTGGGAATATAACAAGAAGAAATAAGATTCCCCTTCAACCTATTTTGGAGATTGAATTCTTCGATGTTTGGGGCATTGATTTCATGGGTCCATTCACATCTTCTTTTGCAACAAATACATCCTAGTCGTGGTTGATTATGTCTCAAAATGGATCGAGGTCGTAGCTTCTCCCACCAATGACTCCAAGGTTGTAATCAAACTTTTCAAGGATGTAATTTTCCCGAGATTCGGTATGCCTAGAGCCATAATTAGCGATGGAGGCTCTCATTTTAGGAAAGATACCTTTGAACACCTTCTTAGGAAATATGGTATTACAAGATGTCTCTAGCCTACCACCCTCAATCAAATGGGCAAGCCGAGATCTCTGATGGTGGGATTTGCCGTCTATCCTACCGATCAAATAATATAACCAACTAACCTAACGGTAGTTAGGGTAAGTCGGGTCGTGTCCACGGAGACGGTTTGGTAAAGTCTAGACTAAGTCCACTCACAAACAAGACTAGGTCACACAAACAAACACAAAGAAGGCAATAATTGGTAAACTATGGTGGTGGAAGAGGTAAAACTACGCTAACAATGAACTAGACTAATACAATGCTAAAACGGAATAACTAAAGATCAAACTAACTAGCAAACTAAAGAAATGAGACTAACTAATAAGATGAAATCAAAAATGGAAAGAAGTGGGTTAGGTCGGGTTCATAAGTGTAGTAGGATGACTTGGGTAATCAAGGGTGTAGGTGTCTCCTAGTTCCTAGAGTCGGTCCGGGCTCTCGCTACTTAAACCGATGTCGAGGTAGGTCCGGGCACTCGCTACTTAGACCCTAGTCCTCACTCTCGAGACTACGACTATCCTCAACATGACCACATACTAGACAAACAATGAGTAGAGGAAGACTAGTATGAGAAGCATTGGCCACTACAACTCAAACAAGCATTACAACAAACACATAGTGTGCCCAATATGTGACTAACAACAAAGATTCACCCTTTACCCCTAATCAAACCCTAATCACCCATATTCTACACTTAATCCCCCTACTAACCCATAAGAAAACTACTCACTCATAATCAAGAAGAAACAAACAACAATAAGAGGAAACAACATCATAACCCTAATATCCATTATCAAGAACAATATGAAAAATAACAAGGAAAACTAAGTAAAGATTCAAACTTGGATAAATAAACAAGAACAAGAGTAAAAAAGATTATACCAACAACAATATGATGAAAAAGATGTAAACTTGCATTAATAAGAAACCCAAATAATCTCCAAGGTTGTCAATCTTGGATGAGTCTTCAAGAATCTTCTCAATACAAGAACTAATTACAACTAGATTAAACTAGGATTAACTAAGGATTAACTAAAGATTAAGAGAGATCAATTAGGGTTTACAAATCTTAAGAGAGGCCTAAAAACAATCTAGGGTAAGGTAGAGTAAGGTAAGGTGCATGAACAATACAAGAGGGAAGTATTTATAGGGGTACAAGAATGAAGGAGGAAGAAAAGAGGAGTCCAGGCTACAGCACACCAGTCCTGACCGGGAAGGGCCGGTCCCGACCGGGAAGGGAGTGGTCCCGACCGGGAAGGGTTGGTCCCGACCGGGACGGACCCAAAACAGGAGAGGTGTCTTTTGTGCACTTCATCCCGGACGGGATGAGGCCATACCCGTCGGGGATGAGTCTTGTAGGCCTCCAATATGATCTTTAAGGTTCCCTCTTGCTTCACATGGACTTCTCATCGATTCTCGGGACTCGGGATCGGGTCTCGGAGGCTCGGGATTGGGTCCCAAGTTCTCGGGGTCGAATCCAAGGCATCGAGTGATCGTTCCTCCGCTTCGTTGGCTCCGAAAAGTGTATGCATTTAGTCGGAATCGTTCCAACTCTTCACGAATGGTCTCGGGAACCTGAAATGAGCTAGAGGAAACATAAGTAGCCCATGAACCGCTCCCAAGGAGCGATTCCGCAAGGAAAATGGGACCAAAACACAACAAAATATGCACTACAAACTTCACTTATCAACTCCCCCACACTTAACCCTTACTCGCCCTCGAGGAAGCACAAACTATCTACTAAACTAGCCGAGTGGGTATTAGCGCACCCTACGCCCTTTCAACTCACGCGAGTACACTTAGAGGGAAAAGTGCACTCCGCAAGGCAAGTGAGGTCTTGCGACAAAACTGTGGATGCAACCGGACACAAAACACATAAACAAACAAACATACAAACAAACACACAAAAGGTTGCACCCAAAAGAAAAGAAATACCGCTTCCCTCAAACAAGCGGTGAAAGAATCACCGGTTTAGGACTCAAGGCAAGTGACAACATTCCCGAGCTAGCAATACAAACCAAAATGGACTAAACCCTAATAGTATGACGACAAAGCAACAAAAACGTTGGTAACTTACCTCGGTTCCTCCTAACCTTCTAAGAACGTACCACGGGACGATCGGCGGGATGGAAAAAGGATGAACCATGGTGTTAGTCGACACTGTAGGTAAGTGAGACCCCGCCCCCTTTAGCAATGAGCCAAGAGGGTCGTGCCATGTCCGAAACCGCCTAACTAGTCCAAGTAAAAAGGTGGAAATATGCAAAATGAGGGAAGACCGACCATTACCGCTATCATCCTTCCTAGGGACTCGGTTCTTTGGTAGGCTCTTCATGGTAATAGTCGGTAAAAGACTTATTTTGTGAGGTGTGAGGTTTCTATTTTTGTGAGACAACTTTTTTTTGGCATTTTCTTCTTCTTTTGCATTTTTGCTTTGTTTTGCCATGCCATTTCTTTTTCTTCTTTTCTATTTTCTTTTTGGCTTTTGTGCCTTTTCTTTTTCTTCATTCTTTTCTTTCTTTCTTTTTTCTTTCTTTTTCCTTTCTTTGCCCTTTTGGCTTGATTTGGCTTTTTGGCATTTCTTGACAATTTAGAAAGAGAGAAATCAACAAGTTGCAAATTATTGTGTGGAAATGTGTAGGAGGTAGGTGAATGGGTATCTCGGGGTTGCGCATCCCCTTTCAAACCCACAAAAAGGTGGAGAACATGGACTAATCAAACGATCCTAGACACGGTCACCTAAGGGACGAGACTCGGTAACCAAGGCCTTTTCACACCGTGGGTGGTCATAATGGTCAAAGGTGCAAATCCCGTAGTAAATCCCTAGTAACCAAGGTGGACTTAAGGTAAAGGAGCAACGAAATCGTTGATTTAGGGTCATTCTACTAGACTAAAGTCCAAGACTCGATTTATACCACTAGGAAGGGAAAGTAAACACTCGCACACTAGCCTTTAAACCGGGTTTTCGAAAACCTATTTACACACAAGACACACTAACACAACACAAAACGAAGACATGGCGAAAACGAAAGAAAAAGAAATAAAAGGCCACAAAACAAAATAAAACAAAACAAACAAAACAAACACCACCCCAAGCTTCCAAACAAGCCACCAAAACAACCAAACTTTACAAAGCTCCTCCCGAGCACACAACATCGCAATCTCCTCCAAACTCCACAAGAGATAAAGAAGGAAAAGGGATAAAGATGTTACCGGAAGTCTTGAAAGCACTCCAAAGCTATCGGTGATTCAAGTAACCTATCAGGAAAAGGGAGGCAAAACACACACAACGAAACAAATATACGACACAACGACCCAAAAGGAAAACACACAAAAGAAATTCTTTTTGATTTTTGTGAAAAAATTTCAAATTTTTAGGATTTTTAAAGATTTTTCGAAAAACTACAAAAATAAAACTAACTACGATAGAATATCACTCCCCCACACTTAAGCCGAGCAATGTCCTCATGCTCGACCGTAGTGCATGGGAGCACAAAAGAAAATAAAAGAAACTACGAAAATAAAGCTAAAAATCAAAAATAAAGTGGAGAAAATGGTAGAATGTGTCCGGCCGGGGTGTAGTCAAGTCACCATGGGCCGAGACGAGAAAAGATATGGATGGGGGAAGAAATAAAAAGAAAGAAATAAAAAGAAATGGGAGGGGAGGACTAGGTGTAATCAAGTCACCTAGCCCGGATTCCGCCCAAATCCGACTAATTCCTACAAAAGGGTGAAAATCTTGTAAAATTTGGATTTTGAAATGACTCTCGATGTAGTCACGTCATCGAGAGTCGGGAGCAACAAATACCAAGGCCCCGAGGGCCACCATGACACAAATGATATAAGGGAAAGGGAATAAACAAATGAAGACAAGCTATTAAAAACGGAAAAGAGAGGATAGTTGTCGTACCATACGGGTAGCAACTCACTCGCTCCATCGTCTCATTAATCAATATCGTCACGTAGCTAGTCGTTGTTATTCCTTCCCAATCGCGATACGGTTCCATGGTTGGAGCACAAAGGTATAGTGAGGTGGGTTTTGTTGTGAAAGTCGGTTTAAAGTGAAGAGAAAGTGAGGTGAAAATGTGTATGTGAGTTGTAGGGGTCATATAATGAGAGTAAGGACATGTACGGTGTTTGGATATATGGAGTGAATGGTCATTTTGGGACACTTATAGTAATGTGAGACCTTATTTTGGGGACGAGTTTAAACTTCGAGGACGAAGTTTTGTTTTAAGGAGGGAAGTTTGTAACACCCCGTTATTTTTCGAGTCAATTATAAAACGTTACTTTTCTAAATTATTTAAAACGGGTTGTTAAGTTGGGAAAAATATTTTCCGATGTCTTTATAAAATTAAACTATTTTGGTCCGTCTTATAATAAATCGGTTTTGATTTTCTTAAAGTGAAACATTCTTTTTATGAACCGTCTTTGTACCGGGTTGAGATTTGGGTCAAATACAATAAACAAAAAAAAAAGGAAACCATTAATCCCATATAAACCCCACGCCCCTTTTTCAATTCACCTTATTCATTGAACCTTATTTCAACGCACTGCTGCCGCAATACTCCATCTTCCTCTGTTTTCTTGCTTCCGGTTTTCACCATTCAAACACCGTCTCTTTCCTCTTTTCGATATCATACTGATTGTAAGTTTTCCCCTTTAATTCGTTTCAATTTATTAAATCTTGTTTTATGCAATTTTATAAACCGATTTAAGTTTTAAATATCATGGGTCGGAGTTAAAGGATGTTGAGTCAAACGATTTGTTTATAGGTGTTGATTTCGGGTCATCCCGATTGTATTATTCTTTCTCGTGGATTAGTAATTTGGGTAATTTGAGTGAGGCATAGTGATGATGAGTGAGGCGTAGTAATTTGCCGTGGATATTGGTTCTCTGTTGGTAATTTGGGGAGGAAGAGAAGTGTAGGTGTGTTCTTTGGGTGATGATGCGCAGTGATGATGCAGGAGGAGAGGTAATTAAAGATTCAGGGGTGCGTGAGGTTTTGCAGTGCTCATGGAAATTGAGTAGTTGCACTCTACCTTGTTAATTAAGAGCATTAAGTATTGTCAGTCTGGAGTTCCATTTGAGGACCATAGATAGTGAGTTCTAATTTAATGAAAGAGTTGTCTGTGATCATGGTCGAGTAGGTCAAATCGAGTCATATTCCAGATTAGCTTCGGGATTTTGTCGTCTTTTGACATTTGTCGGGTGAGTAAATAGTTAGTATCTTGAGGTTGAGTGGTTTCAATAGGATAGACGGTATTGTATAGGTTAGACCGTTTTAATGTTAATTAGTTATTGAACCATTTATATATTATTTGTAGCTTGTGGGTTCGAAGAGAAAGAATTCTTGGACTAATAATAGCTGAGTGTCCGTCTTGAGAGGTAAGGACGTTTTACCCTTTTCACTTTTAAGTAAAGAGCATGTTCGGATTAAAATATATTTTTATAACGATTTCGTAAATTATTTTGTCAATCGTAAATATTTTAATAATACTCGTAATGTTTGGATATTAAACCTTGTGACACTACTCACATATTGGTACTATTTTGGTAAATTTTTAGTAACTTATAACAGACCCTGGGAGTTCTGTTGGTCTAGACGGTTTTAAGGTGTGTCTAAGACGTTCCTGGGACTCTGTCCCGAAACTATTTTTTGAGTGAGGATTGTCCGGCCCTCACTCGCTAGGGAGTTAGACTTTCTCCTTTGACAGTTTCATCCTACTGGCTGTCCAAATGTGAGAGGTGCGCACTAATATGAGTCTAGCTAAGCACAGGTGGTTACCTCTAGACCGTGCAAGGGTAGGACCTTGACACACAGGTTGCGAAAAATATATATTTTGGTTGGTTTGATTTTAACTATGATTTTTATGGTACTCTTTTATTTAAATGATGGTTTTAATTCTGATTTCAGTTTATTATTATTATTATTGTTATTATTATTATTAGAGCAAATTAGAAATTACTCCCTTCAAAGTTGCGTTTATTAAAATTTACTCCCTTTTAAATTTTTTTTATTATTTAACAGCCAAAAAGATGCAAAAGTTCAAAATTTGCTTGCAATTGTAAACTCCGGCATGGTACTCCGGCGAAACTGGATTTTCTGCCCTTTTTTTGCCTTTTAATACCCAAACTACCCCTCTCCCTTATATCCTATTGAAATCCCATAAATTTTTTCTAAGACCGTATAATCTTCAATCTTATCCCATACCAACTAAAATTGATTCTTCCATACCTCATCCCACATCAACTATATAATCTTGAATCTTGCTAATTCTTCCAAAGCTTGTTCACTAATTCTTCATGTAAATTCGTAATTGTCGTTTTTTTTGTAATAGAAAATACTAATTGGGTTAGTTTTTAGGGTTTATTCATTTACAAATTTGTGATTTAGGGATAGTTGTTTTTGTAAGCTTGTGATTAACAGATTAATACATTGTGCTTCGATTCCACTGTACACACAATTTTTTATATTTTCTGGAAAAAAATCGACATTGTTGGTGATGTTGGTTATAGGGAAGATGTCTTCGGAATCAAGTTGTAGCATTTTTGATGAAGTCCGCAACAAATGATTGATGAATGGAAGCAATAGATCGTTTGATTGTCGTTTATTTATTTTTTTGGACAAAAATTGATTTTCGAATATCTAAGGTTTACGATTTAGGGTATTTGGGGTTTTTCTAGGTTTGGGAATGAGAATGAAGATAGTGAAGGGGGAAAGAGGTTGAGTGAGGTGGTGGCACGCTGAGGGGCAATTCGGTCAACTTATTAGTGAATTGGCCGGATTTTACCAATGCAAGCAATTTTTGAACTTTTGTATCTTTTTGGCTGTTAAATAATAAAAAAATCTTAAAAGGGAGTAAATTTTAATAAACGCAACTTTAAAGGGAGTAATTTCTAATTTGCTCTTATTATTATTATTATTATTATTATTATTATTTCACGATTTATTATATTATTATATTTTTTTTACTCAGCTTTGCTGACGTCCTTTTGTTTTGGGTCGTTCTCCCACTGGAACCTGTACCTATTTGTGTTTTGGGTACAGCTGATAGGTACACGTGATTGCTGCATGGGTGCATTCTGGTATCGGGTTGTGCTGAGCGATGAATGACTTTTTATTATTTACCAAACTATTTACATTACTATTGGATTTATTGGTTACTATTGTTTTAAACCGTTTTGGATTTTGTAAGACTTAAAAGACTTCCGCTGCAACATTTCTATTTTTATTAGCTATCAAATTCTATTTTTATTCATTTATTATTTATCCTTTTCCTTGCACTTGGCTCGGTAAGCTAAGTGTGGAGTAACAGTTTTGAGTTTTCGGTTTTTGGTTTATTATTTTGGTTGCGAAAATTTAGGGCTGTTACAGTTGGTATCAGAGCTATAGGTTTTCCAAAATGTCTTTCAAAATTTGAAATGGTTAAAAAAATAAAAAAAATTGTTTATTTCTGTCTTTTAAAAAAAAAAACCAGAGTGTTGGGTGGTTTGGGTGCATTGCATACGCATGATTTATATATTCATATTTGTATATATATGATAATATTTTGTGCCGTTATCTTTACCCGAACTACGAATGCTACTTATGTTATGAATTGTGATATTATTTGTGATTTTATTGGTGATAGCATGATTTTATGCCAATACTTAATAGAACCTTGTTTATATATATAGTAACCATGCCTCCACGAAGGGAAAATGAAAACAACAATACTGATATGGCTGCTATGGTGACGCAACTTATAGCTCAAAACACAGTTCTTGTCGAAGCCGTGCAACAAATGACTACGGTTGCGCGGAATATGAATGAGAGGGTTGAGAATGAAAACGATTCTACACCTACTGTGGTTGGGATGTCTGAAGCGGTACAGAAGAAGAGGCCGCCGTCTTTTACTGGGAAAGGGGATCCTACTGAGCTAGATAACTGGATTAGGGAGATAGAGAAAATATTCTTGGTTGTTGGGTGCCCACATGAATTCCAGGCTAGGATCGCTGCCTTTTATTTGAAGGAGGAAGCAGATATCTGGTGGCAGACTGTGAAAGATGATTTCATGAAACCTAAGAGGGTGAGAAATGCGAACGGTACCGTTATACTTCAGGATAAGGACTGGGATGACCTTAAAGATTTACTTGAGGAAGAATTTTTCCCCGACCATGTGAAGAACCAGAAACTGGCTGAATTTGGGGATCTAAAGCAGACAGATGAGATGAGTGTGAAGGATTTCTATAACAAATTCATTGAACTCAGCAGATTCGCTAAGGAGTTGGTGCCGACTGAGCGAATTAAAGCGGCAAGGTTTGAGGATAAGTTAAATTGGAAGATTAAGGGTAGGTTTGCTGGGGAGACCTTCACTTCATTGAGGGATATTTATGCTAGAGCTGTGAACATTGAGAGGAGTAATCAGAAAATGGAGGCTGAGTTGGGATCTAGTGTGACCAAAAAGAGGGAGTATCAGGGGAGTCAATCTGACACCACAGCTAAGAGGGGAAATTTCCATAATAACAACAACCCTCAGAATAAGTCTCGATCTTTTGGCGGGAATGTGAAAGAAGAAGGGAATAACTGGAATGGTAAGAGTCAGGGGACAGGCCAAGTCTTTACCAGACACTATTACTGCAAGATATGCAAGGGACATCACCCAGGAGTTGACTGTCAGGGAAATAGGGTGACATGCCACTGGTGTGGAAAATTGGGACATCGTGAGTTTGAGTGTACTAATAAGAAGGCGGGAAGACCCCGTAGTGCACCATCTACTAGTGTGAGTGTGAATCAGGGTAACCGATTTCAGGGTCAGGGAAGAACACAGAGTTATGGTGGGTCTGCATCTAACAACACTTATAAGAACCCGGCTCCGACACAGGGCAACACTACAGCAGTTAGTAAGCCCGCATGACAAGTGAATGGGGCACAGAGTACTAAGAAGCCCACTGGGAAGCTCTATGTCATGAATAGAGAAGAGGCAGAAAATACAGACATCGTTTCGGGTAACTTTCTTGTGAACTCTATTTCAGCTCATGTTCTGTTTGATTATGGTGCATCTCACTCCTTTATTTCAACTAAGTTTGTGGATAAAATGAATGTTGAACCTAGTGAAATTGTGGATTATGATTTTGCTATGCCATCTGGGGACTTAGTGAACTGTAAAAGAATTTTTAAGGATGTGTCTGTGTTTATTGGTGATCATGATTTTAAGGCAAACCTGATAGAATTTCCGTTACCTCACTTTGATGTGATTTTGGGGATGGATTGGCTCGGTTCTCATCGGGCTAACATTGATTGTGCACAGAGTAAAGTTTCCTTGAGAGGGCCTAAAAATGTGAGGGTATCTTATAGGGGTTATGTAAAGGGTCCTAGAGTGAAACTTATTTCTGCTATGAAAGTGAAAAAGCATTTATCTAGGGGAGCTGAGTTGATTTTGTGTCATGTAAAAGATTTGAGGGTGGAATATCCTGACTTGAGTGAAGTTCCAGTAGTGAGTGAGTTTGTTGATGTGTTTTCTGAGGAAATACCGGGAATGCCTCCTGCTAGAGAAGTTGAGTTTAAAATCGACCTAGTGCCAGAAACAGGTCCAATTGCTAAATCACCATATCGAATGGCACCGTTAGAAATGCAAGAACTTAAGAAACAATTAGATGAATTGATGGAGAAAGGGTATATTAGGCCTAGTGTGTCGCCTTGGGGTGCCCCTGTTTTATTTGTGAAGAAGAAGGATGGAACTTTGAGGTTGTGTATTGATTATCGGGAATTGAACCAAGTTACTATCAAGAATAGGTATCCTTTACCTAGGATTGATGATTTGTTTGATCAGTTGAAGGGAGCTTCTGTTTTCTCTAAAATAGACTTGCGATCTGGGTACCATCAGTTGAAGATAGCACCTGAGGATGTCCCTAAGACTGCATTTTCCACTAGATATGGCCATTATGAGTTTACTGTGATGCCTTTTGGGTTGACTAATGCACCTGCTGTGTTTATGGACTTGATGAACCGAACTTTTAGGACTTACCTGGATAAATTTGTTGTGGTGTTCATTGATGACATACTGATTTATTCGAGGAGTGAGGATGAGCATGAGGAACATTTACGTATTGTTCTGGGTATCTTGAGAGAAAAACAGTTGTATGCCAAATTTTCGAAATGTGAGTTCTGGTTGGATCAAGTAGCTTTTCTGGGGCATATTATATCTAGGGATGGGGTATCAGTAGATCCTGCTAAGATTAAAGCTGTTAAGGAGTGGCGTAGACCGAAATCTGTGACTGAAATTCGTAGCTTTTTGGGTTTAGCTGGTTACTATAGGAGATTTGTGAAAGATTTTTCTAAAATAGCTAGACCAATGACTACACTGATGAGGAAAGCCACAAAATTTCATTGGGATGAGGGATGTGAGGAGTCGTTTCAGATTTTGAAGGAGAAGTTGACCACTGCTCCGGTGTTAGCTTTACCGGATGGGAATGAAGCTTATGAAGTCTATACTGATGCATCTAAGAATGGGTTAGGTTGTGTTCTTATGCAGAATAGGAGAGTGATTGCCTACGCTTCTAGGCAGTTGAAACCTTATGAAGAAAATTACCCCACTCATGATTTAGAGTTAGCAGCCGTAGTCTTTGCCTTGAAGATTTGGAGACATTATTTATTTGGTGTACCCTTTAAGGTTTTCTCTGATCACAAAAGCTTAAAATATATATTCACTCAAAAGGAGCTTAATATGAGACAGAGGAGGTGGTTAGAGTTGATTAAGGACTACGAGGTCGAGATCCAGTATCATGAAGGAAAGGCTAATGTGCTGGCCGATGCCTTAAGTAGGAAATATCTCCATACGATACAGTTAGTGATGAACCGTGATAAGTTAAGGGAAGAATTTGTGAACTTTGCGATCCAAATGGCGAATCCAGGAACCCCATCTAATGTGTTATCTGTTGAGAGCGATTTGATAGGGGAGATTAGAGAATTGCAGGTTGGTGATAAGTATTTGCAGGATAAGTTAGTGAATGAGCCTACTTTGTTCAGACGCGATGAGAGTGGATTGATTAAGGTTCATGATAGGGTTTGTGTGCCTAACAACTGGGAGATAAAGGAAAGAATCATGACTAAAGCACATGCAACACCGTATTCCGTTCACCCCGGAGGTGATAAAATGTATGCGGACTTGAAATTAACATTTTGGTGGTCCGGTATGAAGAAACATATTGCAGATTTTGTGTCTCGATGCTTGATATGTCAGAAGGTTAAAAGTGAACATAGAAGACCCCAGGGGAAGTTGCAACCCTTAGAGGTTCCCGAGTGGAAGTGGAGTTCAATCTCCATGGATTTTGTAGCTGGTTTGCCGAGGTCACAGAAAGGTAATAATATGATTTGGGTGATAATTGATAGGCTGACTAAGAGTGCACATTTTATTCCGATGAAAGATACCTTGAAGAAGAAGCAGCTTGCTGATGCTTATGTACATCATGTGGTAAGGCTTCATGGAGTTCCTAAGGATATTGTGTCAGATAGGGATGCCAGATTTGTTTCAATATTTTGGGAGAAACTTCAGACAGCTTTGGGAACCAAGCTTAATATGAGCACAGCATTTCACCCAGCTACCGATGGTCAGACTGAAAGAACAAATCAAATACTTGAGGACATGTTACGAGCTTGTATCTTACAATTTCGGGGAGGCTGGGAGGATAAGTTAGATCTGATTGAGTTCTCTTATAATAACAGTTATCAGGCTACGATTCAGATGGCACCATTTGAGGCATTGTACGGACGCAAGTGTAGGAGTCCGATATGTTGGGGTGATATTAGTGAGCATGTGATTCTAGGGCCTGAGATGATCACTGAAATGGTTGAGAGTGTCAGGATTATACAGGAGAGGATGAAGGCAGCTCAAGACCGTCAGAAGAGCTATGCTGATAAGACTCGTAGGCACGTGGAATTTGAGGTTGGTGACAAAGTTCTTTTGCGTGTCTCGCCTACTAAAGGAGTAATGCGGTTCGGTAAGAAGGGCAAATTGAGCCCGAAGTTTATTGGTCCGTATGAAATTTTGGAGCGCATTGGCGAGGTGGCTTATCGACTTGATTTACCAGCTGATCTAGAACGGGTGCATAATGTATTCCATGTTTCCCAGATAAGAAAATACATTAGTTATCCATCACATGTGTTAGACCCGGAGACTATTGAGCTTGATGAGACTATGACTTACGAGGAGACTCCTGTTCAGATTTTGGATAGTAAGGTGCGTAAAACCCGTAGAACTGAGACAAGAATGGTCAAAGTTTTGTGGAATAATAACAACGTGGAGGAGGCTACTTGGGAAGTTGAGTCAGCCATGAAAGAGAAATACCCTCATCTTTTTGCTTAAGGTAAATTTTCTTGCTTCGTGGACGAAGCTTTATTTTAAGGGGGATAGAAAATATGCATGACTACCTTATTTAGTACTTGATTTTTGTGTTGTATTAACCTTGTTTTGTGGTTTCATGTTATTATTGCTTGTTGGTTATTGGAACTGCTATGTAGGCTTTTGTTTACCAAGGGTTCGAATCCCTCTCTTTCCGTACTTTAAAACCTAAATTTACCAACATTCCTAACTGTAAAATATCAAACAACAAGAATTGAAATACCATTAGTCGAACATAACTGTTAGATCCGAGATGGGAAAGAATATTATGAGTAGGAGAAAATTCCTATCAAACCCCTGACTTTAATCCTTAAGTCAATTTGAAAGGTACCTTATTTAGTACTTGATTTTTGTGTTGTATTAACCTTGTTGTGTGGTTTCATGTTATTATTGCTTGTTGGTTGCAAATATGAATTTATTGATTATTGTTGGTTATGGTTGGATATTGGTTTTTCTATTGGTTATTACTCTTGAAATAATTGTTTATTTATATTGGTGGTTTACTTGTGAAATTTCAAAACTTTGAAAAAATATTTAATTATTACTTACCCGGCATGCTCTTAGCTTTCTAAGTGACAATTTTGAGGATTGTGATAATTTTGTAGGTTAGAACTCTAGCATTATTTTGTGGATTTAGATGATCTTACCTTGTGGAATTAGAGATGGTGAAGTTGTGTTACCTTGGATTTGAGTAATTAGACCCTTTTGGATTTTTGGAGAATTTAGAAATGTGAGTCATCTTAAGGGTTGTGTGTTGTTTGGTGGAGTTTGAATATATATATGGAGTAACTGGCTATTCTGGATATATATGAGGAACTTTGACGAGTTTGGATATATGGAGTGAATGGTCATTTTGGGACACTTATAGTAATGTGAGACCTTATTTTGGGGACGAGTTTAAACTTCGAGGACGAAGTTTTGTTTTAAGGAGGGAAGTTTGTAACACCCCGTTATTTTCCGAGTCAATTATAAAACGTTACTTTTCTAAATTATTTAAAACGGGTTGTTAAGTTGGGAAAAATATTTTCCGATGTCTTTATAAAATTAAACTATTTTGGTCCGTCTTATAATAAATCGGTTTTGATTTTCTTAAAGTGAAACATTCTTTTTATGAACCGTCTTTGTACCGGGTTGAGATTTGGGTCAAATACAATAAACAAAAAAAAGGAAACCATTAATCCCATATAAACCCCACGCCCCTTTTTCAATTCACCTTATTCATTGAACCTTATTTCAACGCACTGCTGCCGCAATACTCCATCTTCCTCTGTTTTCTTGCTTCCGGTTTTCACCATTCAAACACCGTCTCTTTCCTCTTTTCGATATCATACTGATTGTAAGTTTTCCCCTTTAATTCTTTTCAATTTATTAAATCTTGTTTTATGCAATTTTATAAACCGATTTAAGTTTTAAATATCATGGGTCGGAGTTAAGGGATGTTGAGTCAAACGATTTGTTTATAGGTGTTGATTTCGGGTCATCCCGATTGTATTATTCTTTCTCGTGGATTAGTAATTTGGGTAATTTGAGTGAGGCATAGTGATGATGAGTGAGGCGTAGTAATTTGCCGTGGATATTGATTCTCTGTTGGTAATTTGGGGAGGAAGAGAAGTGTAGGTGTGTTCTTCGGGTGATGATGCGCAGTGATGATGCAGGAGGAGAGGTAATTAAAGATTCAGGGGTGCGTGAGGTTTTGTAGTGCTCATGGAAATTGAGTAGTTGCACTCTACCTTGTTAATTAAGAGCATTAAGTATTGTCAGTCTGGAGTTCCATTTGAGGACCGTAGATAGTGAGTTCTAATTTAATGAAAGAGTTGTCTGTGATCATGGTCGAGTAGGTCAAATCGAGTCATATTCCAGATTAGCTTCGGGATTTTGTCGTCTTTTGACATTTGTCGGGTGAGTAAATAGTTAGTATCTTGAGGTTGAGTGGTTTCAATAGGATAGATGGTATTGTATAGGTTAGACCGTTTTAATGTTAATTAGTTATTGAACCATTTATATATTATTTGTAGCTTGTGGGTTCGAGGAGAAAGAATTCTTGGACTAATAATAGCTGAGTGTCCGTCTTGAGAGGTAAGGACGTTTTACCCTTTTCACTTTTAAGTAAAGAACATGTTCGGATTAAAATATATTTTTATAACGGTTTCGTAAATTATTTTGTCAATCGTAAATATTTTTATAATACTCGTAATGTTTGGATATTAAACCTTGTGACACTACTCACATATTGGTACTATTTTGGTAAATTTTTAGTAACTTATAACAGACCCTTGGAGTTCTGTTGGTCTAGACGGTTTTAAGGTGCGTCTAAGACGTTCCTGGGACTCTGTCCCGAAACTATTTTTTGAGTGAGGATTGTCCGGCCCTCACTCGCTAGGGAGTTAGACTTTCTCCTTTGGCAGTTTCATCCTACTGGCTGTCCAAATGTGAGAGGTGCGCACTAATATGAGTCTAGCTAAGCACAGGTGGTTACCTCTAGACCGTGCAAGGGTAGGACCTTGACACACAGGTTGCGAAAAATATATATTTTTGTTTCTTTTTATGATATTGACTACATTTTTTTTTTAATTTTTTTTTTACTTTTTTTAGTGGTAAATTTATCTTAATTTGTTTTGACTCAGACGAACGCCAAAGCCTATATTCAGACTGAAATTGATTGCAATCCAACTAACAAAAAATCTCGCGTTCAACCTGAGAATGAAGCATTCGATAAGCTGATGTGTGTGAGTGACGTATCACGCCCGTTAGGTTACGGATTTGGCGTGAAAAAAAGTGATATATATGGAGTGCGTGGAGTCTTACGGAAAGAAAATTTTGACAGTGGTGAGAAAAACACCTTAGTCATACAGAAGATGGAAAAAGTTGTCACTAATCTGACTAAGGAAAACAAGGCATTGATGGAGAAACAAGAAGAATTACAAATGAAGAATGATTCCCATGCTCAATTATTGAAGATGATGTCTGGACGGTTAAGCCAAATCTTAGATGCTGTAAGTTCTGGAAAGGCACCAATTGAGTATCTAAGTCTTGCAAGAAATGTCTTACATACGGCAAATCAAGAGGTAATCTTACACCCTAACACTGTATAATTTTGTATACTTTTTATGTTGACGAAAAAGCTCTAAAACCAAATAAACTGAGATGAATGAAGAAAATTATACTCTGTATCATCAAAAAAATAAATACATTCCAATGCTGCACTGTCGCGTACAAAGCTGATACGAGAACGGAGGTCACGGCCTGATTTAGAAGCTGTTGTTTTTACAATTCCTGGATTCACCGTCTCATTTTCATTATCTAAATACCCACATCAGTTTGCTCAAGATTTTGTATTCCTTGAATACACATATTTTGTGTCAATTAGTGTAGCGAATATCAGGCAAACAACATAATCCCTATGTTGTAAGCCTGTAATGACCATCGTTTGTGGCAGGAGAAGGGGGTCGCTCTTGTACGTATCCTTAGGCTTACCCTTAGGCTGATGATTTTCTGTAATGTTGCCTGTTGATAAGGGCTGGAAACTTGATAATATAAGGATTGTACTATATTGAGGTAAAACACTTAGAAATTGAAATAAACGGGCTGGAATTGATGCAGGTTTGAGTATAGCATTACACGAGAAGCATGCAACAGGCTTTTCAGTTATGACAATATAGGCGATCTAATGGTTTAGTGTTTGTAATGCTTATAATTCTCTGTAATGTTGCCCATTGTAAGGGCTGGAAACTTGACACGGGAACAATATTGGGGTGAAACACTTAGAAATTGAAATGAAAGGGCTAGAATTGATGCAGGTTTGAGTATAGCATTAGACGAGAGGCATGCAGCAGGCTTTTGAGTTACGACAATATAGGCAATCTAATGGTTTAGTGTTTGTAATGCAGATGATTCTTTGTAATGTTGCCCATTGTAAGAGCTGGAAACTTGATAAGGGTACATTATTGGGGTGAAACACTTAGAAATTGAAATGAAAGGGCTGGAATCGATGCAGGTTTGAGTATAGCGTTAGTCGATAGGCGTGCAGGAGGCTTTTGAGTTACGACCATATAGGTGAACTGGTGGTTTATTGGTTTGTACTACTGATGATTATTTTTCTGTAAGTTTGCCCATTAATAAGGGCTGGGAACTTGATAAGGGTTGTACGATATTAATATAAATTGTTTATTATTTTGTAGGTTTCAGGTTCTGCAAAAGATGATTGTCCGTCGGAATAATTGCAGCCAAGGCTTTCAGACTACTCTATTAACTAAGACGGTTGTTGTTGCTTGAACACGAGTTTTGTTATTTAATACTCGTGATGAGATTCGTTCCATATATTTTTCTTTTCGATCGATATTAGATTGGGTTATTAATTTAGTACGTACTCAATTATGTTCTGAGAGCAAATATTTTGTCGTAACTTTTTTTACATTCCATTTTGTATGAGACATTATTGAATCATGGTACTATATATATATACATGATTGACCATCGTATTTGCTATCTTTCCGAGATATATGTTTTTTTTGTTGTATGTATTTATTCCGTATTATATTTTATTTATTGTAGAAATGTTGGAGGTTTATCATCCTTTTGTCAATATGTCTAAAAATAAAATTATAAACTATTTTCTTAATAAGTATATCTTGACGCTTTTTAGCGTCAATGCTAGTTACAACCAATTTTTTCTTTACGCACATTCGTGTCAACCTCTGAATTCTTGACACATAAAAGTGTCAGAAATCTCGACACCATAAAGTGTCGGCTTAAATTGTTGACGCAAGAAAGTGTCGAGAATGTCGACGCTTAAGAGTGTCGGGAATTCCTTACGCCTCAAAAACCTACGCTTTTTTAAAGCGTCAAGAATATAATTCTCGACGCTTTAAAGCGACGAAATCGAAGAAAAAAGCGTCGAGAATCAAGGGGATTTGTAGTAGTGAAAAGACAATTGCCAAGGTTCTCCAAAGCGGGTTTTGGTGGCCTTCCATGTTCAAGGATATTAGAGCTTTCATTCTCACATGCGATGTTTGTCAAAGAAGTGGGAATATAACAAGAAGAAATAAGATTCCCCTTCAACCTATTTTGGAGATTGAATTCTTCGATGTTTGGGGCATTGATTTCATGGGTCCATTCACATCTTCTTTTGCAACAAATACATCCTAGTCGTGGTTGATTATGTCTCAAAATGGATCGAGGTCGTAGCTTCTCCCACCAATGACTCCAAGGTTGTAATCAAACTTTTCAAGGATGTAATTTTCCCGAGATTCGGTATGCCCAGAGCCATAATTAGCGATGGAGGCTCTCATTTTAGGAAAGATACCTTTGAACACCTTCTTAGGAAATATGGTATCACAAGATGTCTCTAGCCTACCACCCTCAATCAAATGGGCAAGCCGAGATCTCTGATGGTGGGATTTGCCGTCTATCCTACCGATCAAATAATATAACCAACTAACCTAACGGTAGTTAGGGTAAGTCGGGTCGTGTCCACGGAGACGGTTTGGTAAAGTCTAGACTAAGTCCACTCACAAACAAGACTAGGTCACACAAACAAACACAAAGAAGGCAATAATTGGTAAACTATGGTGGTGGAAGAGGTAAAACTAGGCTAACAATGAACTAGACTAATACAATGCTAAAACGGAATAACTAAAGATCAAACTAACTAGCAAACTAAAGAAATGAGACTAACTAATAAGATGAAATCAAAAATGGAAAGAAGTGGGTTAGGTCGGGTTCATAAGTGTAGTAGGATGACTTGGGTAATCAAGGGTGTAGGTGTCTCCTAGTTGCTAGAGTCGGTCCGGGCTCTCGCTACTTAAACCGATGTCGAGGTAGGTCCGGGCTCTCGCTACTTAGACCCTAGTCCTCACTCTCAAGACTACGACTATCCTCAACATGACCACATACTAGACAAACAATGAGTAGAGGAAGACTAGTATGAGAAGCATTGGCCACTACAACTCAAACAAGCATTACAACAAACACATAGTGTGCCCAATATGTGACTAACAACAAAGATTCACCCTTTACCCCTAATCAAACCCTAATCACCCATATTCTACCCTTAATCCCCCTACTAACCCACAAGAAAACTACTCACTCATAATCAAGAAGAAACAAACAACAATAAGAGGAAACAACATCATAACCCTAACATCCATTATCAAGAACAATATGAACAATAACAAGGAACACTAAGTAAAGATTCAAACTTGGATAAATAAACAAGAAAAAGAGTAAAGAAGATTATACCAACAACAAGATGATGAAAAAAATGTAAACTTGCATTAATAGGAAACCCAAATAATCTCCAAGGTTGTCAATCTTGGATGAGTCTTCAAGAATCTTCTCAATACAAGAACTAATTACAACTAGATTAAACTAGGATTAACTAAGGATTAACTAAAGATTAAGAGAGATTAATTAGGGTTAAAAAATCTTAAGAGAGGCCTAAAAACAATCAAGGGTAAGGTAGAGTAAGGTAAGGTGCATAAACAATACAAGAGGGAAGTATTTATAGGGGTACAAGAATGAAGGAGGAAGAAAAGAAGAGTCCCGGCTACAGCACACCGGTCCCGACCGGGAAGGGCCGGTCCCGACCGGGAAGGGAGTGGTCCCGACCGGGAAGGGTTGGTCCTGACCGGGACGGACCCAAAACAGGAGAGGTGTCTTTTGTGCACTTCATCCCGGACAGGATGAGGCCATACCCGTCGGGGATGAGTCTTGTAGGCCTCCAATATGATCTTTAAGGTTCCCTCTTGCTTCACATGGACTTCTCATCAATTCTCGGGACTCGGGATCGGGTCTCGTAGGCTCGGGATTGGGTCCCAAGGTCTCGGGGTCGAATCCAAGGCATCGAGTGATCGTTCCTCCGCTTCGTTGGCTCCGAAAAGTGTATGTATTGAGTCGGAATCGTTCCAACTCTTCACGAATGGTCTCGGGAACCTGAAATGAGCTAGAGGAAACATAAGTAGCCCATGAACCGCTCCCAAGGAGCGATTCCGCAAGGAAAATGGGACCAAAACACAACAAAATAGGCACTACAAACTACACTTATCAATCTCCAACCGTCAAATCAAAGGAATTTTAGAAAAAGTTGTAAATACACATCGAAAGGATTGGTCATTGAAATTAAATGACGCCCTTTGGGCATTGAGAACGCCTTAAAAAGCGCCGATCGGAACCACTCCTTATCGTCTTGTGTATGGTAAAGCATCTCATTTACCGGTGGAATTAGAACACAAAGCCAAATGGGCTATCAAAGAGCTAAACTTTGACGAGAATGTTGTTGGAAATAACCGCCTTCTCCAACTTCAAGAATTGGAAGAACTTAGACTTGAAGCCTACGAGAATTCGAAGATTTACAAGGAGCAAACACGCAAATGGCACGATTCTCGAATACTTCGTAAGGACTTCTCCGTTGGTGATAAGGTATTACTTTTCAACTCTCATTTTAAGCTTTTCCCCGGTAAGTTGAAATCAAAATGGTCGGGCCCATTCGAAGTGACCAAGGTGCAACCATATGGATCAATAAAGATTTCTAGCTCGGAAACCGGGAAGTTTATGGTCAATGGGCAACGTTTGAAAATTTATCATCCCGGTCACGTTCGTGAGACCTTTGTTACCGTGAAGCTTGGTGAGCTCCCGTTGGGGAGCATTATTTAACCCCCTCTCAAGTTGAAGTAGGTTTGGTGGTATCCTCAACAACCACCATGTATATATGTATAATATTCTTTGATTTATTAGCTTTGTTTGAGAAGAATGGATGAACTTGGATTTTGCCATGGAGCATTTATTTGGATGAAGATCAAGCTTTTGGAGAACTTATAGAGCTTAAATTGAAGACCACAAGCATGTTTATGGGAGAAATTGATTATGTAACGTGAGATGTGTTGATATTTGAATCTCTAGGTGATTATTGAAGAGCCATGGAATGGCAAGGTGGAAAAACGAAGCTTACAAGACCGTCGGGCGAAACTTTGCTCGGTGAGACTATTGACCGGGCGAAACTTCGCCCTACGAAAAATTCCCATATTTGCCAGGATTGACGAAGATACCGTCGGGCGAAATTTCGCTCGATGAGATTTTCACCGGGTGAAACTTTACCCGGTGGAAAAAGTTGAAAAAATTGATTTTCACGACGAAAATCCGTCGGGTGAAATTTCACCCGATGGGACTTGACCGGGTGAAATTTCACCTGACGACATGGCCGGATCACCTATATCCAATTTACTCACTACACTATCAATTCCCTCCTTCACAAATACCCCATATAACTTTTCCTCCAAACATTTACACCAAATTTTTACCAATCTACTTTAAAACTTTTACTTCTCTCCTCAACTACCCTTATTTATATCACTTTTACCTCACTCTTCATTCCACCTTTTCACCCCTCAGAAAATCATCAAACCACCACCTTCCATACCCCAAACCACATTTAAACCTCCATTCATAATTCCATCTCATCTTGGGTGATCATTTTTGGGGTTCTTGAAGAAGGTGAAGCTAAAGTTTTTGGGATTATTCTTGCAAATTATTATGGAGACAAGAGCAAGGCGAGCCGCTCGAAAGTAAGGTATGGCTTCGACTTCTACACCTTATAAACCTTCAAAGTGTTCTACATCTTGTAAGTCTTCTAATCCTAAACCTTGTCCTAATACCCCTCTAGCTCGAACCTTCTCTGAAAAGACCTTTCAGAGTACTAGGTGGCCTTGTCCCTTCACAATGAAAAATTTAGAAATTGTTGATGATATTAAAGAGTTATCGTCAAGGACCGGAACTAGTGGACTCCTTAACCTCGGGGCTTCTACATACGAAGACCTTACTTGTGAGTTCCTATGAACTTTTACCATTGACAATCCGACCACACTAAGAGCGATTAAATTTAGACTATTCGGTAAACCCCATTGTTTGAATATTTCCAAATTTGGCTTAGCTTTAGGCTTACCCTCATCGGGTACCGGACTTAGTGAACCCCCGAGCAATTTACAAGCTAGTGTGTCTAGAAGAGATCTTTGGAAGCACATATCACGCTGTCAAAGGGGTTACGATCCTAAATCATCTTTTACCTCTGAAATCCGTAACCCCGCAATTCGTTATTTCTCCGAGATGCTCTCCCACTACTTGTTACCCTCGACCGATAATATTATTAATCTTGATGTGTGTGTCTTGTAATTAATATGTGACTCTTTGCTCGGTAACCCTAACCCTTTAGACCTACCACTTGTCGTGGCGTTGCACTTTCACCGCATTATTTTCCCCCAACGCCCCTTTGTATATTGTGGAGGTCTTTTGACTATAATTTCGACCAACTTGGGTTATGCGACAAACCACCTCACCCCACTAGACAATTCTGTTTCGCTTGACGAGGCCTATTTTCCGACTTGGATCTTTCATTTAACCGATCAATAACGCCTCGTCCACATTAGCCACAGAAGAGCTTTAATTGTTCCCAACACACACCGTACCACTATCTTCTTTCGCCATAATTGGGACCTACCTTTGGGACCCGGCGAATTCCGACTGACTGAGACTGAGTCGGGACGGAGGAAAGGGATTTTGGGAGTATGCTTGTGAGATGGAATCCTATCCCGAGTCTCCGACGGCTTCCTATGCGTGGAACGATTACTTAATTTAGACCCTCACCCGGAGTCGGTAGGTAGGTAGTGTGGTATGTGTGTTGTGTATATGTGTGCGGGTTGTGTCGGTGAGTCTTTAATCATCTATAATTGCTTGTCCTTGGGTTAATTTTGTTCCTTGTTCCATTATTATCATGATCATTGTGATTGTTTTAACTCTAACTAAAAATAACAAACTGTCCCACTAATCCGATTGTTGTGGCCAAAGCAGCCTTGGTTTTGCTCCCCGTCTTTAGGCGATGTGATTATGCCAGGCCTTTTGAAAAATCCAAATTCTCTTCATTTTCTTTCAATTTACTTTTTTTTCCCTTTTCATTTACTTTTCATTTTTCCTTAATCCGGGCTAGGTGACGTGACTACACCTATGCCCAATTTTTCACCCTTTTGTTCTTTTGATTTAATTTCTCTTCTTTTATTTTATCTTCGATTTCTTAGCCACTTGGCTAGGGTCTAGGTGATGTGATTGCACCTAGTCCCGCCACTCTTTTACCATTTTCTTTTCGTTTATTTTCTCTTTTTCTCAAAAATTTCGAAAAATCAAAAAACATTTGAAAATCATAAAAATCCAAAAAGATTTCTCTTTTTTTCTATTCCGTCTTTTTCGATCTTCTCCTACTTGTCCATTGAGGACAATGCACAGTTTTAATGTGGGGGAGAAATCTACTATCTTTTATTTTCTCAAAAATCTTCCAAAAACCATAAAAATTTGAAAAATTTTAAAAAACCAAAAACATTTTCACTTTCTTTTTCTTTGTCCTCTCTCATTTCGTTATGTTTTCGTGTCCTGTGCATGGTCTTGTTCTCTACTCTTACAGGTAACCACCACCTTGATAGCACGATTTGAAGAGATTATGAAAGCACCTCGCTTGGTAACTTCCTTCCTTCTTTCTTCTTTACTTTTGTAGAGGAGTTAGGTTGTTGATATTAGGAGGCTCTCGAAGTTGAGCATCTTGAGTGTTGTCGTTGATTTTGTGCTTGTATGTCGATGGAGTATGGAGTGCATGACTTTACTCGTGTTTTCTTTTATTTGCTTTTCTTTTTTGTGTGTTCCTTTTGCCTTTGTATAGTGTGTCTAGGACTAAACGTTTTCGAAAACCCGATTACAAACCTATTACAAGAATTCACATTCCATTGTAGATAACCCATTGTTGATTTTGGACCTTAGTCTAGTAGAATGACTCTAAATCAACCAATTTGTTGATCCTTTAGCTTGAGTCCACCTTTTCTACTAGAGGTTTACTTCGGGGTTTGCATTTGACCACCAATGGAGGAGTTAGGCCTTGGTTCCCGCATCCCATTTTCTAGGTGACCTTGCTCGAATGACCATTGCACCTTTAGTCCAAATTCTTTCAGCCTTTTTGTGGGTTATCCGGGAATGGCGCGCGTTCTCAATTACCTATTTTTCCTCCACTTATACATCACCACAATAAGTTTACACAAAAATAACCTCAAAGCTTGGTTTCGAACCACCTCAAAAAGCAAAAAAAAAAGGGCAAACCAAAGAAAGAGAAAAAGGCACAAAAATATTAAAAACAAAGGGAGAGAAAAGGAGCATCAAATGAAAATCATATCTTCAAAAACATCTCCTAAAAAAAACCCTTCATCGATTTGTCGCCATGAAGTGCCTACTAGAGGACCAAGTCCCGAGGTAGGAAGATATCGGTGATTAGTCGATCCACCCATAAAATTGTAAACACTCCACCTTTTTCTTTGGGCTAATTTAGGAAATTCGAGTTTGGAACGACCCTCTTAGCTTAGCCAAAGAGAGCGGGACTGCACCTACCTACAGTGTCGAACGAATCCATGGTTCACTTTTTCCACTCCGTTTATCATATCGCCCCGTAGTACCCCTTTAGAAGATTAGGAGGACCTAGCTAAGTTATCAACATCTTTATTGCTTTAATGTTATAGTATTAGGCTTTGGTCATTGCTTACGGGGGTGATTTATCTTGGAGTGTTTATTATTGTTTTAGGTAAGTAATCGGTGTCTTACCCGCCGTCTCGATGAGGGATTCGGTGTTTTATTTTTTCTTTGGATGCGTCTATTCTTTCGTGTTATGTGTTTTTGTGTGTTTAGTCGCATCCACCATTTTGAGCAAGTCCCAACTTGCCTTGCATGGAAGTACTCTGCCTCATGGGTATTTCGATGTGAGTTGAAGGGACGGAGTGGGCCCGTTAATTACCTCGTATCGTCTTAACATAGTCTAGCTAGTAGTAGTAGTTTATAATTTCTTTTTGGGTCTTTGCTCTAGGACGAGCAAGGGTTTAGTGTGGGAGAATTGTTGTGTGCTAAATTTAGACCTTTTTCCTCCCATTTAGACCCGTTTTTCCCTCGTTTTGCGAGATTAGAGTGCGATTATCGCCTTATTTTGAGTATTTCTCGCATTAGCGTCCCTCTTGTTTGTTTTACGTGTTTTTGGTAGTTTTTCTATCAATTTTGATAGGTTTTGGCACCAAAAGCATTATCGAGCTTCCACGAGCACAAGAGAGGGGAATGCCGTCCGAAATGCAAAGCACACAACTTAAAGTTCAAAGCCATCCAATCATACGACGAAGAATGAGACAAGAAAAGAGGCCAGAAAATGACCGGGTGAAACTTCATCCAATGAAACACCACCGGGCGAAATTTCGCCCGACGGTAAATTTGCCCCCCGAAGATTTTCCGAGAGCTTCTCCACCGGGCGAAACTTCGCCCACCGGGTGAGATTTTGCCCGACGGTGAAGACATCCAGAATTGCCAAACCAGAAGAAAACCACTGGGTGAAATTTCACCCGGCGGTACTGATCCGTGAACGACGGGGCAAAGTTCCACGTTATGAAGATTAAAGGGTGATTGTCTCACTAAAGGAGCAAAAAGTGGATTTAGGCTTTAGGTTAAGAGATCCATTAAGTGTTTACTATATATATGCATACCCTAGTTTGTTGCCTAAAACAACTCCATTGGGCCTCCATTAGTTCCATTCTCTCACTACTTACCCCTCCATTTAATAGATTATTCTAGTAGTATTCTTAGTAATTCTCCATAATTCTAGTAGTTTACATAGTAATCTAGTATTAGATATTCATAGTTTTCTTCATCAAGTCTCTAGATTTACATTCAAGTTTGTAGAATTCAAGTTTTTGTTGAAGATTTGTGAAGATTATTAAGGGATTAGTGACAAATCCTCTATTCTCTTCATCAAAAATTCAACCTTTATTTATGCAATCTTCTTATTTATTGTTGATTTTCATAAGTTGGTATATTTCTCCTCCACTCTCTAATCTCTAGTTTAGATTTATTATTGTTCTTCCAAGATTGTTCATTTAATTGTTCTTTCATTATAGTCTTGTTTAGATCATCTTTATTTATGTTGTTTTAGATCATTTCATGTTTATTGTGTTGATTGCATTTTTATTCATTGTTTATTGTAAGTTTCTTTAGATCCACTTTATGTTGTTCAAGATTATTTCCTAGTTCATTTTGTTGATTGCAATTTCTTTCATAGTTTTGTGGTTAAATTGTTAGAACGTAATTTCCTTGTTGTTTTTTCGTAATTTTCTTTAGATTAACTATTATGCATGTTTTAGTTGTTTTCTCCTTTTTTAATGTTTTGTTGTTTTCCATTATGAGTAGTGAGTAGATTTCTTGTTGGGAGGTTTAGGGATGAGGACTTGGATTATTTGAATTGAGGAATGTTGGTGGGTTGCTTGCTTGTTGGTTTATCATGCTTATGGTTGTTGTGTCATTGTTGTTTTAGTCCGGCCAACTAGACCGACCTTGACTCGTTTCTATCAATATGGGGAAACTCGGGGTAGAAATTACCTTAACTTGAGACTTACCCTTCTTCGCCGCGAAAGCGGGTTTTTAGGTGGGTTGGGTGAAGAAATCGAAAGGTGGCATTCTCTCTTTATCAATGTTGTGACCAACTCGATTCCGAGACTCTTAGACCCCAATTTCTGAATCCCGACTTCCCCCTAACATCTTTTCCTTTGATTGTTCATCTCTAGTCATTTCTATTTTTATTTTATCACAACTTACGACTTCTTCCTACCTTCAATCACATTCAACCCTATACACACATATCAAGATAAAAACTCGTAAATGACCGAGAGCAAAACTTGTCAAATTTCTTCCCAATTATACACACCATAACTCTCCTATATACACCTCGACGCTCCCGTGCCTAAGCCACTACTATACGAGCCAATCTCCAGACAAAAGCATGTAGGTTGAGGGTGTAAAACTCAATCCCGACTTCTCCTTTCCTCTCTTCTCTTCTCTCCGTCGTTTCCGTCTTCTTCTTTGTTTTTCGTCGTTTTTTTATTTTCTTCTCTTCTTTCGTTTCTAATATCGCTAGTATTACTATTTATCGTTATTATTTCTACTATCGAATTAACATTAAAACCTCGTGCATACATCGATTTATAAAACGATCTCGAATCGAATACGTTTAAAGATGAATTTCACATAAGACCCATCTAATCCCTTTACGAGTTGTAACAGTGGTGGAGAACGCTCGAGGAGCCCCGCCCTAAACACTCAACGGCGTGATGGGATCGCGAATATTCCTCCTTAAACATATTCGATTCCTCTTTTTAAAATGTTAGAACGAAACCTGTTGATGCAAATCGAACATCACATAATCCGCAAGGATTATTAACGATGTCGTGACGCGGAGGGAATCGACTTTCGCTCTAATCAAACAAATGAAAAAAACGTCTATTCTAAAGATGCGATACCGATTCCGTAGTCGAATATCATGTCTAAAAGAATTGATCGATAAATCGTATTAGCACGAACCCGTTGACGCCGAATTAATTACCACACGGTCCGGAAGGATTAATTACGACATTATAACGCGGAGGGAATTATTTCGTCCTGATTCAGTTCAAAACGATTTATAACATGTTTTCTAAATTTCCGATAATCGATCTCGTAATAATAGCGTAAATATTGCGAGTATCGAAAATTAAGTCGAGTATAAATTAAACTATATTTTTACGCGCCTAATAAATTATCGATATAAAATTAAAGCAAATTCGAGATCGACGCCTTCTGAAACGAACGACTGTTCGCACAAGGGGCACTCGATCGAGTGCCTCATCCCACTCGATCGAGTGACACTCCAAAAAACAGGCAGGGGGTCCGTAACTCGATCACTCGATCGAGTCCTACATATGACTCGATCGAGTGGTCCCTTTTACGCATAGAACGCGGATTTCGCGTATCGTGTTAACATCTTCGAATATTTTTTTACGACTTCGGTCGTCACGTGTAAAGGCAATCACGTGTCTTTTCTCTTCAAATTCATGCATTCTCCTATCGTCATTTACGTTGTCTAATCTGTTATAATCATCATTACTATTTCAATTTTCGCGTTCGTTGTATTGTAATTCCGGGTTGTATTTCGCCCGTGTATTTGTAATCTAATTTCGCACTTTTATTTTGTTGTTTGTTTTATTGTACTAAAACGAACCTCGCATGCTAAACTAACTTCGACGTTAGTTTAGGTGCATTAAATCGACGTAGCAACCTATTCAATTTTTCGCATCTCGTAAAATGCTGTTTGAATAACATTCAACCGAATCACTAGCGCGCGTATTACAAACTCGAACGGTATCTTAGTAGAGGCCGCTAAAGTGCGGGAGGGGTTGGGTGTTCTTTGTGGGCTTCTCAACACGTACCTTCACCTCTTACTCAGAACCTCGGTTTCCGGATGTCCGAAACCGTTGGCGCACGAGAGTCATTCGATATACGGTACCCGAAAACTCGGCATTGGTATCGTAATACAAAGGGACGAACCCCACAAGCTCTAGTATCGCAATGGGCCGTACTTTGTGCACGGTCCACCAAATGTAGAGTGGGTTAGAATGGGCCCGAACTCAGTCACAGTTCGATGGCGACCCCAACTTTGATTTAACTTTCAACCCGAAAACCATCTCACACGAGATTCATTAGCCTACCCAAACATGCGCGTGGCCGCGTCGGGGTGGACCTATGTCATGTCCACAATTTGGCGACTCCGCTGGGTAAGACTGATGTGTAACTTACCAACGGGATCCTCAGGGTGAGACTCAAGGAGAAATCGTTCGATTAGTACAATATGCGATTTAGTTTTACGGTTCTTGCATAACCCCATTTTTTTCCCGGGCCGATACTGGCGACCGACGTCCCACTATACCAAGATATATTCCAAATTGGTTATGTCAAGGTGTTCATAGCTAATTCATATGGGTTTCGCGCATGTTCTAAGATCAACTCGACTTAGGAAGTCCGTCCCGATTCTCGAAAAGGCCATGTGCACTGGTATAAACCCTATTTCGACCGACCGAGACTTAGTATAAAGCATACATGGTGTCGTTATAATGCTTGCGTGACAATGTGCTACTTGGTTTCCGTGTCGTTTTCAAAAGCCGTCATTTCAAAAAATGTATCTTTTCAAAAATATTCAATTTTCAAAAAATCAGAATGTTGCCGAAATTTAGACTTAAGATTTGCCTCAAAACAAGCCTATTTTCTAGCCGGCATGTTGTCCATTTCAATATTCAAATTTTCGATCCTCATTCGATTTTTGAATTTTCAAAATTCCTTTTCAATTTTCAAATCTTCAAGATTCCATTTCGATTTTCAAATCTTCGAGATTCTATATCAATTTTCAAATCTTCGAGATGCCATTTTCGATTTTCAAATCTTCGGAATCTTATCTTCAATTTTCAAATTTTCGGAAATCTATTTTCGATATTCAAATTTTTCAAAATTCTAAATATTCAACTTTCCAGAAACCCCGGTCCTGTCGGCATGCTGCCAATTTCAAAAGATGGAACCGTCTCCCATTTTTTTCAAAATGCAAATTTATTCGCAACCACTTCAACATTTCAAAATGGCCGGTCCTATTGGCCCACTGCCAATTTCAGGACCGTCCTCCCAATTTTCAAAATTCAATCCTTTTTCAAAAAACCTTCCTTATTATAGGACCTACCGTAATCCGTGTGTCGTGTCTTTTCATAATTTGTCGAAGGTCTTTATCGTCGAAACTCCGTCGATCTTACATCACGGGTTTCTTCCCCATCCTAGTCCGCCTTTTTCTAAAGGCATAACCGACGAACACGAGTCATACACTCGTAAATGGAAGGTTCGTCCAAACACTCGAGTTCTAACTAGAAATTCCCACGCGACCTTTCCCTCTAGCAGGACGGTCCCCACGACCTTTCCTAAGGGAATTTCGCCCGTCTTTCAATCCGCTAGTCGAGTCGTCTCAATTCTAGAACTCTTTAAATTAAGGATCTATCCGAATCACAGGGCCATCCTTTATCAAGTCAAGTCAAGGGTCTATAGCGTTGAAGCTTTGCCGATCTCACATCGCAAGTTTCTTCCCTTACCCCGTCGGCCTTTCCTCGAGGTTCGGTCAACCTTTTACAAGGCATAGCCCTATAACAAAAGGTTCGTGATCTATACATATAAAGGTCACTTGTCCGACACTCGAGTCTTAACAAAGTCTTCAATCCCACTCGGGGGCTACCCTTCAGTAGAGCAATCAATCATGGTTGCTCAAAGGGTCATGTCTTACACGTGTTGTCTCACGTACCCCATTTTTGAGTCACTCAAATGTCACACCATCTGAGTCCAATCAGAGTCTTTAGTCTCATTTGGGGGCTGTCCTCCACCCGAACATTCGACCACAGTCACCCTAAGGGGTACCTTACATTCATCATACACCGGCGTCCTTATGATGCCTTCTTCGAGTTGTAACTATGCTATGAACACTCGAGTCACCTAGGGTTAGGTCACCACGGTTGATCCGAGCACATTGCGCGGTCAAACACGGTCGCCCCATTTGCGGACTCACCCTTCTGCAGCTCTAGTCTAATTCGCGGTCGTTACTTTGTCTAGGTTGACGTCCGGTTATCCTGATCCAAGAATTTTAGTCATTCCCACCACCCCCGGGCCGTAGTTCGACTCTCTCTCTCGCACTTGTGCAAAACCGAACTTAGGCGAGTTCTAACACTTGTTGTTTCTTCCTATCCGGGACCCAATGAACGAGACACTACCAAACCACAACAAATCTCGTGCTATCGAGAAAGGGGATATCCAGGGAAGTATGCTTATGCTATCTTGCTCCATTAACAATATCTTCTCAGAAATCAATACCGCCCTAGATAGCCTAAGTTCCAGGATAGCCATCATCGAAGAAGATCTTGTAAGAACCCGATCCCGTCTAACACAATTAGAGCGGGTAAGGCAACCAATCACCCAACCGAGCCATTTAAAGGGTGAGGACTCTTATGAAACCGTCCAATACCCCCAAAATGGCAAGACCGATAGAGGTAGCCCTCAAGTCACCTCTCCGAAGATCAACCAGCCAAGAGAAAGGACATTTACTCACTTGGATATGTCCTACACCGTCGCTTTCCAAAGGTTGGTTTCAAAGGGCCTAATACTACTTGTATGCCCAACAACCGACTCACCTTCAGAAAGACGTTCCAAGACATGGAAAGCTAAATATTACTGCCAGTTCCACATGGGGAGGGGGCACGATACAGAAAAATGCTGGAAACTAAAACACCTCATCCAAGATTTCCTCGATGCCAGGAGGACACCCGTCATGGAGACATTGTCACTTGCAAAGCCCCTCATGGACTATACAGGGCCCGACGACCAAAGCATCCAATCTACCTCCCATGCTTGCAAGAGTCCAGATTTGATTTAAGTCCAAGTCTGAGTCCGAGTTTAGGATGTACTATTTCTTTCAATCTCAAAGTCAGAGTCAGAGTCAACTGTATTCTGTCCTCTTTTCAAAATTCAATAAAATCAGCTTTTCTATTTCTCATATATGTTTTCCTTATGTGTTTCCGAGAACATGATGAACACCATCATACACTGTGAGCACACGCACGTGACTATTATAGGCACATCTATAATGACTGCAGGAAACCGAGACCCATGTTTTCCTTTACCTGTTTTGTGTCTGGTATAGAAAGCCACATAACTACCCTTAGAAGGAGCGGTATCGAATCCTATGACAAATCTAGGTAGTCTCCTTATTTGGGTACAAGACGGGAGACAAGATCATTTCCCACAATAAACGCTCCTCCAATAAGACTAACCATTCCCTACCTTAAGCGTTAGTCTATCCAAAAAAAGCATCGTAACTCTATAGACGTGATGCCAAAAATAACAAACTCGAGACGATGCTCCCACCAAGCCTGCTTGGAATTATGATGACAATACCGAGATCCAAACCGCCATGTTTACCGTACATACTCCACCGCGAGTTGCACTCGCACAAACACCAACTATGCTTACACCTTACAAAGGCTTAGCTCCAAAAGCCTAATCCAACCAACGGGCCCAACTCCAAATCCACCCACAACACCATAGGGGGGGTAGCCGTGAAAAACAATGGACAAAAAAAATCAAAAGTCCAAGGAAAAAGCAAAAGGTCAAAACAAAAAAGCAGGCCATCATCAAAAAAAAAGAGCCACCCATGACCGAGGTTAAACGGTCAATACAAATGAAGAATCCCATGACCGGGGCTAAGAGGTCAACCCAAAAAAAATTCAAAACCCCATGACCGTGGTCAACAGTCAACCCAAGTGACAGTCCCTTGACCGGGGTACGGTCTATTCAAAAATTATCAATGCACATACCATCCAATAGGGAAGAGATAATCAGGCTCGTCAGCTAACAGCACATTTAGCCTTCCCACATTACAACCCTCAAGACCTTCCCGAGACCTAGGCTAAGAGACATCACGAATTTTTGTGGATTCAAGCTCCATAGGATACACCCTAACCATTAGGGCCAGACATGGAAATCAGATCCCGGATTATCAAACCTGCCCAATCGAAGTCCTAGTCATTTTTACTCGACTTCCCCCTTTCCTACCACATTGCAATACCTTACCCTCAAAGCCTTAGCTCCACAAAATCGAGCTCCAGATTTCGAAGCATCAAAGCCACTTACGACCTAGCACCACATTTCCAAAAACATCCAAACCAGTTATCAGCCCCAAACAAGGGAACTCAGCTTGCGGTCGGCATAGAACATGCCCAAATAGTTCACACCGCCTCTAAGGGCTACCCCAGAGAACGCTCACAGTCACAGGATCAACATCCTAACTATTCTACCCCTTTGATCAAGACATAATTGGGAATGCACCTAGCCAACACCATGAATACGGCTAGTTACACACAAAGCCCTAATAGACTAGGTACCATAACATATCTTCCAATCCACTGAACTACAGCTTGGTTTGATTTCACTACGCATGAATACGTAGGCAGCCTTTCAACAAGGGCACAACCATTCACATTGACACAAATTCAAAAGCACCGCCATTCCTATCACGACACTGTTATGTTCTCAACAGTTTGCGTTGTCGTCCTGGGGGCTTCTCTTAGACAAAAGATCTCCATCCAATCACAAAATCCAAAAGAATTTCAAAGATAGCTTCCGTTCTATAGAGTGTCCTAGTACTCGACTCAGTCGAAGACGAGAATCTGTCAGGGACTCGAGGCAACACCCACTTTGGGAACATACCCCAAAACTAAAAATTCAAAAGAGCACCAGATTACATCAGTGTTACTGCAAAAACAGTCTCATTACATTCTATTGCAACCCCCTTATAACGTATCTCTCCCATTTCGATGTTCGACCGTGTTGCCACTCGCCTAAGCTACGAAGTAGCGCAACTTAAGAGTTTGGTTGTCATAGGAGGCCCACCCCCCAACCGAGTCACGGACCAACCCCTCGAGAGTCCATTTCGTGTCTGTCAACTCGTCATGTCGCGTCCAGAGTCGAGTCTGTCGGTAGGCCTCTCTCTTCAAATTCTTGCTTTGAAATTTGCAAAACTTAGCCATTTGAGAAAATCCTTTTCGACGAGGTCAAATTTCAGTTTATTTAAACTGCAAATTTCTTTTCTACCCCTTTCAATTTTGAAAACCCATCTCCTAGCACGTGAGTTGCTTTCAGAACTTCGATTTCAAAAACTAAGTAAAAATCACTTTCCCCAGCGCAAGTCAATCTATAGATGTTAACTGCATTTCTTATTTGTTATCTTGTCATCTGCTATATTTGCTATTTCTGCCTATATATCTAACATTTGAGGTACCAGCTTGTGCTTCCTAACGGAACGTCAAGTTTTTTTCTCCCCAACGTGAGACGGTGCTTCACCTAAGTGGCGCATGAAAATTGGGATGTATTTGCAACCAGATACACCCAGGGTTTCAGAAGCAAGCTCCCCCGTAATTCCGAGATGGGATGTATCTGCAACCAGATACACTCAGGGCTTCAGAAGCAAGCTCCCGCGTAATTCCGAGATGGGATTTATTTGCAACCAGATACACCCAGGGTTTCAGAAGGAAGCTCCCGCGTAATTCCGAGATGGGATGTATTTGCAACCAGATACACTCAAGGTTTCAGAAGCAAGCTCCCGCGTAATTCCGGAATGGGATATATCTGCAACCAGATACACCCAGGGCTTTAGAAGCAAGCTCCCGCGTAGTTCCGAGATGGGATGTGTCTGCAACCCAGGGCTTTAGAGGCGAGTCCCCGCGCAGCTCCAAGATGGGATGTATCTGCAACCAGATACACCCAGGACTTCAAAAACAAGTCCCCACGGAGCTTTCCCAGATAACAGAACTCAAGTATGATTTCTATCTTATGGCTGGCGAGCCCTTTCACTCAAGTCTAATGGACTATAAACGACCCGACCGGAAGTCTGCTAGGTCTTAATCCTCGATTGGCCTGGTAGCTACTCTGACTTTTGCCTTGTCCAGGCCTCAGTCAGAGTGGGGGCTCTGTAGACAACCGCATTTTGCCTGCTAGTGTCTATAGCAGCTTCCAACAAACACCCGATGATGATCGGGCGTAAACGTGCTTTAACGCGCTCGGATATGGGCTTGGAATCATTAGTATTCGACATGGGCTTTTAAAGGAGTACAAATCTGAAAAATCTGACCTCAAATTCAGGCCCAATGGGTCATTTCCAATCAAATAACACTAATTTGGGTCAAAATCAACATCGGAGATAAAACCGTCTTTAAGCGACTGAGTCAAAACCCGGTCAAAGATGAATTCGGTACAAAACATCAGCTATATGCGTTTCTAGAAGAAACCCCAACCACCAAATCTCTTCAAAAAAAGGATATAATTCTTTCCTAAATTCTATCCCTTCGTGGTAACCCACTCAATCGAATGGTTCAGGCCCACACAGTCGAGTAGGCCTGCGAACCGGGCTAACCGGGCTGGGAACGGGGCACTCGATCGAGTGCACTCACACCACTCGATCGAGTGGTCCCTTTTTACCCTAAATCGGGGTATTTTCTTATAAATACCCCATCACCCTTAAAACTTTTCACAACTTTTTAACCTTACAACTTTTTCACCCATCACAACCTACAACTTCTTCCTACCTTCAATCACATTCAACCCTATACACACATATCGAGATCAAAACTCGTAAAAAGACCGAGAGCAAAACTCATCAAATTCCTTCCCAATTATACACACCATAACTCTCCTGTATACATCTCAACCCTCCCGTGCCTAACCCACTACTATACGAGCCAATCTCCAAAACAAAAGCATTTAGGTTGAGGGTGTAAAACTCAATCCCGGCTTCTCTTTTCCTCTCTTCTCTTCTCTCCGTCTTTTCCGTCTTCTTCTTTGTTTTTCTTCGTTTTTTTATTTTCTTTTCTTCTTTCGTTTCTAATATCGCTAGTATTATTATTTATCGTTATTATTTCTACTATCGAATTAACATTAAAACATCGTGCATACGTCGATTTATAAAACGATCTCGAATCGAATACATTTAAAGATGAATTTCGCATAAGACCCTTCTAATCCCTTTACGAGTTGTAACAGTGGTGGAGTCCTCTCGAGGAGCCCCGCCCTAAACACTCAAGGGCGTGATGGGATCGCGAATATTCCTCCTTAAACATATTTGATTCCTCTTTTTAAAAGGTTAGAACGAAACATGTTGATGCAAATCCAACATCACAAAATCCAGATGGATTATTAACGATGTCGTGACGCGGAGGGAATCAACTTTTGCTCTAATCAAACAAATGAAAAAAATGTCTATTCTAAAGATGCGATACCGACTCCGTAGTCGAATATCATGTCTAAAAGAATTGATCGGTAAATCGTATTAGCACGAACCCGTTGACGCCGAATTAATTGTCACACGGTCCAAAAGGATTAATTACGACATTATAACGCGGAGGGAATTATTTCGACCTGATTCAGTTCAAAACGATTTATAACATGTTTTCTAAACTTCCGATAATCGATCTCGTAATAATAGCGTACATATTGCGAGTATCGAAATTAAGTCGAGTATAAATTAAACTATATTTTTACGCGCCTAATAAATGATCGATTTAAAATTAAAGCAATTTCGAGATCGACGCCTTCCGAAACGAACGACTGTTCGCACAGAGGGCACTCGATCAAGTGTCTCAGCCCACTCGATCGAGTGACACCCCAAAAAATAGGCAGGGGGCTTGTAACTCGATCACTCGATCGAGTCCTACATACGACTCGATCGAGTGGTCCCCTGTACGCATTGAACGCGGATTTCGCGTATCGTGTTAGCATCATCAAATTTCGTAATCTACTTTCGCACTTTTATTTTGTTGTTTGTTAGTTTGTACTAAAACGAACCTCTCATGCTAAAATAACTTCGACGTTAGTTTAGGTGCATTAAATCGACGTAGCAACCTATTCAATTTTTCGCATCTCGTAAAATGTTGTTTGTATAACATTCAACCGAATCACTTGCGCGCGTATTACAAACTCGACCGGTATCTTAGTAGAGACCGCTAAAGTGCGGACGGGGTTGGGTGTCCTTTGTAGGCTTCTCAACACGTACCTTCACCCCTTACTCAGAACCTCGGTTTCCGGATGTCCGAAACCGTTGGCGCACGAGAGTCATTCGATATACGGTACCCGAAAACTCGACATCGGTATCGTAATGCAAAGGGACGAACCCCACAAGCTCTAGTATCGCAATGGGCCGTACTTTGTGCATGGTCCACCAAATGTAGAGCGGGTTAGAATGGGCCCAAACTCACTCACAGTTCGATGGCGACCCCAACTTTGATTTAACTTTCAACCCGAGAACCATCTCACATGAGATTCATTCGCCTACCCAAACACGCGCGTGGCCGCGTCGGCGTGGACCTATGTCATGTCCACAATTTGGCGACTCCGTTGGGGAAGACTGATGTGTAAGTTACCATCGGGATCCTCAGGGTGAGACTCGAGGAGAAATCGTTCGATTAGTACAATACGCGATTTAGTTTTACGGTTCATGCATAACCCCATTTTTTCCCCGAGCCGGTACTGGCGACCGACGTCCCACTATACCGTGATATATTCCAAATTGGTTATGTCAAGGTGTTCATGGCTAATTCGTATGGGTTTCGCGGCAAGTTCTAAGATCAACTCGACTTAGGAAGTCTGTCTCGATTCTCGAAAAGGCCATGCGCACTGGTGTAAACCCTATTTCGACCGACCAAGACTTAGTATAAAGTATACATGGTGTCGTTATAATGCTTTCGTGACTATGTGCTACTTGGTTTTCGTGTCTTTTTCAAAAACCGTCATTTCACAAAATGTATCTTTTCAAAAATATTCAATTTTCGAAAAATCGGAATGTTGTCGAAAGTTAGACTTAAGATTTGCCTCAAAACAAGCCTATTTTCTAGCCGGCATGCTCTCCATTTCAATATTCAAATTTTTGATCCTCATTCGATTTTTGAATTTTCAAAATTCCTTTTCAATTTTCAAAATTCCTCAGTCGAAGGTCTTTAGCGTCGAAATTCCGTCGATCCTACACCATGGGTTTCTTCCCCATCCTAGTCAGCCTTTTTCTAAAGACATTACCGACCAACACGAGTCGTACACTCGTAAATGGAAGGTTCGTCCAAACACTCGAGTTCTAACTAGAAAGTCCCACGCGACCTTTCCCTCTAGCAGGACGGTCCTTACGACCTTTCCTAAGGGAATTTCGCCCGTCTTTCAATCCGTTAGTCGAGTCGTCTCAATTCTAGAACTATTTAACTTAAGGGTCTATCTTAATCATAGGGCCATCCTTTTTCAAGTTAAGTCAAGGGTCTCTAGCGTCGAAGCTTTGCCGATCTCACATCGCAAGTTTCTTCCCTTACCCCGTCTGCCTTTCCTTGAGGCTGAGTCAACCTTTTACAAGGCATAGCCCTATTACAAAGGATTCGTGATCCTTACATCTAAAGGTCACTCGTCCGACACTCGAGTCTTAACAAAGTCTTCAATCCTACTCGGGGGCTAACCTTCAGCAGAACGATCAATCACGGTTGCTCTAAGGGTCATGTCTTACACGTGTTGTCTCATGTACCCCATTTTTGAATCACTCAGATGCCACACCATTTGAGTCCAATCAGAGTCTTTAGTCTCACTTGGGGGCTGTCCTCCACCCGAGCATTCGACCACAGTCACCCTAAGGGGTACCTTACATTCATCATACATCGGCGTCCTTATGATGCCTTCTTCGAGTTGTACCTATGCTATGAACACTTGAGTCACCTAAGGTTAGGTCACCACGGTTGGTCCGAGCACATGGCGCGGTCAAACACGGTCGCCCCATTTGCGGACTCACCCTTCTGCAGCTCGAGTCTAATTCGCGGTCGTTACTTTTCCTAGGTCGACGTCCGGTTAAACCGATCCAAGAATTTTAGTCATTCCCGCCACCCCCGGGCCATATCTAGTTCGACTCTCTCTCTCTTGCACTTGCGCAAAACCGAGCTTAGGCGAGTTCTAACACCTGTTGTTTCTTCCTATCAGGGACCCAATGAACGAGACACTACCAAACCACAACAAATCCCGCGCCATCGAGAAAGGGGATATCCAGGGAAGTATGCTTATGCTATCCTGCTCCATTAACAATATCTTCTCGAAAATCAATACAGCCCTAGATAACCTAAGTTCCAGGGTAGTCATCATCGAAGAAGATCTTGTAAGAACCCGATCCCGTCTAACACAACTAGAGCGGGTAAGGCAACCAATCACCCAACCGAGCCATTTAAAGGGTTAGGACTCTTATGAAACCGATAGAGGTAGCCCTCAAGTCACCTCTCCTAAGATCAACCAGCCAAGAGAAAGGACATTTACCCAATTGGATATGTCCTACACCGTCGCTTTCCAAAGGTTGGTTTCAAAGGGCCTAATGCTACTGTGGACGTCCGTCCGTACCGCCCGGCGCCCCGCGCGAGCCTGCGTGGGACTGACCCGGTTTTTAAACGTGTGGCGACGGCCACCCAAGCGACTCCCTCCCTGTCGGGGGCCGGTCCGATCTCGCGTACGGGGCGATGTTTCGGGCCTCGATTCGGATGACGATCCGGACTTGTACTAGACCGGTGGGGGCACCCGTGTTTCCGTTAGGAATCGATCGAGTCGTGGTTGTAAATGTTTAAAGGCCGATTCATTTGGTAAGGCGACCATTTCAGTGAACTGAATTCGTTGCCGATTTGTGGAGTCGCCACCGAGTCAATTATGGGGACTCGGAAACCGTTCATGTCAACTTTGATCCTTAGCCGGCTCAAAGTTGAGGGGCACGGGACCTAAAGATAAAGACTTGTACCCTTAAGCTCTCCATGCCTGGAATGACTCTCATTGCCAATGGTTTCGGACATCCGGAAATCATCGATTCTGAGTAAGGAGTGAGGGTACGTATTGAGAAGCCAACATCCGATAGATGTCAACACCCAATCCCGCCCGCACTATAGCGGCCTCTACAAATCAATCGGTGGGCTGATAACCTAGTTCTTTTGTTGTGGCGGAAATACTGTAACATCCGTTGTTTTAACCTTATACCTTTTGCTACGTCGGTTGTTTAAGGACAAGTAAGTTTTGTCGTCAAAGTAGTTGTGTTTACATTCCTTGCATGCGATTTCACGTGACAGGCAGCCCATGAAGAGATGCACGTAGGAGAGTAGAGAGTACTAATATTATAGGTATTAGCAAGTCAGTTTTAACGCGATAATACGGATATTAGTCGTTCTCGTGGTATACCTTACCTGGTATTCTGCTTAAGATGCGTTAGGTCGGTATTAATAGAGATGCAACGAACCTAGTAAGGCGAGCACCTGGACTAATACGGAACCCGACCACCACTTTGTTCAGTTTTAGTTATTTTACATTTTGAATTCCGTGTTAGGTGATTTAGCATGCGATTATAAGGTCATAAAAGCAATAAATCATGCGAAAAACTGTAAATGCGAATGTAAGTGACACTAAACAGGACACTATGCATAGATAGTTGAGAACGAATCTCGGAATTACTCGAGTCTATTTAGTGCATTTTAGTGTTTGATGTTGAAGTTGGGACGTTACGTGTTTTAGTAGATGTTTGTGGACCTAGTGTTCACATCTTGTGTTGTCGTAGTGCATAATTAAAGAAAGTACGAGAATGTAAAGTTTTGTTTAGATGACAACCTAGTGATGACTCGGCTTTCAAGGCGGATCCTCCTAGCTTGCCTAGTGATTTCGGCAGAGCTCCGTTACCGTTGACCCTTCCTGTGGCTACTCCAGCAGAGCTTCGCTACTATGGACCATTTCTGTGGCTAATCCGGCAGAACTTCGTTACTAGACTTCAGCTAGTCGAACACAGGCACCTCGGTATCGAATGGGGTGCTCGAAGGTGAGGAGTAGCGTCGATGTCGCTTTTTATCGGAACTACGATCAAGTGGATCGTTTGCCTCGGGTGTCGGAGTGCGAGCCCTTAGCGAGAAGTTTAGAGGGAGAAGAAAGAATGAATTGTGTGTCGAATGAATGAGGTGAAGGGGGGGTATTTATAGGTGTTTTCGGCCCTCGTCACCCATATGAACGCCTGAGTTGCGGCGCACCAAGACTCAGGCACCTGGGTTCAGGCGTGGGAAGTCTAAGACGCGTGAGGTGAGGCAGTTGGAGTTTTGAAGATACGATTTTGATACTTTCCAAAACCGAGAGATGGGTGTATAATACATAACTTGGAGATTAAGGACTCCCGAAGCTTGACCTAGCACCGTGAGTTTAGTGGACATCGGGTGTGAATCCCGAGGTTCGCTTGGCGCGGTGCTGACTCGGTTCGAGTTTCGGGACCGACTCGGGGGTTCCGGTGTCAGAATTGACTCTAATTAGTGTCTATGCGACCGTAACGACACGACTAAAGCTGCCATCATGTTAGATTAATTTTTCCGAGTAATTTATTTGATCCGTTCTATAGAAAAACTACCAAAAACATTGCGAACCCGCGTCGCGTTGCAGTCCTATCATCATCGAGTGTTTGTTGGGCACTTCTACAGCCACCAGGTCCAAATCTGGGTATCTACATAAGCTCCCACTTTGACTGAGGCTTGGACAAGGCGAAAGTCAAAGAATAGCCACCCTGGTCAATCGAGGATTACGACCTGGTGGCTGTCCGGTCGGGTCGTTTTAAGTCCATTGGACTACGTGTTGAGGCTCGCGAGCCAAGGCTTAGAGATCGTACCTGACGTCTTCGCTTGTGGTTGCTTGCTTGGACCCGGGCCGGTGCTTGTCATCTCGTTCCTTGTTCTTCATGCCCAGGCCTTTTCGGATCGTTTAAAAGTTCGTTTAATTTTAAATGTTTTCGCGTGTAGGTGACGGGTTAAGCGTAAGTTCAAAGAATGTTCATATGTGTTGGCTTCAACTTGAACAAATATTTTTGGGATGCTTGTGAATCCTTGATGAAATAAAACGCTCAAGGGCGCCAGTCTTCACTCGAGCGGTCATCTTCGGGATGCATGTGACCCCTTGGGCGAAACAAAGCGAATCACAAATGTTCGAGGGCGTCAATCTCCACTCGAACACTTGTCTTTGGGATGCCTCTGACCCCTACGACAAAATAAAACGAGATGAACTACTCGAGGGCGTCAGACTCCACTCGAGTAGCTGTCTTTCGGGATGCCTCTGACCCCTAGGACAAGATAAAATGAGATAAACTACTCGAGGGCGTCAGTCTCCACTCGAGTAGTTGTCATTCGGGATGCCTCTGACCCCTAGGACAAAATAAAACGAGATAAAAAAACTATTCGAGGGCATCAGCCTCCACTCAAATAACTGTCTTTCGGGATGCCTCTGACCCCTAAGACAAAACAAGATGATATAAACTACTCGAGGGCGTCAGTCTCCACTCAAGTAGCTGTCTTTCGGGATGCCTTTGACCCCTAGGACAAAATAAAATGATATAAACTACTCGAGGGCGTCAGTCTCCACTCGAGTAGCTGTCTCGGGATGCCTCTAACCCCTAGGACAAAATAAAACAATATAAACTACTCGAGGGCGTCAGTTTCCACTCAAGTAGCTGTCTTTTGGGATGCCTCTGACCCCTAGGACAAAATAAACCATTCGAGGGCGTCGGTCTCCTCTCGAATGAAAAATGTTGTGGAGGTATCAGACTCCTTCGAGAGCGTTGGTATCTACTCGAAAAATTGTTGTGGAGGTTTCAGACTCTTTCGAGGGCGTCGGTATCCACTCGAAAAATTGCTGTGGAGGTTTCAGACTACTTCGAGGGCGTTGGTATCCACTCGAAAAATTGCATTGGAGGTTTCGGACTCCTTCGAGGGCGTTGGTATCCACTCGAAAAATTGTTGTGGAGGTTTCAGACTCCTTCGAGGGTGTTGGTATCCACTCGAAAAATTGATGTGGAGGTTTCAGACTCCTTCGAGGGCGTTGGTATCCTCGCAAAAAAATTCTGCTGTGGAGGTTTCAGACTCCAATACCTCTCGGATAACTGAGACCCGTTAGGCGAAAAATTGTTGTTTGTTTATTTATTTTAGTTAAGTGTTTTCGTTTTGCGGGTTTGTCTTATTTTGTTCCGGTTTGTTCTTGCTTTGTTTTGGTTTGTTATGCATTTGTGATTTATTCAGAATTTGTTTAGATTAGTTCGGTTTAGATTGCTTTATTACTCGTTCGGGTGTAGCGTTCATGTTAAGTGCGGCTCTTATGCTTATTTCATAATCAAGTGTGCTTTATCGATGTCGATTAGTAATTGTTCCATTATTGTTATTTTGCTTGTCTTAAAAAGTGTGTCTGTTTCACGTGTATCGAACTTTGAGCCTCGTTCGTTTTTGTTTTAGTCTGTGTTGGGCTATTCGGACGCGCGTCTGTCTACGCCCTAGCCTTCAGGCGCCTAGCCCCCAGCGGTTCAGGATCCGGGCGCGTCACCTGAGGCGGTCGGGTTCTCGTGGACCGGGTCTGCTTAAGTAAACGAAGGTTGGGACGATCGTTTCATTCGATCACAATTTCGAACGCGTCGCCCCTTTCGCCTCTAAATCATTTTCTCGATTTTTCTAGCCAACTTCCGTCTCGATTTCCGTCATACGCGACAATGTCGACTCCGGGTGAGTGTTCTTTACTTGTTTGTTGTCGGTTTTGCTTGATTTGATTGATTGTGAGTTTGTTTTGTTGAAAACCTAGAAAATTGATTTGGGTGTTTTTAATTTACTATGTTTCGATGCATGTGCTTAGTCCCACGGGTAAATTAGGGTCGATTAGAGCTTGTTAGGGTAGTTATAAGCTCGATAGGAGTTTAAGGGCTAGGAAGGCTTTTAGGGCTCCCCGTGAGGTTTGGTGTGTCTTAAGACGGACCAAAAGGTGTCGTAATGATGCCGGATTTTCCCGAAACCACTTCCATCGTGACCGGGATCGAAAATGGGTGCTAGCAGCCTTTTCGGAATTTTGATATCCCTATCCGAAATTTTGACCCTATTTTGACCTGTTTAAGCGGCTTTAGACTGACCTGAGGTATGGGTTTTTCATTTTTTTTGTTCGATTTTGTAGTCAGAGGTAACCACGAGCGTCCTGAGGGAGCTCCTGGTAAGACTACCGGGACGAGTTCACAGACTCCCCGAGGGATTCGTAGGAGACGACGGAGCATCTCGTCTCAGTGTCGCAATCCCGAGGCCATAAATGAGGCCGATTTTGATAAGGTGAGGAAGCGTACGCTTCCGGAGACGGTTTCTAGGAAGGCTCATGTTTCGGTTTCTGTATCGAAGAATGAGAAGATTGGTTACGAGGATCCCGAGTGGGCTTGGGACTGGGATGGTCATCAGCTGCTGTTTCACCTTGACCTTCACGTTTCTCACCGCATCGTGCGTGGTCTAGTGAGCGTCCTATTCGCGCTTATTAGTTATGTCTTAGATTTTTGGCTCGGGTTAGGTTAGGTTTGTTTTGTTTATAATTGTATCGTTTTGGTTTGAAGCCCCCAGGCCCGATGAGGACTTTCTCGGGCTTTGCTACGTGTCTCGAGATTTATTTTCAGAAGTTGACCCCCGCGGTAAAGGGGATTATCGTGAGGACTACTCTAGGCCCCGTGGTCGAGCAGTGGGTCCGGTTGGTGGGTTACAAGACCAAGTGCAACCTCATGGTGATTAGAGCGATAATAGATCGCTTTCATGATACTACCTCAACCTTCCACATGGATTTTGGGGAGGTCGGGATGACCCTAGAGGATTTTGGGATGATTACTGGTTTGCCCTGGGATCCGGATAGGATTAGGTGGGCCGCTGAGGGCCCTAGGCTAGATAGTGATGAGGTGCGGGGCCTCATCGGGGATTGTTTGGAACGTGAGACATATAGTGCGCCTCATGCTCTGGTGAGCTCGTACATCACCGATCACTTCGAGCGGGTGGCGGTGTTAGAGGGTCGAGAATCCAACATGCCGGAGCAGGATCCCCGGTTGTGGTTGTGGTACTTCCTAGGGTCGACCCACTTCTCGGATAAAGGCGAGAGGTTTATCACTAGGATTTTGCCTCTCCTAGCTGACCTGGCTCAGCTAGGACATTATGATTGGGTAACCGCGGCTTTCGCGGAGATGACTCGCTGCCTGCAAGTCATGGTGAGACCACTGGCGATAGAGTCGGCTTCAGCTTTGCCCATTGTGGGTCCGGGTCTTATACTGAAGGTTAGTTGTTATTCTCACTCTTGCATTTTAAGTTCTTCTTAGTTTTGGCTTAGTGTTGCTAAAGGTGGCGGGGATCGAGTGGAGGCTGGCTCAGCCTAAGAGTACGATCAGCCACTATCCGTCGGAGAATGCTCTGGTCAACCAGCTAAGCCTCGGGGATGTAAGTTTTCTCTTCATGTCCTTTTTAGTTAGCAGCCCCCAAGGTTTAGGATTTATTGAGGTGTTGGTTTTATCGTGTAGTTTGTGGCCCACCCTTGGGCCGATTATGAGGGTGTGCCTGGGTATGTGGCTATGGAGCTGAGGCCTTGGAGTTATAGGAGGATGCTCCTTCCTGCGTTGTTTCGCCCGGTTTCGTATTTGGGTGAGCGGTTGGTGTGTCAGTGCTTGTATGACGATTTCAAGGTGCCGGTTGATTTTCCCTGGACCATGTTCAGACCACCGACCACCGTAGAGGTCCTCAAGAATAGGGACGGAGAAGGAGGCGATGGCTCTTGGTGCCTGGTGTCTCTTATCTATCTCACGTCACCCAGCGGCTAGCTTGGTACCGCCTTGTGGTAATGTTCTAATTTTTGGTTCTAAGGTTTATTTCGTGGTTTATCGTTTTCTTGCCCTCTGACCGACCAATTTATTGCTTTCTCATTTGGCCGACCCGGCTGACGAAATTCAGAACCAGATTTTCCCCTGACGCTGCTTAGGGTGGACGCGGTCGGGATAACTTTCACCAAGTCTCCCCTTCGTGTTCGGCTGAGGAGATGGACGTTGGGCTAGAGTGACGTGACCGGGTATACCGGATGAGTTTTGGCTTTCGTTTTATGTTTGGGTTATAAGGGATAGGGTCGGTTTGTCTAACTTTTATTGTTTCATCTCTCAGGTTTCCTCAGCTTGCCATCAGCGGTTGTGGCAGGCTGCCAAGTGATTCCGGGTCTATGCCTCGAGGGTTTCTCGTGACACTTTGGGACCTCGATCGGTGAGTTTGCGTGACTAGGGCGGTTTTCTAGGCTGCTTGTGTGTTTTCCTAATGTTTAAGTGTATTTGTAGGATGTCTCGCATATGGTGGGGCAGTTGGAGACTCGGGTGACCGAGCTCGAGGCGGAGGCGGCTGAGGCGCAACGGCTCCTGCAATCCCGGGCCGACGAGATTGCTCACCTTAAGGAGCAGCTGGCTCGGTCTCAGGGCGAGACCTCCGCGCAGGGTAAAGCTAGGCATCGGATCGAGAGGGAGGCTGAGGCTGAGGCTACGGGTGCTACCGAGGAGGTTGGAGGAGTCCCTGAGACGGCTACCTTAGACGTGCTGTCGGGGATGGACGGTAGTGAGTCTCCTCTCCTAGACTTGGAGGATCAAGGTTTGGATGACTACATTTGTGAGGTCGTGATAGCCATTTGCGCGGCTTCTAGGGGTCCTCTCTAGCCTCGATTTGTGTATGGATTTGTATATTTTGTATATTTGCTTTAAATTTTAGTATTTGAATTAGTTGGATCAGTCTTATGTTTTCATTTGGTGAATTGTTTATCTAGATTGACAAGTAATCGCTTTTGCGTTTATTCATTTGCGATCTGACCTAGTTTAGGGTGCGTTGGTGTTGCATGGGAGTACGAAAACAGTTCATTTTGGATGTTTTGAAATGTGTTAGTTTGAGTCGGGGATCGGATCAGATAGTACGCCGATTAAAATGTTTTGACTTGAGACGGGTGAGATGTAAAACATTAACGTAAAACATTAACGTGTTCTGACCAAGCATATTAGGAGATGAGTATAGTTGTTTTGACATTCAGAATGAAGTCGAAGTTAAAATTCGGGCAACCTTTGAAAAAAAAAGTTTGACCACTTTTGCATACTCATAATATTGCCTTATTAGGCTACAGAAGCGACTTGACAATAACTGTTAACAGGCTACAACACGCTTAGGTGGGGTAGCTTATCCCCCTAAAAAAGAAAATGAAAAGATGCCTAAGTCTCGTGTGTCCGACGGATGAACTCGCGTTCCTGTAAGTCCTGCATGTGTATTTCGGTCTCCGGAGAGGGCTTCACTGACTTCGGAAGGTCGTTCCTGATGTCCGAGGTGTTATGTTGTGGTTATAGTGGTGATGTGGGATCAATTTTTCTATTCTTGGGGTTGCTTTAAATGGTGTCTGCCTGTGTATAGGCGCCTGGACTAAGGCTCTCGGGTTCTAGGCCGCCTGGGCTCGGACGGCTGGAGACTCGGGCGCCTGGGTCAGGGCGGTTCGAGTCCGGGTTATGAAAATTTTCGTCGTTTCCTAATTCTTGTGGGATTAGGGCTATATACGGGTTGTGAGTGCTCGTTTTAGACGTACTAGAATGTCCATAAGGTCTAGAACATCCATATTTAGGGTCATGTCGGGTTTTGGGAATATCCTAACCGAGTGGGCGGGTTCTCTTAAGAAATATGACACCGAGGTTTGTTCAAATGATGGTTTGTCAACGGTTGTTGCGTTGAGTCGAGTCAAGATACAAGATGACTTCTTATTGGCCTGTTCTAAGTTTTGGGACCCAAAATGCCATGTTTTTGCTTTCTCTGGGGGTAAAATTTGTCCTCTGCCCGAAGAGATAGATGCTATAGGTGGGTGGAGTTCGGTTCGACCTTGCGTGCCTTATGGGTATGATGCTTACGTGGAGCGGTTTTATCACTTTTTGGACCTTTCTTCATTGGAGGAGGCTAAAGGTTTCTTTGGGAGGGATGGCATTAACTTAGAGTTGATTTCTAGGACATTCTCACAGGCTGGTTCTCATCATGTTTCGGCCTTAGCATGTAGGCGTGCTTTTAATATTGCGATAGCTTGTTATTATCTTTTCGAGGATGCGAGGGCGCGTGAAGGTTGGGGTAACCCTCGAGTTTTAGATGTGGTAATGGGGATGGAACATGGACGATCGCCCTCTTTGCATATTTTGGGTGAGCTCATTCTAGGTCTCGATGCTCGTGCCCGACTACACAAGACATCTTTTCGGGGTTCCCGGATCATTTTACTGGTGTTTTTGGTGCCATGTTTCTTCGTAGCTTCGTTTTTTTTCGTTTTGTTTTGTGGTTGCTTTGGTTTGGAGGTGTGATGTTTTGTCGTGGTTTGTACAGGTTTGGTTACAGGATCAGCTTGGCTTGATCGACTCTCCCCGGCCAGGGCATCAAAGGTTATAACTACAGGGGTTTTACGGGCCGGAAGACGGCGCAAGTGTGGAGTAAAGGTCACAAGGAAAAGGAGTGGCTTTCTTATTTGGCTAAAGGGGAGGTGGTCATCAGGTGGTCTATCCTGTGGTGGAATATTAGTGGGCGTACCGGGTTTCCATTTTCGTCTTCAGCTGAGGCTTTGTTGATACTCCCTCTATTTCAATGAAAGCTTCCACTTTTCCTTTTTTGTAAATTTCTTTGATAGCTTCCATTTTCTTAATTGTTATCACTTTTCTCTCTTACCTAAGTGGCCCACCTACTTTACCCCCTCTCTACTTTTGAATATTTTATTATTTTTCTAAAAAAATGTGCCCTTTTTTAGGTGGAACCTTTCAATGAAATGGAGGGAGTACTATCCATGAGGAATCAGGTTTATATTTATCCGGGCATGTTGTCGAATCAAATCGGGGTCAAACCTCCCATTTCGAAGGATGCTAAGGTTACTTCTAGTTTTGACCCATGGACAGAGGATTTGCTCAGTGAATTTAGGGCGTCTTGGGAACAGAGGTTCTTGCGTCCTGTTGTTACTGAAAGTGTTCGACCGACCGACAATGCTTCCATCCGGCGGAGGGTTTGTGAACACCCATCAGGACAGAGCAACTTGAAAGTTATGAAGACAGGACCGCTAAGGGGCGAGGAGGTGACTCGAAGGACTGTCACTAAGTGCCTGACCAAAGACAGTGTTACCGATCCTAGTTCCGTCAGTTCATCTAAGCGGGCCAAGACTAACGAGACCCATATTGAAAATGTGAAAGAGGAAGAAAAGTGGGATTGGCTGGGCTCGCCTTTGGCTAGGGCGGTAGAAGCTTGCATTCAGAAGATCGATGATGAGAAACACAAGCTGGTACACCCGAATGGCAAGGGGAAGAAAAGGTTAGACCGGTAGAGCTCAGCCATTTTGTACTATTTCTTATTAGTTGATATTATGTGGCGTATTAGTACTAGTTTTTGTGGAGTTTTGACACGTTGTTGCTTTCCGGGATATCCGGGATCCAGATGCTTGATGTAAATGCCTCGACAAAGGCTCGATTTAACCAAATTTTATTATTAATGAGAAGCACATTGTTATTATTTTTCTTTTTCTTTTTTGTGGTGGCTCGCAACTCGATTCTTCATTTTACCCGGAGCACCCTTTCGGGTATTCACTCCGTCCTCGACTCACCTTTTTTTTGTTTTTGTTTTTTTTGTTTTTTTTCGCTTTTTTTTTTACGACGCCTCGCAACTCGATTCTTCATTTTGCCCGGGGCGCCCTTTCGGGTTTTCACACCGTCCTCGGCTCGTCATTTTTTTTACTATTTTTTTTTTTGGCGACGGCTCGCAACTCGTTTCTTCATCTTGCCCGGGGCACCCTTTCGGGTTTTCACCCCGTCCTCGGCTCGTCGTTCGTGCTTCGTCATTTTAAATCACTCATTAGCCAGAACGTGGGGAGTCCCGGTTTGTGCATGAATCGAGTAATCGATTTTTTTTGTTTGGTTGGTTGTACCCGGAGGAGTGTTGCCTACGTATCCGCTTTTAAACGGAATCAAACCATGTTCGTAGTTCTTTCCAAAATGTGAGTGATTTTGCTTTAGACTCGTTTATGCCAATTATCGATGCGAGCTTGATTTTTTTGTCATCGTGTTATTTTTTTTGTTTCGCATGGCTTCCCCCTAAGTTGGAGGTCGGGATGTGGTTGTCAAGGTGTCTAGAGGTAGTATCGTTTGAGTTTATCCATGTTGGTTGGGGTTGAGAACTCTCGACCGTCTAGGTCGGTGAGGATCACAGCGCCCCCCGAGAGTATTTTCTTAACGATGTAAGGGCCGCCCAGTTTGGTTTGAATTTCCCTCTAGGATCGACAGGAAGGGGTGCTCTAATGGATTTGATTACTAAATCTCCCTCGTGTATGTTTCGGGATTTCACTCGTTTATTAAAGGCTTGTTGGATGCGTTGTTGGTAAGCTTGCACGTTGGATAAGGCATGTATCCTATGCTCGTCTAAGAGTACTAGCTCGTCAAATCGCTTTAGGTTCCAATCTTCCTCGGGAATACCGCTCTCAGCTAATATCCTTAGCGATGGTACCTCTAGCTCTACGGGTTGTACGACTTCGGAACCGTAGGTTAGGTAATATGGTGTGGCTTTGGTGGGTGTTCGATAGAATGTTCGGTACCCCCATAGGGCGAAGGGGTGTTTGGCCAATCCCGATAGTTGTCTATCATCTTCTTAAGGATTGTGGTTATGGTTTTGTTGGCTGCTTCTACGGCCCCGTTTGTTTGTGGTCTGTAGGGTGAGGATTTGTGTTTTTGGATTTTGTATTTATCGAGGAGTTTTTGGGTATCGGCTCTGAAGTGAGCCCTTTGATCACTGATGATTTCATGAGGTAAGCCGTAGCGGCAGATGATCTTATTTTGTAAGAATTTGACTACTTGTTTTGAGGTTAGTACGGTGTAAGAGGCGGCTTCTACCCATTTGGTGAAATAATCGACGGCCACTGGTATAAAGCAATGTACGTCGGTCCCGGATGGGTGTACTTTTCCTATGATGTCTATTCCCCAAGTAGAAAAAGGCCAGGGTGTGGCTATAGTGTGGAGAGGATATGGAGGTAGGTGTTGGATGTTGGCAAATATTTGGCAATTGTGGCAATGACGAACGTGACGTTGACAGTCTGCCTCTAAGGTAATCTAGTAATAGCCCAGTCTCATTATTTTTCGGGCTAATAGGTGTGCGCTCATGTGGGGTCCGCACTCTCCGTCATGTACCTCTTTCATGACTCTCTCGGATTGGTTTTTGCTTATGCACCTAAGGAGAACTCCTTGTGGGGTTTGTTTGTATAGTAGTCCTTGATTTAGGACGTAATGCGTGGCTTGTATTCATAGGGCTCTTTTGTTCTTGGTGTTAGTGTTGGGTGGATATGACCCGTGGGTTTTAAAGTCCAGGATTGCTTTGTACCAAGGTTATTCGGGGGTATCGTCGGTTTCGAGGTTATGGATGTGGGCTGGTTGTTCGCTTCTCTCTACGCAAATAGGCATAGAGAAAAGGTGATCAGGCATGTTTATTAGTGAGGCTAGTTTGGATAACGCATCAGCGAATTGGTTTTCTTCGCGGGGTATGTGTATGAAGTTGATTTCGGTAAATTCTCGGGACATTGTTTCCACTTTGATTTGGTATGAGGTTAGGCTTTCGCTGTAAACCTTCCAGGTACCCATGGCTTGGTTGACTACTACGGATGAATCCCCGTGTACTCTAAGGTTTTTAACTCATAGAGATATGGCTGTTTTTAGACCTATTAGGCAGGTTTTGCATTTGGCTATGTTGGGGAAGTCTAGTTGGATGGAGGTTCGTTCGTTGCAAGCTCATTGTTGTTTGGTTATGGGGGTCAGTAAAGGGTATGACCTAGGGTTGTTGTTCCCGACCCCTTTTTAGCGTGAAGTTAAGTGGGCCGTTTGTGGTAGCCCTCGTGTTTTAGTCACTTGTCATCGATAAGTGGCATAGTGTCGAGTTTTTAAGCGTTAAAGTAAACTGTTGAAAGAAGTTAAGCGATTGTCGAGGCATGTTTGTAAAAGAAAAGAGAGTTGTTTTATTGATAGATAATAAAACGGGCTAGATGCCCGTGATTAAGTTTGGGGGAGGTGTAGGACATATCCCCTCGCACCTCCCTAGACTCGAAAAGGACATTTCTATTATTATTCGTAAGCATATGCGCAAGGATGAACTAGACTATGACTCGGGTGCGGATTTGCTGGCCTCGGTAGGCGTCTTGGTGTCCTCGTACTCGGGGTACGCCCCGAATTTTTCTTCCTGGATGAGGTAACGAACTTGCTGCCTAAATTCACGACATTCACTAATGGCATGTCCTCGGCCTTGGTGGTACCGGCACCATTTGTTACCATTCCAATGTGACGACCTCTTCTCGGCAGGTGGATCAGGTGTTGGACTTAGGGGGTACAGTAGCCCGTCATATATTAGCATTGTTAGGGCCTGGTCATGAGATAGCCCAAGGTGCTCTAGTAGTCGGAGACCCATTTCCTCGGAGTTGTTCGTTAAGAAACGGGTGAGTCTTTTTGTTAGTAGTGCGGTTCTTACCACCCCTATTTTTACTAATCCCTCAATTTTATCTTTTAGCAATGTACAAGACTCTGTGTCATGACCATTGCCCCTGTGGTAGTGGCAGTATTTTCCTTTGGACCAGTGACGGGACCTATGCTTAAGTGGGGGATCGGCCATCGGCCCTATGGGTCATAAGAGGCGAAGGGATGTTAATCTTCGGAGCGCAACTGCATAGCTAACCCCGATTTGGGTGAATTGCTTTTTGGGTTCGACAGTTTCGGGCGAGCCTATGACATCCCCTTTGATTGACCCATTCCATACGGAAATGAGGAGTTTGGGAGGTTCTTCGAGTCTTTCCTCGATATGAGTTACTCTAGCCTCAATTCTTAGGAGTATGGGGTGTATTTGCGAGACTAAATGTGCTAGGCTGTTGCGAGGTCGAGGGGTGTGGGCTCTGGATGGGTGTTTGGTTCATCTTTGATATTTAGGACATCCTCTCCCAGGGGGATAAGGTGGGAGCAGTCAATAGTGTTATCGAAGATGGCGTGGACACTAAAGGGGTTCGTAGTATTATTGGGTTTCTCATGTGGGGGGAGAGGGATTGTCCCGTTTTCTATCATGTCTTGTATAGTATGTTTGAGCCAAAAACAGGATTCCGTGTCGTGGCCTTTGCCACGATGGTACTGGGAATACTTATTAGCGTCCCACGTTTTTGCCCTCTTGTCCGCGGGAGGGTCTGTAGTAGGACCTAACAGTTCGAGCTTTCCTTGCTCGGTCAATCTTTTTAATGCTTCGGTGTGTGTGATGCCAAGTTTGGAAAATGTTCTAGGGGTGAAGTTCGTTCTTCCCCGGGTGGTTGGTTTGACTAGGTGTACTTCTTCAGTTTTGTTATTTTCATAAGACCGGGTTCCTGTAGAAGTGGCTGGTCCTTGATAGCCCTTCCCCATTATTTTGGAGAATACCCCCTTCTTCATGTCGTCCTCTAGGCGTATTCCTAAGGTGGATAACTCCTTGAACGTGTGGATGTTTTGGTACCTAAGATGGGAGGCATAAGTTGGTCTAAGGTTATTGATGAACTTTTCTACCAAGGTGGTTTCGTCCGGGCGATTTATTAGTTGGGTACTAACCTTCCTCCATCTAGTCAGAAATTCCGAGAAGCCTTCCTTCTCGTTCTGGGAGAGGACTTCTAGGCTTCTAATGGTGACTTGTGTTTCGGCGTTATCCGCATATTTTTTTTGCGAATTCTATGGAGATATCGTCCCAAGTGGATATCGTTTTAGGGTCAAGTGAATAGAACCATGATCGTGGTGTGTCTCCTAGGGATGAAGGGAATATCCTAGTGAAGAGGCTAGGTTTGCCCCCTTTAATGGCCATGTAATCTTTGAAGGCTCGGATGTGGTTGAGGGGGTCCTCGGTTCCTTTGAAACTTAGGTATGTCGGCTAGGGAAAATTTCTCGGGTAACTGGTCATTCACCATTTCGAATTTTCTATGGTTCTCGAGGTGAACGTTGTTCCCTTGGTTCAGACGCATCTGACTCTCGAGGAAATTTATGCGATTCATAGCGGATTATAGGGTGTCATATTGAGGTAGGGCAACGGGATCACTAGGGGTGATGCCAACGGGTCCCCCACCTAGCGGGGTGGAATTTAAGAGGACCTCGTTGAGGACCCGGTTGTGGTGTTCATCTGAGGCTTTATCCTCTAAGTGGCCTAGGCGGGAGTCTATGCTATTCACGGATGCGTTCACCGTGATAATGGTGGCTTGTAGATCCCAAATTAGGTTGGTTAGGGTTCCTATGGTGTCATCTGCGGACTGTCCGGCGTTGTCCCCACCGTGGTTACTCGCGTCTACACTTGAATCTCCCGGCATGATTGTGAAAAGGTAGTACTAATGAGGACGGGTCTATTGGACAATTTAAGGACTCGAGGAATGCTCATAACTGAGCGACGCGGGAGTGAGACCGTTGACTCGTGTGTGTGCGGTCACTGACTTAGGGACTCGGGTGCTTTAGACTCATGGTGTATTCGGCGAAACGCCTAACGGATTTTAGGTCTCTGTAGCGAGACGATTTGACACAAACCTCGGAGGCGAGGTTTAAAGAGGACTTCTTGAAATGAGACGACCCAAAATGTAAGACCTTGAGTAGAGGCGATCATAGTAACTAACACAAACAGTTAATCACACGGTTGCACGACGTAAGAAGTTGATCGCGATCCCGGCTTAGGATCAAAGAATTTGATATATGTTTTTTTTTTTTGAAAACGACCAATTCTTTGCAGAAAAGAAAAAAAAAATTGAAAAATGATGATTTGTAGAAATAACGTAACGATGGCGTGACAACATCGCTTGTGACGTGAAGGTGTGTACGTCGGAAATCCGACGATAGCAAAAGTGTAAATGTTTTTTTTTAAAGGAGCATGGCCCTTAGGGGAACCAGTTTTGAAAATGATGACGTGATGCTTTTATCGAGACTACTATTAATTATCTAGTTCGATACTCGTGGTGTATGTGGTGCTCGTGGTAGAGCGTGAAGTCTAATGACGGTGTTTTAAAAAATGATGTTTTGCGAGTGTGATCGTTTCGGGTTCCTTGACTTCATTAATTGAAGTTTTGGTTGTGTTAACGGTATATGTGTGAAAACCTTTTTTTTAAAATAAATTGTAACCGTTTGGTGTGCCTTGATCCCATTGATCAGGAATCTTGGTGGTATTAACGGTAATCATCGTTAACGGGTTTTGCTTTGGCCAAGGTGGTGGCACTAAAAATATATACTTTTTGAAAGTAGTGAGTGTAAAATTTGTCATGATAACGGCATCTAAAAATGTTTTTTTTTGAAATCACGATTTGACCGAAGTATAGGCATTCAAAAGGTCGTTTTGAAAATAGGAGGTATTTTTCTAAAACGGAATTGGGTGCGGTTGAATATGTTGGCGTGGTTGAATCCAGATTTTCAATGTTTTATTTGGGTTGTTCAAACACGCTACACGTAACTAGGAATGCATACACACATGCAGGATGCAGACACGGGTAGGTTAGGGTAGGCTACCGCCCACGAACAGTCTTCACTTAGGCATTGACAGATCATCTAGGGAGACGAGTGTCGTACCGTCTGTTCGGAACTATCCGCTTATTAATCCCGCGAGGTACACGTTAGGCGGCCAGAACGTCAATCGAGGATCTCCCGCGTGTCTCTAAGGATCTTACCGCGAAGAGGTCGATTGGTCCTGATATCGGTTAGGGTGGGCTTTTTAGGGCCAAAACCTGTAGTGACTACAACTAGGAACTAAGAAATGAGCTTCACCGACCTCGTTCAAGTTACACCACCACTGGAAATTTGTTTCCAAATCCCCAGCGGAGTCGCCAAACTGTGGACGTCCGTTTGCACCGCCCAGCGCCCGCGCGGGACAGACCCAGTTTTTCAACGTGTGGAGGCGGCCACCCACGTGGCCCCCTCCCTGTCGGGGGCCGGTCCGATCTCGCGTACGGGGCAATGTTTCGGACCTCGATTCGGATGACGATCCGGACTTGTAATAGACGGGTGAGGACACCCGTGTTTCCGTTTGGAATCGATCGAGTCGTGGTTGTAAATGTTTAAAGGCTGATTCATTTGGTAAGGCGACCTTTTTAGTGAACTGAATTCGTTGCCGATTTGTGGAGTCACCACCGAGTCAATTATGGGGACTCGGAAACCGTTCAAGTCAACTTTGATCCTTAGCCGGCTCAAAGTTGAGAGGCACGGGACCTAAAGATAAAGACTTGTACCCTTAAGCACTCCATGCCTGGAATGACTCTCATTGCCAATGGTTTTGGACATCCGGAAACCATCTATTCTCAGTAAGAGGTGAGGGTACGTATTGGAAATCCAACATTCGATAGATGTCAACACCCAATTCCGCCCGCACTATAGCGGCCTCTACAAATCAATCGGTGGGCTGATAACCTAGTTCTTTTGTTGTGGCGGAAATACTGTAACATTCGTTGTTTTCACCCTATACCTTTTGCTACGTCGGTTGTTTAAGGACAAGTAAGTTTTGTCGTCAAAGTAGTTGTGTTTACATTCCTTGCATGCCATTTCACGTGACAGGCAGGCCATGAAGAGATGCACGTAGGAGAGTAGAGAGTACTAATATTATAGGTATTAGCAAGTTAGTTTTAACGCGATAATACGGATATTAGTCGTTCTCGTGATATACCTTACCTGGTATTCTACTTAAGATGCGTTAGGTCGGTATTAATAGAGATGCAACGAACCTAGTAAGGTGAGCACCTGGACTAATACGGAACCCGACCACCACTTTGTTCAGTTTTAGTTATTTTACGTTTTAAATTCCGTGTTAGGTGATTTAGCATGCGATTATAAGGTCATAAAAGCAATAAATCATGCGAAAAACTGTAAATGCGAATGTAAGTAAATCACATTGTGAGGAGTTGCACCCTCGGAGTATACACTAAACGGGACACGATGCATAGATAGTTGAGGACGGATCTCGAAATTACTCGGGTCTATTTAGTGCATTTTAGTGTTTGCGGTTGAAGTTGGGACGTTACGTGTTTTAGTAGATGTTTGTGGACCTAGTGTTCACATCTAGTGTTGTCGTAGTGCATAATTAAAGAAAGAACGAGAATGTAAAGTTTTGTTTAGATGACAAACTAGTGACGACTCGGCTTTAAAGGGGGATCCTCCTAGCTTGCCTAGTGATTTCGGCAGAGCTCCGTTACCGTTGACCCTTCCTGCGGCTACTCCGGCAGAGCTTCGCTACTATGGACCGTTTCTGCGGCTAATCCATCAGAACTTCGTTACTAGACTTGAGCTACTCGAACACAGGCACCTTGGCTCGAAGGTGAGGAGTAGCGTTGATGTCGCTTTTTATCGGAACTACGATCGAGTGGATCGTTTGCCTCGGGTGTCGGAGTGCGAGCCCTTAGCGAGAAGTTTAGAGGGAGAAGAGAATAATGAAGTGTGTGTCGAATGAATGAGGTGAAGGGGAGTATTTATAGGTGTTTTCGGCCCTCGTCACCCATATGGACGCCTGAGTTGTGGCGCACCAAGACTCAGGCGCCTGGGTTCAGGCGAGGGGAGTCTAAGACGCGTGAGGTGAGACGGGTGGAGTTTTGAAGATACGATTTTGATACTTTCCAAAACCGAGAGACGAGAGTATAATACATAACTTCGAGGTTAAGGATTCCTAGGGCTTGACCTAGCGCCGTGAGTTTAGTGGGCCTCGGGTGTGAACCTCGAGGTTCGCATGGCGCGGTGCTAACTCGGTTCGAGTTACGGGACCGACTCGGGGGGTCCCGGTGTCAGAATTGACTCTAATTAGTGTCCTATGCGACCGTAACGACACGACTAAGGCTGCCATCATGTTAGTTTAATTTTTCCGAGTAACTTATTTGATCCGTTCTATAGAAAAATTACCTAAAACATCGCGAACCCGCGTCGCACTGCAGTCCTATCGTCATCGGGTGTTTGTTGGGCACTTCTGCAGCCACCAGGTGCAAATCTGGGTGTCTACAAATACCTGTTGGCCCAACAGCCGACCCACCTTCAGAAAGACTTTCCAAGACATGGAACGCTGAATATTACTGCCAGTTCCACATGGGGAGGGGGCACGATTAGGGATGGCAATGGGTCTAAGAGCCGACCCAGACCCGGCGGGTCGGACCCGAATGGGTCGGGTCTGGGTCTAAATTTTCCAGACCCGATGGGCATGGGTCGGGTCTGGGTCCTCCCCAAAAAATTCGGGTACGGGTATGGGTCTGAATTTTGGGACCCAGACCCGACCCGTGGACCCGTTAAAAAAAAGTAACATTTTAATTCATTAAACAGAGCAGTGACTAGTGAGTTAGAAACCCTATAATCTTTTACTTCACCCTGAAACATTTCAGCCCCTTCATCCCCTTCTCTTTCATCCCGACTCACCTTCATCCCCTTTATCTCATTCATCTCCTTCTCCCGCCGAATCGAGACGTTACGTAGTTTTTTTCGGAAATTAAGTTCGTGTTTTTCTATGAAATATCCATCAAAACAATGAATAATACAACAACGTAATAAATAAGGCGGACCCGCGGGTAGACCCGGACCCGGTCCAGACCCGGCCGGTTTGGGTATGGGTCTGACAATTTTAGACCCGTTCGGGTCCGGGTCGGGTCTGGGTCCATGGTTGAAACTTCGGGTCCGGGTCCGGGTCCGGGTGGACCCGACCCAGACCCGACCCGTTGCCATCCCTAGGCACGATATAGAAAAATGCTGGAAACTAAAACACCTCATCCAAGATTTCCTCGATGCCGGGAGGACACCCGTCATGGAAACATTATCACTTGCAAAGTCCCTCATGGACTATACAGGGCCCGACGACCAAAGCATACAATCTACCTCTCATGCATCTAAGAATCCAGATTTGATTTAAGTCCGAGTCTGAGTCCGAGTCTAGGATGTACTATTTCTTTCAATTTCAAAGTCAGAGTCAGAGTCAGAGTCAACTGTATTCTGTCCCCTTTTCAAAATTCAATAAAATCAGCTTTTCTATTTCTCATATATGTTTTCCTTATGTGTTTCCGATAACATGATGAACACCATCATACACTGTGAGCACACGCACGTGACTATTATAGGCACATCTATATTGACTGCAGGAAATCGAGACCCGTGTTTTCCTTTACCTGTTCTGTGTCTGGTATATAAAGCCACATAACTACCCTTAGAAGGAGCGGTATCGAATCCTATGACAAATCTAGGTAGTCTCCTTGTTTGGGTACAAGACGGGAGGCAAGCCCATTTCCCACAATAAACGCCCCTCCAATAAGACTAACCAATCCCTATCTTAGGCGTTAGTCTATCAAATAAAAAAGCATCGTAACTCTATAGACGTGATGCCAAAAATACCCAACTTAGGACGACGCTCCCACCAAGCCTTCTCGGAATTATGATGACAATACCAAGATCCAAGCCGCCATGTTTACCATAGATACTCCACCGCGAGTTGCACTCGCACAAACACCAACTATGCTTACACCTTACAAAGGCTTAGCTCCAAAAGCCTAACCCAACCAAGGCCCAACCCCAAATCCACCCACAACGACATAGGGGAAGTAGCCGTGAAAAAAAAATGGACAAAAAAAAATTAAAAGTCCAAGGAAAAAGCAAAAGGTCAAAACAAAAAAGCAGGCCATCATCAAAAAAAGAGCCACCCATGACCAAGGTTAAACGGTCAATACAAATGAAGAATCCCATGACCGGGGCTAAGAGGTCAACCCAAAAAAAAATTCAAAAACCCATGCCCGTGGTCAACGGTCAACCCAAGTGACAGTCCCTTGACCGGGGTACGGTCTATTCAAAAATTATCAATGCACATACCATCCAATGGGGTAGAGATAATCAGGCTCGTCAGCTAACACCACATTTAGCCTTCCCACATTACAACCCTCAAGACCTTCTCGAGACCTAGGCTAAGAGACAGCCCAAAATTTTGAGGATTCAAGCTCCATAGGATACACCCTAACCATTAGAGCCAGACATGGAAATCAGATCCCGCATTATCAAACCTGCCCAATCAAAGTCCGAGTCATTTTTACTCGACTTCCCCCTTTCCTACCACATTGCAATACCTTACCCTCGAAGCCTTAGCTCCACAAAATGAGCTCCAGATTTCGAAACATCAAGCCACTTACGCCCTAGCACCACATTTCCAAAAACATCCAAACCAGTTATCAGCCCCAAACAAGGGAACTCAACTTGCGGTCGACATAGAACATGCCCAAATAGTTCACACCACCTCTGGGGGCTACCCCGAAGAACGCTCACAGTCACAGGATCAACATCCTAACTATTCTACCCCTTTGATCAAGACATAATTGGGAATGCACCTAGCCAACACCATGAATACGGCTAGTTACACACAAAGCCCTAATAGACTAGGTACCATAACATATCTTCCAATCCACTGAACTACAGCTTGGTTTGATTTCACTACGCGTGAATACGTAGGCAGCCTTTCAACAAGGGCACAACCATTCACATTGACACAAATTCAAAAGCACCGCCATTCCTATCACGACACTGTTATGTTCTCAACAGTTTGCGTTGTCGTCCTGGGGGCTTCTCTTAGACAAAAGATCTCCATCCACTCACAAAATCCAAAAGAATTTCAAAGATAGCTTCCTTTCTATAGAGTGTCCTAGTACTCGACTCAGTCGAAGACGAGAATCTGTCAGGGACTCGAGGCAACACCCACTTTGGGAACATACCCCAAAACTAAAAATTCAAAAGAGCACCAGATTACATCAGTGTTACTGCAAAAACAGTCTCATTACATTCTATTGCAACCCCCTTATAACGTATCTCTCCCATTTCGATGTTCGACCGTGTTGCCACTCACCTAAGCTACGGAGTAGCGCAACTTAAGAGTTTGGTCGTCATAGGTGGCCCACCCCCTACCAAGTCACGGACCAACCCCTCGAGAGTCCGGTTCGTGTCTGTCAACTCGTCATGTCGCGTCTAGAGTCGAGTCTGTCGGTAGGCCTCTCTATTCAAATTCTTGCTTTGAAATTTGCAAAACTTAGCCATTTGAGAAAATCCTTTTCGACAAGGTCAAATTTCAGTTTATTTAAACTCCAAATTTCTTTTCTACCCCTTTCAATTTTGAAAACCCATCTCCTAGCACGTGAGTTGCTTTCAGAACTTCGATTTCAAAAACTAAGTAAAAATCACTTTCCTCAGCGCAAGTCAATCTATAGATGTTAACTGCATTTCTTATGTGCTATCTTGTCGTCTGCTATATATTTGTTATTTCTGCTTATATATCTAACATTTCAGGTACCAGCTTGTGCTTCCCAACGGAACGTCAAGTTTCTATCTCCCCAGCGTGAGACGGTGTTTCACCTAAGTGGCGCATGCAAATTGGGATGTATTTGCAACCAGATACACCCAGGGTTTCAGAAGCAAGCTCCCGCGTAATTCCGAGATGGGATGTATCTGCAACCAGATACACACAGGACTTCAGAAGCAATCTCCCGCGTAATTCCGAGATGGGATGTATTTGCAACCAGATACACCCAGGGTTTCAGAAGCAAGCTCCCGCGTAATTCCGAGATGGGATGTATTTGCAACCAGATACACCCAGGGTTTCAAAAGCAAGCTCCCGCATAATTTCGAGATGGGATGTATCTGCAACCAGATACACCCAGGGCTTCAGAAGCAAGCCCCCACGTAGTTCCGAGATGGGATGTGTCTGCAAACAGATACACCCAGGGTTTTAGAGGCGAGTCCCCGCACAGCTCCAAGATGGGATGTATCTGCAACCAGATACACCCAAGACTTCAAAAACAAGACCCCACGGAGCTATCCTAGATAACAGAACTCAGGTATTATTTCAATCTTATGGCTGGCTAGCCCTTTCACGCAAGTCTAATGGACTATAAACGACCCGACCGGAAGTCTGCCAGGTCTTAATCCTCGATTGGCCTGGTAGCTACTCTGACTTTCGCCTTGTCCAAGCCTCAGTCAGAGTGGGGGCTCTGTAGACACCCGCATTTTGCCTGGTAGTGTCTATAGCAGCTTCCGACAAACACCCGATGATGATCGGACCTAAACGTGCTTTAACGCGCTCGGATATGGGCTTTGAATCATTAGTATTCAGCTTGGGCTTTTAACAGAGTACAAATCTCACAAAACTGGCCTCAAATTCAGGACCAGTGGATCATTTCCAATCAAATAAGACTAATTTGGGTCAAAACCGACACCGGAGATAAAACCGTCTTTTAGCGACCGATTCAAAACCCGGTCAAAGAGGAATTCGGTACAAAAAATCAGCTATATGTGTTTCTAGAAGAAACCCCAACCACCAAATCTCTTCAAAAAAAGGATAGAATTCTTTCCTAAATTCTATCCCTCCGTGGTAACCCACTCGATCGAGTGGTTCAGGCCCACTCGGTCGAATAGGCATGCAAACCGGGTGAACCGGGCTTTGAACGGGGCACTCGATCGAGTGCACTCACACCACTCGATCAAGTGGTCCCTTTTTACCCTAAACCGGGGTATTTTCTTATAAATACCCCATCACCCTCAAAACTTTTCACAACTTTTTAACCTTACAATAACTCTCCTATATACATCTTGACGCTCCCGTGCTTAAGCCACTACTATACGAGCCGATCTCTGAGACAAAAGCATGTAGGTTGAGGGTGTAAAACTCAATCTTGTCTTCTCCTTTCCTCTCTTCTCTTCTCTCCGTCTTTTCCGTCTTCTTCTTTGTTTTTCGTCATTTTTTTATTTTTTTTCTTCTTTCGTTTCTTATATCGCTAGTATTACTATTTATCGTTATTATTTCTACTATCCAATTAAAATTAAAACATCGCGCATACATCGATTTATAAAACGTTCTCGAATCGAATATGTTTAAAGATGAATTTCGCATAAGACCCTTCTAATCTCTTTACGAGTTGTAATAGTGGTGGAGCCTTCTCGAGGAGCCCCGCCCTAAACACTCAAGGGCGTGATGGGATCGCCTTAAACATATTCGATTCCTCTTTTTAAAAGGTTAGAACGAAACTTGTTGATGCAAATCAAACATCACATAATCCGCAAGGATTATTAACGATGTCATGACGCGGAGAGAATCGACTTTCGCTCTAATCAAACAAATGAAAAAAAAAAACGTCTATTCTAAAGATGTGATACCGACTCCGTAGTCGAATATCATGTCTAAAAGAATTGATCGATAAATCGTATTAGCACGAACCCGTTGACGCTGAATTAATTGTCACACGGTCCGAAAGGATTAATTACGACATTGTAACGCGGAGGGAAATATTTCATCCTGATTCAGTTCAAAACGATTTATAACATCTTTCTAAGTTTTCGATAATCGATCTCGTAATAATAGCGTACATATTGCGAGTATCGAAAATTAAGTCGAGTATAAATTAAACTATATTTTTACGCGCCTAATAAATTATCGATTTAAGATTAAAGCAAATTCGAGATCGACGCCTTCTGAAACGAACGACTGTTCGCACAAGGGGCACTCGATCGAGTGTCTCAGCCCACTCGATCGAGTGACACCCCAAATGTAACACCCCTGATTTCATAAATTTAAATTAATTTAAAATTATGTTCGTATTAATATTTTGTTTACGATTTAACTCGTAATTCTTAAAATTATTATAAAACGAATTTATCGTTTAATCATTTCAAATTCCTAAAGTTCCATTTGTCTCAGAAACACTTCTTATATTTAAAACATATTTTTATTTCTGTTTCGATTCATTTTATACATTTAATTTAATTCTTATCGAAAGTCTATTTTGACGATTTAAATTCTAAATTCTTTTTGTTTATTTATATTAAATTCGAATATTCTATTTTTCGGCTCGAAGCTCATTTATTTTATGTTTCGTCAAAACATTTATTTCCTTTCCTCGAGAAATCAATTTAATTCATTTTATCGAAAATTTATTTTTTATCGGGAAAAATTATTTGATCGTCTAATTATTTATTTCTATCAACTTTGATTTCATCCCGAATAATTTATTTACTCATTTTATTTGTCGGCCTGATTTTTTTTATTAACTCGTTTTAATTTAATTTGTGGGTCAATCAACTTATCGTTACGAAATTCGTTTAATTCGTATTTTTAATTGACCCGTTTTCCTAACCCACTTTGATTAGCTGTTACAACCCCTTTTCCCCATTTTGTTTTTCTTTAACTTCTGATGTTTCAACATCCCCCTTTTCCTTTTCTTATTCCCTGTACACCTCTTGGTTACTCCACCGCTTCACTTCCCTTGCTCCTTGATCATCCTCACGCATCCCTCTTCTTCAGTTTTCTCCATCTTCATTTCTCCTCTCCGCGTTCCTGTTCAACGAAGATCTGGGCATGTCGGTTTCCCCGTGGTGCTGCTCCATTTGTCGTCCCTGTCTCACCAAGGGTATTCTTTTCCCCCTTCTTTGTTTTCCTTATTGTGTTGTTTCTTGGCATTCTTCTGTTTCCTCTTCCTCTTTTTGTTCTCCTTTTCTTCCCATTCTGAATTCGGTTGCTATTTGTCCATTGTTGCTCTCCTTCTCTTCTTCTGTCCTTCTGTTTTCATCCATATTCGCCGATGCTACTGCTGCTAATCTGATTTTCTGCTGCTACGTTGCTGCTTTTGTCCTATATTTAGGTTTCTTTTTTAGCGTTGTGGTCGCTGTTGTCCGATGTTTGCATTCCGTGTCTTCGTTCTTCTCTTCTCTGTTTTCCTCTGTCTTGAAGCTCGCGGCTGCCATGTTTTGATTTGCCGCTGCTACGTTTTCGTCTCGTGCCTTCTACCTGGCTGTTCAGGTCAGTTTTTGTCCGTGTGCTTCTCTTTATCTCTCTCTGTCTTTCTTTCTTCTATCGTGGCCTGTTGTCTGCGTGTTGTTGCTGTGTTATGTTATGTCGTTGTTCGATGCTCGTTGTTGTTGCTGTTGTTGTGTGTCTTCTTCCTTCTTCTCTTCTTTGTCTCCTGCTGTTCTTATTGTTCTAGTCTATTACAACTTCCTGTTATCGTTGTTCGGTCTTATTCCTTCCCCTTCCTTCAGTCCGTTTCTTCCTCTTTCTGCTGTCGTGTTGTTATTGCTTCTCCGATGTCGATATTTTCACTTACGATAGTTTGGACAGTGCCGATGCTGATAACGTTGTTTCTTGTCGATATTCGGTGTCGTTCGTTCCTTTAATTCTTTCTCTCCTGTTCGTTCTGTTGGCTGATGCTTATCGTTTCTCTATTTTCTGTTTGGAGTTGTTTCATATCTTACGTTTTGTTGACTCGATTAAATTCGGTCCTCGCTTTTCTCTTTGACACATCAATTCCCTTTTTGTCCTCGTGTTTGTTATGAGAATCGAGCATCTGTTTTGCGACCGTCTTTGTTAACTCCGACTCCTTTGTTTGTGTTACTGTACATTCTCGTTTACGTTGGAACCGACGGAGTATAGAAGAATATGTGCCTAAGACGACTTTAGACTCGGGAGTGGAGCTTTGATTGAATAGACGGGCATTTGCATTGAAATTAGCAACTTGAGGTAACTTTAGGACATTACTCGATTTTATATCGTATGTTTGAGTAGTAGTATGTAGTAAATATTTTAACTTCGCTTTCCTAATTCTAGCTATTTATTATTGCTAATAATATTAATTTTAAATTGTGTACCTTATAAAATTTTACAAGTTTTCGATATCGTTTTATAAATCATTGGTAATTTAATTATTTACGATCGTTATAATATTTTGTTGGTTATCGTGACACTAGTAACTAAATAATATTTCATATTTCATCATATTTCGTAATTTATAATTTTTACTTAAAAATCATATTTTTATATTTTAATCGAAATTTGTATACTTGTTAATAAATTAATTTTCGTTTTACGATTTATTTTAATAAATGAGAAAGTAGTCGATTTTGATTTAAATACGTTTTTAGTCGAGACTATTTTCCTTAATAATTTCTCATTTGTCTATGATTGATTACTTTTAGTAAAATTAGTATTATTTATCAATAAAATCTATTTGCTAAAACTAATTTGAAAGCTTTATAAAATCTCGTTTAATTTATAAAACTCGTTGACTCAATTAATTTTGATATCGTTTTTCTTAAAACATCTCTTTTCTAAAATTTATAGTTTTAACTCGACTTCCTAATTATTTATGAAATACTATATAATGACTTATTATGTTATTTACATTTTGAGAAACGTATTTAGAAATATATTAAAGTTACGATAAGGACGATAATAATAAAATGTTAATTTCGTTAGAAATGCTATTTCTATACATTTCACTTACTCTAATAATTTACGTATTTTCTGTATAACTATTTCTATTTTAAGTAAGTTTTCAAAATTAGTACGTTTCTTTTTAAATATAAAATGTTTATTCCTTTTTGTCTTCATATTACTTATTATGATTATATATTTGTTTATATCGATAATGGCTTTGTTTTGGAGTTATGGAATAAAGTCAAGTGTGGGGTTAGAGTAATAATCTAGGGTGTATGTTTTTGCCATCAGCTATAAAGCCGGTGTGCCCATTTGGGGCACATTTGGTTGTTGAACTGAGCATGGTTTGTGTTCAGGAGAGTGTGCATTGTGCCCTTAAACTTAGATATCGCATCGTGTAAGTCGCGTCGGGTTGAACTGGACATGGTTTGTGTCCAGGAGGGGTGTATACTACTTAAACCAGGACCTCGCTGCACGAAGTCCTGTTATAGTTGAGTTGCCTAGTTAGAGACTGGATTCTGTTATGAGTTAAGTCTACAGTTCTCGAAGCTGGTTTCCAGTATTATCCTAGTGAAAGTCTAACCTTGTGCACACTGATCGAATTTCCATAACGCCAGTTTTGAATATTATTATTATCGATTGGTTTGATTAGCAGGTTGGCAAATGTTTTAAGTTTCCTCCGAGAATTTATTTTATTATATTATATCGTCTTTAATGTTTTCTCGTTTTAAGTATTTTGATATAATAATACTATTATTTTTTCCATATGATATAATATGGCTGGGAGAATGTCCGAGTTACTCCCCACTGACGTGGCTGTTATGTTTATAACATGACAGGTATTTGCTGCTGGGTTTTGGGTGTGAGCTAGCGAGTAGCGTGGATCCTACTCTTTCTTCATTCTTGCAACTTATGGATTTGTATAAACCCGTTTGAAGATTTTTACTTTTAGCCCTTTTGTAAAAAGAAGCCTTTGTATTGACTTACCATTTCTTTTAATAAGATATAGTTTGTCAGTGTGTTTTAATCCCAACTCTACAGTGTTTCCGCCACTGTATTGCGTTAGAATTTCTAGGGGATTACAGTTGGTATCAGAGCATTGTTGCTCCCGACGCTTACACCTGATTCTAGAAAAAATACCAGTAAATTATTTAAACAGTAAATAAAAATATTAGTGAGAGATGGGTAGAAACCAAAATAAGGACTTAACTGTTAAGATTATTTGTTCTTGTAACTCAATGACTAGCATTGAATATTTGTTTCTTTTGTGTCGAGAAGAAGACGAAAGAACAAGATGTTGATATGCTGCTCCAGATCGGAACAAGGCACTGCTTAGAACTCTCAACGCCAGTCGACTCGAGTGGACAACTTGGTGCTCCAAGAAAGATGTCGTTGGTGACCTTTCAGCTCTGATTTAGTTTGCTCAAGCTACGGGTTAGATGATCAAGGCTAGATTCATGTTCCATGATGTTGCAGTAGATCCAGATTGAGTGACCCAAGACTTGCGTTCTAGTTCCTCTGCAAGAAGATGAAGTAATCCTTTTGGTGCCCTCGTGAACCTTAGAGGTCCAAATTTTCCCTTCTCATTTTAGGTCTTTATCATCTAGAATCATTGATTCTTTTCTTCCTGCTTCTGCTTCTTCTAATTCTTCTCTTATATATTCTCATCTTCATTCATTTGGTGAATCCATGTTCTATTCTTTTATTCTACCATCTTTCCCTTGAGATTCTTGGTTTGACCGAATTCCATCTCAGTGAACCCCGTGAAAAGTTATAGATGTTTGAGGTTTAGTAACCCTTGTTACCGGTTTGAGGAATGTGAGTCTACCCTATCTTCTAAGCAAGTAATAAAATTCTTGAGGATTTTTTGAATGGCAAATTGTTGATTTATGGAGTTACGATGATACTTAAGACACTGAACCTTGGGTTATAGGTTACTTTGATTATTCTGGAGTACGTAGGGTTGAATATATATTGGAGTAGTAAGAGTATGTCATATTTGATGGATACCTAGTACCTAACTTAGAACTGAACTAAGTGTAACGGATAATATTACTTTGGGGATTCTTACCTAATGCTTATTTGATTGATGCATCGTGAATATTTGGGATCATGGAGTATTGTTTAAAATGTGAGTGTTGGGGTACTATCAGAGGTTTTCATTAATACCGTTAAAAATTTTGGTTGACATAGATTAACCGTGTTCCTTAAGGATTAGGTCGTTGATCGTTATTTAAGGTTGTAACCTATGAACCTTGGAGTTGAGTGATCTAACTTGGATAAATTGTTGTTAACCTTGAAGAAGAGAACATATTGCACAATTAGAGGTTGGATTTATCGCATTGTTTTGAGGAATAGTTAATGCGAATCATCTTGATGGATTTATAGTTCAGAACCCTTAGACCAACGAAATTGTGGCTTCGCTGAGTAAATAAATATTTTGGTGGTTTCGCTGTTATGATATGAAATTTGATGAAATTCTCATAAACCTTAGTCGAATGACGTGTTTGAAGATGTGAGTGTTTACGCCATTACCTATAGGTTTGAGCATGTTTGAGGATTTGTTATACTTTCCCAAACTTATGTACTTGTGGCATTATAAATATGTTAGAAATCATCTTTGAGGATTTTGTAACTGCGCATTGTTAATTGGTGGATTTTGTTTAGTGTTCCTTACTCGAGAAATTTGGAGTAAACCTCGAGTTCAGACCTTGAACTTTGAATTTATGAGCCTTAACGATTACGAGTTCGGGTATGTTTGTTAACCGTTGGAATTTTAATTGATGAGATTAGATTGTAAAACAATTGTGGATTAGTATCGTGTCGTTTGAACGGTTGGTTAATCACGTAAGACATTTTTGGAGATTCTGACCGAGTAGTACCACCTAGCGACTAGTATTGGACTTAACGTATTTGATGGAATTTAGGAACCCGTGTGTGGGAGTTGTACCGGGAATGTCGAGATGGTTAACTTCTTCTGTAATTCCTTGAGAGCTTCATTTGACTCTCAATTTCGTTCCTTCCCTTTGCTTTTCTTACCCTGCTAGTTCTTCTTCGGCCAATCCCTTTGACTTCTTTATCGGGTTTGAAAACTTTTGTTTTGATTTGTCGTTGACTTCGACTCTATTTATCCATTTATGTTTTCCCCGAACTTATGTTATGAAAAGTTTGACGAATTTACAAATTTTGATTTTCATGAAATTTTAACATTTTGGGTTATAAATTTCAAAACTTTGTGTTTCGTCTTTGTTTTATTTTTGGTCCTGTCTAAAGGGTCTTAATAACTTATTTTGAAGTATTTCGAAATTGTTTAAAATTTTAATTTTGATTTTCAAGTGATCGAGACTTTATGAAAAATTTCTTAATTGCAAATGTTTTGATTTCTATGAGATTATTATGTAAAATGGTTTAACCTTTTTGAAAAACATCGTATGACTAAATTTTTGTTTTATTTTCGATAGACTTTAAATCTGTTATTGAAAATGTTTGACGAATGGTTCGCTTTTCATTTACTAACTACAAAATTTGATTTCTCAAAAAAATTTGTTTGGTCTTAAAACAAAATATTGACGAATTTCTTAATCAAAATGTTTTACTGTCGCTTGAAAATATTTGGGTACTCTCCCCCTCGAGTTCGTTTACAAGTATTATTTATCGTCATTATTTCATCGAATAATTTTTAACTTGCAATTTTATTAATTTAAATGATTTAAACTTTATCTGAGCCAACTCATCTTGAAATAAAATTTTGTCTTCGAATTCGATTTCATATCACGTTCGAAGTTGTAAAAATTTTTACACTGAGATTGTGATGCGAGTTAAGCATTCTCATTTTGTTCAAATGATATAACCTTGTTTTCCATTCTATCCTTATCTTTTAATAAGTTTCGAGGACTAAACTTCTTTTTAGTGGGGAAGATTGTAACACCCCTGATTTCATAAATTTAAATTAATTTAAAATTATGTTCGTATTAATATTTTATTTACGATTTAACTCGTAATTCTTAAAATTATTATAAAACGAATTTATCGTTTAATCATTTCAAATTCCTAAAGTTCCATTTGTCTCGGAAACTCTTCTTATATTTAAAACATATTTTTATTTCTGTTTCGATTCATTTTATACATTTAATTTAATTCTTATCGAAAGTCTATTTCGACGATTTAAATTCTAAATTCTTTTTGTTTATTTATATTAAATTCAATATTCTATTTTTCGGCTCGAAACTCATTTATTTTATGTTTCGTCAAAACATTTATTTCCTTTCCTCGAGAAATTTTAATTTAATTCATTTCATCGAAAATTTACTTTTTATCGGGAAATATTATTTGATCGTCTAATTATTTATTTCTATCAACTTCGATTTCATCCCGAATAATTTATTTAATCATTTTATTTGTCGGCCTGATTTTTTTTTTATTAACTCGTTTTAATTTAATTTGTGGGTCAATCAACTTATCGTTACGGAATTTGTTTAATTCGTATTTTTAATTGACCCGTTTTCCTAACCCACTTTGATTAGCTGTTACAACCCCTTTTCCCCATTTTGTTTTTCTTTAACGTGATCCACCTTCTGATGTTTCAACATCCCCCTTTTCCTTTTCTTATTCCCTATACACCTCTTGGTTACTCCACCGCTTCACTTCCCCTGCTCCTTGATCATTCTCACGCATCCCTCTTCTTCAGTTTTCTCCATCTTCATTTCTCCTCTCCGCGTTCCTGTTCAGCGAAGATCTGGGCATGTCGGTTTCCCCGTGGTGCTGCTCCATTTGTCGTCCCTGTCTCACCAAGGGTATTCTTTTCCCCCTTCTTTGTTTTCCTTATTGTGTTGTTTCTTGGCATTCTTCTGTTTCCTCTTCCTCTTTTTGTTCTCATTTTCTTCCCATTCTGAATTCGGTTGCTCTTTGTCCGTTGTTGCTCTCCTTCTCTTCTTCTGTCCTTCTGTTTTCATCCATATTCGCCGATGCTACTGCTGCTAATCTGATTTTCTGCTGCTACGCTGCTGCTTTTGTCCTATATTCAGGTTTCATTTTTGGCGTTGTGGTCGCTGCTGTCCGATGTTTGCATTCCGTGTCTTCGTTCTTCTCTCCTCTGTTTTCCTCTGTCTTGATGCTCGCGGCTGCCATGTTTTGATTTGCCGCTGCTACGTTTTCGTCTCGTGCCTTCTACCTGGCTGTTCAGGTTAGTTTTTGTCCGTGTGCTTCTCTTTATCTCTCTCTGTCTTTCTTGCTTCTATCGTGGCCTGTTGTCTGCGTGTTGTTGCGGTGTTATGTTATGTCGTTGTTCGATGCTCGTTGTTGCTGCGGTTGTTGTGTGTCTTCTTCCTTCTTCTCTTCTTTGTCTCCTGTTGTTCATATTGTTCTCGTCTATTACAACTTCCTGTTATCGTTGTTCGGTTCTATTCCTTCCCCTTCCTTCAGTCCGTTTCTTCCTCTTTCTGCTGTCGTGTTGTTATTGCTTCTCCGATGTCGATATTTTCACTTACGATAGTTTGGACAGTGCCGATGCTGATAACGTTATTTCTTGTCGATATTCGATGTCGTTCGTTCCTTTAATTCTGTCTCTCCTGTTCGTTCTGTTGGCTGATGCTTATCGTTTCTCTATTTTCTGTTTGGAGTTGTTTCATATCTTACGTTTTGTTGACTCGATTAAATTCGGTCCTCGCTTTTCTCTTTGACACATCAATTCCCTTTTTGTCCTCGTGTTTGTTCTGAGAATCGAGCATCTGTTTTGTGACCATCTTCGTTAACTCCGACTCCTTTGTTTGTGTTTCTGTGCATTCTCGTTTACGTTGGAACCGACGGAGTATAGAAGAATATGTGCCTAAGACGACTTTAGACTCGGGAGTGGAGCTTTGACTGAATAGACGGGCATTTGCATTGAAATTAGCAACTTGAGGTAACTTTAGGACGTTACTCGATTTTATATCGTATGTTTGAGTAGTAGTATGTAGTAAATATTTTAACTTCGCTTTCCTAATTCTAGCTATTTATTATTGCTAATAATATTAATTTTAAATTGTGTACCTTATCAACTTTTACAAGTTTTCGATATCGTTTTATAAATCGTTGGTAATTTAATTATTTACGATCGTTATAATATTTTGTTGGTTATCGTGACACTAGTAACTAAATAATATTTCATATTTCGTCATATTTCGTTAATTTATAATTTTCACTTAAAAATCATATTTTTATATTTTAATCGAAATTTGTATACTTGTTAATAAATTAATTTTCGTTTTACGATTTATTTTAATAAATGAGAAAGTAGTCGATTTTGTTTTAAATACGTTTTTAGTCGAGACTATTTTCCTTAATAATTTCTCATTTGTCTATGATTGATTACTTTTAGTAAAATTAGTATTATTTATCGATAAAATCTATTTTCTAAAATTAATTTGAAAGCTTTATAAAATCTCGTTTAATTTATAAAACTCGTTTACTCAATTAATTTTGATATCGTTTTTCTTAAAACATCTCTTTTCTAAAATTTATAGTTTTAACTCGACTTCCTAATTATTTATGAAATACTATATAATGACTTATTATGTTATTTACATTTTGAGAAACGTATTTAGAAATATATTAAAGTTACGATAACCACGATAATAATAAAATGTTAATTTCGTTAGAAATGCTATTTCTATACGTTTCACTTACTCTAATAATTTACGTATTTTCTGTATAACTATTTCTATTTTAAGTAAGTTTCCAACATTAGTAAGTTTCTATTTATAGAAAGTTTTCCTTTTTAAATATAAAATGTTTATTCCTTTTTGTCTTCATATTACTTATTATGATTATATATTTGTTTATATCGATTATGACTTTGTTTTGGAGTTATGGAATAAAGTCAAGTGTGGGGTTAGAGTAATAATCTGAGGTGTACGTTTTTGCCATCAGCTATAAAGCCGGTGTGCCCATTTGGGGCACATTTGGTCGTTGAACTGAGCATGGTTTGTGTTCAGGAGAGTGTGCATTGTGCTCTTAAACTTAGATATCACATCGTGTAAGTCACGTCGGGTTGAACTGGACATGGTCTGTGTCCAGGAGGGGTGTATATTACTTAAACCATGACCTCGCTGCACGCAGTCCTGTTATAGTTGAGTTGCCTAGTTAGAGACTGGATTCTGTTATGAGTTAAGTCTACAATTCTCGAAGCTAGTTTCCAGTATTATCCTAGTGAAAGTCTAACCTTGTGCACACTGATCGAATTTCCATAACGCCAGTTTTGAATATTGTTATTATCGATTGGTTTGATTAGCAGGTTGGCAAATGTTTTAAGTTTCCTCCGAGAATTTATTTTATTATATTATATCATCTTTAATGTTTTCTCGTTTTAAGTATTTTGATATAATAATACTATTATTTTTCCATATGATATAATATGGCTGGGAGAACGTCCGAGTTACTCCCCACTGACGTAGCTGTTATGTTTATAACATGACAGGTATTTGCTGCTGGGTTTTGGGTGTGAGCTAGCGAGTAGCGTGGATCCTACTCTTTCTTCATTCTTGCAACTTATGGATTTGTATAAACCCGTTTGAAGATTTTTACTTTTAGCCCTTTTGTAAAAAGAGGCCTTTGTATTGACTTACCATTTCTTTTAATAAGATATAGTTTGTCAGTGTGTTTTAATCCCAACTCTACAGTGTTTCCGCCACTGTATTGCGTTAGAATTTCTAGGGGATTACACCAAAAAACAGGCAGGGGGTCCGTAACTCGATCACTCGATCGAGTGGTCCCCTTTACGCATAGAACGCGGAATTCGCGTATCGTGTTAGCGTCATCAAATATTTTTTTATGACTTCGGTCGGCACGTGTAACGGCAATCACGTGTCTTTTCTCTTCAAAATCATGCATTGTCCTATCGTGATTTACGTCGTCTAATCCGTTATTATCATCGTTACTATTTCAATTATTTCGATTTTCTCGTTCGTTGTATTGTAATTCCGGGTTGTATTCCGCCCGTGTATTTGTAATCTACTTTCGCATTATTATTTTGTTGTTTGTTTTATTGTACTAAAACGAACCTCGCATGCTAAAATAACTTCGACGTTAGTTTAGGTGCATTAAATCGACGCAGCAACTTATTCAATTTTTCGTATCTCGTAAAACGTTGTTTGCATAACATTCAACCGAATCACTAGCACGCGTATTACAAATTCGAATGGTATCTTAGTAGAGGTCGCTAAAGTGCGGGCGGGGTTGGGTGTCCTTTGTGGGCTTCCCAACACGTACCTTCACCCCTTACTCAGAACCTCGGTTTTCGGATGTCCAAAACCGTTGGCGCACGAGAGTCATTCGATATACGGTACCCAAAAACTCGGCATCGGTATCGTAATGCAAGGGGACGAACCCCACAAGCTCTAGTATCGCAATGGGCCGTACTTTGTGCACGGTCCACCAAATGTAGAGTGGGTTCGAATGGGCCCGAACTCCCACAAAGTTCGGTGGTGACTCCAACTTCGATTTAAATTTCAACCCGAGAACCATCTCACACGAGATTCATTCGCCTACCCAAACCCACGCATGGCCGCGTCGGGGTGGACCTATGTCATGTCCACAATATGTTTATATACTTTAGTTATTATAATGTTTATAATCACGCGAGGTCTATAGCAAAATCACTCATCCTTTCACCTTCAAAGTCACATATTATACAATTAAACCACGCAGTTGTGCAACAATTGGTTCGTATCCAAAAGTGGACGTATGAGCATCGCTTTTCAAAAGTCACACAATTTAAGTTATTGTATAGTCACACTCACCATGTTGTATAGTCACACTCATTATGTTGTATAACCAGTATAGATTTTGGGTTTTCAAATGTCACACACTTTAAGTTGTATAGTCACACTCACCATGTTGTATAGTCATACTCATTATGTTTTAGAATCACACTCATGTCAAACGATTGTGACAGTCGACATTCTTTATAGAAATTAAGTGTAATGTTCTCGCAGAGCTGTATTTGTAACCAAAAATGGACATATGAGCATCGCATTTCAAAGTCACACACTTTAAGTTGTATAGTCACACTCATTATGTTGTATAGTCACACTCATTACGTTGTATAGTCACACTTTAAGTGTGATACACAAAAAAAAGTGTGATAGAAGAGTCACACTTTAAGTTGTATAGTCACACTCACCATGTTGTATAGTCACAGTACACACATTATGTCGTAGAATCACACTCATTTTAAGTGTAATGTCCAACGAGTGTCATTTTAAGTGTAATGTCAAAATGTAACTTTATTTTAATTATTAGTTATTACATTTTAAGCATACAAACTTCCGTCATTCATCAAACTTGAAGATGAAGATGTTCTTATTTGTTGTTGAATGAACGAAGTTTGATTCATCAAACTTCCGTCATTCATCAAGCTTGAAGATGTTCTTATTTTTTGTTGGATGAATGAAGTTTGAAGATGAACCTTTTTGTTTTTGTTGAATGAGTGAATCTTGAAGATGAGGATGTTTTTTTTGTTTAATGAATGAATGGATCTTGAAGATGATGATGTTTTTTTTTCGATGGATGAAGATGAAGATGAGGGAGCATGAAGTTGTAAGGGGTGAGAGTTTGATTGAGGGAGTGTTGCTTCTTACTACTGTTGTTGTCCTCCTTTTTTTTCTTTTTTATTAGTTGGAATGGACCGATCTTAGCCATTCATCTAATCCACCATCAATGGCTACTATTACAACTTCCCAGCTTCTCAATCATTACTCAACGTTCTTGATTTCATCTATATATATATATATATATAGAGAGAGAGAGAGAGAGATAGGTTCAAATAAGAGCAACAACTATTTTAAGGGCATAAGGTCAAGTGTTAAAGTTATACAAAAAGTGCTTAAAGTTACACCAACTTTATCGTATGTCATCTGTAACTTTAATATACACTTACTGAAACATGTTGCCCTTATTTGAACCTACCTCTATATATATATATATCTATATATATATATATATATATATATATAGAAATAGGATCTGGTGTAAACGCACCAATTTGGTGTAAATACCCTAACAATCTGAACCGTTGATCTAATACTTGATCAACGGCTCAGATTAGATCTCACAAACCAACAAAACCCTCCTTCATTCCTCACTTAGAAGCGTCATTTTGATTTCTCTCTTTCTCTCTCTTCATTTTCAGTTTCCGTCTCTCTCTACTGTCTCTCTTTTCCTTCTTCAACAAGCACCTGACCTTTCACCTCCGTCATCATCATCGTTCAATTTCTTCAGTTTCTTCTACCGTATTTCCTTCTAATCCTCTCTTATCATCATAGTTTCGCCCTAATTTCATCAATTTAAGTTTGCTTGAAGCCTTTTTCTTCGGTTGATTAACTCAAGAACTTTTGGTCATGTTTGCTGATTTTCACTTTAAATTCTCGACATTTGCGGTTGATTGCTGATTTTTGTGAAGTTGATTTGCTGATTTTTCAGGTAAATTTCATCAATTTCAACCCTAGTTTCGCTTGATCAATATCATCATTCAGCCCTAATTTCGATTGAGCAGGACTAGCTACTTCTGGTATAAACTTCGCACTCCATTTCCGACTTCTTTTTTGTAATTTTGTTCTCAATTGTAGTTATTGACGAATGTCGAGTATATATGTTAGGGTTTTGACAGTTTTCTTCATCTGTTTGGGGATTTCAAAGCACTACTTGTTGTTTCTATTTGTATGTATCACAGAGTTGAACTCGTCTATCTGATATCGCATCTGTTTTTCGACATTGTGAATCTTATGATGTGGCTCATATCGCATCTGTTGTTTCTTTTTGTAATTTTGTTCTCAATTCCTGTTATTGACGAATGTCGAGTTTAATTTATGCACGAATGAACTTTTCTTTTGTGTTTTGTTCGTCCTAAATTATGTTTCATCATTATTTATGCATCAGTTGGTTATTGAGTCTACATTCAGGGATTTGAACAGGATTCATACTTTCAGACGCAGGATACTCGAGAATAAGAATCAGAATGCTGTAGTGTCGAGTAATCACAGACAGTTGTTGCAGAAACAGCATTCTGCAGAAAATCCTGTAGAACCCGATGCTGCAGTGTCGAATAATCACAGGCAGTTGTTGCAGGAACAACATTCTGCAGAACCCGATGTGATTCCTGCGCGTTTGGTTGGGAGTCTGATATCCGGTGCTAGTCTTGGATCAGGAGAGTATTTCATTGATGTGTACTTAGATTAGGGTTTTACACCATTTTTTTTTCTTTTTTTTTCTTTTTAGTTACCTGAGAGCATCAGCTAATTATACTGGAAAACAGGAAGAAAATACCACCTGTATACCATGAAAATGAAATGTATACATTCTTTCTTTCTTTCTTTAGATGTAATGTAATTCTTGTAAGAAATCGTTTCTATATACGACTCATAATGAAAATTGCTTCGATCAATTGTTACTTCACATACAGGTGTTTCCTTGCTACATACGAAGTAATATGTTTTCCAGGTTGAAGTGCAACAGACGACGATGTTGCATTAACTTTGATTATACAAACATGTGGCATGATTTAGTACAGCAAAAACCTACAGGAATGCTGACAATGTTACTGTACTAGGAAAAAGCTGAACAAATCCAGGGTCATGGAAAAAGCTGTACATAGCCAGTTAAAATAACAATTCCGAGAATAACGAAAGGGGGAAGGATGACAAAAGCTCCGATGGTGGCGAAAAACACGGAATCATTCCTCTTAGACACTTCATTCAGGTAAGCCTGTCGTTTGATGCTCCCCTAGTGGTATTTTCTTGATTTAAGGGGTTTGTGCGACACCAATTTTAAGTGTTTAAGCTCTACTTTCTCTTTCATTCCTTCTACTTGTACATTCTTATTCAAATAGAGCATAAGATTTGCAAAATCGGTAGGCTAGAACGAATAGATAACATGAAGTATTCCAAGAGATAACACCAAGTATTCAAATGCTTAAAATAAGTTACTCCAACATGTTTTCATGGTTACTCCAACAATCATTCAAATTATTGATTGAATCAATCAATTATTCGTCTTCAATTACTCTAATGTCGTCCTTGTTATTCCAATGCTTACAAGCAGTTATTCCAAGAAATAATACCAAGTATTCCTAGAGATAACACCAAATGTTCCAACTTTGATAACATCAAGTATTCCAAGAGATAACACCAAGTATTCTAATGCTTAAAAGCAGTTACTCCAACAAGTTTTCACGGTTACTCCAACATCTATCCAAAAATTATAACACCAAGTATTCCAACTAATATAAAATCAAGTATTCCAAGACATAACATTTATCCAAAAATTATTACACGAATTATCATATGCTTTCATGTTGTATACTTGTATGAATGTCTTCAACGTCATGTAGTCCCATCCTTTTGACTGAGTCGTAAAGATTTCCGAGAGGTACCACCCGGAGTGTAAGTCAAGCTTAGAGAATTGGTGCTATTTTCAATAGTTGGTGTTGTCATAATGGGAGCATTGTTGCTAACTTGATTATGATTGCTATCAATGGATTGGGTTTCTTCTGCAAACATATTCAAGTACTCCAATATTCAAATTCAATCATTCCAACACATACATTCAATTCTGAGTTATACATGTTCAGCTATTCCAGTCCAGAATCACAATTACTCTAATGCTCATGTTCAGCTATTCCAACATTAGACATCAATTATTCTATGTTCATGTTCAGTTATTCCAACACATACTCAAATACTCCAATCACTCCAACACATATACTCAGTTACTCCAACACATATATTCAACTATTCCAACACACATACTCAGTTACTCCAACACATATACTCAGTTACTCCAACACATATACTCTAATTACTCCAACATATATACTCAGTTACTCCAACACATATACTCAGTTACTCCAACACATATACTCAGTTACTCCAACACATATACTCAATTACTCCAACATATATACTCAGTTACTCCAACACATATACTCAGTTACTCCAACACATATACTCAGTTACTCCAACACATATATTCAACTATTCCAACACATATACTCAGTTACTCCAACACATATATTCAACTATTCCAACACACATACTCAAGTACTCCAATTAATCCAACATATATACTCAGTTACTCCAACACATATATTCAACTATTCCAACACACATACTCAAGTACTCCAATTACTCCAACACATATATTCAATTATTCCAACACATATACTCAATTACTCCAACATATATACTCAGTTACTCCAACACATATATTCAATTACTCCAACACATACCAAAGTACTCCAATTACTCCAACACATATACTCAGTTACTTCAACACAATATTCAACTACTCCAACATATATATTCAACTATTCCAATACATATACTCAAGTACTTCAATTACTCCAACACATATATTCAACTATTTCAACATATATATTCATGTACTCTATAAAATTCTGAGATTACCTTCAAGTTGATTCATGTTTTCAGTGTTGAAATCGATATTCATCATAAAGAATTCTGGAGGAAATCAAAAACCAATAGTTAAAAACGAATTCATGCTCAAAAACCGGATAAATATACTTAAAAAACGAATACTTATTCAAAAATGAATAGGTATTGAATTATAACGACATTACCTTCATGTTCATCAACAATAGGTTCATGCTCGGTGGAATCCATGCTCATAAAAAACGAATTTCTGAAAATTGAACGAATTGAATTGAATTTCTGAAAATTGAATTGAATTTCTAAAAACGAATTGAATTGAACGAATTGTATATGAATTGAACGAATTGTATACGAATTGAACGAATTTCGTATACAATTGATCAAATTTTCGAGGTAGAACGAATTAGGATGATGAATTTTTGAGAGGAAATTGGGGGGGTTTTGGGAGGAAAATTGATGTAACCCTAGATAGAAGAGAGAGAAAGAGAGGAGAGAGAAAGAGAGGTAGGTTGTGAGGGTTTTTTTGGGGTTTTGTTATTTTCTGATGATTAATCTCAACCGTTGATCAAGATTAAGATCAACGGTTCAGATTGTTAGAGTGTTTACACCAAAATTGGTGTTTACACCAAATCCCACCTGTATATATATATATATATATATATATATATATATATATATATATATATATATATATATAAGAGAGAGAGAGAGAGAGAGTAAGGTTCTTATGAGTCCTTCTCTATATATGAGTCCCTAAGTCCTCATCTCATCCATTGAATGAGATGAGGATGGATGGACAAGATTCAATCTATCTTTGCATTAAAAAAATAAAAATAAAATAAGATACTGCATCCTAAAATAACTCCCATAATTTTAGGAAACAATAATATCACATTCATTCATTATTCATTCATTCATTCACGTTCATCAAACCTAAAAAAAACGCTTCCAATATCACGCTCATTCATTCATTCAATCTGTGATCAACAACCCGTTACTATGGATTCAATGATCGCGACATCTTCATCAACGGTTGATAAGCAATTCGTGAAGCACAAAAAAAGTGAATTCCGATATTGCGTCAATTGTATTCATGTTTTGCGTCAATTTTATTCATTTCATTCATCATATTTTCATATCAATGGTTCATTGCTCTCGTGTTAGTATAGATTCCAGATTATTATGTTTATTATTTAGGTTTTTCATAATATTCACGGATTATTGTTTAGGTTTTTTATAATCTTCATCAATTGTTAAGCTTTCATTGCCATGGAAGTCATTAAGATGCTCCATTTGATTAGATTTTACATTTATAATATGGAAACTGCATATTATTAAAGATCTGATCATTATATGATTTTTTTCGCCCAAACATATATATAGAGTTATTGTAATGCACAAAATATGTTACTTTAATATAGACCATCTGTTATTTTAATGTCTAACCCCTGTGTATAGACATCTTCTGTTAATTGAATCTCGTGTTAGTTTAATGCACTTCATCTATTACTGTAGTTCTTGTCATCCGTTACTGTAATGCATTGGAGTAACAAATGATTTAGAATAACGAGTCATCATCATTAGAATAACATACCTAATGTATTACAGTAACACGTTTGAAGCATTGGAGTAACATGTCATCGGATTTAGTTATTAATGTTTTGGTTAGAATACCGTCATATTTCAAGTTCTGGTTGTTTGTTTGTCGCCACGTTTATTTGCATGGTTCTTGTTTTTGTAGTAGACGCAAAAGCACAGGAATGGTGCAGGGATGTGGGTGAGAGTTTCACTTCATACATAGAGTAGATCTTCAAAGATGTAGATGAGAAGAAGAAGAAGAAGAAGAAGAAGAAGAAGAAGAAGAAGAATCATTAGGAAACGCCATGTAAGTCATCGTCTGACGATGAAGAAGAAGAATCAAGAGAAGAAGAAGAAGAAGAAGAAGAAGAGGATGATGATGAAGAAGAACAATTATGAGTAGGACAATATATTGTTAGAGTAACATACATTATTCGTTAGATAAGTTACAATAACACAGTTTATGAGTTTGATTGATTTTCCAATATCTAGTCCTTAGAGTAACATCCTTTATTGGAGTAAAATGAGTTAGAATAACACACATTATGCGTTAGAGTAACATACTTAATGAGTTGCAGTAACACAATTTATGAGTATAATTTGATTTCCAATATCCAATTCTTAGAATAACAGGTGTGAAACATTGGAATTATAATGAAGTTTTATAATTTTTGTTTTGGAGTATCCTTAATAGAAACATACATTATTCTTTTGGTTGATTGGAAGTCCTGTTTTTGCAAAAGACTATTATGCAACGTAACAAATTTTATGAGTTAAATTAACACAGTTCATGAATTAGAGTAACACATCGTATGAGTTAGAGTAACAGTTTTTGCAAAAGACTATTATACAACGTAACAGATTTTCTGAGTTAAAGTAACACATTTCATGAATTAAAGTAACGCATTGTATGAGTTAACACATTTCATGAATTAAAGTAACGCATTGTATGAGTTAAAGTAACACATTTCATGAATTAAAGTAACGCATTGTATGAGTTAAAGTAACATAGTTTAAGGGTTATGGCAATAACATAGTAACATACGTACAATTACAGTAGAAAAATGATGAGATCAGGCACTTAAAAGATTGATTGGAGAGAGAGAAGATTTGCATTGAAATAATTAAGGAAGAGAGAGAAAGGATATATTTACCAAGATTTGTTAGTTATTTCCTTATTTCACCTTAAGCAATCACAACCATCCATCTTTCACTTGATCAATGGTCCAAGATTTGACTCACGGACTCAATGTATATAGGAGGACTCACTTGATCCTTACTCTCTCTCTCTCTATATATATATATATATATATGAAGGAGTTATGTTCACTGTCCTACGAATTAACCCGCTTAAGTCTATGTATCCGATATGCCTTGCTAGAGGTCGATGTTGGATTGACATGTAAATGAATTACGTGTCTGGTAGTCTTAAGTGGGCCCATTGGGTCACACATAATGTGTACGGGATATTATTAATATATCGGTATATTAATATATCGGGTCAGTAGTAATACGACTCAGCTGTGCTGTCGGGTTATGGTAATTAGAGTTATAGTAATAATCTTGTTATGGTAACTAGAGTAATTTAATTATACCAATTAGACTCATGGAAATAACCCAATTCTAATTTCTATCTCTCCTATATAAGGAGGTTCATATGCTGAACCAAATCATACAATTTGTGAGTATTGATTTATATATTATTAGAGATAGAATTTTGTAAGACCGTCTCACAAAAACCCTTATACTAGCATATACGTCACAGTTCTGTACCCGTGTGGATACCAAAGGAGGCATCACATTGCTTTATTCTGTCCGTGGAGATTATTTATTCTGTCCGTGGAGATTATTTATTCTTGTCCGTGAAGATTATTTATTCTGTCCGTGGAGATTATATATATTTCTGGGTTTATTATCCTTCTTATTAATACGTTGTTCCGCTGCAAATAAGGTATAATTGTTATCCCTCTTTTTTTGTCTTTTCGGTTAATACTCGTAACAGGTCTTGGGTTTAAGGGTTGTAACCTACAATATATATTTGTTAGTTGTTGGGTTAAAGTACATGTTTCACCCTAATCTATACAACGATTTGACGTTATAATTAGCCTTTGGAAAAAAAATGAGAAATGAATTGTATTAGAAGATGCTTTACTTTGGTAGTATAGTAACGGAAGAATCAAGTTTCGTGGTGTAAGTCAAAAGGGACTCAGTGGCACTGCTGATCACTCTCCTTCTACTTGACTCTCGTATTACTACTATCTTTATTTCCTAACATGAAAACATGATCCTTCCTTTCCTCATCAAGCTCCTTCAATCTTACTCCTACTCCTACCCCTGCATATGCATGCTTCCTCATTTTCCAACGTAGTACACCCTCAGATCATCATTTCAATCTCTCTCCCCAGACCATTACATTACATTACATGGCTTCCCACCTTTTATGCACCTCTCTTATTATTATTGCGCTTCTTTTCATCTCAATTACATTGTCAACGTCGTGGCCATCGTCAGATAATATTCCTCAGGTAATTAAATAACAACTCCGTTAGTTAGTCTACTATATATAATGATCATTTGTTCTATCGATCGATCCATTTTACGATCCATCAAAAATGAGTGCTAAGTAGTCCAAATGTGTAATATAATAATGCAGAGTTACATAGTATACATGGGAGCATCAAGAGTGGCCGAAGAGTCGGGGCATTTGGAATTGCTATCTTCTGTGATTCCAAGGTACGCAAACAACTACATACACACACAGGCAAGCATCGTCGTTAATTCGTTTATGATCATCCTTGATCGATCAGTAACCGTCGTTGTCAGTTATTCAACCTCATGTCGGCATTATATTGCCCATCCCCAACTTACGTAGTGGGCTCCTATTCCCATGTGTTCTTTTTTCACACTTTCTTCCTATCTATCTTCTCCTATTAATTTTAATCATTTTATCTGTTCCTATTTCAATGATATTTTTCACGTTATCTTTTTCAATAATTTTTTTGATTTCTTTTATTTTTTTCGTTATCACACTTCTCTATTACCAGTGGTTCATTTACTTCACTCCCTATACTTTTATACGAATATATTTTATTATTTTTCTTAAGAAATATTACACTTTTAAGATGGAATGATATGGAGGGAGTATTATATACCATCCACCATCATAATTATAATTCTTCCAACAAGGCGGCTTGCTCGCGGTTGACTTCATTGTATTTTTTTTTAAAGAAAATATCGATAAAAAAATATGAAAAATTAATATCCATGGTAATTAGATGGGTATATACATTCTCGTTTCATTGTAAGTGTATTGAAAAATCTTTTAGAAGATGGTTACTAATTGATACGAATATGATAAACCTCTCCTATATATGCGAGAGCTCGATCTCACAATTGAGAATATATCAAAGAAGATTTTGTGTTGATTGTATTATTACTCCATGAATTAAGGTTGTTATATAGTTATATGTCCATAGTCAATATACCCGCACGGCAAGTATTAGTTGTATGTTTATGGCAAGATGAGCTAGGAATGCACAAACTGAGTTATATGTATGTATAATCATCATAGACTCATACAGTCATACATGATGTAATGTGCAAAATAATGCAGCGAGGAAGCAGGGAGGGTGCGGGTGGGTCACGTGTATGAGCATGCATTTCGGGGATTTTCGGCATTTCTTACTCACACACAAGCTTCTCTTCTTTCCGGTATCTATCATCTTTCTTTCTTTTCTTTAATAATTTGTCGTTTTAATGTTTTTCATCAAACTATGTCTCTTTTAACTTCTTTCTAAAATTATTTCTCTTCAATGGGTCAATGTCATCTTAAATTATCAATTTAATGCTACTCTAATTTTGAACTTCATTCTTTTTTCGCAATTACGAGTAATATACTATTATACACGTTTGAAACTTTAAATGAGAAAACGCCTAATAATTTTTCACTTCTGGTCGACTCAAACCATCCGAGCAATGTGGAGGGTGGTCAAGCTTTTCGGATTTTTGGATTTCAAAATTACAATTACTAATTTTTTTTATATAGTAACATAAAATTGACAAGGTATTGTTATGATAACATGCAAAGAGCAGCTGATCACTGCTCACGTAGTTGTAGATGTTACTTATGGGGATGTGGTACGGACAAATGGGTCAGGAAAATCTAGTTAGCTTTTGGCTGTGCCATGTTAATTTCAGAATTGTGTCATTTTAAGGTTTGTTATTGTCAATTTTGTTAGAGATATTCACTCATTTGGTGCAATAAACATTCGAGTTAGACTAGGTCAATTTGGATTACGTGTCAAACCTAGGTTTTTTGTTCATGTGTTGGGTGACTTGGGTAGTCCTATTAGGAGTTAGGACCGGGTTATTCGATCAGGTTTATACAATAATTTCTCGGTTCGATCCACTCTATTATTCATATAAATCATTTTTATAACATTTTTATATTAAAGAGATCTTTTTATTTGATTAAAATAAAAATAGGAAAATTCTTTGATATGAAAATAAGCTCCAAATACGTAGTGTACATAATAAGGACTGAGTCTGATCTATGAGTAGGAGTGTAACAATTTTGTTCTTGTGTGACGACTACGAGTGAAAAGGTAATTAATGGTGCGTTGTCCATGCATATGGTAGAAAAGGAAGAAATAATATCAGTGTTCCGTGATCCAATGATTAAACTACACACTACACGATCTTGGGAATTCCTCAACGAAGAATCAAGCCTACCTTCAGATTTCCATTTCCAATTTCCGCTGCCTTCTACAGATGTCATCATTGGAATGATCGACACAGGTATAAATATACTTCTACAGATGTCATCATTCTGATATGCTTCCATTTTATGTTTACTCACTTCCATCCATGGTTTTAGATTCACTCAAATTAATACGAATGGAAAAAAAAGTAACGATATTTTATACTCCCTCCGTCCCAATAAATTGTTTGTCTATTTCATATTTGGGGCGTCTCAATGAATTGTTTGACTTTCTATTTTAGGAATGTTTTTTATATGCAATTTGATCATTCTCATTAGTTTTGTTCTACATGTCACTCCCTCATTGGTTCCCTTAACGTTTGTGTCAAAAGGAAAGACAAACAATTCATTGGAACGGAGGGAGTATAAATAGAGAAATAATATAAAAATTATACGTATATTAAAAAAAATTATCAAAAAAAATGTAAGACTTTGATTGAATATTTCGTTTATTGTGAGGGTAACGCTTTGTTTGGATGGGAGAGAACGAGAGATTACATATAAATAATTAGTCCCTCCGTCTCAGTCTTTTGTTTTACTTCAATTAAAATATTCCATTTTGTTTAACTTTTATTAAAATATTCTCCGTAAATAATACTCCCTCTATTTCATTGAAAGTTTTCACTTCTCCTTTTTCGTAAATTTCTTTGATAGCTTCCACTTTCTTATTTGGTATCACTTTTCTCTCTTACCTAAGTGGCCCACCTACTTTACTCCCTCCCTACTTTTGAATATTTTATTATTTTCCTTAAAAAATGTACCATTTTTTAAGTGGAACTTTCAATGAAATGAAGAGAGTATAAGAGTTTTTTTTGTCAGAAACTACTTTTATTTAGTCTGTTTTCTGAAAAACTGTACTACCTAAATCTAATTGACCCAAAGTCAACTTTCCGGCGTTGACGAAACCTAAAATTTTTTGTTTTGTGAAAAGCTACCTTTTTTTTTGTGAGCAACTACCTTTTTTCAAACAAAACTTCCAAAAATTTAATCAAGCATAAACATTTCAGACAAACATTGTCGTAAATCACTCTTACCAATAGCTCTTGATCCCAAAACATGAATTTATCTTTTCTCAACTGTCCTACAAATAGGACAACGGAAATGGGTAGCAGATCGTTTATCCGTGCAACCTTTGTGAAACAAATGCTTACATGTTTTTAGTTGTTTTATACTCTGTATATACTCACCAATTATAAATAATGAAAAACAAGTCGAACACTCTTCATATATCTCAATTTGAGCTCATTAATACATTCTTAACATTGATTTTATCATTCTTAACTTGCTTGATCACTTAATTGATCAAAGTCGGAACAAGGATTAAGGATATTATTTTTTGTTTTAGGTTAATTGTGTTGTAAGCTCGACTAAATTGTTTAACACAGTGATACTCCGTATTTAGTGGGAATGAGGGAGATTAGAGAGGTATTACAAGTCTTTCATCCAGTTTTGCTACTCTAATACTTCTATAGTGTAGAGAGATATTTACTAAAATAATACTTTCGATTTTGAACATTTGTAGATACACATAAATTTTTCTAGATAACCTATGATTTTAACAAGGGATTGATAGACAATTGATTAAAAACTGTTATGATAGATCGTGATTAACAACATGAATGAATGATTAAGAGGTTAATAGGTGACATTATTTTGTTTTTAAAAAAAATAAACAAAGGTTTAAATTGGAGAATTAATGAAAAACAAGAATATTTCTTTGATGTACTATACTATGATTTGATATGATTATTTATCTTAAATTTTAATTTTTTTTCATTACAAGTTTGTTTAAAAATAAGGTAATTGAAATGAAATGATACTTCTTTGCCAAAAAAAAGTACTCGCCTACAAATAAAATAAAATAAAAGGTAGTTTCCTAAAAAAAAAACTTCACGTTTAGTCAATTAAACATTCCACATTGATTGAAGATATCTTATTTATGACTTTGATGTACTACATACTCATATCAACAAAGTGCACTTTTTTTTTCTGGGATTAGTCTAAGAATGGGTGACTTCCTGAGAAGGTTTCCGGGATGCGCATGAGTGAAGACAAAATGCGCTGGAAAGAACCCGTGTTGATCTGTGGGACCAGTACAGATCATGGTGAGCTGCCACGACTAACATTTCCAGTCCTAGTTTGGGTCGGGGTGTTACAAATGGTATCAGAGGAACTCTGCGACCGTGCATTTGGCACCTTGCGGGGTGGATTTTGGGTCAACGATCGACGTTGCATTCTTCAAGTGGGAGTGATTGAAACACCCCAAATTGATTGAAGATGTCTATTTAGAGATAAAAGTTAGTTGTTCATAAAACAGCGTAAATAAAACTCATAATATAAAGATAAACAAATGACCGAGAGGAGAGAGTACATACTTTGTGTATAAAGATAAACAAATGACCGAGAGGAGAGAGTACATACTTTGTATATACACAAATCTTTAAGCACTCATGTCAATTAGCTTAGTTGATGAATTTATTAACAATAACTTGTAATTATAAGATTGAGCCTCATTAACATGATCACGTCCGGGTGGCTTTCCTTGTACCAAAAAAGAGCATACAAATATTTAGGCACATATAATACTCGGTACTTTCGTACTTGTTTGGATCCTCATCATTGAGTTATTTCCTCCATTTTTTAACGGTGGTCTGAATTCCTTTGTGAAACGATCCAAAGATGCAGTGCAAGCGATTGATGAGACATGTGAAAAATCAATCAATATATTATTATTATATTAATAAAGTAAGAACTTTTCGAGCGATATGATTGGTCCAAGTTTTAATATATTTTTTAATTTAAATAAATTGAAGATTATAAATTGAAGTGAAATTATATCACATCGATAAATTATAATAAGATGATAAAATTCTATTAAATAAATAAAAGTAATAATTCATTTTTAGATATCAACCATAAATTTTTTGAGCCTAAAAAGAGTTTTAAGACTCTAAATTTAAGTAGAAATATCCCACATCAAAAAATTAAAAATAAGTTGATGAAATTTTATTATATATAGTACTCCCTCGTGTCACTATTTTTTGCCCAATATCATGATTAATTGTAAGGAGTATTTTATTGAAATGGGGCAAAAAATAGTGACCGGCGGGAGTACTTGATTAAGAGTAATCAATTATTTTTAGATATCAACTTGAAAACTATAAACTTAAGTAGAATTATCATTGAAAAATTATGATGAGATGATGAAATTCTATATTATCAAGAAAAAAATTATTCGTTTTTAGATATTAACCAAAAAAAATTTGAGTCCTATAAACTCTTAAGACTATAAATTTAAGTAGAAATATCTACATCGAGAAATTATAATATGGTGATGAAATTCTATTATATAAATAAAAGTAATCAACTAACCATGGGTGGGTCGAAAATTCTACTCGACTGGCCCATCGGTGGGTCGAGTAGAATTTTCGACTCTCGAAATTTCTACTCGAGTCAACCTTAATTCCGGTTTTTGTTTTTAATTTGCATCGATTTCCGTGATATTCGGCGAAACGAAGAATCATAAGTCAACTTAAACCGATGAATCTACCCCGTTCTACGATATAAATCAATTAAATTCCGTTTTTAAGTCGAGTTTCAATAATAAAAAAATAGGGTTATTTAACAGGAATAATATCAACTTTGGGTGGTATTTCATCAATAAAACAAACTTTAATTAATACGGGAATAAAACCAAGTATGAGACATATCATACGAGAATGAAATTGCCTCTTAAATGACCGGATGAAGTCGGTTTTTGTGGGTCCCATACTATGAATTAACACCCATCTTCATCTTCTTGATTGCCCTAAATCAAATTCTCTCTCCTAAACCTACGTTTTAACTTAAGGTTGGATCAACCTACGTTTTCAATCAAATCAATTAAAAAAGAACACTAATTGGACACTTAAACCCTAAATTAAACCAATAAGAAAACCCTAAGTTTACTCAGAAAAATCGAAAACCCTAAGTTAAACTCAGAAAAATCGATTTGCGAAAATGAAAAGAAAACTCACCGTTGACATTGTCGAACCACAAGATTGAGGAATGAACTTGACACTACCCCTGAAATTGATTTTCGACAAAATTAATGATAATCAATTATAAACACGGACGTAGAAAAGTCGGTGAAAGATAAACAAACAAAAGTTTCGTAAAATGAATGATGAAGTGATGAAGTAATGGAGTGATGAATTGACGATGAAGTGATGAAGATGAAGTGATTAGTTTGATGTTTGGGAATTAATGAAGTTAAAAGTTAATTGGTTACTTTACTGTCAGAGTGTCAGTAAACCTTTTATTAGTGGTAATATTGACGGGTGTAGGCGGTAGCTGGTAAGCGTATTTCATTCTCGTATAATATGTCTCATACTTGGTTTTATTCCCGTATTAATTGAAGTTGGTTTTATTTATGGAATACCATCCAAAGTTGGTATTATTCTTGTTAAATAACCCTAAAAAATAATAGACACGATTTTTAATATATGAAGCTAAAAATTACAACGGCGTAAAAATTGTCAATTAAAACACGGTACGGTTTTTAAACTGACGATTTTGTGGATTCGGTTTTAAAATTAGAAACCGAAAATATTATCGACTTCGCAAATCGTAAATATTAGAAACCAAAAATAAAAAAAGAAAAACTACTGAAGGGTAAAGTCATCATTTTACGTAATTAACGCCGACGGTAAAGAGTAGCCTCCAATTAGATATCAACCAGAAATATAAATGAATATGGATACGAATATGTAGTTGAAGATGTACTTGTGTGCGTGGTTCTTTAATTAGTCTTTCTAACTTCAATGCACGCCTACAATTTAATTTAACGTTCTGCAAATATTACTTCCCTAGAAACACATGCATTCACGTATGTGGATAATATTCCTTCACTATTAGGTATATTCTTACCTTTGACTTATTTTCTCCTGTTGCGTAGTCTCACTAATTCATGCAATTATCCAACTACGTGTCATTATCAATGTTACTAAAAATCGGCATGTGCATTGCACGGACTTTCCAGCTAGTAATGATATAAAATGGGCTTATGAGAAGAAATACAGAATTATTTGTTTACCTTTTATATTATTTGTGAGATATTTTAATCAAAGGTAAACAAATTATGGGATGGGGAGTACAAGAGTAATATACTCCGTACATGTCAGAGTTCAAGTCACAAAGATGGCGTTCATTTTCAGTATTTTTTAACAAAACTTTTGGTTAAATATTTTTATTAACGACTCACTATGTTACTCCCTCCATTTATATCCAAAAGGTACTTTAACCTTTTGCTACAAGGATTAAAACAAACTTATACTAATATTAAAGGTATAATAATATGGCACTTCATTATTCAAAAGGTACCTAATGAGCATTATCACAATGACATATTGACATATACAGAGTATAATGTAAGGATAGTTAGTTCATAAAAATGGATTAAAAAAAGTGTTACTTACGGAGTAGATTTAAATGATCGAAAAATGAATAATGGTCTTTCGGATATAAATAAAAGGAGGACTTTATTAGTCTGGGAAGTATGGAGTATAAAATTTTTATGGATTTTTATTAATGTTGTTGACTACTCCGTATATCAAGGATAATCACACTTACATAAACTTTTCTTTTTAAACAAAAAGATAAAAGAATCGCTTGGATTTAATCAGTATATGATTAACGAGTGATGGAAAAGTTACCGAAGATGTCTTAGCCTAGCGGTTAGGATTAGGTGCTCTGGGACAGTAAGTCTCAGGTTCAAATCCCCCCTCCCCTATATTGTAAATATATCTTCCTTCTTCCCTAGGTCGAGCTTACGATAATCTAAAACTCTAATAAGAAATTGGTCCTCTCTCCCCATCAATAACACTTATTACGTTATAGGGCAAGACGGAGAAACCATACCTATTAATTATGAAACTCTACCTATTATTATTATTTGAAGATTATCCGACTTCATATTATTATTTATGAAGTCGTCTTATTATTATTATTATTATTTGGGGTCATCTTATTATTTATTTGAAGACGTCTTATAGAGATCTAATATCGTTTTGTATTAGATTTCGACTTATTCCGTAATGAGATATGTATTAATCTCGTCTTAATTAATCTTTTGTGACATTCATGTTGTTCAAAAATTTATGAAATTATGTTTTATTTTTGTCATGTTAATAATATGCTAACATAATTAAGATCCGATCCATGTTTTTAGAATCTTCTACTCATTGTAAATTTTTTATAGGTAGGATCATAATACGGTCCTACATCCAATTCAATGATATGATTCTATAATAGTTTTTTATTCATAATGATGTTTAAAACCAAATTTTCATAAAGATTGTTGAGACATATTGTAAATGATATTAAAATTATTATGTTATCAATATTTGAAGAATAAATATAACAGTAACAAATACGGAGTAGTGTAATTGTTTCATCTCCGTTATTGTGAGTAGAGTATTTTAATCAAATATAAACCATTGAATAAAACAGAGGTTGAAGAGGTTTATATTTTTACCAAATAAAAACCAATATTTAGTAAGAAGGTAGAATCTTACAATCCGATCTTATTTAATCTGTTGATGCAAAAGTAGAATCTTGATCCTAACAACATTGATCGAACCCAAATAAAATAAAATAAAAATAAAATTTAAAAAAAATTTAAAAATGAAAGAGATGAAGTAAAGGGGTTGTCAATTTGTCCTTGGATAGTGCCATAGTGGTAAAGAGAGATTCTCATCCCAATGAGTTGTTCGGTTAATCCAGCTTATAAAGAAGATTTATAAGATTGTGATGCCCACCCCACCCACCCCCCGCTTTATTAAGGCAAGGCAGGTGCGATTAACAAGTACTCGTAGTAGTAATGATTTCATGGGAATCCGCCTTGCATCGTTCCTTTTTTGTCCTCTAATTCAACAATTTGATTGGTAATCATCAAAAGACAAATTTTTCCAGATCCGTAAATAAACCTCACTTTGCTTGCACTGTCGCCTGTCGGTGGTACTGGACCATTGTATCGCATATAAATACATTCCCTCATCCAATCCAATCCAATCCAATCCAATCCAACAATAGTGATGTGGGATTTAACACATATTTTAAGGTAACATTTGGTTAACCTTCTACCTTAGGAGAGTGCAAAATCTCATGAATTACATATTTGGGGAGCTGTTTGGTTACCAAAAAAGTGAAAAAAATGGAGAATTCAAACTTATCCATGAGTATGATGTGGGAAGTAGTTCACCAACCTCCTCGGTGAGTTGCACTTCCCATATCCCCACTTTTTTTCAAATGACTTTTTCACCTGTATATACTCATATATATTTGTCACTTTATAACCCTAATTTTTTATTCAACTCTTCATCTACTCATTCTCAATCAGCCGAACTACTATTGTCTGAGATGTTTTACTGAAGTTTCAAACTGATTATGTAATTTGTTTACGACCCCATATCTTGGGGAAGACAATTTCAGCTATTTTGTAAATAAGTTATTTCATAAGTTTTACATCCTTGATTAATAAAGGCCATAATAGTACAAAATTATGAGTATTAGGTCGAGACAACCCAAACAAGATGCATGGGGAAGTGTGAATTCGATGATGTCAACCAAACAAATATTACAAATTTTCGGGAAGTTGATATGGGAAGTAACTTTCTGTGAAATGCAACTTCCTCTCAGGAAATAAATTCCCTGATGAACCAAACGAGACCTAACAAAATTGATAAAAATAAGGATATTATGGATAAATCGCGTCAAATGGAGTGCCTAAATTTAAGTGGGAAAAAGTAATGACATTTGTTATATACAAAGTAGGAGGATTAGTTGTCAGTTTTTTTGCCAAACAAAGTGATAATTTGAATTAGATGAAATGATAATTGTTACTCCCTCCTAGTTCTTTTGATCTTTCCTCTTTTTTTTGGCACAAATGTGGGGTATAAAGTAGAAATATGGTGGGCTTTGTGAGTAAATGAAAGAATAAAGAATTGAAAGAAAAATGAAGAAAAGATTAAAGTACAACCAAAAAATGGAAAGAGAGAAGATTATCCAACTAGTGTAAAAAAGGAAAGAGGGAAGATAAAAAAAACTAGGAGGGGTACATTGGATTAAATGAGAGTATAATATTTGCTCTAATTAGCTAGCTAAGGTCCTAATACAGTACAACGGATTAATATTACTCTACTAAATCAGTCTCGACTTCAAACTACGTACATTATCACTTTATTGAGCAGAATACAATTAGTTACTAGTAATGGTTAGAAGTTGTAAAGATTTCAAATTAAAGTTCAACTTATCATAATTGCACAAAAATCAAGCACCTCGAAAACAATAACATAACAAATGCTAGTGAGGGTCTGAACTGATATTCTTAGAAGCTTGAAGCTAGTTATCTTCAAGTGTGGAACTATGATGAAGAACCATCGATAAGGGGCCTCCTAACTTCATTTCCCTGCAACAACTGCCCAGCATAGTATTAGCCCTTTCTCTATATCTTCATCTGACTTGAAACAAAATCAGCTGATGACAAAGATTTCTTAACTTCAATTGGCCGTGAGTATTAAAGTATAAGCATTTGATCAGTGCAGATAATTAATTTTTTCCGCACGTAAACCTCAAAAAAAAGACAATAATCTCACATATATTGAGCAAAAGGCGTACCGACTGGCAGAGTAGGTAAAGATCACCAATAAAGAAAAGTCAAAGTAAAGTAATGTACCAAAATGCTCAAATGCAAAGCTTATAAGCTTGTTGTAAAGCTTGTTGTAATCAGAAGACTGTTTGAGAAGTCGGACTCTACTAGGATCAAAATTTATCATGGCAGGTTAGGTTTTCAGATAGCAGATAAAGAATTTTAAAGGCTAACTTTCTAAACAGGGATATGGCCTGAATCTCCAAGCTTCAGCGACATAGGCATGGGAGAGGTACCTCAAAGATGGAAAGGAACTTGCATGGAAGGTTCTGACTTTAAGAAGTCTGCTTGTAATAGGTACAACTGCTTTGCATCATCGTCATCACAGAAATGTTTTCAACATCACATGAGTTCACATGATGCGTTATTCATATCATGTAAACCTTGGTTCAGTGAAAAGATAAGCACTTTGTGCTTCAGAGGTCATAAGAATAAAGAACTAAAGCTAACCAAAGTTACCTGGGAACCTTCATAAACAATTGATGCATTATAGTGTTGCATTCATTATATTGCCTGAATTTTCAGAGACAGAAAGATGAGCAAATGAAAATAGATAACGACCTGCGTAAACTTCTTACTAATATTTTTGGTTTAATTATCATAGGAAATTAATCGGTGCAAGATATTATAGCTACCAAGATGGCTTACAGAAAAACAGTAACACCAGTGCCTCAAAATCAACAAGCTCGCCGCGAGACCAAGACGGCCATGGAACACATACAGCATCAATTGCAGCAGGCGCTAGAGTGGCCAATGCCAGTTACTTCCATTTGGCACGGGGCACGGCTAAAGGTGGCTCAAGTAGTGCCAGAATTGCAATTTATAAAGCTTGCTTACTAGATAGTTGTTCTGGTTCGACAATACTGAAAGCTATTGATGATGCTGTCAAAGACGGAGTTGACATAATATCATTATCCCTGGGCATGGATTTACTCCTGCAAGCTGATTTTTTTAGCGACCCGATAGCTATTGGTTCATTTCATGCCAATGAAAAAGGGGTAATGGTGGTGTGCTCAGCGGGAAATAGTGGGCCCGATCCATACACTGTAGTGAATACAGCCCCATGGATATTCACTGTTGCAGCCTCCAATATCGACAGAGATTTTGAGTCCACCCTGATTTTAGGAGATAAATCAAGTTTCAAAGTGAGATGGCAATTTTATAAATACTACAGCTATGTTACCCAGATTCGTCATGCAATCTCACATGCGTATGTCCGATACTCAGATATTGAGTAGGACATTTGGACACTTCATTTTTAAGCCAAAAACACGTGGATGTTTCCCGAAGGAAGTACTTGCATACGCACTAGTGTCATGTGCTTCTAAACGAATCTTGGTAACATAGTAATGCAAGCCTCTGTTTTTTCCTTGAAAGAGCCGTATATTGATAATTTTTTAAACAGGGTAAGGGCATTACACTGTCAAATCTAACAGCCTCTAGTCAAATGCTTCTTGCATTTGCGGGAGATGTTGCTGCAGAGTTTACTCCACCATCGGAGGCAAGGTAATTCATTGTTTCTTGGTTTAGATGAGTCTTGTACAATCGTCTCCAACATTGAAATTGTTTAGGGTTTTCACAGTAAATTTTAAAACTGAAACCTATCAAATGTCAATGGTAACAAATTACAATGCACTAGGTCTGACAGTTGACGACCTAGGTAAATAAAAGGACTTGGTTGAGAACTTTATTGAGTACAGTATTTTTTAGGGTGTCTCTTACATAAGAAGTTTATGCTGCAGTAATTGCTATCCAGGATCCCTGGATCCCAAGAAAGTAGCTGGTAAAATAGTAGTTTGTATCAACAATTACCCAAGCATACCCAGACGAATTAAGATACTGGTGGTACAAGATGCTGGGGCAAGAGGAATGATTTACATCAGCGATGTTGAAAAGAGCGTGCCTTTTGATTCTGGTGCATACCCATTTACACAAGTGGGAGAAAACGATGGAGTGCAGATTCTCAAGTACATAAACTCAACCAAGTATGTAATCCACTCAACTTTTTTTTATTGATAATTGTAACTCAAACTATGTTGTATTCTTCATGTGGAGTGCCCCCTCCAAATAATCATAATCTCACAAAAGTTCTTATATCAGACAACCTCATGGTAAACGTAATGTGAGACTGGCTTACAATTTTCTAATAAAAGGGATATTCATTTTTCGTGGGTTAATGGGTGATGGGGATATTAGGAGAGCTAATAGTTAAATAGGTTGGTTGCACATTGTTTTTAGGCAAAATTCACACAAATAATCCCAAGTGTACTTTCTCTTCCCAAAATAATCCCAAGTTTCAATTATCTTGAAATAATCATAAGTTTGGGTTGAAGTTGCTCAAAATGGTCTCATCCTAAGTTTGGGCATTTTTCCCTTCAAATCGTTTCTTTTTTCTTCTTTGAACATTTTAGGTATACAAGAGTTAGACCTTTCAAACAGGTCGGGTGGGTCGGGTCAGAATACGGGTCAAGTCGAATAGAAGTCGGGTCAAATACGAGTCACATGTCAGGTTAGAGTTAGAAAGAGTTTCGAAAGCAAATTTTTACTACGGAGTACTACTTTTTAAGTCAAAAAAATATTTTAATTTTACATTTTGGTATTTATTTTGATAGTATTATTATTACTCCCTCCATCCATTTTTAATCTTCATACTTTCCTTAAATGATTTCCATCTTTAAACTTCATACCTACCATCTTTCCTTTTTTGGTTGATTTTTATGGTCAATATCTCCGACCCCACGTATTCTCTCAACTTTCATTTTCCACCACATACTCTATTTTTTCCCTTAATTTTTGATCCATCTCCCCCATGAAGAATAAAAAAGGTTGTTGCTGCTGCGGTTGTTGTTATACTTTTTGATATAATGTTTGTATTTTAAAAAATTATTAAAACCAAATTTAAAATTTATTTTATTATTAAATGATAAAAAATAAAGTTGTATTAAATTGAACATTTGTTTATATTTCTAATTTAAAATATTTAAATTTAAAATAAATTCAAATATAATATATAAATATAATTATTTTTATTAATGTTAATAAATTCCCGTTAATCCAACAGGTCGGGTCATGTTTCGACCATAAATTAAAAGCTCATTTCGGGACGGGTCAAATGGATCACGGGTCAAAAATAAGGGTCGTACGGGTCGAGTTTGTAGGTTGGATGGAGTTTTGACATGTCTAACAAGAGTACTAAACTACTAATCCATTATTTTCCTTCCCTTCATGCTCCGTATATCTAATTTTTTTTTCCCAAAATCACTTTTTCCTATGTTCGACTAATCTTTGTTAGACAGAAAAAAGAAAAAAAAATTATCATTACTCAACTAAAATTCAAATGGTAATCAAGCTATCATCCCTTGATCTTTCTCTACCAAAATTAATATACCACCATTGAAGGATGATTCCTTTTGCATTATGAAATTGGTAAGTTGTACCTAGCCGTTCTATTTCACTCTCTTAATTGTGGAAGCTATGATTCAACTAATTTCTTATCATCAATTTATACGCATTGGTATAATTTGATGTTTATCCATTCATACTCTAATATTTTGGGGTTTAATACAGATTAAAATACTAGGTAAGATGTTTTTTTGAGTATGTCTTGTTGACTTATGGTATTTTGAATAGCTAAGTAAATACTCAGTATAATGTTAAGTTGGAGAAGACTCTTTTGTATATGTAATGAAAAATAGTGTTGTGTATCTTATTAGTGCTATCTACATTAACACAAACAACCTTTTATATTTGACGGATAAAAAATTGGGGTATGAAAAATTAAGAGATTTAAAAAACAATTAACATAAATGTGATAAAAAATGGAATTAATTGGATACAAATGACAACAAAAATAAACTTAAAATAAAGAAAATGATACCGTATACATAAATTGTTCAAGAAAAAAGACAAGACAAAATAATGGATGACCTGAGGAAAAGAAAAAAAGAAAAACTTAGGATGGGACCATTTTGAGCAACTTCTACCCAAAGTTAGATTATTTCAAGATAATTGAAACCTGGGATTATTTTGAGAAGATGTAGCAAATTTGGGATTATTAGTATGAATTTTGCCTTGTTTTTAACATAAGAAAGTCTTCATTTTGTATCCCCTTCCCTTTTCACTCCATATATTCCTTGTCTAGTGCTTCTATTAGCATCAACATAAACAACTATACCAGGAAATAAACAGACAACAAATACATGATAACATACTTGATTATATTAGCCTTCAGACCAATATCATCACTCCATTCCTTTGATCTAAGTGGCATTGAATGACTTGCAATATCCTTCGCAGAAGACCAACAGCAGCTATCCTCTCAACAGTTACAGTGGCAAAGTTCAAACCAGCCCCAGTGGTGGCAGATTTCTCCTCTAGAGGTCCAGGAGGAGTCACTGAAAATATACTAAAGGTGCGTAGGAACCTCTTTGCGATAATCCTTACATTACAATGATATTCCATGTTAGTGTATGTTCTCAAAACAATCCTTTTCAAATCATCATCAGCCAGATATAATGGCCCCTGGAGTTGCAATATTAGCAGCAAATATTCCACAAAGTCAGCCCATACAAGTACCTGATGGAAAGAAGCCGTCAAAATTTGCAGTAAAATCGGGTACATCGATGGCTTGTCCGCATGTAAGTGGTGCAGCTGCCTTCATCAAATCTGTACATCATGAATGGACACCTTCCATGATCAAATCAGCTTTGATGACGACCGGTAAGCTATGAAATCATAACAACACCTCACAATAAGTCAATAAGAACACTCCCAAGCAAGGTCAAGTGGAAGTCATGACCTGGTTGGGTCACCTTAGTCATCAATCAAGAAAATTATTATCATGACTCAATTGCAAAATGAGGTCAAGCTATAACCTTCTTTGCTCTTCCTTGATCTTCACTCACCTCTTATTTGTCCAATTTTAACTGGTTGGACAAAGAGATGACAAAAAAAGAACAAAATTACACCATTGTACTTTATTATTTTGAGGGGCCGAGGAAGACCTAATTAAAAGGACTTGGATAAGAGTGATTGAGAACAATGTGAAGTTTCTTGGGATTCGAGAAGTTATGGTGTTGGATAGGAAGATGTGGAGGGAGAGAGTTCGGGTGGTGATGATATTTGAGGACTTTTTTTCACAAATATTATTTTTACTTAACTTTGGTTTAAGTTGGAACTTGTAACCCTTTAAAAAAATTCTAACGATGTGCCCATTGGACACATGTTAATGGGCTAATTAAAGGAAGTTTTGGAAGATGTTGGAAAGTGAAAAATGATTCGGTTAATGACCCAGTTGGTGACCTTGGGAGGTGCAAGTGGCAAGGTAAATAAGATGAGATTAAGAGTAAAATTGGGTGCTCACCCAATTAACTTGACGCTTGCTTGAGGATGGTCTAAGAATAACAAAGATCACATTCCTTCATAACTATTTGCTTAGTGTCAATTTGCCTGTTTTTTGCAGCAACTATTGCCGATAACATGGGAAGATTTTTGAGAAACAGTTCAGACATGGCAAGTCCACATGAAATTGGAGCAGGAGAAATAAGTCCAGTCAAAGCGCTTGATCCAGGCTTGGTGTTCCCAACAGAAGTAAAAGATTACTTCAATTTTTTATGCTACTGTGGATATTCAAAGAAAAACCTACGTTCCATGACGAGCACAAAGTTCAAATGTCCAGAGGTGTCCTCAGATCAGCTGATCTCCAATATAAACTATCCGTCTATATCAATTGGTGGACTCAAAAAAGATCAAATAGCAAGTATTACAAGGCATGTAATCAATGTGGGATCTTCAAATGCTACGTACACGGCTATGGTGCGTTCACCAGATGGCTTAAGGGTAAAAATATCACCAAAAAAGCTTATCTTCAAAGGGGGGCACACAACAGCATCTTTCAATGTTACATTCCTTGCAAAGCATGCTCGGACAGGCTACAATTTTGGCTCGGTTACTTGGTCTGATGGCCTACACATAGTTCGTACTGTGTATGGTGTAAATATTATATTATAAGTGACTGATCATCATAGCATGAATTAAATGACAGTGACTAAAAACAGTGTAAATAAGGACTGATTCTTTATTCAAGAGTATACTCAGCACAATACCATCACCTTGTCATGATTGGCTATATCAAGACTCTGCCTAGAGGACCAATTGCAGGAAGCCTCAATCACGGTGTTAAATCTCAGTTTGAAACTTGATCTCTGGATATGTCGTCGTGGTTTGATCTTGGTCATTGCATTACATATGCAACTGAAACCAGTTAAATATGCGCGGTAAGCAGGTAACCTTTTAAACCTTTACAACTCAGGGATGGTGCCTAGGTTTTACACTAAGGCCTCAACAACAGAACACACACACACACACACACACACAGGACTACAACTTAATCTTACCAAAGTCAATGATTGAAATAAAGATATTGCTTGAGAAATGCAAATGGGTTGACCCTAATGATTCGATGTTTTCTAGTTGTACCTACCTTCGACAATAAATTCAGCATCAATTTGGTTGACGTTGACCCTAATGATCCAATGTTTTCTAGTTGCACCTACCTTCGACAATGAATTATCATCAATACTTGCAATTTAGCAAGCATGACAACAGATGGAAAATAGATTATCCATTTTTTACTCTTGTTTACACAGATGACCTCACTACTCTAACAAATCTTAAACTACATGCACATTATAGCAACGTCTTAAATGTAAAGGGTAATTTTTCGTAACATTTGAGTCTAACTTATTCCATTTTCTCCTATACAGTCTTCACATCTTCCCACCCTTAAAAGACAATGCTAGTAAAGTTTAAGTGTCCATTGTGATGAGGTTATGCAACATGAGATTAAACTGTCTTTAGTGTTCTCTTTATACAAGCTGATGTCATAAAACTTGCATTTTGCTGTCTTAAGAAAAATTGGATCTTGCCAGTCAAGTCACGGCAATTAAAGCTAAGAAATCAACTTTTTTTTAGGAAATAAATAGAGAAAAGCAGTACACAGCAGCTAACTGTCGAAGTCTGGAAAAGGGTATAGCAACATACTCAAGAATCGCGCATGTGATGACTACTATCCTAGACCGAAGTTGTTTATATAAATATGACCTGGGGTGAGATCCAAGGATTTTCATCAACTTTCGCACTACTGTTAGTCTGTTATTTAAACTCTTTAAAGACCATGAAGGTGGGCACTGACCATTCAACTGTTAGTCTGTTTCCAAGCTTTCCACTTTTTAAGACTTAGCCTCATCAATGTGAAAAAAAGCACTGAGCCAACTGTTGTTATCGCAAATTAGCAAATCATAAACTACATTCCCAGAACAATGCCAGCAGAGTTATCTTCTTTTAAGAGCAGATTTACCTTGTCTCAAAGCTAAGCACCAAATAGTCAATCATACAAGCTTCAAAATAAGAAATACAATGGAAGGTCTGTATGGATCATGTAAGCTAAAACAAGTGCGTACCTGAATATATAGCCATTTTGTTCATGCCAATTATACCATTCAGACGTCACTACCACAGTTGGAAACCTCTTTCACTCGGCCAAAAAGCCAGATATATATCAATCAATCGTTTCTAAATTTAACAGCATGGGCCTGAAATATGTGTTGCAACTTAATGGCGGCACTTTCCATTGGATTTGTAAAATGTTTCTTTGAATAGCCAAGGACAAGTGCTTTGTAAGTAACATCATTTGGAGACACATTATTCTCTATCATCATATTTATTATTTGGCATGCTCCTTCAGTGTCTCCTAGTCTGCAAAATCCATGGATTACAGTATTATACATAATTAAATCAGGAACTATGCCGCTACCAACCATCTTACTAAACAAAGCACTAGCTTCGTCCATGAGACTTGCCCTACAACACCCAGTAAGGAGAGCAGTGCATGTGATCACATCAGGTATAATACTGTTCTCCTTCATGTAAGCCCACAATGAAAAGGAATCTTCAAACAGTCCTTTTCCTCCATAACCACCAATTAGACTAGTATATGTTACTTTATCTGGGGAGAAGCCCCTGGTCACAAGCTCACTCATAAGATTATTTGCCTGTAACAAATATCCTCCCATGATTAAGCCATGTATGAGCGTGTTGTGAGTTACAACGTCAGGCGAAACCCCAACAGACTTCATCATGTCAGAAAGCTCAAAAGCATCCATCAGATGACCGTGATTAGTGTATCCGTCTATTAAGGTGTTATAAACAACAATATCTGGCACAAGACCCTTTTGAGCCATCTTCTTTTGTAAGATCGCAGCACTTTCCATGTCTCCTTCCTTGCAGTAACTCGAAAGTAGTACAGTGTATGTAACCAAAGATGGCTCAATCCCAGCCTTCAACATTCTGCCAAAGTATTGAAGAGCTTTTCTTCTGTTATTTGTCTTAAAGTATCCATTAATTATGATAGTATAACTGTAACAATCCGGAATAAATCCCATCTCTAGCAGTTCCTGGAAAACTAAGGAAACCTGCTCCATGTTGTTTTCTTTACATAAATTTGAAATGAAGCTGTTGTACAGAACAACATCTGGTTCAACATTGAATAGTTGAAGGATGCACAATGCATCTTGTACACGTGCCACCTTACAAAAAGCATTGAAGATTGGAGTCAACAAAACTACATTTGGAGTTATCCCCCTATCAATCATTTTGAAGACCAAACAAGTAGCTTCTTTTACATAAGACGACTTACAAAGATAATGAATGAAAGTTGTGTAAGCTACAACGTCTTGTTGAATTCCAAAGTCATCCATGCTCATCAAGACCTTTCTTCCAAAATCAAGATTGCCTTCTCGGCAATAATGACGAATGAACAAGCTAAAGGACTCCACATTGACCCGTAAGTGGCCCTGCATTTCTTCTAAGAAATCCCAAGCCATTTCTACATAGCCAAACTCCAACAGGGACTTTATGAGTAAGTTACAGTTCCTTTGTGAAGGAAACCTACCAACTTCCTTCATCAAACAAATTGCTTCGATAGCTTTATCTATCATGTTTTCTGAAATATAACACCTCAAAACCATACTATACACAGTTTCCAAAACATGTCCTCTACATGTATCTCGGAGGACATTTAACAGCTCATCCGGCTTTATATGTCGCAGATAACCACATATAAGGTATGCAAGTAGATCAACTGCTTTATGATTCATGTTTCCGAGAATCATGATATGTACCAATGAACAAACAGTTCGAACTGTATGCTGCACTCCGAAACTACACTCCAACCAGCTGAACAAGAGCAAAGGAAGTGACCCACTTCCACCTTCAAAGAATAGAACATTCATAGCCTTGATGATATAATCTTCATCAAAATTTCTATCATCTTGACTAAAATGTGCAAAACTCAATCCCTTCTCTTCCAATATCATCTCCAATACTTCCATCTCCGCATCACCTGACTCCTCTTGGGAATCAGGTAAATTAACCTCACTAGCGAACTGGTTTCCAGCAGTGTAAGATTCTCTACTTCTTTTATTAGACACACATTTTGAAGTAATAGGAACATGATGAGAATGTTCACGGAGCAAAGCACTGTTGTCCTCAGAACAACTCAAATCCAACAAAGCTGAAGTGATAGAAGATAAGAATCTAGTTGTTTTTCTCCTAAGCGCCAAGTTCAAGTTCAAGTTCAAATGTAAGGTTAATCCATTTCTGATAAAAAATGGGACCTTCATGAACTAGCCAGAACCAACAACATCCAATCTGCATAAACATAAAGATACAAAAAGAGAGAGGGTATCAAAACACCCACAAGAGCCACAATTATGCAAGACACTGAACAGGCTAAGACCCTAAACACTAGTCAATAGAACAAAACAACTACATCAATAATTTGAATGAAGTATAATGCAACTTCATTAACACAACGGTACTCTCTTTGCAAATAGAATCAAACCCAGAAATTTCTCCAAGTTCTTGAACTATATTTATCAACTTAGGGCTAAATAACATAAACCCAATTGATATATGCACTATTTAAAGAGGAAGAAGTAGAAAAACAGGAGAGTAAAAGGTTACAAAAATTGGAAAACCCACATGAATCAATATACAGACACACGCGGGCGGAGAGTAAGAGGTTAAAAATAAAGAAGGTGAAGGAAACATAGTATGGAGAAGAATAGAGGAAACCTGGGTGGGTGTTTGTTAGACGGAATATTCGGTCAAACAGTGTTGAGTATGGCAATGGAGAATAGAGGTAATGAAATCATGAATGACAGAGGAGTGGAAGAGGGAGTGGTTGTGCTGGTACTATGAGCGGCGTGCGTCTCATTTTCTGCTCCTCAACTATGACTTGGTCGTAATTAGGAGGGGTTCCATTTGTTCTGACGTGAGAATGTAAGGTACTCCAACTCCATATGTTCGATCCAAATTACGGATGGACTAGTCCGTCCAATTGCACGATTGGTTTCAGTAGAGTGAGACCATGTTATTTTCAATTTTATTTTAGTTCGTTTTATATCAGTTCAGTTTCTATCAGCTTGGTTCAGCTTCTATTAGCTCAACTTCAATATTTTCAGCTTAATTTCAATATTTTCAACTCCTAAAATAATACTGTCTCACATTCATTCAATTCTTTACCTAACATATTTCACAATTTTTAAGAAAAAAATGGTAAAAGTAAGGGGGCGTTTGGTTGGTGAGGGGGAAAGGGAATGGAATCAACAAAGTGTATGGAAAGGAAAGGAATAAGTTACCCTTTGATGTTACTTGTTGTTTGTTTATAAAAGGTAAGGTAATCAGAAACAACTACAGGTCGGATATGGATACGAGTTGAGTTAAAATTTGGTCGAGTTATATGGGTCATGATTCGGGTTGTGGTTAAAAAATAATTTCCGACGCCTTTCTTTTTACCAATTAAAAGTTGGAATTTTTTTTCCTATTGAGTATGCTGCTATTATATTAATTACACCGTATTTAAAATTTACAAATTGAAAAAAAAAATTATAATATTTTATAATTATTTTATTGCTAAATGATAACAAAAGTAATATAAATTTTATTTTTTTAATTATTTTCATAATTTATCATGTTATTGTTAATAACTTTTTAATCATTATTTTAAATAGAATAAAGTAACGGGTCAAGTCTCAAATGAGTCATCTCAAGATCGGGTCAAATGAGCAATGGGTCAAAAAATATGGGTCTTGACCCTAAAATAAATGGGTCAAGTGGGTCGAGTCAAAATTTAACGGGTTTGGTGGTGATGATGGTGAGGGTAGGTAATGGGTAATTAAAATCCAAACCTTAGGGGGTGAGGATAATGGAGATAGAAGGGTTAGGGGTAATGGGGAGGAAATGAAAGAGGGAAAGGGAATGGAAAAAATGATAAAAAGAGAATGGTAAAGATTGTTTCTCTTTCCCTTTCCTGTAGATCCCAAACCAAACGCCCCATAAGTGTATTATTGGCAGGCCCGGCCCTGGACTTAATCCAGAGGGGCGCAGGCCTAGGGCCAAGGGGGGAAGGAGGCCCAAATCCAGAAAAAAAAATATTTAGAAAGCAGTTGTCACGTGAAGATGGGAAGGTAACAGAGGGATATAAATTAAAAGTCAAGAAATTTCAGAATTTTACCCCAAAATAACCCATCAAAATTTTTACAATCAAAAAATTGTTTGATTTGTTTCTATTCATTTGTAAAAAAATTTAATCCTATCTCTTGAATTACTATGTCTTTCCTTCATTTTTTTCTATCTTTATCTTTCATTCCTCAATCTATTTTGCTCTCTAATTTTTCAATTTTCGAAAATCTGACTTGGCCCTACCCCGTCGACCGCCGACGCCGCCTCAGCCCCACCACCGGTCGCCGACCGTCGTCTCAACCACCATCTTTCTGTCAGACGACCTACATCAGGGTATTCTAAATCCTTTTTTTATCTTTATTTATTTGCTTGATTAATGATCATTGGGCAAAGATTTATGCTTTTATTTGATTTTAGTCTTTTAGAGTCTTATGATTATATTATTGTGTTATTGCTTCTTAATTTCTGATTTTGAGTTGTTGTCTTGTTAAGAGATGAGTGGTTAATCTTTATTTATTTAAGATTTTATAATTTTATAATTGAGTGTTGAACAATTGAGTTTGTAAGTTAGGAATTCATCGATTGTTATTTTTCGTTTGTTACAATGTTGCCTAAAAAACACTTATCAGGGAGTGAGAAAAGAAAAAAAAACTTGCGGAGACTTAACAAAATCACAACAAGGTGCTACCGATAGATTTGTTGTTAGAAATATTGTCAATGAAAATTTAGTTAACTTAATTACTTAAATGAAAATTTGCAAGATAATAACAATGAAAGTAATTGATTAGAAATGTTATGTTATCATTAAAGATTTTGCGTCTCAAAATTTTCGCAGATTCAAGTTTTATGATTTAATAACCGCGTGTATTGACTATTGACAATGTCACAATTTTTCTTTTGTAACTTTGATTTACTAAGGGGCTCATATGGATATTTTGCCTAGAGCCCTTATATGTTTAGGACCGGCCCTGATTATTGGTAAATCAAATAGTTTTAGGGGTCCACCAAACTTAAAGTAGGGAAAAAGTAGTGGCATTTTGTGTAAATATAGGAAGGATATAAGGATTATAAAGTAAAGTCTTTTGCCAAAAAGTCAATGTAAAGAATTGATTGGATTGTCTATTTATAGTAAGTGTAAAAATTGTTTGGATGCGAGGAGTACCTCAGCAGCAGTAGTAGTAATAATAATAATAATAATAATAATAATAATAATAATAATAATAATAATAATAATAATAATAATAATATTTCTTGTAATTTGTTTGGAATTAGGATCTCGTCCGAACCAACTAGTTACACTTTTAAGAATCTCACTCACACTTTTAAAGTTTAACTAGTTAAACTTTTAGTGACCCCAATTACACTTTTAAGGACCCCAATTACACTTTTGGGAAAAAAAACAAAAAATAAGGAGATGAGGGGAGCGCTAAAAAGTGTAATTTTTAAATACTCAAAAATTAGTCAAAAATTAAGGGAATAAGGGGATCTCAATTACTCTTCAATTTGTTTTAACCTTAAAAGTGTAATTGGGATCCATAAAATTATAGTTGGAGTTTTTAAGGATTAGTTCGGACGGTTCATACCGACTAAGGTTCGGATGAGATCTCATCCATATATATATATATATAGAGAGAGAGAGAGAGTCGAGATCGGGTGAGAACTCATACTATGGTGATAACTGTGAGAACCCTTTATTTCAGCCTTTATTTTTTTACGTGAAATCTAAATTGAAGTTGGCAGGGTCTCTCTCTTCTTTCCCTCTATTCCTTCGCCTCCTTCCTTCATCAATTCACCAAAAATTGAAGAACAATTTCAACAAAATTCACCAAAAATCAAGAAAATGCAGATTAAGCTTCATTCATAAATTCAAATCAATTAAACGAGGTTTGTTATCTAATCTGAATAAATTAGGGTTAGGACAATCAAGCTGCTGACAGGACTGGTAATGCCGATCTCCTCAATCGTCACTTTATTGGTTGGCAATGTTGGATTGATCTTCACCAAGGGAGATTTGAAGGAAGTCCGAGAGGAGATTGCCAAATACAAGGTCTGATTTTGCCTAATTTCTAGTCTTCAATCGACATTTTTGTTGCCTAATTTCTTTCAATTTTGCCCAAATTTAAGACATAAAGCACACGGACTATAAACCCTAGAATTAAATACTATGTAATTGAATTTTTAATTATGTTATTGACACAGGTGTTGTGTCATGTTGTGATGTATTCCTGCCTAATTTCTATCGATTTTCCCCAAATTTAAGAAATAAAGCACACGAATGGGTACGCTAAAATTGAAAAAGGGTACGCTGAAATAGAAAAATGTACGCTAAAATTGAAAAATGGTACGCTGAAATAGAAAATGAAAAATGGTACGCTAAAATAGAAAAAGGTACGCTAAAATTGAAAAAGGGTACGCTAAAATTGAAAAAGGGTACGCTGAAATAGAAAATGAAAAAGGGTACGCTAAAATAGAAAAATGTACGCTAAAATTGAAAAGGGTACGCTAAAATAGAAAAAGATAATTCTTCACAATTCGTCACATTAAATTAATTTTTCTGCTTATTATCGCAGCACTATAATGGATTCAGAAATTGCTGCAATTGATACAAGTGTTCCTCAAGTTAATTCAGTAGTATCCTATGCTTCTTCAAATGTGGTTGTGACGGAACAATTCACAGAAGAAAATACTATTATATCAGACACAAGCATTGAACCGAGAGGTTTAACCATTATTAACAATGATATTAGGTATATTTTGTATGTTAATTTAATATTTTGATTACATTCAATCTTCAATAAATTATGTATACTAAAAATATATGTTTTGCATACACAGATGATGATGATGTAGCAGATGATGATGTAGTGGGAGAAGGTTCTTCAACAAACATCGATAGGATCTTTGAGTGTCTCGATCATCTTAAGCCAACTATTGGTAAGGTTTTCGCGAATTTTCAAGCCGCAATTGGTTTTTACAAACAATATGCGAAAGCAAGTGGGTTTGTGTCGCGATTAGGTGAAGATAAAAGGATCAAAGGTGTTATTACACATAAAAGATGTGTGTGTAATAAGTAGAGAGAATCTAATGCGACAGGGACAAAACAAAAGAGGTAACAGACTAGGACAGACTGTAAAACAATGATTAGTTTTAAACGTCGTCCTAAGGGTGAATATGAAATTCATCGCTTTTTTGAGGGTCATAATCACATGCCTCTCACACCTGTGACAATGGAACATATGAAGCAATCAAGAGAGTTGAGTATTGCCCATAAAAAAATGATAATTGACAATTCGAAGGTTAATGAAGGGTCGACTAAAACCTTTAGAATGTTTAAGGAATATGTGAAAGGCTATAATAATATTGGTGCTTCATTAAAAGATTTTAAAATTTTTGGAAGAGATGTGAAAGAATTTTTGTCACAAGCTGATGCTCAAATGCTTATTGAGCACTTTATGAGAAAAAAGTCAATGTGTCCTTCATTTTACTTTGATTTTGATATAGATGATGATTTTGATATAGATGATATTGGTAGATTATCTCGATTTTTTTGGGCAGACCCCATTAGTATTAAGAATTATTTGCTATTCGGGGATATGCTTTCATTTGACACTACATTCAAGAAAAATACCTATAAGATGATTTTTGCGCCTTTTACGGGGGTAGACCATCATAAGAGGTGTGTGACTTTCGGGGCGGGGCTCTTAGTTGATGAAAGTGTGGAATCATTTTCTTGGTTGTTTGAGCGATTTTTAGATGTTATGGGTGGTCGTTATCCAGCTTGTATCATAACTGATCAAGATTTGGGAATAAAAGGAGGAATAAAAAAAGTGTTTGGTAAGAAGACAAAACGTAGGTATTGCATGTGGCATATATTGAAAAAACTGTCTGATAAGGTACCATCTGCAATACTGAAAGATACTAATTTCTTGAAGGATTTAAGCGCTATTGTTTGGGGTGAGGATGTTGAACCGGCTGAGTTTGAGGAAAAATGGTCCAAAATCATGGAATCTTATGGATTGTTAGATAATGAATGGTTGAAAGATAAGTTCGACATTAGGAAAAAATGGGCACCGGCTTACTTTCGTGACTTGTTTTTAGGGGGTTTAATGAGAACCACATCAAGGTTTGAGTCAGAGAACAATTTCTTTAGTAAGTTCACTAATCCTGACTTGACACTCGTTGAATTTTGGATGAGATATGAGACTGCCATGGATGCTCAGAGATGGACACAAGCAAGATTGATTGCCACATCAAAGTACTCATTCCCTAAGTTATCGACTCCTCTAGCCTTAGAGAAACATGCATCGGAAACGTATACCCAAAAGATATTTTATGAGTTTCAAGAAGAGTTAAAGGAGGCTTGTTACACATGTGATGTTGAGGGCATAAGAGATGATCCAAATTCTGGAATTGAATGCATTTCTATCGTAGATCATTTGAGGAATCATAAAGTGTATGTGGTTACTTTTTGTCCGATGAAGAAAAATTGGAATGCACGTGCAAGAAGTTTGAAAGACATGAAATTCTTTGTAGGCACGCTCTCTTGGTTCTTAAAGGTCGACGATATGAAAAAATTCCTAGTCAATATGTAGCTGCTAGGTAGACAAAACTAGCTACTTGCCATCCAATTTTTGACAATAATGACCAGTTGCTTAAGGATTGTAAAACTGTGGATGTGCAGAAAAATAAATTTGGGGAATTATGGTCTGAATTGTTTACTTGTGTCTCACTTATTGAACATAATGAACCATACACTGATGAGTTGTTGGACATGCTTCGTGGGTTCAAAGAAAAGATACTTGAAGCGGATATCAATGTAGATGGGAAGAAAAAGGACAAGAACGCGGAAATTGGAATGCTTTTAGGAACAACCATCCCTGATGAAAGTGTAGTTTTGCCTCCAAAACAATGTAAGAACAAAGGCTCGGGGAAAAGATTGATATCACAAAGGGATAAAGCTGTGAAGGAGAGCAATAAACCGAAAAGAAGATGCAAGGCTTGTGGGGAAATGGCGAATCATGACAGCAGGAATTGTGACAAAAAGTAGCTGATACCAAATTTGGTGTACGTATTTTATGATTTAATACATACCCTTTCTTTTATTTCAATGTACCTTTATTATTTCAATGTACCCTTGAGAAACTGTTTAGCTGTTCCTCATCCATAGGTTATTTGCAAGGTCTAAATTACCTCATCTCCTCCACTAGGTATCAATCTTACCCACGTCCTACATTTTTATTATAATTTGTCTTTTACTTTGAAATTCCCAATTTTATTAATTTATTCATTTATTCATTTATTTTTGTGGTTCTCATCTATGGTAATGGTGATATGATAAGGAAGACATTCAACATCAAGAATGACTTCACCCCTGAGGAGGAATGAGCCACCCACCCTTTCGCTGCAATGTTCATAATTGGATGATTCGAGTCTGTTGATATCAAGAGTGGCTGTTTGGCCACGGCACAATTACTATTTCAAGTCTTTTGTCTTTCGTACTAGTAGATTATGGTAACCTTTGCTTGGTCACTTTTGTGACTGATATATACTCATGGTATCTATTTGTGGCACAATTTGGTTAGTTATGGAAGTTATTGTGGAGATTTTTCTTTCTTCATTCTAGTTTGATCAAGTCTGGGGGTTTGACATAGATGAATTATATAGAGTACGCTAAAATAGAAACTGAAAAAGGGTACGCTAAAATAGAAAAAGGGTACGCTAAAATAGAAAAAGGGTGCGCTGAAATAGAGATTGAAAAAGGGTACGCTGAAATAGAAACTGAAAAAGAGTACGCTAAAAGTGAAAAAGGGAAAAAAAAAAAAAGGGTATGCTAAAATAGAAATTGAAAAAGGGTACGATACGCTGAAATAGAAACTGAAAAAGGGTACGCTAAAATAGAAAACGGGTATGCTACAATTGAAAAAGAGTGCGCTAAAATAGAAATTGAAAAAGGGTACGCTAAAATAGAAAAAGAGTATGCTAAAACTAAAAAAGGGTACTAAAAAAGAAAATGAAAAAGGGTACGATACGTTAAAATTGAAATTGAAAAAGGGTATGATAAAAAAATAGAAAAAGGGTACGCTACAATTAAAAAAGAGTACGCTACAATTGAAAAATCAATTAAAAAAGGGTACGTTAAAAAAGAAACTGAAAAAGAGTACGATAAAATAGAGAAAGGGTACGATAAAATAGAAAAAGGGTACGATAAAATAGAAAAAGGGTACGATAAAATAGAAAAAGGGTACGATAAAATAGAGAAAGGGTGCACTACAATAGAAAAAAGGTACGATAAAATAGAAACTGAAAAATGGTACGATACGCTAAAATTGAAATTGAAAAAGGGTACGATAAAATTAAGAAAAGGTATTCCTAAAATTTAAAAAGGATACAGTAATATTGTCAAAGGTACACTAAAATTGGACCAAATTTGGAGCCAAAAATAATTAACAAAGGGTTTCCAATGCCAAAATCTAATTCTAATCTTAAAGAAAAAATCAACCCGGGACAATTTCCTTAAGAGTTGCAATCTTGTTCTTATCCCATCTTAAGAGTTCAACGATCTTCTTCTTTCTATACGATTCCAAACTCTCACTCTGAAAAGAAAACAAAAATATTAAGGGTTTTTCTATGGGGTAATCCTCAACTATTGGCTTTTCCAAGTGGTACCCCTGCCTTTTTCAAATTACATGTTGTACCCCTAAACTCTGTAAATTACTCTATATAGTAACCAAAGTTATGATTTTCCAACGAAAATTTCTCAATTGATGATGTAAATAGTGATTATTCCCTAATTGACTTTCATCAACCATGATATATCTCTTCAATTTGCATCCTTTACTCGAAAAACTTCATTCCACCACACTACGACATACCGGTGATGAAGGAATTGAGGTTAAAGGATTTAAAAGAGTGAGGTAGAGAGGTCGACGTCGACCGACAACAGAGGTGCGTTGTGGTGAGCATTTAGTGGCTTGGTGAATGGTAAAGAAAGAGATCGTGGTTTGAAGCATTAAATTGGATTGATTAAAATGTTAATGATTCATTTACAAAAAAAATTGTAATATACTTATCATTTTGGTCATGATATGGACTGATAAGTAAAGTTTAGGGGTACACCTTGTAATTCGAAAAAGGCGGGGGTACCACTTGGAAAAGCCAATAGTTGAGGGGTACTCCATAGAAAAACCCAAATATTAACTACCCGACTAAATGCATATATAATGTACTCTGAAAATGAATTTATAGTTCAATAATTGACTAATAGCTAAAAAGACATTAAAAACTACAGCTGAAAGGCATACAGTAAATGTGTGACAACATGATCTTTGACAAAATAAGATCTTACTTTACGAACCCATTTCCAATAACTCTGAATTAATATCTCGTCGATCTGATTTGTGAAGCTCCAACAGCTGGATTTGGGACAATTTTAAATACTCTCTGACATAAGACTATAAGAGTACACGAGGGTATTGAACAACCCTTTCAGGTTGACTAATACTCTCGGATTCAAATAGGGGATGTGGGACAGGAAGACAATCAAGAAAATAATGTCAGGAACTTGTATTACAAATTATTACTTGTATTAGTACCTTAAGATATTGCTCGCTCGTCCACTGAGAACTATTGTAAATTGACTCCAACCACTTCAAAACATAAGCTCCACAATCAAACCTATAAATTTTGTATAAGTATTTGTATCCATTGAAAAAAAATCACATAAAAAAGGAAAATTTACCCGTTTTGTTGTTGAGGTACACAAAGGGTTGAAAACTCGAACTTCTTTATCTCAGCCAACTTTGAAAAGTCTGGTTCTTTAACGACAATCACATCAATTGCACCAAAAACCTTAAACCCAGAAAATAAAAAATGATGATTAGAAAATACACCAAAATAACAACTTACTCTCTCCATCTTTCTCAATAGTTACCTAAAAAGACGATAAATAACTATCGAATGACTCCTGATCCAGCTCCGAGGCTACATGGTTGCATGGCTACATAACTTGGAAGTTGTAAAAATACTGATGAAAGATGAAGGCTTTTTGTAAAAATAAAAGCTCACTTCAAAAGCATAAAATCACACCCCTTTTTAACAACGAATATGAAAACTTTTCCGTTCAAAGTTCCCAACTTTGGTTTCCTGAGTTACTCTATTGCCAGGCCAACATTCCAATATATGTCCATCCCCAATAACTCTGAATCCATCTCCAAGGCCACTTCTCAAAATCCATTCTTTCTTTCCCAATTCCTCAAACAAAAATTCACTAGTCAATTCGAATTATCAACATAAAACTAACAGATTAAAACAACATAAAGTCAAATCATTGACTAAGCAAAGTAAAACAATTTGAAATCAAATTAATCTAGTTTAGCAAGCAGTAATCGACTAGTCAAGTAATTGCATGATGATGATGATAACGATTGAACTAACCGATTGAACGAAATGAACTAAATTAAGAAGATTGAGTGAGGAATACCTGGATATTGCGAAGAAGATCGGGGAAAAGGTACGCTAAGCAGGAAGGATTTTGCGAAGAGTGAGAGTTGGATAATGTTAGGGTTCAGGTTAATCGGGGGAAATTGGGGGAAATCGTTCATTTAGTTCAGTTGGGGGAAAATCGAGGGTCGTATTGCGTGGTTAATCGGGGGAAAGTTAATCTCAGTCATCCATTCACATAATAATATATGTATTCCAATTTAATGGCTGAGAAGAGTTCTCACAGTTCTCATTGAAGGAGTGGTTCTCACATGAACCTAAATCTATATATATTGATTATAACTACTATTACAAATATATTCATAACCTTGCCTTTTATTTGAAACTACATTCATCACGCCGCAAAACCCACCTCATAACCTACGACCATTTTCATTGTAACACCCCGTATTTTTCAAATAACGTTAAAATTTAAACATTTATTTAAACCAAATTTAAAGCTTGAAAAATTATTTCCATGAATAAAATATTTTATTTTCGTTAAATTAAAAATTATTCCGTATTGAAAACATGAGAATTTATTTATCGAATTATTAAAAAATTTATCTTTCGTTAAATAAAGTTCAAAACTTGAAAATATTTTTAATAATGGACCTTCGTTTTGACATTTTCTCGTCTCGTAAAAATTTAGAAATAATTTATCGAATTCTTAAAATAATGATTACTTATAACTATTGTCCGATAATACCATTTATCGTCTGTTTTACTTATCGTCTCACAAATTCATTCCTTTTTAAAAGATAAATTTTACGGTTTCCATTTTTTAATTCCGTAAGCTTATATTTCAACTTTTTAAGAATGAAAGAAAGACGTTTGGACAAGAATCGGACTGTAACTCGGTAAACTTGGACGTCCTAATAATCTTCCGCGTCCTACACTACTTTGCACTACACCTATACCTACACTACACATATACCTGCCCTACTTTTACTACACTATTACACCTATACTAATCTACTAACCTACACTAAACCTACTACTAATACTACACTACTATATATATACTACTCGTACTTAGAGCTGGCAAGCCTGACCCGACCCGAAATCCGAGTAAAATTGACCCGATCTGACCCGAAAATGTAGTGACATGACCCAACCCGACCCGATGATGATCCGTAACCCGATACGACCCGCTTCAGGTCGACCCGAACCCGGACCCGACCCGACCCGAGACGACCCGTAACCCGAAACGACTCGATAAATTATCTGACCCGACCTTACCCGACTCGACCCGAAAGCTGACCCGACCCAAAAACTGACCTGATGTGATCCAATGAAGATAAAAAAATAATGTTAACTTTAAATATTACGGAGTACGTATTTGGTTTTTTTTTCTCTAGATATTCTTAACCAGACATCGTTAAAAAAACAAAAAAAATATTAAATAAAAATTGCTTTAAAATATATTAATCACACCTAAATCAACTCGCTAATTATTGATCAACAAGACCTGACCCGACCTAACCCTTCCAATTTTCACTCCAAGACATATTTTATAAAATTCAATCATATTTGCAGTTTTAATCTTCAATCACAACTAATTATTGTTACATATGGTTCATATAAAATTACTCTGTGTCTACCAAAGTCCAAAACTATTGAAAAACACAATGAAAATTGGAAATAATTTGTATTAGATGATACATTCATATACTCCGTAGACTATAAACAACCAAATTCTTGTAATAAATGATAAAAAAACAAAATAAAAATAAACCGTATAATGAATTGATGGTTTAAACTAGACCAGGCCTAACAAAACCTAGTTCGACCCGAACATGACCCGACTCGATGATGACCCGAACCCGATAGTGACCCGACCCGAGAATGACCCGAACCTGACCCAAACCCGGATGACCCGACAGCTTAACCCGAATGACCCGACCCGGAAGTGACCCGAAATCGACCCGACCCGAACCCGACACAAAAGTTGACCCGACTAACCCGACCCGTAAGCGACCCGAAGCTGACCCGAACCCGATCCGACGACAGTCATGACCCAATAATGACCCGACCCGACGGTGACCCGACCCGAACCCGACCCGCCCGCCCGATTGTCACCTCAACTCGTACTACTACTACATACTACATACTACGGAGTACTATATACTCCCTCCGGTTCTTCGAAATTGCAACATATTCCGTTTAAGGTAAGTTCATTAGAATTGCCACATTTCCTTTTTAGACATCTTTTTGGTATTATTTAATTATTATTATTTCACAACCCAAAAGTTAATAAAGTCATTACATATGCTAAACCAATTAGGAATCTAATTAAACCTTACATTACCTTAATTTAATTCTTCCCTATTTTATTTACGCTACTCTTTCCCCCTTGTCTCCCATCTTCATCAACCCTAAAAAATTGAACTGCCTCCTTCTTCTATCTTCATCCCTACCAACTCTCTTCAACTCCTAAATCGTCAGATCTGCAACTGTTTATACTTTTTCCTTCTTATTTTTATCATTATTATTATCCATGGATTCAGAGGACTATAGTGAATGGTCATTTGTTCCTGAAACCGAATTCCCGATGACTATTGCTGATTCCGACGACGATGTTGTGTTGCCTCCCTTCGTCGCCGATGTTCCCCCCTTGAAAATTGTGGAGGATAGTGAAGAGTGTCTCGAATCTGGGTGTTTTAATGATTCAGTGAAGGTCGATAATGAAAAAAGGTGGAAGAAGATGGATCGCCTTCAAAGGATGGCGAGACAAATAGTGAAAACTAGGAGACGGGAGGGACGTCAGAAATTAAAAAATGACAGGTAAAGTTAATTTTTTTTGTTAAGATCTGGGGAGGGATGGATCAATTAAAGAACATTTACCACAAAAATACTCAAACCTAAAGTACTATGTATTCACCAATTAACATGGTTGATTCGTGTGTACTAAGCAGTTTAGATTCAATTTTACCACAAATTTGTGTTTTTTTTAATGTCGTCCAATGCCTTTAACTTGTCGATGCTTTTGTATGTTGCTACTGCCTTTGATGTTTTACAAAATGATCATTCATATCCATTTTAGCTTACTACATTGGTTTTCCGCATTGATGCATTCATATTCATTTTACAAAAGGTCATTCATATGGTTGAACAATGATCACATAAGTATTCAAGTGATCATTTTTCAAACACTTACAAAATGCTTAGTAATCGTACTTGACTAAATAAGCTTACAGTCTATGGAGTTCATTGAGTAGACGTAGAACAACCTCTTTGTTTGGCTGCACCTCAGTTGGCAGTTGTCCTAACCTGCTCAATTTCTTCTTGTTCATATGTGGGATTTTGTACCTATTATTCCCATTGTCTGCGAGGATTTCTCCCATGCAATACATTAATGACAACCAAACGTAATTCAAAGTTGTTTCATTTGTTTCCTCAAATGCCAATTTAACGGCATTTATCAAGTCAACCACATTATGCATTGAGTTCCCGTGTTGAATGGTCTGTATAACCCTAAAGAAACCAAGGTCATTGATATTTAGATCAGGTGAATTGGGTGGTTGACATTGTAAAACAATATCGAAGCCATCTGACTGGGCAGCCAACATGAAATCCGGATCATTAGGTTGAATATGTGTTTTTGCATTATCTTGTTGGATGATGATACGTTTGTTGCAGCCTTCTGGCCATTTTTCCTTAATGGCTGGGATAACTTGGTTGATAAGACATTGTTTTACCACTTCCTTTGTGATGCTTTCAATTGGTTTAGTAACAAGTACCCCCCTAGGCCTATTTTTACTTGCTCTCATTGCTGGAACCGTCTCTGTAAAGGGGAAAATCCCTATTTTTCCATCGAAAATGCATGTCCCATCTTCTGAAAACCTTGGTCTAGCAACAGCTGCCAGGAACATTATCTTTTCAATGTATCTCTTGCTCTTGCATGTTCTATGAGGGTCTTGTTCATCAAGCATAAGGTAATAAGTTTCAGACGTTCTTGTCATATAGAACCATTTCTCGTCTATATGAACATAATCATACATACTCTCAAATGTTGGCTTGTTTGGTATAGAGTCATTTGTGATTTTTGACAAAACAAAGTCTACTCTATTCTTCATATTTGCATCAGTAAGGAAAGGTTTGATTGCGTTACTGTGTTTCCTGATCTTTCCCTTAGACACAACTCTTTGTGCTGTGCTTTTTGAGCACCCCAAAACTACTGCCACATCTGATAGGTTCTTTCTATCAGTCAGATTTGTGTTTCGTAACTTTTCTAAATCCAAATTAAGTGTAGGTAGTTTACCTTTGAATTTGGGCTTTAAATTTGGTGCATATCCACCGATAATTGAAGGTTTCACTTCTTTCCATAACCTTTGAATTGTATATCTGCTAACCCCATATTCTAGTGCTAAATCTTTCAAACAACCATGCTTAAGCTTTCCTTCATGATAATGGAGATGCATTTTGAGTGAAATTACCTCTTTTTCTTGATGTGTTAACACTTTATTTGTTCTATTGGAGGGCTGACGAGAAGAAGACTCCAAACCAAAAGTGATGCTTCGATTCAGGAATATGTCGTCGAGTTCCATTTTGAAGATTAAATATTTTTAAGATGTAGGAGTAATTAATGCTAAAAGCATTTTGACTAGTATATGAAGCATTGTATTTAATGTAGAGGAATTTGTGTTTAAGGTTGTATTTATGACATATTTTGGAGTATTTATGTTAGAATATGTAGAAATTTTGGAGGGAAACAAAATTGTCAAAATTTTGTAAAAGTGAAAAGTTGGTGGGAAATCTTATGAAAAGTTGGAGAGAGATGAAAATGTTACTTTTCATTAATCAGGGGTTATACTACTTTTTACATTTCTAATTATTTTAAGAAAAATATTATTTAATTGGTGTACCCCACTTGTCTTAATATTGGTGCCCATATCAAATGTGGCGATTCCGAAGAACCGGAGGGAGTACTACATTACTACATACTAATATGTACTACATTACTACGTACTACACTACTTTTACTTGCTTCTACTTACTATACTACATACTCCGTACTACATACTATATTTACTCCCTCGTCCTTCTCTATAATTGGAGCATCGGGAATGAGGAGCAACCCAGTATTTGGCGGAATAACTTTTCAGGAACTGTATTATGGGCCAAATGAATTTCGACCAAAAATTTCTTTAAAAGAGGAAGGAGACGACAATCCTAACGTAGACGATATTATCGACCTTGTCGACCTTTAATTCTTAATAACGTCAATAAATACTCCGTAATAGCAATAATTAAGGTAACCAAACTTTTCTTCTAACAACATTTTATATATATAAGTATATTATGTTACTAACTTAATAAATTGCTTATTTAAATATTTAGGCTTATTTCTATGACTAAATTACTTATGTATATAAAAATGTTACGTGATATTTTATTTATGTTATACATTTATTTATGACTAAATTCAACGTAACTAAATTATCACCTGTTAAATTTACTTATCACCTTTACATTTCTGTTTATTCGAGAAACTGATAAAATAGTTAAAAGAACCTAAAGAGAGTAAAATTTAATTACGTTATCTTAAATTCATGTTATTTATACTTTATGTGTTATTTATATTCTTATACTTAAAAACTTCATTTTATATTATTTGTTCCTGTTGTTGATTTTTTACTTATTTATGGTTTGTTCAAGTTTAAATTTAGTTTTAGTATTTTTATTATTTATTTGTGGATTCAATTTTTACTCCTTTATATTTTTATAAAGGCATAAACTTATAATTACGTTTTCTATAATAAATGAATTTATTTTATTCTGAAACTTTTATACGACGTTCATAATTATTAAAATTAATTCCACGTCAAATTTTGTAAATCGACTAAGTATGATTTGAAAGAACAAAATTAAATCTAGACTAGAGATTAGGGAGAAAAAGAGAAATATACCGACAATGATGGGAAACGACAATAATAAAGAAGATTGCATAAAAAGAAATAAGATGAAGCTTGATGAAGATGACAAGGGATTTGTCACTAATCCTTTGATAACCTCCAAGAATCTTCAATAAAAACTTGAATCCTTATAAAACTTGAATATAAATCAACGTGAAGAAAATTGCAAGAGGAAGAAAGATTAAAACTTGATTATAATAAAGATGGAGTCTTGAACATTACTTGAAGGAAAAACTAATTAGATCTAGAATAAGTGAAAATTTTTTGATTGTCACCCTCCAAAAATCTCCCTAAACTAATTTAATAAAAACCTAATAATAATCTACTAATATAGGATAGAGTGTGCCTCCTCAAAATGAGGGGTTTACAATTTTACATGTATATATAGGAGAGAAGATAGAAATCAAAAGTGTAGTACTCTAAGCCCAATAAAGTAGTAGCCCAATACCCATAAACTGAATTTTACCCTATGATTCCCATTTGACGAAACTTCACCCCACGGGTTTTGCTTAACTCATCCACCGGGCAAAACTTTGCCCCGCGGTTATCCCAATTTCGCCCGACCATTTCGGTTTCGCCCGATACACTTCATAGGGTGATAAATCACCCTACGCATCAACCCCTTCACTCATTCCAATTAGATTACAAGTCTCGATCCAAGTTAAATGCACTCCGACTCTTGAACTTCGATTCTCGGAACCCGATTTGACTTGACGGAGCGGAGGAGTCGCACGCCGGAGTTGGTGGTGGTCGTCGACGATTGTCGCCGGAGCACGGTCTGGGTCGCCGCCGCTAGTGTTGCTCCGGCGGCTGTTGCACTATTGTTGTTGTTGGTGGTGCCGTCACGGCTGCTGTCGTTGGCTGTTCTGGGTCACCGGAATCGACGGAGCATTGCCGGAGCAACTGTTGTTTTGTCGTTGTTGTTTGCCGGAGTGGGGAGAAGGAGGTGGTGGCGCGTGGTGCCAGTTGACGGAGGTTCGCCGGAGCAGTCTGGCCGTTGTCGGTGCCGCCTCGCTTGTCGAGTTCTGGGCTGCTGCACTGTTGGGTTCGCCGGCGATGGAATCTGGGCAGAGGAGGCCAGTTCACGGAGTATCGAGACGGAGGTGATGGTTGAAGGTGATGGAGGGAGTTCTAGAATGAGGATGGAGTGTGGACGGAGAAGGAGGTCAGGCGAGTGAAGGTCGAAGGTGGTGGTGGTGAGCTGACTCGCCGGAGAGGAGGACGACGGAGATGAGCTAGTGTTGCATGGTTGGGGTTTGTTCGCCGGAGCTCAGGCGAAGGTGGTCGGCGGTGATTGTCGGGTTGATGGTTGCTGGTGGTGGTTCGACTGGTGGGTCAAGGGTGGAATGGTGTGAGTAGGAGGGAGATGAAGGTGGGTTCATTAAGGGAGATGGGTTAGTCAAGGTGAAATTGACCTTGACTTGGAAGTGGGTTGGTTTGAATTGGATTATGGAGTTGGGTTTTGGGCTAGGTGAAGGTTTGTGGAGATTGGGTCATTTGGGTTGAAGGCTTTGTGTGAGGTAAATGGGTGAGATGGGTTAGGTGAATCGGGTTTGACTCGGATCTTGACTTTGGCTCCTCTTGCTTCGACTCGCCTCTATATTCACGAACACGTACCTATAAAGCAAAAACAAACAAAAGCAGCACCAAATTCTACGAAAAAGACGATAAATACACAAAAAACCAAATTCAAACTAGAAAATATGAAATATAGTCAAAAATGATGAGTTATATTGACGTTAAAGCACACAAAATCGAGTCAAATACGAGACTAAATGAGGGGTAAAACGGTTCAAATTTGCGTGTTATCAATACTCCCACACTTAAACTTTACTCATCCTCGAGTAACTCATTGGTCTAATCTACGACCCATAAAATAAAATAACACGCAAAAACAAAAACACGAAACACAAGAACGAAAAACAAACATCACAAACAAATCACAAGTTTTCCAAATCAAAAGTCACGATTCTAAGATCCAACTAAAATATAGAATATGAATACTAAAATTACTAAATCGATTGTAAAAATAATTATTACATTTTTCTTGGCCTCGGTCCATGCTATGTCGGGATGTGTGGCGGAGATGGAGTGAGTATTCCTATGAAGTTATCGACTAATGCATACAAGTCTCGGCCACTTGCAAAAACAAGGGCTAGGGTCGTCCTAATGGTCCAAGTGACACAAGAACCGATCCAAAATGGAAGATATGAATATCAAAAATACTCGGGGGAGGAATCGTCTTTCTTTTTCTTTTTCTTCAGTTTCATTTTCTTTTCTTTTCATTCATTCTTTTCCTTTCTTTTTCTTTCTTTCTTTCTTTTACTCTTCTCCCCCTTATTCTTTTCTTTTGAGTTTTTGAAATTTTTTCTTTGTTTGCATATGTTTGATGTTTGAGTTCTTTCGAATGGGAAGGAAAGCAAAAGTCAATATCAATCAAAATCAAACTCTTATTTGTGAAGTATTTTTGTGGAATGATGGATCGTAAAAGGGTAAAAGTCACTTGGGTTATAGTCACCTAGACAAGCATACAATGTCGAAATCACAACACGGGAGGTGGAAGGTGAACACAAGTGAAGTACACACCCGAGCAACTTACAGTAGAAGGACAATCAATATATAATATTTAAAATCAACCAACAAGTAATAGAAAAATTCATACTCTTTAAAGAAGTTGAGAATTAGAAAAATGATTTTATCAAAGAAAACAAGTGAAACACGAAATCAAAAAATCTTTTTGGAATTTTTAAATTTTTAGGATTTTTCAAGTTTTAACAAAAGAAAACACAAAACAAGACAGGACACAACAACAACAAACAAAAACAACAAACAAAACACAAGGCTACAATCCCTAGCAACCACAAATAAACAACATAAATACTCCACCAAAGTATCCTCCAACAACAATATCAACCACAATCCTAAAGCAACGATGAATCGTCAATCCAAAACACACTCCCCCCACACTTGAACCGAACATTGTCCTCAATGTTCAAAATTAGGAAGGGAAAGGAAGGGTGGGTAAGAAATTACCTTTTAAAGCACAAGTTGTCCCCCACACTTGAATGATTTCGTGCTTCTTATCCTTTTTTCATTGTTTGTTGGAGGTTACCTACAAGGAAAAACACACAAACATGCACACACACAAAAAGCAAAAAATAAGCATAAAAGAACACAACAAAAGTTATTAGATTAATACAAACTACTTATAAACGAAACTAAGCCGATACGTGGCAATTAACGGGCCCGCTCCGTCCCTTCAACTCAAATCGAAATACCTATGAGGTACGGTACTCCCATGCAAGGCAAGTTGGGTCTTGCTCGAAATTGCGGACGCAACTAAACTCACACAAAACAAAAACGAACAAACACACAAACAAACAAACAAACAAACAAACAAACAAGAATAATTGCATCCAAACATGAAAACACCGAATCCCTCATCAAAACAGCAGAAAGGACACCAATTGTTTACTCGAGACAAGCACAAACATTCCAAAGTTAGTTGTTCAAGATGAAGTGGACTAAAGTCTAATAGGATGACATTAAATCACTACAAACATTGATAATTTATCTAGGTCCTCTTAATCAACTAAAAGTGTACAACGGAATGTTAAACGGGATGGAAATGAGTGGACCATGGAGTTAGTAGACACTGGAGATAAGTGTAGTCCCGAACTTTTTGCAAAAGCAAAGAGGATCGTCCCAAACCTAAAGTGCTCTTCAAGTAAGGTCACCTAGAGGCACGGGACCCGGTAACCAAGGCCTTATCACTCCATGGGTGGTCAAGGTGGTCAAATGCAAACCCCGATGTAAACTCCTAGTAGAAAAAATGGACTCAAGCTAAAACATCAATGAAATATTTGGTTTAATGTCATTCTAGTAGAGTAAAGTGCAAAATCAAAATGGGTTACTAACAAGGGAAAGTGAATACTTGTGAGCAAGTCTCACAATCGGGTTTTCGAAAACATTTACCTTAAACACAGTATAAAAAACACAAAAGAACACAACAAAAATAAAAACAAAAACAACTGCAAGTAAGGCCAAGCACTCCAATCTTCTTCAAATAGTCAACACAATCACAACCACCAATTCTAAAACGTTCACCAAGTGAACCTCCAAAGCAAATAAGCCCATACTCCCATGTGAATAAGGGAAGAGGAGAAAAACAAGGGTAAAAAGGGATTACCGAATGGTCTTCACTTTTTATACCTCATGTCCTCATGCTATGAAGTAGGTGGTATTCCTACAAGAAAGGAGAGAGCAAGGCAATACAAGAAAGACACTAACTACAATCCCGCAACAACTACTAATAACAACACAATTACATCATAATTATAAATACACCACCAATCCTCCAACAAGATACAAACAAATATCATAATCCACAATCCACAATAGAACAATCAAGCAGAAGCTTCTTTCACACTTGATTGCTTCCAAATTCTTCATCATCTTGTGGACATGACATAGGCCCACCCCGACGCGGCCACGCGCGGGTTTGGGGAGGCGAATGAATCTCATGTGAGATGGATCTCGAATTGAAATTTAAATCGAAGTAGGAGTTGCCACCGAACTTTGTGGGAGTTCGGGCCCGTTCGAACCCACTCTACGTCGTAGTGGACCGCGCACAAAGTACGGCCCATTCCGATTTCAGAGTTTATTGGGTTTGTCCCTTAGCATTGCGATACCGATACCGACATTATCGGTAATCGAGTATTGAATGACTCTCGTATGCCAATGGATTCGGACATCCGGAAACCATGGTTCTGAGTAAGGAGTGAGGGTACGTGTTGGGAAGTTCACAAAGAACACCCAACCCCGCCCGCACTTAGCGGCCTTTACTAAGATATCGTTTGTTTTTGGTGTACGCGCTTTAGTTCGACGGTTGAATGATATGCAAACAAAGCTTTTTTAGACTAAACATGTGAATTATGTTTGTTCTACGTCGTTTAATGCATGTTGAACTAAGTCGAAGTTGTTTTAGCATGTGAGATTCGTTTTAGTACAATAAAACAAAAAAGATACCCAAATAGAAACAAATGAGTTAGTAACGGTTTATAGGAAAGATTAGAATGACATAAATAATATGAAGCAAGGTTTTGAAAAGATTTGGACACGTGATAGACTTGACACGTGTTGACCGAAGTCGTTAAAAAAGCTTTATCGAAGCTTGAAATAATGTTGAAGGTTCATGGATTTGTTGTGACAAAGGCCATTCGATCGAGTCATGGATGAACTCGACTGAGTGGTCTTCGAGAAAAGCTTTCTGTTCGGATTTTGAGATCCCACTCGATCGAGTCATGATGAGACTCGATCGAGTGATCCTCAAAAAAGCTTTCTGGTTCGTTTTTTGGGTGTCACTCGACCGAGTGGCTATAACACTCGATCGAGTGCCCCCTGTTCGAGAGGTGACTCGATTGCTTTTAATTTTTGAAAACTGATAAATTTGTTAAGTCGTGTAAAAATATGGCATAATTTATACCCGACTTAAGATTTTCAAAACTCGTAAATATCTGATATTCGACTACGAAATCGATATCCGATATTTAGAGTGATTGCTAGAAAAAAGAGATGTTTTTAGAAATTATTTTGAATTGAAATAAATCCCTCCGCTTTGTATTGTCGTATTAGTCTTTTTAGGACTATGTGACAATTACTTCGGCATCAACGAGAAAACAAAAAAGGTTTTTGAAAACGGTTTTATTTGACTGATTCCTTTAGATCCGATATTCAACTATAGAGTTGATATCGAATTCTTAGGGACGACTTGTTATTGCTAATTATAGTAGTATAGTAGTATTAATAATACTAGAAATGAAACGACGACGATGACAAAGAAGACGGACGAGAAGAAGAAGAAAACGTGAGGAAGGAGAAAAAAAAGGAGAGAACGGGATTTGAAACACCCTCAACCTACATGCTAATTTCGACCTCGGTCACGGACTCGTAGTAACAGCGCTTGCGTAAGAGTAACGAGGATATAGGAGGAGTTAAGGTGTTGTGTTTTTGGTATGGTTTACCTAAGGTTTGCTAGAGTTTTGGGTTATAACTTGATGTCGGGAACTATGGATGAATTGAATGAGTGTAGATGTGTAACTGTATGTGAATAATTGGTGTAGAAGATGTATCAACTGTGTTGCGAGGGTGGGGTATTTATAGGATGAAATACCGACTTGGGATAAGAGACTCCTAGTGTTTGGATAGGAGAAGTGGTTTCTTGCTAAGGAAGAAAGCAACGGTTGGGAGGAAGTATGATTCCGCTTGTGGATAGGAGAAGTTGTTTGAAGAGGAAGAAAACTACCGGTTTTGGCTAAAAAAGAGATCACTCGATCGAGTGGTTCAAGGCACTCGATCGAGTGGCTGGTCAAAAATCAGATCTGTCTGTTTTTTGTGATCCCACTCGATCGAGTGAGCACCCCACTCGATCGAGTGGAGCTGGACGGGTGATACAACTCTTCAAAAGATAAAATTTTATCTCTTACGGAATTGTTTATTATTTTTTGTAGCTGATTTTTGTGAGGAATCCGACTTCTACTTGGATTCTCGAGGGTCGCGTGATAGATTTTTCTGTCTCGAAAAGGTCTTTGACCGGGGTTTGACCCGGGCGCTAAAAGACGGTTTTGCCCCTGGTCTCGGTTTTGACCCAAATTAGTCTCATTTGACTGAAAGCGACTCACTGGGCCTGAATTTGAGGTCGATTTTGTGAGATTTTTACTCCGCTAAAAGCTTGCGCCAATTACTATTGATTCCGAGTTTAAAATCAAGCGTATTAAGTCATGTTTACGTACGATCATCATCGGGTGTTCTTTGGAAACTGCTATAGACACCTGGCGGTCCAAATGTAGGTGTCTACAGAGCCTCCACTCTGACTGAGGCTTGAACAAGGCGAAAGTCAGAGTAGCTACTAGGCCAATCGAGGATTAAGACCTGGCAGACTTCCGGTCGGGTCGTTGATAGTCCATTAGGCTTGCGTAAAAGGGCTCGCCAGCCATAAGATAGAAATCATACCTGAGCGGGTGCTAAAAATTCCGTGGGGTCTTACCTAAAAAGCGTTGGGTGTGCCCGTTTGCGAACACATCCCATTTTGGAGCTGCGCGGGAGACTGCCTAAAAAGCTGTGGGTGTGCCCGTTTGCAGATACATTCCGTGTTTTCCGCTGGGGAGTTTTAAAGAGTTGTATAAGCTTGCTTCTGAAGTCTTGGGTGTACCTGTATGCTAACACATAGCAATTCGTATGTAACATTTAGGCGAAACACCGACTCACGCTGGGGAAGTGATTTTGAAAATTTCGAAATTTTTGAAAGAAAATGAATTTTTTGAAAATGTTAAGAATTTGGATTCGGCTAAAAAAATAGTAATACTCGGGATGACTCGATTCCTGTATCAGATTCTGAAGCGGATTCCTAATGTCCTTAGGTTAGGCCTGCATGCCTATGTGATTTAGGAGATATGGCAAGAATCCCTATTCCTGGGGCAATTAGGAAAACATTCCCTCTATTATAAATAGAGGGCTTTTGCTTTTAATTTTTATATTCAAACCCAAATCTTCTCTTCTTTACTTAAAATCCTTTAGACTTTTAAGAAAAAAATCTATGCTATGGGTATCGAACATCTGACCGCAATGCTTCAGACATGGTCTCAGTACTTCCGGGATGAAGACAAAGTTCAGCTGACTCAGATGGGAATTATGGCTTTATTTTCGCTTCAACGACTTAGGATAGATTCACACTTCCTGGATGCTTGCCTATCCTTTTGGGATACTACCCATCATGTTTTCGCATTTCCTCGAAGAGAGATATGTCCCCTTCCCGAAGAAATTGCAGCTATCGGCGGTTGGTGCCCTAATGCTCGTCCTGCAATTCCCCCGTTTTATCCTGATCCAAGGAGGAGATTAAGGGACTTTCTTGGTTTGTCACATGCTGAGACGGCCCGTATGGTGAAGGGAGATTCTGTTTCCTTATTTGACCTAGCCGATAAATTTATGAATTCTAGCGGCGTAAGAGTTACCCCCACCCATAGGCGTAGGGCTTTCGCTTTTTGCATGCTACACCGATATGTCTTTGAAGGATGCATGGAGGCTGATTCGTGCTTGGGTCAAATTAGGCTAATAGGCATAGTAGATCAGATGGAGACGGGTCACAGCCCGGCTTGGCTGACAACTGGGGAGATCATTATGGGCCTTGATGCTAGAAGACTTGACCCGGATCGGCAATTGACGGGAAGTACCCGTCTTTTGCAGGTATTATCTCGCTTTTTTTTTAATTCTGACGTACAGGGGCCACTCGATCGAGTGGACCTGTCACTCGATCGAGTGACCTCGATAAAAACCTCATGTTTGCTTCCAGCCGAGGCACTCGATCGAGTCAGACATGACACTCGATCGAGTGCCTGTCCGCGGACAGATTCCTCACGTAAATCCGTTTCATCTTTTTGTCAGATCTGGTTATCTGAGCGCTTGTCAATCATAGAGCCCCCGGTGAGCATATCCAAATACCGTAGTTGCCAGATTAGCTCAAGAAAACGGCGAATAAGCTCGAGTCATCACATAAATCAAACTTATTGGGATGAAGAACTAAAATTCCATGGTGGGCCCTTGATTAGATGGACCATTATTTGGTGGTTTCTCTCGAAACTGACGGGGTTAGCTAAGAGAGACAAAGCCCGCTATTTGGTGATCCTGTCTTTGGATTGGACCGTTCATATCTACCCGGACCGCATTCTGAGACAGTTCGGTTCGTTTCAGCAGATCCCTGAGACTGAAGTAATTATTAGCGTTTTGCTCCAATTGACGGATGCTATGTGTGAAACGTGGCTGCAACGCTGGTTTACCCGTGCCATATGGACTATACCTCGTCCTTGCCAAACCGTTTGGGTTTCGGAGTCGTATCGAAAATGGGCTTCCGAGGAATCTGAAGAGGCCCGTAAATCTTTGAACACTGACGAGGCTTTTGACTTGGTTCGTCGGGAAACAGTGAAAGACAATGGGGGGTTCTTTGATGAAGGGGAAACTCCCGCTACCCTTGTCCGACTGGAGTCGGGTCTTAAGTCAAAAACTAAGACTCGAGCTAAAGAGACCGGTGCTAGTAACTCACGGGGACGGCTAAGCCCCCAGACTGACTTGGAGAAAAGACTTGGACCAAGACTAGCAGCCCGAGACAGATTGGGCCCACGAGACCGGTTACCAGAAAAGGTGAGAGCCCGGCTAGGACCGATTGAGGTGACTGAGGACTCGAGTTCGAAAAAACGAGTCCGGGCTAAGGAGGTTCCCTTGGTGATTCGGGAGCGCTCACCCCCACGTCGTCGCCAGTGGACGGAAAAAGAAGCTAAAGACAAGGGAAAGGGCAAGATGCCCTAGATGCCGACCCCCTAGTTTTTATTATTTAAGTATTATTACTATTTATTTTAGTGTCGTGTGTTTTTTTTGAATTTTTTTGCAATTTGTAATTTTCCGAGTTTATCGGATTTTTTTGGAAATAAATAAAGGAAGTTTATTAAAAACCGTTCCTGTTTCTTTTTTCTCGATTGCGGTGGTTGTGCCCTTTTGAGGGGCTGCCTACATATCCATAATTAATGGAATCAAACCAAACATAGTTCAGATTTTTTAGTAATTTGCAATCTTGAAATACACCAAGACTTTGGTTCGAGATGTTTATAACAGTAGAATAAATAATTCTAGCTTTTGACTTGTTCTTGAAAGTAACGCTTTAGCTGGTCCAGGTTGGTTGGGTTGACAAACTCGTTCCCGTCCAGGTCCGTCAGCATCACAGCTCCACCTGATAGAATCTTCTTTACCAAATATGGCCCAGCCCATGTGGGTTTGAACTTTCCCCTTGGGTCTACTGGTAATAAGGCTCGAACAGACTTGAGAACCAAATCCCTTTCTGTAGACACCCACATTTGACCGCCAGGTGTCTATAGCAGTTCCCGACAAACACTCAATGATGATCGGACGCAAACATGCTTTAACGTACTCGGAAATGGGCTCAAAATCATTGGCATTTGGCTTGGGCTTTTTAAGGAGTACAAATTTCACAAAACCAACCTCAAATTCAGGCCCAGTGGGTCGTTTCGAGTCAAATAAGACAAATTTGGGTCGAATCCGACACCAAGGGTAAAACCGTCTTTTAGCGATCGAGTCAAAACCCGGTCAAAGATTTTCCCGAGACACGTGAGTCAGCCGTGACACCTCACAAGGCTGGTTCGGACTCCAATACTACAAAAATCAGCTACACAAAATATTAAACAAATCCATTTAAGGATAGAATTCGATCTCGAGAAGGAATTCTATCCGAAAACCGAATCAAACACCCGACCGAATGCAAACACTCGGCCGAGCAGCACATATCAGCCGGTTTCCCTTGCTTCCTCGACAAGCAAGAGGAATCCTTACACCTTTCGACTTCCTATATTTCCTATCCTAAGCGGTAGTTCTAATTCAAAAGCACCTCTCCTAGCTAAGGTCGGGAATTTCCTATAAATAGCCCATTGCACGATACAAAAAGAACAACGAAGATTCATTATCAAACATCAACACCTTTTTACAGAGCATCAGATACAACAAATAGATACACATCAACTTTTACATCGAGAAACCGATAGTACAAAAAAACCGAAGGAGCCGATCCCCTACCCGACGCCTTTCACGTCCAAAATCAAGCCACCACAACTCACCAACTTCCAGTCGACGCTCTTGTGCCCAAGCCACGTCCCGACGAGCCCCGATCCGAGTAAACCGAAGCATGTAGGTTGAGGGTGTACCAAACCCGATTTCTCCTTCTTCTTCTCTTCTCCTTCTCGTCGTCCGTCTCTTATAAGGGTCCTCGTCCGTCTTGTTTTTTTTTGGGTCGTGTGTCGTCCTTTTTACGGGTCCTTCGTCGTTTTTTTTTATTATTTCTAATATGGATAATACTAAAAAACTATTTTCATATATCGAACATTCTTAAAAAAAATATGATATCAACTCTATAGTTGAATATCGTATTTAAAAGAATTAAATCAAATCTCGTCGATGCTAAAAATCGTTACTTCTTTACAAATACAACGATTCTGACGCGGAGAGAACTAACATCTTTTTTTCGTTCAATTTTCTTTCAAACTATTTTACAAAACTTTTTTAAAATTCATTCCGAATATTCGATATCGATTTCATAATCGAATATCGGGTACGGCGAATATCGAAAACATAAATCAAGTATAAATTAGTTCGTATTTGTACGCGATTTATCAAATTAGCAATTTTTGAAAAACAAACGAGACCGGGACAGACCCGCACGCGAGTCGCGCCCATCCCAGGCGACTCGCGCACGGGCCTGAAACTCGAGTCCCTTCTTTTTAGCTTTTCGTTCGTTTTTTATTATTTATTCTACAAAACGATTTCTCAAAATTTGTATCTTTTCTAAAACTATTCCGAGTATTTGATATCGATTTCATAATCGACAATCGAATATAACGAATATCGAAAATATTAAGTCGAGCACAAATTATGCAATATTCGTACGCGATTTAATAAAAGCATCGAATTTTCAAAAATCGGTCTCGAAAACAGGCCGGGACGCGAGTCACATGCGTCCGGCCGAAACACGGCTCGTCTTTCGTTCTTTTTTTATTATTCTTCGAATTTCGTTTTTTATACAAAACAGCGTCTTTTTAACAATATTTTTCAGATTTCGACTAATATTTTCTCGATCTTGCATATTCATCATATTTGCTATATTATTTTTCACAAATCGATACTAACTCGTTTGTTCATCTTGTAGCAAATTCATTCTTTTTCATTATTTGTTTTATTATACTAAAACGAACCTCACATGCTAAATTCAACTTCGACGTTAAATTTTTCGTGCATTAAACCGACTTAGCAACCCATTCAATTCCTCGCATGTTTAGGAAAACAATGTTTGCATATCATTCATCGTTCAACTAACGCGCGTATTAAAACATCAAACGATATCCTAGTAGAGGCCGCTAATGTGCGGGCGGGGTTGGGTGTTCTTTGTGAACTTCCCAACACGTACCCTCACCCCTTACTCAGAACCTCGGTTTCTGGATGTCCGAAACCATTGGCAACGAGAGTCATTCAATACACGATATCCGATAACGTCGGTATCGATATGAAATGCTAAGGGACGAACCCAATAAACTCTGACATCGGAAATGGGCCGTATTTTGTACACGGCCCACTACGACATAGAGTGGGTTCGAACGGGCCCGAACACCCACAAAGTTCGGTGGCGACTCCAACTTCGATTTAATTTTCAATTCGATCCATTGTCATATGGAGATTCATTCGCCTCCCCAACCCGCGCGTGGCCGCGTCGGGGTAGACCTAAGTCATGTCCACACTTTCTTTAATGTTTCTGGGCCTCACCCTTTTGTTGAAGGCCCGTTGAATCCTCTTTTGATATATCTGTATGTTATTGAGGGCACAAGATCGTCGTTCGTCTAACAGGACTAGTAAGTCATATCGTGCTCGAACCCAATCGGCTTCAGGTACTTGACTTTCTAGTAGAATCCGGAGAGACGGTACTTCCAACTCGACCGGCTGGACTGCTTCCATTCCGTATGTCAGGTAATACGGTGTTGCACCGGTTGCGGTACGGATTGACGTCCGGTATCCCCATAGTGCAATGGGTATTTTATCGGGCCAGTCCCGGTAATTTTTGGCCATCTTTTTGAGTATGGTGACAATCGTTTTATTGGCCGCTTCTACCGCTCCATTTGTTTGGGGTCGGTAGGGAGAAGACGTATGCCTTTGAATCTTATATTTGGTTAGCAGGGCTGCTGTCTCGGCTTGAAAGTGGGTCCCGTGGTCACTGATGAATTCCTGCGGGATCCCATACCGACATATGATCTTATTCTGGATGAACTTGGTGACATGCTTGGCGTTGAGAATACGATAAGACTCAGCTTCGACCCATTTGGTGAAATAGTCGATAGCCACCAAAATGAAGCAATGTCCACCGGTTCCCGAAGGATTTATTTTCCTGATTATGTCGATTCCCCATGTTAAAAATGGCCAGGGTTACGTCATGGTACATAACAGGGATGGTGGCATATGCTGTATATTAGCGAAGATTTGACAGTTATGACAATGCTTGACATATAATTGGTAGTCGGTTTCCATGCTATTCTAGTAATATCCGAGTCTCATGATTTTCTGGACTAACATCTGGGCATTCATGTGTGAGCCGCACTCGCCGTCGTGTACTTCAGCCATAACCTTTTCAGCTTTAGATTTATCGATGCATAGGAGAAGAGCCCCTTGTGCTGTCTTTTTGTAATGTTGTCCGTCGTCGGTACGAATGAACTGGGTTGCTAATCTTCGCAAGGCTTTCTTGGCTCGACTGTCGATTCCGGGAGGATATTCTCCCGTCGTTAGGTATGCTAACACAGCTTGATACCATGGCTCAGGATCGGGTATCTCGATATCTTCGATGTCGTGGATGTATGCCGGCTTGGACCGTCTTTCGACACAAATTGGCATACTGGTCAAGTGATCAGGAATATTTAGTAAGGATGCCAGTTTTGAGAGTGCATCCGCGAACTGATTTTCTTCCCGAGGTAAGTATATATACTCTACCTTTTGGAATTGTTTCTCGAGATCCCTTACCCGTGCCTGGTAGGCCACGAGATTAGCTTTCCGAGTCTTCCATTTTTGGAGTGCTTGATTAATGACCAGAGACGAATCATCGTGTACTCGGAGGTTCGTGACCCCTAAGTCGGTGGCGGCTTGTAGCCCGTGGATACATGCTTCGTACTCAGCAGCATTATTAGTAACGTCAAAGTCTAATTTGATGGAAACGGGAGTATGTTCCCCTTTTGGTGAGATAAGAAGAATCCCTACTCCGAATCCTCGGAAATTAGATGCCCCGTCGAAGTATAAGTCCCATGTCTCGGTATCGGTATGGAAAATATCTTCATCTGGGAAGGACCAAGTGTCGGTGTGTCCTTCTTCAATCACGAGACTTATCCGGCCTTTGATGGCCTTCAGAGGTACAAACTTTAGGTCGAATTCTGCTAACATTAGGGTCCATCTTGACATTCTGCCATTGAGGATGGGCTTTTCGAAGAGGTACTTGATTGGATCCATCTTAGATAGTACCTGCACCTCATAGCTGAGCATATAATGTCGAAGCTTCTTCGTGGCCCAAACCAGAGCTAAACATGTCTTTTCGAGCATGGTGTATTTGCATTCATACTCTAAAAACTTTTTGCTGATGTAGTAGATAGCTCGTTCTTCGGAGTTGACCGTTTGCGCTAGCATAGCCCCCATGGCTGTTTCGGTCGTCGTAAGGTATAATGACAGAGGCAAACCGGGTTGAGGCGGCATCAAGACTGGTGGTGCGGATAAGATTTCCTTAATTCTATCGAAGGCCATTTGACATTTGTCGTCCCACAATATTTGTTCCCCTATATTCAGTTTCTTGAAAATCGGTTCACATACCATGGTTAATTTTGAAATGAATATACTGATGTACTGGACCTTCCCGAGAAATCCTCTTATTTCTTTTTCGGTTTTAGGAGGTTGCATCTCGGTGATGGCTTTGATTTTAGCTGGATCGACCTCGATGCCACGTTGGCTAACGATATGACCTAGTAATTTGCCGGATGTTACCCCGAAACTGCATTTTTGAGGGTTTAACCTCATGTTGTACTTGCGTAATCGGGTGAAGAATTTTCTTAGGGCGGTGATGTGACAGTCCCTGTCTTAAGACTTGACGATCATGTCGTCCACGTAAACTTCCACTTCTTTATGCATCATGTCATGTAATAGAGTTGTGGCGGTTCGTTGATATGTGGCACCGGCGTTTATAAGTATGAATGGCATGACGGTATAGCAGTAAGTACCCCAAGGTGTAATGAAGGTGGTCTTACTCATATCCTCTTCTGTTATTTTTATCTGATTGTACCCGGCATACCCATCCATAAATGATAGAAGGGCATGATCAGTAGTGTTATCCACCAGTATGTCGATGTGTGGTAACGAGAAATCGTCTTTCGAGCTCGCCTTGTTAAGATCCCAAAAATCTACACAGACCCGCACCTTATCGTCCTTTTTAGGAACCGGCACGATGTTTTCAACCCAATCCGGATATTCGGATACCTGTATGAAGCCAGCTTTGAATTGTTTGTCGACTTCCTCCTTGACCTTAAGGGACCATTCGGGCCTCATGCGGCGGAGTTTCTGCTTAACTGGCTTGAATCCATCTTTGATCGGTATATGATGCTCGGCTATTTCGCGGTCTATCCCCGGCATGTCCTTGTAGGACCATGCGAAGACGTCTTTGAATTCTTGGAGGAGATTCGTGAAATGCTGTTTCTCCTCAGGACCTAAAGATAACCCTATCTTAAGTATCTGAGGCTCTAAGGCTGTTCCCACATTGATGGACTCGGTTTCTTCGATTATCGGGTTCCAGGATTCCCTTTGCTCTAGTTGTTCGATCAGATGTGGAGGCAGGGATACCTGTTCGTCGGGTTTCTCAATGTCATTGCATAAAACATTTTTGAAATTGAAAGTTTTTTGAAAATGAGACAAGTCGTAAGCAGAACGGTTGTTATAATTGCTCATAAATTTAGAGTAAAGCTCGAAATGAGCTGCCATCTGATCGTTAGTCAGTGGCGGGATAGGTAAGGTACTCGGGACAGACCCCGGAGTATCAGGAATAGCTAAAGGAAGAGGGGGAGTTACAGGAGTGACCCTAGCACCAAACTCACTAGACTCGATCTCAGACTCTAACTCAGACTCTGACTCGGACTCAGACTCAGACTCAGGCATTTCTCCTTCTCCAGTGATCAGCTTGTAAGTCCTTCCTTGACTGTCAGTCCATTTGACAGTCTTTCTCCAAGCTCTCTTTCCTGTCTCGGATCCTACGTCCGAGATTAGCTTCGTCGGGTCGAACCTGTTGCTATGAAGAATGAGGTTGACCAGATCTTCCTTCGGTGCTGGGGCCGCGACTTCTTCTCCAAAAATTAGTCCCAGTGCGGGCTTAACATTGCTAGCCTCTTCGGACTGGATAAGGGCGAAGATATCATCTGGTATGAAGTTGCAGTCCTGGGCCAAGTGGGTCCCAGGGTGCGTGGTGTTGGGCCGATATAGGTCCATTTGGATAGGCCCAAATACTGGAGTAACAAAGGTAACAATGTTAGTTCCTGTTTGGCCCATATTTTCTGGGGTTATGGTGTACCCTAGCCCGGCTTGAGACCTCCCGTTGTCTAGGATTTCAATAATCTTTCCTGCGGGAAGATCCGGCCTGGAAGTAGCCCCTGGTAGATATCCCGGATTTTGTAGCATCCTGTCGATGCTAGCTGTGAAGTAGGGTCGGAAGAGACACTCGTCTTCAATCATTCCTATGAAGTCAAATCCCCAGAGATCCGTGCGGCCCGAGGTGTTACAGTTAGCCACAGTCATAGGTGTTGCCTCCAAGGTGATGATACTATCGTGTAAAGGCAACTTGATTTTCCGGTGTAGAGTAGAGGATACCGCCTTGACAGCATGGATCCATGGTCTTCCTAGGAGTAGGTTGAAGGAAGAGGTGACATCAATCACCTGAAATTCAATCTCCTTTTCTACTGGGCCGGTTATGATGGTTAGTTTCACGGCTCCAACTACTGATCTTGGGCTTCCGTCGAAGGCCTGGATGGTCCGAGCTGTTGGAATGTAGTCGGCCTCGGTAATGCCGAGGGCTTTGGCGGTCCTTAAGGGGAGGACGTTGACTGCGGACCCATCGTCGATTAGGGTCATCGGTAGGTACTTTCCACGACAGATCACCGTGATGTAGAGGGCCATGTTGTTGGTAGGCCCGAATGATGGTAGATCAGCGTTGGAGAAGGTAATTAGTGGGCCTTCTTCCTTAGGTTTGCTTTTTAGATGAGGTAGGACCGTGGCTACCATTTCAGCTGGAGTAGCCAAGGAGTCGATCTTGACTTGATCGAGGGCCTTAGTGAGTGCCTCTCGATGTTCTTGTGAGCTAACCAAGAGTTGCCATATAGAGAGGTCAACCCGAGTCTTCTTTAGTTGCTTCACGAGAGCTTTTTCGGTGGTTGGCTCTTCGGGGGCGGCCTCCACCCTAGCTGGTTCGGCGACGATAGGAATGTCCCTAAGGTGATGACTGCCTAAGGCTTTGGACTTAACCTTCTGGATCTCCTTGGGAGTGATGGGGACAACTTCCCCTTTGGTGAGGTAGACGTCGTCTTCATCGTCGCACCAAATCCCGTTTATTTGCGGGATGAAGGGATAAATAAGGTGTGAGCAATCAACTACTTCTCCGGAGAAAATGGCGTGGGTAGCTAAAGGATTGTCCTTATTACTGGGCTTGCCTCCGGGTAAGGGGATCTTGCCATTTTCGATAAGATCCTGAATCAGATGCTTAAGCTTCCAACATTTCTCGGTATCGTGCTCATTGCCCCGGTGGTATTGGCAATAGGCCTGGACGTCGTAGGCCTTAGAGCGGCGCTCGACTGGGACTTCGCGTGTTGGGCCTATCGGTTGGATCAGGCCCTTTGATGACAGCCTTTGTAAGGCATGTGTATAGGTAGTACCTATGTCGGTGAATACCCGTGGTGTAGTATCCCTCTTGGACGGGGTATCAAGTAGATTGACCTCGTCGAAAATGTTGCGTGTAGCAACTGCGGTTGTGGGCTTGCTTGTGGATGAGCTGGCTCCTTAATAACCTTTGGTAGAGGCCTTAGTAAGGCTCTTTAGTCTCAAGTCATCCTCGATCCTCGTCCCCATTTCAGTTAAGGTGGCGAAGTTGGGTATGATTGCGTACCGGAGATTGACCCGGTAAGAGGGGAGGAGATTCTTCACGAAGGCCTCCACTAAAACTTTTTCGCTGGGCTTATCGACCAGCTTGACACTCTCGGCCCTCCATCACTAAATCTTTCCTTAGGTTCCCGGGCCATGACTTCCAGGGTGCGCATCATGGTCTGGATTTCAGTGTTGTCGGCATAGTTCCGAGCAAATTCCGTCGCCACGTCATCCCAAGTCTTGTATTTCTTGGGATCGAATCTGTAGTACCAGGCTTTTGGATGCTTCTCGAGAGAGGAAGCAAAAAGATGCTTGAGCATGGTCGATTTCACCCCCTTAACCGCCATGAATTCTTTGAAAGCCCGGATGTGGTGGACCGGGTCTTCAGTACCTTCGAACATTGGGATGCCCGTAAGGTTGAGGTTGGCGGGAAGTTCGTCTTTCAAGGGTGAGTAAATGCGAGCATTCTTCGTGTGGATCGAGTGGCTGGTTGATAAGTGGACCTGTTCCTGCAGCTTGCGGACTGCACCAGCCAATTCGGCTAAGGGACCGGTAGTCTTTGTGTTCCCACTAGGAGTTCCCTGTTCCACGGCGCTTACACGGGTAACGATGGCTATCTGGTCTTCCCTCATTGCTGTGATCATAGTCTCCAATTTGGTCAACGAGGCCTTCAACTCATCTATGGCTGCTTGCGTCATGGCTCGGGTGAAGGGTGGCCTGTCTGTAAGAGTACCGCGTAATCAGTAACTGACCCACATCCTAGAATCAAAGAGTACATCCCGAGCAAAGAAAGGACTTAGACGAGAAAATGACTCGAGACTAACACCTAGACGGATGACTCGTGGATGGTGGGCCTTCCTTAGGATTCGGCGTGTGGGCCGAGTTCTGTTTGAAGGAGGGTCCACGTGAGATATTTCCCAGGCGTTGGACTCGAAAGTGTAAAAGGGCCCGCCTTTGTAGGAGTATGTCCTATGTAGGTGCGCCATACCTTGACAAGTATGGCGGACTGGGATAGGGAAGAAACCCGTGATGTAGGATCGACGGAGTTTCGACGCTAGAGACTTTGACAACTTATGACAAGACCCGATACTGCTAAAACAGGAAGTCCTAAGAAGAGGAAAGTTTTTTAAAAGGGATATTTGGGCCTAGAAAGTCGTAGGGACGGCCCAATTTTTTGAAAATTGGCCAAGGGCCATTGGGCCGTGATTTTTGAAGTCTTGAAAATGTTCGGGCAGCATACCGGCTAAAAATAGGCTATTTTGAGTAAAATTCTAAGTCCTAAATTCGGTAGCTTTCCGGGTTTTGAAAAACGGATAATTTTGAAAATATGCAAATTCTGAAATAGCATTTTTTGAAAAGATGAACTGTAGATCAAGCAGCACGTAGTCACGGAAACAGTATAATGACACCATGTATGCTCCTTAAACTAAGTCTCGGTCGGTCGAGATAGGGTCTATACCAACAACGACGGCTTTCTCGAAAATCAGGACGGACTTCCTAAGCCGAATTGGACTTAGAACATGCCGTAAAACCCATGCGAGTTCCGCCATCGGAGTCTTTAGTGCACCCATTTAGGAATGCACCGCGGTATAGTGCGACGTCGGTCACAATTAACCGGCCCGGGAAAAATTTGGGTTATGCATGAACCATTGAACTAAAATGCGTAAGTTACTAATCGAACGATTTCTTTTCGAGTCTCACCCTAGGAACCCCGATGACTAGTGGTACATCAGGAATCCCCAGCGGAGTCGCCAAATTGTGGACATGACATAGGTCCACCCCGACGCGGCCACGCGCGGGTTTGGGGAGGCGAATGAATCTCATGTGAGATGGGTCTCGAATTGAAATTTAAATCGAAGTAGGAGTCGCCACCGAACTTTGTGGGAGTTCGGGCCCGTTCGAACTCACTCTATGTCGTAGTGGACCGCGCACAAAGTACGGCCCATTCCGATTTCAGAGTTGATTGGGTTTGTCCCTTAGCATTGCGATACCGATACCGACATTATCGGTAATCGAGTATTGAATGACTCTCGTATGCCAATGGATTCGGACATCCGGAAACCATGGTTCTGAGTAAGGGGTGAGGGTACGTGTTGGGAAGTTCACAAAGAACACCCAACCCCGCCCGCACTTAGCGGCCTTTACTAAGATATCGTTCGTTTTTGGTGTACGCGCGTTAGTTCGACGGTTGAATGATATGCAAACAAAGCTTTTTTAGACTAAACATGTGAATTATATTTGTTCTACGTCGTTTAATGCATGTTGAACTAAGTCGAAGTTGTTTTAGCATGTGAGATTCGTTTTAGTACAATAAAACAAAAAAGATGCCAAAATAGAAACAAACGAGTTAGTAACGGTTTATAGAAAAGATTAAAATGACATAAATAATATGAAGCAAGGTTTTGAAAAGATTTGGACACGTGATAGACTTGACACGTGTTGACCGAAGTCGTTAAAAAAGCTTTATCGAAGCTTGAAATAATGTTGAAGGTTCACGGATTTGTCGTGACAAAGGCCATTCGATCGAGTCATGGATGGACTCGACTGAGTGGTCTTCGGGAAAAGCCTTCTGTTCGGATTTTGAGATGCCACTCGATCGAGTCATGACGAGACTCGATCGAGTGGTCCTCAAAAAAGCTTTCTGGTTCGTTTTTTGGGTGTCACTCGACCGAGTGGCTATAACACTCGATCGAGTGCCCCCTGTTCGAGAGGTGACTCGATTGCTTTTAATTTTTGAAAACTGATAAATTTGTTAAGTCGTGTAAAAATATGGCATAATTTATACCCGACTTAAGATTTTCAAAACTCGTAAATATCTGATATTCGACTACGAAATCGATATCCGATATTTAGAGTGATTGCTAGAAAAAAAGAGATGTTTTTAGAAATTATTTTGAATTGAAATAAATCCCTCCGCTTTATATTGTCGTATTAGTCTTTTTAGGACTATGTGACAATTATTTCGGCATCAACGAGAAAACAAAAAAGGTTTTTGAAAACAGTTTTATTTGACTGATTCCTTTAGATCCGATATTCAACTATAGAGTTGATATCGAATCCTTAGGGACGACTTGTTATTGCTAATTAAAGTAGTATAGTAGTATTAATAATACTAGAAATGAAACGACGACGACGACAAAGAAGACGAACGAGAAGAAGAAGAAGAAAACGTGAGGAAGGAGAAAAAAAGGAGAGAACGGGATTTGAAACACCCTCAACCTACATGCTAATTTTGACCTCGGTCACGGACTCATAGTAACAGCGCTTGCGTAAGAGTAACGAGGATATAGGAGGAGTTAAGGTGTTGTGTTTTTGGTATGGTTTACCTAAGGTTTGCTAGAGTTTTGGGTTATAACTTGATGTCGGAAACTATGGATGAATTGAATGTGTGTAGATGTGTAACTGTATGTGAATAATTGGTGTAGAAGATGTATCAACTGTTTTGCGAGGGTGGGGTATTTATAGGATGAAATACCGACTTGGGATAAGAGACTCCTAGTGTTTGGATAGGAGAAGTGGTTTCTTGCTAAGGAAGAAAGCAACGGTTGGGAGGATGGATGATTCCGCTTGTGGATAGGAGAAGTTGTTTCAAGAGGAAGAAAATTCCCGGTTTTGGCTGAAAAAGAGATCACTCGATCGAGTGGTTCATGGCACTCGATCGAGTGCCTGGTCAAAACTCGGATCGGTCTGTTTTTTGTGATCCCACTCGATCGAGTGAGCACCCCACTCGATCGAGTGGAGCTGGACGGGTGATATAACTCTTCAAAAGATAAAATTTTATCTCTTATGGAATTGTTTATTATTTTTTGTAGCTGATTTTTGTGAGGAATCCGACTTCTACTTGGATTCTCGAGGGTCGCGTGACAGATTTTTCTGTTTCGAAAAGGTCTTTGACCGGGGTTTGACCCGGGCGCTAAAAGACGGTTTTGCCCCTGGTCTCGGTTTTGACCCAAATTAGTCTCATTTGATTGGAAACGTCTCACTGGGCCTGAATTTGAGGTCGGTTTTGTGAGATTTTTACTCCGCTAAAAGCTTGCGCCAATTACTATTGATTCCGAGTCCAAAATCAAGCGTATTAAGTCATGTTTACGTCCGATCATCATCGGGTGTTCTTTGGAAACTGCTATAGACACCTGGCGGTCCAAATGTGGGTGTCTAAACATCTATCCATGTTGGCTTCTTATTGAAGATTCCTACAAACAAAAACAAAACACAAAAGGCGTAAATATGCACAAAAAAGCTTGGGTTGCCTCCCAAGAAGCGCGGTTTTTAGGACCGCCAAACCTACAATTAAGATCATCATCTAACCGGGATACCACAACCGGTAACCAAGACCATTCATCACATCAACCTTGTCATAGTAGGGCATATCCCTAAGCTTCCTATACTCATTGACCTCTATAGTGAGAGGTAGGCTAAGAGAAGAGTCAAGGCTCACTATATCATCCTCAAATTCAACAATCAAATGCTTTTCTTCTCTAGTGGGATAGGGATAGTCAATAGGCACTCTCATAAAGGAATGTTTAGTCCCCTTAAACGTCACTTTATTCTTCCAGGCCTCCTCTTTTCCAAGGATTAAAGCAATCTCAAGAAAAGAATCATTCCAATCATCATCAAGCATAGGCTCATAAGAAGGACTAGTGTCAAGACACAAGGGGTCAAAGAAAATAAGAGGCTCATCCTCAACGGAATTGTTATACATGGTAATCTCATCAAAGTGTTGTTCCTCATACAAAGGGTTATACCAAGATATTAATGATTTTACCCCTTCAATCTCAAAGTTATCACCAAAATAACCTTCAATTTTCTCATTCCAAGAGCTTTTAATTGTGTCATCTTCCTCAACAAAATTTTCATGTGTAAGGGATTCAAAGCACAAAGGATCAATGGTTATGAGAGGTTCATCCCAAATACAAGGTTTAGAGAAATCGATCTCAACAATGGTGTCCTCTAAAGGGTGTTCCTCAAAAATGGTATCAAAGACAACTGTTTTGACCTCAATATTCTCCAAATAAGTGTTCTTAACCTCACTCACCAAAGAATTCATAAGGTAGGTATCTAAAGAAGCATGACTCAAAGTAGTTGAAAAAGGAGTAAGGTTAAATTCATGTACCTTTGTTCCAAGAATGACCTCCAAGCAACTAACCTTAAGACTTCCGGCATAATGGCTTTCCTCACCGTGTAATCCCGCTTCAATAGCATCATCTTCCTTGCTACACACGAATCATAACCAAGCACAACCTCCAAAGGCTCTTTAGATAAGGAGAGAGACATTGAATCTCCTCCAACAACAATGTCAAAATCAAATGATGGCAAAGTAGATGATATGCAAGATGAAGAAGATGGCAAAGACACAATAGAGTTATGATCAAGCATACATTCATCATTCTTATCATCAAAAAAAGAGTTTCCAAATGGAGGGGCACAAGTCTTATCAAGTTCATATGTTGAGGGAGATGGGTCATGACAAGAATCAACAACATGAATATTATCATCAAGCATACAAAACTTTACAAATTCTTCACCATAATTAGTTATAACATGATAATCAATATCCTCGGGCAAGATTTCATCAATAAACCAAGAAGGTAAGGTATGGGTTTTGGGATTACAAAGGGCTACTAATTCAATAAGGTCAAAAGCGTAATCGAAAGATTTAGAAGAAAAATCTCCATCACATAAAGAATCAAGCAAAGTCCTAGTGGAATCGTTTATGCCCTTAACAAGTGTAAAATACAAGGACCTCTCGGTAAAGTATTTGCCATCTAAATAGCAAAGATAATGTTTCAATCTAGGTAAGTAATCTCCCAAATCCTCGTCTTCTCCTTGAGGAAAAATAAAATATCCAACCCAATTGTCTTTCTACCAACAAGACTCCTCAAGCTTCGATCAACAACACTTGTAGCACACACCTCCAAGATTACGTTACTACTACTCTCACGAAGACAAGTGTTAGTAGAATTGTTCTTATGGCAAGTAGTATCTTGTTGTTGAGGGTGGATGGAAATATTAGGAGGGGAGTAGGTGTCAAAAGATTGCATATCATTCCTAACGTTATTGACAAGAGCATTCTTTGAAGGATATCTAGGTGAAGCAAGTGGATATTGAGAATTGTTAAAACATGAAGGAGGGTGAACATCATAGGTCTTCATGTAATCAACATTTTTCACATAAGAATTCAAAGGGGTTTTGAGGAGATTAGAGGGACATTCATCAAAACAATGACCAAATAAACCACATGAACCACACTTAACATCATGCAAACTCACTTGGGGCGTGGGGCACATGTCATGTTTATCAGAATCATTATTCATGCGTGAAATAAGTTTCCATCTATCATGATAAGGCATACAAGTGAACATACCCCTACAATTCTTATCAATCACATTTCTAACATCATCAAGGACTCCATTATAGATCATATGATAAAATTCCCATTTTTCCACATCAAGATTATATTGATAAATGTGATTCACTAGTCGTTCCCAAAAAATATGAAATGACTCATTTGGAACTTGGGGAAAATAGAAAATTGACATGATTCAAGTCCAAAACTATATTTTTTTTTGTTTTTGAGAGAGGGAGAGAGAGAGAGAGAGAGAAGGGTATCACCGCGACGAGTGTCCGGAACCTTAGAGCATGGAATATCCTCTTGGGCTCGGGATCGAAGAGAAACGATGAAGAACCTCTCCTGTGGACAACTCAAGTAGCTAGTGAGACTCCTAGCACCAAGTGGTACTAAGGAAGAGGAAATAAAATGAAAGCAATAACCAAGCAATCAACTAAACTAAGACTCAACTAATTCGCCGTCCCCGGCAACAATGCCATTTTGATGCGCGTCAGATTGTTGCCTATCTAACACGATCAAACAAAATTTATAACTCCAACTGACTACTACGTAGTAGCGGCAAGTCGGGATCGATCCACAGGGACGGAACACGTGCGAAGTCGAGTCTAGGTCTAGTCTATTGATTGGGATCTAAGGGGGGTTTTAATTGGTCACGAACTAAACTAATGAAGACGAAACTAGAATAATAAAAGAAATCAAGTAAAGGAAAGGCGCTAGGGGGAGTCGGGGAATTAGAAACGGGATACATAAACAAGGGATCAAGCAAACAATACACAATCGATAAGGAGCGAGTTACCCTTTTCGGTCCCCACCAGTCACGTAGGTGACCCGGATTTCCTAACCTGACCACACTAAAACCCGCTTTCGCGGCGATTAAGCTAGGTCACTAATCAGAATTACCTAAACCCCGAGTTTCCCCATATTGATAAGGGTGAATAGGAGTCAACGATATTGATCAAGTAAAGTCTACACGAATACAATAATTCCAAATTAGACAAATCGACCCAAGTGTACCAATCACCAAAATTCCATAATTCATATTACCCAAATTCTTCCTCCCCTAACCCCTAACAAGAAAACTACTCAAGATCCATGAGGGAAACTATAAAAACATTAGCAATAGAGAAAACAACAATAACATGCATAATGATTAAATCTAGAGAAAATAACAACAAAACAATAAGGAAAATCAGGATCTAATAAATTAACTGGAAATCGATCTAAGAGCAATAAAAATAAGACTAATAAAAATAACAACAAGACAAAAGAAGCGATCTAAAAGCAACACAATTGAAATCTAGAGAAACTACCAACAAAACAATGAATAAAATTGCAATCAACAAAATAAACACGAAACGATCTAAAACAACATAAATGAAGATGATCAAAACGGAACAATGATGAAAGAACAAAATTAAATCTAGACTAGAGATTAGGGAGAAGAAGAGAAATATACCGATAATGAAGGAAAACGACAATAATAAAGAAGATTGCATAAAAAGAAATAAGATGAAGTTTGATGAAGATGACAAAGGATTTGTCACTAATCCTTTGATAACCTCCAAGAATCTTCAATAAAAACTTGAATCCTTATAAAACTTGAATATAAATTGATGGGGGTCGGTTGCCGGCCATGGGCTGCCCGCCGTGCGGGTCCCGGGGCGACCCGACCCAGATCGCGAAATGGCCTGCCGAGCAGACCTGTCAGCAGGATCCTTCTTAATGACCCCAGGGAGCCTCCCTGGAAAGTTGTACCAAGCTCCAAGTAAGAAGTCAAGCCCCCTGCCCATTAAGGTCAGGCCACGACCACTATTGTCGAAGAGGAAAAAGTCCTTCCCTGCCAGTCAGGCGTCAGGGTATCTTCCCCTGACAAGTTTTGGACAGGAGGTCAGAGTCCTCTTGTCCATGCCTAAGGTAAGAGGAAATGAGTGGACAAGGCGCACCCACGTGTCATCCACTCATTTCCCCATCTTTATCTCTCTTCACTCTCTCTTATGGGAAACTATAAATACTCATTAGTTTCCCACAAGAGAAGGTAATGGATTTTCTCTCACTAGAATCTCTCTCTAGAAAATGCCACCTTACTCCTCATGAGTAAGGTTCATCAAGTGCATTCACGGACTGACTTAGGCATGAGAAAGGGTTCCCTCGGACACTTCTGAGGCCTTGTGCGCTCCTTGTGTGCAGGTGACAGGCCCCCTTCGCCGGGAAAGTCCGACCGCTAGAGGAGAGGAAAGTGAGGCTTGAAAGTCAAGCTACATCTACAAGAAACCGAGGCTTAGTTCGAGATCCAAATCCGATTCGGGTGTGATTGTTTCCATACCAGAACAATTTGGCGCCATCTGTGGGGACTTCTAGTTGAGATTCCTCAAAGAACAAAAGCCATTGAGAAATGCATCAAATCGAAGAGGTGGAAACAGGTACCGATCCGGCGGGACAACTGATCGTCCCCAGGTACGACATGCCTTACACCACCAAAGAGGCAACGCCTGCCACAACAATCCGAGGAGTTGGGCAGGCCACCCTTCGGGGAACGTCAAGTAAGGGAGCGACGACCGCAGCTGAGCAGAAGCCAGAGCATGGTCCAACCCTGGGCCTCACTCCTTCTTAGGCTAAGCAGGCTGTCGCTTTTTTCTCGGTGATGCTCGACAAGCCGGTCACTCCGGAGGACCTGGTTGGCGGAAAAGCAACAACCCCCAGATGCCTGCGCTTTTCAGGCATCGACGGAGCTGGGGGCACTAAGCGAACCACAGCCAGAAACATCCAGAGAAAGACAAAGAAAGCGGCCTGGGGGTACGTGCAGGCGAAGAAGCGCCTTGTGACTAACGCCCAGGAGCAGTCACCTCAGCAGCAGGAGGGGTGTGCGTATACCATAAAATCCACCGCGTCGGTTGAGAAGGGCGGACTATCCCAGGAAATGCGAGAGCGGTTGAAACCAAAGGAGCCCGTCTCAAAACGCCTGGGGACAAAGCAGGGTGGGGTCTTTACCAGGCTAACACCCGTCGGGGAACCACCAAAGGCTCCGGGGTTGTCGAAGAGCATGCAGGACAGAATCAATCAGGGTAAGCCCTTGGAATCAGGACACCATCAGGCTAAAGGCCCGGAACAACGGCCACCCAGAGAAAAGAGACACAGACATCACTCCCCAGAAAAGGAAGACGATGCAGTAAGTAGGCACACACCTAGACACCGCTCCCCTAGTGCTGGTAGACCGACCCCTGATAAGTGGGATGACTACGGTTACCACTCCACAGGAAGCAGATCTAAGGTACTAGGAAGACCTACCTGGACCCCGCTTCACTTTGATGTTCAGAGCTGCTCCATCCCGAAGATTAAGATGCCCACGGTTAAGTTCGACGGGACACGCAGGAAGGAGCATCCTTCTATAACTCTGAGGCCTCAGCTCCGCAGCCACATACCCAGGCACGCCCTTATAATTGGCCCAAGGGCGGGCCACAAACTACACAAACAAAACCAGCATCTCAATAAATCCCAAACCTTGGGGGCTACTAAATAAAATAGGCTATAAAGAGAAAACTTACATCCTCGAGGCGTAGCTGGTTAACCAGCACGTTCTTCGACGGGTAGTGGCTGATTGTACTCTTAGGCTGAGCCAGCCTCCACTCGATCCCCGCCGGGAATCTCTTCGGACGAACCCGCACCGTTTTAGGTGTCAAACAAGGGAAGTAGGAATAGATCCAAGCCTGCAAAATTCCAAAACACCTTAGCAAAACAAAGCCAAAAATAAGCAGAACCTAAGATGTAAAGCGGAAATAGCAACTAACCTCCAGTACAAGGCCTGGACCCACGATGGGCAAGGCTGAGGCCGACTCCACCTCCAACGGCCTTACCATGACTTGCAAGCAGCGAGTCATCTCCGTGAAAGCCGCGGTTACCCAATCAAAACGTCCTGGCTGAGCCAGGTCAGCTAGGAGAAGCAAAATCCTAGTACTAAACCTCTCGCCTTTATACAAGAAGTGGGTCGATCCTAGGAAGTACCACAACCACAACCGGGCATTCTCCTCTGGCATGTTGGGTTCTCGACCCTCTAACACCGCCACCCGCTCGAAGTGGTCGGTGATGTACGAGCTCACCAAAGCGTGACGCGCACTATATGCCTCACGCTCCAAACAATCTCCGATGAGGCTCCGCACCTCATCACTATCTAGCCTAGGGCCCTCGGCAGCCCACCTAATCCTCTCCGAAACCCAGGACAAATCGGTAATCATCCTGAAATCCTCTAAAGTCATCCCGACCTCCCCAAAGGCCGTATGGAAGGTCGAGGTAGTATCATGGAAGCGATATACCATCGCTCTAATCACCATGAGGTTGCATTTATCTTGCAACCCACCAGCCGGACCCACTGCTCGACCACAGGACTTAGAGCAGTCCTCGCGATAATTCCCTTTACCACGGGGGTCAACTTCTGAGAATAAATCTCGAGACAGGTAGTAAAGCCCGAGAAAGTCCTCATCGGACCTGGGGACTGCAAACCAAAGCAATACAAGTATAAACGAAACAAACCTAACCTAACCCGAGCCAAAATCCAAGACATAACTAATAAACACGAATAGGACACTCACTAGACCATGCACGATGCGGTGAGAAACGTGTAGGTCGAGATGAAACAACAACTGATGACCATCCCAGTCCCGAGCCCACTCGGGGTCCTCATAGCCAATCTCCTCATTCTCCAGTACGGGAGCCGGAACATGGGCCCTCCTAGCAACTGTCTCAGGAAGCCTGCGCTTCCTCACCCTATCAAAATCGACCTCATTTATGGCATCCGGATCACGACGCTGAGATGAAATACTCCGTCGTCTATTGCGAATCCCACGAGGAGTCTGTGAGCTCGTCTCGGCGGCCTCGCCACTAGCACCAACCGTAGAAGCTCCCTCGGGATGCTCGGTATCACCTCTAGCAGTAAAATCAAACAAAACACGAAAAACCCATGCCTCAGGTCAGGCTAAAGTAGCTTAAACATGTCAAAATAGGGTCAAAATTTTGGATAAGGATATTAAAATTCTGAAAAGGCCGCTAACACCCATTTTCGTTCCCGGTCACGATGGAAGTGATTTCGGGAAAATCCGACATCGTTACGACACCTTTTGGCCCGTCGTAAGACACATAAAACCTCACGGAAAGCCCTAAGAGTCACCCTAGCCCATAGGAATCGACAAGGGAGCTACCCGGATCCTCACAAACACCAATTAAACAAGATTACGCAAGACAAATGCAGGAATATCTGGAAAGACGGTCCCTAACCCTAGCATCTCGAACCTATCACTATAGAGAGCCGTTGTCGTACCTCGAAATCCCCTATTAAGCTTATAATTACCCTAACAAACTCTAATCAACCCTAATTTAACAATGGGATTAAGCACAAGCATCGAAACTTAGTAAATTAAAAATACCCAAATCAATTTTCTAGGGTTTCAACAAAACAAACTCACAATCAACAAAATCAAGCAAAACCGATAATAACGAGTAAAGAACACTTACCCGGAGACGACATTTTCGCGTATGGTGGAAATCGAGACAGAAATCGCGTAGAAAAATTGAGAAGGCGAAATAAAGGCGAAGGGGGTGACGCGTTCGGCTTTTGGGTCGAATGAACAAATCGCCCCCAGCTTTCGTTTACTTAAACAATCCCGATCCACGAGAACCCGACCGACTCAGGTGACGCGCCCGGATTCTGAACCGCTTGGGGCTAGGCGTCTGAAGATTGGGGCGCAGATGCGCGCGCGTCTGTACAGCCCAACACAGACTAAAACGAAAATAAACGAGGCTTAACCATTCGATATACATGAAACACGCACCTTTTAAGACAAGCAAAATAACAATGACAAAACAATTAACTAATCGATAAAGCACGCCCGTTACAAAAAACGATAATGAAACAAGCATAAGAGCCGCACTTAACGTGAACGCTGCACCCGAACACGTAATAAAGCAACCTAAACCGAACCAATCTAAGCAAACTCTAAACAAATCTCAAATGCATAACAAACCAAAACAAAGCAAAAGCAAACCCGAGCAAAATAAGACAAACCCGCAAAACAAAAGCCACTTAATTAAAACTAATAAAAAACAACAATTTTTGCCGAACGGGTCTTAGTTATCCGAGAGGCATTGGAGTCTGATACCTCCACAGCAATTTAACTCGAGTGGATACCAACGCCCTCGAAGGAGTCTGATACCTCCACAACAATTTAATTCGAGTGGATACCAACGCCCTCGAAGGAGTCTGATACCTCCACAGCATTTTTCATTCGAGTGGAGACTGACGCCCTCGAATGGTTTATTTTGTCCTAGGGGTCTGAGGCATCCCAAAGACAAGTGTTCGAGTGGAGACTGACGCCCTCGAGCATCTTATATTGCTTTGTCCTAGGGGTCATAGGCATCCCGAAAGAAAGCTATTCGAGTGAAGACTGACGCCCTCGAATAGTTTATCTTATATTGCTTTGTCCTAGGGGTCATAGGCATCCCGAAAGACAGCCATTCGAGTGGAGACGGACGCCCTTGAATCATTTTACTTTGTCCTAGGGGTCATAGGCATCCTGAAAGACGACTATTCGAGTGGAGACTGACGCCCTCGAGTAGTTTATCTCATTTTACTTTGTCCTAGGGGTCATAGGCATCCTGAAAGGCAGCTATTCGAGTGGAGACTGACGCCCTCGAGTAGTTTATCTTGTTTTATTTTGTCCTAGGGGTCAGAGGCATCCCAAAGACAAGTGTTCGAGTGGAGACCGACGCCCTCAAACATTTTATTTCGCTTTATTTCGTCCAAGGGGTCACAGGCATCCCGAAGATGACCGCTCGAGTGGAGACTGACGCCCTCAAACACGTTTTATTTCATTGAGTCCAAGGGTTCACAAGCATCTCAAAGACATTTGTTCAAATGGAAGACAAAACATATGAACATTCTTCACATCTACGCTTAACGCGTCACCTACACACAAAGGCATTTAAAATTGAACAAACTTTTAAGCAATCCGAAAAAGGCAAAATGCACGAGCATGAAGAACTGAGAGCGAGATGACAAGCACCGGCCCGGGCCCAAGCAAGCAACCGCAAGCAAACATGTCAAGTACAATTTATAAGCCTTGGATGGCGAGCCTAAACACATAGTCCAATGGAGTCAAAATGACCCGACCGGACAGCCACCAGGTCGTAATCCTCGATTGACCTGGGTGGCTATACTTTGACTTTCGCCTTGTCCAAGCCTCATTCAAAGTGGGGGCTTCTATAGACACCCAGATTTGGACCTGGTTGCTGCAAAAGTGCCCAACAAACACCCGATGACGATCGGACTGCAACGCGACGCGGGTTCGCAATGTTTTAGGAAGTTTTTCTATAGAACGGATCAAATAAATTACTCGGAAAAATTAAACTAACATGATGGCAGCCTTAGTCGTGTCGTTACGGTCGCAAATACACTAATGAGAGTCAATTCTGACATTGGGACCCCGAGTCGGTCCCGAAACTCGAACCGAGTCAGCACCGCGCAAAGCAAACCCTGGGATGCACACCCGAGGCCCGCTAAGCACCACGGTGCTAGGTCAAGGGAGGGAAACCTTAACCCCCAAGCTTCGTATTATACATCCACCTCTCGGTTTTGGAAAGTATCAAAATCGTATCTTCAAAACACCGAGCGCCTCACCTTGCGCGCCTGAGTCTTCCCACGCCTGAACCCAGGCGCCTGAGTCTTGGTGCGCCTGGACTCAGGCGTCCATCCGGGTGATAAGGGCCGAAAACACTTATAAATACCCCTCTCCATCCCCTCATTTCGACACACAACTTCTTTAATTCTCTTCCCTCTTCACTCGTAAAGAGTTTCTCGCTAAGGGCTCGCACTCCGACACCCGAGGCAAACGATACACTCAATCGTAGTTCCGATAAAAGCAACATCGACGCTACTCCTCACTTTCGAGCACTCTACTCGATCCCGAGGTGCCTGTGTTCGACTAGCTATAGTCTAGTAACGAAGTTATGCTGGATTAGCCGCAGAATCAACCAATAGTAACAGAGCTCTACCGGAGTAGCCGCTGGAGGGGTCAACAGTAACGAAACTCTGCCGAAATCACTACGCAAGCTAAGAGGATCCGCCTTTGAAGCCCAGTCATCACAAGGTTGTCATCTAAACAAAACTTTACATTTTCGCACTTTCTTTTATTATGCACTACGATAATACTAGACATGGACACTAGGTCCACAAACACATACTAAAACATGTAACGTCCCAACTTCAACCGCAAACGCTAAAACACACTAAATAGACCCGAGTAATTCCGAGATCCGTTCTCAACTATCTATGCATCGTGTCCCGTTTAGTGTATACTCCGAGGGTGCAACTCCTCACAATGTGATTTACTTATATTCGCACACTAGTACAAAAACTACTTATCGCAACGGTCAAAAACTGCATATCGCAACGGTCGTTGACCGTTGTATTCCGCGGGGTTGCAATAGGTCCACCACTTATCGCAACGGTTCTAAAGCCGTTGCAAAAACATATTCCGCATCGGTTAAATAAAATAACCGTTGCTAAAGATGTACATTTTGCATCGGTTAAAATGGTAACCGTTGCGAAAAGTTCATATATCGCAACGGTTGTAATGGGTGACCGTTGCAAAAAGTGTACATTTTGCATCAATTATTAATTTTGACCGTTGCAAAAAGTGTACATTTTGCATCGGTTGACATCAATGACCGTTGCTTGAAGTGGTAATAAATTAGCATCAGTCAATACAAATGACCGTTGTGAAAAGTTTTAAAAAAAATAATAATATAGCTTATATGCCACGATTGAACCATAACATTACATAAATAATCTTATACAACTACAAAAGTAAATAGTTCGCATAAATAATCGCACCTCAACCACGAACAATTAACTAATAATAATGTATATATAGATATATAAAATCCATCCAATTACATATGGTGTAATTTACATTAATAATCATGCACAACCCCAAAATTAAATACACAGTAGGAGCGATCGTTGTTTAAAAAATGCCGAACTAATCAAGTAGTAGGAGCCATCGTCCTCGTTGACCACATACTGCTACATGAGTTGAGCACAGAAGCTCACGGACTGGTCCATTAAGAAACCCATGTTGTTGGCATAATGGTCGTTGGACAGACTATCGTTGTATTGGTGAGGATGACACGGGAACGGTCACGTCCTGGGTCAGCCAAATTGTAGAATTCGTGAGGGCTGCTAACACACATTGGTCTTCTGATCTCTGTCCACAAAGATCTTGTATGAGCTAGTATCATCAGTTAGAGACTCAGCCATATAGATGGCTTCCTGTGTGTATCGATGACGACATTCCATCATTCTAGACCATGTCCTCACTTCACAATACACGAAAACATCATTACCATAATCACATATAACTCGCAGAAGCAATAAAAACAAACATTGTGACTTAAAATTGAAGAGGGGAGGAAGAGTGCGACCATTAGGAAGTCGCGTATTTGGATTCCTCAATTCATCAAAGAAAGCGTGAACACAAGCTTCCAACTGCAGTATAACAATATTTTGATCTTCCATATTTTTCAGGCAATATAAAACAGCAAAATAGAAAAATGGCACTGATCATGGTAGTGACGGTAACTTACAGCAGTACATCACAAATTTGGGGAGTAATGAAAAAATCTACAAATCAAATCCACTGCTTCAGGGCCTGTACAAAGAATGAAAGATGATTTTATTTATGTAAGTTGTCACCCTAGTAACATTTGAAATGCCATGAAACTAAAAAAATCCACTGGGGTTGAGCCTTGTTCCTTTGAAGAGTTTGAACTAAAACTATATGAACTGACATTATAGGGCTATACTCAACTGAAATAAACCTATCTTAACTTCAATGAAATTGAAACTAACCTAAATTGAACATAGAATTAACCTGAAATAAAGCCGAAAGGAAAAATAAGAAATTACCAGAGATGAAGAGAAAGCAGAGCAAAGAAAGAGTCATGAGCTGTACCACTGTGTTACATTTCACTATTTCAGTAACCGCGTATAAATTCAAGTTATAGGCTAGAAGTACGATTCCATGTCTAAGGGAGTTAGTTACCAGTTTATTGCTAGTGAATGCAGCATCTTAAGATTACAGTACTGTAATGAGGATCAAAGTTGAGTTGACCAAAGTTTTAAAAGCAACGAATCACTCTAAAAAGACAGATCACAACATATATATTCCGAAATCACAAATTAATTACTCGTAATTAAACAACTTTCAAATATGTAGTGTGACTAAGCTAATCTCCACAACAGGATGCAAATACTGATAAATCACTCATTCAATAAATCACTTTAGGATATTAAATCAACATAATTACAATCATTTAAAAAACACAAATCAAAACACAATTCCGATCCTCGAAAAAGTAATCATGAGATATAACTACACAAAAATGAATCGACAAGCAAAATGAGCATTAGAACATACTAAAGCATTAGATCTGCAGTCAAAATAAGAGTGAAACTAAAATTCAATTAAGTAAAACCTAACAGACATGGATCTACAATGTGAAAGCAGATCTAAACAAAACGAAGCAAGAAGGGAATTGAAATCGCATGGACGTAACAATGATTATTATAAGTTACTGAGTAGAGATTGGGACGACACAGAACCTTATCAAATTAGGGACGTTTTCAATTCATACTTCTCACCTTACGAATTTATCTTCACTCCTTATCAAATTAGGGACTAAATTCAAGCATCTTCCTCTTCAAAATTAGGTTAAGTGTCGAAAATTGGAATCAAAATCCCCTTCAAATTCAAGCATCTTCCCTCCGTCAAATTCAAGCACATCAGCAGAGAAATTGTCGTGATTCATCAAATAATTACTATATACAAATCAAATTAGAGATGAGTTGAGTTAGGGAGAGAATCAAATTAGAGAATAGTTAAAAATTGATATGAACAAGAATCGAATTATAGAGAAGTAGAACCTCCATATGAAACGGATCGAATTGAAATTTAGGCGAATTAGAAAAGTAGAACCTCCATATGACATAGGTCCACCCCGACGCGGCCACGCGCGGGTTTGGGTAGGCGAATGAATCTCCATATGAAACGGATCGAATTGAAATTTAGGTCGAAGTGGAGTCGCCACCGAATTTTGTGGTTATTCGGAACCATTCGAGCCCACTCTATGTCGTAGTGGTCCGTATACAAAATACGGCCCATTTCCGATGTCAGAGTTTATTGGGCTCGTCCCTTTGCATTTGATACCAATACCGACATTATCGGATATTGTGTATTGAATGACTCTCGTGCGCCAACGGTTTCGGGCATCCGGAAACCGAGGTTCTGAGTAAAGGGCGAGGGTACGTGTTGGGAAGCCCACAAAGGACACCCAACCCCGCCCGCACATTAGCGGCCTCTACTAAGAATTCGAATGACTTACAATACGCGTGCTAGTAGAACGGGAAAATGCTTATACAAACATTGTTTTCCTAGGCATGTGAATTGAATTGAAAAGAGTTTCTAAGTCGATTTAATGCAATTAATTCTACGTCAAAGTGGAATTTAGCATGCGGGTTCATTTAGTACAATAAACGAACAAAAATTAAATTGACAAAAGGAACAAACAAACTGTTAGTAACGGTAGAACGAATAATAACGGTTTGCGCAAATATCGAATGAGGTGAGAAGATGCAAATATGATGATGCATGGTTTGAAAAGATAGTATACAAGTGATTAATTAGACACGTGTTGACCTAAATCATAAAATACTATCGAATTTGAAAAGAAGGATGTACGACTCGTGTTTTGGTCGTTACGAGGTCACTCGATCGAGTGGTCAATGGACTCGATCGAGTGGATCTGTAAAAGATGATTCTTTTTTGCGTTATAGACCGTACTCGGCCGAGTTATTGACCAACTCGGTCGAGTACGTGGCCACTCGACCGAGTCACCGTGAGACTCGATCGAGTGGAGGTCGCAATAAACATTCTGATCTGATTTTGGGATACCACTCGGCCGAGTGGGCTAGGCACTCGGTCGAGTGCCCCCTGTACGAATCATAATTCGTTTGCAATTTTGTATTGATTTTAGAGATTGCTTATTTTCGATAATTTGATGGTTTTACCGAATTGAGCATAAATATTGCATGACTTATGCTCGATTCGGGTTTTTCGTAAATCATAGATTTGATTGAACCGAATATAAATATTGTTTGAATTTATACCCGATTCTAAATTTGAATGCTCGTCGTGTCCCATATTCGATTATTGAATCGATATGGAATACTAAAGCGGAAAAAATAAAGAAAATTGATTTGAGTCGTTTTAAGTCAATCAAAACGACATGAATTTCTCTCCGCGTTTGTAGTGTCATAATTATAACGTGACATCTACGTTAGCATCAACGAGAAAATCGAATTGATTGAATTAATTGACTAGATTGTTAGATTCGACATCCAATTATGGAATTGGTATCGAATCTACAAAATCGACGCTTTACGTGGAAAAAAGGACTTGATTCCCTCGGTTTCTCCGACATCGAAATAAATCCCCAGAATTGTGATGTCGGATCCACGTCAACGGGTTTCGACCCTTATTGAAATACGAAGTTTGTTCTTTGAAAATCGAGGCTATTACGTAACTTGAATAACAATAATGATGCAAACGATATGAAAATTATTGTTGAAGTTAACTTATCTCAATAATCAAGTAATCGGGATATCGGAACAAGCGACCGGCAACGCTGTGTGTAGTACACTTGTATATTCGGATTTCCTTATTCCGATATCACTCATACTCAACACAAATCGATAAGTATTTTAATGTTTTGATATTAGTACTATCGATATTAAAGATGCGATAATAACGATAGAACGAAATAAATAAAAAAACGACCCGTATAATGACATGACGTGAGAAGGAGGAAGAGAAGAGAAGAAAACGGGGTTTTGACACCCTCAACCTACATGTTCTTGTCTCGGATTAGAACTCGTAATCGTGGCTTTGGCACTAGAGTCTTCGAGGTGGATGAAGGTTAAGTTATGGTGGCTCGGGTTTGTTGATTCCTAAACTAGGTTTAGGGTTTTTGCTGGTGTATTGCTTAGGGTTTGCTTAGGGTGTATTAGGGTTATGAAAAGTTGTAGTGTGTGTGTATGGTTGCCCTAGGGTTTCGAAAAAGTTGTCAAAGGTTGTTGCATGAGGGTTGCTTATATAGGAAAAGCTAGGGCACCGGTTTAGGGTTACTCGACCGAGTAACCAGCTGACTCGGTCGAGTGGCCCAGTGCGTCAGCCACCGGGTTTGAATAAGGGCCCATTCGATCGAGTGGGTGGGTCACTCGGTCGAGTGGCCTAGCTGGGTTGCGCGAGTCCATTATTTTGGACCATGATCATGGACATTTGATGGGTTTGTGTTTGAATTTGGACTTTTGATGTTTGCGGGTTTGTTTTGTGTGTCTCGGAAACAACTTTGACCGGGATTGACCCGATCGCGACAAGTCGGTTTTAATTTCGGTGTCGGTTTTGGCCCAAATTAGTCTTGTTTGACTCGGAATGGTCCGCTGGGCCTGGATTTGAGGTCGATTTTGTGGGGTTTGTACTCTGTAAGTGCATTAGCCAACGATTAACGGATTTGAGCCCGTATCCGAGCGCATTGAAGCATCTTAGCGTTCGATCATCATCGGGTGTTTTTTGGAAACTGCCATAGACACCTGGCAGTCAAAATGCGGGTGTCTACACTTAGAAATAAGGACGGCGGAGATGGCCGACGACATTGACTCACACGACGGCGGAGATTGACGACGACGATGACTTACACGACGTGGCGATATTGTAACTCCCCGGATTTAAACAAAAGGAATAAGATATATAATTATAGCGTCTTATATTAATAATACACCATGGTGGCGGAAACACCATGGTTAACTAAATCCGAGTGTTACCAACATAGATAATTAATATGGCTTAACGCATACAACTACTCTCGGAATTGAAACCCGATAAAAATAAAACTACAAGGTTCAATTATTAAACATATAATTCATTATTTATTCTCTCTCAAGTCAACCCCATTCATTACCAAGTAGCACATCAACCTGAAAAAAAATAAAAGTCCACCGTCAGTGGGGAGTAACTAGGAGTCCTCCCAGTCATGATTGATGAAAATCTAATCATAATTACGAGAATATAATAAGAGATAATATATACTCCAATTAAAAAACATGATAACATATCAAGTTCATCAAAACATGTGATAAAATATTAATAGCAAGGAATATGTGACAACGTAACTAATACCAAGCCATAAATAAATAAATAAATAAAATGTAGAACTGATATATATATATATATATATATATATATATATATATGTCCTTCCAGAACTCGAACCAAAATATACAGAATAACACGAGCTAAGAACGAGCTCCGTCTAGGGCCAATAACCTGAAACCCTAAACTTCGATGCCAATAACCTGACACCAAAATAACCCTACGGTGGGACACATAACCGTGAACCCATGTCTAAGACTGGCCAGACTTTCGAGGGACAAAATGTCTAGTTAAGGCGTAAAAGTGCGGACCCTTAACCAGTCAAGGCGTAAAAGTGCGGACCCTTGACCCTCAAACGACATATCCATAGACTCATAAGAGTATTCCATAAGGAACGGTCAACCCTTAGCAGGCCAATAACCTGAAACCATGCCAGGGTACTAGGTAGGCCAATAACCTGAAACCTACCCAGTTTGGTATTGCTCTTCTCGAGTAGACCAATAACCTGAAATCTACTCGATATCTTATACTCTAGCCATACCATATATAAAATGGAACAAGGTCCAAAAGATAATATTTGGGCACCATGGATAACCCCATGTTAACATGCCAAACGCTCATAACCGAGCAATCAATTTTAATAGCATCAATAAAAATAAAGTATAATAAAATTGCTAGAGTAAAAGATAAATTTCAACCATAAAAATCAATGTCGCTTAAAACAACCATTTATCAAAGTCATATTATCCGATCATGAAGACTAAATAAATTTTTATGTTAACCATACGATTAAGCAAATAGTATTAGATCATATGACATGTACAACAATTAATTACAATATCTTATATTTCTCGTACACATGAATAAAAATTCATTTATTAAATAAATGATCAAATTATTATTTATGATACATAATAAAAGTTGAAAAATATTAAATAATTGATATTTGTAAAAATAAAAGATCTAGTTCTTAAAATAAGTATGTCTATTTTTTTACATCATAACATGTAATTTATTCACATAGTATAATAAATCATTAAATAGTAACTATAAAATTACATTTTAAAACAAGTGTAAGAAAAAATATGAAGAAGTACAAAAAGTATAATAAATCATTAAAATTAAATTATATAAAATTTTTAAAACTATAAAATTAAATTTTAAGAGAAGATGTAAAGAAGTACAGAAAGATGTTGGCAGTGGGGTTTGAACCCTAGTCATCAAGTAAAGGGGCATTGTGTCTAACCACTGCAACACAACCACTATTCTATTTCCCTTCAGAATTAAATTTTACTTACTTGTAAACAAACAGTGTTATCTAGGGTGACGAAAACTTATCTTTTTAATTATTATACAATCATGAATATGCTTAATTACACATTATAAATGATTAAATTAAAATTACATACTGTCCATGAAAATTTATTTAATATAAAATTAATTTTTAAGTTCAATTAAAATAATGTCACATTAATTATTTAACAAGTTTTTTTATACTTACAATTTATAATAACATTTTAATAGGAAATTTCATGGATAATTAATTAAATAAATAAATAAGATATTTTATGACACTTATAAATTAATTTTAACAAAAAAAAAAATCAGAATATATTTATATATAATACCATATGAATTTATCTCATATTTATTATAACTTGAGGGCTTTATTGGCTAGTTGCCCATTTAAATCAAAAATAATTATATAAATTATAAAACCACCATGCAAAATTTTATCACACACTAAAAAGTCATATTATAACAAAAAAATATTTTTTTTTTCATAATTATTTACATATTGTGGATATTTATGCATGCATGAGTATTCATAAAAAAATATGATAACATGGAAAAAAAATAAAATAATGATCCAAAAATCAAATCTAAAAGCTTAAAAATTTACATGCAACATCATCAACATAAAAAAATAGGAATCTAATTAAGAACATAATTATTTTAATCATTCATATAATTTATATATTTATTGCATGATAAATAAATTACAAGCATGATTAAATAATGAGCAATAAAACCAATCATATATTCATATATTCATCACAAAAATATATCATAATTTATACCATGAAGTTCATATATTATCAAAAATTTTAAATTTCATATATATCCTCAATCTTATTATAAATTCATAAAAATGTTAGAATTTCATAAATCAAGAAAAGGAGTAACCTAGTTACCTTGAGAGAAATTAGTATTACTAACAAGTAGGATATGGATGATATTAACCCAAGTGGTTTCCTTCCACCAAGGGGTCTTGTTCACCTAGTTTTAGATTAATAAAATTTATCAAGAAAATAATAAATAATTAAACTAGAAATGAATAAAACTAATGAATAATTAAAATTTACCCTTACTAGTAAATATGAGTGGTGTGGGAAGATGATATGAAAAAGGAATTGTGAGAAATGGAGGGATGATGTTCACGGTGGAATGGTGGAGGAAGCATTAGAAGTTCATCACAATTTAAGGACAAAATAAGGCTTAGGTAGATGATGATTAGCCATAGCCATCTAGCCATGCATGCCTAAGGACCTATGCTCATAGGCCTTGGGCTCTAAGGAAATGCAAGTGGGCAAGTTGGCAAGTTGCAAGCAAGTAGGACAAAACTAAGTGAAGTGTGAGTGAAATAGATGAGGACGACGGAATTGCGGTCCGCGGATTACGGTGACAGCCTGTCGTATTTCGATCATAACTTTTTCTACAGAACTCTGATTAAGACGATTAAGGTGGCGTTGGAAAGCTAAGAGAAAGATCTAAAACATTTATGTTTTGATCAAGAGCCAAATACGTCTTTAAACTGACGTAAAATGAGCAATTATATTGCCTAAGTTTATTAGTTCATCCGAACGTAAGGGTTTGAGAGGATAAATAAAAGTGTGAAGGATGGGAACCTAGAACATTAATTCCAATCATACAAGTGACGAGTGGATAAATGGATAATGAGGATGGAATTAAAAGAGTTTATATGTGTTTATCAAGTTAAGAAAACACGGGGTGTTACAACCCTCCCCCCTTAAGAAAAATTTCGTCCTCGAAACTAGAGGGAGTGTGTACCTCTATCAAACAAGTGAGGGTATTTTGCTTGCATGGACGCCTCTGTCTCCCATGTTGCTTCTTCAAACCTTTGACTACGCCACAAAACCTTTACTAATGGTACAACCTTATTCCTTAAGGTTTTGTCCTTCCTATCTAAAATCTGAACGGGTTGCTCCTCATAAGTCAAATTTGGTTCCACCTCGACTATGTCCGACTGAAGTACATGAGATGGATCGCTCCGATATCTTCTCAATTGAGATACATGAAAGACATCATGTACTTTAGACAGATTAGGGGTAAAGCTAACTTATAAGCTACTTCACCAATTCGTTCAAGTACTTCATATGGCCCTACAAACTTAAGGCTCAATTTTCCCTTAATTCCAAATCTCTTCACCCCTCTCATGGGCGACACCTTAAGAAAGACCTTGTCCCCAACATCAAATTCTACTTGCCTTTGACGCAAGTCAGCATATGACTTTTGCCGATCTTGAGCCGCTTTCATCTTTTCCCGGATCAACTTAACTTGCTCAATGGACTCTTGGATCATCTCAGGGCCAACAACTGCAACCTCACTAATATCATCCCAACATAAAGGACTGCGACATTTCATCCCATACAAGGCCTCAAACGGAGCCATCTTGATACTAGCGTGGTAACTGTTATTGTACGAGAACTCTATTAAGGGAAGACTCTTCTCCCATCTTGTTTGGAATTCTAGCACGCATGCTCGGAGCATATCCTCTAAAGTTTGGATAGTGCGTTCGGTTTGGCCATCGGTAGCAGCGTGAAAAGCTGTACTCAACTTTAACTTACTACCTAACGCCTCCTGGAGCTTCCTCCAAAAATGCGAACAAAATCGTGGGTCACGATCAGAAACTATGTCTTTAGGAACTCCATGAAATCTAATAACTTCTCTTTGGTATGCCACCGCCATCTCATCCAAACTCCAAGTATCTTTCATTGGAATGAAGTGAGCTACTTTAGTTAAACGGTCCACCACTACCCAAATGGCATTCTTTCCCGTGGGCGACCTTGGTAACCCAGTTACAAAATCCATGGAGATGGAATCCCATTTCCACACGGGTATTTCTAAGGGCTGCAAGAGACCACCAGGTCTTCGATGTTTGAACTTTACTTTCTGACAGGTAAGACATCTGGCCACAAAATTCGCAATTTCTCTTTTCATGTTAGGCCACCAAAAGAATTTCTTCAAATCCTTATACATCTTATCCCCACCAGGATGAATAGAGTATGGTGTACTATGAGCTTCCTGCATAATCTTCATTTTAAGATCATCACAGTCAGGGATGCACCACCTACCTTGAAATCTTAAACTTCCATCCGTTGAGACTTCAAAATCATTTTCTTCACTGACCTTGTCACGTAGGCCTTCAAGCACTGGATCCTCTTGTTGTTTAATTCGAATTTCGTGGTAGATCTCAGGTTCAGCACTCATAGCATTCAGAGCGATACTTCCTTGCTGAACTACCTCTAAATTCAACTTTCGGAAATCATGACAAAGGTCATTGGGCAACACCATGACGTCATTCATTGTGTGTTTTTCTTTTCTACTTAATGCATCGGCCACTACATTGGCCTTACCTTCATGGTATTGGAGTTGGAGGTCGTAGTCGTTAATCAATTCTATCCACCTCCTTTGCCTTGCGTTTAGATCTCTTTGGGTAAAAATGTACTTTAAGCTCTTGTGATCGGTGTAAAAGTTGCATGATACCCCATAAAGATAGTGCCTCCAAATCTTGAGAGCAAAGACTACCGCTGCCAACTCGAGATCATGAGTCGGGTAGTTTTTCTCGCATTCCTTTAGTTGTCTTGAGGCATAGGCCACCACCTTTCCATTTTGCATCAACACGCAGCCAAGTCCATTCTTTGACGCATCGCTGTAAACATCAAAGCTCACTCCTTCTTCGGGTAAAGTCAAGATTGGTGCTGACGTTAATCTTTTCTTTAACTCTTCAAACGCCTCTTCGCATGCACTAGACCACACAAATTTTGACTCCTTCTTCAATAAAGAAGTCATTGGCTTTGCTACCCTTGAAAAGTCCTTGACGAACCTTCGGTAGTATCCCGCCAGACCCAAGAAGCTACGTATTTCTCTCACATTCTTTGGACTTTCCCAATTCACTATAGCATGAACCTTAGCTGGGTCAACGCTAATGCCTTCACCAGAAACGACATGGCCTAAAAATGGAACCTTCTTAAGCCAGAATTCGCATTTTGAGAACTTCGCAAACCACTTTTGCTTTCTTAACGTCTCCAATATCGACCTCAGATGTTTAGCATGTTCCTCTTCATTCTTTGAATAAATAAGGATATCATCGATGAATACCACTACACATTTGTCCAAATACTCATGGAAGGTCCTATTCATCTGATCCATAAACACCGCTGGAGCGTTGGTTAGGCCAAAGGGCATCACTACAAACTCATAGTGCCCATACCTTGATCGAAAAGCGGTTTTAGGGATATCCTCTTTCCTCACTGGGATTTGATGATAACCCGACCTCAAGTCGATCTTTGAGAAAGTACTTGCTCCCTTAAGTTGATCGAATAAATCCTCGATTCTTGGGAGTGGGTAACGGTTCTTGATCGTTACCTTGTTCAATTCTCTATAGTCGATGCATAATCTCATGCTTCCATCCTTCTTTCTCACAAACAGTACTGGGGCACCCCAAGGTGACACACTTGGGCGAATAAAGCCCTTATCTATCAATTCCTCCAGTTGTTTCTTTAACTCTTGCATTTCGGCAGGAGCCATACGGTAGGGTGCCTTTGAAATAGGTCCAGTACCGGGTAGGAGGTCGATGTTAAACTCGACATCTCGCTCTGGAGGGATACCTGGAAGCTCATCGGGAAACACATCGCCGAACTCCCGAACAATAGGAATATCCTCAATCTTAGCTTCCGTAGTGACATCTTGTACACTACATAAATACACCTGATATCCCTTTCTCCTCAATTCTTGGGAGTGGGTAACGGTTCTTGATCGTTACCTTGTTCAATTCTCTATAGTCGATGCACAATCTCATGCTTCCATCCTTCTTTCTCACAAACAGTACTGGGGCACCCCAAGGTGACACACTTGGGCGAATAAAGCCCTTATCTATCAATTCCTCCAGTTGTTTCTTTAACTTTTGCATTTCGGCAGGAGCCATACGGTAGGGTGCCTTTGAAATAGGTCCAGTACCGGGTAGGAGGTCGATGTTAAACTCGACATCTCGCTCTGGAGGGATACCTGGAAGCTCATCGGAAAACACATCGCCGAACTCCCGAACAATAGGAATATCCTCAATCTTAGCTTCCGTAGTGACATCTTGTACACTACATAAATACACCTGATATCCCTTTCTCCTCAATTCCCTAATCTTTAGGGCAGACACCCATTTATTTCCTGGTTTAACTGAGATACCCTTATACGAAATCCTTGTACCCAAAGGACTTTTCAAAATGATCTTTTGATCTCGACACACGAACTTTGCGTCAAACCTAGCTAACCAATCCATGCCAAGTATAATGTCGAATTCCGAGAGTTTAAAACTTATGAGATCAGCGGGAAAGTCAGTTCCCGCAATGGATATGGAAATGTCACGAAAGATTGTGGAACAAGAGACAATCTCCCCAGTGGGAAGAGCTATGGTGGTTTTAGTGGGGGCACTAGGTATGAGTTGAGCCTTAAGAACAAATGATGTGGAGATAAAGGATAATGAAGCACCAGTATCAAATAATACGAATGCAGGAATAGAGTTAGCAAGAAATGTACCAGTAATGACATCTGGATTAGTCTCTGCCTCCGCACGGTTCATCACATAAATACGACCCTGGTTGGGCACCTATTGAGGTCTATTGTTCTCACTACCACTCCCCGGACCTTGAGAAACTCTTTGAGGGCAACGATTTGCAGTGTGACCAATACCCTGGCAATTGTAGCATGTAATATCAGTTCCATTGCAATTCTTCCCAGGGTGATAAGCTTTCTTGCAACGAAAACATTGACGATCGCTCTGGTGAGTGGTGTTAGCGAGAGTTGTCCCAGAAGTGTTGTTATACTTCATCTTTTTCGCAGGTCCTTGGATAGCTGGCAATGGAGCAGGTGTTCTCTTTCCCGATCGACGCTCAAGAGTTTCTTGACTCAGAACCGCATCATAAACACTAAGGGCACGGTTATAAGCTTCTTGAAAAGTCTGCGAGGGGAGAGCCGCAATTGCAGTACGAACCTTTGGAGCTAACCTCAATTCATAGCGACGAATTTTCTCCGTCTCAGTCGGAATTACCATGGATGCAAAACGAGCAAGTTCTATGAATTTTCTTGTGTATTCCTCAACAGTCATATCACCTTGCTCAAGATCCAAGAATTCTTGTTGCTTCCTCCAACGAAGAGCCTCGGGATAAAAACGAGCTTTTACACTTTCTTTGAACTCAGACCAGCCAAACCTTGGTTGAGCCCTTAGCGAGTCTTTCATAAGGTCCCACCAACGATCTGCTTCATCGCGGAAGTAAAAGCTAGCCAAATCAATCTTCATATTTTCAGGTATCTGGGTCACGATAAACAACTTTTCCATTTGGTGGGTCCAATTCTCAAGGATGATAGGGTCCGTGACTCCCATGAATTCTGGGGGCTTGTGGCGATTGAAACGCTCAAAGACGGATCCTTCACGATTAACTTGTGGAGCATTGTTCTCTTTCTCCAGTAGTTTTAGTAAAGCCGTCTCGATCATACGAACCCTATCATTCTCAGCGTTGGCGTGGCCGTTTCCCTGGCGGGTATTCATCTGCATCCAAAGATAACAAGTGATTCTAGTGGTAAAGACCCTATGATACCACTAACATGCAACTACTCAATCATAAGGAGACAACAAAAGCATATCTTACCCACAAGTAAGAGACCCATAATATAAACAACAATTGAGTCCTTACTTGTTTCTACCCCACTCTCTCTTAGTCAAACTAATATTTGTTTAAGTCTTATCTCAATCCGAGAGTGTTGGGAGCGTTCTGGCTCTGATACCAACTGTAACTCCCCGGATTTAAACAAAAGGAATAAGATAGATAATTATAGCGTCTTATATTAATAATGCACCATGGTGGCGGAAACACCATGGTTAACTAAATCCGAGTGTTACCAACATAGATAATTAATATGTCTTAACGCATACAACTACTCTCGGAATTGAAACCCGATAAAAATAAAACTACAAGGTTCAATTATTAAACATATAATTCATTATTTATTCTCTCTCAAGTCAACCCCATTCATTACCAAGTAGCACATCAACCTGAAAAAAAATAAAAGTTCACCGTCAATGGGGAGTAACTAGGAGTCCTCCCAGTCATGATTGATGAAAATCTAATCATAATTACGAGAATATAGTAAGAGATAATATATACTCCAATTAAAAAACATGATAACATATCAAGTTCATCAAAACATGTGATAAAATATTAATAGCAAGGAATATGTGACAACGTAACTAATACCAAGCCATAAATAAATAAATAAATAAAATGTAGAACTGATATATATATATATATGTCCTTCCAGAACTCGAACCAAAATATACAGAATAACACGAGCTAAGAACGAGCTCCGTCTAGGGCCAATAACCTGAAACCCTAAACTTCGATGCCAATAACCTGACACCAAAATAACCCTACGGTGGGACACATAACCGTGAACCCATGTCTAAGACTGGCCAGACTTTCGAGGGACAAAATGTCTAGTTAAGGCGTAAAAGTGCGGACCCTTAACCAGTCAAGGCGTAAAAGTGCGGACCCTTGACCCTCAAACGACATATCCATAGACTCATAAGAGTATTCCATAAGGAACGGTCAACCCTTAGCAGGCCAATAACCTGAAACCATGCCAGGGTACTAGGTAGGCCAATAACCTGAAACCTACCCAGTTTGGTATTGCTCTTCTCAAGTAGACCAATAACCTGAAATCTACTCGATATCTTATACTCTAGCCATACCATATATAAAATGGAACAAGGTCCAAAAGATAATATCTGGGCACCATGGATAACCCCATGTTAACATGCCAAACGCTCATAACCGAGCAATCAATTTTAATAGCATCAATAAAAATAAAGTATAATAAAATTGCTAGAGTAAAAGATAAATTTCAACCATAAAAATCAATGTCGCTTAAAACAACCATTTATCAAAGTCATATTATCCGATCATGAAGACTAAATAAATTTTTATGTTAACCATACGATTAAGCAAATAGTATTAGATCATATGACATGTACAACAATTAATTACAATATCTTATATTTCTCGTACACATGAATAAAAATTCATTTATTAAATAAATGATCAAATTATTATTTATGATACATAATAAAAGTTGAAAAATATTAAATAATTGATATTTGTAAAAATAATAGATCTAGTTCTTAAAATAAGTATGTCTATTTTTTTACATCATAACATGTAATTTATTCACATAGTATAATAAATCATTAAATAGTAACTATAAAATTACATTTTAAAACAAGTGTAAGAAAACATATGAAGAAGTACAAAAAGTATAATAAATCATTAAATAGTAACTATAAAATTAAATTTTAAGAGAAGATTTAAGAGAAAATGTAAAGAAGTACAAAAAGATGTTGGCAGTGGGGTTTGAACCCTAGTCATCAAGTAAAGGGGCATTGTGTCTAACCACTGCAACTAGAGATGGCAATGGACCGGATCTGGACCGGGTCCACTAGGATCCGGACCCGGACCCGTCAAAATTACCCTAGACCCGGACCCGACCCGGACCCGGCCGGGTCCAAAATTTTAAGACCCGGATCCAGACCCGCCGGGTCCGGTTCGGGTCCGGGTCTACCCGCGGGTTTCACTATTTTATTTTATTTTGTCCTACATTCTTCATTTCTTCCAAATTTCAAATTTTGCCGGTATTTTTTATCACGTACAAAATTATCTACGACATATATTGTACTAAGAAATTAAACACTCTTACAAACTCATTCATAACGGTCTTAGGAAACTTTGAATGAACATTGAAATGGTGAGGAAAGAAGTGAGAGAGTGAGTTATTTTAGTAATTTAGTTGTTTGCTAGCAGTTTTGCGTATGTATGCTGGTAGATTTTTGTTTGTTTATTTTTTTAAATTAAAGTGCCGGGTCCACGGGTCGGGTCCGGGTCCAGTATTTCAGACCCGGACCCGGTTTTCAAAAATAAGATCCAGACCCGACCCGGATCCGCCGGGTCTGAAAAAATAAGACCCAGACCCGACCCATATGGGTCCGACCCGCCGGGTCTGGACCGGGTCCTGGACCCGTTGCCATCCCTAACTGCAACACAACCACTATTCTGTTTCCCTTCAGATTAAATTTTACTTACTTGTAAACAAACAGTGTTATTTAGGGTGACGAAAACTTATCTTTTTAATTATTATACAATCATGAATATGCTTAATTACACATTATAAATGATTAAATTAAAATTACATACTGTCCATGAAAATTTATTTAATATAAAATTAATTTTTAAGTTCAATTAAAATAATGTCACATTAATTATTTAACAAGTTTTTTTATACTTACAATTTATAATAACATTTTAATAGGAAATTTCATGGATAATTAATTAAATAAATAAATAAGATATTTTATGACACTTATAAATTAATTTTAACAAAAAAAAAATCAGAATATATTTATATATAATACCATATGAATTTATCTCATATTTATTATAACTTGAGGGCTTTATTGGCTAGTTGCCCATTTAAATCAAAAATAATTATATAAATTATAAAACCACCATGCAAAATTTTATCACACACTAAAAAGTCATATTATAACAAAAAAATATTTTTTTTTCATAATTATTTACATATTGTGGATATTTATGCATGCATGAGTATTCATAAAAAAATATGATAACATGGAAAAAAAATAAAATAATGATCCAAAAATCAAATCTAAAAACTTAAAAATTTACATGCAACATCATCAACATAAAAAAATAGGAATCTAATTAAGAACATAATTATTTTAATCATTCATATAATTTATATATTTATTGCATGATAAATAAATTACAAGCATGATTAAATAATGAGCAATAAAACCAATCATATATTCATATATTCATCACAAAAATATATCATAATTTATACCATGAAGTTCATATATTATCAAAAATTTTAAATTTCATATATATCCTCAATCTTATTATAAATTCATAAAAATGTTAGAATTTCATAAATCAAGAAAAGGAGTAACCTAGTTACCTTGAGAGAAATTAGTATTACTAACAAGTAGGATATGGATGATATTAACCCAAGTGGTTTCCTTCCACCAAGGGGTCTTGTTCACCTAGTTTTAGATTAATAAAATTTATCAAGAAAATAATAAATAATTAAACTAGAAATGAATAAAACTAATGAATAATTAAAATTTACCTTTACTAGTAAATATGAGTGGTGTGGGAAGATGATATGAAAAAGGAATTGTGAGAAATGGAGGGATGATGTTCACGGTGGAATGGTGGAGGAAGCATTAGAAGTTCATCACAGTTTAAGGACAAAATAAGGCTTAGGTAGATGATGATTAGCCATAGCCATCTAGCCATGCATGCCTAAGGACCTATGCTCATAGGCCTTGGGCTCTAAGGAAATGCAAGTGGGCAAGTTGGCAAGTTGCAAGCAAGTAGGACAAAACTAAGTGAAGTGTGAGTGAAATAGATGAGGACGACGGAATTGCGGTCCGCGGATTACGGTGACAGCCTGTCGTATTTCGATCATAACTTTTTCTACAGAACTCTGATTAAGACGATTAAGGTGGCGTTGGAAAGCTAAGAGAAAGATCTAAAACATTTATGTTTTGATCAAGAGCCAAATACGTCTTTAAACTGACGTAAAATGAGCAATTATATTGCCTAAGTTTATTAGTTCATCCGAACGTAAGGGTTTGAGAGGATAAATAAAAGTGTGAAGGATGGGAACCTAGAACATTAATTCCAATCATACAAGTGACGAGTGGATAAATGGATAATGAGGATGGAATTAAAAGAGTTTATATGTGTTTATCAAATTAAGAAAACACGGGGTGTTACAGATATCGAACGGAGCAGTGAAGGCGGATTGAGTGAGTGAGTAAGTAATGGTGACTAGTGAGTGATGTTGAGTAAAATGAAATAAAAAGAAGAAAAAAATTGTACAGTAGTAGTTTAATTTAAAGTTGAGAAAAAAAGATTCCTTACAAATATAATTATTTAATTTATTGAGTTGCAAGTAGACCTGTCAAACGGGTCGGGCGGTCGGGTTTCGGGTTCGGTCAATACGGGTTTGGATAAAATACGGGTCGGGTGTATTTCGGGTTTGAAGAATACGGGTTTTATACGGGTCGGGTTTATACGGGTTTCGGGTCGGGTTTCGGGTCAAATACGGGTTATTAACGCACTTTAAAAAGATCAATTTTCTTCACTTTTTTGTATCATAAATACACTTTTATTTTTAATTTTCTTAATCATCTCATTTAATATAAGATATTGGTATGTTTTATTTAATATATTTGTTAATATACGTTGATATTTTTTTATTTATATAGGAGGTACGAATATATATGACGAACTTTGACTCGATTTATTGATTTTTTTTTCTCATTATAATAATCATGTGATAAAAGTATGATTTTAAAGATATATATATATATATAAATATTGATGGGGGTCGGTTGCCTGCCTTTGGCCGCCTGCCAATCAGGCCCCAGGGCGACCAGTCCCAGAAGGAGGAAAGGTCTGCCCAGCAGCCTTTCCATCAAAGTCACTGAAATCTCCAAGTGTGGCCCTAATCCCTTGAGCCAACCGCCAAACAGAGCAAACCGGGCCTGCCGCCTGCTTCCAGGGCGTTTCCGCCTGAACAGAACCGAAGGAGAACCGAGGACCCATCCGTCATTTCGCCTGAGGTAAGGGGAAATGGGTGGACAAGGTGAGTCCACGTGTCGCGCCAACATCCACCCATTTCCCTCCTCTTCTTTCTCTTTTCCTCTCTCTTGTGGGAAGGTATAAATACTTACCCATTTCCCACATAAGGGGGGTTGGATTTTCTCTCTCTAGACTCTTACTCCTAAAAACGCCACCTAGTTCCTCACGAGCTAGGTTCGTCAAGGCATTTCACGGACTGACTTAGGCATCGGAGAGGGTTTCCTCGGACAATCTCCGAGGCCCTGTGCGTTCATTGTGCAGGGAGCAGGCCATTTCCGCCGGGAAGGTCCGATCCAGGGAGTGAGAGAAAGGGGAGACCGAGGGAAATCAAACGATCAGTTGTTCATCATTAACCCAATCATACAACCCGGATCCAAGGCCGGGTAAATTGTTTCCGTGACCGGAACAATTTGGCGCCGTCTGTGGGGAACTTACGGTTGTGCTCACGAGTTACCCACTAAAATCAACCACTCATAATCACAAAACTTAAACAATCATGCCAGAAATCGTTGATGCCAGTGCAGAAGCGGGTCCGACGGTCCCACCGGTGACCCCCCTGTATGGTATGCCGCAGTCGGAGAGGGTTCCTCCTGCCACGATCCTAGGGGTGGGGGGAACCAATCTCCTTGGTGGATCTAACACCGCTGTGACACCTGAGTTGGGGACACACCCAGGACATGCTCTCAATCTGACCCCAGCTCAGATGGCACAGGCGGCCGCGTTCTTCTCTGCGATGCTGAATCAGGAGTTCACACCTGAAGACTTGGTAGGCAGGGTCGCGTCGGCTCCCAGGCAACCATCCCCAGTCAGCAGGGACGAGGCCGGGGGCACGAGGCGGACCGCCGCCAGAAATGCTCAGAGAAAAGCAAGAAGAACAGATCAAGTGTATGCGCATGTGCAAAAGCGCATTACTACTGGCAATCCGGAGCCACCTGTTCAGCAGGCGTTCTCCATTCATACGACAGAATCAGCGTCTGGAGGACAGGGAGGCTTGTCCCGAGGGTTACAGGAGCGCATGAGGCCCAGGGAGCCCATGTCAAAACGCTTGGGAGAAAAACCAGGCGGAGTTTTCTCCAGGCTAACGCCTGCAGCCAAGGAACAGTCGGCCCCAGGCTTATCCCAAAGCCTGCAATCCAGACTCAACCGGGGACAACCGCTCGAGTCCAGGTACCATCAGGGTGAGAACCTCTGCCACTCTCAGAGGAAAAGGCCCAGACAGACCTCCCCGGAAACAGAGGATGAAGCAGCCAGTAGGCCGCCACCAGGGCACCGCTCCCCCAGTGCGAGGAAACCGACCCATAAACAATGGGAATCTCACGGTAACCAGTCTGGGGAAAGCAGGTCACGACTGGTGGGAAGGCCCACAAAAACCCCGTTGCACCCTAAGGTACAAGAGTACCCCATTCCAAAAATCAAAATGCCCACCATCAAATTTGACGGGACGACAGATCCTGAAGACCACCTGGCAGCCTTTGAGAGCCACATGGGCATGTATGACGTAGATGATGCCATCTGGTGCAAAGTTTTCTCAACCACCCTGGTGGGGCTCGCACAGGGATGGTTCAGAGACCTCCGCCAGGGGTCAGTCAGATTCTTCATAGAGTTGGCTGAAATTTTCCTCGAACAGTATGCCGGAAATAAGAGAAGACGCCTTACCCGTTTCGATCTCATGACCCTGAAACAGAAAAAGGGTGAGAGTGTGAGGGAATACATGAGAAGGTTTGATTTATCCTACTAGCAGGTTAGGGAGATCGATGATTCCACTGCCGCCTACGCCCTGACAATCTCCCTACTTCCAGGGGAAATGAAAAACCAGATGATCAGGGCCCAGCCAGAAACCTTGGCCATGGCCAGGAAGATCGCGGGAGGGTTCATTCTGCAGGAGGAGTTCCACGGCCTGACGGATACCCCTGCAGGCCAAACAAAGCCTCAAGGGGGACCGCAGGGTGGAAGGGGCAGAAGTGAGCCAGGCAAGCAAAGGGAAGAGGGAGACACTCCCAAGAAGGAGCGCACAGTCTACCAGCCCAGATTCTACAGTTACACTGCTCTGAACAAATCCAGGGCGGAGATCTTTGAACTGGAAAAAGAAACTGCTAAATGGAACCGCCCGAACAAACCTCGCAGCCCAAATGGAGACCCCAAGAAATTCTGCACTTTCCACGACTGTATAGGCCATACCACCGAAGAATGCCGTCACCTGAAGGACGAAATCGAGAAGTTAATCAGGAACGGATGGTTAGCCAACTACGCAGCTAAAAATAAGTCTCAGAAGGAGGTGTCTGAAAAACCCGAAGGGTCGGTGCAGAACCGCATGGTGATCCATGTAATTTCAGGGGGCACTGAGGGCCAGCTAAGTCGAAGAGGCCAAAAAAGATAAATGCGCGAGCTAAAGAACCAGATCTACTATGCTGAGAAAGCAGGGAGTCCAAAGGGGGTGACCTTGAGCATCACCCCTAATGATGCAGGGCGCGTGGTATATCCGCACAGTGATCCTTTGGTACTGTCCCTAGAGATCAGCAACCACATTGTGCGGAGGTGTATGGTGGACACAGGCGCATACACGAATTTGCTGTATAAGGACGCCTTTGAGAAAATGGGCCTGGAAAAAAGGCACCTGCGACCTGCCCCCGGATCATTATACGGATTCAGTGGGGCAGGCGTGCTGCCCATGGGAGTCATAGATCTGCCCGTAACCTTTGGAGAAGGCTCTACTGCCAGAAATGTCAGGGCAACCTTTGTTGTTGTGGATGCAAGATCTGCCTACAACGCCCTAATTGGCAGAGCCACCCTGGACGAAATCGAGGCGGCCATCTCCATCAGGGCTCTCACCATAGCGTATGTCACTGATTTCGGGCTAGAAAGAAAGGTGCGCGGGGACCAGGAGTCAGCCAGACAATGCTACTCCGTGGCCCTGCAAGAACACGAAAAAGAAAGGAAAGGGAAAAGGAAGGCTGACAGTTCCCCCAGCAGGGAGGGCGAGATCCCAGCCGAACAACCGGCGCCTGACCACCTGGAGCCAGGGGGCGAAAGCATGTTGGTAGATTTGGAACCAGGCAGGCAGGTCCTGATAGGAGCTGACCTGGAAAAATCCTACCAGGCTGAACTGGTCAAGCTGCTAAAAGAAAACAAAGACGTATTTGCCTATTCTGCAGACGAGATGCCCGGCGTTGATCCATCATGCATCGTTCACAAGCTGAATGTAAGCATGGATGCTCGCCCTGTAAAGCAGAAGAAACGAAACATGTCTGCGGAAAAAGACGCAGCAATCAAGGAAGAAATTGACAAACTCTTGAAAGCAGATTTTATTGAGGTCTGTGACTACCCGGAATGGTTGGCGAATGTAGTCATGGTTAAAAAGTCGTCAGGCGCATGGAGAATGTGCGTAGATTTTACAAACCTCAACAAGGCCTGCCCGAAAGACTGCTATCCGCTCCCCAGAATCGACCAACTGGTAGACTCCACCAGTGGTTACTCCATGCTGAGCTTCCTAGACGCCTTTTCAGGGTATCATCAAGTATACTTGTGGCAGCCGGACAGGGTGAAGTGTGCGTTCATCACCAGTTCAGGCACCTACATGTACAAGATGATGCCATTCGGGCTCAAAAATGCAGGGGCTACATACCAGCGGTTAGTTGATAAAGTGTTCGAGAAACAAAAAGGCAGAAACATCGAGGCTTACGTTGATGACGCCATCGTGAAAAGCAGAGAAGACAGAGAGCACCTGATAGACCTGCAGGAGACCTTCGGCTCCCTGCGCGCCTACAAAATGAAACTTAATCCAAAAAAGTGTACATTTGGAGTCCGCTCCGGCAAATTCCTGGGGTTCTTGGTCAGTTCTCGGGGTATAGACGCCAACCCTGAAAAAATTCAGGCAGTTCTAGACCTTCCTGAGCCCAAGACCATTAGAGACATCCAGCGCTTGACGAGCCGCATGGCCGCCTTAGCACGGTTCGTCGCCCGATCAGCAGACAAGGCCACTCCTTTTTTCAAGATACTGAAAGGAAACAAACAGTTCAAGTGGGAAAACGAGCAGAAAGAAGCCTTTGAGCAACTAAAGGACCATCTTAAGAAGCTCCCCACCCTGGCTAGGCCAGTAGCAGGAGAAAAGCTTTTCCTCTACATTGCAGTAACCAATATAACTGTCAGCGCAGTCATCCTACGAGAAGAAGCAGGCGCCCAGCAGCCTATATACTTTGTAAGTCATGCGCTGGGGGCAGCCGATAAGAATTACCCGATGGTCGAAAAAGCCGCCTATGCAGTTATAATTGCTGCTAGGAAACTCAGGCCTTACTTTGACGCACATCCAGTCGTGGTTCTCACTGACCAGCCACTAGAGAAGGTGTTAGAGAAGTTTGAAAAATCAGGGAGATTACTAAAATGGGCGATTGAGCTGAGTGGGCTAGGCATATCTTACCAGCCAAGAACAGCCATTAAGGCCCAAGCCTTAGCAGATTTCCTAGCTGAGTGTTCCCATTCAGGGGAGGAAGAAACCCCTGCCGAGGAATGGATCGTGCATACTGACGGATCCTCAACAGCCAATGGCGCAGGCGCAGGCGTCGTACTAACCAGCCCAGGAGGAGCTGACTTTGAGCACGCCCTCAAATTCGTTTTCCCAGCATCAAACAACGAAGCAGAGTACGAAGCAGTACTCGCAGGCATCAGGCTAGCTAAAGCCGCAGGAGCAGAACGAATTGTCTTGGCGACAGACTCCCAGCTCATCGCCAACCAAATCAATGGAGAATACGAAGCCAGGGACCAAGCAATGGCCACATACCTGGAGATGGTGAAGGGAGAGTTATCCGGCCTAAAATCTTATGAGGTCAAACAGATCCCCCGATCCCAGAACAACAGAGCAGACGCCCTGTCGAAACTGGCAAGCTCCAGTCTGCAGGACATCCGGAGATCAGTGTGGGTCGACGTTTTGCACGAGAAGTCCACTAACCCCTGTCAGGCAGTTAATACTGTGGAAAAAGAGCCAGAAAGTTGGATGACTCCCTTCATCCAGTACAAGAAACATGATATCTTACCATCAGATTCATTACAAAAAAGGAAGATACAGGCTAAAGCAGCCTGGTTCATACTCATTAATGAAGAACTTTACAAAAAGTCTTTTACTTATCCCCTGCTTAAATGCCTACGGGCGGATCAGGCCGCTGAGGTATTGGAGGATATCCACTCAGGGATTTGTGGACATCACATCGGTGGAAGATCACTGGCCCACAAAGCCCTCAGGGCAGGCTACTACTGGCCTACCATGCTGGCAGATGCCAAGAGCCTGACCCAGAAATGCAGGAAATGCCAACTCTTTGCCCCATCAATCCATGCCCCGGCCCAGGAACTCAGGCCAATCCTATCTCCCATCCCCTTCGCTCAATGGGGGATGGACATTCTGGGACCCTTTGCGGTGGCCACAGGGGGCAGAAAATTCTTAATTGTCGCCATAGACTACTTCACCAAATGGGTGGAGGCCGAAGCAGTGCCCAACATCACTGAGCCGGCGGTCAGGAAGGTGGTCTGGCGAAATATCATCACCAGATTCGGTCTACCAAAGATGTTGGTATTTGACCACGGCAGGCAATTTGATAATGATCCGCTGAGAATCTGGCTGGAAAGCCACAACATCTCAGTCGCCTACTCGGCTGTCTGTCATCCTCAAACCAACGGACAGGCGGAAGCAGCCAACAAACAAATCCTGAACGGCCTAAAGAAAATGGTGGATGACTGCAAGGGTAGGTGGGCTGACGAACTCCCCAGTATACTCTGGTCAATCCGAACTACCAGAAAAGAGTCTACAGGACAGACCCCATTTGGTCTGGTATATGGAGCAGAGGCACTATTGCCAATTGAGGCAAGGATCCCCTCTCTGCGCTCCCTGCAGTACGACCAGGCTGAAAACGAAGCTGCAATGGTCGAAGCCTTAGACCTGGTGAATGAGTTAAGGGAAGAAGCCAGTACCAACATCGTTGCCTACCAGCAGCGAATGAGGAAAGCTTTCAACAGCAAGGTACGACAGAGGAATTTCCAGATGGGCGAGCTGGTTCTGAGAAAGACACAGGCGATTGGGAAGTCAAGAGAACATGGAAAGCTAAGTGCCAACTGGGAGGGCCCATACCAAGTAACTCGGGTCCTGGGACCAGGCACATATAAAATCGCCAATCTGGAGGGACAAGAGCTACATGCTCACTGGAATGCAGACACACTAAAGAAATATTACGTCTGAACAAGAATACAGGCAGTTTTTACTTTTACTAAAAAAAGGCGGAGAACGGTCAAAAATGTCGACGGCTCCGACCACCCCAATGTCAAAAAGAATTTTTAAAAGAGAAATGAGAAGATACAGATTTATACTCGTTGCCTGTTCACACTCGCGTCTCTCACACACAAACGAGCAGGGGGCAATAGGGGGAGGCCCCCCTGTTGCCGAAATTGGGAAAAGTGAACCCCCCAACGCAAATCAAAAGCCGCCCTGCTTACCTCTGGGCAGGCAGGGGGCAGGCCCCCTGGACTTTGGACAAAAGCCAGGGACAGGCCGTACTAACAAGGACTGGGGGCAGGCCCCCCAACCTTGTATAAAAAACGCGAAAGCTACCCTGCTTACCTCTGGGCAGGCAGGGGGCAGGCCCCCCGGACTTTGAACGAAAAGCCAGGGACAGGCCAGGCTGACAAGGACTGGGGGCAGGCCCCCCAACCTTGTATAAAAAACGCGAAAGCTACCCTGCTTACCTCTGGGCAGGCAGGGGGTAGGGCCCCTGGACTTTGGACAAAAGCCAGGGACAGGCCAGAATAACAAGGACTGGGGGCAGGCCCCCCCAACCTTGTATAAAAAACACAAAAGCCACCCTGCTTGCCTTTGGGCAGGCAGGGGGCAGGCCCCCCGGACTTTGAACGAAAAGCCAGGGACAGGCCAGGCTAACAAGGACTGGGGGCAGGCCCCCCAACCTTGTATAAAAAACGCGAAAGCTACCCTACTTACCTTTGGGCAGGCAGGGGGCAGGCCCCCCGGACTTTGAACGAAAAGCCAGGGACAGGCCAGAATAACAAGGACTGGGGGCAGGCCCCCCAACCTTGTATAAAAAACACAAAAGCCACCCTGCTTGCCTCTGGGCAGGCAGGGGGCAGGCTCCCTGGACTTTAAACAAATGCCAGGGGCAGGCCAGACTAACAAGGACCGGGGGCAGGCCCCCCAACCTTGTATAAAAAATGAAACAAACAGGAACCTTCCTACCTACAGGCAGGCAGACTGCGAATCAAGTTCATGAGGAATCAAAATATTCAAAAGCAAACAGAAAGTTCATACATGAAAGAAAAAGTAGCGTCAAAGGAATACAGGACAAGAGTTTTCAAAAGAAATGATTACAATCAAGAGTACGGCAGCCGGCCACCAAAGGGCTCGGCGCGCAAAGAAATAAGGAAATTAAAACGTTGGCACAGGCGCAGCAGGGGACGAGCAAGAGCCCTCTGAGGAAGACTGCCCTCCATGTTAAGCAGGGGGAGCATCCGGGCCGGAAGCAGCAGCTCCCTCAGACAGCCTGCGCATTTGAGCTTCATCCTTAGCAGCATAAAGGGCTCGGAAAGCATCTTCGTCAAAACCAGGGAACATCTCCCTGACAGCTTCCATGACAACCCCCAGGCAGGAATTAGCGCCATTAACGAAGCCCGCCGATACAGCCGTTTCCACCTCCTGAAGAATCTCATCCCTCTCTTTCTCCCAACCCTCGGTCTTCGCCGCCAGATCGCCGAGGGCCGCCTGCAGATCAGAGTTTGCCTTGGAAAGGCGCTCCCCGAGGTCAACAACGCTCTTCTTAGCATGGTCCAGTTCAGCCAAAGCCTTTCTGGCCTGCTCCAATTCAGCGAAGGCCTGCTGTGCTCTCTTGGACTCCTCCCCCAGGCGAGACACTTCCCTGGTAGCCTTCTCGCTCTCAGACCTCCAGTGGATCGCCTGACCCCTGGCCTCTTCTAGCTCAGTCTCCTTTTTCGCCAGCTGATCCTTCAGGCTGGCAATGAGAGTAACGTCCCTCTCGACTGCAGAAAGACGGTCAGAGTTGGCCAGTTCCTCATCACTCAGGCGACTGAGGGCAGCCAGCTCCGCGGAAGCCTGCATAATTCGGGAGGTGCGTTTAATATACTGGGTCACTTGACTGGTAGCAGACTTGACAGTCTTGAGAAGATGGTCTGTCAGAACTGCCCCTGAGTCGGAGAGTAGGGCGGAAACATCTTGGCTGTCACCTGCATTATAGTGAAACTCAACGTTCTCCTCAGAGAAAAGGGTGGCGGGAATCTCCGGAGCAAAACGCTTGGGTTCAGGCGTGGAAGTCTCCAAGTCCACCACCTGGTCAGCACCGGGAGCCTCCCGACTCCTTTTTCTAGTCAATGCCCGGGGGGTACTCTCCCCAGTCTCCTCGGAACCTGCGGCCCGCGACCCCGGGGTAACCTGAACCCCTGCTGAAAGGCCCTCTTGCCTGCCAACAGACGAAGGGGTAGCCTCGAAAGCAATCGCCTTCGCAGCTGGAGAGGGGGTGGCCTCAGAAACCGTCGTCTTGGCAGGCGTGACTCGAGGAGGAGGGGGAAGCCTTGGTCTACTGAATGACAGGCCCTTCAAATGCTTCATCAGATTCTTCTCGCCTCTCTTAAAACCAGGGGGAAGAGAAGGGCGACTCTGGATAACAGTGAGATTCTCGTCCAAGCCCAGGCGTCTCACCTCCCCTTTCCTCCAAATAAAAGTGGCAAGACCTACAGGACAAACAAACAGGCTGTCAAGGCATTTTCAAAAGAAAAAAGAGTAAGAAGGAATCACCAGCACTCCTGAACTACCTTTATCCAGACCCGGATTCATGCCCAACCGGGTCAAATAATTGTCGGTCGCTATAAGCTCCGCATGAGGGAGCCATAAGGTGGGGCCATACACCCCATACTTGTTAGTATGGCCGGTAAAGTAGGCCGTCAACTCCTTCTCCTTCTCACTTAGCTTAACCTCCAAGGCCTTTCCACCCACGCCAGGGTGGTACTCCTCAGGGGTCTCCAGCCTGGTGTGGACATGATTCCTGAAATGACGAGGAATCCTCCACCCATGGGTGCTGTGTATGTAAAGGAAGTTGTTCTTCCAGTCCCTCAAGCTGTCCATACCAGGCCACACCAAACAATGTCCCTTCTGCCTCAAGAGGGACCAATAACCGGGGGAGCCCGTACTCCCAGAAGAAACCATCTGTAAACCCACCATAAACCGCAGGGCGTCGATGGAAGGCTCCATGCGGTGGAAAAGACAGGTCCAGACATATGAGATCAGCGCCCTGACAGCTGTGGCTGTCAGCTGGGCGACGACGACGTTCATGCGCCTGAAGATCTCCTCTAAAGCAGGATGGAGGGGAAAGCGAAGGCCAAACTCTAAACATTTGTGGTAAACCGCTATGCACCCATCCGGGGGGTTGCATACGGTATCCTTTTCGCCGGGGACAACAACTGTATACCCCTCCCCGAAGTTATAGAGCCGCTCAATCACAACGGTGGCGTTCTTAGCAAGGATCGTCTCCCGATTTTTCGGGTCAGGGAAAGTACTCAGGGGGATGCGGTATTTAGCCTTGTCTAAATAGTAAACCCTACCCCTTTCCCGACGAACAAGGGGGCCGGAAGTTCTGGAAGGGTTAACTTCCAACGCCTCGTCGTCTGAGTCAATAGCATCATACGAAGGGGGGTCAGGAGAATTACCGCCCCCACTACCCGCCGAATGCTCTTCCTCAAGACCAACCTCCCTAGAGGAGGAGGCAAAATCCATCCCTTCTCCCCTCTTTGATGGGTCGATAAAGGGCAAAATCAATTCACGGGTTCTAGACATGTTACTCTAAAAAAGAAGCGGAAAAAAGGAAATCGAAGAAAGAAAAAGAATGGAGGATGAAAATCTGACCTAAGATCGCCTGACAGCACGTCACAAGCCCGAAGAAAGAGTCTCAGGGAAATGGGGGTGCAAGGTAGATATGATCCGTCAATACTCAAGGGCTTTTGACAAGACAAAGAGAATGAGGGAATGTCGAAAGAAAAGAAAGATTGAAAAAAAGTGAAAGAATGGATAACTGATCACTTTTATAGAAAGGAAGGCATGCCAAGAGTCGACCAACCCTCAGGAATTCACCCAAGGGCTGCGGTCCACGTGTCGCCCCTAGGAAGGTTTGCCCTAGGCAGCTTCCCAAGAAAAACCTCGGGAGGACCAAAGGGTGTCAGAAGATTGGTCACCCTATGACGTCCCCCCTGAAAAAAAAAAAAAAAAAAAATCGCAATACACAAACGCGTCGCCTGATCTTCATTTCATTAAGTCTTACAAAGGAAAGTTACATCTTAAGGTAGATATGAAAAGAAAAATACTTAAGGCCCAAAACTTCCGGCCTGACAGAAATCAAACGCCCTGCCCCGCAGGCCTAGTCATCGCCCAAATCTGGGGAGCAATCCCCAGGGCTGCCTGGACTCCCGAGAGCCGAACCCCAGTCCCAGTCTGGGGAGCCCTGAAAAGGGTCATCAAAAGCCCCGTCTTCATCCCTGTCGCTCAGGCAACCAAGGCCCTCGCTGTCATCAGAGTCATGGCTGCTATCTTCCCAGTCCCTTCCAAAGGGAACGGCCCGGGATTCGTCGCAGGCGCGACAGCCTGTCTTCTTCACAGGCGAAGAGGGACCTGACGCCAAGGAGGAATCAGTGTCAGAGTTGGGGTCAAATTGTTCAGGGTGCAGCCATGGAAAGCACTCATGGCATCCCCTGTCATAACAGCCCCCTCCCTGGGAGCAACGCCTAAACCTAGGCGCAGCAGGAGGCGAGGACCTCCTAGGGCGTTTGCCCATCCTAACAGAGGCTTTCTGACTCCTCCGGCGAAAATGAACTCGCGAACGGCGACCCCGGCGAACAGCTAGGTAAGCAGCGCGAGCATATTGAAGCCTCCAAAAACCTCTGAAGATGAAAGTAACATACTTAACTCCACGACGAGTAACACTTTTTTTGATCCAAGCCATGATTAAAGACAGAATGAAGATTGGAAATGGATCATAAAAATAGTGAAAGAGGATGCAATTTATACAAAAAACAGAAGCAGGGCATTAATGGTGCCCCAACCACCTCTGCAAGGAAGAAAGCCAATCATCGAACTGGCACACTGCCCAAAAATTCTCTACGCAAAGGAGGGTAATCATAACAAAAGACGTTTGAACTCCCTGCGTGCCCAGAGAAATTAAAGCATGTTCCCTCGGGAACATGCGACGCATTTAATGCAAGTGTCCAAAGAGACAACCTCCCGCCGTCCCAAAGCAAGACGTCGCCTGCCGAGCAGGAACCCCGCTCCTCCTCAGCCGGCGAGGGCCAATTGATGGGGGTCGGTTGCCTGCCTTTGGCCGCCTGCCAATCAGGCCCCAGGGCGACCAGTCCCAGAAGGAGGAAAGGTCTGCCCAGCAGCCTTTCCATCAAAGTCACTGAAATCTCCAAGTGTGGCCCTAATCCCTTGAGCCAACCGCCAAACAGAGCAAACCGGGCCTGCCGCCTGCTTCCAGGGCGTTTCCGCCTGAACAGAACCGAAGGAGAACCGAGGACCCATCCGTCATTTCGCCTGAGGTAAGGGGAAATGGGTGGACAAGGTGAGTCCACGTGTCGCGCCAACATCCACCCATTTCCCTCCTCTTCTTTCTCTTTTCCTCTCTCTTGTGGGAAGGTATAAATACTTACCCATTTCCCACATAAGGGGGGTTGGATTTTCTCTCTCTAGACTCTTACTCCTAAAAACGCCACCTAGTTCCTCACGAGCTAGGTTCATCAAGGCATTTCACGGACTGACTTAGGCATCGGAGAGGGTTTCCTCGGACAATCTCCGAGGCCCTGTGCGTTCATTGTGCAGGGAGCAGGCCATTTCCGCCGGGAAGGTCCGATCCAGGGAGTGAGAGAAAGGGGAGACCGAGGGAAATCAAACGATCAGTTGTTCATCATTAACCCAATCATACAACCCGGATCCAAGGCCGGGTAAATTGTTTCCGTGACCGGAACAAATATTATTTCTTAAAATTTTGATATAAAAAATATTTCTTTCTGTTTTTGAGAAACTGTAGTTTATAAAAATAATATTTTTTTAATTTATCTATTTTCGGGCGGGTAACGGGTTCGGGCGGGTTTTGACCCAATATATTCGGTTATTATTGGGTCGGGTCACTTTCGGGTTTCGGTCATTTTTGGGCGGATTTTTTCGGGGTTTTTTTTTCGGGCGGTTTCTGGTCGGGTCAGTTTTTGACAGGTCTAGTTGCAAGTTCTTAGGAATCATTAATTTCAAAAATGGTGACTTTGGTACTCCTAGTTCATAACACAAGAGATCAATAAAATCAAAAAATGGTGTGTTACGTATGTATGATGTAACATAAAGATCATTGATACAATGAAATGCCCTCTTATGTATCTAAAGAAAGCAATAGTTTTTTTTTGGTGAATGGTAAGTATATATATAAAGAATGTGTAACCAATTACAAAAAACACCAACTGATTACATCAATTTATGTAACCAATTAGCGTCTCTAGAATGAATGGGGTATTTAATCTTACACCTTATTCTATTTAACACATCTTTCTTAATCATCTTAGCCGTGATCTGTGGTACCGGTACGAACCCTTCGAGTCTACATAAATTTCGTTGCCTCCAAATGTGGTAAATTGCTGCATTAATCATAGCCCGAATTATATTGCACTGAAGTTTGGAAGCCAGCTGAAAAGGGATGCGCGCTACTAGCGCGGCTTGCTTCGCTATAGTCCCTCGGACTCGGAAAGTAATAACGAAAATAGCATAATTTCGAGTGGGATCAAACAACCAAAAATCAGGAATTAGGTCTAGAATACTACGATTACGAGGCCGAAAGCTGAGCTTTGCTCTTGAAAATGTTTCGTACCCCTCACCTTCTTAGCCCATAAAAGACCATCCACCGCCGGAATAGTCTTCTGAATCCAATCACTCAAAATAGCCATAATCCTCGTGCTCCAGCAACACCCAAAGAATAGGTGATCAATATCCTCCGAATGGGCCTCACACAAATAACACAAATTCGAGTCAGCCACCCCGAACTTCAAAAGTTTCACTCTCGTATTCAAAGCTCCCCGAAACACTAACCACGAAATGAAGCTATGTTTCGGTTCACTCCAATTGCTCCAAACTAGTCTCCACCACGTTACCTGCTACCTTTGTCCTCGGAATTCGTCATAAGCCTTCGATATGGAATACCGTAAATCCGAACCATGCCATTTATCATTAACGAACTGATGCTTAATCTTATCCTTAGCCTGGCAAATTTTCCTCCAAGCCCAAGTTACATCCGAATTGGGTTGAAAGTCTCTTCAAGAAGAACCTTTCAAATAAATATTATTCACCCACCGAACCCATAACCTATCCGGCTGATCAAAAACCCATGACGCAATTTTTGCCACTGCCGCCTCATTCCAAGTAACCAGATCTCTCAGACCCAGCCCTCCCTCAGCCTTGGGACAACAATTTTTTTCCCAGCTCACTAGTGCCCGATTAGTACCTTCCACCCCACCATCCCAAAGAAAGTTCCGGCAAAGTGAACCAATACGAGCCATAATATATTTCGGAATAATAAAAACCATGGCCCAGTAAATGTGCAATTGAGATAACACAGACTGTACCAAAGTTAATCTACCCGCATATGAAAGTTTACGAGCTCCAATACCTGAGATTCGTGCAGTGATCTGTGCTAACAACTTCTCACAATCAATCTTGCCCAATTTGGTACTCTGAATAGGAAATCCAAGGTACCGAAATGGCAACGCTCCTTCCACACAGCCTGAAAAGCGCAGTATCGCAGCTTTCCTGTCATCGTCAACACCTGCAAAATAAGCATGAGATTTGCCCACGCTAATGCACAGACCCGACGTTTTGCTAAACGTAGCAAAAGCCCGCCATAAAATTTCCATCGAATCCGAATCCCCTTTACAAAAGAGGAGCAGATCATCCGCAAATTATAAATGACTAAGCTTCAGCCCCCCGCATTTAGGATGAAACCTAAAAATTTTCTCCGTTGCAGCAAAATCAATAATACGAGTAAAATACTTCATGCATATCGTGAAAAGCAACGGAGACATCGGATCTCCTTGTCTCAATCCCCTTTTTCCTCGGAAAAATCCAAAATTGTCCCCATTAACACAAAGTGAATAGGAAACAGTCTCAACACACTCCATAATCAGCTTGCGGAAATGTAACGGAAAATCCAAGGCCCTCAGCATCTGCTCCACAAAGCTCCATTCAACACTATCATAAGCCTTATGTATGTCAACCTTAAACAGGCATCTAGGGGAAATGCGACCCCTATTATACATTCGGACCAAGTCTTGACAAATAAACACATTTTCTACAATGCTCCTTCCTTCAATAAAGCCCCCTTGAACCGGGCTAATCAATTGAGGCAAAACCCGAGCCATCCTTGCACAAATAATTTTAGAAATACATTTGTATAGGACATTGCAGCAGGCAATCGGACGAAAATCTTTCACAGATTGAGGCCGCTTAACCTTAGGTATCAAAGTAATATTAGCACAGTTCAGTTGTTTAAGCAGCTTACCCGAAACAAAAAATCCTGAATTGCTTTCGAGAAATCTTCTCCAATAATAACCCAAGCATCAATGAAGAACTTACTCGAAAAACCATCCGGACCTGGGGCTTTGTCTCGGGGAATGCTAAACAAGGCTTGCTTTATCTCCTCTGCTGAAACAGGCTGAAGGAGTAACTGTTGGTGTTCAGCCGTGCAAATCTTCCCACGACGAACAATACCGACATTAACAGCATCCACAGTACAAGAATCCCCCAACAATCCCTGATAATACCGTAAAAAAGCTGCTTCTATCTCCCCTTTATTACTGCACTCGTTTCCATCCGTATCAGCCAACACAACAACTGCATTCTGAGCCCGTCTCGCTCTCAACAGGCCATGGAAAAATGCAGAATTAACATCCCCATCTCGGATCCATTGCTGTTTCAGCTTTTGCGCCCAGAAAACAGCCCTCGCAGCCTGCAACATTCTGACCTGCGCATTGCATTCAGATTCAGCCTGCAGCAGCGCATCATTCCTGTCCGTTCGCAGCTGAATCTGAATACGTTCAAGCTTCAATTCAGCTTGCAAACACCTGCTTTCCACATCCGAAAAACAAGTAGCATTCAACTCTTTCAGCGGTTTTTTTAGACTCCTCAATTTCGAGACGAATTGAAACATACGAGTTCCTCTCCTCTCCTCGTTCCAGACCCTAGAAACACAGTTCATGAACTCAAGAGCTTTACTCCACATATTCATGTACTTAAAGCTGCGATTTCTTCTAGCCGGAGGTTGTTCCAATTGCACCACACACGGACAATGGTCAAATGTCCCTTCCGGTAAGAAATTAGCATACCCATTCGGGAATAATCCCATCAATGCGTCATTCACCAAACAACAATCGATACGACTATAAATCCTCGTTTCGGCCTCTCTGTGCTTATTGTTCCACGTGAACCAAGACCCACTAGCCTTAATATCACCCAAATCGCAATTCTCCAGACAAACACGGAATTGATTCATATCTTCTTCCACGGTGGATCCCCCTAGTCGTTCACGAGCGTCCAACACACAGTTGAAATCACCCATGACCAACCACGGCCCCCTAGCAGCATAGTTTACCAATCTTCTCCAAAGTTCTACTCTCCCAGACGCAGCATTAAAGGCATACACAAGCGTGAGCCAATATTCCTTCCCCGAGTTCGTTTGAACTTTAACGTGAATACATTGGTTACTATACTCCAAAATAGTCAAATTCACCCTCTCATGTTTCCGTAAGAGCCAAACCCGACCTCCTTCATGACAGTGATTATTCGTCGTAATGCTCCAATCATGGAACACGTTCTGATGAACTTTAGCATACGCTTTATTCTTTATTTTTGTTTCTAGTAGACCAAAAATGTCTACCTGCTGCTTCCTAATGAATTCACTAATCGCACGCTGCTTATTTATATTACACATGCCGTGTACGTTCCAGACTCCAAAATTATGTACCACCATGTACAACCAACTCCAAACCGACCCCATCATTTCCTTCACCCCTTTCTAATCTCGGTGATCCCCCTTTCACCACATCCGCAAAGGACTCACCCGAATTCGTATCCAGTTTTCTGGTGTGCAGCGACTTCACAAAGCCTTGCTTCTGCTGAAAACCATTCAGCTGTAACTGCTGAACAGGCGGCTTCTGTAGCTGCTGTACGGTTTGCTTAGGCTGCTGCTGTACAGTCTGCTTAACATGCTGTACACACTGCTTGCCTTGCACCCCATCATCCTTCCTCTTTTGTTTAGCCTCGAGCCTTACTTTCCTCAGTTCCTCCTTCCTGCAATCAGCTCCATCATGCCCATATCCAAGACACTTGCTACAGCAAATGGGTTTCCATTCATACTTCACAAAAATTTCCACAATATTCCCATTTTCGTCCAGAAATTTGACAGAATTCCTGAAATTTTGACCCACTTTCGCCAATACCAAGACTCTAGCATAACCCAATCTAGTTCTCTCCTCAGTGGCAAGATCAGATTTCACATACGGCCCTACCAATGACGCTATTTTAGGGAGACACCGACCCCAAAACTTTAGAGGCAAATCATGTAATTGAATCAAAATGGGCACCTCTTATACATCCTTTTTATCTAATTTAGCGTCCGGTGTCCATTCTTTCACAATGAGCGGCTTATTATCAAACATAAAAAGTCCATGATTCAAAATTTTTACCTTAGCTTCTTTTTCCTTGAACCGGACTATGAAAATTCCATTTGGGAGAAACGAAATCTTATCGATCCCATGTTCTTTCCAAATTCTTTTCACGAACCCTTCAATTACCTCCCACGGTGAATTTGCTCCCATGATGAAGCAATACACCGCGCTGCTCCAATACTCTATTTCATCTTCCATATCATCTTCCGAAAAACTCAACAATTCTTCATCTTCTTCCACTTCCACAATCTTTTTCCCATCTCTCTGTTTCCAACCACTAGTCTCAGAATTCTCGTTCTTAAGAATAGGGTTCGTCTCAGGTACAAATTCTGAAACCGTATCATCATCCAAATCTGATTCCAGTTTAAGCCTTGGGATATCATTCAAATTTTTCTCAGAGGCGGAATCCTCTGCCTGATCATTATCTTCATTTGGGGTCAAAACTTTACGTAACATTTCTTCCTTAGCCTTCCTCGTAACCGGTTTAGGGCCATTCGGAATGGCTCTCTTCTTCCTCATTGAAAAGAACACGTAGATTCCCCTGTCAAAATCAGGACGGAACCTACGTCGCAGTCGCCGGAAAATGCTTCAGAAGTCGCCGGAATTCGCCAGCCCTAGAGAGAGTTATTCGCCGGAATTCGCCGGAAAGCAATAGTTATTTCAATGGTTTCTTTAAAATATGGAGTATAAGAGATCATTTATTTATGAGAAAAGATTTCTTACATAAAAGAGATCACTTAGTTATTTAAATGATTTCTTATTAATGATATCTTTTGCACTTATTCTAGTAGTGAGAGTAATAAAAATTGAGCTACAACACAAAAGTTTCTTACTGGTTAAGCAAGATACACACAATAACATTATTGTGAGATCGTCTGAGAATTTTGTGGTGACTATGTGAGCGATCTCACAATAACAAGAATGATAACAAGAATTTGTGATTATATTAAAACTAGTGTATTATCCCGTGAAAATTCACGGGTTGTTACGTTTTTTTGTGTTTGTGTAATTCTCTCTACGGTATTTGAAAATTTTATTTCACTTTTATTCCGTGTTGTTGTTTTCATTTTCACGATGAGTACAAAGTTACTATCGTCCTAATTCATTGATCGGCTATATGTGATATCAATCAATTTTTAAATATTATTACCCGACTACAAAAGCTTACCGTGTGTGATGTTGCGCTTTTTTTGTTTAGTGGACGATATTTTAACGGATGTTGATGTGAGATTGTATTAGCTTAAAATTTTAGAGATAACTTTATATTGGAGTTGGTATAATAAAACATTTTTGCTTCGTAAATCTAACACATTACGTGAGATATATTGAATATATTAGTGAGACACTACATATTTATATTAAGACTAACAATTACTAATTTCTTTCAATAAACCCAAAATTAGTACTCATATATATATTGATATTCAATCTTTTATAGCATAATCGAGTTTATATTGTTAAATAATAACCCGTAATGACAACAAACGTTTAAATCGAGTTTATATCGTTAAATAAACCGTAACAACCAAAATTTATAAAGATAATAACTTGAATGGTTGTATGACATAATGACACAGGACAAACATATTTTTAGACTACACGGCAGTGGATTTCATTTGAAGTATAAAGGTCATATTAAATTGACAGGTATTCTCATGAATTCTAATTTTCTGTGCAGATAGTTATTCAATTTTGTTAAAAGCATTCATTATCTTGATTAATTTGATTATAAGTTGACAGTTCTCAGTCCTATATATTAACTGGAATATCAATACACAGATGAGTGATTACTATGATTTTGAGTATAGATCAGTGATTAATTTGATTATAAGTTGACTGTGATTTTGATTACAGTTCTCAGCCTTTAATATTGAGTATAGACCAGTGATATTTTTAATTAACAATAAGAATTTAATACTATGAATGATGATTTTTTTTTTATTAATTCTCCCCTACATAATTTTTCATAAATTTTATTAATCACAAACAATCACAATATTACTACTTTTTTATACTATTTTTTGGATATAAATAATATACTAATAATAGAAACTTGCTTTGATATTGTATTACGGTTTTTTAATAGTTTAGGTTATTGTATTAGATTGGGATTATAAGATTGTATTAGGTTTTTAGGTGATTGATTTGGTGATATGTGTATTAGGGTAAAATATATTGTTGCCGAAATTAATTGATTCGTTATTTGCTAATTATGTGCAGGATTGTGCGTAGATTGATTGAGACCCGTATTTGTAAAGGCCCGTTTTTTGATTCAAATGAATGAGTTGTCAAAATAAGCCTGAACTCACCACATGTGAGTATTTCAGAATGGTGAATTCTTAGCTGTGCCACGTCATTGGTAGCGGTGTCTGTTTTAATATATAAAGGATTATACAAAACATTTTCGCAACGGTCGTAAATCTTGACTGATGCCATTAAGTATTACATACATATACATTTTGCAACGTCGTGGTAAATATTATACAAGATGTTTTCGCAACGGTCGAAAATCTTAACTGATGCGGTTATTATATTTTCCATACATAAATATTTCGCAACGGTCATTATGGCCGTCGTTTTAAATATTATACAAAACATTTTCGCAACGGTCGTAAATCCTGACTGATGCGGTTATATTTTACACATATATATCCATCGGTCGTCCAGTTTGACCGATGCGGTTTCATTTCCTATAAACATTTCGCATCGGTCGCTTCCCAATAACCGTTGCCTTTTATAATAAGCAACGGTTATTTATAACAACCGTCATATTAGCTATTTGTCAAATGTCATTTCTCTACTAGTGGCATTTACAACTTTCGTATGATTTATCGCTTTTATGACTTTATAATCGCATGTTAAATCACCTAACACGGAATTCAAAACGTAAAACAACTAAAATTGAACAAAGCGATGGTCGGGTTCCGTATTAATCTGGGTGGCCTTACTAGGTTCGACGCATCTTTATTAATACCGAACCGACGCATCCTAAGCAGAATACAAGGTAAGGTATATCACGAGAATGACTAATATCCGTATTATCGCGTTAAAACTAACTTGCTAATACGTATAATACTAGTACTCTCTACTCTCCTATGTGCATCTTTTCATGGCCTGCTTGTCACGTGAAATCTCATGCAAAGAATGTAAACACAACTACTTCGACGACAAAACTTACTTGTTCTTAAACAACCAACGTAGCAAAAGGGTATAGAGTGAAAACAATGAAGTTACAGTACTTCTGCTACAACAAAAGAACAAAGTTATTAGCCCACCGATTGATTAGTAGAGGCCGCTATAGAGCGGGCGGGATAGGGTGTTGACATCTATCGGATGTTGGCTTCACAATACGTACCCTCACCCCTTACTCAGAATCGACGGTTTCCGGATGTCCGAAACCATTGGCAATGAGAGTCATTCCAGGCGTGAAGTGCTTAAGGGTACAAGTCTTTATCTTTAGGTCCCGTGCCCCTCAACTTTGAGTTGGCTAGGGATCAAAGTTGACTTGAACGGTTTCCGAGTCCCCATAATTGACTCGGTAGCGACTCCACAAATCGGCAACGATTTCAGTTCACTAAAAAGGTCGCCTTACCAATCGAATCGGCCTTTAAACATTTACAACCACGACTCGTTCGATTTCAAACGGAAACACGGGTGCCCGCACCCGTCTAGTACAAGTCTGGATCGTCATCCGAATCGAGGTCTGAAACATCTTCCCGTACGCGAGATCGTACCAGCCCCCGACCGGGAGGGGCCGTGTGGGTGGCCGTTGCTATACATTGAAAAACCGGGTCGCTCCCGCGCGGGCGCCAGGCGGTGCGGACGGACGTCCACACCCTCCGAGTGCTATTTTCAAAAGTAAAGGCATGGATTACGTCCCTCTGGATATTACCATCTTCCGAGTAAGTTCACAACGCCTCATGCTGCCACGGTTCCATGAAGAGGTTATTCATCATGTATCCTTCGGCTACCGCTGCGCTCAGGGTCGAGCTCTTTATTTGAGAAAAATGAAGAAATGATTCTCGATTATTGATCATTCAAAGTCGGGTAAAAGCTTCAACAGCTCCTACTGGATTTATAAGGCTAAACACTTGATACTACTCAAAGTAAGGTCAGGTACGCCATTCATCTCGTAGGATGACCACACTCGGCACCAGACCCGGACACTAGCATCTGACTTTGCTGAGGGCAAATTGATGGGGGATAAATCCCTCAAACATGTAGGCCAACTTAGATTGACATATAGGCCCAACCCCCAGGCATATGGGCCCTCCTTAAGCATCGGGCCCTGGGTCGGTCGGACCTTCGTGCCGGCCAGATCTTGTGTCGTCCGGAAGATTATAGAGAAGTAGAGGGAGTATTAATTTTTTTTATTTTGTTACTTTTGTGTAACAAGTAAATTTGTTGTTGATTGTTGTTGTTGTCTTTGTTGTTGTTGTTGTTATTTCTGTATTTCAGACTACTTTAGTTCAATTTATTAGTTCAGCTAAGTTCAGTTCAACTCATTCCACTTTAGCTCAGTTCACTTCAGTCCAAAAGGACATGGCCAAAATAATTTGTATTAGGTGATATAGTTGTATAGATGATAAAAACCAAATTCGTATGATAAATGATAAATAATATTGTACGTAGTAATAAAAACGGATAATGAATTGATGGTTATATACCCGACCGAACCAAACAAAACCTAGTTCGACCTGAACATGACCAAACCCGATCCGAATCCAACCTGAACCAACGATCCGACCCAAAAATGATCCGCATCTGACCCATTCCCGACAACTAGACATGGCAAAATTGACTCGACCCGAATAAGCCAACCCGAACCCGATCTGATACCCAAACTAAAGATCTGAGGTTGACCTGTAACTTGAATTGACCCGAGCTAACCCGAAATTGACCCGACTATTATTATAAAAAACGAGTCGATATCCCTAAAAAATATGAAAATAGCAAACCCGAAATGATCTGGCCGACCCAAACCCGAGCCGATTGACTTGTTTGCCAAGTCTACCGACAACCCAACCCGAACTCGACCCACCCGCCCGATAGCCACCTTTAATAATGACCACTCAAAAATAAAATTATTCGCATGTCACAAGATTTATTTAACAATTATTTATTTAATTGTAATTATTCGAATTATAAAATAAACGTAGATATTGAGGTAAATAAAAAAATAAACTAAGGTAGATAGAAAGTTGAGGTGACATGAGATAAATAAAAAAAATAAAAAGGTATAAAGTTGATGTAAGATAATAAAAAATAATATGTACTCCCTCCGAGTTTCTAACATTGTCCCATTTTTCTTTTTGGGCTGAGTTTGATCTTTTACCCATTTTCTACTTTTGGCCATAAATGTGTGGTTCACATTTATCCACCAATTTCTCTCTCTTCCTCCTTTCTTTTTTAACCACCTATTTTTTTCTTTCTTATTTTTCACCCCGAAAGCAAATGGGTATGTAGACACCCGCATTTTGCCTGCTAGTGTCTATAGCAGTTCCCGACAAAACACCCGATGATGATCGGATGTAAACGTGACTTAATACGCTCGAATACGGACTCGGAATCAATAGTATCCGACGTGGGCATTTAGCGGAGTGCAAATCTCTCAAAACCGACCTCAAATCCAGGCCCAGTGGGTCGTTTCCAATAAAATGAGACTAATTTGGGCCAAAACCGTCACCGAAAATAAAACCGTCTTTTAGCGACCGAGTCAAAACCCGGTCAAAGTCGAATCCCGAGACGAACCAGCCTCACATTATGTCCAAATACACAAAATGAATCAGGTCACAACAACCAAATCCTTTCAAAAATGGTCAACAATCATTCCCTATTTACACTCCCTCCATTCACACCCACTCGGTCGAGTAAAGCAGTAAGCCGGCCGAACCGGACTCGAACCGGGGTCCTCCTTATAAATACCCCATCACATTCACAACATTCACAAGCTTTATCAACTCTTTTCAACCTTTTACCACCTTCAAAACAAGGTCTTTCCAACCCTTTCAATCCTCATTCAACCTTACACATCTTTAACCTTCAAACCTTCATCACCTTGAGTTCTAGGCACTCATACACATACACACACAAATACATTCAAAATCCCGAGATCAAAACTCGTCAAAGACATACACCATAACTCTACCTACATATCTCGACACTCCCCGCGCACACGCCGCTACTACGAGTCCGTTTCCGAGGCCATTTAAGCATGTAGGTTGAGGGTGTCATCAAACCTCGTTTCTTTTTTTCCTTTCTCTTTTTCGATTATATATGTACATACTATATATTATTATTATTATTATTATTATTATTATTATTATTATTATTATTATTATTATTATTATTACTACTATTATTATTATTATTAATTATACTAACACTAATACTAACATTTTAATTTTGCTACTAACATTTTATTTATCGCAATCTAACATTTTATTTTATGTCAACTAACATCTAACATTTACTTATCGTATTCTAACCTCTAACATTTAATTATCGTCATTTACATTTTGTTATAATATTAATACCGCGTATAATTATTTAACAAAACTATTTTCAAAACGATCCGAGCAACGTCCGTTGAGGCTAAATTAATGATCGTAGGTCTTAAGGCCAAATTACGATATTAAAATGCCGAGGACTTAAGTTTTCAACGACGGTCGAATTTTTGGGTCGAATATGTTTAATTACGAATTCCGCCTAAAGTCTATTTAATCCCTTTACAAGTCGTAATGGAGGTGGCGCTCTTCGAGGTGTGCCGCCCTAAACACTTAAGGGCGTAATAGATCGTGGAGATTCGTCGTTAAATATGTCCGACCACATTTATTTCAAAATATTATTCTAAAGAATCATCGACAAATCGGATTAGGACGAAACCCATTGACGCCAAATTAATTGTCACACGATCCGGAAGGATTGATTACGACATTATGACGAGGAGGGAATCGATATTTGTTCTAGCCCGATCAAACTCGATTTTGCAAATTCACTCTAAATACTAGATGTCGGTTCTATAACCGAATGTCGAGTATGACGAGCCATCGAGATTTAAACTAATATAAATTGGACAATATTTATATTTAGCGTAATGGCATCTCGATTCAAAAACATAAAAGCTACGAAATGGGTCGTTTCAAAGCACAAATTAAACACCCGTACAGAGGGCACTCGATCGAGTGCACAAGCCCACTCGATCGAGTAGCACACCAAAAACCGGGCAGTAGCCACCTTAAAGGCACACTCGACCGAGTCCGTGCCATGACTCGATCGAGTGGGTCCTGTAGCCTGGAAAACCGAGCGCTTTGATCATCATTTGAGCCTCGTCATTTTTTTACGACTTTTAGTCGACACGTGTAAAGTCAATCACGTGATCCTATTTTTCAAAACTCATGCATATCATATCACTTAAAACGACTTTGATCGACGGTCTCGCACTATTAATCTTGTGTCGACGACTCTTTAGTCGTATCCGACACATGATTAATTTAGACTCTATTCCTCGATGTGATAAGTCGGGACAAGGCATCGAGATTCGGGATCGGGCTAGCACCACGTCTGGGTTCCATATCTCCGTCCTCCGTTTAATACACAATATAATGTGTATTTAATCGAAGTTCGTCCGTTTGCACAACTTACGGTCTAGTTTATATTTATTATATACGGGTCCATTTCTAGTTAACATTTGCTGCTTATAATTCAATTATTCTATTTTATTGCTCGTTGTATTGTGAATTTCGGGTTGTATTCCGCCCGTGTAATTTGTAATTTATTTACGAGTTTTCTATTATTTGATGTTTGCCATTTATTTATTCAAGCGAACATCACATGCTAAATCACTTTGACGTGAATCAAGATGCATTAAAATGACGTAGCTCACATTTAATTCGCATGCTTAGCCGAAAACGTTGTTTGCATATCATTTAATCGTTTTACTAGCGCGCGCACACGAACACGAACGATGTCTTAGTAGAGGCCGCCATGTGCGGGCGGGGTTGGGTGTCCTTAGTGGGCTTCCCAACACGTACCCTCACCCCTTACTCAGAACCTTGGTTTCCGGATGCCCGAAACCATTGGCGCACGAGAGTCATTCTATATACGAAAGCCGGTTTAAACGGTATCGATATTGCAATGCAAAGGGACGAGCCCCATAAACTCTGAAATCGAAGCGGGCCGTACTTTGTGTACAGCCCATGACGACATAGAGTGGGCTCGTATGGTTCCGAATAACCACAAAATTCGGTGGCGACTCCATTTTGACTTAAATTTCGAACTCGAGAACAATCTCACCACGAGATTCATTCGCCTACCCAAACCCGCGCGTGGCCGCGTCGGGGTGGACCTACGTCATGTCCACAATTTGGCGACTCCGCTGGGGATACCTTATGTACCACATGTCATCGGGGTTCCTAGGGTGAGACTCGAAAAGAAATCGTTCGAATATTAATGTACGCGCATTAGTTTAATGATGCATAACCCAATTTTGCCCGGGCCGGTTACTTGTGACCGACGTCCCACTATACCGCGGTGCATTTCTACATGGGTGCGCTAAAGACTTCGATGGTGGAACTCGTAAGGGTTTTGCGGCATGTCCTAAGACCAACTCGGCTTAGGGAGTCCGTCCTGTCTACGAGAATACTATCGTCGTTGGTATAGACCCTATTTTGACCGACCGAGACTTAGCGTAAAGCATACATAAGTGTCGTTATAATGCTTGTTTGACTATGTGCTACTTGGTTTCCGTGTCATTTTTTTCAAAAACCATCATTTCAAAAAATGCATCTTCCCAAAAATACCAAATTTTGAAAAACCCGAAATACTGTCCATTTCGGGACCCGTCTTTTCAAAATTATCCAATTTCAAAAACTCGGAATGCTGCCGAAAATTAGACTTACGATTTGACTCAAAACAAGCCTTTTTTTAGCCGGCATGCTATTCATTTCAATTCGAATTTCCGATCCACCATTCGATTTTCGAATTTTCAAAATTCAATTTCAAAGCTTCGTGATGCCATTCGCGATTTTCAAATCTTCAGAATTCAGTTTCGATTTCCAAATCTTCGTGATACCATTCTCGATATTCAAATCTCCGAGATGCCGTTTTCGATTTTCAAATCTTCGGGATCTTATTTTCGATTTTCAAATTTTCGGAAATTTATTTTCGTTATTCAAAATTTCAAAAATTCAACTTATCAAAAAAAACCCGGTCCTGTCGGCATGCTGCCAATTTCAAAAAACGGGACCGTTTCCCAATTTTTCAAAACGCAAATTTACTCGCAACCATTCCAACATTTCAAAATGCCCGGTCTTATTGGCCCACTACCAATTTCAGGATCGTCCTTTCAATTTTCAAAATACAATCATTTTAAAAAAAAAAACCTTCCTTATTATAGGACCTACCGTAATCCGTGTGTCGGGTCTTTTTATAATTTGTCGAAGGTCTATAGCGTCGAAACTCCGTCGATCCTACATCGCGGGTTTCTTCCCCATCCTAGTCCGCCTTTTTCTAAAGGCATAACCGACCAACACGAGTCATACACTCGTAAATGGAAGGTTCGTCTGAACACTCGAGTCCTAACTAGAAAGTCACACGTGATCTTTCCCTCCGACAGGGCGGTCCCCGCGACCTTTCCTAGGGGAATTTGGCCCGTCTTTCAATTCATTAGTCGAGTCATCCCAATTCAAGTCCTTTAACTTAAGGGTCTACCCTAATCACAGGTTCTATCCTTATTCAAGTCAAGGGTCTCTAGCGTCGAAACTCTGCCGATCTTACATCGCGAGTTTCTTCCCTTACCCCGTATGCCTTTCCTCGAGGCCGATCAACCTTTTACAAGGCATAACCCTATAACAAAAGGTTTGTGGTCCTTACATCTAAGGGTCACTCGTCTGACACTCGAGTCTTAGCAAAACCTACAATCTCACTCAGGGGCTACCCTTCAGCGGAGCGATCAATCACGGTTTCTCTAAGGGTCATGTCCTACACGTGGTGTCTCACGTGTGTCACTTTCGAGTCATTCAGATGCCGCACCATCTGAGTCCTATTAGAGTCTTCAGTCTCACTTGGGGGCTGTCCTCAACCCGCGCATTCGACCACAGTCACCATAAGGGGTACCTTACGTTCATCATACACCGGCGTCCTTATGATGTCTTCTTCGAGTCGTACCTATGCTACGAACACCCGAGTCTCCTAAAGGTTTAGGTCGCCACGGTTGGTCCAAACACGTGACGCGGTCAAACACGATCGCCCCATTTTCGGACTTACCCTCGTGCAGCTTGAGTCTCATCGTCGAGTCCAAGCCAGGGTTGTTACCTTGTTTAGGTCAACGTTCGAGTATCCCGGTCCAAGAGTCTTTGTCGACCCGTCACCCCGGGCCGTGTCTAGTTTGACTCCCTCTCTTGCATTTGCGCAAAGTCGAGTTTAGGCGAGTCGTGGCACCTGTCATTTTCTCCAATTAAGGACCTTACCAAAAAAAGAAACAACCAACCAAGTATCCGAAAGTCCGGATTCGATTCGAGTCTAAGTCTGAGTCCGAGTCTAGGATATCCTACATCCTCATTTCAAAGTCAGAGTCAGAGTCAACTGTATTCTGTCCTCTTTTCAAAATTCAATAAAATCAGCTTTTCTATTTCTCATATATGCTTCCCTTATGTGTTTCCGAGAACATGATGAACACCATCATACACTATGAGCACATGCACGTGACTATTATAGGCACATCTATAATGACTGCAGGAACTGAGACCCATGTTTCCCTTACCTGTTCCATGTCCGGCATAGACAGCCACATAACTACCCCTAGTAGGAGCAGTATCGAATCCTATGACAAATCTAGGTAGTCTCCTAGTTTGGGTTCAAGACGGAAGGCAAGCCCATTTCCCACAATAAACACCCCTCCAATAAGACTGATCAATCCCTACCTTAGGCGTTAGTCTGACCAGAAGCAAAAAAGAAGCATCGTGACTCTATAGGCTTGATGCCAAAAATACCCAACTCGGGACGATGCTCCTTCTAAGCCTGCTCGGAATTATGATGACAATACCGAGATCCAAATCACCATGCTTACCGTAGAGTACTCCACCGCGAGTTGCACTCGCCAACTAGGCTTATACCTTACAAAGGTTTAGCTCCACAAGCCTAATCCAACCGATGGGCCCACCCCCATATCCACCCACAACATCAAAGGAAGGGATAGCCGTGAAAAAAAAAACTGGACAAAAAACAGAAGTCCAAAGAAAAAAGCAAAAGGCCGAAACAAAAGAGCTGGCCATGACCAAAAAAGAACTCTCAACATCCCTCGACCAGATACGATCAATCCCTTGACTGGGACACAGTCAACTCGAGTGAAGGATCCCACGACCGGGGCTAAGAGGTCAACCCCAAAAAAAACAAAAACAAAAAATTCAAATACCCATGACCGTGGTCAACGTTCAACTCAAGTGAAAATCCCTTGACCGGGGTACGGTCAATTCAAAAATTATCAATGCCTATACCGTCCAATAGGGAAGAGACAATCAAGCTGGTCAGCTAACACTACACTTAGCCTTCCCACATTGCAACCCTCAAGACCTTCTCGAGACTTAGGCTAAGAGACAGCCCGGAATTTTGAGGATTCTAGCTCCATAGGATACACCCTAACCATTAGGGCCAGACATGGAAATCAGATCCCGCATTATCAACCTACCGCGATTGAAGTTCGAGTCATTTTTACTCGACTTCCCCCTTTCCTACCACATTACAATACCTTACCCTCGAAGCTTTTGCTCCACAAAATCGAGCTCCAGATTTCGAATCATCAAAGCCACTTGCGACCTAGCTCCACATTTTCAAAAACATCCAAACCAGTTACCAACCCCAAACACGGGAACTCAACCTGCGGTCGGCATAGAACATGCCCAGATAGTTCACACCACCTCTGGGGGCTACCCCGGAGAACGCTCACAGTCACGGGATCAACATCCTAACTATTCTAGCCCTTTGATGAAGACATCATTGGGAATTCACCTAGCCTACACCATCGCTATGGCTAGTTACACACAAAGCCCTAATAAACTAGGCACCATAATATATCTTCCAATCCACTGAACTACGGCTTGGTTTGATTTTACTACATGTGAATACGTAGGCAGCCTTTCAACAAGGGCACAACCACCCACGTTGACACAAATATAAAAAAGCACCATAATTCCGGTCACGACACTATCATGTTCTCAACAGTTAGCTTTGTCGTCCAGGAGGCTTCTCTTAGACAGAAGATCTCCATCCACTCACAAAATCCAAAGACTTTCAAAAACTAGCCTCCTTTCTATAGAGTGTCCTAGTACTCGGCTCAGTCGAAGACGAGAATCCGTCAGGGACTCGAAGCAACACCCACTTTGGGAATGTACCCCAAAACCAAACATTCAAAAAAGCACTAGACTATAGCATTGCTACTGCTAAGCCTTGTCATGCAAAAACAGTCTCATTACAGACTACTGCAATCCCCATATAGCACATCCTTCCCATTTCGATGTTCGACCGTGTTGCCACTCGCCTAGGCTACGGAATAGCGCAGCTTAAGAGTCTTGTCGTCTTAGGTGGCCCCCCCTACCGAGTCACAGTCCTACCCCTCGAGAGTCCAAGTCGTGTCTGTCAACTCGTCGTCCTGTCACGTCCAGAGTCGAGTCTGTCGGTACCTCCCTCCTCAAATTTTCACTTCAAAGTTTGCAAAACTTAGCCATTTGATAAAATCCTTTTCGACAAGGTCAAATTTCAGTCTATTTAAACTGCAAATTTCTTTTCTACCCCTTTCAATTTTGAAAACCTATCTCCTAGCACGTGAGTTGCTTTCAGGACTTCGATTTCAAAACGAAGCAAAACCATTTTCCCCAGCGCAAGTCAGTCTATAGATGCTAATTACATTTCCTATGTGCTATCTGCTATGCCTGCTTCTTCTGCCTATGTATCTAACATTTCAGGTACCAGCTAGTGCTTCCCAACGGAACATCAAAGGCGGTGTTTCTCCTGGAATGCTACATGCAAGTTGTCATGTGTCGGCATATGGGTACACCCAAGACTTCAGAAGCAAGTCCCCGCGCAGCTACTTTACTCCCCAGCATGAGTCGGTGTTTCACCTAGATATTACGTGCAAATACAGGTACACCTAGGACTTCAAAGGCAAGTCCGACTCCCCACGGAGCTATCGTCATCAGGACAGGTATGACCCCTTTTCTTATGACTGGCGAGCCCTTCACGCGAGTCTAATGGACTATAAACGACCCGACCGGAAGGCTGCCAGGTCGTAATCCTCGATTGGCCTGGTAGCTAGTCTGACTTTCGCCTTGTCCAAGCCTCAGTCAGAGTGGGGGCTCTGTAGACACCCACATTTTGCCTGCTAGTGTCTATAGCAGTTCTCGACAAAACACCCGATGATGATCGGACGTAAACGTGACTTAATACACTCGAATACGGACTCGGAATCAATAGTATCCGACGTGGGCATTTAGCGGAGTGCAAATCTCTCAAAACCGACCTCAAATCCAGGCCCAGTGGGTCGTTTCCAATAAAATGAGACTAATTTGGGCCAAAACCGTCACCGGAAATAAAACCGTCTTTTAGCGACCGAGTCAAAACCCGGTCAAAGTCGAATCCCGAGACGAACCAGCCTCACGTTATGTCCAAATACACAAAATGAATCAGGTCACAACAACCAAATTCTTTCAAAAATGGTCAACAATCATTCCCTATTTACACTCCCTCCATTCACACCCACTCGGTCGAGTAAAGCAGTAAGCCGACCGAACCGGACTCGAACCGGGGTCCTCCTTATAAATACCCCATCACATTCACAACATTCACAAGCTTTATCAACTCTTTTCAACCTTTTACCACCTTCAAAACAAGGTCTTTCCAACCCTTTCAATCCTCATTCAACCTTACACATCTTTAACCTTCAAACCTTCATCACCTTGAGTTCTAGGCACTCATACACATACACACACACAAATACATTCAAAATCCCGAGATCAAAACTCGTCAAAGACATACATCATAACTCTACCTACATATCTCGACACTCCCGCGCATACGCCGCTACTACGAGTCCGTTTTCGAGGCCATTTAAGCATGTAGGTTGAGGGTGTCATCAAACCCCGTTTCTTTTTTTCCTTTCTCTTTTTCGATTATATATGTACATACCATATATTATTATTATTATTACTATTATTATTATTATTATTATTATTATTATTATTATTATTATTATTAATTATACTAACACTAATACTAACATTTTAATTTTGCTACTAACATTTTATTTATCGCAATCTAACATTTTATTTTTATGTCAACTAACATCTAACATTTACTTATCGTATTCTAACCTCTAACATTTAATTATCGTCATTTAAATTTTGTTATAATATTAATACCGCGTATAATTATTTAACAAAACTATTTTCAAAACGATTCGAGCAACGTCCGTTGAGGCTAAATTAATGATCGTAGGCCTTAAGGCCAAATTACGATATTAAAATGCCGAGGACTTAAGTTTGCAACGACGGTCGAATTTTTGGGTCGAATATGTTTAATTACGAATTCCGCCTAAAGTCTATTTAATTCCTTTACAAGTCGTATTGGAGGTGGCGCCCTTCGAGGTGCGCCGCCCTAAACACTTAAGGGCGTAATAGATCGTGGAGATTCGTCGTTAAATATGTCCGACCACATTTATTTCAAAATATTATTCTAAAGAATCGTCGACAAATCGGATTAGGACGAAACCCATTGACGCCAAATTAATTGTCACACGATCCGGAAGGATTGATTACGACATTATGACGAGGAGGGAATCGATATTTGTTCTAGCCCGATCAAACTCGATTTTGCAAATTCACTCTAAATACTAGATGTCGGTTCTATAACCGAATGTCGAGTATGACGAGCCATCGAGATTTCAACTAATATAAATTGGACAATATTTATATTTAGCGTAATGGCATCTCGATTCAAAAACATAAAAGCTACGAAATGGGTCGTTTCAAAGCACAAATTAAACACCCGTACAGAGGGCACTCGATCGAGTGCACAAGCCCACTCGATCGAGTAGCACACCAAAAATCGGGCAGTAGCCACCTTAAAGGCACACTCGACCGAGTCCGTGCCATGACTCGATCGAGTGGGTCCTGTAACCTGGAAAACCGAGCGCTTTGATCATCATTTGAGCCTCGTCATTTTTTTACGACTTTTAGTCGACACGTGTAAAGTCAATCACGTGATCCTATTTTTCAAAACTCATGCATATCATATCACTTAAAACGACTTTGATCGACGGTCTCGCACTATTAATCTTGTGTCGACGACTCTTTAGTCGTATCCGACACATGATTAATTTAGACTCTATTCCTCGATGTGATAAGTCGGGACAAGGCATCGAGATTCGGGATCGGGCTAGCACCACGTCTGGGTTCCATATCTCCGTCCTCCGTTTAATACACAATATAATGTGTATTTAATCGAAGTTCGTCCGTTTGCACAACTTACGGTCTAGTTTATATTTATTATATACGGGTCCGTTTCTAGTTAACATTTGCTGCTTATAATTCAATGATTCTATTTTATTGCTCGTTGTATTGTGAATTCCGGGTTGTATTCCGCCCGTGTAATTTGTAATTTATTTACGAGTTTTCTATTATTTGATGTTTGTCATTTATTTATTCAAATGAACATCACATGCTAAATCACTTTGACGTGAATCAAGATGCATTAAAATGACGTAGCTCACATTTAATTCGCATGCTTAGCCGAAAACATTGTTTGCATATCATTTAATCGTTTTATTAGCGCGCGCACACGAACACGAACGATGTCTTAGTAGAGGCCGCCATTTGCGGGCGGGGTTGGGTGTCCTTAGTGGGCTTCCCAACACGTACCCTCACCCCTTACTCAGAACCTTGGTTTCCGGATGCCCGAAACCATCGGCGCACGAGAGTCATTCTATATACGAAAGCCGGTTTAAACGGTATCGATATTGCAATGCAAAGAGACGAGCCCCATAAACTCTGAAATCGAAGCGGGCCGTACTTTGTGTACAGCCCATGACGACATAGAGTGGGCTCGTATGGTTCCGAATAACCACAAAATTCGGTGGCGACTCCATTTTGACTTAAATTTCGAACTCGAGAACAATCTCACCACGAGATTCATTCGCCTACCCAAACCCGCGCGTGGCCGCGTCGGGGTGGACCTACGTCATGTCCACAGGGTAAATGATAGAAACTCGGAGGGAGTATAAAATAAAGTATATGAGGTGAAAAAATCTAGATGAATCTGTGAATGAATGTGAATTTGAGTTTGAAAAAAAAAAGTGAAAAACTGAGGTGTCATGAGAAAAAAAATGAATTTACAGATACACTTAACTTATTCTAAAATCACTAAAATTAGAGATAACCTTTTTCCCGTCTCATTTTCGTCTACTCCGTATCTCAATTCACAAAGTCCAAACAAGGACTCGTTCATCCCTCTAACCTTTCCCCCTCTCCAAGCCCTACATTTACATTTCTTTCAAAACCCTACTCTCCTTGTTTATAATTTCTCCCAATTAGTTCTCTAACTGATACCAAAATCAACCTACAATTATCAATGGCTGACAACAACGATTCACTCGACCATGTCAATGGAGAAAATCCCTCCGAATTCTTCGACAGTACCGATTTCCCTCCCTTGAAAACCCCCCCTACCCCTTCCGCCATCGACGTCGACCGCCTGCAAACCAAGATCTCCGAGTTGGAGGAACACAACTCTGAGTCCGAAAAGAAAGTCACCGAGTTGACCGCCGCGTTGGCGAAACTGCGCGCCGAGAAGGATGCCGAGTCGGAACGCTCCGAGTCGAATCGCAAGGCGGCGGAGGAGATTGCGAAGCACGCAGGCGAACTCGAAGGACAGGTGGCGCGTCTGCAGCACGACGTTATCTCCGCCGTCAACGACGCTTCCGAGTCGGACCACGAGATTCGGAAACTGACCGGTGAAGTCACCGAGTTGAGGAAGGAGAAGGCGGAGATTGAAGTCAAGGTGAAGGCGTTGGAGGCGACAATGGAGGAGCTGACAGCGAAATCGGAGGAGTCGGACAATTTGATCAGCGGGTTCATGCGGAAGATCGAGGAGCGGGAATTGAAGGCGGCAGCAGTGGAGGAGAAGAGCGATGAAAGCGCGGTTGGCGGGGAGGAGGTGATGAAGGTGTTGAAGCAGAATTTGCCGGTGATCGGAGCGGTGACTGCCGGAATTGTGTTGGTTGGAGGTGTTATGTGCTATGTCAGGCATAGCAGGAATTAGATAATTAATTACTTATAATAATATTCACTACTCCGTAACACATATATATGATTAAGTCATTGATTAAGATTGCTATATGGGTAATGCTTGTTTTAGCAAATTACGAGTACTTTTTTTGGGTTTGTTGCTAAAAGATTAACCGTGGTTTGATGATGATGATGATGTTATTAGTTGACTTGTTAAGGCCTACTCTTTCTCATTTGTGTTTGTTATTGAATTACAGTCTGCTTTTGCCTCTTGTTTTTTATGTCATTGACTTGATGTTGCTTGCCTACACAGTATTTTGATGATTCTTGATCATACACATTGAACAATGCCTGCTCTCCACCTTCTCTTTTCCAACTTTCTTTCCCTTTCGTAGGATAATTCTCAACTGTAATACGTTGAAAGACTTTACTTCCTGATTTATCAGTGTAGCCGGCTAGCAGCTGTGTCTCTGACTGATACTGACGGTAATGAAGATACAGCCTAAACTTGCAACAGTTGGTGATACGATTGATCTCACTAATCTTCAATCCTGCTTTACTAGTTTGCATAAAACAACCTTTAAATCTGATGTAGAAGATGGTGTAGAGCTGTAATCATGTCAGCATCTAATTATTGACCATTTATTCTTACCAGCAGGTTATTTAATTAAATCTAAAGTTTAGGTTGAGCCACAAGTTGTTGTGCAATTGAATACAATTGAAATTCTTATGAATAATTTGTTATTGAACATGATCAGCCCTTGAATCACAAAAACAAGTTTAATTACTTTTCCATTTTTTCACTCGTATCTTTTTTTTTGTATAAAAAACTTTGACCGACAATAACTCTCAGCTACGGTTTCGAAAAATTGAAAAGAAAAAATTCATATTGTATGTCTTTACCCAATCTTCAGTTTAAAAAAAATGTATCGTTTTTCGAACTTTTACCTAGGAGTTTTAACTGGTCAAAGTGTTCACTTTGACCGATCATAAATCCCGATTAAGAATTCAGGAAATAACGATATTTTTTTCAAACTGAAGATCTCGTAAAGACGTACAATATGAAAAAAAAATTACCGTTTTCCGAAGTCGTATCTAAGAGTTATTGTCAGTCAAAGTTTTTTTTTTCCAAAAAAAGGTTACTAAGTGAGAAAATAAGAAAATAGAGGAGTACAAGTGAGAATTTCCCTTGCTATTAAGATGTATAGTTGGTGTGAAGTATGGAGTACTATTTGTGTATGTGTATAGGTCTACTGAGAGACGGTCTCTCATAGGTACCATTAACACAAAAGGGTATACAAATATAAAGAAGATACGTTTGTTATAAAAACAGGTAAATATAAAGTTGTCATTTAAGGGTACGAATATGACATAGAGTGGTACTGAAGAGTGGTCTTTCAATAAGTTATTGAGAGACCGTCTTTCCCAAGAATTTGTGTATGTTAATAGTTACTCCCTCCGTTCCATTTATTTTTTTTGTCTTTGATTAAACTATATATCTCACAATGAATATAAAAGGCAAATAAAATAAATGAACTGGACGAAGGGAGTACTTTTTCCATTAAAGTTCTATATGTGATCTTAAAATAAACCAAACAGTATTGGACATATCAAACAATAATGAAATTGGGTAACCTCCTAAACCTTTACACTATTTACTGTAATACTACGTAGTAAGCTACTTCTAATTTTTTTAAGCAAAAATGCAATTTATAACCTAATTAATTACTCTTTCTGACTCGGTCATTTGTTGTCTTTTGATAAAAATACTTCTTAGTCCTCACGAATACTCCCTCCATTTCAATGAAAGGTTTTTCCTTTTTCGTAAATTTCTTTGATAACCTTCACTTTCTTTTTTGGTATCACTCTTCTATCTTATTTAAGTGGCTTACTTACTTTAATCCCTCTCCACTTTTAAATATTTTATTAATCATCTTAAAAAATGTGCTCTTTTTTAGGTGGAAGCTTCATTTAGATAGAGAGAAATATAAAAGGACAACAAATGATCGAGATAGAGGGATATTTTTTTCCTTCTTCATTGCTACTTAAAAAAAAGAGCTTCTATATTCTACATTGCTTTTCTTTGGATTTGCGGTATCACTTCATTAATCCAACCCATATGGTAATGTCAAACAACCTTTAGTTCGCATACTTATCAATTTTAATCATCGTTCATTTTTTAATCAACCCTAATATTGACGAAAATCAAATTTTGATGTATCGTTGGTGAAATTCTTATGGGTTAAAAAAATAATCGACATTAACCGGCAAAGTAAAAAGCGTTTATAAATAGAATGGAGCCCACATTACCTGGTGTATCCGGTCACTTAATACTTAATTCCATTATTTTTTGATATGTCCAATACTTGAGTTTATTCCCAGATTAAATAAGATTTGATTTATTTTAAGAAGACCACCGATAGTTGAGATTATTGTTGTTAAATAATTCTTAAAGTAATTATAGTTACCTATTCAACCTTTTCTAATGACTTGATTGCTGTAAACTTATTCAAATGCTTGTAAAATAAGGTCTGTCAAAGGGCACTGATTCTGTAGTCACTCTAATTTTTTAAAATTGTACTCCGTAACATTTTCTGTTAGGATGTGTTTGCATACAATAAAAGGGAGGCGAGGGGAAAAGGGGGAAAAGACAGGAAGGGGAGATATGAAGTTCTTCCCCCAAATGTTGCGTACAATAGTGGAGAAATAAATTGGCTTAGAACGAATAGACGATGCTGCTGATTTGAATATCTTAGACCTTAACGGTCAAACAACGATGTCAATAACACGAAGGATCTAACATTCGTGATGACAAGTCGGGACGAGACAATTTTTGAAAGCACGGATCAAGCTAGCATTAAAGCTTTGGTCTGTGTGCCTTCGTACTAAAGCGCCTAGCCACATGCGACTGTTTTCTAAAGCTCCGCGCCTAGTACCAGGCGCCCGATGCGCAATACGATGCATAACGTATCGAAGTCCGTCCAGTTTTGTTATACGTTTCTGTTTACATACGCTGTTTTTAGATTCGTTCATAGTTTACGTTTATCGTTCTAATAAATCAACATTATATGCGATTGTTCAAGTATTGTGAATCACGGATTGCATTCCACCCGTGTAACTTTTAATCTATATTTGAAGTTCGTTTACTTTACTTGTGTGACAATTTACCGCTTTCAAATGAACCTCACATGTCAAAATAACTTCGACAATATATACAAGATGAATTAAACGACGTAGTACAACATATAATCACATGCATGCTAGATCAAAACAATGATTGTCATGCATAATCGTCTTACTAACGCGCGCACTCAAATATTAATCGATATCGTAGTAGAGGCTGCTATATGCGGGCGGGTTGGGTGTTCTGCAAAGGGATTTCCCAACACGTACCCTCACCCCTTACTAAAATCTTTGGTTTCAGGATTCCGGAAATCATTGGTCATGAGAGTCACTTGAAATTCAATATTCGGTGTGCTTAAGGGACGAACCTCTAAACTTCAGTAATATAAGGCAAACAATGTTTTGTGCTTGGTATGGCCTAAGTATAGAGTGGGTTAGAATGGACCCGAATTCCCACAAATTTCGGTGGCGACTCCCCTTCAATTTTATTTCAATTTGAGATCAATCTCACCACAAGAATATCCGCCTACCCAAACTCGCGCCTGATCGCGCAGGAGTGGGCCTTGCCATGTCCACAATTTGGCGACTCCGTTGGGGATACCGGGTGTACTATTTGTCCCCGGGGGTCTCCAGGTGAAACTCGAAAAGAAATCGATTAATTACTAGAGTGCAAGTTTTAGTTTGGTGGTTCATACATCACCTCAATTTTGCTCGGGCTGGTTGCTCTCACCACCAACGTCCCACTATGACGCGATGCATCTCTAATTGGTTGCGTCAAGGTGTAGACACCCAGATTTGGACTTGGTGGCTGCAGGAGTGCCCGACAAACACCCGATGACGATCAGACTGCAATGCGACGCGAGTTCGCAACGTTTTAGATAGTTTTTCTATAGAACGGATCAAATAATTACTCAGAAAGATTAAATTAACATCAAGGCAGGCTTAGCCGTGTCATTACGGTAGCGTCGACACTAATTAGAGTCAATTCAGACACCGGGGCCCCGAATCGGTCCCGAAATATGCAAAGTCAAACCCGAGTCAATGCGTCGGGCCGAGCGAACCTCGGGACGCGCACCCGAAGCCCACTCGGCGCTTGACACACAAGGGTTATGGGGAAGCCTTAACCTCCAAGATAATATAAGATGTGCATCTTCTCCGTTTTGGAAAGTTTTGATATCGGATCTTCAAAACTTCGACAGCCTCAGCTCAGGCGCCTGAAGACTGAACTGCCTCACACCAGGCGTCTGAAGACCGAACCGCTTGACCCCGGGCGTCTATATGGGTGATGAGGACCGAAAACACCTATAAATACCCCACCTCACCTCATTTATTCAACAATCACGAATTCGTGCCTACTTCTACACAACTCGTTCTTCCCTCTCTTTTCTCTCGCTAAGGGCTCGCAGTCTAACACCCGAGGCAAACGATCCACTTGATCGTAGTTCCGATAAAAGCAACATCGACGCTACTCCTCACCTTCGAGCACCCCACTCGATACTGGGGTGCCTGTGTTCGACTAGCTCAAGTCTAGTAGCGAAGCTCTGCCGGATTAGTCGCAGAATCGGTCCATAGTAACGAAGCTCTACCGGAGTAGCCGCAGGAAGGATAAACGGTAACGGAGCTCTGCCGAAATAACTAGGAGGATCCGCCTTTGAAGTCGAATCGTCACTAGGTTGTCATCTAAACAAAACTTTCCATATTCGTAATTTCCTTTATTATGCACTACGACAACACTATATGTGGACACTAGGTCCACAACATCTACTAAAACACGCAACGTCCCAACTTCAACCACAAATACTAAAATACACTAAATAGACCCGAGTAATTCCGAGATCCGTTCTCAACTATTTATGGATCGTGTCCCGTTTAGTGTATACTCCGAGGGTGCAACTCCTCACTATGTGATTTACTTATATTCGCATTTACAGTTTTTCGTATGATTTATTGCTTTTATGACCTTATAATCGCATGCTAAATCACCTAAACACGGAATTCAAAACGTAAAACAACTAAAACTGAACAAAGTGATGGTCGGGTTTCGTATTAGTGCGGGTGCTCGCCTTATTAGGTTCGACGCATATCTATTAGTACCGAGCCGACGCATCTTAAGCAGAATACTAGGTAAGGTATATCACGAGAATGACTAATGTCCGTATTATCGCGTTAAAACTAATTTGCTAATAGGTATAATATTAGTACTCTCTACTCTCCTACGTGCATCTTTTCATGGCATGCTTGTCACGTGAAATCGCATGCAAAGAACGTAAATACAACTACTTCGACGACAAAACTTACTTGTCCTTAAACAACCGACATAGCAAAAAGTATAGGGTGAAATCAACGGATGTTACAGTATTTCCGCCACAACAAAAGAATTAGGTTATCAGCCCACCGATTGATTAGTAGAGGCCGCTATAGTGCGGGCGGGATTAGGTGTTAACATCTATCGGATGTTGGCTTCCCAATACGTACACTCACCTCTTACTCAGAATCGACGGTTTCCGGATGTCCGAAACCATTAGCAATGAGAGTCATTCCAGGCATGGAGTGCTTAAGGGTACAAGTCTTTATCTTTAGGTCCCGCGCCCCTCAACTTTGAGCCAGCTAGGGATCAAAGTTGACTTGAACGGTTTCCGAGTTCCTATAATTGACTCGGTGGAAACTCCACAAATCGGTAACGAATTCAGTTCACTAAAAAGGTCGCCTTACCAAATGAATCGGCCTTTAAATATTTACAACCACGACTCGATCGAATCCAAACGGAAACACGGGTGCCCGCACCCGTCTAGTACAAGTCCGGATCGTCATCCGAATCAAGTTCCGAGACATCGCCCCATACGAGAGATCGGACCGGCCCCCGACGCGGAGGAGGCCGAGTGGGTGGCCGCCGCCACACGTTGAAAAACCGGGTCGGTCCCGCGCGGGCGCGCGCGGGGCGTCGGGCGGTGCGGAGGAACGTCTACAGTTTGGCGACTCCGCTGGGGATTTGGAAATAAATTTCCAGTGGTGGTGTAACTTGAACGAGGTCGGTGAAGCTCATTTCCTAGTTCCTAGTTGTGGTCACTACAAGTTTTGGCCCTAAAAAGCCCACCCTAACCGATATCAGGACCAATCGAGCTCTTCGCTGTAAGATCTTTAGGGATACGCGGAGAGATCCTCGATTGACGCTCCGGCCGCCTAACGCGTACCCCGCGGGAATAATAAGCGGATAGTTATGAACGGACGGTATGACACTCGTCTCCCTAGATGATTTGTCAATGCCTAAGTAAAGACTATTCGTGGGCGGTAGGCTACCCTAATCTACCCGTGTCTGTATCCTGCATGAGTGTATGCATTCCTAGTTATGTGTATCGTGTTTGGAACAACCCAAATAAAACACTAAAAATTTGGATTCAACCACGCCAACTTATTTAACCGCACCCAACTCCGTTTTCGAAAAATACATCATCTTTTCAAAACGACCTTTTAAACGCTGATACTCCGGTCAAATCGTGATTTCTAAAAAGGGAAAAACATTTTTAGATGCCGTTATCATGGCAAATTTTACACTCACCACTTTCAAAAATATATATTTAGTGTCATCACCTTGGCCAAAGCAAAACCCGTTAACAACGATTACCGTCAATACCACCGAGACTCCCAATTAATGGGGTCAAGGTACCTTAAACGGTTACATTTTGTTTCAAAAAAAAAGTTGTTTTTACACACATACCGTTAACACAACCGAAGCTTCAATTAATGAGGTCAAGGAACCCAAAACAGTCACACTTGCAAAACATCATTTTCAAACCACCATCATTAGACTTCACGCTCTACCACGAGCACCACATACACCACGAGTATCGAACTAGCTAATTAATATTAGTCTTGATAAAGGCATCACATCGTCATTTCCAAAACTGGTTCCCCTAAGGACCATGCTACTTTCAAAAAAGAGAGACATTTGCACCTTTGTTATCGCCGGATTCCCGACGCACACATATAGCAACACACTTTCACGTCACAAACGATGTTGTCACACCATCGTTGCACTATTTCTAAAAATCGCCCTTTTCAAAAAAAAACTTTTCTGAAAAGATTGGTCGTTTTTGAAAAAAAACATATATCAAATTCTTTGATCCTGAGCCGGGATCGCGATCAACTTCTTACGTCGTACAACAGTGTGATTAACTGTCTGTGTTAGTTACTAAGATCACCTCTACTCGAGGTCTTACATTTTGGGTCTACTCGAGGTCTTACATTTTGGGTCGTCTCATTTTGAGAAGTCCTCTTTAAACCTCACCTCCGAGGTTTGGGTCAAATTGTCTCGTTACAGAGACATAAATTCATTAGGCGTTTCGCCGAATACACCAAGAGTCTAAAAGCACTTGAGTCCCTAAACCAGTGCTCGCACACATGCGCAAGTCAAGTGTCTCATTTTCGCGTCGCTCGGCCATGAGCACTCCTCGAGTCTCTAGAACGTCTGGTAAACCCACCCTCATCAAAACCACATTTTCCGCAGTCATGTCAGGAGATTCAAGCCTAGACGCAAGTAACCATAGCGGGAACGACGTCGGAAAATCCGCAGATAACACCATAGAAACCCTAACCAACCTGATCCGAGACTTACAGGCCACCATCATTACCGTGAACGCATCCGTAAACAGCATAGACTCTCGTCTAGGCCACTTGGAAGATAGGGCTTCTCATGAACACCATAACCGGATCCTCAACGAGGTCCTTTTAAGCTCCACCCCGCTAGGTGGCGTTCCCACCGGGGTCACCACTAATGACCATATTACACCACCTCAGGACGACACCATACAATCCTGAATCGCATAGATTTCCTCGAAAGCCAAATACGCCTAAACCAGGGAAACAATGTCCACCTTGAGAACTATAGAAAATTTGAAATGGTGAACGACCGATTATCCGAGAACTTTTCCTTAGCTGACATACCCAAGTTCCAAGGGACCGAGGATCCCCTCAATCACATCCGGGCCTTTAAGGATTGCATGGCAATTAAGGGGGTCAAGCCCAGCCTCTTCACTAGGATATTCCCTTCATCCTTAGGAGACACACCGCGATCGTGATTTTATTCGCTCGATCCCAAAAAGATATCCACTTGGGACGATATCTCCATAGAATTCGCAAAACAATACACGGATAATTACGAGACACAAATCACCATTAGAAGCCTTGAAGTTCTCTCCCAGAATGAGAAGGAAGGCTTCTTAGAATTTCTGACTAGGTGGAGAAAGGTTAGCACTCAACTAATAAACCGTCCGGATGAAGCCACCTTAGTAGAAAAGTTCGTCAATAACCTTAGACCCGCTTACGCCTCCCACCTTAGATACCAAAACATCCATACCTTCAAGGAACTATCCACCTTAGGAATACGTCTAAAGGACGATATGAAAAAGGGAGTATTCTCCAAGGTAATGGGGAAAGGCTATCAGGGACCAATCACTTCCATGGGAACCCGGTCTTATGGAACATCCAGGAATAACAAAGCCGAGGAAGTATACCTTGTTGAACCAACTGCTAGAGGGAGGACGAATTCCACCCCTAGGACATTTTCCAAGCTAGGCATCACATACATCGAAGCCTTAAAAAGACTAACCGAGCAAGGAAAGCTCGAGCCAAGAGGTCCTACTACAGACCCATGCATGGGATGCTAATAAGTATTGCCACTTCCACCGTGGCAAAGACCACGATACCGAATCTTGTTTTCGGCTCAAGCATACCATACAAGATATGATAGAAAATGGGACTATCCCTCTCCCTCCACCCGAAAAACCTAACAATACCACAAACCCCTTTAGCATTCACGCAGTCTTCGACGACGCCATCAATTGTTCCCACCTCGACCTTATAGAGGAGAATGTCCTAAATATCGAGGAAGATCCCGACAACGCACGAGCGTCCACCAAGACGAGTAAATCTGTGTCTGAGTCTAGTTCATCTTAGGGCCTAAACCTAATGTTATAACAAATGTCTTTTGTTTTTACATCGAGTCAGGAGGTCCGAGGGGATCTGTCCTCCACCTCCTCGAAAACAATATCTCGGGCGCATAGCCCGCTTATTACTATCAATAAAAAGAAAATCACTTTTCTTCTTTACAATGCGCCTCGACAATCGCTTGATTTTAAAATAACGCACCTTCTTGCTTACGACTTGATGTTATGTCATTTATCGATAACAACCAAACATACCTCGAAACAACGAGGAGTTACAAGAACTGAGATCCCGTGTTATTTTTTTTGCCTATTCCATGTCTGGTATAAAAAGCCACAAACTATCCCTCAGAACGAGCATTCCCGAATCCTATGACAAATCTAGATAGTCTTTTAGCTTGTGATCAAAGACGGAAGGCAAACCCATTTCCCCACAATAAATACCCCTCAAGTAAAGACCGACCAATTCCTACCATAGGTGCTAGTCTGACAAAAAGAAAAAGAAGTTTGAAATGGCCAAAATAAAGGAGCCAAAGAAAAAATGAAACCAAGGCCAAACTAAACCGGCCCAATTCAATGATCAAGACCAAACTCAACGGTCAAAATGAAACCCCCAATCATTCAACTCGACTTCAAATGCAAAGTCCGAACAAAGAGCAAAAAAAAAGAAAAAAAAGAAAAAATGAACAGACCAGTCAACTTACACCCAAATACTAGCCTCCCTACATTACAACCCTTAAGACCTTCCCGAGACACTTGTTAGGAGACAGTCCAGAATTTTGAGGATTCAAGCTCAATAGGATAATCCCAACCGTTAGGGCCAGACATGGAAATCAGATCCCACGTAATTTACGTCTCGCCCGATCGAAGCCCGAGTCATTTTTACTCAGCTTCCCCTTTCCTACCACATCACGAAACCGTAACCCCATAGCCTTAACTCCACAAAATCAACCCCAAATTTTGATTTATCGAAACCACTTACTACCTAGCTCCACATTCCAAAACCATCTCAAGCCAGTCACCCTGACCCAAACATGGTATCTCGGTAATTGTCACTTCCAAGGGGTCACACCCAACCACTCCACCTTAGTTCTTTAACTAGGGTGAATACACTCTCAACATCTCACATTGATAATTGGCATAATGAGTCTAAAGGAAAATCACTTACACCTATAAAGAACTACGAACATGGTTTGATTCCGTCTAAAAGCGGATATGTAGGCAACCCTTCTCCGGGTACAACAAAACAACCGAACAAAAAAAATCGATTACTCGATTCATGTACAAGCCGGGATTCTCCCCACGACCCGACCAATGAGTGAAAATGACGAAGCACAAACGACGAGCCGAGGACGGGGTGAAAACCCGAAAGGGTGCCCCGGGCAAAATAAAGAAACGAGTTGTGAGCCGTCGTCAAAAAAAAATGATGAGCCGAGGACGGGGTGAAAACACGAAAGGGCGCCCCGGGCAAAATGAAGAAACGAGTTGCGGGCCATCGTAATAAAAAAAAAAGACGAGCCGATGAGGGAGTGAAAACCCGAAAGGGCGCTCCGGGCAAAATGAAGATTCGAGTTGCGAGCCGTCGAAAAAAAAAGACAAAAATAAAAGGTGAGCCAAGGACGGAGTGAAAACCCGAAAGGGCGCTTCGGGCAAAATGAAGAATCGAGTTGCGAGCCACCACAAAAAAAAAGAAAAACAATTTTTTTTTTAAAAAAATGTGCTTCTCATTAATAAAAAAAAGTTAAATCAAGCCTTTGTCGAGGCCCTTCACATCGAGCATCCAAAATCCGGCCACCCCGGAAAATGACAACGTGTCAAGAACCTAGTACTAATACGCCACATAATATCAATTAATAGAACATAGTACTAAATGGCTGGGCTCTACCGGTCTGACTTCCCCCTTTCTCGCTATTCGGGTGTGCTTGTTCAGGTCTTTCACCATCGGCCCCTCCGAACACAAGCTTCCGCTGCCCTAGCTAAATGCGAGCCCAGCCAATCCCATTTCCCCTCCTCATTCACATTCTCAATATGGATCTTGTCGGTCTCGACCCGTTTAGATGAACTGACGAATACTAGGATCGGTAACGCCATCTTCGGTCGGGCGCTTAGCGACATTAGCCCACATAGCTTCCTTATTCTGTAGTACGGTCATCTCCACAATCCTTAACCTTTTTCTCACACCTGACAACCCCGGACATCAGGAACGACCTCCTGAAGTCGCTAAACCCCTTTCCAAAAGCCGGAATGTCCGCGCAAGAGTGACAGGTCCACGCGGACAATACATTACGTTATTTGGGTCCACCAGACTTAGACATTTTTTTAATATTATTTTTAGGAGGATAAGCTACCCCACCTAGGCGTGTTGTAGCACCGAATGACATCGTCAATTCGTGTCTGTATCCCAGCACGGGTTTGTCACTAAGATATAAAAAGTGGTCTAACTTTTTTTCTTTGCCTCATTTTAAACATGACTGTCGAAGCAGTCAGACTTGTCTCCCAACACCGAACACGCACTCGGTCGATACACTTTAGCTGCAAAGCACTCTTTACGTTTCTGCGCGTCTTGAGTCAAACATTTTAATCGACGTACTACTTGATCCAATTCCCGGCTCAAACTAACGCATTTCAAAAAGTCCGAAAAAAAACGTTTTCGTACTCTCACGCAAACCTAACGCGTTTAAAACATCCTAAAACTACGATAAGATTGCAAACAAACCGAACCTGAAGTGATTACTTGTCAGTCTAAGTTAACATTTCACAAAACAAAAACGCAAGACTAAACAAATCAATCCGAATACTAAAAGTCTTAAAAATATACAAAATACTCAAAATCCATATGCAAACCGAGTTCACAAACTAGGAAGGACCCCTAGAAGCTGCGCCTATAGCTATCACGAGCTCACCGATGTTGTCATCCAAACCTAAATCCTCCAAAACAAAGGTAGGAGACTCACTACCATCCATCCCCGACAGCATATCAAGAGTAGCTGTCTCGGGAACCCCTCTAACATTCTCGGTGATGCCCATCTCAACCCCTCGCCTAGCCTCACCCTGCACGGAGGTCTCGCCCTGAGACCGAGCCAACCGCTCCTTAAGTTGAGTAATCTTGTCGGCCCGAGATTGCAGGAGCTATTGCGCCTCAGCTGCTTCCACCTCAAGCTCGCTCACCCGAGTCTCCAGCTGTCCCACCATATCGGGAATATCCTGCAAACATAACCCGCACTTGAGGAAAACATACAAACAATCTAAGAGCCAACCCTAGGTACACACACTTACCGATTGAGGTCCCGAAGTGTCACAGGAGACCCTCGAGGCATAGACCCTCAAGCAGTCGGCAGCCTGCCACAACCGCTGATGGCAAGCCGACGAAACCTGAAAGGTGAAACCACACAAGTTAGCCAAACAAAACCTAACCCTTAGAATCAGAAATAGAAACCAAAACTTACCCGGTATACCCGGTCACGTCACTCCATCCTAGCCTCTATCTCCTCAGCGGAACACGGAGAAAGAGGCTATGTAAAGGTTACCCCAGCCACATCGACCCTGAGCAGTGTCAAGGGGAAGTCTGGGGGCTAAACAGCATCAACCGAGTCGACCAGCTAAAAGAAAAGTGAACCGTTCAAACTGAAAGCAAACACTAGACCATAGGACAAAACAAACGATAAAACCAAAACCGACACGTCAATAATCCTAAACCTTGTGGGCTACTAAATGAAACAAATTGTAAGAACGAAACTTACATCTGCAAGGCACAACTAGTTCACCAGCACATTCTCCGACGAGTAATGACTCATCGTGCTCTTAGCCTGAGCCAACCTCCATTCAATCCCCACCGGAAACCTAACCGGACGAGCACGCACCGTCTTAGATACCAATCGAGGGAATTAGGAGTAAATTCAAACCCGTAAAGCAAGCCTTAAAACCTCCTCTGGTCGAAATCGACCCCCAGCAATAAACGAACACGAGAACCACGATTAATAAGAATGCTCGCGCTTGACCGCGTGATAGAACGAACAAAAAATATCTACAATCACAAAGCACTCGAAGCAATCTATTAGTCTAAAACAAGCCCTAAACCACTCAAAGCAATCTATTATCCTATCAAGTCCCTGAGCACTCAATTTACATCCCAGGGGAATTATTATTTTAGCATATTCCTGGAATAATTCACTAAGCAAATGCAAGCCCAAAGACTAACGCAAACACCATTATGCACTCGTTAAGAGCTTACACATCAACACTAGTAATTTAAAGGCAAAACAATCACTAAATCCAAACAATCACTCATCAACAGACCAGGGATAGTCAGAAACTTTCCTGAAGAAAACAATAGACCAGGGATAGTCAGAAACTATCCCGAAGAAAACAATAGACCAGGGATAGTCAGAAACTTTCCCGAAGAAAACAACAGACCAGGGTTAGTCAGAAACTTTCCCAAAGAAAGCAATAGACTAGGGATAGTCAGAAACTATCCCAAAGAAAGCAAAAGTCCAGGAATGGATGGGATCCTATTCCGAAGAAAACAAAACTAAATCTAACGCAGCCACCAGGGAGGGATAAATCTAACGCAGCCACCCGAGAGGGATAAATCTAACGCAGCCACCCGAGAGGGATAAATCTAACTTAATGCAACCACCCACATGGGATTAAATCAAAACTAAGACACCAATAAATACTAAAGCAAAAGGCCCGAAACTACTAAAACAGCAAACCCAAGACGAGGCGACAAGCATGGGCCCGGGCCTCGACAGGCAACCACAGGCGAAGACGTCAGGTATGATTTCTAAGCCTTGGCTGGCGAGCCTCACCACGTAGTCCGACGGACTTAAAGCGACCCGACCGGACAGCCACCAGGTCGTAATCCTTGATTGACCTGGGTGGCTATACTTTGACTTTCGCCTTATCCAAGCCTCAGTCAAAGTGAGGGCATCTATAGACACCCAGATTTGGACCTGGTGGTTGCAGGAGTGCCCGAGAAACACCCGACGACAATCAGACTGCAGCGCGACGCGAGTTTGCGATGTTTTAGATAGTTTTTCTATAGAACAGATCAAATAATTACTTGGAAAGATTAAATTAACATCAAGGCAGGCTTAGTCGTGTCATTACGGTCACGTCGACACTAATTAGAGTCAATTCCGACATCGGGGCCCTGAATCGGTCCCGAAATATGCAAAGTCAAACCCGAGTCAACGTGTCGGGCCGAGCGAACCTCGGGACGCGCACCCGAAGCCCACCCGGCGCATGACACACTAGGGTTATGGGGAAGCCTTAACCTCCAAGATGACCTAAGATGTGCATCTTCTCCGTTTTGGAAAGTTTTGATATCGGATCTTCAAAACTTTGACAGCCTCAGCTCAGGCGCCTGAAGACTGACCTGCCTCACACCAGGCGTCTGAAGACCGAACCGCTTGACCCCGGGCATACATATGGGTGTCGAGGACCGAAAACACCAATAAATACCCCCCTCACCTCATTCATTAAACAATCACGAGTTCGTGCCTACTTCTACACAACTCGTTCTTCCCTCTCTTTTCTCTCGCTAAGGGCTTGCACTCCGAAAACCGAGGCAAACGATCCACTCGATCGTAGTTCCGATAAAAGCGACATCGACGCTACTCCTCACCTTCGAGCACCCCACTTGATACCGAGGTGCTTGTGTTCCACTAGCTCAAGTCTAGTAGCGAAGCTCTGCCGGATTAGCCGCAGAATCGGTCCATAGTAACGAAGCTCTGCCGGAGTAGCCGCAGGAAGGGTCAACGGTAACGGAGCCTTTGCAGTCGAATCGTCTTTAGGTTGTCATCTAAAAAAAACTTTCCATATTCATAATTTCCTTTATTATGCACTACGACAATACTTGATGTGGACACTAGGTTCACAACATCTACTAAAACACGTAACGTCCCAACTTCAACCACAAATACTAAAATACACTAAATAGACCCGAGTAATTCTGAGATCCGTTCTCAACTATCTATGCATTGTGTCCCGTTTAGTGTATACTCCGAGGGTGCAACTCCTCACTATGTGATTTACTTATATTCGCATTTACAGTTTTTCGTATGATTTATTGCTTTTATGACCTTATAATCGCATGCTAAATCACCTAAACACGGAATTCAAAACGTAAAACAATTAAAACTGAACAAAGTGATGGTCGGGTTCCGTATTAGTCCGGGTGCTCGCCTTATTAGGTTCGACGCATCTCTATTAATACCGAGCCAACGCATCTTAAGCAGAAAACCAGGTAAGGTATATCACGAGAACGACTAATATCCGTATTATCGCGTTAAAACTGATTTGCTAATACGTATAATATTAGTACTCTGTACTCTCCTACGTGCATCTTTTCATGGCCTGCTTTTCAAGTGAAATCGCATGCAAAGAACGTAAATACAACTACTTCGACGACAAAACTTACTTCTCCTTAAACATCCGACATAGCAAAAGGTATAGGGTGAAAACAACAGATGTTACAGTATTTCCGCCACAACAAAAGAATTAGGTTATCAGCCCACCGATTGATTAGTAGAGGCCGCTATAGTGCAGGCGGGATTGGGTGTTGACATCTATCGGATGTTGGCTTCCCAATACGTACCCTCACCCCTTATTCAGAATCGATGGTTTCCGGATGTCCGAAACCATTGGCAATGAGAGTCATTCCAGGCAAGGAGTGCTTAAGGGTACAAGTCTTTATCTTTAGGTCTCGTGCCCCTCAACTTTGAGCCGGCTAGGGATCAAAGTTGACTTGAACGGTTTCCGAGTCCCCATAATTAACTCAGTGGCGACTCCACAAATCGTCAACGAATTCAGTTCACTAAAAAGGTCGCCTTACCAAATAAATTGGCCTTTAAACATTTACGACCACGACTCGATCGATTCCAAACGGAAACACGGGTGCCCGCACCCGTCTAGTACAAGTCTGGATCATCATCCGAATCGAGGTCCGAGACATCGCCCCGTACGCGAGATCGGACCGGCTTTCGACAAGAAGGGGGCCGCGTGGGTGGCCGCCGCCACACATTGAAAAACCGGGTCGGTCCCACGCGGGCGCGCACGTGGCGCCGGGCGGTGCGGGCGGACGTCCACACAAGGTGTTCGCATGACTAACTTGTCTGGCTTTTGCGGCATGTCTTATTTCCAATTCGTGATAGGGAGTCTATGCTGATGATCGGGAGAGCTATGAATGCTGGTGTAGATACCCAGATTTGTACCTGGTCGCTACTAGAACGTCCGACAAACACCCAATAATGATCGAACAGCAACACAACGCAATTTTACGATGCTTCAGATGATTTTTCTATAAAAAAGATCAATAACTACTCGAAAAAATCAATTCAACATCTAGACGATCTTAATCGAGTTGTTCCGATCGCGTCAACACTAATTAGAGTCAATTTCGATTCTGGGGCCCCAAATCGGCCCCGAAACGCAAAGTCAAACCTGAGTCGGGCCTCGAAATTTGAACCACAAGCCCATGCGCGCGTGTTGAAACCTTAGGAAGCAAGAAACCCGGTCAAAATATCTTATGATTACGTATATTTCCATTTTGGAAAGTTTTCCAAAACTCAATCTCGAAAAATTAACCGTGGGAGGTATCGCTGATGGGAGAGATTTGTCGTGGATCCCCACCGATCAATAAAAAACCAACTATTCCTAACACGTAGATAGGGCAAGTCGGGTCGAATCCACGGGGACGGTAAAGAGGGTTTGGACCAAGTTTCACCCAAATACAAGACTAGGTCTCGGGACTAAGCTAATCTAGGACGATAGGAAGGGGGGTAAACTAAGACTAGGACTAAGCTAAGGACAAAGAATAAGGAAAGAATAGGGTTAGATCGGGTTCATAAGTGTGGTAGGATGGTTAGGAGATCGATGGTGCAAGGTTCACCTAGTTACTAAGGATGCTCCGCGCTCTCGCGTCAAGGCCTATGTCCGCACTCTCGTGTCAAAGACAAAACCCGAATGCTTATGCAAGGTCGGTCCGCGCTCTCGTGTCAAAACCAAAGTCCGCACTCTCGTGTGAAAGACTAAACCCGAAAACACAGGAATTCAATCACAAGTCGACCACAAAATGAGAAGAAGGAGACTAGCATGAGAGGAATGGCCAATTCTACTCAAACAAGCAATTCAACAAACACATGGAGTGCTCAACATGTGACTAGCAACAAAAGGATCAACCTTTACCCTCAATCAAACCCTAACCATCCATAATCAACACTTAATCAACCTACTAACCCCACAAAAAGTCTACTCACACATATCTAAACAAACATTAACATAAACAAGAGAAATCAACACAAACAACAAAACATACATAATGAAACTAGTGAAAACTATGAACTATGAACAAAACAATGAACAAAGATTAAAACTTGAGTGATAAAATAAGATTAAGAGAAGGGAAAAGAGAGATTATACCATACTAGAAGATGAATGAAAGAAGGAAAAACTTGCATAAAAGAGAAAACCCAAATATATCAACCAAGGTTGTCAATCTTGGTAGAGATCTTCAAGGATTCAATTAATACAAGGATAATCTAAGATTAAGGATTAACTAAGGACTAATCTACACTAATCTAGGCTAATCTAACCTAAAGTAGTCTAAGGTTTAGTGGGTAATGTCTAACATAAGCTAAGATTACAAGAGGGAGGGTATATATAGGGTTACAAGAGGAAAGGAGAAGAAAAGAAGCAAAAGCGGGCTGCAGCTCTCCCATCCCGGCCGGGAAGGTGGTGGTCCCGACCGGGACGAGGTGGTCCCGACCGAGACGAAGTCCTTCTCGGCCGGGACGGCTAAAAACAGGAGCTGTCTCTTTTGCACACTCCTTCCCGGTCGGGAAGACCACTATCCCACCCGGGAAGGGTCTTGTAGGCCTCCAATAAGAGCTCTAAGGTCCCTCCTTGCTTCTCATGGGCTTCTCATCGATTCTCGGGGCTCAGGATCGAGTCTAAGGGGCTCGGGAATGGGTCCCAAGGTCTCGGGATCGAGTCTAAGCCACCGGGTGATCGTTGCTTCTCTTCGTTGGTTCCAAAAGTGCCGGAAACGAGTCGGAATCGTTCCATCTCTCCATGAATGGTCTTGGGAACCTAAAACGAACTAGAAGAAGCATAAGTAGCTCAGAAACCGCTCCAAAGAGCGATTTCACAAGAGAAACCGGGACTAAACACAACAAAATGGGCACTACAAACTACACTTATCAACTCCCCCACACTTAACCCTTACTCGCCCTCGAGTAAGCACAAACTAACTAAAAGAACTATACTACTAGCCGAGCGGGTATTAGCGCACCCTACGCCCTTTCAACTCACGCGAGAACACTTAGAGGACAAGTGCTCTCCGCAAGGCAAGTGGGGTCTTGCGACAAAACTGTGGATGCAACCGGACACAAAAACACACAAACAAACAAACATACAAACAAACAAGCAATCGGTTGCATCCAAGAAGAAACAAATACCGCTTCCCTCTAAAAAGCAGTGAAAGAAGCACCGGTTTAGGACTCAAGGCAAGTGACAACGTTCCCAAGCTAATAACACAAATCGATATGGACAAAACTCTAATAGTATGACAACAAAGCAATAAAAACGTTGGTAACTTACTTAGGTTCCTCCTAACCTTCTAAGAACGTACTACGGGACGATCGGCGGGATGGAAAAAGGATGAACAACGGTGTTAGTCGACACTGTAGGTAAGTGAGACCCCGCCCCCTTTAACGATGAGCCAAGAGGGTCGTCCCATGCCTAAAATCGCCCAACTAGTCCAAGTAAAAAGGTGGATATGATTGCAAAATGAGGGAAGACCGACCATTACCGCTATCATCCTTCCTAGGGACTCGGTCCTTTGGTAGGCTCTTCATGGTAACGATCGGAAAAAGGCTTATTTTTTAGGGTGAGGGTTCTTTTTGTGAGATGGTTTTCTTTTGGCATTCTTTTCTTTCGCATTTGGCTTTTGAGTTGCTATGCCACTTCTTTTTCTTCTTTTGTATTTTGTTTTTTTTTCTTTTGTTGTGCCTTTTCTTTTTCTTCTTTCTTTTCTTTCTTTCTTTCTTTTTCTTTCTTTTTTTTCTTTTCTTTGCCCTTTTGGCTTGATATGAGTGTAGGCATTTCTTTTTGCAACTAAGAAAGAGAGATTTCAACATATTGCAACTTTATTTTGCGGAAATGTGTAGAAGGTAGGGAAATGGGTGAGTCGGGGAGCGTCCTTCCCTTCAAACCCACAAAAAGGGGAGAAACTTGGACTAGTTAAGCAATCTCTAACATGATCACCTAAGAGACGGGACTCGGCTACCAAGGCCTTTTCACACCGTGGGTGGTCATAATGGTCAAAATGCAAATCCCGTAGTAAATCCCTAGTAGACTAGGTGGACTCAAGGTAAAGAACCAACGAAACTATTGATTTAGGGTCATTCTACTAGACTAAAGTCCAAGACTCGATTTACATCACTAGGAAGGGAAAGTAAACACTTGCACACAGTCTCAAAACCGGGTTTTCGAAAACCTTTTACACACTAGACACAAGTACACATCACAAAACAAAGACACGGTAAAAATGAAAGAAAAAGAGACAAAAGGCAACAAAACAAAACAAACCAATACAAACATACAAAGAGAACAAACACCACCCCAAATTTCCAAATATGCAACCGATCAACCACAAATCTTCACAAGGCTCCACCCGAGCACACACCATCACAAATCTCCTCCACAGTCCACAAGAGATAAAGAGAAAAAAGGGATAGAAAGGCGTTACCGGATGTCTTGAAAGCCTTCCAAAGTCAACGGTGATTAGGTGACCTATAGGGAAAAAGGGAGGCAAGCACACACAACACAACACATCGACACAAAAAGAGAGACACAAAAGAAAATCTTTTTGATTTTCATGAAAATTTTCCAAATTTTTAGGGTTTTTAAAGATTTTTCGGAAAAGACTACAAAAATAAAACTAACTACGATAGAATATCGCTCCCCCACACTTAAACCGAGCAATGTCCTCATGCTCGACCGTAGTGTATGGAGACACTAAAAAGGAAAGAAACTACGAAAATAAAGCTAAAAATCAAAAAGAAAAGCGGAAAAAAGGATAGAATGTGTCCGGCCGGGGTGTAGTCAAGTCACCATGGGCCGAGACGAGAAAAGGTATGGATGGGGGAAGAAATAAAAAGAAAGAAATAAAAGGAAAATGGGAGGGGAGGACTAGGTGTAATCAAGTCACCTAGCCCGGATTCCGCCCAAATCCGACTAAATCCTAACAAAAGAAAAAGTGAAGATACTTGCAAATTTGGATTTTGAAATGACTCTCGATGTAGTCACGTCATCGAGAGTCGGGAGCAACGACTACCAAGGCCCCGAGGGCCACCATGACACAAATGATAAGGGGAAGGGGAACTAACAAAAGAAGACAAGCAATAAAAGACGGAAAAGAAAGGATAGTTGCCGTACCATGCGGTTAGCAACTCACTCGCTCCATCGTCTCATAGGTCGGTATCGGCAAGTAGCTTGTCTTTGTCATTTCTATTCCTCTTTCTTCTCAATAAGGCCGCATGGTTAAAGTACAAAGGTACAAGGAGTTGGGATTTGATGTGAAAGTCGGTGTAAAGTGAAGAGAAAAAGAAGTGAATGTGTGTATATGAAGTGTAGGGGTCATATGAGGGCAAGGATAGGTAGGGAGGTTGGGAGGGGGTATAAAATGGTTGGGTGGGCTCGAATAACAAAGAAGAGGCCAAAAGAAGGAGCATGGCATCATCCCGGTCGGGATGGATGGTCCCGGTCGGGATGACACACCCGTCCCGGTCGGGATGACACTCCAGAAAACCCAATTTTTGGTACACTCATCCCGATCGGGATGACATCCTTCCCGGTCGGGATGGTTCATTCTTCCCGGTCGGGATGCACTCTTCTCGGCCGGGAAGAGTCCTCTAACCCTCTATAACCCCAAAAGCTTGTCCAAAGCTTCAAAAACCGAATCCCTTGCTCACAACCCAAGCTTTATCAATAACCACTCCTCTTTAGCTTCACCTTCACTTCTCACCTATCAAATAAGCTCAAACACATTCGTCAAAATCCCTCCCTCACATCGCTCATCAAAAATTCCAAGATTACAAGGATCCCACAAATCAAACGAATCCTAGAAACAAAATTATAAATAACACAATTACAAACACAAGAACTCTAAAGAAGAACGAAGAAGAATATACAACATGACGGTTCTTGATAAGTGTGGTTTGTAGTGCCTATTTTGTAGTGTTTTGGTCCCATTTTCCTTGTAGAATCGCTCCTTGGGAGCGGTTTAGGGGCTTCTTATGCTTCCTTTAGTTCGTTTCAGGTTCCCGAGACCGATTTGGAAGAGTTGGAGCGATTCTGACTCTATACATACACATTTTGGAGCCAACGAGATAAAGGAACGATGACTCGATGCTTTGGAATCGACCCCAAGACCTTGGGACCCAATCCCGAGCCTCCGAGACCCGATCCCGAGTCCCGAGAATCGATGAGAAGTCCATGTGAGGCAAGGAGGAACCAAAAGGGTCATATTGGAGGCCTACAAGACCCATCCCCGACGGGTATGCACCTCATCCCATCGGGGATGAAGTGCACGATTGGAGATGCTACTGTGGGTCCATCCCGGTCGGAACCAACCCGTCCCGGTCGGGATGGTGGGTCCGTCCCGGTCGGGATGACCCGTCCCGGTCGGGACCACCCAGTTCCTGCCGCGTCACTTTTCTTTCTTCTCCCTTTCATTTGTAACCCTATAAATACCCTTCCTCTTGTGATCTTAGCTTATGTTCTTCACCTCTCCTTAAACCCTAGACTACTTTAGGTTAGATTATATTAGATTAGTGTAGATTAGTCGGTAGTTAGTGGTTAATCTTAGTTTAGTACTTGTATTAAGGGAATTCTTCAAGATCTTCACCAAGCTTGACAACCTTGGATGTTTGTTTTGGGTTTTCTTCATTAATGCAAGATTTCATCTTTCCTCTTTACTAGTTGGTATAATCTTCTTCTCCTTTTACTCTTAATCCTTTATTGTTCATCAAGTTTGAATCTTTAGTTCTTGTTTATTGTTTTGTTCATCATATTTGGTAGTTTCATTATGGATACTTTGTTGTTTGTGTTGATTCATCTTGTTAGTGTTAGTTTTAGTTTAGATATGTTAGAGTAGTGTTCTTGCTAGGGTTAGTAGGGTGATTAGGGTGTTAATTGGATGATTAAGGGTTTGTTGGAGATGTTGGTGGAAGATTTGAGGTTTCTTCTTGAGTGATGCATATTACATGTTTGTTGGAATGCTTGAATGACTAAGTAGGTTGGAATGCTTGTTTTTCTTGCCTTCCTTTGTCGTGTGTGTCGCCGGATGGGTTCCATGAGGAACCTCTAGGTGAGCCTAAGTTAGATTACCTAGATTACCCTACTACCTTCTTCACTCTAACTCCTCCTTGACAATTCCGTTACCCCTTTGACCCCGACCTAATCCTAGCCCGTTTCTCTTAGTTGTTCTCCTTAGTCTTAGTCTAGCCCTCTCCCCCTTTATCATTCCCTAGCTTAGCTCGTTGACTTAGTCTCGTATTTGGGCCGACCTAGTCTAGGCTATACATTACCGTCCCCGTGGATTCGACCCGACTTACCCTAGCTACCCTAGTTAGGTTTTGCCGGTTTTATTTGATCGGTGGGATCCACGACAAATCCTTACCGTCAAATTGGCGCCGTTGCCGGGGACGGTGCTAGTTTAGACTTTGTTTTCCTAGTTACTTGACTTTGTCTTTGTGTTTGTGTTTTTCTTTTTCCTTTTTGTTACCTTGCTTCTTGTGTGTGTGTGGTTTATTTCTCTCTTGTCTAGTGCCCAAAAAGCACTTGACTTCTCACGTTTGTTCTTAGTCTACTGTTTGTGCTTAGAGGTGGTGACTATCTTCTTCTTGCGACTTAGAGCCGCTTTAACGAACGGTTGCTAGAATGAGTGGTTTCCAACCGGGTATGAGCTACGATTTTCAAGCGAGCATGGGGTTTGATCTAAACTCCCCACACATGGAAGCCGATATGAGCTACTCCTCTTCTTCCATGAACCAAAGCCATGACATGACGTCCCCCTACCACTATCAAGCTTCTTGGGGTAATCAAGATGGGTATGATCCTCAAGAGTATGGAAATGGCTACCAACAAGTGAATGACTATCAATCCTACGATCAAGGTGGCTATTACTCAAGCTATGATTGTGAACCCACCATGTTCAATCAAGATTCACCTTATGGAAGCCAATACCACCAAGACCCACAATATTACCCTCCACCCCAACCACAATATGAACCCAATGACCCACAATACTACCAATCACCTCAACCTCACTACCAACAATATGATGCCCCACCCCTTGGGCATCATCAAGACACCATGTTTAATCAAGATTATCAAGATTATCATCAAGATTATCAAGATTATCAAGGAGCCTTACAAGACCCCAATGATCACCAATTGCCCGACATGGAGGAGTATCAATCGCTTCTTCAAATGCAAAGGAGCCTCCAAGAAACGGCCCTTCAATTGCGAAAAGAACAAGATGAATTATGGGCCCAAATTCGAAGGGAAAACGAGGCGAGGGATGCTCGATTAAATGCAATATCGGTTCAAACCGTAATGTATTTATCCCGAGCATCGCAATTAGATGAAGGGTGCCCACTTGAGAAAGAGGAGCAACCTAACCATAAAGCCGCCAATGTTGTTCCCTTTGATAGAGAGATTTGCTTTGAAGAACCTCAATCCTCTACCCAAAAAGAGACGAATGAGGAGATAACCCTTAGTGAAGGCATCATTGGTGAGGAATTGGAGGAGGATGGTGAGTTGGATGATTTGGTAGAGTTTGTGAAGTTTTTGGGTGAGATTGATAGCCTTGAGTTGCCCTTGCGTGATAATGTGGATAAGCATCAAGAGCCCCTTACTAGTACACCAAGCAATGACTTGGAAGAGATTGAAACCGCCGGTAGAAGTTTCGATCCTCTTCTCCAAGATGACGTGGGGCCGAGTGATGAAGATGGGGAACCACAACTTGAGGAAAGTGTGGGGGTGTGCATTGAGAAGATGAGGCCAAAACCGCTTTTTGTGCCTTGTTTCTTGGAGATGAAGCTTGCTTGTGATTGGAGAGGGTGCTTAGGGAGGAAGAGGTCGGTTGAGCTCGTGGGATGGATAGACCCCGGAGATGACATGAATGATGACGATGGGTCTTTTGATTCCTACTTCTTGCCTCCACCTTGGAGGCCGTGGAGGTTGGCAAAGCTCGAGCGCTTCTTGGGCCTCCACTATGATGTCGGTAGCGCGTTCGACTTGCTCCTCCATGCCCTTGAGGGCTACGGTTGAAGAAGAGTCCACCATCCTAGGTTTGACGGAGTTCCTAAAGAACCGTCATGTTGTATATTCTCCTCTCCTCTTTAGAGTACTTGTGTTTGTATTTGTGTGATTTTTCTCTTGATTTTGTTAGTTTTGTGATATTCTTGTAATTGTTTTGGTATTTTGATGAGCGATGTCAGGGAGTGAATTTGATGTGTACTTTGAGTTTATTGTGATAGGTGAAGTGAAGGTGACTCCTAGAAAGGAGTGGTTAGTGATAGAGCTTGGATCGTGAGCAAGGGAGCCGGTTTTTGGGGTCATGGGAGTCATGAAGACCCTTCCCGACCGGGAAGGGTGTGTCGTCCCGACCGGGATGGGGCCGTCCCAATCGGGATGAGGGTGCCAAAAATCGAGTTCACTGGAGTGTCATCCCGATCGGGAAGGAGGTTTCCCGACCGGGACCACCCATCCCGACCGGGATGACCCCCTACTCCTTTTTGGTGCTTCTTCTTCGACATTTAAGCCCACCCAACCATTATATACCCCCACCCAACCTCCCTACCTTCCTTTCTCATATCATACCACCCATGTACCTCATTTACATACCTTAACCTCATTTCCTCCTCACTTTAGACCGATATTCACATCAAATCTCACACCCTAACACCATTACTACCTCTACCATGTGGTTCTATCAAGCTTGAAGCGGGATCAAAATGATGAAGACAAGCAAGTGCCTACATTGATCTATGAGACGATGGAGAGAGTGAGTTGCTAACCTATGGTACGGCAACTATCCTTTCTTTTCCGTTTTTGTTGTTGCTTGTTTTCCTTTGTTTATTCCCTTCCTCTTGAGTCATGGTATCTTAGTGGCCTTCGAGGCCTTGGTTTTGGTTGCTCCCGATTCTCGATGATGTGACTACATCGAGAGTCATTTTCAAAATCCAAATTTTACAAGTTTTTCACTCTTTCTTTTTGAGGATTTAGTCGGATTTAGGCGGAATCCGGGCTAGGTGACTTGATTACACCTAGTCCTCCCCTCCCATTTCCTTTTATTTCCTTCTTTTTATTTTTCTTCCCTCTTCCATATCTTTTCTTGTCTCGGACCATGGTGACTTGACTACACCCCGGCCGGACGCTTTCTACCATTTTCTCCACTTTTTGATTTCTAGCTTTCTTTTCGTAGTTTCTTTTGTGCTCCCATGCACTACGGTCGAGCATGAGGACATGTCTCGACTTAAGTGTGGGGGAGTGGTATTCTAGCATAGTTAGCTTTATTTTTGTAGTTTTTCGAAAAAATCTTTAAAATCCATAAAAATTTGAAATTTTTTTCACAAAAATCAAAAAGATTTTCTTTTGTGTGTTTTCCTTTTTTGTCGTTATGTCGTGTATTTGTTGTATCGTGTGTGTTTTGCCTCCTCTTTCCTTATAGGTTGCTTAAATCACCGCTAGATTTGGAGAGCTTTCAAGACTACCGGTAACATCTTATCCCTTTTTCTTCTTTATCTCTCGCGGAGTTTGGAGGAGTATGTGATGTGGTGTGCTCGGGAGGAGCTTTGTAATGCTCGAGGTTGACTTGGTTGCTCATTTGGAAGATAGGGGTGGTGTTTGTGTTTTCTATGTGTTTGTTTTGTGTTGTTCTTGTTTTGTTACTTTTGTTTCTTTTTCTTTCATTTTCGTTGAGTCTTTGTTTTGTGTTTTGTTGTGTGACTTGTGCGTAATTGGGTTTCGAAAACCCGGTTTAGAGGCTAGTGTGTGAGTGTGTACTTTCCCTTCCTAGTAGTGTAAATCGAGTCTTGGACTTTAATCTAGTAGAATGACCCTAAATCAATGATTTCGTTGGTCCCTTACCTTGAGTCCACCTAGCTTACTAGGGATTTACTACGGGATTTGCATTTTGACCATTTTGACCACCCACGGTGTGAAAAGGCCTTGGTTGCCGAGTCCCGTTCCTTAGGTGACCGTGTCTAGGATCGTTTGATTAGTCCAAGTTCTCCACTTTTTGTGGGTTAGAAGAGGGATCGCGACCCCCGACTTACCCATTCCCCTACCTCCTACACATAACCACAAATAAATTAGCAACTTGTTGATTCCTCTCTTTCTCGTCATACAAAGAAATGCCAAAAAAGCCAAATCTTGCCAAAGAAGGGCAAAGAAAAGAAAATAAAAGAAAATGAAAGAAAGAAAAGAATGAAGAAAAAGAAAAGGCACAAAAGCCAAAAAGAAAATAGAAAAGATGAAAAAAGAATGGCATGGCAAAACAAGGCAAAAATGCAAAAGAAAAGAGAAAATGCCAAAAGAAAACCGTCACACAAAAATAACCCCTACCCCTCAAAATAAGCCTTTTCCCGACTTTTGCCGTGAAGAGCCTACCAAAGGACCGAGTCCCGAGGAAGGATGATAGCGGCATTAGTCGGTCTTCCCTCATTTTGCATATTTTCACCTTTTTACTTGGACTAGTTAGGCGGTTTCGGACATGGGACGACCCTCTTGGCTCTTTGCTAAAGGGGGCGGGGTCTCACTTACCTACTGTGTCGACTAACACCGTGGTTCATCCTTTTTCCATCCTGCCGATCGTCCCGTAGTACGTTCTTAGAAGGTTAGGAGGAACCGAGGTAAGTTACCAACGTTCTTGTTGCTTTGTCGTCATACTATTAGGGTTTAGTCCATCTTGGTTTGTATTGCTAGCTTGGGAACGTTGTCACTTGCCTTGAGTCCTAAACCGGTGCTTCTTTCACCGCTTGTTTGAGGGAAGCGGTATTTCTTTTCTTTTGGGTGCAACCTTTTGTGTGTTTGTTTGTGTGTTTGTTTGTTTATGTGTTTTGTGTCCGGTTGCATCCGCAGTTTTGTCGCAAGACCCGACTTGCCTTGCGGAGTGCACTTTTCCTCTAAGTGCACTCGCGTGAGTTGAAAGGGCGTAGGGTGCGCTAATACCCATTCGGCTAGTATAGTAGTTAGTATGTGCTTACTCGAGGGCGAGTAAGGGTTAAGTGTGGGGGAGTTGATAAGTGTGGTTTGTAGTGCCTATTTTGTAGTGTTTTGGTCCCATTTTCATTGTAGAATCGCTCCTTGGGAGCGGTTTAGGGGCTTCTTATGCTTTCTTTAGTTCGTTTCAGGTTCCCGAGACCGATTTGGAAGAGTTGGAGCGATTCCGACTCTATACATACACATTTTGGAGCCAACGAGATAAAGGAACGATGAATCGATGCTTTGAAATCGACCCCGAGACCTTGGGACCCAATCCCGAGCCTCCGAGACCCGATCCCGAGTCCCGAGAATCGATGAGAAGTCCATGTGAGGCAAGGAGGAACCAAAAGGGTCATATTGAGGCCTACAAGACCCATCCCCGACGGGTATGCACCTTATCCTGTCGGGGATGAAGTGCACGATTGGAGATGCTACTGTGGGTCCGTCCCGGTCGGGACCAACCCGTCCCGGTCGGGATGGTGGGTCCGTTCCGGTCGGGATGACCCGTCCCGGTCGGGACCACCCAGTTCCTGCCGCGTCACTTTTCTTTCTTCTCCCTTTCATTTGTAACCCTATAAATACCCTTCCTCTTGTGATCTTAGCTTATGTTCTTCACCTCTCCTTAAACCCTAGACTACTTTAGGTTAGATTAGATTAGATTAGTGTAGATTAGTCGGTAATTAGTGGTTAATCTTAGTTTAGTACTTGTATTAAGGGAATTCTTCAAGATCTTCACCAAGCTTGACAACCTTGGATGTTTGTTTTGGGTTTTCTTCATTAATGCAAGATTTCATCTTTCCTCTTTACTAGTTGGTATAATCTTCTTCTCCTTTTACTCTTAATCCTTTATTGTTCATCAAGTTTGAATCTTTAGTTCTTGTTTATTGTTTTGTTCATCATATTTGGTAGTTTCATTATGGATACTTTGTTGTTTGTGTTGATTCATCTTGTTAGTGTTAGTTTTAGTTTAGATATGTTAGAGTAGTGTTCTTGCTAGGGTTAGTAGGGTGATTAGGGTGTTAATTGGATGATTAAGGGTTTGTTGGAGATGTTGGTGGAAGATCTGAGGTTTCTTCTTGAGTGATGCATATTACATGTTTGTTGGAATGCTTGAATGACTAAGTAGGTTGGAATGCTTGTTTTTCTTGCCTTCCTTTGTCGTGTGTGTTGCCGGATGGGTTCCATGAGGAACCTCTAGGTGAGCCTAAGTTAGATTACCTAGATTATCCTACTACCTTCTTCAATCTAACTCCTCGACCATTCCGTTACCCCTTTGACCCCGACCTAATCCTAGCCCGTTTCTCTTAGTTGTTCTCCTTAGTCTTAGTCTAGCCCTCTCCCCCTTTATCATTCCCTAGCTTAGCTCGTTGACTTAGTCTCGTATTTGGGCCGACCTAGTCTAGGCTATACATTACCGTCCCCGTGGATTCGACCCGACTTACCCTAGCTACCCTAGTTAGGTTTTGCCGGTTTTATTTGATCGGTGGGATCCACGACAAATCCTTACCGTCAAATTGGCGCCGTTGCCGGGGACGGTGCTAGTTTAGACTTTGTTTTCCTAGTTACTTGACTTTGTCTTTGTGTTTGTGTTTTTCTTTTTCCTTTTTGTTACCTTGCTTCTTGTGTGTGTGTGGTTTATTTCTCTCTTGTCTAGTGCCCAAAAAGCACTTGACTTCTCACGTTTGTTCTTAGTCTACTGTTTGTGCTTAGAGGTGGTGACTATCTTCTTCTTGCGACTTAGAGCCGCTTTAACGAACGGTTGCTAGAATGAGTGGTTTCCAACCGGGTATGAGCTACGATTTTCAAGCGAGCATGGGGTTTGATCTAAACTCCCCACACATGGAAGCCGATATGAGCTACTCCTCTTCTTCCATGAACCAAAGCCATGACATGACGTCCCCCTACCACTATCAAGCTTCTTGGGGTAATCAAGATGGGTATGATCCTCAAGAGTATGGAAATGGCTACCAACAAGTGAATGACTATCAATCCTACGATCAAGGTGGCTATTACTCAAGCTATGATTGTGAACCCACCATGTTCAATCAAGATTCACCTTATGGAAGCCAATACCACCAAGACCCACAATATTACCCTCCACCCCAACCACAATATGAACCCAATGACCCACAATACTACCAATCACCTCAACCTCACTACCAACAATATGATGCCCCACCCCTTGGGCATCATCAAGACACCATGTTTAATCAAGATTATCAAGATTATCATCAAGATTATCAAGATTATCAAGGAGCCTTACAAGACCCCAATGATCACCAATTGCCCGACATGGAGGAGTATCAATCGCTTCTTCAAATGCAAAGGAGCCTCCAAGAAACGGCCCTTCAATTGCGAAAAGAACAAGATGAATTATGGGCCCAAATTCGAAGGGAAAACGAGGCGAGGGATGCTCGATTAAATGCAATATCGGTTCAAACCGTAATGTATTTATCCCGAGCATCGCAATTAGATGAAGGGTGCCCACTTGAGAAAGAGGAGCAACCTAACCATAAAGCCGCCAATGTTGTTCCCTTTGATAGAGAGATTTGCTTTGAAGAACCTCAATCCTCTACCCAAAAAGAGACGAATGAGGAGATAACCCTTAGTGAAGGCAACATTGGTGAGGAATTGGAGGAGGATGGTGAGTTGGATGATTTGGTAGAGTTTGTGAAGTTTTTGGGTGAGATTGATAGCCTTGAGTTGCCCTTGCGTGATAATGTGGATAAGCATCAAGAGCCCCTTACTAGTACACCAAGCAATGACTTGGAAGAGATTGAAACCGCCGGTAGAAGTTTCGATCCTCTTCTCCAAGATGACGTGGGGCCGAGTGATGAAGATGGGGAACCACAACTTGAGGAAAGTGTGGGGGTGTGCATTGAGAAGATGAGGCCAAAACCGCTTTTTGTGCCTTGTTTCTTGGAGATGAAGCTTGCTTGTGATTGGAGAGGGTGCTTAGGGAGGAAGAGGTCGGTTGAGCTCGTGGGATGGATAGACCCCGGAGATGACATGAATGATGACGATGGGTCTTTTGATTCCTACTTCTTGCCTCCACCTTGGAGGCCGTGGAGGTTGGCAAAGCTCGAGCGCTTCTTGGGCCTCCACTATGATGTCGGTAGCGCGTTCGACTTGCTCCTCCATGCCCTTGAGGGCTACGGTTGAAGAAGAGTCCACCATCCTAGGTTTGACGGAGTTCCTAAAGAACCGTCATGTTGTATATTCTCCTCTCCTCTTTAGAGTACTTGTGTTTGTATTTGTGTGATTTTTCTCTTGATTTTGTTAGTTTTGTGATATTCTTGTAATTGTTTTGGTATTTTGATGAGCGATGTCAGGGAGTGAATTTGATGTGTACTTTGAGTTTATTGTGATAGGTGAAGTGAAGGTGACTCCTAGAAAGGAGTGGTTAGTGATAGAGCTTGGATCGTGAGCAAGGGAGCCGGTTTTTGGGGTCATGGGAGTCATGAAGACCCTTCCCGACCGGGAAGGGTGTGTCGTCCCGACCGGGATGGGGCCGTCCCAATCGGGATGAGGGTGCCAAAAATCGAGTTCACTGGAGTGTCATCCCGATCGGGAAGGAGGTTTCCCGACCGGGACCACCCATCCCGACCGGGATGACCCCCTACTCCTTTTTGGTGCTTCTTCTTCGACATTTAAGCCCACCCAACCATTATATACCCCCACCCAACCTCCCTACCTTCCTTTCTCATATCATACCACCCATGTACCTCATTTACATACCTTAACCTCATTTCCTCCTCACTTTAGACCGATATTCACATCAAATCTCACACCCTAACACCATTACTACCTCTACCATGTGGTTCTATCAAGCTTGAAGCGGGATCAAAATGATGAAGACAAGCAAGTGCCTACATTGATCTATGAGACGATGGAGAGAGTGAGTTGCTAACCTATGGTACGGCAACTATCCTTTCTTTTCCGTTTTTGTTGTTGCTTGTTTTCCTTTGTTTATTCCCTTCCTCTTGAGTCATGGTATCTTAGTGGCCTTCGAGGCCTTGGTTTTGGTTGCTCCCGATTCTCGATGATGTGACTACATCGAGAGTCATTTTCAAAATCCAAATTTTACAAGTTTTTCACTCTTTCTTTTTGAGGATTTAGTCGGATTTAGGCGGAATCCGGGCTAGGTGACTTGATTACACCTAGTCCTCCCCTCCCATTTCCTTTTATTTCCTTCTTTTTATTTTTCTTCCCTCTTCCATATCTTTTCTTGTCTCGGACCATGGTGACTTGACTACACCCCGGCCGGACGCTTTCTACCATTTTCTCCACTTTTTGATTTCTAGCTTTCTTTTCGTAGTTTCTTTTGTGCTCCCATGCACTACGGTCGAGCATGAGGACATGTCTCGACTTAAGTGTGGGGGAGTGGTATTCTAGCATAGTTAGCTTTATTTTTGTAGTTTTTCGAAAAAATCTTTAAAATCCATAAAAAATTGAAATTTTTTTCACAAAAATCAAAAAGATTTTCTTTTGTGTGTTTTCCTTTTTTGTCGTTATGTCGTGTATTTGTTGTATCGTGTGTGTTTTGCCTCCTCTTTCCTTATAGGTTGCTTAAATCACCGCTAGATTTGGAGAGCTTTCAAGACTACCGGTAACATCTTATCCCTTTTTCTTCTTTATCTCTCGCGGAGTTTGGAGGAGTATGTGATGTGGTGTGCTCGGGAGGAGCTTTGTAATGCTCGAGGTTGACTTGGTTGCTCATTTGGAAGATAGGGGTGGTGTTTGTGTTTTCTATGTGTTTGTTTTGTGTTGTTCTTGTTTTGTTACTTTTGTTTCTTTTTCTTTCATTTTCGTTGAGTCTTTGTTTTGTGTTTTGTTGTGTGACTTGTGCGTAATTGGGTTTCGAAAACCCGGTTTAGAGGCTAGTGTGTGAGTGTGTACTTTCCCTTCCTAGTAGTGTAAATCGAGTCTTGGACTTTAATCTAGTAGAATGACCCTAAATCAATGATTTCGTTGGTCCCTTACCTTGAGTCCACCTAGCTTACTAGGGATTTACTACGGGATTTGCATTTTGACCATTTTGACCACCCACGGTGTGAAAAGGCCTTGGTTGCCGAGTCCCGTTCCTTAGGTGACCGTGTCTAGGATCGTTTGATTAGTCCAAGTTCTCCACTTTTTGTGGGTTAGAAGAGGGATCGCGACCCCCGACTTACCCATTCCCCTACCTCCTACACATAACCACAAATAAATTAGCAACTTGTTGATTCCTCTCTTTCTCGTCATACAAAGAAATGCCAAAAAAGCCAAATCTTGCCAAAAAAGGGCAAAGAAAAGAAAATAAAAGAAAATGAAAGAAAGAAAAGAATGAAGAAAAAGAAAAGGCACAAAAGCCAAAAAGAAAATAGAAAAGATGAAAAAAGAATGGCATGGCAAAACAAGGCAAAAATGCAAAAGAAAAGAGAAAATGCCAAAAGAAAACCGTCACACAAAAATAACCCCTACCCCTCAAAATAAGCCTTTTCCCGACTTTTGCCGTGAAGAGCCTACCAAAGGACCGAGTCCCGAGGAAGGATGATAGCGGCATTAGTCGGTCTTCCCTCATTTTGCATATTTTCACCTTTTTACTTGGACTAGTTAGGCGGTTTCGGACATGGGACGACCCTCTTGGCTCTTTGCTAAAGGGGGCGGGGTCTCACTTACCTACTGTGTCGACTAACACCGTGGTTCATCCTTTTTCCATCCTGCCGATCGTCCCGTAGTACGTTCTTAGAAGGTTAGGAGGAACCGAGGTAAGTTACCAACGTTCTTGTTGCTTTGTCGTCATACTATTAGGGTTTAGTCCATCTTGGTTTGTATTGCTAGCTTGGGAACGTTGTCACTTGCCTTGAGTCCTAAACCGGTGCTTCTTTCACCGCTTGTTTGAGGGAAGCGGTATTTCTTTTCTTTTGGGTGCAACCTTTTGTGTGTTTGTTTGTGTGTTTGTTTGTTTATGTGTTTTGTGTCCGGTTGCATCCGCAGTTTTGTCGCAAGACCCGACTTGCCTTGCGGAGTGCACTTTTCCTCTAAGTGCACTCGCGTGAGTTGAAAGGGCGTAGGGTGCGCTAATACCCATTCGGCTAGTATAGTAGTTAGTATGTGCTTACTCGAGGGCGAGTAAGGGTTAAGTGTGGGGGAGTTGATAAGTGTGGTTTGTAGTGCCTATTTTGTAGTGTTTTGGTCCCATTTTCATTGTAGAATCGCTCCTTGGGAGCGGTTTAGGGGCTTCTTATGCTTTCTTTAGTTCGTTTCAGGTTCCCGAGACCGATTTGGAAGAGTTGGAGCGATTCCGACTCTATACATACACATTTTGGAGCCAACGAGATAAAGGAACGATGAATCGATGCTTTGAAATCGACCCCGAGACCTTGGGACCCAATCCCGAGCCTCCGAGACCCGATCCCGAGTCCCGAGAATCGATGAGAAGTCCATGTGAGGCAAGGAGGAACCAAAAGGGTCATATTGAGGCCTACAAGACCCATCCCCGACGGGTATGCACCTTATCCTGTCGGGGATGAAGTGCACGATTGGAGATGCTACTGTGGGTCCGTCCCGGTCGGGACCAACCCGTCCCGGTCGGGATGGTGGGTCCGTTCCGGTCGGGATGACCCGTCCCGGTCGGGACCACCCAGTTCCTGCCGCGTCACTTTTCTTTCTTCTCCCTTTCATTTGTAACCCTATAAATACCCTTCCTCTTGTGATCTTAGCTTATGTTCTTCACCTCTCCTTAAACCCTAGACTACTTTAGGTTAGATTAGATTAGATTAGTGTAGATTAGTCGGTAATTAGTGGTTAATCTTAGTTTAGTACTTGTATTAAGGGAATTCTTCAAGATCTTCACCAAGCTTGACAACCTTGGATGTTTGTTTTGGGTTTTCTTCATTAATGCAAGATTTCATCTTTCCTCTTTACTAGTTGGTATAATCTTCTTCTCCTTTTACTCTTAATCCTTTATTGTTCATCAAGTTTGAATCTTTAGTTCTTGTTTATTGTTTTGTTCATCATATTTGGTAGTTTCATTATGGATACTTTGTTGTTTGTGTTGATTCATCTTGTTAGTGTTAGTTTTAGTTTAGATATGTTAGAGTAGTGCTCTTGCTAGGGTTAGTAGGGTGATTAGGGTGTTAATTGGATGATTAAGGGTTTGTTGGAGATGTTGGTGGAAGATCTGAGGTTTCTTCTTGAGTGATGCATATTACATGTTTGTTGGAATGCTTGAATGACTAAGTAGGTTGGAATGCTTGTTTTTCTTGCCTTCCTTTGTCGTGTGTGTTGCCGGATGGGTTCCATGAGGAACCTCTAGGTGAGCCTAAGTTAGATTACCTAGATTATCCTACTACCTTCTTCAATCTAACTCCTCGACCATTCCGTTACCCCTTTGACCCCGACCTAATCCTAGCCCGTTTCTCTTAGTTGTTCTCCTTAGTCTTAGTCTAGCCCTCTCCCCCTTTATCATTCCCTAGCTTAGCTCGTTGACTTAGTCTCGTATTTGGGCCGACCTAGTCTAGGCTATACATTACCGTCCCCGTGGATTCGACCCGACTTACCCTAGCTACCCTAGTTAGGTTTTGCCGGTTTTATTTGATCGGTGGGATCCACGACAAATCCTTACCGTCAAATTGGCGCCGTTGCCGGGGACGGTGCTAGTTTAGACTTTGTTTTCCTAGTTACTTGACTTTGTCTTTGTGTTTGTGTTTTTCTTTTTCCTTTTTGTTACCTTGCTTCTTGTGTGTGTGTGGTTTATTTCTCTCTTGTCTAGTGCCCAAAAAGCACTTGACTTCTCACGTTTGTTCTTAGTCTACTGTTTGTGCTTAGAGGTGGTGACTATCTTCTTCTTGCGACTTAGAGCCGCTTTAACGAACGGTTGCTAGAATGAGTGGTTTCCAACCGGGTATGAGCTACGATTTTCAAGCGAGCATGGGGTTTGATCTAAACTCCCCACACATGGAAGCCGATATGAGCTACTCCTCTTCTTCCATGAACCAAAGCCATGACATGACGTCCCCCTACCACTATCAAGCTTCTTGGGGTAATCAAGATGGGTATGATCCTCAAGAGTATGGAAATGGCTACCAACAAGTGAATGACTATCAATCCTACGATCAAGGTGGCTATTACTCAAGCTATGATTGTGAACCCACCATGTTCAATCAAGATTCACCTTATGGAAGCCAATACCACCAAGACCCACAATATTACCCTCCACCCCAACCACAATATGAACCCAATGACCCACAATACTACCAATCACCTCAACCTCACTACCAACAATATGATGCCCCACCCCTTGGGCATCATCAAGACACCATGTTTAATCAAGATTATCAAGATTATCATCAAGATTATCAAGATTATCAAGGAGCCTTACAAGACCCCAATGATCACCAATTGCCCGACATGGAGGAGTATCAATCGCTTCTTCAAATGCAAAGGAGCCTCCAAGAAACGGCCCTTCAATTGCGAAAAGAACAAGATGAATTATGGGCCCAAATTCGAAGGGAAAACGAGGCGAGGGATGCTCGATTAAATGCAATATCGGTTCAAACCGTAATGTATTTATCCCGAGCATCGCAATTAGATGAAGGGTGCCCACTTGAGAAAGAGGAGCAACCTAACCATAAAGCCGCCAATGTTGTTCCCTTTGATAGAGAGATTTGCTTTGAAGAACCTCAATCCTCTACCCAAAAAGAGACGAATGAGGAGATAACCCTTAGTGAAGGCAACATTGGTGAGGAATTGGAGGAGGATGGTGAGTTGGATGATTTGGTAGAGTTTGTGAAGTTTTTGGGTGAGATTGATAGCCTTGAGTTGCCCTTGCGTGATAATGTGGATAAGCATCAAGAGCCCCTTACTAGTACACCAAGCAATGACTTGGAAGAGATTGAAACCGCCGGTAGAAGTTTCGATCCTCTTCTCCAAGATGACGTGGGGCCGAGTGATGAAGATGGGGAACCACAACTTGAGGAAAGTGTGGGGGTGTGCATTGAGAAGATGAGGCCAAAACCGCTTTTTGTGCCTTGTTTCTTGGAGATGAAGCTTGCTTGTGATTGGAGAGGGTGCTTAGGGAGGAAGAGGTCGGTTGAGCTCGTGGGATGGATAGACCCCGGAGATGACATGAATGATGACGATGGGTCTTTTGATTCCTACTTCTTGCCTCCACCTTGGAGGCCGTGGAGGTTGGCAAAGCTCGAGCGCTTCTTGGGCCTCCACTATGATGTCGGTAGCGCGTTCGACTTGCTCCTCCATGCCCTTGAGGGCTACGGTTGAAGAAGAGTCCACCATCCTAGGTTTGACGGAGTTCCTAAAGAACCGTCATGTTGTATATTCTCCTCTCCTCTTTAGAGTACTTGTGTTTGTATTTGTGTGATTTTTCTCTTGATTTTGTTAGTTTTGTGATATTCTTGTAATTGTTTTGGTATTTTGATGAGCGATGTCAGGGAGTGAATTTGATGTGTACTTTGAGTTTATTGTGATAGGTGAAGTGAAGGTGACTCCTAGAAAGGAGTGGTTAGTGATAGAGCTTGGATCGTGAGCAAGGGAGCCGGTTTTTGGGGTCATGGGAGTCATGAAGACCCTTCCCGACCGGGAAGGGTGTGTCGTCCCGACCGGGATGGGGCCGTCCCAATCGGGATGAGGGTGCCAAAAATCGAGTTCACTGGAGTGTCATCCCGATCGGGAAGGAGGTTTCCCGACCGGGACCACCCATCCCGACCGGGATGACCCCCTACTCCTTTTTGGTGCTTCTTCTTCGACATTTAAGCCCACCCAACCATTATATACCCCCACCCAACCTCCCTACCTTCCTTTCTCATATCATACCACCCATGTACCTCATTTACATACCTTAACCTCATTTCCTCCTCACTTTAGACCGATATTCACATCAAATCTCACACCCTAACACCATTACTACCTCTACCATGTGGTTCTATCAAGCTTGAAGCGGGATCAAAATGATGAAGACAAGCAAGTGCCTACATTGATCTATGAGACGATGGAGAGAGTGAGTTGCTAACCTATGGTACGGCAACTATCCTTTCTTTTCCGTTTTTGTTGTTGCTTGTTTTCCTTTGTTTATTCCCTTCCTCTTGAGTCATGGTATCTTAGTGGCCTTCGAGGCCTTGGTTTTGGTTGCTCCCGATTCTCGATGATGTGACTACATCGAGAGTCATTTTCAAAATCCAAATTTTACAAGTTTTTCACTCTTTCTTTTTGAGGATTTAGTCGGATTTAGGCGGAATCCGGGCTAGGTGACTTGATTACACCTAGTCCTCCCCTCCCATTTCCTTTTATTTCCTTCTTTTTATTTTTCTTCCCTCTTCCATATCTTTTCTTGTCTCGGACCATGGTGACTTGACTACACCCCGGCCGGACGCTTTCTACCATTTTCTCCACTTTTTGATTTCTAGCTTTCTTTTCGTAGTTTCTTTTGTGCTCCCATGCACTACGGTCGAGCATGAGGACATGTCTCGACTTAAGTGTGGAGGAGTGGTATTCTAGCATAGTTAGCTTTATTTTTGTAGTTTTTCGAAAAAATCTTTAAAATCCATAAAAATTTGAAATTTTTTTCACAAAAATCAAAAAGATTTTCTTTTGTGTGTTTTCCTTTTTTGTCGTTATGTCGTGTATTTGTTGTATCGTGTGTGTTTTGCCTCCTCTTTCCTTATAGGTTGCTTAAATCACCGCTAGATTTGGAGAGCTTTCAAGACTACCGGTAACATCTTATCCCTTTTTCTTCTTTATCTCTCGCGGAGTTTGGAGGAGTATGTGATGTGGTGTGCTCGGGAGGAGCTTTGTAATGCTCGAGGTTGACTTGGTTGCTCATTTGGAAGATAGGGGTGGTGTTTGTGTTTTCTATGTGTTTGTTTTGTGTTGTTCTTGTTTTGTTACTTTTGTTTCTTTTTCTTTCATTTTCGTTGAGTCTTTGTTTTGTGTTTTGTTGTGTGACTTGTGCGTAATTGGGTTTCGAAAACCCGGTTTAGAGGCTAGTGTGTGAGTGTGTACTTTCCCTTCCTAGTAGTGTAAATCGAGTCTTGGACTTTAATCTAGTAGAATGACCCTAAATCAATGATTTCGTTGGTCCCTTACCTTGAGTCCACCTAGCTTACTAGGGATTTACTACGGGATTTGCATTTTGACCATTTTGACCACCCACGGTGTGAAAAGGCCTTGGTTGCCGAGTCCCGTTCCTTAGGTGACCGTGTCTAGGATCGTTTGATTAGTCCAAGTTCTCCACTTTTTGTGGGTTAGAAGAGGGATCGCGACCCCCGACTTACCCATTCCCCTACCTCCTACACATAACCACAAATAAATTAGCAACTTGTTGATTCCTCTCTTTCTCGTCATACAAAGAAATGCCAAAAAAGCCAAATCTTGCCAAAAAAGGGCAAAGAAAAGAAAATAAAAGAAAATGAAAGAAAGAAAAGAATGAAGAAAAAGAAAAGGCACAAAAGCCAAAAAGAAAATAGAAAAGATGAAAAAAGAATGGCATGGCAAAACAAGGCAAAAATGCAAAAGAAAAGAGAAAATGCCAAAAGAAAACCGTCACACAAAAATAACCCCTACCCCTCAAAATAAGCCTTTTCCCGACTTTTGCCGTGAAGAGCCTACCAAAGGACCGAGTCCCGAGGAAGGATGATAGCGGCATTAGTCGGTCTTCCCTCATTTTGCATATTTTCACCTTTTTACTTGGACTAGTTAGGCGGTTTCGGACATGGGACGACCCTCTTGGCTCTTTGCTAAAGGGGGCGGGGTCTCACTTACCTACTGTGTCGACTAACACCGTGGTTCATCCTTTTTCCATCCTGCCGATCGTCCCGTAGTACGTTCTTAGAAGGTTAGGAGGAACCGAGGTAAGTTACCAACGTTCTTGTTGCTTTGTCGTCATACTATTAGGGTTTAGTCCATCTTGGTTTGTATTGCTAGCTTGGGAACGTTGTCACTTGCCTTGAGTCCTAAACCGGTGCTTCTTTCACCGCTTGTTTGAGGGAAGCGGTATTTCTTTTCTTTTGGGTGCAACCTTTTGTGTGTTTGTTTGTGTGTTTGTTTGTTTATGTGTTTTGTGTCCGGTTGCATCCGCAGTTTTGTCGCAAGACCCGACTTGCCTTGCGGAGTGCACTTTTCCTCTAAGTGCACTCGCGTGAGTTGAAAGGGCGTAGGGTGCGCTAATACCCATTCGGCTAGTATAGTAGTTAGTATGTGCTTACTCGAGGGCGAGTAAGGGTTAAGTGTGGGGGAGTTGATAAGTGTGGTTTGTAGTGCCTATTTTGTAGTGTTTTGGTCCCATTTTCATTGTAGAATCGCTCCTTGGGAGCGGTTTAGGGGCTTCTTATGCTTTCTTTAGTTCGTTTCAGGTTCCCGAGACCGATTTGGAAGAGTTGGAGCGATTCCGACTCTATACATACACATTTTGGAGCCAACGAGATAAAGGAACGATGAATCGATGCTTTGAAATCGACCCCGAGACCTTGGGACCCAATCCCGAGCCTCCGAGACCCGATCCCGAGTCCCGAGAATCGATGAGAAGTCCATGTGAGGCAAGGAGGAACCAAAAGGGTCATATTGAGGCCTACAAGACCCATCCCCGACGGGTATGCACCTTATCCTGTCGGGGATGAAGTGCACGATTGGAGATGCTACTGTGGGTCCGTCCCGGTCGGGACCAACCCGTCCCGGTCGGGATGGTGGGTCCGTTCCGGTCGGGATGACCCGTCCCGGTCGGGACCACCCAGTTCCTGCCGCGTCACTTTTCTTTCTTCTCCCTTTCATTTGTAACCCTATAAATACCCTTCCTCTTGTGATCTTAGCTTATGTTCTTCACCTCTCCTTAAACCCTAGACTACTTTAGGTTAGATTAGATTAGATTAGTGTAGATTAGTCGGTAATTAGTGGTTAATCTTAGTTTAGTACTTGTATTAAGGGAATTCTTCAAGATCTTCACCAAGCTTGACAACCTTGGATGTTTGTTTTGGGTTTTCTTCATTAATGCAAGATTTCATCTTTCCTCTTTACTAGTTGGTATAATCTTCTTCTCCTTTTACTCTTAATCCTTTATTGTTCATCAAGTTTGAATCTTTAGTTCTTGTTTATTGTTTTGTTCATCATATTTGGTAGTTTCATTATGGATACTTTGTTGTTTGTGTTGATTCATCTTGTTAGTGTTAGTTTTAGTTTAGATATGTTAGAGTAGTGTTCTTGCTAGGGTTAGTAGGGTGATTAGGGTGTTAATTGGATGATTAAGGGTTTGTTGGAGATGTTGGTGGAAGATCTGAGGTTTCTTCTTGAGTGATGCATATTACATGTTTGTTGGAATGCTTGAATGACTAAGTAGGTTGGAATGCTTGTTTTTCTTGCCTTCCTTTGTCGTGTGTGTTGCCGGATGGGTTCCATGAGGAACCTCTAGGTGAGCCTAAGTTAGATTACCTAGATTATCCTACTACCTTCTTCAATCTAACTCCTCGACCATTCCGTTACCCCTTTGACCCCGACCTAATCCTAGCCCGTTTCTCTTAGTTGTTCTCCTTAGTCTTAGTCTAGCCCTCTCCCCCTTTATCATTCCCTAGCTTAGCTCGTTGACTTAGTCTCGTATTTGGGCCGACCTAGTCTAGGCTATACATTACCGTCCCCGTGGATTCGACCCGACTTACCCTAGCTACCCTAGTTAGGTTTTGCCGGTTTTATTTGATCGGTGGGATCCACGACAAATCCTTACCGTCAAATTGGCGCCGTTGCCAATTTAAGATTAAGGATTCACTAAGGATTCAATTAATACAAGGATAATCTAAGATTAAGGATTAACTAAGGACTAATCTACACTAATCTAGGCTAATCTAACCTAAAGTAGTCTAGGGTTTAGTGGGTAATGTCTAACATAAGCTAAGATTACAAGAGGGAGGGTATATATAAGGTTACAAGAGGAAAGGAGAAGAAAAGAAGCAAAAGCGGGCTGCAGCTCTCCCATCCCGGCCGGGAAGGTGGTGGTCCCGATCGGGACGAGGTGGTTCCGACCGGGACGAAGTCCTTCTTGGCCGGGACGGCTCAAAACAGGAGCTGTCTCTTTTGCACACTCCTTTCCGGTCGGGAAGGCCACTATCCCGCCCGGGAAGGGTCTTGTAGGCCTCCAATAAGAGCTCTAAGGTCCCTCCTTGCTTTTCATGGGCTTCTCATCGATTCTCGGGGCTCGGGATCGAGTCTAAGGGGCTCGGGAATGGGTCCCAAGGTCTCGGGATCGAGTCTAAGCCACCGGGTGATCGTTGCTTCTCTTCGTTGGTTCCAAAAGTGCCGCAAACGAGTCAGAATCGTTCCATCTCTCCATGAATGGTCTTGGGAACCTAAAACAAACTAGAAGAAGCATAAGTAGCTCAGAAACCGCTCCAAAGAGCGATTTCACAAGAGAAACCGGGACTAAACACAACAAAATGGGCACTACAAACTACACTTATCAGTCGCACCTCAGAACTAGGGCACTAGGACCCTCGCGCCTCAATATTAGGGCGCACGAGCTGTCGCGCCTATAGGCTCGAATCCAACCTCGAGAAAACTATATATATCCCCTCTCCCCTCAGCCATTCACAACAACAATCAACGATCTCAAGAAATCATTATTCAGATATCCGCGAAACTAGTCGTTTCCTTCGATTTCTCCCGAGTTCATAATTCGTACGAGATTGAAAAGGGCTTCAAACAACAAAGAATTCATATTCTTAGAAGTTAAATCTTTCCCGAGCACACCACTCAAAGCCTTGTCGAAATTATCGCACTCCACGATAGTCAAGACAACGGGTCAAATTAATCTGGTTCCTAATCGGAATTAATTCAAGCGTTCCTAATGCTCGTCGAGTTCACCTACGCCGAATCAATCATCACTAGGTGGTCTCTCTATCCAACACTTTATCGTTTTTCTTTAAATAAGAGTCGAGTTAGGTGGGCTCAGTCAATCCAATTAGCTCAAACTTGTGTCTTATTGTCGCCCGATGAAGATTCATAATCCTCCCAATCGACATGTACTTCTGCAGTTCACATTTCACGTATGGTGTACAAGCCTTTCTCCTGCTAGGTTCCCGTCGCAGTGCATGTCCGACCGACCCCCTAGACCAAGCCGTCCAAAATACGTAACGTATACAACTTCAACCAGAGATTACTAAAACAACTAAATTCGAGTAGTCGTAATAGATCCGTTCTTTATCGTCTACGCATCGTATTTGGTTTAGTGTACAATTTGAAGGTGCAATCCTTTTAACATGATTTACTTATGTTCTCGCATCTTTACCGCTTTCCTTGCATGATTTACCATTTTTATGACCTTAATCGCATGTTAAATCACCTAATTCGAAGCTAAAACGTAAACAACCAACACTAATCAAACATCAAACAAACCCAAAAACCGCGTCTAAACCCCGACACTCAAAACTAGGGCGCACGATCTCGTGCGCCTGAATACTAAGATGTCAGGGATGTCGCGCTCATTCTCTATGTGCGTTTCTGTGTTTGATCAGTTCAATTAAAACGAGCACTGGTCTAGTCCTGTATTAGCCCAGACGCTCAGCTTGTCGTGCTTCAGTATCAGAATGCACAGTGGCGTGCGCCTGATCCCTGAATCGCACGGCTCTTCGCGTCTCGTTTAATGCTGTACAAACACACTTTAAGCAGAATACCAGGTAAGGTATACCACGAGATCCGACTAATATCTGTATTATCACGTTAAAACTGATTTGCTAATACGTATAGTAACTAGTACTCTCTACTCTCCTACGTGCACCCTAACGTGGCTTGCTTGTCACGTGTTATTATTTCTCGCGTGAAAACAATAAAAAAAACTTACTTCGACAACGATATACTCGTTCCTAAATGATGCGTGTCGTTTCCGCAGTCAAAATTAAATTTATAAACACTACTAACTCTACGGTAGATAGGGTAAGTAGAGGTCGATCCTACAGAGACAGACGTTATTATCTAAGACGATTTATTATTTAATAGTATAGATATATATAAAAGGGGGATTTTGTTGGTTTTGGAAATAACAATAACAAAGTAAAAACATAACAATAAGTAAGTAAGTAATCATAACAATATTAGAGACATGCAATATATGATATAATCGGGTTAATCATCGATTCAATTAATTAGACTCAAATAGATCGGTAACTATTTAATCCCTTGTAAGCAAGTAAATTAACAGTTTTATCTTTCTTACTCGTTAAACTCCGTTAGCCACGCAAGTTTAATCCTAACTAAATTAGATTGACTCAACCATTAAGCACGAATCAAGTCAATAAATTTAATCACGTTAAGAACACCAATCAATTGAATTATATAGAACCAGGAAGCTGCAATTAAATATAACTAAATTATCATACAAAATTCCGGTAGTTAAATTAGACCAGTAAGCTGCAACCTAATTTAAAATACTATTAATTTAGCAATCGACTCATGTAAATAATCTAGGTGATCAGGCTAAATTAATAAACATGAAAACAACAGTCAAATCGTGAATTTCATACGAATATCAAAGTACTAATTAAACGTTAAAACAATAACGTAATCTCATAACTCATTGACAATAATCGATACATTACATGTTCGAATAACTGAAAGATTAAACTAAATAACTAATTAAACGATAAATAAACTAAATAAGATAGATAGATACAACCGTTAGATAAATTAGGAGTTGAATTGATCGCGTCCCGCATTAAAATTTGACTGCATCCTAACTAACCTTGGCCTTGAAGGCCAAGGCCTTCTGCCCTACACGTATGTATGTGTTTTGTGTCTCCTTGTTGTCTCTTTCCCCCTCTTCTTAAAGCCCTAATGTCTTCTTTTATAGTGTTAATTTGCTCTTGGTGAATTTATTCTTTCCTTAATTAATTGATCTTCTTTCCTTTTTACATCGGATTTTCTTTCCTTACTTTTCCATAATGGGCTGATGATTTCAAGCTCAATTTTGACTCATTAGATGATGAAATTTGATTTTGCTCTCTTCAACAAAGTTGTTCATCTTGAACTTAGTTTTCCAATGCATTTTGATTCGCATTATTCCGACATCGTATGAGTGAGATATTGTCGTCTTAAGACAGACCTGCAAACATACATACGATTTTAGTAGTCTTTTACATGTATATATATATATATTAAATAATTAAAATATATTAAATACTCAATTTAGCACCAAAAATAATATAAGGCCAATAATATACATAGACGTTCATAGACAAAGTTATCAAATTATAACGTTTTAGCTCAAATTATGACGTCCATACTCAACTTACCAAAGTTATAACGTTTTAGCTCAAATATACAAAGACGACATAGAAAATATAATATTAAAGGGGTAAAAATATGCATAAATATTGACTTATCAAATTCCCGCACACTTAGTCCATTGTCGTCCTCGACAATGAGAACTCACGAGCTAAAACAAAGAACCAAAACATTATCCTTAAAAATATTTTAGACTAACCCAACTAGGTACGATCGACGACAAACTAAAAATATTTTATAAGTTAGTAAGTTAGTAAATTTAACGAAACAAATTACGAGTTAGATTAGCAAGCAATATATACATAAATTTCTCTTCCACTATAAACTATTCAATTAATTAATTTAACAACATATAATATTTCTAATCGCTTCTAAATCGAAATTAGAAATAAACTCGTTATCCTTCCCACTTATCTAACTACCTTCAAAAAATTGGTTAAGAATTGACTCAAGAAGACGGGTTTCAGAAGTTTAAGGTCTTAGGGGGAAGGGGATCTACTTTCGGTACATTCCCATTACCAGTTCAGTACGAGGATCGTTCTCCCGAGCACATAAAGCAAACTAGACACCTCGTCTCACTTTTTCGATCTTATTTTTTTTTTCTTTCAATTGTTTCTTTTTCTTTGCTTGATTTTTTTTTTCAATTTTTTTTCCAAGATCGAGTGACCCATGTAGCGAGCTTTCAACCAATGACTCCCGCCCTTCCGGACAAGGCATTAGGCATTCTCCCAGTCCCGTTAGGACTAGGTTCTCCTCAGATTTACTAACTCGAGTCACAAGACCGACTCACTCACTTTTGAGGCATCTAATCTTCCTTATAGCCCTAATTAGGAGTCACCTACGAAAGTAAATTAATTGAAACAAGACCGGCTTACCGCTCGTACCTCTAGAGTCAACGAAAAAAAAAGTAGCTAAGGCAGCTAAACAAGTGGTATTCTTTATAATTTATTTGTAACCTAAATTTAAAAGAGACTTAAAATACTGTCTATTGCTGAATTAATTAATCCAAGTCTAATTGGGAGGAAAAATAAATGCATACACAAAAACGAGGTATTTCATCATCTTTCGAGTCCCGATAAAATTCTTTTAATGACTTCGGTCATCACGTGTCAAGTCCATCACGTGAATCATCTTTTCAAAACCATGCATTGCATTATATTCATGTCATTTATTCAATTTACAAACCGTTATCATCGTTACTAACTTGTTTGTTCATGTTTTAGCAATTTATTTTTGTTGTTTGTTTTATCATACTGAAACGAACCTCGCATACTAAATACAACTTTGACGTTAATTTAGATGCATTAAATCGACATAGAAACTTATACAAATTTTCACATGTTTAGTCAAAACATTGTTTGCATATCATCTCATCGAATTACTAACGCGCGTATTCAAAAATCAAGCGATATCTTAGTAAAGGCCGCTAAGTGCGGGTGGGGTTGGGTGTTCTTTGTGAACTTCCCAACACATACCCTCACCCCTTACTCAGAACCATGGTTTCCGGATATCCGAACCCATTGGCACACGAGAGTCATTCAATACACGGTATCCGATAATGTCGGTATCGGTATCGCAATACAAAGGGACGAACCCAATAAACTCTGACATCCGAATGGGCCATACTTTGTGCATGGCCCACTAAGATATAGAGTGGGTTCGAACGGGCCCGAACTCCCACAAAGTTCGGTGGCGACTCCACTTTGATTTAAATTTCAATTCGATTCATCTCACATGAGATTCATTCGCCTCCCCAAACCCGCGCGTGGCCCCGTCGGGGTGGACTTATGTCATGTCCACAGGTTGTCATACATTTTCACTATCTTACTAACGCGCGTACTGAAACACCAATCGATATCTTAGTCACTATGTGCAGGCAGGTTTGGGTGTCCTTCGTGGGCTTCCCAACATGTAGCTTCACCCCATACTTAGAACCTTCGGTTTCCGAATGCTCGAAACCATTGGCAACGAGAGTCATTCGATATTACTCAATAATTCAACATCGGTATCATTATGCAAAGGGACGAATCCCATAAACTCTAGTACTATAAGGCAAGTCATGCTTTGTGCACGATACGTCTAAGTACAGAGGGGGTTCGAACAGGTCCGAACTCCCACAAAGTTCGGTGGCGACTCCATCATCATTTAAATTTCAATCCGAGAACAATCTCACCACGAGATTCATTCGCCTACCCAAACCTGCGCGTGGTCGCGTCGGGATGCACTTTCTCATGTCCACACTAGGTCAAAGTCGCTCAACTCAAGACTCAAGAACAATGGCTAATCAAAACACAAGACATGTCTAGCATTTCAACAAACACAAGGAGAGCATGACATTAAGAGATGAACAAAACAAGCCAAAACCCAAGATTAAACAACCAAACCACCAAATTATCACCTTAATCCCCCTAAGACCCTAGGAGGAGACTACTCACTATTCATGCTAGCTAATACATTTCTCAACAATAATCAAGACGAACACATTCACGATTGTATTCATATTGAAGTAGAAGTTATAAATAACATAAACAATGAAAGTTAAACTAAAAGAAAGATTAAAAGAGTAATAAAGATTATACCAAACTTGGGATACGGAACAGGAGAAGTCTTTGATGAAGAAAAGATAAATAAGACCCAATCTTCACTAATAATCTTCAATTACTTGATACCAACAGAAGGTTTAATCCATATTACAAGAGATTAAAGGAGAAATTTTAGGTCTAAACTAAGATTAAAGACTAATTAAGAGAGGATTAAACTAATCTACATTAATTTCTATCTAGGGTTTTGTGCCTAAGAAAGAGTTACAAGAGGAGTATATATAGTGTTGGGGTCTAATTAAGAAAGCCCAAAAGGAAGAAGACTAGAAAAGAAAATAAAATAAAATAAAAGAAGGTGGGGCGAGCTTGGCCGCGACCGGCCGGCCGTTTTGTGAAGAGGAAATGGTCGGCCGGCCATTTAAAGATATGGCCGTTCAGACCCGGTCGCGGCTGGCCGACCGTCACCTGGCCTGGGTCGGTCGTTTCCTCTCCTCTTCTTGACTTGTTTATCTTCCCTTGGCTTGTGTTATTGGGCCTTTCTTTTTGCCTTTACGCTTCATTCTGAGCCCAAACACGAGATCGACTCCCTTTTTCCTTGAACCCGAAACATCAGGATTGTATGTACCTACAATATCGTTTCGAGGAAAACGAGTAACAAATCCTATGCAAAATAGAAATAAAACTAAAACCAAATAAAAGGTACTAATAACTAGAAACTTAGTAAACTCGAGCTAAAACATCGATATGGCACCCAAAAACGAGTCGAATAAGCAATCAATGTGGGAGAAATCACTATGAAAATGTCAATTATCAACTTTTAATGAGGCTCTAGACATTTTGCTATTTTCCCTCCAGTTTTCTTTTATTTTTCCATTTCCCTTTTTGGTCCGTCTTTCTTTTATCTTCTCATTTTGTTTCTTTACATTTTGGCCCATAATTTTTACCGTACTACCCTTACTATTTTCCATGATTACAACACTTTACACCTTTATTCTTTTCTATTTACACCTACTTACTATTCTACCCCTCAATATTTCTTAAATTTATCATTTGATATCCTTTACAAAAAAAAATATTGTGCCAAATCTAAATGAGAAAATAAATAAAAACTAGAGGAAGTATCATGTTATGTCATGCATTGACAATAAGTTAGAATTACTTTATATTGCAATTGTTGGAGTATTATTTGAATGGAGATTGTTGGCGTATTATCTGAAATGAAAATCAAAGAGACGTGAATGATTGTGCCCAGATGATGAGTTTCGAACAAATGAGATATTGAAATCATCAAGGATACTTACTGATTGAAGATACCAAATTTGTCGATTACGATATATCCATTTCAAGTCGGTAAGTTACATAAAGACATGAATCATTCAAGAAAATATCTTGGGTAATCAGGAAGAGCAAGGGGGTGTTTAGTAAACGGCGGATATGTCATTTTTTAGTATATTAAGGGCTTTTAGCATGTTTGACCAATCAATACGTTGTTTTGGGTGTTTGGTAAACGACATATTTAAACAGTCGATTTGGGCTCAATCTACTGTTTTTACAATATGTTGCTTACCTTAAAATATTCAATTGTCATATTGAGAATATATACGAAAATGACTTTCTTACCCTTTAAAATAAATACTCCCTCCTCCCACAGTGATCTTCCCACTTCCAAATGACACATGGATTAACAAATCGATGATGAAATGTGGTAAATTGTTGGGTGGGGTTCAAGAAGTCAAATCACAAAAAGCAACCAATAGAAAGAGAGTATATTGGATGAATAAGGAAAGATTTGAAGTGAGAAGATCTTAGTAAATTTTCTTTTAAGGAAAGTGTGAAAATCTTAGTGGGGGAGAGAATATATCTTATCCAATCTCTATTTTTAATTCATATCCATAATAATTATTTTACATAAAATTTAGGGTTATTTCATAACAATAATACCATTCTTACATTAATACCAACTAGTATAGACCCCGTGCATGTATGCGCGGTATTTTTAGAAGTTTATTTATTTATAGTTAATTATTTATACAAAATAGATTTTAATTAGCAATTCGATAATTTTTCATTATTTTTATCTTTCTTTTGGATATAATAAAATAATTTGAAATTGCATAATTAATCAAAATAACGACATCGACTAATATCATGAAATATTGAAATATGTAGTCCAAAAAATTAGTACCCCTGTGTTTTATCTGTCATTCATATTTCTCGAGACAATAACTTCTCTTTTAAATATTTTTTAGTATAATATATGAATAAATTGTGAAATGTATATTCACATTTAATAACTTGTATTTTTAGATCGTTAATATTTTTATGATAATGTGTACTGTATAAGATAAACTATAGTGTATATGATATTATATGATTGAACAAAATTAGGATAGATCCTGTGCAAATGCACGATTTTTGAGTTACGGGGTTCATGTAGTGGTATCAATTAGGTTTTATCATGTACTATTAAAAATAAATTTGAGTTTGAAATATATTATTGTAATGATTTTTTTAAAGCTCATTTTGAGAAAGTGATTTTAGGAGGTCGTATATTTATAATGTTAGATCAACTTTGAACTTAAAAAATACTCCGTATTGATTATTACTGACAGACACATAATATATCTTGCAATATGCACACTATAATATACTTTTTCAATACACCACATTATATGTTAAAAAGAAAATAAGTTATCACATACATATATAATACATAAAGTCAATCTCCTATACTAATTACCCGTGTGAAGTATATTTTTTTATTATTATTATTATTATTATATATATATATATATATATATATATATATATATATCTTTCATTTATAAATTAAATATGGTGTAATTTATACCCGTATCATATGTTTCCTTACCTCTTACCCCATCCTTCTATTATACGGAGTAATTCATATTGTGTACGAAGTAGTACTCGTATATTTTATGGCCTAGATATTATGAGATGTAATTATAAGAAATATATATTGACCTACTACTAACCCCAGACCATACATTCTACTGGGCCACTATTAACATTGGATCTTAATTAGAAGACATTTATTTTGAGCAGGAAAATGGGAGAAGGAGAAGATGACACATCATCTTTTTTCTAGCCCTCCCTATCCTTTTAGTAGATAGGGGTTTATACGTAATCTCGTTTTAATATGAATCATTCCCTCATTAATCTCTCTTTATAACCAACGCCTTTTTTACCTGTAAACACCGGTAATTGTGACCTACTAGGTTTTGTTGCGCATCTTCTTCTTCTTCTTCCCCTTTATCTTCATCAAATTAAAAGTCATCCTCCATTATCAGCATTCAAAAACCTCATTGACACAATGAGATGTGACTATTCATCTAGATCCTCTTCTAATTTGTGTCCTTCAAATGTCAGGCTTATTTGTATGACTAAATTACTTATGTATATAAAAATATTATGTGATATTTGATTTATGTTATGTATTTATTTATGACTAAATTCAACTTAACTGAATTTATCACTTGTTTAATTGGCTTATTTCATAACAATAATAACAACTATGGGGGTGCTTCTTATATTAATACCAACTATACATAATCTCGTTTTAATATGAATTATCCCCTCATTAATCTCTCTTTATAACAAGTTACCGGCTACCTGAAGAGTTGGTTCCCTTCTCTTTTTAATTTCTTTTTGAATTAAAGTCCCCCCCTCCCACCATCCTCTGTACACTTCCTCCCTCGTTACTACGTACTCTCCTCTTGCCATTGTTGAACTCGACATCTCCTCTCGCCATTGCTTTTTTTAAATTTTCTTAAATTAGGTAAATAGATTGGAGCATCTTAGCTGACGTTTGCAAAAAAAAAATGATTATTTTTAATGGGAATAATACCAACTATGCGTGTGCTTCTTAAATTAATACAAACTATAGATAATCTCATTTTAATACGAACTACGCCTTCATTAATCTCTCTTTGTTATGGGTGACCGGCTACCTGATGAACCTTCCTTTTTCAACTCTTCCTCTAACTTTTCTTCTTCTAATTTACATTTCGTGTTCATTTTCGGGCATTGATAAAAAAAAAAAAGGGTTTTTCTATGGAGTACCCCTCAACTATCGACTTTTCCAAGTGGTACCCCCGTCTTTTTCGAATTACATGGTGTATCCCTAAACTTGTTATAGATAGAGATTACCTGTAGAGAATGTTAGAGATAGAAAGAGAAAAAATCCCTAAAAATTAGAACCTAGTGAAAAGACTAGCAGCTTTTTGATAGTATGATGAGATCCAAGAAATCAACACCACCAAGAATAAATTCTTCTGCAACAATTAAGAACCTTAAGGAAAAAAATGATTTTACAAAAACAGTCATCGGGGGGTACTCAGGAGGAAGAAACTGAGATATTGCAACCTTATGAATTAGACAAAGAGATGAATGTGATCGATGAAGATCTTGAAGATGATCAAGAGGAGAATGAACATCCATGGGCGAAGGTTCAACAAGGGAAGAAGATTACTCATAAGGTCATGCTGAAGCTTACCGAAGAGGATGTAATAGAGGAGGTACAGTTTTGGTCTACTGCTGTGTATGGATATGTAATTGGGGCTAATCCTCCATTAAATGTGATAAGTGGCTTTGTGAAGAGAGTATGGAAGAACCTAAAGATAGATAAGATTTCTGCAATGCCAAATGGAGTTTTTTTGGTTCGTTTTCATAATAATGAGGATAAGATTAAGGCGCTTGATAGTGGATATCTGATGTTTGACAACAAACCTGTAATAGTGAAAGAGTGGACATCTGAAAGTGAATTGGTGAAGCAGAGCTGTAAGGTGGTACCAATATGGATTAAACCGCAGAAGTTGGATTTGAAGTTTTGGGGAGAGTCTAGTCTGGCCAAAATTGTTGGGCTAGTGGGTAAATACATTAAGTGCGATGACATTACAAAGAACAAGGTGTTTCTGAATTATGCAAAGGTGCTGGTGGAAGTGGAGTTTAATCAAGAATTCCCTACTGAGTTAGAATTTTTGGATGAGAAGGGTCTCGAGCACAAAGTGGGAGTTGGATATGAGTGGATGCCAGTGGAATGTAAGAAATGTAAGGGGATAGGGCATACTTAGGAGAAATGCAGGAAGGATAAGGTTATGAAGCCGGTTGTACAACAGGCTTGGCGACCTAAGGTGATTGAGCAAAAAGTAGTGACCCCTCCCATCCTTACAGTCAGGGGTGAGCAAAACCGGATATCCGATCCGGTTTGCGAAATCGGATCGGATATCCGGTTTTAAAATTCTGAAATTTTACTATCCTGATCCGATCCGAATTAAACCGGATATCCGGTTTTTCCGGATATACGGAAACCAGATATCCGGTATCCGGTTTTGAGGTTTTTTTTAAAAACTTTTTCTTTAAGTGCACATAATCCGAATTTTGATTTTAAAGTCGTAACGAACATTGCGTTCATTGTTATACAGAATAATACGTAAATAAACAAGAAAAATATCTAAAAATAATTTAATTATCACAATCATCCCGAATATTCGAATACTACTAATAATTTTCCGATAACAGAGTCATAGGTTCAACCTGCTTTTTTCAAACAAGAAGCTTGAAGATCAAATCTTTTCCACACAAATCAACCCAAAACAACAACAATTGACAAACAAATGAAGTAGTGAACAATCAAACAAAGAATCAACCTTAATGAGCATGAAACGTGAAACGAGGGCCTGAAATATGAAGTTGTGAGAGACTGAATGTGAGAGACTGAGAGTGGCGTTGTGGCGGAATGAAAGAGTGAGAATGTTGGGTTTTTTTTGTTTTTAATCCATTAAGTCATCTAGTTTTAGTATAATAGTTTGTTAATTTTTTTTTATTTTTTTTTGTATTTTTGAAAACCGGATCGGAAACCGGATATCCGGTTTTCAATTTTGCTGATACGTATCCCCTACAATTTTATGAAAAACCGTATCGGATATACGGATATTCGTATCGGATATACGGAAATCCGTATAATTGCAATCGTATACCGTATCGTATACGGATAAATAAAATTGTATCGAATTTTTCTGCCCACCCCTACTTACAGTTATAGTAGATGAGGAAGGACTGATAACGCCAATGGTTCATCCAATGGTACATAATTCTCCTCAAAAAATTACTAGAGGGCCTAGGGTGGGCGAAGAACTTATTCACTCCTTTAAGCCTGGAGGACTAAGTTTTTTGGAAGCTCTGACTTCACAAATGAGAGATAGGGGAGATGATCGGGATACCAGGCCACCTGAGGATGGATAATCCGGGATTTTGGAATATTAGGGGTCTTAATAATTCAACAAAACAGAAGGACATTAAATGGTTCTTGAATAAGAATAAGGTTGGGTTATTTAGTCTTTTAGAGACTAGAGTAAGAAGTAGTAATTGGAATAAGGTCATGAATAACATTTGTAGTGACTGGGCTATTATTACTAATAATACTCAGCATAAGGGAGGAAGAATATGGCTACTTTGGCAACCTATGAGCTATGAGGTAACAGTGGTGGGTGTTACAGCACAAACTATCTTTATTAAGGTGAATGATAAGATTAGAAGAGTTCAATACTGGATTACAGTAGTTTATGGGTTTAATAAGCCTGCAGAGAGAAGTTGTCTTTGTAATATAATTAAAGGATATAAGCAGCATATTACTGGAGGATGGATTATTTGGGGGATTTTAATAATATCCTTCAATCAGGGGACAGAATTGGGGCGCCTACAACATTGGCTGAGGTGAGGAGATTTCAGGATTGTGAAGTGGAAGAACTCAAATCTTCAGGTTCTTTTTATACTTGGAATAACAAGCATGAAGAGGGCGTTTATTAATGCTGAGTGGCTACAATTATTTCCGGATTCTAATGGGCATTTTCTCCCTGAGGGGTTGTATGACCATTGTCCATGTATTGTCTCCCTTGAAGCTGGTAGGAGAATGAAGAAGGCCAGCTTTAAGTACTATAATATGTGGGTGTTGGATGAGAAGTTTCAGGAGACTATCTAGGGGGTGTGGCAGCAACAGGTGATAGGGTGTCCAATGTATAGGTTGGTGAGGAAACTTAAGATGGCTAAGGGTGAATTAAGGCGACTTAATAGGGGTCGGTTTTCAGAAGTTGAGAAGAGATATCAAATTAAGAAGATTGAAATGGGTGAAGCTCAAAAGTCATTGCAGATGTTTCCTAGGGATGCTGAAGTGAGTCTGCAAGAGAGAATACTGGCTAATGAGGTAATTTTTTTTGAGAAAGCTAATCAGTCTTTTCTGAAACAAAAGGCAAAGTGTGCCTGGGTACCGTAAGGGGATGATAACACTGCCTATTTTCATTCGTGTATTAAGAGGAGAAGAGCTAATAATAAGGTGGTGACTATCAAGGATGAGAAGGGGAAGACTTTGGTTGATTTGGATGATATAAATCAGGCGTTTGAAAGGTTCTATGTGGCATTGTTGGGCACTAGTACTGAGGTGAAGCATGTTCATAAACCTACTGTTAGGAAGGGAAGAGTTGTTACTGCAATACAGGCTGCGGAATTGATTAAGCCTGTAACGGAGGTGGAGATTAAGCAATGTTTGTTTGATATTCCAGGGGACAAAAGCCCTGGTCCTAACGGCTATATGAGCCAATTTTTTAAGGACTCTTGGGCAACTGTTGGTCCAAGTGTTGTAATTGCAGTTCAGGATTTTTTCAAAAATGGAAAGTTGCTCAAGCAGCTTAATCATACATTACTCACTCTTATTCCTAAAACTGCTGCTCCTAAGAATGGTACGCAATTTAGGCCCATCGCTTGCTGTAATACTGTGTATAAGTGGATAACGAAGATTCTTGGCAAGAGGTTGGGTAAGATTCTTCCTGATATTATCAGTCAAAATCAAAGTGGGTTTGTACAAGGTAGGGAAATTGTGGAAAATATCCTTATTTGTCAGGATTTGGTAAGACTTTATGGGAGGAAAGTGTGTTTGCCTAGATGTATGATAAAGATTGATTTAAGAAAGGCATATGATTCTATTGAATGGTCATTTCTTGAGGAAATGATAATTGCTCTTAAATTGCCTCAGAAGTTTGTTGACCTTGTGATGGAGTGTGTGAGTACTACTAGTTTCTCTTTGGTATTGAATTGAGAAAGTTTTGGATAATTTAAAGGGAAATGGGGTCTAAGGCAAGGGGATCCCCTCTCCCCTTTGCTTTTTGCTATATGTATGGAGTATTTATCTAGAATTTTGGTGGAAGTTCAAGGTTTTGAAGGGTTTAAATACCATTCTATGTGTAAAAGAATGAAGCTTGCGCATTTGTGTTTTGCGTATGATTTACTGTTATTCTCTTATGGGGATAGAGCATCTTGTGGACATGACATAGGTCCACCCGACGCGGCCACGCGCGGGTTTGGGCGGCGAAATATTTCCCATGTGAGATAATTCTCGGGTTGAAATTTAAGTCGAATTAGAAGTCGCCACCAAACTTTGTGGGAGTTCGGGCCCATTCAAACCTACTCTATATCGTTGTGGGCCGTGCACAAAGTACAGCCCATTTCGATTTCAGAATTTATGGGGTTCGTCCCTTTGCATTGGGATACCGATACCCACATTATTGGTTATCGTGTATTGAATGACTCTCGTGCGCCAACGGCTTCGGGCATCCGGAAACCGAGGTTCTGAGTAAGGGGTGAGGGTACGTGTTGGGAAGCCCACAAAGGACACCCAACCCCGCCCGCACTTAGCGGCCTCTACTAAGACATCGTTCGAGTTTATAATACGCGTGCTAGTAATCTGGTAAGATGTTATGCAAACAACGTTTTACAAGATATAAAAATCGAATGGGTTGCTACGTCATTTTAATGCATTTTAGTTCGCGGCAAAGTGATTTATCATGCGATATTCATTTATGAACAGTAAAACGCAAATAAACAAAATAAATTGGTTACAAGTTATACGGGCGGAAATACAACCCGGCCAAAACAGAAAATAATGAATAAAATTGAAATAACGATATAATAATGGTAATGAATTATGGATAATTAAAAATAAATAATGCACGGTTTTATGAGAAATGTAGGCACGTGATAGTCTTTACACGCGACGACCGAGGTCGTAAAATATTTGTCGAAGCTAGAATGGTATTTATGAACTTGCGTTCTTGTACGTAATGGACCACTCGACCGAGTCATATGCGGGACTCGGTCGACTACCTTATACAGACCATTCTGCCTCGTCTTTGGGGTGCTACTCGATCGAGTAGCCTATGGCACTCGATCGAGTGCTCCCTGTTCGAGCTCATGCTCAATTTCGTAAAGAGTTATTACGAAATCTATAATTGTTTTAAAATCGATAATTGACTGACTCGAATATAAATATGACATAATTTATATTTGGCTCGGTTTTCGGTACTCATAATACGCATTTTACAATTACGAGACCGTTATCGTAAATTTTGAAAAATGTTATAGGATCGATAAAAATTTGATTAGGACGAAATGGTCTCCCTCCGCGTCACGACACCGATACTAACCCTTGCGGATTATGTGGTGTCAATTTTCACGTCAACGGGTTCCGTACTAATCTCGGCAATGGAATCGGACGCGTTCAACTACAAGCAATCACGGTCGCGTTACGCCCTTGAGTGCTTGGGGCGGCGCTCCTCGAAAGGGTGCCACCTCCGTCGCGACTCGTAAAGGGATTAAACGGACTTGGAGCGACGGTTGTAGTCAAACGTGTTTGATCCGAAATTTTACTATTATATATATATATATACGGTATTAAATTGATGATAAAAAAGAACGAAAATTAAAAATGCGACAATGATAAATAAGTTAGCGTTAGTATGCAAAATTAAAAATAATATAAAGTATAATACAGGTATATATATCGAGATAGAGAGGAAGAGAAAAGGGAGAAAAATGGGATGATGACACCCTCAACCTACTTGCTTAAAATGGCCTTGGAAATGGACTCGTAATAGCGACGGGAGCGCGGGAGTATCGAGGATGTAAGTAGAGTTATGGTGTGTTTGTGTGTAGGGATGATTTATCGGTTTTTCGAGAGATAAGAGCTCGGTTTTTTGGCTTAGGGTTGGAGAGTAGTATGGATGTGAGTTTAGGATTGCAAAGTAGGGTGAAATGTGTTGTGTTAAAATCTGAAAAATGAAGAGCACAAGAGGGGGTATTTATAGAGTATGCCCCTCGACCTAGGGTCACTCGATCGAGTGGCCCTAGTGCACTCGATCGAGTGTCCTGAAAAAGAGGGACTGATCGTTTTTTGTGGCTCCACTCAATCGAGTGAGGTCAATCCACTCGATCGAGTGGATCAGGTTGGCGAGCCATTTTAGGAAATGGTTGACTTTTTTGAATTTTTGAAAAGTGTGATTGGCGCTTGTTCTAGAAGCTTTGTATTTGGATGGTTTATGAAACGGATTCGCCTTTGACCGGGTTTTGACCCGGTCGCTTAAGGACAGTTTTATTTTTTGATGTCGGTTTTGGCCCAAATTAGTCTCATTTTATTGGAAACGGCCCACTGGGCCTGAATTTGAGGTCAATTTTGTGAGATTTGTACTCTGCTAAATGCCCACGTCGGATATTATTGATTCTGAGTCCGTATTCGAGCGTATTAAGCACGTTTGTATCTGATCATCATCGGGTGTTTTTTGGAAACTGCTATAGACACCTAGCTGCCAAATGCGGGTGTCTACAGAGCCCCCACTCTGACTGAGGCTTGGACAAGGCAAAAGTCAGAGTAGCTACCAGGCCAATCAAGGATTAAGACCTGGTAGACTTCCGGTCGGGTCGTTTATAGTCCATCAAACTTGCGTAAAGGGCTCGCCAGCCATAAGCAAAGGGTCATACCTGTCTTGATGTTGATGGCTCCGTGGGGAGTCGAACTTGCCTTTGAAGTCTTAAGTGTACCTGTACATGGTTACATAAGAAATTGCACATAACGTTTACGTAAAACACCGACTCACGCTGGGGAGCAAAAATTTTGAAAAGTTTTGAGAATTTTAGAATTTTGAATTTTTTGAAAAGTTTGAGAATTTTAGAATTTTGAATTTTTTGAAAATTATTAGGACTGCTCGGGACAACTTGATTCCTGTGTTTGTGGGAGGAGTGAAAGATCGGGCCTGTATGCTTAAGGCCCGCCTAGGCCAAGGAGGGAAAGTAGCAGGGGAACTGGCAGGGTTTGGATGTTATAAATACATTGACCCTAGTTCCAATTTTGCCACAACTCTCAATTCTTCTTTCCCTGAAGAAAAAAACTTGTCTTCCTCAGAAATTTTAGTCATAGGTATTGGGCGTCTGACTGCCATGCTGCAAGATTGGTCCAATCGTTTTAGGGACGCAAATAAGGTAGCCCTGAATCAATCGGGCATATCTCAATTGTTCTCATTTCGCCAGATGCATGTGGATCGTTACTTTCTTGACGCATGTCTGTCCTACTGGGACGACACATACCATGTTTTTGCCTTTCCTCGAGGCGAAATCTGTCCTCTCCCGGAGGAGATTGCTGCTATAGGAGGATGGAATCCTTTGCTCCGTTCTGCTGTCCCTTTCTCAGTCCAAGACCCCAGGAGGAAATTGCGGGAGTTTTTAGGGCTTTCTCATGCCGAAGTAGCCCGTATGGCAGAAGGGGATACTATTTCTCTGCTTGCTTTGGCTGAGAAATTCATGAACCCGTATGATATCCGGGTTTTGCAAGTTCACAGTTTCAGGGCGTTTGCGTTTTGTATGCTTCACGTGTACGCTTTTGAAGGTCATCTGGATTTGCTGTCGTGTATGGGCAGCGTTCGTCTTCTTGTTATTGCTGACTTAATGGAGACAGAATATAGTCCCGCGTGGCTGATTATCGGGGAGATTATCCAGGGCTTAGACGATCGCAAAAGGGACCCGTCGGCCCGTCTGACTGGGAGCACTCGCCTGCTGCAGGTAATCACTTTTTTTTCTTTTTCTTTTTTTCTTTTTTTTTCGAAAACCTGCTTCAGGGGCACTCGATCGAGTCACCCCGGCACTCGATCGAGTGCCTTCGTCAAAAGCCCGCCGTTCCGTTTTAGAGGTGTCACTCGATCGAGTGCCCCTGGGCAGACGTCTAAATCGTCCCGAAATCTCATAAGCCTTGTGTCCTTTTCAGCTCTGGCTTTTTGAGAGGTTATCGATCATCGAGCCTCCCCTCAACCTGAGTCAATATCGGTTCAACCAAGTGATGATAAGGAGACGGGTTATCGATTCGTCCTGCCTCATCGACCAAAAGTACTGGGATGAAGAATTATCATTCCATCGCGGTCCATTGATCCGATGGGTGGTCCCGTGGTGGCCTATTTATGCATGGACATGTTTGGCGATTAGAGATAAGGCCCGTTATCAGGTAATTTTGTCTCTCAGCCAGACAGTTCACCTTTATCCGGACCGCATACTCAGGCAGTGTGGTTGGTCTCAGCGAATTCCGGAGAATGAGGCAGTTGTGAGTGAGCCTACCCAGCTGACCGGCGTTATGTGTGACACCTGGATACAACGGTGGTACACCCGGGTTACTTGGTCTGTTCCTGAGTCCCTTCACTCAATTTCGGTGTCTGACTCCTATGAGAAATGGACCAAAGCAGATTCTGCCGAGACCCGAGCCGCTCTGAAGGTCGATGAAGCCTTCGACTTGCTTCGACGGGAGCAGGTTAAAGACAATAGGAGTTTTTTCGATGAAGGCGAGAGTCCGGCCACACTGGCCCGTCAGAGGGGAAGAGCTGGGACTCAAACTGGGGGGGTCCAGCGCTAGAGGTGCTCGGAGGGAAGTGAGCCCCCAGACAGGCTTAGAGAGGAGACTTGGTCCCAGATTGCCGGTCCAGGACCGACTAGGTCCTAGGGACAGGTTGCCGGAGCACGTACGGGCTCGAGTTGGGCCAGTCACAATTGCTGAAGACTCATTGTCAAAGAAGTGGACCCGAGCTAAAGAGGTTCCCCTTGTCATCCGGGAACGCTCGCCCCCGCCTCGACGTCCCCGGGCTCCATGTGACCCGAAGGACAAAGGCAAGGGCAAGATGCCCTAGATAAATGTCTCCTTAAGTTTTTATTATTTAGATATTATTACTATTTTGTTTGTGCTGTGCTTTCTTTTTGTGGCTTTTTCGTGGCTTTTTGTAATATGAAATTCCCGAGTTTATCGGGTTTTTTTTTAATAATAAAGTACTTTATTAGTGAAACCGTTTCTGTCTTTTCGTTATTGCGGTGGTTGTGCCCTTTTGAGGGGCTGCCTACGTATCCACAGTTAGTGGAATCAAACCAAACGTAGTTCAGGTGTAGATTTTTTTTGCAATTTGGAAATACACCAAGACTATTAGTTCGATATGTGCGACAGTAGGATAAATAATCCTAACTTATTGACTTTTTTATAAATTTTGGGAACAATAATTTTGATAAATTTTGCAAATGACATTGAGATATGGCTTAGGGGTAGTAGCGCTTCAGTTGGTCTAAGTTAGTCGGGTTGACAAATTCATTCCCGTCCAGGTCTGTTAGCATCACTGCTCCCCCTAATAAAACTTTCTTCACCAGATATGGTCCAGCCCAATTGGGTTTGAACTTTCCTCTTGGGTCAACTGGTAGTAATGCCCGGACTGATTTGAGAACCAGGTCCCCCTCTTCAATATTTCTGGGCCTAACTCTTTTGTTAAAAACCCGTTGGATCCTCTTTTGATATATCTGAATGTTATTGAGGGCCCGAGACCGTCGTTCGTCCAAAAGAACTAACGAGTCGTATCGAGCTTGCACCCAATCTGCTTCAGGCACTTGGCTTTCTAGCAGAATTCTGAGAGACGGTATTTCTAACTCGACTGGTTGAACTGCTTCCATCCCATACGTTAGATAATATGGAGTTGTACTGGTTGCGGTGCGGATTGACGTTCGGTATCCCCACAGGGCAAAAGGTATTTTCTCAGGCCAGTCCCGATAATTATCAGCCATCTTTTTAAGTATGGTGACAATTGTTTTATTAGCTGCCTCTATAGCTCCAATTGTTTGGGGACGGTAAGGCGAAGATGTATGTCTTTGGATTTTATATTTGGCTAGCAAAGTAGCGGTTTCAGCTTAAAAATGCGTCCTGTGATCACTGATGAACTCGTGTGGGACCCCATATCGACAAATAATCTTGTTTTGGATAAACTTGGCGACATGTTTAGCGTTCAAAATCCGATATGACTCGGCCTCGACCCATTTGGTGAAATAGTCGATGGCCACCAAAATGAAACAGTGACCTCCTGTCCCGGAAGGGTTCACTTTCCCAATTATATCAATCCCCCATGTCGAAAATAGCCATGATGACGTCATGGTGTATAGCAGAGACGACGGCATATGTTGAACGATGGCGAAAATTTGACAGTTATGGCAGTGCTCGACATATGACTGACAGTCGGTTTCCATACTGTTCCAGTAGTATCCGAGCCTCATGATTTTTCGGGCCAACATCTGGGCGTTCATATGGGGCCCACATTCACCGTCGTGCACTTCGGCTATAACCTTCTTAGCCTGTATTTTGTCGACGCATAGGAGAAGAGCCCCCTGTGTGGTCTTTTTGTATAATTGTCCATCGTCCGTACAAATAAATTGGGTGGCCAACCTTCGTAGAGCTTTCTTGGCCCGGTTTTCAGTTCCTGGAGGATATTCTCCCGTTGTCATGTGGGTTAGAACAGCTTGATACCAAGGCTCCGGATCAGTTATTTCGATGTCCTGAATGGCGTGGACATATGCCGGCTCAGACCGTCTTTCGACGCAAATTGGCGTGCTAGTTAGGTGATCTGGGATGTTCAGTAAGGATGCTAACTTGGAGAGCGCATCCGCGAACGGGTTTTCTTCCCGGGCAGATAAATGTATTCTACCTTTTGGATTTGTTTTTCGAGAACCCTTACTCGGCGCCTGGTAGGCCACGAGATTGGCGTTCCGAGTTTTCCATTTTTGAAGGGCTTGATTGATAACTAGAGATGAGTCCCCGTGAACCCGGAGATTTGTAACTCCTAAATCAGCGGCCGCTTGCAACTCGTGGATGCATGCTTCATACTCGGCCGCGTCATTAGTTACGTCGAAATCTAATTTGATGGATAACGGCGTATGCTCCCCTTTTGGTGATATTAGGAGAATACCGACCCCAAACCCTCGGAAATTGGACGCCCCGTCGAAATATAGATCCCACGTTTCCGTGTCAGTATGGAATATATCTTCGTCTGGGAAGAACCAAGTATCGATGTGCCCTTCTTCGGTTATAGGACTATCGACGAGAAATTCGGCTACTACCCGGCCTTTGATGGCTTTTAGTGGCACAAACTTGAGGTCGAACTCTGCCAAGATCAAAGTCCATCTAGACATTCTGCCGTTAAGGATGGGCTTTTCAAATAGGTACTTGATCGGATCCATTTTGGATAAGACGTGTACCTCATGGCTGAGCATATAATGACGGAGTTTTTTGGTGGCCCGGACTAGGGCTAGGCACGTCTTCTCGAGCATGGTATACTTGCACTCATACTCCAAGAATTTTTTGCTGATGTAGTAGATGGCTCGTTCTTCCCAGTCGACTGTATGTGCTAGCATAGCCCCCATGACTGTTTCGGTCGTTGTTAAGTATAACGACAGAGGCAAACCGAGTTGAGGTGGCATTAACACCGGCGGCGCAGACAGGATCTCTTTGATTTTATCGAAAGCCATTTGACAGTTATCGTCCCACAGTGTTCGTTCCCCTATCTTCAGTTTCTTGAAAATGGGCTCACATACCATGGTCAACTTTGAAATAAATCGGCTGAAGTATTGGACTTTCCCGAGAAACCCCCTTATTTCTTTTTCGATTTTGGGTGGCTGCATCTGGATAATGGCCTTGATTTTAGCTGGATTGACCTCGATGTCGCGTAGGCTAACAATATGACCCAGTAATTTGCCAGATGTTACTCCGAAACTGCACTTTTTAGGGTTTAGCCTCATGTTGTATTTACGCAGTCGGGTGAAAAATTTCCTTAGGGCAGTAATATGCCCGTCTCAGCTTTTGGGCTTGACGATCATGTCATCCACATAAACCTCCACTTCCTTATGCATCATGTTATGTAATAAGGTCGTGGCTGTTCGTTGATAAGTGGTCCCAGCGTTGATGAGACCGAATGGCATGACAGTATAGTAGTAAGTACCTCAAGGTGTAGTGAAGGTGGTCTTACCCATATCTTCTTCCGCCATCTTGATTTGATTATACCCGGCGTACCCGTCCATGAAGGAAAGAAGGGCGTGATCAGCGGTATTGTCCACCAATATATCGATGTGCGGCAATGGAAAGTCATCTTTTGGGCTTGCTTTATTAAAGTCCCGAAAATCTACGCATACGCGCACCTTACCGTCCTTTTTAGGTACCGGCACGATGCTCTCAACCCAGTCTGGATACTCAGACACCTGTATGAAGCCGGCTTTGAACTGCTTGTCGACCTCTTCTTTGACTTTGAGAGACCACTCTAGTCTCATTCTGCGGAGCTTTTGTTTTACCGGCTTACACCCATCTTTGATGGGTATACGGTGTTCAGCTATTTCCCTGTGTATCCCCGGCATGTCATTGTAGGACCACGCGAAGACGTCCTTGAACTCTTGGAGGAGACTTGTGAACTGTTGTCTCTCCTCGGGGTTCAAAGATAACCCTAACTTAAGCATCTGGGGCTCTACGGTTGTTCTCACATTAATGGACTCAATTTCTTCGATTACCGGGTCACGGGATTCTCTTTGTTCTAGCTGCTCGATCAGATGCGGAGGTAAGGATACCTGTTCGTCGGGTTTCTCAATGTCATTGCATATAATATTTTGGAAATTGAAAGTATTTTGAAAATAAGACAAGTCGTAAGCAGAACGGTTATCATTATTATTGATAGAAAACTTGGAAAACAGCTCAAAGAGAGCGGCCATCTGATCATGGTCAGAGGCGGGATTGGGAGCACCTTCAGGACAGACTCCGAGGCTCCAGTGGTAGTGACTACAGGAAAGGGGGTTACAGTTTGGATTCTAGCACCAGACCCCCTAAACTCGAATTCAGACTCAGACTCAGACTCGGAATCGGTGTCCGACATGTCTCCTTCACCAGTGGTCAGCTTGTAGACTCGGCCTTGGCTGTCGGTACACTTGATGGTCTTTCTCCATGCCCTTTTCCCAGTATCAGCACCAACTTCTGAGATCAGCTTCGAAGGATCGAACCTGTTGCTCCGGAGAATCAGGTTCACCAAGTCTTCCTTAGGGGTCGGGACAGCCTTGTCTTCCTCAAACAGAAGCCCCAGCACAGGCTCGACATTGCTAGCACCCTCCTTTGATTCAGATTGGATGAGGGCGAATATGTCATCCGGAATATAGTTGCATTCCCGGGCTAATTTAGTCTCGGGATATGTGATAGTTGGTTGGTACAGACCAACTTGGACAGCCTCGAATACCGGCGTGACGAAGTAGTCAGCTAACCGTGGGCTGTAAGGGCCCAAGTAGTTACCCTTGATGATGTTGCAGGCCTTCTCAATACCTACCCGGACTCCCCGGGGTCACAGCATACCCTAGGCTGAAGCAAGATTCTCCGTCATTTAAGACTTCGATAATCTTCCCAGCAGGAAGATACGGCCTCGAAGTAGCCCCCTGTAGATACCCCAAATTTTGTAGCATCGTGTCGATGCTAGTAGTAAAATAGGGCCTAAAAAGGTATTCCTCCTCAATCATCCCCACAAAATCGAACCCCCAAAGGTCCGTGCGGTCTGTGGCATTGCAGCTAGCCACAGTCATAGGGGTTGCCTCAAAAGTAATAATATTGTCTTGCAGGGGCATTTTGACCTTTCAGTGAAGAGTGGAGGACACCGCCTTAACGACGTGGATCCATGGCCTTCCGAGGAGCAGATTGAAAGAGGAGGTGACATTGATCACCTGGAACTCTAGCTCCTTTTCAATTGGGCCCGTTATAATTGTCAGCTTAACGGCCCCAGCAACCGACTTTGGGCTTCCATCAAAAGCCTGAATAGTTTGAGCAGTCGGTATGTAGTCGGCCTCGGTGATGTCGAGGGCTTTGGCAGTCCTTAGAGGGAGGACATTCACAACAGACCCATCATCGATTAGGGTCATTGGAAGATATTTGCCCCGGCAAATCACCGTGATGTACAAGGCCAGATTATGAGAGGCCTCGAACGGTGGTAGGTCGGATTCTGAGAAGGTGATTAATGGGCCTTCTTCTTTGGGCTTGTCCTTGAGGTAGGGCATGATTGTGGATACCATTTCAGTAGGGGTAACCAGGGAGTCGACCTTGATTTGATCGAGGGCCTTAGTAAGTGCTTCTCGATGTTCTTGCGAGCTAACCAAGAGTTGCCATATAGTGAGGTCAACCCGAGCCCTCTTCAGTTGTTTGACAAGAGCCGTATCAGTAATTGGCTCTTCCGGGGCAATTTTCGTCCTGGCAGGTTCAGTGACGGTTGTCGGGACAGGGGTGTCCTTAGAGCTAGTAGCTTGGTAAGGACGACCGGCATTGGCGAGGTGGTTACTGGCTAAGACCTTGGACTTAGCCTTTCAGATCTCTTCGGGGGTAATGAGGACAACTTCCCCTTTGGTGAGGTACACATCATCCTCATCATCGAACCAGATCCCATTGATTTATGGGATGAAAGGAGAGATAAGGTGAGAACAGTCGATCACCTCCCCGGTGAAGATAGCATGAGAGCTGAAGGGGTTGTCTTTGTTGCTCGGTTTGTCCCCGGGCAATGGTATTTTCCCACTCTCGATGAAGTCCGGAATCAGATGCTTCAACTTCCAACATTTCTCAGTATCATGCCCATTGCTCCGATGATATTGACAGTAGGCTTGGACATTGTAGCTTTTGGAACGTTTCTCAACCGGGACTTCAGGAGTCGGGCCTATCGGTTGGATCAGACCATTGGAAGACAGCCTCTGTAGGGCGTACGTATAGGTAGTCCCTATATCGGTGAATACCCGAGGTGGAGTATTCCTTTTGGACGGGGCATCTAGTAGATTAACCGCGTCAAAGATGCTGCGGGTTGCAGCTGGGGGCTTGGTAGTGGATGAAGAAGCCCCTTGGTATCCCTTGCTAGAGGCCTTAGTAAGGCCCTCTAGTCTTAGATCATCTTCAATCCTCATACCCATTTTAGTAAGGGTAGTGAAATTGGGTATGACAGCGTACCGGAGATGGACTCGGTAGGAGGGAAGAAGGTTCTTGACAAAGGCCTCCACCAAAGCTTTTTCACTGAGCTTATCAACCAGTTTTACACTCTCGGCCCTCCAGCGTTGAAGGTATTTGGTAAAACCTTCCTTGGGCTCCTGGGCCATAACTTCTAGAGACCGCATTGTGGTTTGGATCTCGGTGTTATCAGCATAGTTCCGAGCAAATTCCGTAGCCACATCATCCCAAGTCGGGAATTTCTTTGGGTCTAGCCTGTAGTACCAGGCCCTTGGGTGTTTCTCAAGAGAGGCAGCGAACAGATTCTTAAACATCCTTGAGTCAACTCCCTTAATTGCCATAAACTCCTTGAAGGCCCGCACATGTATTAACGGGTCTTCGGTTCCCTCAAACATGGGCAATCCCGTGGGGTTCAGGTTAGCGGGAAGCTTGTCGTTCACCGGGGAGTAGTCTCGGGAATTTTCCCGATAAATGTTGTTTTCCCCTGATAGGTGGACATGTTCTTCTAGCCGGCGCACCGCGCTAACTAGTTCAGCCAAAGGCCCAGTGGCTCCGATATTAGGAGTCCCTTGCTCCACCACAGTCACCCATGCAACGATAGCTACCTGGTCATCTCTTATGGTAGCCAATTGGGTCTCGATTTGGGTTTGCTTGGCATCCATTGAGGTCTTCAAATTGTTCAAGGCTGTCTCCATTTTGTTTCTGTGTCTGGTTGACGGTGGCCTGTCTGTAAGAACACCGCGTAATCAGAAACTGAACCCGGACCTTGGAATCAAAATAGTACATCCCGAGCAAGGAAAAGACTGAAAAAGAAATGACTCGGAAAAGACACCTAGACGGGTGACTCATGAATGGTGCGCCTTCCTTAGGATTCGACTATGTGGGTCGAATCCCGTTCGAAGGAAGGTCCACGTGAGGATTCCCCAGACTTTGGACTCGAGTGTGTAAATGGGCCTTCCTTTGTAGGAGAATGTCCTACGCAGGTTAGCCATGCCTTGGACAAATAAGGCAGACCGGGATAGGGGGGAAACTCGTGATGTAAGATCGACGGAGTTTCAACGCTAAAAACTTTCGACGACTTATAACAGACCCGATACTACTGAATATGGGAAGTCCTAAGGAGAGGAAAGTTTTTTTTTTTGAAAAGTTTGAATTCCGAGAAAGTCGGTGGACGGTTCCGAGTTTTAAATTTGGCGAAAATGCCGTCGGGAACGATTTTTTGAAAAAAGTCGAAATTTTTTTGAATTTTGGAATGGATAGCGTACCGGCTAAAAATAGGCTAATAAGTCCTAATTTCGGTAGCTTTCCGGTTTTTGAAATCCCTTTCGCCCAAGAAAGATTGATTGAATCGTAATAAATTTGGAGCGTGAAAGGCAATTAGGCCCTGTTTTGAGTTTTAGGGGGATTCAGATTAACATTATCAATTAGAAAAATTTATGGTTGGCTCGGTTGGACCAAAAAAATGAAGTATCCAGGCTCCGTTTATCAAAAACCCAATTCCAATTTGGGATATTGGGAATATATTGAAGATTACTACTTTTATTATATTATACATTTTATTTATGTTAACTTTGAACTAACTGTTTTGATTTTAAATTCAAATATAAAATAAACAATTATAGAATAAACAAACGGGATTTCAAACCCCCTATTTCATTGTCAAGAGTTCATTTCGAATTATTTAGTTCTTTAAATCAAAACTAGTTTAGAACCCGCACTGGCATATCGCTGATCAATATTTATAAGTGAATTTTTTTATTTGATAATCGTATTAAATAATGAAGTTTTTTATAATATTTATAAAATATACCTACGTTTAATATTAATTTCTTAAAAAATGATATATCAATGATTGTAATTACACGTGAAAACGTAGGAGTATAAATGATTCTCCTTGAAGAAAATATAAACATGAATGTATTTACATGGTTTTAAATAATGGTATTATTCATAATTAAAAAAAAATTAAAATATTACTGTAATGATATGTTAAACCTGAAATATATGTTATTAATGTTAGAAATAAAAAGGAGGTTAATAAAGGGAAACTTACTCTTTTAGTTAATATAATTGATTAATTACTATTCCGTATTTTAATTAAATTAAGTCAAATAATACCTAAATAAATATTTTCATTTTTTTCTTCTATTTTTTTCTATTTTTTTATTTATCATAAAATGTAATTTGTATAAAAAGAAATTTTGTAAATATAATTTAATTGTTGATTTGTATCATTAATTGTTTGTTTCCATAATTAAAAATTAAAGCCTTTGGAGGGAAAACTATTAACCTAAGCCCGCCACCTAAGCAACCCTTATTCTTTTAGTAGTAAAGAGGATGGGGTTGGGGCAAGAAATTTGAAACTTGAAAACAATGGTTGGGTTGCGCCATATATATATGAAAGAGTATACAGTAATGATGTATTTGTCGAATCAAATACATTACGTGGTCTAATAATGAACCATTTTGATTAGTTGATAATATTTGTTGAGAATTTGACGAAATATTCCTGTATCCTGTATTGTATAAAGGGTTAAGGCCTAACTTATGTCGAGTAGACCTTGTTGCTTTGTTGTACAAATTTTTAATTAAAGTTGTAGGGAGGGACTTATGTCACCACAAACAGAGACTAAAGCAAGCGTTGGATTTAAAACTGGTGTTAAAGATTAGAAATTGACTTATTATACTCCTGAGTATGAAACCATGGATACTGATATCTTGGCAGCATTCCGAGTAAGTCCTCAACCCGGAGTTCCACCTAAAGAAGCGGGGGCCGCAGTAGCCGCCGAATCTTCTACTGGTACATGGACAATTGTATGGACCGACGGACTTACTAGTCTTGATCGTTACAAAGGACGATGCTACCACATCGAGCCCGTTGCTGGAGAAGAAAATCAATATATTTGTTATGTAGCTTACCCCTTAGACCTTTTTGAAGAAGGCTCTGTTACTAACATGTTTACTTCCATTGTGGGTAATGTATTTGGGTTCAAAGCCTTGCGTGCTCTACGTTTGGAGGATTTGCGAATCCCTGTTTCTTACGTAAAAACTTTCCTATGCCCGCCTCACGGTATCCAAGTTGAGAGAGATAAATTGAACAAGTATGGCCGTCCTCTATTGGGATGCACTATTAAACCTAAATTGGGGTTATCCGCTAAAAACTATGGTCGAGCAGTTTATGAATGTCTTCGCGGTGGACTTGATTTTACCAAAGATGATGAAAACGTGAACTCCCAACCATTTATGCGTTGGAGAGACCGCTTCTTATTTTGTGCCCAAGCAATTTATAAAGCACAGGCCGAAACAGGTGAAATCAAAGGGCATTACTTGAATGCCACTGCGGGTACATGTGAAGAAATGATCAAAAGGGCTGTATTTGCAAGAGAATTGGGAGTTTCTATCGTAATGCATGACTACTTAACAGGGGGATTCACTGCAAATACTAGCTTGACCCATTATTGCCGAGATAATGGTTTACTTCTTCACATCCACCGCGCAATGCGCGCCGTTATTGATAGACAAAAAAATCATGGTATGCACTTCCGTGTACTAGCTAAAGCGTTACGTCTGTCTGGTGGAGATCATATTCATGCCGGTACCGTAGTAGGTAAGCTTGAAGGGGAAAGAGAAATCACCTTAGGCTTTGTAGATTTACTACGTGATGATTTTACTGAAAAAGACAGAAGTCGCGGTATTTATTTCACTCAATCGTGGGTTTCTACACCAGGTGTTCTGCCCGTCGCTTCGGGAGGTATTCACGTTTGGCATATGCCCGCTCTAACCGAGATCTTTGGAGATGATTCCGTACTACAGTTTGGTGGAGGAACCCTAGGACACCCTTGGGGTAATGCACCGGGTGCTGTAGCGAATCGAGTAGCCCTAGAAGCATGTGTACAAGCTCGTAACGAAGGGCGTGATCTTGCTCGCAAGGGTAATACTATTATTCGCGAAGCTTGCAAATGGAGTCCTGAGCTAGCTACTGCTTGTGAAGTATGGAAGGAAATTAAATTTGAATTCCAAGCAATGGATACAATCTAAACTAAGTCATCATTGTTCGTCTCTTTAATTTAATTGTAAATAAAAAAAACTCGGCCCAATCTTTAACTAAAAGGATTGAGCCGAATCAAACTATTTATATGTTTATTGTATCGCTCTCGAATCCCTCCTCGCCCAAAACCGACCACGAAGGGAAGGCCCTTTCCCTTTTGGGAGTAGAAAAATCATGATTGGGATAACATAGCTGTGGAATGAGCCTTCTTTTTTTTATTAAGTGTAATACCCGTGAAGAACCTTCACGGGTTGTTCGCTTTTATTTATGTAGAGAGTTTATTGGATTAACAACTAAAATTAGGTTATTCGTTAATAGACTTTTAGTTACTTTAGGTTAGACCTGACAAATAGATTGGGTCGTGTCTGTTTCCTGTTCGTGTCATCGGTAAACGGGTCACGAACCCCTCAGCCCAAACCCGACCCATTTAAGTTTCGTGTCGTGTTCGTGTTGACCCACTTACATAAATGGGTCATCAACCATCAACCCAAACCCATTTATTTCGTGTCGGGTTCGTGTCGTGTTTTCGTGTCGTGTCATTTTTTTTTGCCGGCTCTACTTTAGGTGTTATTAGGTAAGCGAAAACATGAACAACATATAGTAAGTATGGCACAATATCTTCGACATTCTTTGATCATGCACTTTCTACTCCCTGCTGTAAGTGTTTTAACCGATTCATTAGATAAGAGGTGAGTATATGAACGAAGGGTTGCCCACTATTATTTTGACAAATATTGATGACAGTCAAAGATAAATTTTAGATTAGTAATAGTGTGTTACTCGTGAAAAATTTCACGGGTTGCCCATTTTTATTGACACTTAAAGATAAAAGAAGCGAGATTGGTTTTTAAATTAGACGAAAGAGTGTGATCATCAATATGTGGGTTAATAGTACGAAAGATCGAACAACATAATCGTTTTAAATGATAATTCCACTATCGACTAACATTGCTATAAACAAAAACGGAAAGAATAAAATGAAACAGAAAAAACTCGATATAAAATGGTCGTATGTTAATAACACAATTATGGTAAGATTGTCAATCGAATAATTATTATGACAAATTAAAATATTAACTTATATGGAATAATTACCATACTTAAAAAATATGATTGATAAGAAATCATTTCATTCGGAAAATATGATTGGTAAGATAGACTTTTTTTTATACTCTAATAGTCTAATGATATATTATGATTCGTAGATTCGTAGGCAATGTTATTATATACTCCGTAGACAATTTAATTGATAAGTGAGTCAATGATCGTAAATCTAAACTTTTCACTTTGATTTTTTTCTTGAGTAAAACTTTTCACTTCGATAAGTAACTTATGATTTTAAATAAATTTTTAATCCCTACTTGCAAATTAAACATCATAATTTAGTCTATAAAAATCAACTAAACCCCTTGATTTGTGCTAATCAATTAAATTAATCAACTAAATCTTTTAAAAATCTTACAGCAACAACCGATATATCATGTTAAATTAATTATATATTATGTTAAAGTCTATATATATTTTTTAAACTAATCAACTAAATTTTTTAATAACTCAATTATGTTAAGATTGTCGAGCAAATAATTATCATGACAAATTTATATATTAACTTATATGACAAAATTATATATTAATGGACTTTAATACCAAAAATACCTCTACAAAGTTCACTATATTATCTTCGTTCATCATCACCTGGGAAAAATAACACCCTTATACAAAATTAACAAAAAAACGCCTTATCAAAAATTAACATTACCGTCTATATAGTCATATCTTGAATTAAACCTAAAACCTACAACATAACCAAAATACTTCGTATAATATTAATGGTGAATAACCAAACTTGTAAATATCAACAACCAAACTTAAACATTATTTAGAACATTAACATGTAAATATCAAACATTATTTAGAACATTAACATGTGAGTAATTTAAATTGAGACTTCAATATCATATGAAACATTACATAAATTACGTAGATTTGATTATTAAATTGAATTAGCTTGTTTAAGTTTCCAATTTGACTAATAAGGATAAAGATTTGTGAGTAAAAATAAATGTACATGTGAATATCTCCAAGTGCATCCAAGTTCAGTTACAACTCGATGGGATCCCCACAAAGTTCGTATCCACTGTTAACCCAATTGAAAAATTGTTAAGTTAGGAAGAATGGATAGAACAATAAAACATTACGAAGTCCTACACACATACTCTGCACAATGAAACGGATTTTGAATAATCTTGAATAAATCTACAATTTTTGACATTTAATAGCATAAATTCATGAAAAACTAAAAATCCCTGAAATCTTCTTTATACAAATTACCTCAGAAAACATGAAAATAGTCTAAGATTATTTATCGTACAGCTATCTAAAATCAAAATAAAAAAATTTGCAAGCACACACATTAACAAACATCATCATTAACCTATGATTTGTTCAACAATCTTATACAATAAGAAACATGAATTTTTACCCCTTTTTTTAAATAAAATAAAATCACAGAAAAATAATCAAAAAAATACCAATTATGACGATGCTTTGATTTTTATTGCCCTTCTCTTCTTTCTTCTACCTGAAAATTCAACAAATAAATTGAAAAAAAAAAAATCAGATTTTTTAAAAATTCAATTGACCATTATACAATAAGAAACATGAATTTTTACCCCTTTTTTTAAATAAAAATAAAATCACAGAAAAATAATCAAAAAATACCAATTATGACGATGCTTTGGTTTTTATTGCCCTTCTCTTCTTTCTTCTACCTGAAAATTCACCAAATAAATTGAAAAAAAATCAGATTTTTTTAAAATTCAATTGACCATTATATGAATAAAATCAGAAAAATTAAACTAATATTGCTTGAAAACAGAGTAATCGACTACGGGTTGAAGTTTGAATGGGAAGAGATGGTGGAAAATCGGATGTAATATATAATAGAATGTTGGAAGTTATTGATGGAGACGAAGCAGAAACGAAGAGGCGATCATAAATTGAGAGTACAATTTTTCGAATTCAATAGGGGAATACCGAGATGAAGGGAAACCGAGGAGATGGGGAGATTAATGTATGACGGAGTATTAACTGAAAGGGTAGGTGGGGTTAAGGGGATAATCAATGTCATGAAGACCATTGACTGTTGGGAAGCAATTTTCGAGTAATGAAAACCATTTTTGGATTTTCGAGTAATTATGTTGATGAACAACAATTAAGGCTATAGTATGTGTTTTCCACAATTTTTTCACAAACTGATGTCTTGGATCAGTGGTTTGCGGAAGATGGTAGAGATACACTTAGTGTATAGGAGACTTCATACACCACCACCCTTGTTGTACCACATGTCCAATTAAAGGAATCTCACTTTTGAAAGATTCATTCATTTAATATCTCTCCATCTAATTGTATATATTTTTATGTATCCCCTCTATATGTGTATAATATATGTACAGTATATCCATTTACACGGTACTTACCCATCTATGCGTATAAGTATATATGGAGTATTTTGTACGTATATGTATGTACGATTTAATATACTCCGTATTTGTTTAATTCCATTTTTTTAAGTGGACCTATAAAACGTTAAGTTTTATTTTAATTAAAAATTTTCTACGGAGTCGTTTCTTACTGAAATTTTGTAAGTCATTTTAAAAATAAAAGTTTTTTTCAAATAATTTTCGATGTACTTATATTTTTTTTCTTAATTCCCAAAAAATAATCTTTCATTTTTTCTCATATGAAGTTGAGTATTTGTTTATACTGCTTTTTAAAAATATTGTTGAATTTCATTAACATTTAATTTGGTAAAGTGTTTTTTTGTGAAAAAAATATAAGAGCGGGAAAAACATGATTTCAGCGTACGATATTAATGACTTTTCTACATGTTTTTATTTCAGAACTAATTTCATATGCAAAAATAACATAAAATGGATTAAAAATACGATACAATGTTCAAACACATATGAAGATCAATCAACCGACCACGTTAACGTCGTTATTAGTTCAGTCGAATGACCTTTGGTTACGATCCAGTGACTAAATATACTTCGTTAGCCCATCCGTCAATTAACTATTCTATCTTAGCCGAATGGTTCAAACAAGATTAAAAAACCTTTCTTAATTCAACTTTATAAAGAATTGTAATAGTTGATCATCTTTTTATTAAATTGCATCTTCCGAACAACATTAATTGTTTTCCTTCATGTTTCCCTTTATAAATATTTTGTTATGCCAAAAAAAATAAGATGGAGAAAATAACAACAAAAGTACATCTTCAATATTATAAGACAATAAAAAAAAGGCAGTACAATGTTGAAATGTGTATGAAGCTCAGTCGATAATTAACCGACCAATTTATGAGTACCATCGACTGACCTTACTTTGGTTCTGATCGAACGACTAAATATACTTCTTAAGGTTATTTGTCAATGAACTGACCTAACTTTACCAAATCGTTCAAAATAAATTTAAATCACAATATTAGTTCAACTTTATAGAGAATTACAAGGGATGAACCTCTTTTTAATAAATTGTTTATTCCCAACAAAAATATTGCTTTAACTCATACTAATATTTTTTTATTAAAATTATTTTGGTACGTATGCAAAAATAAAATAAAATGAAATATAATAGTGACAAAAATACATCTTCAATATTATCAAACAAAAGCCGATACATACAACGTTGACGAACGACCAACTAAATAATCAGTTCAGCCTGGGGCGGATCTGGGTGAGCGACTGCCCTCACCCAAATCCCAGAAATAATTAAGTATGTTTAACTTCACTAATCACAATGGTGGTTGTAGCTCATTGGTTGTTATGCTTCACATTCTCTTCTAAGGTGAGGGGTTCGAATCCCATTGTCCACATTTAACGTTTTTGGGAGTTTTTCAATCAAAACAATGTAAATAGTAAGATTCGAACCCAAAACCTGTCCAATCAAGTTGACTACAGCTGCACAATTAAACCAATGATCTACTATAATTAATAAGAGTATACGATTAAGTCTTCAACTCCCTTTAATTTAGATATCTGTGGGGGTTATTTTTTAATCAAATACAAATAAATGAGTTAGACGAAGAGAATATACATTTCCTAGTCAATCTGCCTAATACGTACGAAGTATTTTTTTGTAAGTTTTCTTAAACGAAACAAAAAAAATTCAAAACCAACATCAATTTATAAAACAAAACATGGTTTTCCACCAATTACTTTTACGGTATAAATTCATTTATAAAAAAAATTCAAAATACAAACCGTAAATTTTTTCAAATGCCCCCCCTATGGGTAAATCCTGGATTCGCCCCCGAGTTCAGCCGACTGTTTACAACAAATCTTTAACCAAATGACGAAAACGCATAATTAACTAACATATACACAATTCATGTCGATCGACTAAAGGCGTTGTTCGATCGGATGACAAATTATTTCATCGATCGACTAATGACATCGAACTATCGACTATCTGTTAAATGTCGATTGACTAAATATGATTATACCGACAAACAAGATTATTAATACCGTAGAACAAATAATAAATAAAAGTAAATAATCATATTACTACAAATTAATATGAAAATTACATATCATGCGGTATGTCGGTATGCCATATCGACTAAGCTTAAGCATACATATACGAATGAAGTAAAGTACTCAACTCTTTGTGTCAATAAAACGATAGGGTAGTAATAAGAGTATCATATAAGCTCAAGTACAAATATAACAATTACAAATTACTCGCATATCAAAAATAAGAAACATATGTATATACATAAATAATACTAAAATTATTGTTTTAGTACATATTAAGTATTAATATATATCACAAAACAAAATTATAATAAGTTAGTAATATCGTACATACATGTAACAATTAATCATAGTTATCATGGTAAAAGATGCATAAACATGGACGTAACTTGAATAAATTACGTGTGTGTGTGCGCACACACACACACTAATGAAGTATTATATTGCACAATTAAAACGATTTTATTTAGACGTACAATACAACGATTAATCTTAGTAAATAATAATCATACAACATTAATAAGAGATCAGTTAGGCTAAAGTACAAATAAACAAATTTAAGAAAAGTAACCGAACGATGTTGATTGGGGTGGGTCGTCTGTCAATTTACCGCCTGCTATGCAGGCCCCGAGACGGTTCCTGTCGGGGAGTCGAAAGACTAGCCCCCAGCAAGGACCTGGAATTAAGCATGAAACGCTAAAGGTTGGCCGTCAGTCGCCGAGAGCGCGGGCCAACCCAGCCTGTCGGAGCTTGGCAGCCCCCTGCCTGGAGACTGTCTGCCCTGGGAAGATCCCTGGCCAACAGGGCCGGGACCCCAGGGGCCCTCTCGTCATTTTGCCTAAGGTAATTGGGAATGGACGGATGAGAAGCCGCCACTTGTCACTTTCCCATCCAACCATTCCTCTTTCTCTTCTCTCTCTTGTGGGAAGGTATAAATACCTCCCCATTTCCCACATGAGAGGGGTTGGATTTTCTCTCTCTAGACTCTTACTCTTAAAACGCCGCCTAGTTCCTCACGAGCTAGGTTCGTAAAGGCATTCCACGGACTGACTTAGGCATCGGAGAGGGTTTCCTCGGACAACCTCCGAGGCCCTGTGCGTTCATTGTGCAGGGAGCAGGCCGTTTTCCGCCGGGAAAGTCCGATTCAAGGAGTGAGAGGAAGGGGAGATCAAGGGAATCAAGCGACTGATTACCCATCATTAATTCAATTATACTACCCGGATTCTAGGCCGGGTAAATTGTTTTCGTAACCGGAACAATTTGGCGTCGTCTGTGGGGAAGTTACGGTTGTGCTCACGAGTTACCCACTAAAATCAACCACTCATAACCACAAAATTAAACACAATCATGCCAGAAATCGTCGATGACAGTGCAGGAGCGGGTCCGACGGTCCCTCCGGTGACCCCCCTGTACGGAATGCCGCTGTTGGAGAGGGTCCCTCCTGCCACAATCCTTGGGGTAGAGGGAACCAATCCCCTCGGTGGATCTAACACTGCTGTGACACCCGAGCTGGGGGCACGCCCTGGACGTGCTCTCAATCTAACCCCAGCTCAGATGGCACAGGCAGCCGCGTTCTTCTCTGCGATGCTGGATCAGGAATTCACACCTGAGGACTTGGTGGGCAGAGTCGCATCGGCTCCTAGGCAACCGTCCCCAGTCAGCAGGGACGAGGCCGGGGGCACGAGGCGGACCGCCGCCAGAAATGCTCAGAGAAAAGCGAGAAGAACAGCCCAAGTGTATACGCATGTGCAGAGGCGCATTACCACTGACAAACCAGAACCACCTGTCCAGCAGGCGTTCTCTATTCACACGACGGAATCGGCGTCTGGAGGGCAGGGAGGCTTATCTCAAGGATTACAGGAGCGCATGAGGCCCAGGGAGCCTGTGTCAAAACGCTTAGGAGAGAGGCCAGGCGGAGTTTTCTCCAGACTAACACCTGCGGCCAAGGAACAGTCAGCCCCCGGCTTATCCCAAAGCCTGCAATCCAGACTCAACCGAGGACAACCGCTCGAGTCCAGGTACCATCAGGGTGAAAGCCTCTGCCACTCCCAGAGAAAGAGGCCCAGGCAGGCCTCCTCGGGAACAGAGGATGAGGCAGCTAGCAGACCGCCACCGAGGCACCGCTCCCCCAGTACGAGGAAACCGACCCATAAACAATGGGAATCTCATGGTAACCAGTCTGGGGAAAGCAGGTCACGAATGGTAGGCAGGCCTACGAAAACCCCGTTGCACCCTGAGGTACAAGAGTACCCCATTCCAAAAATCAAAATGCCCACCATCAAATTTGACGGGACGACGGACCCTGAAGACCACCTGGCAGCCTTTGAGAGCCACATGGGCATGTATGATGTAGATGATGCCATCTGGTGCAAAGTTTTCCCTACCACCCTGGTGGGACTTGCGCAGGGGTGGTTCAGAGACCTCCGCCAGGGGTCAATCAGGTTCTTCATAGAGTTGGCTGAAATTTTCCTTGAACAGTATGCCGGAAATAAAAGAAGACGCCTTACCCGTTTCGATCTCATGACCCTGAAACAGAAGAAGGGTGAGAGTGTGAGAGAATACATGAGAAGATTCGATCTATCCTACCAGCAGGTTAGGGAGATCGACGATTCCACCGCCGCCTACGCCCTGACAATCTCCCTACTTCCAGGGGAAATGAAAAACCAGATGATCAGGGCCCAGCCAGAAACACTGGCCATGGCCAGAAAGATTGCTGAGGGGTTCATTCTGCAGGAGGAGTTCCACGGCCTGACGGACACCCCTGCAGGCCAAACAAAGCCTCAAGGGGGACCGCAGGGTGGAAGGGGCAGAGGTGAACCAGGTAAGCAAAAAGAGGAGGGAGACACTCCCAAGAAAGAACGCCCAGTCTACCAACCCAGATTCGATAGTTACACCGCTCTGAACAAATCCAGGGCGGAAATCTTCGAACTGGAAAAAGAAACTGCTAAATGGAACCGTCCAAACAAGCCTCGCAGCCCAAAAGGCGACCCAAAGAAATTCTGCACTTTCCACGACTGTATAGGCCATACCACCGAAGAGTGTCGTCACCTGAAGGATGAAATTGAGAAATTAATCAGGAACGGATGGTTGGCCAACTACGCAGCTAAAAACAAGTCTCAGAAGGAAGTGTCTGAGAAACCCGAGGGGTCAGTACAGAACCGGATGATAATCCATGTGATTTCAGGGGGCACTGAGGGCCAGCTCAGTCGAAGAGGCCAAAAAAGGCAAATGCGCGAGCTGAGGAACCAGATCTGCTACGCTGAGAAGGAAAGGAGTCCAAGGGGAGTAACATTAAGTATCACCCCTGATGATGCAGGACGGGTGATATATCCGCACAGTGATCCTCTGGTGCTGTCCCTAGAGATCAGCAACCATATTGTGCGAAGATGTATGGTAGACACAGGCGCATATACAAACCTTTTGTACAAGGATGCTTTCGAAAAAATGGGCCTGGAAAAAAGGCACCTGCGGCCTGCTCCCGGATCGCTGTATGGATTCAGCGGGGCAGGCGTGCTGCCCATGGGCGTCATCGACTTGCCTGTAACCTTCGGGGAAGGTTCCACAGCCAGGAATGTCAGGGCAACCTTTGTTGTTGTGGACGCAAGGTCTGCCTATAATGCCCTGATTGGCAGGGCCACGCTGGATGAAATCGAGGCCGCAATCTCCATCAGAGCTCTCACCATTGCGTATGTCACAGACTTCGGGCTGGAAGGAAAGATACGTGGGGACCAGGAGTCAGCCAGACAATGCTACTCCGTGGCCCTACAAGAGCACGAGAGGGACAGAAAAGGAAAAAGAAAAGCTGACAGTTCCCCCTGCAGGGAAGGCAAAGTCCCAGTTGAGCACCCGACGCCCGACCGCCTGGAACCAGGGGGCGAAAGCATGCTGGTGGACTTAGAACCAGGAAGACAGGTCCTGGTAGGAACAGGCTTGGAGGAATCCTACCAGGCCGAACTGGTCAAACTTCTGAAAGAGAACAAAGACGTATTTGCCTATTCTGCAGACGAGATGCCCGGCGTTGATCCCTCATGCATCGTTCACAAGCTGAACGTAAGCATGGATGCTCGCCCTGTAAAACAGAAGAAACGAAACATGTCTGCAGAAAAAGACGCAGCAATCAAGGAAGAAATTGACAAACTCTTGAAAGCAGACTTCATTGAAGTCTGCGACTACCCAGAATGGCTGGCAAATGTTGTCATGGTCAAAAAGTCGTCTGGAGCATGGAGAATGTGCGTCGACTTTACGAACCTGAACAAAGCCTGCCCGAAAGACTACTATCCGCTCCCTCGGATCGATCAATTGGTAGACGCCACCACTGGCTACACCATGCTAAGCTTCTTAGACGCCTTTTCAGGCTACCACCAAGTGTACTTGTGGCAGCCAGACAGGGTGAAGTGTGCGTTCATCACTAGTTCGGGCACTTACATGTATAAGATGATGCCCTTCGGGCTAAAAAATGCAGGGGCTACGTACCAGCGTTTGGTTGATAAAGTGTTTGAGAAACAAAAAGGTAGAAACATCGAGGCTTATGTTGACGATGCCATCGTAAAAAGCAGGGAAGACAGGGAACACCTGACAGACTTGCAGGAAACATTCAGTTCTCTGCGCGCTTACAAAATGAAACTAAATCCGAAAAAATGCACGTTTGGAGTACGCTCCGGAAAATTCCTAGGGTTCTTGGTCAGTTCTCGAGGTATAGATGCCAACCCAGAAAAAATTCAGGCAGTTCTAGACCTCCCTGAGCCCAGGACCATCAGAGACATCCAGCGCCTGACGGGTCGAATGGCCGCCCTGGCACGATTCGTCGCCCGATCAGCAGACAGAGCCACTCCTTTTTTCAAAATACTGAAAGGAAACAAACAGTTCAAATGGGAAAGCGAGCAGAAAGAGGCCTTCGAGCAACTGAAGGACCATCTTAAGAGGCTCCCTACCCTGGCAAGACCAGTAGCAGGAGAGAAACTTTTCCTCTACATTGCGGTAACCAATATAACTGTCAGCGCAGTCATCCTACGGGAAGAGGCAGGCACCCAGCAACCTATATACTTTGTGAGTCATGCGCTGGGGGCAGCTGAGAAGAATTATCCGATGGTTGAAAAAGTCGCCTACGCGGTCATAATTGCAGCCAGGAAGCTCAGACCTTACTTTGACGCGCATCCAGTCGTAGTCCTCACCGACCAACCCCTGGAAAAGGTGTTGGAGAAATTTGAAAAATCAGGGAGATTGTTGAAATGGGCAATTGAGCTGAGTGGGCTAGGTATATCTTACCAGCCGAGAACAGCCATCAAAGCCCAAGCTCTGGCCGACTTTTTAGCTGAGTGCTCCCATTCAGGGGAAGAGGAAGCCCCTGCCCAGGAATGGGTCGTGTATACTGACGGGTCCTCGACGGCCAACGGCGCAGGCGCAGGCATCGTGCTAACTAGCCCAGAAGGGACCGACTTTGAGCATGCTCTCAGGTTCGTTTTCCCAGCATCAAACAATGAAGCAGAGTACGAAGCAGTACTCGCAGGCGTCAGGTTAGCTAAAGCCGCAGGGGCAGAGCGAATTGTCTTGGCGACAGATTCCCAACTCATCGCCAACCAGGTTAATGGAGAATACGAGGCAAGAGACCAAGCAATGGCAGCATACCTGGAGATGGTAAAGGGAGAGCTGTCCAGCCTAAAATCATATGAGATCAAGCAAATTCCCCGATCCCAGAACAACAGAGCAGATGCCCTGTCAAAACTGGCAAGCTCCAATCTGCAGGACATCCGGAGGTCAGTATGGGTTGACGTTTTACACGAGAAGTCTACTGATCCCTGTCAAACGATTAATGCCGTGGAAGAAGAGCTGGAAAGCTGGATGACCCCTTTCGTCCAGTACAAGAAGCACGGCATCTTACCATTAGACTCATTACAAAAGAGGAAGGTACAGGCTAAAGCAGCCTGGTTCATATTCATTAATGGAGAACTCTACAAAAAATCTTTTACTTATCCACTGCTTAAGTGCTTGCGGGCGGATCAGGCCGCTGAAGTATTGAATGATATCCACTCAGGGATTTGTGGACATCACATTGGCGGGAGGTCGCTGGCCCACAAGGCCCTCAGGGCAGGCTACTACTGGCCTACCATGATGGCAGATGCCAAGAGCCTGACCCGGAAGTGCAGAAAATGCCAACTCTTTGCCCCATCGATTCATGCCCCGGCCCAGGAGCTCAGGTCAATCCTATCTCCCATCCCCTTTGCTCAGTGGGGGATGGATATCCTAGGACCCTTCACAGTAGCCACAGGGGGCAGAAAATTCTTAATTGTCGCCATAGACTACTTCACCAAATGGGTGGAGGCTGAAGCAGTGCCCAACATCACTGAGCCGGCGGTCAGGAAGGTGATCTGGCGAAATATCACCACCCGGTTAGGTGTACCAAAGATGCTGGTATTTGACCACGGCAGGCAGTTCGATAATGACCCACTGAGAATCTGGCTGGAAAGCCACAACATCTCAGTCGCCTACTCAGCTGTCTGTCATCCTCAAACCAATGGACAGGCGGAAGCAGCCAACAAACAAATTCTGAACGGCCTGAAGAAAATGGTGGATGACTGCAAAGGTAGGTGGGGTGATGAACTCCCCAGTATACTCTGGTCCATCCGAACTACCAGAAAGGAGTCTACAGGCCAGACCCCATTTGGCCTGGTATATGGAGCAGAGGCTTTATTGCCAATTGAGACAAGGATTCCCTCTCTACGTTCCCTGCAGTACAACCAGGCTGAGAATGAAACTGCGATGGTTGAGGCCCTGGACCTGGTAAGTGAGCTAAGAGAGGAAGCCGGTACCAATATCGCTGCCTACCAGCAGCGAATGAGGAAAGCTTTCAATAGCAAAGTCCGACAGAGGAGCTTTCAGGTGGGCGAGTTGATCCTAAGAAAGACACAGGCGATTGGGAAGTCAAGAGAGCATGGAAAGCTGAGTGCCAATTGGGAGGGCCCATACCAAATAACTCAGGTTTTGGGGCCAGGCACGTACAGGATAGCCAATCTGGAGGGACAAGAGCTAAGCGCTCACTGGAACGCAGATACACTAAAGAAATATTACGTCTGAACAAGAATGTAGGAAGTTTTCACTTTTACTAGAGTAAAAAGGCGGAGGACGATCAGGAAATGTCGACGGCTCCGACCACCCCAATGTCAAAAAGAATTTTAAGAGAAATAAAAAGATACAGATTTATACTCGTTGCCTGTTCACACTCGCGTCTTTCACACGCAAACGAGCAGGGGGCAATAGGGGGAGGCCCCCCTGTTGCCAAAATTGGGTAAAATGAACCCCCCAACGCAAATCAGAGGCTGCCCTGCAGGCCCCCTGGACTTTGAACGAAAAGCCAGGGACAGGCCAAGCTAACAAGGACCGGGAGCAGGCCCCCCAACCTTGTATAAAAAACACAGAACCACCCTGCTCACCTCTGGGCAGGCAGGGGGCAGGCCCCCTGGACTTTGAACGAAAAGCCAGGGACAGGCCAAGCTAACAAGGACTGGGGGCAGGCCCCCCAACCTTGTATAAAAAGCACAGAGCCACCCTGCTCACCTCTGGGCAGGCAGGGGGCAGGCCCCCTGGACTTTGAACGAAAAGCCAGGGACAGGCCAGGCTAACAAGGACTGGGGGCAGGCCCCCCAACCTTGTATAAAAAATACAAAAAGCTACCCTGCTCGCCTCTGGGCAAGCAGGGGGCAGGCCCCCTGGACTTTGAACGAAAAGCCAGGGACAGGCCAGGCTAACAAGGACTGGGGGCAGGCCCCCCAACCTTGTATAAAAAATACAAAGAGCTACCCTGCTCGCCTCTGGGCAAGCAGGGGGCAGGCCCCCTGGACTTTGAACGAAAAGCCGGGGACAGGCCAAGCTAACAAGGACTGGGGGCAGGCCCCCCAACCTTGTATAAAAAATACAAAGAGCTACCCTGCTCACCTCAGGGCAAGCAGGGGGCAGGCCCCCTGGACTTTAAAACGAAAAGCTAGGGACAGGCCATGACAGGCGCGATCAAACAAACGAGAAGAAGATCCCTAAATTTTAAGACAGTTACGCCATAGAAAGCAAAGAGAAATATCCTACAAACAACCCATGAAGGGTGGGAAAGTTTCTACAAAGTTAAAAGAAAAAAACCGAGTAGCAAAATATTACAGAAAAACCATGAACACTGGTTCAGCACAAGAAAATAAAAGCTTCCATATAAGAGAAGGGGCGTCACGCAGCATCCTGGCGAGCGTTGGCGTCTGCTTCAGGCTGTCTAGTCACCCGGGCTTCGTCCTTTGCGGAATAAAGGCTCCGGAAAGCGTCCTCATCAAAAGAAGGGAACATCTCCCCTATCACCTCCATAACCAGTTCCAGAGAGGAATTGGCGCCGCTCACGAAACTGGCACCCACCGCTTCCTCAGTTTCCGCAGCCAGGGTCTCTTTCTCTTTAGTCCATTCATCCTTGGCCTGGTCAAAAGCCGACTTTGCCTGAGACAGCTGCTCCTCCAAGACAGTCACCCTTCCCTTCAAATGCCCCATCTCAGCCAAGGATATGTTAGCACGGTCCAACGATTGCCGGCTCTCCTGCAGTTCGGCCCCCAGCTTGGAAACCTCCTTCACAGCCATTTCCCCCTGCAGCCTCCAGCGATCAGCCTGCTTCCTAGCCTCTTCCAGCTCCCCCTCTTGCTTTGTCATTTTGTCTTTCAAGGAGCTTATCAAAGAGACGTCCCTCTCTATCATGGCCAGGCGGTCAGGAGGAGGAGCCCCAGGGGTAACTGTTAGCTCCTCATCACTCAGGCGGCTGAGAGCCGCCAGTTCTGCAGAGGCCAACATAACCTTGGAGGTGCGTTGGATATATTGAAGCACTTGGTGGGAGGTGGAAGTTACCATCTTTGTAAGGCGGTCGGCCAAGACAGCCCCAGAGTCAGAAAGTAGGCCCGAAACGTCCACGCTATCCCCAGCCGTGTAGTGAAACCCCACATTCTCCTCTGGGAAGGGAATGCTAGAGGGCTCACGAGCAGGGCGTTTTGCATCAGGGGTAGAGACATCCGCCTCCAAATCCACCACATCAGCGCTGGGAGGCTCCCTCTCCCTTTTCCTCCTCGCTTCCAAGGGAACACTCTCCCCAGTCCCCTCCGAATCTCCAGGCTGCGTTCCCTGCGAGATCCGAGGGCCAGCTGAAGAAGCACCCTGTTTCTGGCCAGGGGAAGGAGTAGCCCCTGAGGTAACCTCCGCTTCCCCCTCATGAACACTGGGAGTAGGAGTCGCCGGCTTCGACGAAGGCAGCCGGGGGGGAAGAGGCAATCTTCGACCTGCGGCGAAGTCTTTCACAAGCTTCATCAGGGCCTTACTTCCTTTCTTAAAATTTGGTGGAAGAGAAGGACGCTTTGAAAGAACGTGCAATTCCTCGCTCAAGCCTAACCTTCTGACCTGCTTCTTGGTCCAGGTCCAAGAGTAGGAATCTGCAGGAAAGGAGAGGCGGTCATTTAAAAAGCAGGGAGAAATAAAATCCCTGGAAAAACGTGACAACAAGAAAACCCTAGAACTACCTTCAAGGCCACGAATCAGGCCCATGGGAAGCAGGTACTCGTCAGTCGCGATAAGCTCCGCGTGAGGGAGCCAGAAAACAGGGCAAAAGTTCCCATGTTTATCCGTCACGATCTCAAACTTTTTTATCAAAGTCTTCTCCTTTTCGCTCAGCCTGACTTCCAAAGCCTTCCCCCCAACACGAGGATGATACTCCTCACGCGTCTCCATGCGAGTATGAACATGATTCCTAAAATGTCTAGGAATTTTCCACCCCGACGCACTATGGACATATATGAAATTGTTTTTCCAGTCTTTGAGACTGCTCATGGGTGGCCATACCAGGGCGTACTTTTTTTGTCTCAACAGAGACCAGTAACCAGGGGAGCCATCTCCCCCAGATGAAGACACCATTTGGAGGCCAACCATGAAGCGAAGGGCGTCGATATATGGCCCCTCGCCATGGAATAAACATGTCCAAGTATAGGCCACTAATGCTCTAATAGCCGTTGCGGTTAACTGAGCGATGGCGACGTTCATCCTCCTGAAAGTATCCTCCAGGAAGGGATGCAACGGGAATCGCAGGCCGAATTCTAGGGCCTTATGAAAGATGGCTACACACCCATCTGGGGGACAACATACTGTGTCTCTCTCCCCAGGGATCACCACTGTGTACCCCTCCCCAAAATTATAAAACTGCTCGATGGCCTTAGCCGCGTCACATTCCAAGATCAGGTCCCTATTTTTAGCCTCGGGATAGGTCTGTAAGGGAATCACGTATTTTTCTTTGTCTAGAAAATAGGTCCTCCCTCTCTCCCTGCGGATGAGAGGACCGGCCACCCTGGCAGGGTCCACCTCCAGGGCTTCGTCATCAGAATCAATCACATCGAAGGGAGCTGGGTCGGGTGACTCAGCACCCTCTCCCCTGTGATCATCTTCCTCCCGGGGGCCAACCCCGGAGGAAGAAGCTACGTCACGACGACCACCGTCGCCGCCGCTAGTTCCTCCGAGCAAAGAATCAAGGGAAAGGGGGCGGGCTCGCGACATTTAGGCTATAGAGGGGAAGAAAAGAAGCGAAAGATTCAAAAAAGTTCTAACCTAAAAAACGCCGGTGAAGTTGTCAGAGATGGCGACAAGAAGTGATCCTTGCTCCTCAAAGAAAGAAACGCTCGGTCAATGAAGGGAATTCAAGAAGCGTTATGGGGAGTAAAGGTATCAAGAAGAGTAAAAGAAGAGAATGAAGGGGGAGATGGGTTTATATAAAAGCCCAAAGAAGTTCGAAAGGTGGAAACCCTGACAAAACCTGCGAAGACCTTCCACGTGTCACACACTAAACACCGACTGCTCACCTTTTTCAAGAAGAGCCTCGGTAAACAGAAACGTCAGAGAGAGAGAGGTCAATCAATGACCTCATTCAAAAAAAAAAAAAAAAAAAAAAAAAAAATTCAAATACGCAAAATATTCATTTCATTGAAAACCCCGCAAGGGAAAGATACATCGTAAGACGGGCATGAAAGAAAATTACATAAGGCTTGAAAAATTCCAGCCTGACAGAAATTAAAAGGCCCCGCCACGCAGGCCTAGTCGTCCCCCAAATCTGGGGAATAATCTCCAGGACTGCCTGGACTCCCGAGAGCCGAACCCCAGTCCCAACTTGGGGAATCCTGAAAGGGGTCATTCGAAGCCCCATCATCGTCCCTGTCGCTCAGGCAGCCGAGACCTTCGCTGTCGTCAGAATCATGACTGCTGTCTTCCCAGTCCCTTCCAAAAGGGACAGCTCGGGACTCGTCGCAAGTACGACAGCCTGTCTTCTTTACAGGCGAAGAAGGGCCCGACTCCAGGGAGGAATCGGTGTCAGAGTTAGGGCCGAATTGTTCAGGGTGAAGCCATGGAAAACACTCATGACACCCCCTATCATAACAGCCCCCTCCCTGGGGGCAACGCCTAAATCTAGGCGCAGCAGGAGGAGAAGACCTCCTAGGGCGTTTGCCCATCCTAATAGAGGCCTTCCGACCCCTCCGGCGAAGACGAAGTCGTGAACAACGGCTCCGGCGAACAGCTAGATAAGCGGCCCGTGCATATCTGAGTCGCCAAAACCCTCTGAAGATGAAAGAAACATGTTTGACTCCGCGGCGAACTACGCTTTTCTTGATCCAAGTCATGCTTAAAATGAGGAAGATGGAAAGATTGAAGGTGGAATGAAGCGCAAATGATCAAGGAAGCTAAAGATTTTATACCAAGGAAAACACCGCATTAATGAACGCTCCAACCACCCTGGGAGGAGAGCCACCAATCAGGAACTCCTCACGGTTCCCCAAAATCCGCCCAGAAGAAAATGGCAATCATTACAAAAGTGCTCTCGCCTCTTTGCATTCCTGACAGGAACAGTACAAAGTTCCATTGGGAAGGCGCGAAGCATTAAATGCTGCAACAGACATGGAAGTCAACCCCCCTCCAAGCAAGAGTCGCCAGCAGAAGAGAAGTCTCACTTCCCTCCTACTGACGAGGGCCAATTGATTGGGGTGGGCCGTCTGTCAATTTACCGCCTGCTATGCAGGCCCCGAGACGGTTCCTGTCGGGGAGTCGAAAGACTAGCCCCCAGCAAGGACCTGGAATTAAGCATGAAACGCTAAAGGTTGGCCGTCAGTCGCCGAGAGCGCGGGCCAACCCAGCCTGTCGGAGCTTGGCAGCCCCCTGCCTGGAGACTGTCTGCCCTGGGAAGATCCCTGGCCAACAGGGCCGGGACCCCAGGGGCCCTCTCGTCATTTTGCCTAAGGTAATTGGGAATGGATGGATGAGAAGCCGCCACTTGTCACTTTCCCATCCAACCATTCCTCTTTCTCTTCTCTCTCTTGTGGGAAGGTATAAATACCTCCCCATTTCCCACATGAGAGGGGTTGAATTTTCTCTCTCTAGACTCTTACTCTTAAAACGCCGCCTAGTTCCTCACGAGCTAGGTTCGTAAAGGCATTCCACGGACTGACTTAGGCATCGGAGAGGGTTTCCTCGGACAACCTCCGAGGCCCTGTGCGTTCATTGTGCAGGGAGCAGGCCGTTTTCCGCCGGGAAAGTCCGATTCAAGGAGTGAGAGGAAGGGGAGATCAAGGGAATCAAGCGACTGATTACCCATCATTAATTCAATTATACTACCCGGATTCTAGGCCGGGTAAATTGTTTCCGTAACCGGAACAGATGTAAAACTGTATAAGTAATAACGTATCTTAATAACAAAAGTACAAACAAACAAATTTAAAAAAAGTAACCTAACGATGTAAAACTGTATAAGTAATAATGTATCTTAATAATAAATGTGCATTTCGTACCAAAAGAAATTAATGTGCATTAAAATACTTAAATTTAAATTATATTTAAAACGTTTAAGTAAATACATTGTATAAAAAATAATCGTAAAAAAAATTACACGAAACACAAACCAAATAGCGAAGATATAGGTACATGTGCCAAAAATACGAAATTGTGTACAATTATACTTGACGTAACTGTTGACCGTACAAATATGGACCAAATACATAAACCGTATATGTATAAATACTGAAAATATAAACTCTATTAATTATTAAAATAATATTAGTATTAATGAAAGATCATTTATTAAGGCTTAATTAATGATAGAATCTAAGTAATTAAATAGAAAAATAAAATTCTTCCCATAAACTAAGTGGAAGATTATGATTGGTGGTGTATGAGACCCCTCATACACCAAGTGTATCTCTAATTTTTTTGGTGGTTTGCTCACATGGGATAGAACTTGGAGGTCGCAGGTTCGATCCTTGTTGTTGAAGTTTTTGGAGGAAACTTTGGAATTGCTTTGGATGCACATACAATCGTGTTCACAATGGGGAGAAAAAAAATTGTATCAAAAATAGGGACTTATTTCTGAATGGGGGATCCTCATTGTGCCATGTCATTGTAAATGGTCTTTGCTTTAATATATAAGAGATGAAGACCATTGACTGTTGGGGAGCAATTTTCGAGTAATGAAGACCATTTTTGGATTTTCGAGTAATTATGTTGATGAACAACAATTAAGGCTATAGTATGTGTGTGGACATGACATAGGTCCACCCCGACGCGGCCACGCGCGGGTTTGGGGAGGCGAATGAATCTCCATATGAGATGATCAAATTGAAATTTAAATCGAAGTTGGAGTCGCCACCGAATTTTATGGTTATTCGGAACCGTTCGAGCCCACTCTATGTCGTAGTGGGCCGTGTACAAAATACGGCCCAGTTCCGATGTCAGAGTTTATTGGGCTCGTCCCTTTGCAGTTTGATACCGATGCCGACTTGAGCGGTTTATCGTATATTGAATGACTCTCGTTGCCAATGGTTTCGGACATCCGGAAACCACGGTTCTGAGTAAGGGGTGAGGGTACGTGTTGGGAAGTTCACTAAGAACACCCAACCTCGCCCGCACATTAGCGGCCTCTACTAGGATATCGAATGAATTTTTAATACGCGCGTTAGTAATACGATGAATGATATGCAAACATTGTTTTCCTAAGCATGTGAGGAATTGAACGGGTTGCTAAGTCGGTTTAATGCATGAAAAAATTAACGTCAAAGTTGAATTTAGCATGTGAGATTCGTTTTAGTATAATAAAACAAACGATAAGAAAAGAATGAATTTGCTACAAGATGAACAAACGAGTTAGTATCGATTTGTGAAGAAATAATATAGCAAATATGATGAATATGCAAGATTGAGAAAATATTAGTCGAAATTTGAAAAATATTTGTTAAAAGACGCTGTTTTGTATAAAAAATGATGTTCGAAAAATAATAAAAAATAGAGCAAAATCGATTTCTGTGTTGCGTTTTCAGGGAACCGCGCGCCTCGCCCGGGACACACGCGACTCGCGTCCCGGGCTGTTTTCGAAATTGATTTTCGGAAAAATTTAGCTTTATTAAATCGCGTATAAATATTACATGATTTATACTCGACTTAATTTTGCGATATTCGTTATATTCAATATTCGACTATGAAATCGATATTAAATACTCGGAATGATTTTTTTTAGAAGAGGTAAAAGAAGGTTTTTGTAAATCGTTTTAAAAATTAAACTAAAAAAACGATGTTTGACTCTCTTCGCGTTAAAATCGTTGTATTTTGTTTTAAGAAAATTATGTAACGATTTTTTAGCATCAACGAGATTAATTTAGTTCTTTTTGATACAATATTCGATTATAGAGAATCGATATCGTATTTTTAAGAACGTTTGTTTTATAAAAATATTTTTGTAGTATCGATATTAGAAATAAAAAAATACGATGATGACCCGTAAAAGGAAATCGACCGACGACGCAAAAAAAAAGGAAAAGACGAGAGGAAGAGGAAGAGAAAGGAGAGAAACGGGTTTGAATTTGCACCCTCAACCTACATGCTTTGTGTACTCGGATCGGGGCTCGTCGGAATGTGGCTTAGGCACGGGAGCGTCGAGTTTAATGTCGGTGAGTTATGGTGGTTTGGTGGGACGTGTAAAGTGTCGGGTAGGAGGTCGGTTTCCTTCGGGTTTTGGATGTACTATCGGTTTCTCGATGCTAAGGTTGATGATTTGTAAAAAAGATGTTGATGCTTCTTAGGAATTATGTATATTTGATTGATGTTCGTGTTTTGAATGTGTGATGGGAAGGTCCTATTTATAGGAGTAGAGGTAGCCTTGCTTGTACGACAAGAAATACCAATCGGGATAGGAAATTTAAGAAGTTGTGAGGAACGAGAACTCCGTTACTTGACAAAGAAGAAAAGGAAACCGGCTGAAAACAGCCTGCTCGGCCGGGTATCCCATGCTCGGTCGAATGCTCGATTCGGTATTCGGATAGGATTCGTACTTGAGATCGAATTCTACTTTTGACGGAATTGTTTAATATTTGTGTAGCTGATTTTTTGTAGTGTTTGAGCTCGAATCAGCCACGTGAGGTGACACGGCTGACTCACGCGTCTCGAGAAAATATCTTTGACCGGGTTTGACTCGGTCGCTAAAAGACGGTTTTACCCCCGGTGTCGGATTCGACCTAAATTAGTCTTATTTGACTCGAAACGACCCACTGGGCCTGAATTTGAGGTTGGTTTTATGAAATTTGTACTCCGTAAAAAGCCCAAGCTAAATATCCATGATTTCGAGCCCATTTCCGAGTACGTTAAAGCACGTTTGCGTCCGATCATCATCAGATGTTTGTCGGAAACAGCTATAGACACCTGGCGGTCAAAATGTGGGTGTCTACAGAGCCCCCACTCTGACTGAGGCTTGGACAAGGCGAAAGTCAGAGTAGCTACCAGGCCAATCAAAGATTAAGACCTGGCAGACTTTTGGTCGGGTTGTTTAAAGTCCATTAGACCTGCGTGAAGGGCCCGCCGGCCATGGATTAGAAATGTACCTGAGCTGATGATAACTCCGTGGGGAATTGAACTCGTCGTATAAGACTTAGGTGCGCCTGTATATGGGCTCATCTTGTTAAATGCCGCTGGGGAGTTATGTGAATTGCGCTGTCGTGATTTGTACCTGTATAAGCTACATATAATTTTGCATGCAACACGTAGGCGAAACAAATATGACTCGCGCTGGGGAATAAAAATGATTTTTGCTGCATTTTGAAATCGAAGTCCTGAAAGCAACTCACGTGCTAGGAGATAGGTTTCCAAAATTGAAAGAGGTGGAAAAGAAATTTGCAGTTTAAATAGGCTGAAATTTGACCTTGTCGAAAAGATTTTTTTCAAATGGCTAAGTTTTTGCAAATTTTAAAATGAAAATTTGAAAAGAGAGGCCTATCGGCAGACTCGACTCTGGACGCGACAGGACGAGTTGACTGACACGACTTAGACTCTCTAAGGGTTGGACCGTGACTTGGTAAGGAGGTGGGCCACCTAAGATGACAAGACTCTTAAGTTGCGCTATTCCGTAGCCCAGGCGAGTGACAACACGGTCGAACATCGAAATGGGATAGATATGCTATACGGGGTTGCAGTAGTCTGTAATGAGACTGTTGTAGTCTGGTGCTCTCTTGGATTTTTGATTTTAGGGTACATTTCCAAAGTGGGTATTGCCTCGAGTCCTAACAGATTCTTGTCTTCGACTGAGCCGAGTACTAGGACACACTATAGAAAGGAGGCTAGATTTTGAAATTATTTGGATTATGTGAATGGATGGAGGTCTTCTGGCTAAAAGAAGCCCCCAGGACGACAAAGCTAGCTGTTGAGAACATGACGGTGTCGTGACCGGAATGATGGTGCTTTTTGAATGTGTGTCAATGTGGGTGGTTGTGCCTCTGTTGAAAGGCTGCCTACGTATTCACGTGTGGTGAAATCAAACCATGCCGTAGTTCAGTGGATTATGGTGCCTAGTTTATTAGGGCTTTGTGTGTAACTAGCCATAACGATGGTGTAGGCCAGGTGCATTCCCAGTGATGTCTTGATCAAAGGGCTAGAATGGTTAGGATATCGATCCTGTGACTGTGAGCGTTCTCCGGGATAGCCCCCAGAGGTGGTGTGAACTATTTGGGCATGTTCTATGCTGACCGCAGTTTGAGTTCCCGTGTTCGGGGTTGGTAACTGGTTTGAATGGGGAGAATTTGGATGGGATTTTAACGAGTTTTGCTCTCGGGGATTTTAACGAGTTCTGTTCTCGGGGATTTTAACGAGTTCTGTTCTCGGGGATTTTAACGAGTTCTGTTCTCGGGGATTTTAACGAGTTTTGCTCTCGGGGATTTTAACGAGTTTTGCTCTCGGGGATTTTAACGAGTTTTGCTCTCGAGGGATTTGACGAGTTTTGCTCTCGAGGGGATTTGACGAGTTTTGCTCTCGGGGGATTTGACGAGTTTTGCTCTCGAGGGGATTTGACGAGTTTTGCTCTCGGGTCTTTGTATGGTGATTGTTAATTTTGTTATGTAAAGGGGAAGTCGAGTAGAATGGCTCGAACTTTGATCGGGATAAGTTTTGATAATGCGAGATCTGATTTCCATGTCTGGCCCTAATGGTTAGAGGTATCCTATGGAGCTTGAACCCTCAAAATTCCGGGCTGTCTCAGGCCTGGGTCTCGGGAAGGTCTTGAGGGTTGTAATGTGGGAAGGCTAAATGTGGTGTTAGCTGACCAGCTTGATTGTCTCTCCCTTATTGGATGGTATGAGTATTGATAATTTTGAATTGATCGTTTTCACTACGGTCATGGTTTTTTGAATATTTTTTGGTTGACCTCTTAGCCCCGGTCTCGGGATTCTTCATTTGGATTGACCGCTTAACCTCGGTCATGGGTGCCTTTTTTTTTTATAATGGCCTGCTTTTTTGTTTTGGCCTTTTGCTTTTTCTTGTATTGGACTTTTTTTTCTTTTTTGTCCAGTTTTTTTTGTTGATCAGACTAACACCTAAGGTAGAGATTGGTCAGTATTATTGGATGGGTGTTTATTGTGGGAAATGGGCTTACCTCCCGTCTTTAACCCAAACTAGGAGACTACCTAGATTTGTCATTGGATTCGATACCGCTCCTGCTAAGGGTAGTTATGTGACTTTCTATACCAGGCATGGAATAGGTAAAAGGAAAACACGGGCTCGGTTTCCTGCAGTCATTATAGATGTGCCTATAATAGTCACGTGCGTGTGCTCACAGTGTATGACGGTGTTCATCATGTTCTCGGAAACACATAAGGAAAGTATATATGAGAAATAGAAAAGCTGATTTTATTGAATTTTGAAAAAGAGGACAGAATACAATTGACTCTGACTCTGACTTTGAAATTGAAATAAATAGTATATCCTAGACTCGAACTCAGACTTGGACTTAAATCAAATCCGGACTCTTGGATGCATAAGAGGTAGATTGGATGCTTTGGTCATCGGGCCCTGTATAGTCCATGAGGGGCTTTGCAAGTGACAAAGTTTCCAAAACGGGAGTTTTCCCGGCATCGAGGAAGTCTTGAATGAGGTGTTTCAGTTTCCAGCACCGTTCTGTATCGTGTCCCCTCCCTCTATGGAATTTGCAGTAATGCTCGTCGTTCCATGCTTTGGAGCGTTTTTCCAAAGGTGGGTCGGCTGTTGGGCCTATAGGTAGTATTAGGCCCTTCGGAACCAACCTCTGGAAAGCGACGGTGTAGGACATATCCAAGTGGGTAAATGTCCTTTCCTTTGACTGGTTCTTGATTTTTGGAGAGGTGACTTGAGGGTTACCTCTCTCGGCCTTGCCATCTTGAGGGTATCGGACAGTTTCGTAAGAGTGTTCACCTTTCAAATGGCTCAGTTGGGTGATAGGCTGTCTTACCCGCTCTAGTTGTGTTAGACGGGCTCTGGTTCTTATAAGGTCTTCTTCGATGATGGTTACCCTGGAACTTAGGTTATCTAGGGCAGTATTGATTTTCGAAAAGATATTGTTAATGGAGCAAGATAGCATAAGCATACTCCCTTGGATATCCCCATTCTCGACGGTGCGAGATTTGTTGTGTTTGGTAGTGTCTTGTTCATAGGGTCCCTGATCGGAAGAAACGACAGGTGTTAGAACTTGCCTAAGCTCGGTTTTGCGCAAATGCAAGAGAGAGAGTCAAACTAGGTACGGCCCGGGGGCGGGAATGACTAAGATTCTATGACCGGGCTACTTAAGCGTTAATCCAGACAAAATAACGACTGTGACCTAGACTCGACCACGAGACTCGAGCTGTACAAGGATAAGTCCAAAAATGGGGCGACCGTATTTGACCGTGCCGTGTGCTTGGACCAACCGTGGTGACCTAACCCTAAGTGACCCGAGTATTCGTAGCGTGGGTACGACTCGAAGAAGGCATCATAAGGACGCCGGTGTAGGATGAACGTAAGGTACTCTCTAGGGTAACCGTGGTTGACTGCTCTGGTGGAGGGCAGCCCCCTGAGTAAGGCTAGAGACTCAGATGGTGTGACATCTAAGTGACTCGAAAGTGGGATACGTGAGACAACACGTGCAAGACATGATCCTTAGAGCAACCGCGATTGATCGCTCTGCTGAAGGGTAACCCCCGACTGGGACTGAAGACTTCGTTAAGACTCGAATGAGTGACCCTTAGACGTAAGGAACGTGAACCTCTTGTAAAAGGTTGACTCGGAAAAGACACCTAGACGGGTGACTCGTAAAAGGTGGGTCTCCTTTAGGATCCAGCTATGTGGGCTGCACTAGTAGAAAAAAGCCCATTGACATCGTTTCTAACTAACTATTGACATCATTTTTCATGTGATGTTTCTCGCAGCGACTTTTATTGTTCTTTTAGAATTGACATCGCTTGTAAAACAATGTCAAAAGTATGTAATTGACATCGTTCTTGTCTCATAAATGATGTATAATATACTTCATTGACATCAGTTATTGGTTCATGGCCGATGTGAATAGTGTGTCATTGACATCGTTTGTTAGGTCACAAACGATGTTAGATCTATATCATTGACATCGGTTTTTAGATCATAACCGATGAAAAATTTATATAATCGACATCGGTGGTTATCTTGGAATTGATGTCAATAGTATGTTACTGACATCAGTTACTGACTCATAATTGACTTCAAAATGTACAATTGACATCGGATGACGATTCCAAACGGATGTTAATGGTATGCCATTTGCATCGACTAATGGTGGTTGCAAATCAATGGCAATGACCACCATTTTTTTGGTGACGCATTTGCATGGAAATTATTATTGTGAAAAATTGACGACATCTGGTACACAAGATTTACATTCCAACATAAATAATAACATTCAAATGTATTCAAGAAAATAATATCTATAATATCGTATTCGGATGCAACACACAAGTTCACCACACTCTTGACAAAAAAACAAGTTCAACACACTAGTACTACTAAGTAAAACACACTCTTGACAAAAAAAAATAAGTTTAACACACTAGTACTACTAAGTAAAATAATACGTAGTAATGAAATGTTTTCAAACAAAATATAAAAAAACTAAGGTCTAAGAGTTACGAATCAATCTTCCATTATGTTAAACATTCTTCAAGCAATAAAGTGACCAAATCTCTCGCACTTTGTCCATATCCTTAATTGTTATTTTTGAACTTGAAACACACTACATATATATATATATATATATATATATGTAACACAAAAAATAGTTAGTGGTTGTGAAAAAATGACAAATAAAATACCATGAACTTATTTTTTTTAACAAAAAGAGTTTGAATTACCTTTTCTAAGTCGTCTTCGGACAGTGAGTGGTGTACAGTTATGTCATACATCCACTTCATAACATAGTAAGCACACTCATAACTCTTAGGTTGTTGAGGACACTAAAATAAACAGAAAATATGTTACAAAATACACACACACTTCTAAATAGATAAAAATCCAAATTCTTGAATAATACTTACCGTGATCATTTTAATCTCCAAATCATTTTTCTTGTATGGATGACACCTTCCAGCTCTAAATGTATATGCTTTCCATGCACTGAAATTGAATACATGAAAGGTATTAATATTAACCATAAGTAATATTTTTATAGTTTAAATTAATGTCATTTTGTTAAAATCTTACTGTAATAAGCTTTGTTTTATCGGCCATTTCTTCTTTATTGCTTGAGCCGAATCAAAAATATATGCAAGGTTATCTCCAGAACAAAAGACGACCAACATCCAATGGTTTCTATATGCATAAAATAACAAAATATGTCAAGTCTAATTAATTATTAAGGAATCAATTAACTACGAGTACTTAAGAATATTAATTTTAACATTTACGCTTCAAAAAATGCACCCATCACATATTTCTTATTCTCTTGCTCTTTCAGAGCATGTGTTACGTATCTCTCCATCTCAAGTGGGGAATGCATGTATGTGCAAAGTCTATCCGGGCACAAAAATCCGACGTGTTCTTTTGTTACTTCAAGTCTCGTTCCATATTCATATAAGAAACTATACATTAATTACCAAATAAAAATAATTAGTAAGTAAATATATGAGAAAATAATTATGATGCTAATAATTTCTTTAAACAATGTTACCTTCCCCAAAGTTGAAGTATCGATATGTTTAACCATTCGTATTTGAACATCTCTCTAACATCGTCGAACATAATGCGCAACTCAATCGAGCTTTCGTAGTAGTAAACTGACTCATTAATCTCTATGATAAACAATGAGAGTCCTCCCGAGCACGCAGAACAAATCATATTTTCCAACCTTTTACAATTGTCCCCCAAACTACTTAACTCATGCTGGCTTAGTGCACCTTGCTTTTCTTTTGTATTCACCTATAAATTTAAGGTCGTAAAATATAAATAAATCATAATAACAATTAGTCAAGATATTGCATTTTCAAAAGAAATACTCCTACTCCGTAATAACTTACTAATCAACTACACTCTCTGTCCTAATTAATAGTTTAAACTTTTTTTAAAGTGTTACAGTTAATAGTTTACTGTTGCACAATTATGTTACTATGGGCGATAAAAATTAATTTGTCGCCTTACAATAAACTTTGTGCGACAGAACACATATTTCATTGCACAAATAACTTTTGTGCAACGAATACTGTAATTTGTTGTACATTCGTTATTATTTGGACCACAACAAACACCATTGTCGTCCTTACATTAAAAAAAAAGGCGCAAAGATTTTCCTCCCAAACTACTATACTCAATCAAAAAGAAGAAGAAGTTATTCGAAGAACAGGAAAGTTATTCGAAGTTATTCGAAGATTTTCCTCTCAAACTACTATACTCAAGCAAATACATTCACCGCGGAAGGTATTCGAAGAACAGGAAAGCTTCAAGAAGAAGTTCAATTCAGCGCACCAAAAAAAAGAAGAAGAAGTTCAATTCAAACTCCAGAACCTGTGAATTGATCGAAGAATTCAAACCCAAGCTTCAATTCAAATCAATTTGTTCCAATCGAACAAATTCCAAATCAGTTCATACTCCAACGGAAGGTATCGTGTTTGCATTCAAATCAGTTTGTTTTTAATTGTGTTTTTAATTGAGTTCTATTACTTATTCAAACTTCAATTTTAGTTTTAATGGTCTTGATTCTGCTTTGCATTAGGCTAGATTCCTCTTTAGTTTCAACTGGCGGATCTTCTACCGTTTCTTTACAGCCGTCGAAGTATTTGCCTGCGTTATCCGTAGTCGCTGTTTCGTTGCTGGATACTGTTCTCGTAATCTCCTTCTCCTCTTGTTCTTGTTCTTCGATTTCGGTTTTTCGCATTTTTATGAAGCTTATGATTGATGATTTCGACTTGAATCGAATTATCTGTATTTGCTGTTTCGTTCTAGATGTTGTTCTCGTAATCTCTTTCTCCTTTCGTTCTTCGATTTTGGTTTTTCGCAAGTTTATAAGCTTACGATTGATGATTTCATCTTGAATTTTAGGTTAACTGTGAGTAATTTCGATTTGTTTGATGTATGCTGCAATGTTTAGTACTGAATTTTTAGGTTAATTGTGTTCCTCTTGTTCTCGTTCTTCGATTTCATTTATTTCGGTTTTTGCAAGTTTATGAAGCTTATGATTGATGATTTCAGCTTGAATTTTAGGTTAACTGTGAGTAATTTCGATTAGTTCGATGTATGATGCAATGTTTAGATATTATTCTACTGAATTCTAGGAACTAGAAAGGCTTCAACCGCAACTCACAATCTGTGACTTCTTGTTCTTGCCCTTGGAATATGTTCAAATTTGCTAATTGCTATCAGTTAAGCATATTGACTATTATAGCCATCTGGAACCTTTTAGATTAGATAATGGAGCTTGCAATGACGTAATGGAGCTGCTGAGATGAAAGTGGAGGCTCTAAATATACCATCAACACTAAAACAACATCATTACCTCATATAGCATAATAACTTGTGAGGGGGTTGGATATACTAACCGTCTCCTTTGTTCTCTGTAAGATTACAGTAGCTATGTTTTGTATCATTCTACTGTTGCGGATAAGTCTTAATTAAGGTCATGGTAAAATTGGAGATTATAAAAATGAATACTCTTTTGAATCGTCATGTTCATCTACAGCTCAGGTTCATCTACCCCATTTTCAATGGAGATTATAAAAATGAATCATCTTTCTTCTATGTATACTTTTGATAAACTAACCAACATAATAAGTTTGTTCTATCATGGGCTGGGAATTGACAGACTATTAATGCTAGCCAAAAATTCAACAAGTATCTAGGATGTTATCGTCTTCCCCCTTTTGAAGCTAAGGTTCACTAATAATGTCAAGGCACCAGCTATTTTATCAGGTTTTAAGATACGCACCAGCAATGATATCAAGGCACCAGCAATAATTTTCCCTTTTTGTAAGTCAACTACTCTTATCATCTTTTAGACATTCAAAATTTATAATGGTTCGTTCCTTATGATTTGAACAAAACATGAGACAATTTTAGTATTATATCTGCAATTGTTTCTTAATCTTGTTATAAATCAACTTGTCTATATGATGCTTCGTATTATAGGTGTTCTTAACTGTAGATGATAAAATTGGGTTGTGATATTTATATCTCCTACGGAGTATATGACATTCAATGTAGAATACTAATTTCTTGTGCTACTATATACTTATATTGATTATCTGATGCATAGTGTTGTGAATTTGTGATATACTTCCGTCCATGGATTGTGAAACTATTTTTGTATGAAAGAATAGGGATATCTAATTACTAGTGTTGGCAGTGTATATTTTGTAATGCATTTCATTATGCTTCTACTGTCTCAACTATGATTAACATTTGTCACAAGTTAGGGAGATTTACCTTATTCACGGTATTAGACTCATCATCCTTTGAAGCTTGTTTACCCTTGAACTTGGACTTTCCAACATCTTTTAAATCAACTTTTCGGGTATTCTTCTCAGCATAATATTCCTATGAAATTGAATCGTTTAAAATTTTACAGAGTAATTATTTCTTACCACTTGAAAAGTAGATATTCGATAGTAACGTGAACATTTTACCTCGTCACTTCCCAAAACAATCAACGATTTTGGCCATTGGGCAAAACTTCCTTCCACTTCACCAACCCTTACATATCCATCCCAAGGAATTGGAAGTAGAGCTTTACCATCAATAATATTATCGATGGATACATGAGCATTTTGTTGGCTCAATGGTGTGTTATGGACCATTTTACCTTCTACCCATGGCCAAATCGTTCCATCAGCAACAACAACCTTAGCTTCAGTAACATACACTGCAAGACGACATTGGACGGGGCCCTGGAAGAATAATTTATAGTAATAGATGTTCAAAGAATCACATATGATAACATTATTTGGTTCATATAGTTATATATATACCTGTAGCTCAGTGAAGGGGTCCTTATTAGTCTCAACAAGGTCAGACGACGAGACACTTGTCGTCTTCAGAATTTCAAATCCTTCGGATTTTGATTGTAAATTCTTTAAAGCTTCTGATACTTGTTGTGCTACAATGCTATTCAATGTAGACATTGTCTCTTCCTTTACCTCCTCTTTAAGCTTCATTAAGGCCTCTTCCGTATAAAATTTCCCACGAGATTCTCGATTGTCTGCTTTCCCAAAATAGCGTTGGTGACCTACGCGACTTCCAACCCCTCTGGTTCTCCCAGGGCGATCTAGTTTCCCTGTTGCCTTAACCAATGCATCTTCTTTTCGAGAGGGAACAAAATCACCCTTTTGTATCTTCTCTGACCAATTTGTCTGTTCATATGGTAACACCGGAATTAAAAGTTATTGTTTAAATTAATAGTGATGAATATAAATTGTTAGATACAATTAAAATATAAACTTTTAAATAATTAGACGTACGATCTCATCGATTATTTTTTTGGTCTTCGGCGGAGGGTCTTTAGATGAAGGAGTATGGCCTTTGATCCACATGTAACCTCGGTCTTCAAGACGATTCATAATAGACTCTTGTGTAGCTATAAGATCCACATTAGGATCAGCCGTCGCAGTGGCTTCTGCTAATGCTTCTTTATACCACTGCTCCTTTTTTCCAATATAGCCCGCTCTTCCCATATAATGTACATACTCGTTATGCTTCTGGGATTCTTGTGCTTTTTTACTTTTTGCCTGCGATTCAAATACATATATTAACTTTTCATTACAAAATAACTGGTAAGGGCTGATGTAATATGAACTTACCTTAAATTCTTCGCTCATACGTTGTCTCACAAATTCATTCCAATCATCTTGAGTTATTCCTTGATAGAGAGTTAGAGGATCATCTAATGGCTCTTTTCTTCTTTGTTTTCTTGTTTTGTAAACAAAATAGGTCGTCAAAGTTGTCCTAAACTCTCTAAAACGTTCAGCTATGATACTTAGAACTATCTGACGCTTCTCATCATCATCTTCGATATTCCAAGTGTCCTATAAAACAATTATGCATCATGATCAGTGAATCCATTTATCTAATCTAACCTTGTAAAAGGTGTTCATATATTATTGTGAAATACTTTACCTTTGCTTCTTTCCAACATGAATCCTTAACTCCTTCTGGTACTTTAAACCAATCTGCATAAGTTATCTTGATAGTACGAGCAATTGCTCCCATATCAGTAGCAAACCCCACCTTCCATACTCCTTTTGCCCTACCTTTGTCATCAAATTCAATATGCTTCGGACCGAGATTCTTTCTTCTGGCCTTTAGACCAGTTGTTGCCCCTCTACTCTTACGCTTCGGCTGGGAATCATGGTCTTTGTTGCCTTGTTGCCTTTCCTTTTCCATTACTTAACCTGATAGAATTAACAGAAAAAATAAATTAATTACCAATCAAACTTGAACAAAGATAATACTTTTATGTAAATTGAATATAAATGATCAATCAACTATACAACACTGATATTACAAATGGAACCGATATTAGAAATCTGAACTGATATTAGAAATAAGAATCCAAAAACAAGGTACAATAATAATGTAAAACATGACTACATTAACTGATTATGTTGTGTGCATTTACTACAATATAATTAGACCCACTGGTTTGCCGTTCATGAATTATATGACAATTAAAGACCATTTAAACATCCCCAAACACGCATCAACTGCTCTTCCTGCTGCCCACGATAAGATGAGAACAAATGGATGGCTGTGACCTCCTAACTATTTTCGATTCTCGAACCATAACCCCTCAGTACCATCTTCACGCACATATGTTTCTTCGCGTAATGCTTGAAACGAGGGACGACTGAAAGAAATTGGAGGTAGTTCATCAAGTTGATCGTAGTCTTCTTCATCGACAACACCCTCCACACCCAGAATGCGTCGTTTACCATTCCGCACAACCAGTACACTCTTATTCAGTGGATCTTCAATGTAAAAAATTTGTTTTGCCTAAGAAGCAAGTATAAATGGGTCTTGTACATGTCCAGCGATGTCAAAATTTACCAAAGTGAAACCCAAATCATCCATTGTAACACCCTTAGCAGAATCTGCCCATCTACATCGGAATAAGGTTTCAGGTGAACCTGCGTAGTCAAGCTCCCAAATATCATCAATTATCCCATAATATGCCCTTTTAATGTCAACAAGAGTCTTACTCTTTCCAATATATTCTTCCGATGAAGCAAGAACGGTAACCCCACTATTTTGCATTGTACTTTTGCGATCTTGACGGCTTGTATAAAAACAATACCCGTTGATATCATACCCTTCGAACGACTTGATGCTAAAATTAGGACCACGTGCTAAGCAACGTATTTCTTCACTTACTTTGCGAGATTTTGTAGACATCTCCATCATCACCTTATCTTTAAACCACTCCGCAAAAGTTCGGTTATGTTCATTCACTAGCCAAGCATGACGCTTATGTGGGTTTTGTTGCTTTAGTAAATCCAAGTGTTCAGCTAAATATGGGTGAACCTTTTTCACATGTTGTAAGACATACAAATGAGCTTTTTGAAAAGACTCACGGTCAATAGTCATATACTTTTTTCCCAAAGTACCTTGCCCCGACAATCTACCTTCATGTCGTGACGCAGGACGCCCTATAGGTTTCACATTCTTCAAGTAGTCAACACAAAACTCGATCGTCTCACAAGCAATCGTAGCTTCGACAATACTACCTTCAGGTCGATATCGATTCTTCATTCGCCTCTTATATGTACCCATCTCTCGCTCCATTGCCCACATATTTCGTTGAAACACTGGACCACAAATTTTAATCTCTCTCACTAAATGAACAATAAGGTGAACCATTATATCGAAGAAAGAGATAGGAAAATACATTTCCAATTCACATAGAACCACAACAACATCAACTTGCAAATCATCCAAGGTCTCGGGATCAATATCCTTAGAATTAATTGCACTAAAGAAAAGACAAAGTTTGGTGATGACTTGTCTAACATGTTTAGGCAACACAGATCTGATAGACACAGGCAACAATTGCGTCAACATAACATGACAATCGTGAGATTTCAAGCCCACTAACTTAGAATCTTTCACCGAAACAAGACGACTTATGTTAGAGCTATATCCATGTGGAACCTTAACTCCTTTTAGAGACTCACAAAGAACAATCTTCTCCTTCTTTGACAAAGTTGTGCAAGACGGGGGTATATAAATACGTTTTCCTTCCTCAATTGGCTTTAACTCTGTACGCCCCCTTGCACACATGTCATTTCGAGCTTTCACACCATCCTTCGTCTTATTAGGCATATTAAGTAGTGTTCCGATCAAACTATCAAACACATTTTTCTCTACATGCATAACGTCAATACAATGCCTAACAGACAACGTTTCCCAATACGGAAGCTCCCAGAAAATTGATTTCTTTGTGTGATTTATCCCATCTGCCGGAGGTTTGTATGGTTTTCCAAACTCATTAGTTATATTCTTAACTTGATCGTAGTACTCTCTTCTACTCAAAATCGAGGGGGCCTGCCTTCGCTCTGTTTTTCCATAGAAAGCTTTCTTCTTATTTCGATAAAGATGTTTTTCTGGTAGAAAACGGCGATGACCCATATATGCATATTTGCCACTGTTCTCTAGCCAATCAGATTCAGTGTGATCCCCACATACTGGGCATCCCTTAGAAGTCTTCAACCTATAGCCCGAGAGATTTCCATATGCAGGAAAATCATTAATTGTGCAGTACAACATAGCATATAGGCGAAAATTCAAGCGAGTAAATGCATCAAACACTTGCACTCCATCGTTCCACATCAATTTCAAGTCTTCAATTAGTGGAGCCAAATACACGTCAATGTCGTTCCCAGGTTGTTTAGGACCAGAAATTAGAAGTGATAACAAGATGTATTTGCTCTTAGCAGTAAGCCATGGGGGGATGTTGTAAATGATCAACATTACTGGCCAAGTACTATGTTGGCTACTTAATGTTCCAAAGGGATTAATCCCATCAGTGCAAAGACCTAATCTTAAATTTCTATGCTCTCGTCCGAAATTTGGAAATGATCTATCAAACTTTCTCCATTGGGGAGAATCAGCCACATGTCTCAGTTTGCCATCTTTATTCCTATCTCTGTGATGCCATAACATGTACTCTGCATCTTTTCGATTAGCAAATAAACGTTTGAACCTTGGTATAATTGGCAAATACCATAAAGTCTTCACCGGGCCCCCTTTCTTGCCACCTTCGACCTTGTCGATTGTCTTGTATCGCGACTCGCCGCACCTTGGACAGTCCTTCAATTCACTGTATTCATTTCGATACAAAATGCAATCATTTGGGCATGCGTGAATCTTCTTGTACTTCATAGCTAATGGACACAAAATTTTCTTGCATTGATATGTGGTACTAGGAAGCTCATTATTATCCGGCAACATCTCACATAAAAGTTCCAATAAAGATGTAAAATCCTTATCACTCCACCCGCTCCCAGCTTTCAATGTGTACAACTTTAGCACAGATGATAGACGAGTGAACTTGGAAGAAGACGGATTGGGAGAAGACGGATACAAAGGCTTCTTTGAATCACTAATCATTCTTTCAAAAATATTAGGGCATTCTACAAAATTTTCTTCAAGATCGTCCATCATCTTGTCGATATTCTCAGGCTCTACATTATCATCTACATCATTATCCTCATGAATTTCATCGCTAATAATAATATCTTCACCAACAAACACATTCCCATCTTTATTATGTGTGCCTTCATTGACTTTGCTGGAGCCACAAATATCATCACCTCTCTCTCCATGCCATATCCACACATTATAATCGGGTTTAAACCCTTTTAAAATTAAATGTTCTCGCAACTCTTCTCTAGTGTTCACCTTTTTTCTATTTTGACATTCAATACACGGACACATGATTTGATTATCCCCTTGTTCTAGTTGATGTTGGATAGCAGAATTAAGAAATTCTTCAAGTCGTCGAAGATAAACAAAATCACGCTTTCCATACATCCAACTCCGATTCATTATCTAATTAATATAAAATTATGTATTATTTATACCATAACAACAATAAGTAGTAAAGTACATAACAACAATCAATGAATTTTTTCCTTTTACACTAACTAGTATATTACCCGTGAAAAGTCACGGGCATATTTTAAATACTGATGTATAAAAAGGTTTATGAACGCTTTTGAATGATAAAATTGTATATTCATTGGTTCATTGGTTAAAAAGTCTTATGTTTATTTGATATGGGTATTATCGTTTTTGGTTGTGTTACGTTCGTTGCTACATATTTGGTGTTTGTTTCTGTCTTTGAAGTTATGCTACATTAGATCTACCACACTATATGTTATTGAATCTTTAAATTGGTTGTCAATGTTGATAGCATTTCTGATTTTTTGGATGATTATAACAGAACTTGTAAACTACAGAATTCTTATCTAAGCAAATTGTAGATGTAGATACTACTGATTCATATATATATATACACACACACACACACATCCACAGACACACACTAGTACTTCACTTATTTTATATATATATATATACATCCACAGACACACACTAGTATTTCACTTATTAGGTGTTTGTGTCAAGTGTTTTTTTTAATGCTAGAGGTTGTTGCCTTTTAAATAAATAAATAAAACATAAATCCCAAGTTTACAACTACGAGCTTGCTACCACCCATGAATCACCCACATTATTAAGACTACCACTGTACATTCACATGGCTTATATCCAACAGACAGTTCATTTTTTCAGACTATAAGCAAGAGACTTTTCACTTCGGCTTATATTATACGGAGTATAAATTAGGGTCTTTAGTCTAAAGCATGAATTGTTCAATATTACAGGTTATACATGCCAAGACTCAAGTATTTACAAATTCAAGTATACATGCCACCTCCGTCTTTAGTCATGGGTTATACAGGTTATACATGCCACCGTGTCAACAGGTTATACATGCCAAGACTCAAGTATTTACAAATTCAAGTATACATGCCACCTCCGTCTTTAGTCATGGGTTATACAGGTTATACATGCCACCGTGTCAACAGGTTATACATGCCACCTCCGTCTTTAGTCATGGGGTATTTATAGGTAACTCATTGTGCAATCGCAGCAACAACCATCTACAAATTCAAGTATCTACTTTCAAGATATTATAAGAACTGTAAAAAGTTAACTATTTAGTTTGTCTTATACATGGCTTACACATTCACTTGGTTAATATGTGATAGATGACCTTCGGTTGACTTATATGCAGTAGAAGATCCATGGATGCCTGATGTAAAACTAATGGCCATTCATTACTCTCATTACTCTATTGTTCGTTTTTTTTCATGTGGTAAGGCAAGAAACTTTTCACTTAAACTTATACTCATGGAGTAATATATACTGTATACGCAGGGTGTTTGGCCTAAATCATGAATTATTCAAGATTGCATGCTATAATGATTTGAAGAATAAGTCAACTTGTTGTACAATAGGAGCAACCAGCATTTAGAAATCCCAGCAAGAACCATCAACAAATTCCAGTTTCTATTTCTACGATATTACGAAGACAACTATCAACTGATGAAGTATCATATAAACTTCAGTATTTGTTTTGTATATGTGTACTTAGTTGTAGAAAATTCAAGTATGTATACTAGAAATTTGCAGTAAACTTGTATATCCCATAAACTTAGCCATATATACAATATAACACGTAGTAGGGCAGTGAAAAAAGCATGCCATAACAATGAAGACGAAAGCACACCAAGAGCACGAATTAATGAATAAACATAAAGAACACCTACCAGTTGCTTGCGTTGAATCTATGTTCCTTGAAGAAGAATATCGTTCAACAGTCACGTTTGAGATGATACTTGAAGCTATGAGTTTGTACTGCTTTAAAGATGAGATTTTTTTAAAAAAAAATTAGGAACGTGCTCCTTTGCAACAGTCATAAGGGTTTAACAAGAAACCTAATTAAGTGGTGTTTAGGTGTTGGCAGTTACTGATTTTACGTGGGATGTGCCAATGTGGTGATCTCTTGGATTTTTTTTTAAAACTTAAATAAACTTAATTTTTAATATCTGGAGAACATTAACATGAATTTGTCATATTTTTACATCGTTTTATTCAATATCAAAGGCAATAAGAATATTGTGACATCGGGTATAAGAAAACGGTGCCAATGAGCGATGTCAAGTTTTGAGTCGGGTCAGTAGAGGTGGCAATCGAGCGGACGGGTCGGGTTCGGGGCGGGTCATCGTCGGGTCGGGTCATTATCGGATCATGATTGTCGTCTGGTCGTTTACGGGTCGGGTTACTCGGGTCAACTACTTTTATGTCGGGTTTGGGTTGGGTCATTCGGGTTAAGCTGTCGGGTCATTCGGATTTGGGTCTGGTCTGGGTCGGATTCGGGTCATTCCCGTGTCGGGTCACTATCGGGTTCGGGTCATTATAGGGTCGAACTATGTTTTGTTGGGTTTGGTCTAGTTTAAACCATTAATTCATTATTTGGTTTATTTATTTTTGTTTATTATCTAGACTATAGCATCTGATACAAATTATTTTCAATAGTTTTGGTAGACAGAGACTAATTTTATATGAAACCATAGGTAACAATAATTAGTTGTGATTGAAATCAAAAGCGCAAATATTACGAATGATGCATTTTATGAAATATTTCTTAGAGTGTAAATTTGATGGGTCGGATCGCGTCGGATCGAATTGACATAGGTAAGATTAATATATTTTACCACAAATTTTATTTAATGTTTTTTTTTAAAAAAAATAACGATGTTTGGTTAAGAATATCTGGAGAAAAAATATTAAAGAATATTTTAATTTAACATTATTTTCTTTTCTTAATTGTATCACATCAGGTCATCTTTTGGGTCGGGTCATTTTCGGGTTTGGTCAACTTTTGGGCCAACTCGGGTCGGGTCAGATAATTTATCTGGTTGCCTCGGGTCGGGTCGGGTCGGGCTCGGGTTCGGGTCGTTCTGAAGCGGATCATATCGAGTTACGGGTCATCATCGGGCCGAGTCGGGTCAGGTCATGTCACCACATTTTTGGGTCAGATCGGGTCACTTTTACTCGGGTTCGGGTCGGGTTGGGTCAGGCTAGCCAGCTCTACGAGTCAGGTTGATTTCGGGTTACATTATTATAACAGGCAGGTTACATTTTATAGGTAAGGACATAACTAAAGATATTTTTATCATTTTATATAAGAATATGAAATGGTAACATACTAGTACATAAAACATTTATCGAACTAATACGGAATGTAATATAGACTTTAATTACTAAACTACAGATACGAGGATATTAGTACATTTAATTTAAGAGTAAATTAGAAATTACTCCCTTCGAAGATGCGTTTATTAAAACTTACTCCCTTATGAATTTTTTTTAATATTTTACACCCAAAAAGATGCAAAAATTCAAAATTTACTTGCAATTCAATATTTCGACGAATTGATGAATTTACTGACCAAAATACCCTTTACTAATATTAACCCCCCTCCCCCGCCCCACCTCATTCTCATTCCTACTTTCCAACTCGTCAACCCTAAATTCCCAACTTGCAATACAACAACCGACTTGCAAACCTTCAAAGTGATTATTTTAGGGACGAATTCCAATTGTGGGGTTTTTTTTCCTTCTTTTTTTTTTACAAATGACAGCATAAGGGAAGTTTTTTTTAGGGACAATTTCGGTATTAAAAATAGGAAAAAAGCAAAAAAATTCAAACTCACCGGAAATACTTGTCGGAATATTGAATTGCAAGTAAATTTTGAACTTTTGCATCTTTTTGGGTGTAAAATATTAAAAACAACATGAAGGGAGTAAATTTTAATAAACGCATCTTTGAAGGGAGTAATTTATAATTTACTCTTAATTTAAAAACAACATGTCTAAATTAAATACATGTTAATATGTACTCCGTATATATTTACGAGATGGTAATCAATGAAAACAAATTACGTTGATTATAATTCGTACACTAATAAAAGGTGATTTATTTAATATATATTTGTAATTTTTGTTTTCAAAGTAAATGAAAGCCTATTTGCCTATGTGATGTCCGACCCGCTAAAAAGGGCGGTAAGGGCATAAAATTAAGCTCGACTAAGCAGGCGGACTTTGGTGTACTTTGGCCTGTTGGACAAAAATATTCTTCTGCGTATGACCCATGTCCAACCCGAACATGTGAATGATTTCCTCTAATAGACATCACCCGATAGACATCATAATTTAAAAAATCTTACCACAAGCTGTTGTATATCGTTATAGTTATACATCCAAATTTTAGACAATTTCATTTTTATCTCATATTTCAAGATGACAAACCTGAGCTAACTCGAGTGACCCAAATTAAATTTCAAGTAAAGCTAAACTGACCTGGCCTATAATATTGTAACCCAAAATTGACTAAACCCGACCAAAAGACGACTCCTAACTCGAGTAAACCAAAGTACGTAAATACATAAACAAGCCAACTAATAAACCGATGTTAAGTAACGTTTTTCATCTTTACTAAGCCTTTCAGGTTTTAATTTCTTAGTAGTAAATTTGCGGATTTAATATTTGTTGGTGATATAAAGTGGTTGAATTTTGGGAGAGGTATTTAAATTATACTAGTTTCATAATATAAGAATAACATTGACATCGCTTTTACATGTTAAGCGATTACATCGATTATACAACACCGATGGCAATGAGAATTTTTTAGCATCGGTTGTTAAGAAAGTGATGCCAATGACAATTTTTTTTGGCATCGGTGGTTGAGGATCGATGTCAACGAGAATTTTTAAACATCGTTATTAAGAAACCGATGCCAATAAGCGATGTCAATTAGCACCACACATAATTTACATCGTTTCTTTGTTAACAAACGATGTCAAAACCCCTCTTCCTATTTTGGCGCCAAAAAATATGAGCATTGACATCGCTTTACTAAGGAAGTGATGTCAATGTGTCGATGTCAATGGTATAAAATGTACTAGTGCTGGGTCCTGTTTGAAAGGAGGTTCACGTGGGACGTTCCTCGACTTTAGACTCGATTGTGTAACTGGGCCAACTTTTGTAGGAGTATGTCCTACGTAGGTGGGCCTTGCCTTAGTAAAATAAGGCGGACTGGGATAGGGAGGAAACTCGTGATATAAGATCGACGGAGTTTCGACGCTAAAGACTTTGACGACTTATGACACGACCCGACACTGCTAAATACGGGAAGTCCTAAGAAGAGGAAGGTTTTGAAAAAGAGATTCTTTTGGAAAATCCGAGAAGTCTCGGTGGATGGCCCAATTTTTTCGAAAAAATGGAAAAGTGCATCGGGCCATAATTTTGAAAGTTCGAAAAAAAAAATCGAGTTTTGAAATGGGCAGAATACCGGCTGGAAAATAGGCTACTTTGAGTCAAATCGTAAATCCTAATTTTGGTAGCATTCCGGGGTTTTGAAAAGTTGAATATTTGGAATTTTGAAACTTGAGTATCGAAAAAAAGGAATTTCCGACAATTTGAAAATTGAAGATGAGATCCTGAAGATTTGAAAATCGAAAACGGCATCTCGAAGATTTGAAAATTAAAAATGGCATCTCGAAGATTTTGAAAATTGAAACTGGTATCTCGAAAATTTTAAAATCAAAATTGAATTTTGAAAATTCGAAAATCGAATGGTGGATCAGAAATTCGAATTTTGAAATGGGCAGCATGCCGGCTAGAAAATAAGCTTGTTTTGAGTCAAATCTTAAGTCTAAATTTCGGCAGCTTTTCGATTTTTTAAAATTTGAATATTTTTTGAAAAGATGCATTTTTGGAATTTCGAAATTGAAGATGAATTTCCGAAAATTTGAAAATCGAAAACAGGATTCCGACTTTTAAAATCGGCAAAAATGTCATCGGGCTTGAATTTTTTTGAAAAGTCAGAAATTTTGAATTTTTGAAAGCCCGAAGAGAAATTCGGTTGATGGCCCGGTTTTGTTCGAAAGAAAAAAAAACGGAAATCGAACCGGGCGACGGTTTTGCAAGTTCAAAAATAGTTTCGAGTTTTAAATTGGGCATAATACCGGCTAGAAAAAGGGATATTTTGAGTAAAATCGTAAATCCTAAATTCGGTATTTGACCCGGGTTTTGAAATTGGATATTTTGAAAAGGATGCAAATTTTTGAAAAATGACGGTTTTGAAAAAGATTATGTGGATCAAGTAGCACGTAGTCATGGAAACAGTATAATGACGCCATGTATGCTCTTAAGCTAAGTCTCGGTCAGTCTATAAGGGTCTATACCAGTGTACATAGCCTATCGAGAATCGGGGCGGACTCCCTAACTCGAGTTGAGATTAGGACATGTGATAACTCGATATTTACTCATATTTGTACCCCGTTATTATATTATTTTACGGTCGTCTATTACATTATTTTTATTATTTATCACACTTTTACTAATCTCGGGATTTGATCACCTTGTTTGTCACTTTTCATATCAAATGGATTAATTCATGAACTTTTGGATTAACAGGTAATGACCAAATAACATGTGAGTTAGAATGAGATTTATGGGTACAAAACCTTTGGACTCGGGTTAAATAATAACCTAGACCAGATCAAACAGACGAGAGGGCTCACATGGCATGGGCTACACCGAAATTATAAGCCGTAGTACTGAAAAATCTAAAGCAAATAAAGGAAAAAAAGATTGCCAAGCAGCCACGTGACTTGAAGGGCAATGAGAAGTTTTGGAAGGAAATCTAATAAAGAACAAGAAGCAATTGGAATTGAAAAGACACGGATCACTCACAAAGAGAAAATTATGGGAACATGATATTCCTCATATTACCTATTCCTGTCAAGTTTTCCATATTTCTACCTAAAAAATTATACCCCAAATCTTTCCTATTCTTGACCCAAGGTAACTATAAATACCCGGTTCCCATCATGATTAACTCAAGCAAGCAAACACAAAAATACAAAACCCTATTAGTAATTGAAGTTAACGGTTTTCTGGAGCTCGGAGCAGTCCGTCGGGTGAAGCGGCTTCAACTCGAGGGAAGACGGAAGCACTACTTGTGGAGGTGTCGAAACCAAATCAAGGAGGAGTCTTTCGGTTCTAGATATTAAGTTCTCTACTCCTTAATACTTGTTAATTTTAGTTATTAATTTTGTCTTGGATCTTATATGACGTTAATCGTTCAGTTATGAAATCAATTAGTTTTACCAATATTATTCTGTTAGTATTCAATTATATACTCGTCTTTATTGTTCAATAGCTAGTTGTATTAATTGGCGCGGCGTTAAATTATACAACCGAGTAGCAACTATATTAATTTAGGACTGCGAATTGTCACTAGATTAATCTAAGAGTATAATTTGATCTAGTTAATTTTAATTGACTAGGATTAATGATGTCTTTCTTGTTCTTAATGCGGCTAGTTAACTTACGGAGCGTCGAAACTTACGTAATAATTAATTAGTTAGTATTGGTGGTCGAGCGGCTCGACACCGATTATGAGTAAGGAAGGATAGGGAGATTTAGCGGCTAAATTCTCTACAATTAATCTAGTAATAAAATAATATGGGTACGACGAGTCGATTTAGTAACTGAATGGGTAACTAAATATAAGAAATATATGAGCCGAATTATTATGCTTGTTTCACTTGTATATATTAGGTTTAGGATATTAGTATAGTTTATTTTGGAGTAATTCATTAGTTTAGATTTTTCGAGACAATTAATTAAACCCCCCATTCCGTATATATTCTTGTTAATATTGTTAATATAATCGCGTAAATATGTAGTGGACTAGTTAATGAATAAATCGTCTCTCCGTGGGATCGACCCTTACTTGAACTATACTACGTAATTTTTAATATCGTTAGCGTGATAAGAGTAAGGTTATAAATTATTAATTTGAGTGCGGTAACGACACGTATCAACATGCCGTAAAACCCATACGAATCGGCTAATGGACACCTTTGACATAACCAATTTGGACTATATCAATGGTATAGTGGGACGTCGGTCACCAGTACCAGCCCGGGAAAAATGAGGTTATGCATGAACCGTAAAACTAAAACGCGTATTGTACTAGTCAAACGATTTCTATTCGAGTCTCACCCTGAGGATACCGAAGGTTAGTAACGCATCAGTCAATCCCCAGCGGAGTCACCAAATTGTGGACATGACATAGGTCCACCCCGACGCGGCCACGCGCGGGTTTGGGGAGGCGAATGAATCTCCATATGAGATGATCAAATTGAAATTTAAATCGAAGTTGGAGTCGCCACCGAATTTTATGGTTATTCGGAACCGTTCGAGCCCACTCTATGTCGTAGTGGGCCGTGTACAAAATACGGCCCAGTTCCGATGTCAGAGTTTATTGGGCTCGTCCCTTTGCAGTTCGATACCGATGCCGACTTGAGCGGTTTATCGTATATTGAATGACTCTCGTTGCCAATGGTTTCGGACATCCGGAAACCACGGTTCTGAGTAAGGGGTGAGGGTACGTGTTGGGAAGTTCACTAAGAACACCCAACCCCGCCCGCACATTAGCGGCCTCTACTAGGATATCGAATGATTTTTTAATACGCGCGTTAGTAATACGATGAATGATATGCAAACATTGTTTTCCTAAGCATGTGAGGAATTGAACGGGTTGCTAAGTCGGTTTAATGCATGAAAAAATTAACGTCAAAGTTGAATTTAGCATGTGAGATTCGTTTTAGTATAATAAAACAAACGATAAGAAAAGAATGAATTTGCTACAAGATGAACAAACAAGTTAGTATCGATTTGTGAAGAAATAATATAGCAAATATGATGAATATGCAAGATTGAGAAAATATTAGTCGAAATCTAAAAAATATTTGTTAAAAGACGCTGTTTTGTATAAAAAAACGATGTTCGAAAAATAATAAAAAATAGAGCGAAATCGATTTCTGTGTTGCGTTTTCAGGGAACCGCGCGCCTTGCCCGGGACGCACGCGACTCGCGTCCCGGGCTGTTTTCGAAATTGATTTTCGGAAAATTTTAGCTTTATTAAATCGCGTATAAATATTACATGATTTATACTCGACTTAATTTTGCGATATTCGTTATATTCAATATTCGACTATGAAATCGATATTAAATACTCGGAATGATTTTTTTAGAAGAGGTAAAAGAAGGTTTTTGTAAATCGTTTTAAAAATTAAACTAAAAAAACGATGTTTGACTCTCTCCGCGTTAAAATCGTTGTATTTTGTTTTAAGAAAATTATGTAACGATTTTTTAGCATCAACGAGATTAATTTAGTTCTTTTTGATACAATATTCGATTATAGAGAATCGATATCGTATTTTTAAGAACGTTTGTTTTATAAAAATATTTTTGTAGTATCGATATTAGAAATAAAAAAATACGATGATGACCCGTAAAAGGAAATCGACCGACGACGCAAAAAAAAAAGGAAAAGACGAGAGGAGGAGGAAGAGAAAGGAGAGAAACGGGTTTGAATTTGCACCCTCAACCTACATGCTTTGTGTACTCGGATCGGGGCTCGTCGGAATGTGGCTTAGGCACGGGAGCGTCGAGTTTAATGTCGGTGAGTTATGGTGGTTTGGTGGGACGTGTAAAGTGTCGGGTAGGAGGCCGGTTTCCTTCGGGTTTTGGATGTACTATCGGTTTCTCGATGCTAAGGTTGATGATTTGTAAAAAAGATGTTGATGCTTCTTAGGAATTATGTATATTTGATTGATGTTCGTGTTTTGAATGTGTGATGGGAAGGTCCTATTTATAGGAGTAGAGGTAGCCTTGCTTGTACGACAAGAAATACCAATCGGGATAGAAAATTTAAGAAGTTGTGAGGAACGAGAACTCCGTTACTTGACAAAGAAGAAAAGGAAACCGGCTGAAAACAGCCTGCTCGGCCGGGTATCCCATGCTCGGTCGAATGCTCGATTCGGTATTCGGATAGGATTCCGACTTGAGATCGAATTCTACTTTTGACGGAATTGTTTAATATTTGTGTAGCTGATTTTTTGTAGTGTTTGAGCTCGAATCAGCCACGTGAGGTGACACGGCTGACTCACGCGTCTCGAGAAAATATCTTTGACCGGGTTTGACTCGGTCGCTAAAAGACGGTTTTACCCCCGGTGTCGGATTCGACCCAAATTAGTCTTATTTGACTCGAAACGACCCACTGAGCCTGAATTTGAGGTTGGTTTTATGAAATTTGTACTCCGTAAAAAGCCCAAGCTAAATATCCATGATTTCGAGCCCATTTCCGAGTACGTTAAAGCACGTTTGTGTCCGATCATCATCGGGTGTTTGTCGGAAACTGCTATAGACACCTGGCGGTCAAAATGTGGGTGTCTACAATGTGTTTTCCACAATTTTTTCACAAACTGATGTCTTGGATCAGTGGTTTGCTCACATGGGATAGAACTTGGAGGTCGCAGGTTCGATCCTTGTATAGGGACTTATTTCTGAATGGGGGATCCTCATTGTGCCATGTCATTGTAAATGGTCTTTGCTTTAATATATAAGAGATTATTATTACGTGTTATCATTTAGTCATTTTTACTTATAGTATGCCCAACCACCAGCATATTTTTTTTTACGCCCCGTAACTCTTCCTCAGCCAGAGAATAGCAGAGCAAGTATTAGTAGCATAGCAAAAATGCGTTCCTCGTCATGTCATTAATATTTTTTATGTTTGCTCGCGGTAATTGTAGCCTCTCGAGAGAATCAATGACTGCATCTTTGATGCACTGCTAGTACATCCGAGAATTCTTAATTGGCTAGTTGTAAATAGCTCCAGGACTATGGAACAAAAATCGGACCTACACCGAGGTATTGACGGAGATTCTCAAATAGCGCAGAACAGAATGAGAATGTGATACGACGAGATAGAAAAAAAGATAGGGAAGAGGTTACCCACTTACCTACTCTTCACGGTCAAAGCGAGCCTCTTCATTCTGAATTAAAGAATAAAGAATGAATACAATCTCCCCGAGTAGGATTCGAACCTACGACCAATCAGTTAACAGCCGACCGCTCTACCTCTGAGCTACTGAGGAACAACGCCAGACTCGATCTCATAGAATTTAATTCCCGGTCTCAACCCATGATCAATATGAGCTCGAAGCTTCCTTCGTAACTCCCGGAACTTATTCGTAATGGCTCCCTTCCACGCCTCATTTCATAGAGAACTTGACAGTGGCTCTATTTCATTATATTCCATCCATATCCCAATTCCAAGCATTTAATATCCCTTTTGTGTCATCGACATAAGAGATGTCGTTTCTAGTCTATCTCTTTCTATTTCTATATATGGAAAGTTAAAAAATCATCATATAATAATCCAGAAATTGCAATACAAAAGAAAAAGGGAGGTTTGTGATGATTTTTCAATCTTTTCTACTAGGTAATCTAGTATCCTTATGCATGAAGATAATCAATTCGGTCGTTGTGGTCGGACTTTATTATGGATTTCTGACCACATTCTCCATAGGGCCCTCTTATCTCTTCCTTCTCCGAGCTCGGGTTATGGAAGAAGGAGAAGAAGGAACCGAGAAGAAGGTATCAGCAACAACTGGTTTTATTATGGGACAGCTCATTATGTTCATATCGATCTATTATACGCCTCTGCATCTAGCATTGGGTAGACCTCATACAATAACTGTCCTAGCTCTACCCTACCTTTTGTTTCATTTCTTCTGGAACAATCAAAAAAAAATTGATTATGGATCTACTAGCAGAAATTCAATGCGTAATCTCAGCATTCAATGTGTATTCCTGAATAATCTCATTTTTCAATTATTCAACCATTTCATTTTACCAAGTTCAATGTTAGCCAGATTAGTCAACATTTATATGTTTCGATGCAACAACAAGATGTTATTTGTAACAAGTAGTTTTTTTGGTTGGTTAATTGGTCACATTTTATTTATGAAATGGGTTGGGTTGGTATTAGTTTGGAAACAGCATAATCATTCTATTAGATCTAATGTACTTATTCGATCTAATAAGTATCTGGTGTCAGAATTCAAAAATTCTATGGCTCGAATCTTTAGTATTCTCTTATTTATTACCTGTGTCTACTATTTAGGCCGAATGCACCCCAAGAACGCCTTCGGCATCCAGGGGTCACGGGCCGACCATAGAACCCTGTTCAATTCAATAAGTGGAACGCATTAGCTGTCCGTTCCCAGGTTGGGCAGTAAGGGTCGGAGAAGGGCAATCACTCATTCTTAAAACAAGCATTCTTAAGACCACAGATTTGAATATATTTTCTTTGAAAAGGATGCATTTTTTTAAATGACAGTTTTTTGAAAACGACACAGAAATCAAGTAGCACATAGTCACGTAAGCATTATAACGACGCCATGTATGCTTTACACTAAGTCTCGGTCGATCTAAATAGGGTCTATACCAGTGTTCATAGCCTATCCGAGAATCGGGACAGACTTCCTAAGTCGAGTTGAGCTTAAAACATGCCGCGAAACCCATACGAATCGACTATGAACACCTTTGACATATTCAAGTCGGACTATATCACGGTATAGTGGGACGTCGGTCACCAGTACCGGCCCGGGTAAAAATGAGGTTATGCATGAATTGTAAAACTAACACGCGTATTGTACTAATCGAACGATTTCTCCTCGATTCTCACCCTGAGGATCCCGATGGTAAGTCACACATCAGTTCTCCCCAGCGGAGTCGCCAAATTGTGGACATGACATAGGTCCACCCCGACGCGGCCACGCGCGAGTTTGGGCGGCGAAATGTTTCCCATGTGAGATAATTCTCGGGTTGAAATTTAAGTCGAATTAGGAGTCGCCACCGAACTTTGTGGGAGTTCGGGCCCATTTAAACCCACTCTATATCGTTGTGGGTCGTGCACAAAGTACGGTCCATTTCGATTTCAGAGTTTATGGGGTTCGTCCTTTTGCATTGCGATATCGATACCGACATTATCGGTTATCGTGTATTGAATGACTCTCGTGCACCAACGGTTTCGGACATCCGGAAACCGAGCTTCCGAGTAAGGGGTGAGGGTACGTGTTGGGAAGCCCACAAAGGATACCCAACCCCGCCCGCACTTAGCGGCCTCTACTAAGACATCGTTCGAGTTTATAATACGCGTGCTAGTAATCTGGTAAGATGTTATGCGAACAACGTTTTACAAGATATAAAAATCGAATGGGTTGCTACGTCATTTTAATGCATTTTGGTTCGCGTCAAAGTGATTTATCATGCGATATTTATTTATGAACGGTAAAATGCAAATAAACAAAATAAATTGGTTACAAGTTACACGGGCGGAAATACAACCCGGCCAAAAGGGAAATAACGAGTAAAATTCAAATAACGATATAATAATGGTAATAAATTATGGATAATTAAAAATAAATATTGCACGGTTTTATGAGAAATGTAGGCACGTGATAGTCTTTACACGCGACGACCAAGGTCGTAAAATATTTTTCGAAGCTAGAATGGTATTTATGAACTTGCGTTCTTGTACGTAATGGACCACTCGACCGAGTCATATGCGGGACTCGGTCGACTGACTTTATACAAACCATTCTGCCTCCTCTTTGGGGTGCTACTCGATCAAGTAGTCTATGGCACTCTATCGAGTGCCCCATGTTCGAGCTCATGCTCAATTTCGTAAAGAGTTATTACGAAATCTATAATTGTTTTAAAATCGATAATTGACCGACTCGAATATAAATTTGACATAATTTATATTTGGCTCGGTTTTAGGTACTCATAATACGCATTTTATAATTATGAGACCGTTATCGGAAATTTTGAAAAATGTTATAGGATCGATAAAAATTTGATTAGGACGAAATGGTCTCCCTCCGCGTCACGACACCGATACTAACCCTTGCGGATTATGTGCTGTCGATTTTCGCGTCAACGGGTTTCGTACTAATCTCGGCAATGGAATCGGACGCGTTCAACTACAAGCAATCACGGTCGCGTTACGCCCTTGAGTGCTTGGGGTGGCGCTCCTCGAAAGGGTGTCACCTCCGCCGCGACTCGTAAAGGGATTAAACGGACTTGGAGCGACGGTCGTAGTCAAACGTGTTTGATCTGAAATTTTACTATTATATATATATATACACACACACACACACACACGGTATTAAAATGATGATAAAAAAGAACGAAAGTTAAAAATGCGACAATGATAAAGAAGTTAGCGTTAGTATGCTAAATTAAAAATAATATAAAGTATAATACAGGTATATATATCTTGATAGAGAGGAAGAGAAAAGGGAGAAAAATGGGATGATGACACCCTCAACCTACATGCTTAAAATGGCCTCGGAAATGGACTCGTAATAGCGACGGGAGCGCGGGAGTATCGAGGATGTAAGTAGAGTTATGGTGTGTTTGTGTGTAGGGATGATTTATCAGTTTTTTGAGAGATAAGAACTCAGTTTTTTGGCTTAGGGTTGGAGAGTAGTATGGATGTGAGTTTAGGATTGCAAAGTAGGGTGAAATGTGTTGTGTCAAAATCTGAAAAATGAAGAGCACAAGAGGGGGTATTTATAGAATATGCCCTCGACCTAGGGTCATTCGATCGAGTGGCCCTAGTGCACTCGATCGAGTGCCCTGAAAAAGAGAGACTGATCGTTTTTTGTGGCTCCACTCGATCGAGTGAGGTCCATCCACTCGATCGAGTGGATCAGGTTGGCGAGCCATTTTAGGAAATGGTTGACTTTTTTGAATTTTTGAAAAGTGTGATTGGCGCTTGTTCTAGAAGCTTTGTATTTGGCTGGTTTATGAAACGGATTCGCCTTTGATCGGGTTTTGATCCGGTCGCTAAAAGACGGTTTTATTTTTTGATGTCGGTTTTGGCCCAAATTAGTCTCATTTTATTGGAAACGGCCCACGGGGCCTGACTTTGAGGTCGGTTTTGTGAGATTTGTACTCCGCTAAATGCCCACGTCGGATATTATTGATTCTGAGTCCGTATTCGAGCGTATTAAGCACGTTTGCGTCCGATCATCATCGGGTGTTTTTTGGAAACTGCTATAGACACCTAGCGGCCAAATGCGGGTATCTACACATCTGTTACTATTTTTATGAGTGCTTTTTTCACGTTTTCTATGGCTTCTGGGTTGACAATGAATAAGGATAAATCGGAGATATATATGAATGGCACTCGGGATGTTGCAGGTATTTTGCGAATAACAGGTATGACTTTGGGAAGGCTCCCTTTTAAATACCTTGGGATTCCTATATCGTATAAGAAGCTGGGTGTGCTTGATTGCAATGTGCTCACTGAGAAGATTGTTGCCCGCATTAGAGCTTTGGGTGCTAAACACTTGTCTTATGGAGGAAGATTAACTCTAGTGAATTCGGTCTTGCATAGTATTCATATCTATTGGGCTAGAGTTTTCTTGCTGCCTAAAACGGTTTTGAGGAAGGTGGATGACATTTGTAGGAACTTTCTTTGGAAAGAGAGTGATATTTATGTTTTTTCACCTTTGATTGGATGGAAGCAAGTATGTACTGAGAAAAGATACGGGGGGTTAGGCATTAAGGATGCGTTTGATTGGAACATTGCTGTTATGGCCAAATATATTTGGTGGATAGCATAAAAGAATGATCATTTGTGGGTAAGGTGGATGCATTCTAATTTTTTAAAGGGGACTGATTGGATGCAAATGCATACTAATACTAACTCTAGTTGGTCATGGAGAAGATTGTGTAAAATTAAGGATAAGTTCATTAATGGGTATACTCAAAACTGGTGGCTTAAGGTGGGGAATGAGTATACAGTAAAGAAGGGTTATGATTGGTTAAGGGAGACGAGACCTGAAGTGCAGTGGCATAAGATGGTGTGGCATAAGTTAGTACAGTCGAAGCACTCTTTCATTGCTTGGATTGTAATGAACAACAGGTTACAGACGAATGCTAGATTGCTGAAATGGGGTCTGAATATTAACTTTTCCTGCTGGCTGTGTGAAGAAGAGAGTGAAGATCAGCAGCACTTGTTTTTCAAGTGTCAGTACAGCAGAAGATGTTTGCATATTGTGGAGGAATGGGTGAAGTACCAGATTCCTGTGACTGTTACTTGGGACTGGTGGAGAAAGCTTGCAGGGCTGCAGAAAGTAGTCAAGCGGGCAATAGGATGCATTTTGATGGCTTTGGTTTATCATCTATGGCATGCTAGGAATGTTAGCAAACATGAGCGGTTGTTGGTAAGGCCTGAAGAAGTCATTCGGAGAATCAAATTGGAGATTGGATATAGGCTTCGTTTCTTGCTTGATGAAAACAAATTGAGACATGTTGAGCATATATTGCAGTAGGAGATTGAAATTCTATTTGTATGGGGGTGTTTTACTTGCCATAGAGTTGTAAGATGGTGAGAAACATTTGTAATTTTTCCTATGATTATTAATATAACTACTTATAGTTTTCACCAAAAAAAAATATAAGAAGTACCCTCATAGTTGGTATTATTGTTATGAAATAACCCTAAAATTTAACAATCTACTACTTCGAAACTGCTGATTACCAAACACCACTAACACGAGTTAATCATATAGGTTAGTCCGAGTTAATCATATAGGTTAGTCAAAACTACTACAAGTAATAAAATCTGCTAATTATAATATGTTGTTTACTAAACGGGGCTAACTCTTTTTTAGAGCTGATCAAATGGCCCAGGTCCTACGGTCCGACCCGATTTTTCAAGGGCTTGGGCCGTCGTGTTGGCCCAAAAAAGCTCGAAACCCGACCCGATCTTAGCCTGATATAAATTTTGGGCCAGGTATGGGCCGACCTTAAAGCCCAAATTTTGGCCCGGCCCGGCCCAATTTTTTTTAAAAAAATATAACATAATTTATGTTTTTAAACTTTTAAACTTCTTTTACGTGAAAATTCATGTGTTTTTTATCCCAATTTTTTTTTAAAAAAAAAAGTCGTGCAATTTTTAATTGTCCAACACCAAAACTATGTGTGAAATGTCTAATCGAGGACTCGAGGTAAATTTTGTTCATATTTCTTAATACGGAGTATTAATATATCATTATGTACTCTAGTCGTCTGATTAATTTCGAGTAAGTTTTAGTAAAAAAAAGGGTTTGTTTATTAGTCGGGTCGACTGCGGACAAAGATTAAATGTTGGTTAATTTGTGCTAATAAATAATTTTTTTAAGATGATGTAAAAAAAATTTAACTTAATCCCGAACAATCGTTGTGACCCGATTGGGCCCGAAAAGCCCGCAAGCCCGTAAAAGTCCGAACGAGTCGGGCTTGGCCCTTACAAATCGGCCCGTTTGGGGGGCCTGAACCGGCCTAACCCGCTAGGTGGGCTGTAATTTGTTGGCAAAGCCCGGCCCAAACCCAACCCGACCCAGACCCAACCCCACCCGGCCCATGATCACTCTTTTTCCTCGAAGTTATGTACAATATTAATTTGTGCTCACTCTCCAATCCATTTAACCTTGACATAACATTTTTCACTACTTTTAAGGAATGTGGTAAAATTAAGGTTATTATTGATAAATCAAATGGTATTATAGGTTCACCAAACTTAAAGTAATGAAAAAATAGTACTCCCTCCGTTCAAACCATTTGTATACATTTGATTTTTTAACACTATTTATAAGTGATGAGAATCTTCAATGTAACTTCTAATATATAAGATAAAAGATAGTCATGTGATATCTTGTTTAAATCCTCTAATAAAATACATTATGAATACCAAATTTTTATAATTTTTATTAACACGTAACTAAAGATATAGACAAAAGAAAACGAGTATCGACGTACGTGCATAAAGCAAACGTATACAAATGGTTGGAACAGATGGAGTAACATTTTGTGTAAATAGATGAATAATACGAAGATTATAAGGTAAATTTTTTTTACAAATAAATTGTCCATTTTAAAGAATTGAAAGAATTGAATGAAGGGGAGAGGTATTTGTTACTCTGTTCATCATCACCTCCTCAATCCTCATGTCATCCTTTCAAGTTTCAAGTATCCAGTTTCCATGTCAATCTACAGTGGCAGATTATGCTCCGTCTCATTTTCTCACCGGGTACACTCTTTTCTCCCTCATTTTATACTACACTGGCATTGATTCCCTTCCTCTACTTCCGCTCTTCTTATTCAATATTCATCGATTTGTTTTTTGTGATAGGGCTGTTGCTCTGATGAGGGTATTGGAAGCAAGAACTTAGGAGTCGTTAATCGTTTGATCCGCATTGCTAGGCTCACAATTCCTCAGCTCACTCATCATCATCATCTTCTTCGTCGTCGTCATTCCTCTATAAATTCCAACTACCCGGTTAGTTTTCCAATTATTTGGTGTATTTACGATTTATGATTGTGTGGAGGCATGGAGTGGTGATGAGGAATGTCGATTTCTAAATGGAGGGGTATACAAAAAAAGGGTATTATTAGTCCTACATGGATGGAGAATGGAAATATGTTCCACCTTATAAGTCAAAGGGGTTATTCCTTCTATTGCCAATTGGTTTTAGAGTTGAACCCTCTTGTCTTGTGAGTTGACTCTTTCCAACTCTCGGGTGTGACCCATGCCCGCTATGCTAACCCGGCAACGCCTTCTTTTATGGTCCAAAGAACTATGTTCGGGTGTGGCCCATGCCCGCTATGCTAACCCGGCACGCCTTCTTTTATGGTCCAGAAGAGAATCAAACTCCCCCAAATGAGCTCTTACCACTTGTTCTCGACAATGCTTCTTTTCATTGTGAAGTAACAGAATTTTGGATGCAATCCTCTCAAGTTCCCATTGTATCTATTTGTAAGAGCATATAAACAATTGTGGGCCTCCAACCATTACGTGACAAAAGGTCGTGAGTTCGAATCTCCACCCCTTTTCTAAAGTAAAGGTGGAATATTTGGTGTCAGGTCCAACCATTACCTTAAGGTTTTGGTTGAGTCGTAAAAGAGAGCACAAATCTGCAAAAGTAAGATGGACAAACAAATTTGTGGGTTATCGCCTCATTAGGGAACACGGGAAATCTCTCTATTTTTCAACCAAGGGGACAAAAGTTTTTGACCTTTTGAGTTTGCTATCATTAGTTCATAATTCAAAACCAAAGAGAAACCTAACATTATTTCTGACTTAGGAATTCGCAAGGGGAATTTAAGGAAGCCAAACTCTAGAGAAGGATCCTTCTAGATATTTGTATGCATATGTATGTCTTTCAGTGTCACATAGAAGCATATAAGAAGTGGGAATGATTTGTAAGTGTGGTTGTGCCCTTACCCGTGACGAGCTTTTATGGTTAATTAAGATTGATTTAAATCCCTCTGTCCTTAAATGCATAGCAGTGTAAGAGATGTATAGTTTCCAAGGCTACTGCTCGCTGTCTTCTGGTAGGCCAACTGCTCACTAACCGAACTTTAAGTATATATAAGTATATCAAGCTGTGACAGCCGAACCTGTGATGTAGTTGTTTTAGTATATATGTATATTACCAAGATTTAAAAATCGGTGCTTGTATATCCATTGGTCTAGAAGGTGCAGCTTTGAGTAATAATACGTGATTAGTATGCATGATTCATTTTATTGACTCACTGCATATTCCTCTCCTAAAAGAGAAAACATGTTTATTTCCGCATTCACTACACATCTTGGAAAAATAGTGTTATTGATGCATGACTTCTCATCCTACTCCGTGTATGTTTAGGCTAATGGCATGTCAGGTTCTCAGAGCTATCCACCAGAACGGGAAGGTAGAGATACTGGCCATATCTGTCTCATTTTCTCCTTTTATTCTGGTAATGTTAGATCTCCCTAAAATAAGATTTGTATTTTCAGATTCGATGGAAGTGGAATACACTCAGCAGAAACAATCATGGTCAACCACCAAGTACTATAGTCAATTGGTTTACAAGTATTATATTTCAATATTAGTTTGAGACTTCACTACGTGCAAGCATATAGCTCCTCCAAGCTATGTTGTTTCTAGCTTATGTTAATTGTGTTGAATAGAGTCCGAACTCCGAAGTAGCCTTAAGTGTGAACTAAATTCAGAACAAACATATTGGAATTAGAAGTCTCCTTATGTTAGTGTCATTTGACTATGCGACCCAATGATCTCGTGTTTGATTCATTTGTTGCTCTCCAGAATGTACGCTATATGCTATCATAGTCTCGAATCTAGGTACTGACTCTGTATCACACCCGAGTTGTGATGTTCAAATGTTATGGCAACCACATTTTATGGTGTTATCAGCTGCGTTTGTGCCTTAATCTCTGCGTCTAGGGTGTGATAACGGATTTTGAGATGAAGTGTAAAACTCGGATTTAATATTTTGGTTGGAGTCGTTCCATTCCAGGTTTGATAAATTAATACACCAACCAGCTTATTAAAACCACCATATCAACAGATGCTGCTCATTGATATGGATAAAACTTCACCCCGATAGTTTCTCCTTTATGTGTTTGGTGGAACTTACCCTTTGTTTGGGTGTAAGGATTTGGAAGGAAGTGTGGGAGCACACGTGCGGGGGAGAATGAATACCTCTTTTTCTCTCCTGCAATCCAAAATAAATTCCCTGAACCATAAGAATAATATGGGTGGAAAACACCAAGGTTCCTTGCTCCTCCCTCCTTCCCTTTCCTCCTACTTTTTTATCCAAACAATGTATTAAAGTCCTGGGCAGTTCCAAAATATTAATGAATCAGTGACTGTTTGATCTAGGGTGAAAACAGTATGATGGAAGCCACGAGCCACCATGCTTAAATACTGAAAATTTCCTTTTTCTAATAATTGTTCTTTTGTATTGACTATTGAACTATGCAGAGTACTGGAGCAATTAAAGAGATATGGAGTGTCAGGAGTCCTGTCCTATGGTTTGCTGAACACAGCCTACTATCTTACTACATTCCTCACCGTGTGGTATTGTTGCTCATGATTTCTGCTCCAGTTACTAGGTTCTCTGTATAAGTTAGTGCACAAGTTTCAAATATTGTTAGTATTTTTGAATCATAAGTTTGGGTAGCACTATAGGAGTATTGCATATTATGTAGCTGACATTGAAATAAATGACTTGCTTCAGGTTTTATTTTGCTCCTGCGCCTGGAAAAATGGGATATCTTGCTGCTGTTTCAAGGTAATCACTGTAACGCACCTGAAATGTTCTTTGCAATTTTTCTTTGTTTCTTTCTTAAAAGCCGTCTCATTATTGTTTGCTTATTGGTGTATTGCAGGTTTCTGAAAGTAATGGCCATGGTTTGGGCTGGAAGTCAAGTCACTAAACTCTTTCGGGCAGCAGGGTAACTGCTATATCTATGCTCATTCCAATTTGCAATTGCCCGCTTGGGTGGCAGAAAAGATGATGTCTCATTTTAAATTCAAAGTCGACCAATGTCAAGTTACGATTTTACACTGATATGTCTATTTAAATCTTTTTTTAGCTCTTTTCAAAACGTTTCGCACATATTTTGTCTTCCGTTCTTCCCCACTTTAGTGCAGCAGGGTAACTGTCATACTAACTGATACATTTTTTTAGTATGCTTTTTCATGTTTGCCTTTTATATTTGTTTCGGGCTCTCTTTTTCTCATTATTTTACATCACGTTGACGGTTTTAAACAAAGGTTCCTAATACCTGATCCCGAATCTAATTGAAACTAAGGCTTTGCTTACTGATTTTGTGGTAGATGAAGATATATTTTTGATGACCGCCAAATTATTCATCATACTTTGGCTGACTGTTGTCAGAGTTGTTAATTGTTATGAGGCATATTTGATCTCAATTGTCTTTTTACAGTGCGCTCGCTCTTGCACCAGTTGTGGATAAAGGCTTATCATGGTTTACTGTCAGATTCAAATTTGAGTCACGGGCAAAGGTGAGCATCTGTTTCTTGTCAAAGATATACACGGCTTTGCTTGGACCGAGTTGCATGGTGGTGAAGTAAATATGTGGACGTAAACCTGATAAAAGTGAAGCATCATTAACCTAGATTCACCTCAATCTAAAACATACACTGCTTTGCTTGGACCGAGTTGCATGACGGTGAAGTAAAAATGTGGACATAAATGTGATAAAAGTGAAGCACCATTAGCCTAGATTCACCTCAGTCTAAACATACTTAGCTATCAAAGTATCAAGTGCTATAAATTGTCTGATTATTTTATTTTCTTAAAATACGGGCAGGCTTTCTTCACAATTGTTGGATTTTGTTTCGGTTTAGCTGTCATCTTGTTCCTCGTTGTGACTGTACTTTCGGCATAAGATGACGTAGGGCTATTACCCTTTACTCTCGATGCCACACAAGAAGTGAGAGATCACTGTGACAGCTCTGAGATGGCGATTCTGATACCAATGGAGTTTGAAACAGGAACAAGAGCGGGAACGAGGAGTTTGTAACTGTGTAAGTACCAGCCCATGCATTGTCTTTTGGTGTATATGAACAAATTCCTTGGTAAATTTTTTTGGTGTAAACCACAAAATTAAAGCGATAAAGTAGTGAGGAAGTGATTTAAAAATCAAGCTATATTTAAAAGCATGGTACGTGCTCCTTTTGAATTGAAAAAATCTCATTGCTCAAAATTCTTCTCATACATTATTAATAGTTCATAACCTTTTCAGGCGGATGTTTCGTATTTTATAGCTGTAATGCTACTACTATTTTACCTCTATTCCTCGGCAAAAAATCTTGTTTACGAGGGACATGGTCAAATAGGATAGGGATGAGGTAAAAGCAGAATGGTTTGGAGTTTCATTTGACCCGTCTTAATTTATGACAGATACATGTCATACATCCGTCTTCACGGAGACCAATATGATTTTGTAGAGGGGAATATTTTGGAATGTGATTGTAAATAAGAGTAGAAATACTACTTTTTGGCAGATGCAGTAGCAATATTTAAATGACATTCCACATAAAAGAAGGTATTGCTTGTAGTTAGACCTGTCAAAAATTGACCCGACCCGAAAACCCGACCCGAAACCGCCCGAAAAAAACCCGAAAAAACCCGCCCGAAAATGACCGAAACCCGAAAGTGACCCGACCCGATAATAACCCGAATATATTGGGTCGAAACCCGCCCGAACCCGTTACCCGCCCGAAAATAGATAAATTAAAAAAATATTACTATTATACAATAAAGTTTCTCAAAAACACTAAGAAATATTTTTTTTCCCTCAAAATTTTAAGAAATAATATTTATATATACATCTTTAAAATCATATTTTTATGAGATGATTATTATAATGAGAAAAAAAAATCAATAAATCGAGTCAAAGTTCGTCATATATATTCGTACTTCCTATAGAAATAAAATATCAATGTAAATTAAAAGATATATTAAATAAAACATGTTTATTTTCACTAATATCATATATTAAATGAGATGATTAAGAAAATTAAGAATAAAATTGTATTTATGACTAAAAAAAAGTAAAGAAAATTAATGTTTTTAAAGTGCGTTAATAACCCGTATTTGACCCGAACCCGACCCGAAACCCGTATAAACCCGACCCGTATAAAACCCGTATTTTTCAAACCCGAAATACACCCGACCCGTATTTTACCCGAACCCGAAATGACCGAACCCGAAACCCGACCGCCCGACCCGTTTGACAGGTCTACTTGTAGTACATGCTAGTGGTGCCATTATATGAATAACTTGCCATCAGCTTATGAAGTGGCAGCCCAAATATTGCAAGTAATGCCTTAAAAGGGAACCATTAGCTTGCTCTAACCGGAGACTCAGTTTTGATGATCTAACTTGAATTTGACGCTTCATGGTTTGTAATGGTTGTGGCGCCAACTTGAAGCTTGAGCTTGAATCTAGTTTGCCTATTTTCTTGGAGTCATGGTCATTATTAGTGTTGAACACAATTCATGTGTATTATCGCTCAAGACCTCAAGGGAAATCTTGGTGTCGGCCTTGTATCTTCAGTTTTAATTCAATTCAAGTTAAGCCTTGTTCAGTTTAGTTCAAACTTATTTCAATTTTTGTAAGCTAAATTAAGCCCACTTCAACCACAAAAGAACATACCCTAAGTTTCAACTAAAGCCATAACTTGTGGTTAGGGAATGAAGTTCAACTGCTTCATGCAATTCAACCCAATCAAAGAAGCAAGATACATACAGGGAAAAATAGTTAAAACAGTTAAACGTAAGGAAATTAGCACAAAAAAATTGGAAAGCATGTCTCATTTGATATCTTCATTTAATCATTGGCTTTACATTAAGCATAATGTACACATCACAGTTTTATTAAGTACTCCGTATAATATATCAGTATAGGGTATAAAGCAACCTCCCCTTACAAGGAAATGCTCAATTTAGAACCCAGCTGTTCCAGGCATTTGCTAACAAAACCCCGGTTAACCGCAAAAAGCAGGTCAGAAAGAAGGCATCTCCCCAGAGGAAACTCCGGAGTTGACATTTACTTCCTGTTTCCCTTACAGGGATCTGATAGTAGTTTCATTAGAAAGAATAAGATCAGGGTTTCTGATATGGAGATGAAGAGCACGAGATTCTTTCACATCATGTTGATTTGAAATACTCCACAAGATATCACCAGGCTGAGATGTGATGGAAGCTTGCCACGGGTATTTGCTGACAATTTTGGGTTTCATAAACTGGTTCTTATTATTACCCTTCCCCATCCCGTTGGCCAGCAACCAGCAAGATCCAGATTGTTGCTGGGCAGCACTACCCCATGTTTCACTCTTCCTGGGATCGGCTTCAAAACCAGCCACGTGTACCTCTCTGATTTTTAACTGGGTTTTCACCACCTCCAGAGGTTCCATCTTTGTCTCTTCTTTATTATCTTCATCATTATAGTCCATTGCCTCTGCAATGAATATCCTTTCTGCTTGAATCAGGGCAAGCATCGGTGTCCCAACTGGTTCATAGTCCCTTGAGGGGTCACGTAACTGGACCATCAAAGCAACAGTCAAGTTATTGCCCAACAAACCACCCTTTCTAAAAGCTTCACCCTGCTTCCCACGTAGGAAGTTCAGATCTGTCGAATGTGCGTGGTGGGCCAAAAGGAGCTTTGAAGTCCTCTCAATAGGTTGGTCTTCATCAATTTCGCCAGAATCCAGCCTCATCCATTCATCGAGTGTTAGAGATAAGCACATTAGCCCATCTCCGTCATTATCTTCAGTATCACTGTCCTCAAGGCCCAAAAGCTGCAATCCTACAGCTCCTCCCAAGCCCAAAGAACTGGTTAAAATTGCCTGTTTCCCTTTGACAGCTGAAAATTCTCCAATAGATCGCGCAGTGATGGTTGAAGGTGCATCCTCGGCTGACATGCCAGACTGTATTCTCAACCCCTCAATACATAATTCTTCAATCTTATCCATGGCTAATGGTGCCAAGTCTTCTAAAGATGAATATTCTGAGGCAAGTTCATTTGATACAGAGTTTGAATATGGTTTTGGGCTAGATGAGGCTTCTCTAACCCTTCTTTCCCCGGTAGATGTTATCTGGTCATCTTCTTGTTCAAATTGTAGTGAAGTTTGCCTAAAAGAATGAGAAAGCAGAAAAATGAATACATCTGCAACCATTAATTTCACAAGGACAATAACATCCTGACTCTACGGCAACCTTGGCATTCGTGTCCTATTTCTTTGAGGTTTAACTTAGTTTCATTTCCTTCTAAACAAAGATTAGTGATTTAGTGAACAAGAAAATCAAACCTTTTAGAGGCCTCCCATTGAGGTACAGCTTCCCAAGCCATTTGCTGCATAGTGTTTCCTGTGATATCCTCCAACGGTAACAACTTTTTGGCTTGATCAGACAACTTCTCAAGTCCCATACAAGCCAAAGGCTGTAAGACGTCCATTACGCCAGACCCCAGTTCAGAGGGGACCACAACTGGATGAGAAACCTGCATGATTAATGTCCCACCACTACTAGCATTTCTGAAAAGATCAGGGTTCATAGAGCGCAAAAATCCTCCTGACTTGGTTTGAATAATTGGACCTAAACCATCTCCAAGAGAAGGTAATGAGAAGTCTTTAGGAGGGAGATATATAGGACTACAAGCTCCCCCACTGCTGCTTGGTGGAGAACATTGGAAAACCTCTTTAGCCAAGCCCCAGCCCTCCACAAGTTCTCTTGTGTCCAGATCTTCCACCACCTTGGCCCTAATTTTTGGATACTCCAACTCATCACCCAGTCCAGAATCGTAATATTCAGGGAACTCTTCCGACTCAGAAATATCGTGGGGTGCGTAACATTCATATTCTGGTATATCATCGTCATCAATATCGGAGCCAATTAGTGAACAACCGCTAGCTTCTGCTTCCTCCAGGAATTTTCTTAAAAGGCGCTCTCTAGGGCTCTCAGGTTCTAGGTATGCATTAAAGGAAAGAGATGTAAGGTCATTAAAGCTATGTGATGGCATCATTTGCACTGCATTCTCGCTATTTTGGTTGTCCTGATCACTTGATTCACTTCTAGCCTCTGTAGTATCCACACCTTCTTTCTCAAGTTCAGAAACGTGACCAAAGACTGATCCCAGATCTTCTAAAATTGATTCTTTAGTAGCTATGTCCTTAGCTAGAGTGTTGGAGTCATGTATTAGTTCATTTCCTTTGGTGTTGCCTTCATAAAAAGTGTTACCAGCCTCATCATGAAATTTCGCATCTTCCTGACTCTTTTCTTCCTTCCCATCATCGATGTTTACCCCATTCTCATCCAAATCCGCTTTCTCTTTTGAATCCAACGGCTTCAAATCAGTATCTTCATACTCATTCAAAAGGTGTCTTAATGAAGACCCTGATGAAGAGCCACCGTAACATTTTACAGGCCCACTAGAATCTGCAGGACCTGTGATTTCATGCTTCACATCGACCAGAGAGGCCACCTGTTCCTCATCAAGCTTTTGATACAAGATTTTAACAGAATCTGAAAATTCAGCCATTCTTACGGGATGTACGCCGGGGAGAATATTTATAACATCCATCGATCTAGATGTCGTTGGGGGCTTTTGACTTGCGGGGAGACTTTCTGAACGATAAATGACATTCTTTGCATCACTGGGATTAAAATTTGAAAAGTTGTTGGTAGTTGCCTTTGAGTCCAAAAGTTGAAGCATATTCGTGTTATTGGGAACAGTCGCTTCTCCAACCAACTCATATCCAAAAGTAACATTCAGAATAGCTCCTTTGGCCTCACCCAATAGCTTAAAACTAGTTTCCCATGTACCTAAACTCTTCCCAGCCTCCAACTCCTCCAATGTAAAAGGAAGTAGCCTTGCGAGATCAACATGATGCTTTCCGAAATCAAGCTTTGGATTGCCATCTACTGTTGCATAAAGTAAGAAAGATTTCGCACCATACTTGACAGAACGGTGTCGACCAATCGCACTGCCAGAAACAGAACAAGTATGAGTTAATGTTTGTTCTACTTCTGCGACTCCTGCATTCACTTGTATTGGGTTAGTGACTACTTCAGCCTTCTTCCTTTCCCAATGAACACAAATTCCAAGATCGTTGAATTGAGAGGGCAATCCTTCTATCGAGTGAACTTTCAGAGTGAAGCAACATTTAAACCTTCGATGTTTGACATGCGAAAAAGGATTTATAGTTTTCCAAAGTGACTTTTTCTTATCATTGGATGTCAGATCATCGCTGACGGGTTTTGAATTCAAATTATGCACCTTTGCCTTATCGAAGGATATGGACCTGTTTCTAGACGAAGAAGATGAACCAATGGAGAGATTTTTGTTTGACTTGAAGGCTTTGCTGATAGTTTCCATTTTATCGACCAACTTCCCATTATGTGCATCTTTGTCACTGCCAGCAGCATCTCTTGGCATCATCGTTCAGGTCTCATGAAACCTGTAACAAGAGTAGATATAGATTTAAGTTAAACCCACCAAGAACCATCATTTATGTCACGGCAAAAGACAAACTGTTGTCTAGCACATACCACGATTAAAATCATTTCATTAAGCATGCATAATGCGAATCAAAAGACAGGACATGCAAAGTAATCAGCCAAGTATATATCTTCAGTTTGCACCTTCTCAAATTATTTGATTTGAGGAATTAACTTGGTCTCCTGAGACTATGCAACATGCCTCTCTATTTTACTACACCTACCCGACATCTAGCAAATTGATTGTTTTTTAGTAGCAGAGACAAGATTCAGGAGTTTGAGCCATGAAATCCTCAAGAAAACAGGTACCACTCTCGACCATGCGTATGCTCTCTCCAGAGAAGCACGAGTACTCCCTATCTCATACTCATAGAGGATTTAGCAACAATACAAAAGCACCAATCCATCTCCTCCGGTGTATAAAAAGTAAAGGTAAACCATCAATCCCGCAATGATTTGGGGTAGGCCAACATGAATCGTCATCACCATCGTCTAAAACCGTTCCCCTCTCCCTCTCCCTCTAGCCTGGATTAGTAGGCCAAAAAAAGGTACACCCGTCATGAGCATGACCTCTACATAGAGGAATAAAGTCGCCGAACAAGAGGTCCAATCTCATACATTTTGTCAATTATTATTCCACTGCAAATAGTCAAACTTCAAGTTAACTATTTCAGTGAATTATCAAAAGCAATCAAATAGTGGAGTATTTCATAAGCCATATACAGACAGGCACAATAATCCCCAAATTACTTTGAAACTATTACAGTTCATATATCAAAGCCCGACTCACAAAACCAATAACATACATGAAAATCAATGAACCAACTAAATTCGCAAAATCTAATCGAATCCCTTGACTGTATATATGTATTTATGTACTGTATGTATAAAGGGAAAACATCAATAAAAAAACCTTAGACCATCAGAATTTGGCGGCAAACAAAAAACAAACCTAGGAGCAGAAAAGATGATACGAGGGGCGTAGGTTTAGGGAGGGGAAGGGAAGGGAAGGGAAGATCAATCATCAATGGCGGAGAGGAAAAAGAAGGATGAAATTGAAGTGAAAAAAGGGGGCGAGAAAAGGAAGAAGAGATAGAGGAGGAATTTAGTATTTTGTTGGGTTTGAAAAAAGGGAGGGTAAAGAATGAGGGAGGGAGGGAAGAAGCAGGCAGCAGCCCAGGTGAGGTGATAATCGATCAACTTCTTCTTCTTCTTCTTCTATTGACTTGGTATTTTAATGCCTCCCTCACGCTCAGGTTTGCAAATTTTGAATTACGGACTACTACTATTGAAAATGATGTCCTATACGATTTCAAACAAAAAATGTTCACCTATACCTAGTCGTGGAATATAAAACTCGGGTGATTTGACACCTAAATTTTAGTACTTCCTCCATTATTATTTTATCTTCCCATTCATTTTTTGCATAATTTTTTTTTGTAATGAATATAAAATGATAAATTTAATAAACATTGAGAGTAGAAGGGTAAGTGTATATATATAAATAGAAAAAAATAAAGGTGTAAAGTGTTGTAAATAATAAGAATAGTTTGGTAAAAATTATGAACCAAAATGGAAAGAAATGAAATGGAAAGATAACAAAAAAGTGGACCAAAAAAGATAATTGGGAAGATATAAAAAAATTGAAGCATTTGAATTCTACCCGTTACTTCCATCCAATTTGAAGTTTACCTTTACCAAGAACGAATCATTAAGACCATATCCAAGTAAGGTCGTTCTAAGTAGGTTACGATCTATGTTTTATCCTTAATCTCACCTTATTTATTTTGATCCACTTTCATTCTCCTAAGCAGAAGGTCACGACCTAAATTACCAAACCAATTACTCTCTCTGGTCACTATTTCTTCCTCCACTTTACTTATTTGATAAGTCTTTATTTTTTGCCTCATTTATCCACTTTCCTTTTATATTTTACCTTTTTTTACCATATTATACTCATTTCTATTCTTTATTTACAAGTAATGTCATTGAATTCTTACACTTTATGGCCCACCATTCATTTCTTTACCATTTTATATTCATTCTTCACTACTTCCGTTTCATTCAATTGTTTGCATTTTATATTCATTGTCAAAAGTTTTTTTAATCAAATGCAAACAATTGAATGGAACGGAGGGAGTATATATTAAGACCCACCATGATTTATTTATCATTTTATATTCATTCCTTATTATGTGCAAAGGGAAGCAGACAATAAATAATGACTCGAAGGTGTATTTTTCACTTTCCAATTAAAGAGGACATGACACATTCCAACCTCTTTTCTTTTCCTCCCTCCTTTATTATGTACACCTAGGGGTGTGCAAAATCCGGGTCGGACCGGAAAAATGGACCGGACCGGATCAGAATCTACCGGACCGGACCGGGAATAAAAAATTCCGGCCCAGGTTCCGGTCCATCATTTTGGGCGATTCCGGGTTCCGGTCCGGTCCTGCCCCGGTTTTTTCCGGTCCGGAATTGTGGACCGGAATTTCAAAAAAAAATTGAAAATTCCGGGTCAACCGGTCCGGTCCGGTCTTGGACAGGAATTTTTCCGGTCCGGTCCCGGTCAGAAATTTTGAGATTCCGGTTCGGGTCCGGTCAGAATTTTTTTTACATTCTGGTTCCGGGTCGGACCCAATGCACAACCCTATGTACACCAATAGGAATGAGCCACCTACTAGGTCATAAGAAGGTCACTAAACTCCACAAAGGTTATCCCATGACCCAATTTCATATTGGGTCATGTTAATCTTAATATGAGTATTAATTAGTCATTAAAGACTTAAAATGACCCAAACAAGGTCACGAGCTCCTCTATGACCTTGCTTGGTCTAAATGTAAACTTTAAATTCTTTTTTGGCAAAAGATTTTATCAAGTACTCCGTATATCTTTTACACCCTCCGAGTTCCTATTATTGTCTCAATTTTCTTTTTGGGCTAAATTTGATTTTTGTCTCACATTCTTTTTTAGGTCATCAATGTGTGGTTCACAATTACTCTTCCATTTCTCTCTCTTCCTCCTCCGTTTTTAAATCACTCATTTCTCCTTCCTTATTTTCCACCCCAAAAGTTTTTGAGACAATAATAGAAACTTGGAGGGAGTATCTTATTTACACAAAATGTTAGTTCCTTCTATTCACTTAATTTGAGGACTTATAAAACCTTATGACTTACGGATTATTCCCTCCACATTTTATTGTTCCTCCTCTTTCATTAAAATACCCTTCACATATATTGAAGAAAGGAGGAGGTACAATATGATATGGAGGGACTATGGAGTACTCCCTCCGATTTCGAAAGATCTTCCTCTTTGATTATAATATATCTCACATATATTAAACAAAGAGGAAAGATCTTTCGAAATCGGAGGGAGTATGATTTATCAATAATATCCTTATTTTTACCCAAATTCTTAGAAGTCATAAAATTTTATGTAACTTTTGATTTGAACGTGAGAACATTTTTATCACAGAAAATGATTCTTGTCAACGATATACTAGTGTGATTATTTAAAAAAGTTTGAAAAAGAAAATGATATGACCGCCTTTCATAGTCGATTAGTTTTCTCATTCATTACTTTAAATGCGTAGTGGATTTAGTCTTTTTAATACTCCGTATGAGAAATATCTATAGTTATGAATCATGATATTGCCTTCGGTGTTTTCTTTTTTGGGTACAATAAAAAGGTAGTGATAAGTGTAGTTTGTAGTGCCTATTTCATAGTGTTTTGGTCCCATTTTCCTTGTGGAATCGCTCCTTGGGAGCGATTTATGGGCTACTTATGCTTCCTCTAGTTCGTTTCAGGTTCCCGAGACCATTCATGAAGAGTTGGAGCGATTCCGACTCAATACATACACTTTTCGGAGCCAACGAAGCGGAGGAACGATCACTCGATGCCTTGGATTCGACCCCGAGACCTTGGGACCCAATCCCGAGCCTCCGAGACCCGATCCCGAGTCCCGAGAATCGATGAGAAGTCCATGTGAAGCAAGGAGGAACCAAAAAGATCATATTGGAGGCCTACAAGACTCATCCCCGACGGTTATGACCTCATCCCGTCCGGGATGAAGTGCACAAAAGAGAGGGCTCCTGTTTTGGGTCCATCCCGACCGGGACCAGCTCCTCCCGGCCGGGACCGACACCTTCCCGACCGGGACCACCTCCTCCCGGCCGGGAAGGGCTGCTGCTGCTCCGCGCTTTGTTTTCTCTTCTCCCTTCCACTTGTAACCCTATATATACTCTTCCCTTGTTATGTTAAGCTTATGTTAGACATTACCCATAAACCCTAGCCTAGTTTTAGCATAGATTAGATTAGATTAGTGTAGATTAGTCTTTAGATTATCGTTAATCCTAGTTTAATGCTTGTAATTTGGGAATTCTTCAAGATCTTCACCAAGCTTGACAAACTTGGATGTTTGTTTTGGGTTTTTCTCATCTATGCAAGTTTTCTTCTTCCTTTCATCTTCTAGTATGGTATAATCTTCTCCTTTTACTCTTAATCCTTTATTGTTCATCAAGTTTGAATCTTTAGTTCTTGTTTATTGTTTTGTTCATCATATTTGGTAGTTTCATTATGTATGTTTTGTTGTTTGTGTTGATTCATCTTGTTAGTGTTAGTTTTAGTTTAGATATGTTAGAGTAGTGTTCTTGCTAGGGTTAGTAGGGTGATTAGGGTGTTAATTGGGTGATTAAGGGTTTGTTGGAGATGTGGGTGGAAGATTTGGGTTTCCTCTTGGTTGATGCATATGACATGTTTGATGAATTGCTTGAATGACTAAGTAAGTTAGATTGCTTGTTTTTCTTGCCTTTCCCTTGTGGGTGTTAGTTTGTTATGGGTTCGGTTCCCTCATTAAGTTGCGAGAGCCCGGTGAGGTCGACCCCTAGGTTAGTCTAAGTTGCGACCGCCCGGATGCGATCTAGGCCATAACACGCTAGAACCCCGTTTGTCATGTCTGTCGCCAAAATGGGTTCCATGAGGAACCTCTAGGTCGGTTTAAGTTGCGACCGCCCGGACCGACCTAGATTACCCTACTACCTCCTTCACTCTAGCTCTCCCTTGACCATTTCGTTACCCCTTTGACCCCGACCTAATCCTAGCCCGTTTTCCTTGTTTGTTTTCTTGCTTTAGACCTAGCTTAGCCCTAGTCTCCCCCTCCTTAGGTTAGCTCGTCTCGAACCTAGTCCTACACCGTAGCATACTTTAGTCCGACCTCCCGTCCCTGTGGATTCGACCCGACTTACCCTAGCTACCCTAGTTAGGTTTTGCCGGTTTTTATTTGGTGGCGGGATTCACGACAAATCCCTCCCATCAAATTGGCGCCGTTGCCGGGGACGGCGTAGTTTAGACTTTTGTTTGCTTAGTTTTGGACTTTGTTCTTGATTTTTGTGTTCTCTTCTCCTTGTGTATCTTCGTTTTTCTTCTTGTGTGTTACTCTCCCTTCCTAGTGCCTCAAAAGCACTAGGCTACTAACGTTTGCTCAAGTGCTTCTAGCTCATCCTAGGTACCAAAGCAACGTTATAGACATGGCGCGTCCAAGCTACCATCAATCATCACGGGACAACTATGGGGCGAATTACCATAACCCACAACTTTACCAACCATATCAACCTCATCAACAATCTTATGAACCCTCTTCTTATGGTTACCAAGAAAGTTGTCAAGGATCGTTCCCACATCCTAACAACTACCAAACACCCTCACATAACCCACGACCACAAGATCCCAACTTTGAGACTATTCAAATGATGCATCAATTGCTTAAGAGTCAACATGATTCGATAGATCTATTGCAAAGGACTCAACAAGCGATGGTGACTCAAATAATAGGGGTTAGGGAGGAGTTCAAGGCCCAAATAGCGGTGCAAGATGCTCGAATCGATGCACTCATGGCTCATATCACGATGTTGGCCACTCGAGCTCCACTACATGTTGAGGAAGGTTCATTTGGGCAAGAAGGTCGGGTGTCTCCACAAGAAAGTCAACCCAACCTTCAAGCTACAAATGAAGAAGAGAGGGTCGATCAAGAGACCATTGTTGAGTGTTGCTTGGGCGGTGAAGATAGGGGAAGAATAGAGGAAGTTGAAGCTTCAAGGGCCAACAATGGAGAGGGGAGTGAACATGATTCTCAAGATAACTCTTGGGGAGCCGATGTTTTGGCTATCAAATTGGATTTGTTCAATTTTCTTCGTGATGAACCGCTAGACAATCCAAAGCCAAGTGAAGACATACCTCCTCTAGGCCATATAGACAAGGTGAGTGAAAAGGAGCGCAATACTTGGGAAAAAGAAGTAGATGCCTTGGAACTTGCCTTGAACGGGAAATTGGAGGATCCTAAACCCTCCAATGAAGAAAACTTGATGCCTTCTCCTCCTCTACCGCACTCGATGCCTAGTCCCTTGTCTTGTGAAACGGTTGATGAAGAGCATCCTTGTAGGGCGGTGGAAGAGAACCCCACTCTCGACCCCGTAGAAGAAGCGACACCTCTAGGGTGTGATCTCCCACATCATGACACCGAGCACGACTCTAGACCACTATACCTACCGGATGGTCATAAGAGTCGTAGCTATGTTGGTTCCGAAGACCCGGAAGATCACGATAACCCCGAGCCTAATGAAGATGATAGCTTCTTCCCTCCGACTTGGAAGCTTTTGAAAGTGGCTAGGCTTGGCCATGTGAGCTTAAATGAAGATGTTGCTAGGGCATTTGACTTACTCCTTCGAGCTCTTGATGGCTATGTGTAGACACCCGCATTTTGACTGCCAGGTGTCTATGGCAGTTTCCCAAAAAACACCCGATGATGATCGGACGCTAACATGCTTCTATGCGCTCGGATACGGGCTCAAATCCATTAATCGTTGGCTAACGCACTTACGGAGTACAAATATCACAAAACCAACCTCAAATCCAGGCCCAGCGGACCATTTCGAGTCAAACAAGACTAATTTGGGCCAAAACCGACACCGGAATTAAAACCGACTTGTCACGATTGGGTCAATCCCGGTCAAAGTCGTTTCCGAGACACACAAAACAACCCGTCAATCATCAAGAGTCCAAGTCAAACACAAAACCCATTAAAGTCAAGGTCCAAAAACAATCCGCGCGACCCAGCTGGGCCACTCGATCGAGTGCCTCACCCACTCGATCGAGTGGGCCCTTATTTTGAGCCCGGCTGCAGGCTTCACGGGCCACTCGACCGAGTTAGCCCTTACTCGGTCGAGTAACCCTAATTCGGGTGCCCTAGCTTTTCCTATATAAGGAACCCTCATGCAACCATCATAGACACATCTTTACAATATTTTACAACCCTAACACATCATAAAGCAATCCTACACTACACCCTCTACAAACCCTAGACAAACCCTAGGAAAATCGACATTAGCAAACCCTAAACCTAGTTTTAGGAATTCAACCCGAGCCACCACAACTTAGCCTCCATACACCTCGAAGACTCCCGTGTTATAGCCACGTTTACGAGCCTTATTCCGAGACAAGAACATGTAGGTTGAGGGTGACAAACCTTCTTCTTCTTTTTCTTCTTCTTTCTCACATCGTTCATCTTCCTCTCTTTTCCGTTTTTTTTCGTTTATTATTATTATTATTATTATTATTATTATTATTATTATTATTATTATTATTATTATTATTATTATTATTATTATTATTATTATTATTACGTTTAGTATTATTATTATTATTATTACGTTTAGTATTATTATTATTATTATTATTATTATTATTATTATTATTATTATTATTATTATTATTATTATTATTATTATTATTACGTTTAGTATTATTATTATTACTATTATTATTATTTCTCGTTATCATCATCCATCTTACATCCATCAATCTTCAAATCAATCTTTAACAAGGGTCGAAGCCCGTTGACACGGATCCGACATCACAATCCCTAGGGATTTATTCGATGTCGGAGAAGTCGAGGGAATCATTTTTTTTATTTATTTATTAATCAAATAGTCAATTCTCCTAAATCACATAAAATCAATTCAAGACGCAATTTCCGTTGAGGCTAAAATATTGTCACAACAATTCGTTAGAATTATGACATTATTAAACGCGGAGGAAATTTAATTTTATAGCAACGACCTACTTAAAACGATTTTCGACATAAAACACGTTTTGTTACAATCGAATCTTAATTCGTACAGAGGGCACTCGACCGAGTGCCTAGCCCACTCGGTCGAGTAGCACCTCAAAATTGGATCAGAATGCTCATCAGAACACCCACTCGATCGAGTCTCACAGTGACTCGGTCGAGTGGCCATGTACTCGACCGAGTTAGTCAATAACTCGGCCGAGTATGGTCTTTGACGCAAAACAGAATCGTTTTTTTAGGGTCCACTCGATCGAGTCCATCGACCACTCGATCGAGTGGCCTCATAACGACTCAAACACGAGTCGTACATTATTCTATTTTTCGAACTCGATAGTATTTTACGACTTAGGTCAACATGTGCATAATTAATCACGTGTATACTATCTTTTCAAATCATGCATCCTCATATTTGCATCTTTTCAATTCAATTCAATATTTGCAAACCGTTATTATTCGTCATATCGCTATATCGTTACTAACGCGTTTTCTGTTTCTTTTGTCAATTTAATTATTATTCGTTTATTATACTAAATGAACCCGCATGCTAAAATACAACTTTGACGTTAATTTTAGTTGCATTAAATTGACTTAGAAACCCTTTCAATTACATTCGCATGTTTAGGGAAAATAAATCTTTGCATATTTTTTTTTTTCCGTTTAACTAGCGCGCGTATTATAAGTCACTCGAATTCTTAGTAGAGGCCGCTAATGTGCGGGCGGGGTTGGGTGTCCTTTGTGGGCTTCCCAACACGTACCCTCACCCCTTACTCAGAACCTCGGTTTCCGGATGCCCGAAACCGTTGGCGCACGAGAGTCATTCAATACACAATATCCGATAATGTCGGTATTGGTATCAAATGCAAAGGGACGAGCCCAATAAACTCTGACATCGGAAATGGGCCGTATTTTGTATACGGACCACTACGACATAGAGTGGGCTCGAATGGTTCCGAATAACCACAAAATTCGGTGGCGACTCCACATAGACCTAAATTTCAATTCGATCCATTTCATATGGAGATTCATTCGCCTACCCAAACCCGCGCGTGGCCGCGTCGGGGTGGACCTATGTCATGTCCACAATTTGGCGACTCCGCTGGGGATTAACTGATGCGTGACTTACCATCGGCATCCTCAGGGTGAGACTCGAATAGAAATCGTTTGACAAATACAATGCGCGTGTTAGTTTTACGGTTCATGCATAACCCATATTTTCCCGGGCCGGTACTGGTGACCGACGTCCCACTATACCATTGATGTATTCCAACATGGATATGTCAAAAGGTGTCCATAGTCGATTCGAGTGGGTTTCGCGGCATGTTCTAAGCTCAATTCGACTTAGAGAGTCCGTCCCGATCAACGTCTAGACTATGTACACTGGTATAGACCCTTTCAGACCGACCGAGACTTAGTGTAGAGCATACATGGCGTCGTTATAATGCTTGTGTGACTACGTGCTACTTGGTTTCCGAGTCATTTTCAAAAATATCAACTTTTCAAAAATTACATCCTCCTTTTCAAGATATTCAATTTTCAAAACCCGGGACATACCGAATTTAGGACTTATGATTTTACTCAAAATAGCCTATCTTCTAGCCGGTATGCTGCCCAAATCAAAACTCAAGCTTTCACAAATCATGGCCCAATTAAGCATTTCGTTTTTTTCGAAATTTGGACCTCTCCCCCGAGTTTTCTCGGTCCTTTTTTCAAAATCAATCAATTTTCAAAACCTTCCTCTTCTAGGACTTCCCGTATTTAGCAGTGTCGGGTCGTGTCTTAAGCTGTCGAGGTCCGTAGCGTCGAAACTCCGTCGATCTTACATCACGAGTTTCTTCCCTTTCCCGGTCCGCCTTATTAGACTAAGGCAAGGCCCACCTACGTAGGACAAGCCCCTACAAAGGAGGGCCCGTCAACACGATCGAGTCAAAAGTCTGGGGATGTCCCGTGTGAACCTCCTTTTGAACAGGACTAGGCCCATTTGCCGAATCCTAAGGGAGGCCCACACTTCACGAGTCATCTGTCTAGGTGTCTTTCTCGAGTCGTTTCCCTTTTTAGTCTCGTTTGGGATGAACTTTCTATTCCGGGATTTCTGGGCTAGTTTCTGATTACGCGGTGTTCTTACAGACAGGCCAGCCACAACCCGACATCAACGCAAGATGGACGAATTGAAAAATGCCTTAGCCAAGATCGAGACTCAACTGACCTCCATCCTCGCTAACCAAGCAACTTTGGACACCCGCCTGAGCACTGTGGAGAAGACGGTCCCAGTTGAAGGAGCTGATTCCGCTGGGCCCATAGCCGAATTGGTCAGTGTCGTTCGCAGGCTCGAGGAGCAAGTCCACTTGTCAACAAGCAACTCGATCCACTCCGAAAATGCTCGCATTTATTCACCTTTGAATGATGAGCTACCGGCCAACCTCAACTTGACGGGAATTCCTATGTTTGAGGGTACCGAAGACCCGGTCCATCACATCCGGGCCTTCAAAGACTTCATGGCGGTTAAAGGGGTAAAGTCCACCATGTTCAAGCACCTATTCCCTTCCTCCTTGGAAAAGCACCCCAGGGCCTGGTTCTACAGGCTCGACCCCAAGAAGTATAAGACTTGGGATGATGTGGCGACCGAATTCGCTCGGAACTACGCCGATAACACTGAAATCCAGACTACAATGCGTACTCTGGAGGTAATGGCCCAGGAGCCCAAAGAAGGGTTCACAAAATATCTGCAAAGGTGGAGGGCTGAGAGTGTGAAGCTGGTTGACAAGCCCGGCGAGAAGGCCCTAGTGGAAGCCTTCGTCAAAAATCTACTCACATCCTACCGGGTCCATCTCCGGTATGCTATTATCCCAAACTTTGCTGTCCTTACTGAAATGGGCACAAGGATCGAAGATGATTTGAGGTTGGAGAGCCTGACTAAGGCCTCTACCAAAGGGTATCAAGGGGCGAGTTCATCTACAATCAAGCCCACACCTGCAGTTGCAACTCGCAGCATCTTCGACGAGGTAAACCTGCTCGACACCTCATCTAAAAAGAATACACCAAATAGGGTATTCACAGATATAGGGACTACCTATACTTATGCCTTACAGAGGCTATCCTCAAAGGGCCTAATCCAACCGATAGGCCCAACTGCAGAACCTCCAGTGGAAAAGAGGCCCAAAACTTACAATGCCCAGGCCTATTGTCAGTATCACCGGGGTAACGGACATGATACTGAAAAATGTTGGAGGTTAAAACATCTAATCGAAGACCTTATCGAGAGCGGGAAAATCCCGTTGCCCGGAGACAAGCCGAGCAACAAAGAAAACCCGTTCAGCGCTCATGCTATCTTCACCGGTGAGGTAATTGACTGTTCTCACCTCATCTCTCCTTATATCCCACAAATCAACGGGATATGGTTCGACGACGAGGATGATGTGTACTTAACCAAAGGGGAAGCTGTCCCCATCACCCTTGAAGAGGTACGACAGGCTAAGTCCAAGGCCTTAGCCACCAATCATCTCGCCACAGCTGGGCGTTCCATTCCTATATCCGTCACTGAACCCGCCAGGACGGAGCCCACCCTCGAAGAGCCAAGCCCGGACACGGCTCTGGTCCAACAAATGAAGAGGGTCCGAGCCGATCTGACCATATGGCAACTATTGGTTAGCTCGCAAGCTCATCGGGAAGCACTAACTAAGGCTCTCGATGAAATCAAGGTTGATTCAGAGGCTACCCCTGCTGAAATGGTAGCCACCATCATGCCCGACCTTAAAGGCAAATCCAAAGAAGAAGGCCCACTCATAACCTTCTCTGAAGCCGATCTGCCACCATTTGGGCCCGGTCACAATCTGGCCCTATACATCACGGTCATCTGCAAAGGTAAATATCTCCCGATGACCCTTATCGACGATGGATCAGCCGTGAATGTCCTTCCTCTAAGGACCGCAAAAGCACTCGACATCACCGATGCCGATTACCTTCCAACGGCACAGACTATCCAGGCTTTTGACGGAAGCCCAAAACCTGTCGCCGGGGCCGTGAAACTAAAGATCATAACGGGCCCAATCGAAAAGGAATTGGAATTTCAGGTGATAGATGTCACCTCATCATTCAATCTCTTACTAGGAAGGCCTTGGATCCACGCAGTCAAGGCCGTGTCATCTACCCTCCATCAAAAAGTCAAGATGCCCCTTAAAGACGGTATCATCACGCTGGAGGCAACCCCAATTACCGTAGCAAGCTGCAACGCTACGGGCCGGGCCGACCCACGAGGATTCGATTTCGTGGGCATGATCGAAGAAGAATATCTCTTTAGGCCCTACTTCACAACTAGCATCGACACGATGCTACAAAATCTGGGTTACCTACCCGGAATAACCTCAAGGCCAAATCTTCCAGTTGGGAAGATTATCGAGGTTCTAAATGATGGCGAGTCACATTTTGGATTGGGGTATGCTATAACCCCGGAAACGTGGTTCGGGCCGGTATTCACAAGGCTATCGACATTATCAAGGGTACTTACATAAGCCCTTATAGCCTGAAGCTAACGGATTACTTCGTCATTCCAGTCTTCGGAGCCGTCCAAGTGGGCCTTTACCAACCCACCATCACATATCCCGAGACCAAAAAGGCTCGGGAATGCAATTTCATCCCTGATGATATATTCACCATCGTCCAGGCCGAATCAAAGGAAGGCGAAAGCAGCTCCGAGCCCGTGCTGGGGCTCTTATTCGGGGAAGACAAGGCCATTCCCGCTCCAAAAGACGACCTGGTCAACTTGATCCTTCGCAGCGATCGGTTCGACCCAACCAAGCTAATCACCGAGGTCGGCGCCAACACCAAAACGAGAGCTTGGAGGAAGACCATAAAATGGACCGACAGTCAAGGACGGGTCTACAAGCTGACCACCGGCGAGGGAGACATGCCGGATACCGAGTCTGAGTCAGAGTCAGAGTCGGAGTCTGAGTCCGAGTCTAGGGGGTCTGGTGCTAAAGTCGAGTCTGTAACCCCTTTTCCCTTATCCACTGAGGTCTCGGGGCCTGTCTCAAGACCTCTCCCTATCCCGCCTCTGACCAATGATCAGATGGCAGCTCTATTCGAGCTCTTTTCAAAGTTTACCATCAATAATAATAACGAACACCGTTCTGCTTACGACTTGTCTTATTTCCAAAATTTTCTCAATTTCAAAAATTTTACATGCAATGACATTGAGAAACCCGACGAACAGGTACCCCTACCTCAACATCTGGTCGAGCAGCACGAGCAAAGGGAATCCCGAGATCCGGTAATCGAAGAAACCGAGTCCATCAATGTGGGAACCGCTTTAGAGCCTCAGATGCTTAAATTGGGCCTATCTTTAGACCCAGAGGAGAGAAAACAATTCGCAGACCTCCTCCAGGAATTCAAAGATGTCTTTGCATGGTCCTACAAGGACATGCCGGGTATAGACCGGGAGATAGCCGAACACCGAATACCCATCAAAGATGGGTGCAAGCCGGTAAAGCAAAAACTCAGAAGAATGAAGCCCGAATGGTCTCTTAAAGTCAAGGAAGAGGTCGATAAACAATTCAAAGCAGGCTTTATACAAGTGTCTGAATATCCAGACTGGGTTGCAAACATCGTGCCGGTACCCAAGAAGGACGGCAAGGTGCGGGTTTGCGTGGACTTCCGGGATCTTAACAAGGCAAGCCCAAAAGATGATTTTCCGTTACCACACATCGACATACTGGTGGATAATACGGCCGATCATGCCCTTCTATCGTTCATGGACGGGTATGCCGGGTACAATCAGATTAAAATGGCAGAAGAGGACATGGGTAAGACCACCTTCATTACACCTTGGGGTACTTACTGTTACACCGTCATGCCATTTGGGCTTATCAACGCCGGGGCCACTTATCAACGGACTGCCACTACTTTGCTCCACGACATGATGCATAAAGAAGTGGAGGTCTACGTGGACGACATGATCGTCAAATCTAAGGACCGAAGCGGGCACATTTCAGCCCTAAGAAAGTTCTTCACCCGGCTACGTAAATACAACATGAGACTAAACCCACAAAAATGCAGTTTTGGGGTGACGTCGGGCAAATTACTGGGTCATATCGTTAGCCAACGCGGCATCGAGGTCGACCCAGCTAAAATCAAAGCCATCACCGAGATGCAACCACCCAAAACCGAAAAAGAAATAAGGGGGTTTCTCGGAAAAGTCCAATACATCAGCCGGTTCATTTCAAAACTAACCATGGTATGCGAACCCATCTTCAAAAAGCTAAAGATCGGAGAACGGGTGCTATGGGACGGCAAATGTCAAGCGGCTTTCGACAAAATCAAGGAGATTCTGTCTGCTCCGCCGGTATTAATGCCACCTCAACACGGTTTGCCTTTGTCGTTATACCTAACAACGACCGAGACGGCCATGGGGGCTATGCTGGCCCAGACAGTCGATTCAGAAGAACGGGCCATTTACTACATCAGTAAAAAGTTCCTCGAATATGAGTGTAAATATACAATGCTCGAAAAGACGTGCCTAGCATTGGTTTGGGCCACTAAAAAGCTCCGACATTACATGCTCAGTCACGAGGTACATGTGTTATCCAAAATGGATCCTATCAAATACTTGTTCGAGAAGCCCATCCTCAACGGTAGGATATCAAGATGGACTTTAATGTTATCCGAGTTCGACCTCAAATTTGTACCATTAAAAGCCATCAAAGGCCGGGTAGTTGCCGAGTTCCTCGCTGACAGCCCAATATCCGAAGAAGGCCACACCGATACATGGGCCTTTCCCGATGAAGACATATTCCATACCGATACGGAAGTGTGGGATCTATATTTCGATGGGGCATCCAACTTCCGAGGGTTCGGGGTCGGAATCCTGTTAATTTCACCCCGAGGGGAACACACTCCCTTATCCATCAAGTTAGACTTCGACGTGACCAATAACGCAGCCGAATACGAAGCATGCATTCACGGGTTGCAAGCCGCCGTTGATTTAGGGGTAACAAACCTCCGAGTCCACGGTGATTCATCATTGGTCATCAATCAAGCACTCCAAAAATGGAAAACTCGGAACGCCAATCTCGTGGCTTACCAAGCACGGGTAAGGGTTCTAGAAAAACAATTTCAAAAGGTAGAATACATTTATCTGCCCCGGGAAGAGAATCAGTTCACAGATGCACTTTCCAAGCTAGCATCTCTACTAAACATCCCGGATCACCTGACCAGCATGCCAATCTGTGTCGAAAGACGGTCCGAGCCAGCCTACATCCACGCCATTCAGGATATCGAGATAACGGACCCGGAGCCTTGGTATCAAGCTGTCCTAACCTACTTGGCAACGGGAGAATATCCCGCGGGAGCTGAAAATCGGGCCAAAAAGGCCCTACGAAGATTAGCAACCCAATTTGTTCGAACTGATGACGGGCAATTGTACAAAAAGACGGCACAGGGGGCTCTACTCCTATGCATCGACAAAATACAGGCCGAAAAGGTCATGGCCGAGGTCCATGATGGTGAAAACGGCCCTCATATGAACGCCCATATGCTAGCCCGAAAAATCATGAGGCTCGGGTACTATTGGAACACCATGGAAACAGACTGACAGTTGTATGTCAAACACTGCCATAACTGTCAGATCTTCGCCAATGTACAGCATATGCCATCTTCCCTATTATATACCATGACATCACCATGGCCATTTTCGACATGGGGTATTGACATAATTGGAAAGGTGCATCCTTCCGGGACGGGGGGTCATTGCTTCATCTTGGTGGCCATCGACTACTTCACCAAATGGGTCGAAGCCGAGTCATACCGTGTCTTGAACGCCAAGCACGTGGCCAAATTCATCCAAAATAAAATAATATGCCGATATGGGATCCCTCACGAGTTCATCAGCGATCACGGGACCCACTTCCAAGCCGAAACTGCCGCGTTGCTGGCAAAATACAAAATTCAAAGGCATACATCTTCGCCTTACCGACCTCAAACAAACGGAGCGGTAGAAGCGGCCAACAAAACAATTGTCACCATACTTAAAAAGATGGCTGAAAATTACCGGGACTGGCCCGACAAAATGCCTTTCGCCCTATGGGGATATCGAACCTCAATCCGCACCGCGACCGGGGCAACCCCGTATTACTTGACATACGGAATGGAAGCGGTCCAACCAGTCGAGCTAGAGGTGCCGTCCCTTAGTATCCTACTTGAAAGCCAAGTACCTGAGGCAGATTGGGTCCAAGCCCGATACGATTCGCTAGTCCTTTTAGACGAACGGCGATCCCGGGCTCTCAACAACATTCAAATATATCAAAAAAGGATCCAACGGGCTTTCAACAAGCGGGTTAGGCCCAGGAACATCAAGGAAGGAGATTTGGTCCTAAAATCGGTTCGTGCCTTACTACCGGTTGACCCGAGGGGTAAATTCAAACCCAACTGGGCTGGGCCATACTTGGTCAAGAAGGTCCTATCAGGAGGAGCGGTAATGCTGACAGACTTGGACGGGAACGAATTTGTCAACCCAACCAACTTGGACCAGCTGAAGCGCTATTACCCATAAACCCCCATCTCAATGTCATTTATAAAAATTTGTCCTTTTTTTTATAAATTTTCAAAATTTTAGACAAGTCAATAAGCTAGAATTAATTATTCTACTGTCGCGCATCTCGAATTAACAATCTTGATGTATTTCGAAAATTGCAAAAATCAATCAAATCAAATTTTCGAACTACGTTTGGTTTGATTCCGCTATTTGCGGATACGTAGGCAACCCTTCAAAAGGGTACAACCACTGCAATGAACGAAAGACGGGAACGGTGTTCAATAATATGTCTTTTATTAATATCTCGACAAACTCGGGATTACAAAAAAAAAAAAAAAAAACGGCATTCACACAAATAATCACACCACAAAAATAATAATAATATTCAAATAATAAAATAAGGAGACTAGTATCCGGGCATCTTCCCCTTCCCCTTGTCGTTCGGGTCGCGTGGAGCCTGAGGTCTTCGGGGTGGTGGCGAGCGTTCACGAATCACAAGTGGAACCTCCTTAGCCCGAGCCCGTTTCTTTGACGACGGGTCTTCAATCACGGTCTTCGGCCCAAGTCGGGCCCGCACATGCTCAGGCAGTCTATCCCGTGGGCCAAGTCGGTCCTGCACGGGTAGTCTTGGGCCCAGTCTCCTTTCCAAGTCCATCTGGGGGCTCACTTTCCCCCAAGCACCTTTAGCACTAGACCCTTCAGCTTGAGTCTTAGTCTTCTTCTTTTTCCCTGACATTAGGCGGACCAGGGTAGCTGGAGTGTCTCCCTCATCAAAGAACCCCCTGTTGTCTTTAGCTTGCTCCCTTCTCAGCAGGTCGAAGGCTTCATCGACTTTCAAGGCGGCTCGGGCTTTGGCATCTCCGGCTTTGGTCCACTTCGTATAAGAATCTGAAACCCAGATTGAATGGCGAGATTTGACAACGGGCCAAGTATGCCGTGTGTACCACCTTTGCATCCAGGTATCACACATTACATCAGTCAGTTGGGTAGGGTCACTCACAACTGCTTCAACTTCAGGGATTCGCTGGGTCCATCCATACTGCCTTAGTATGCGATCAGGATAAAGATGAACCGTCTGCCTGAAGGAAAGGATCACCTGATAGCGGGCTCTGTCCCTCGGGTCCAAGCCACTCCAAAGGTAGATGGGCCACCATGGAACCACCCATCGAATTAACGGGCCGCCATGAAAGGACAAAACCTCGTCCCAATACTTCTGCGTAATCTGACGAGAAAAGTCAATGGCCCGCCTCCTCGTCATCACCTGGTTATGACGGTAGTTGCCCGCATCAAGAGGAGGATCTATCACTGATAGTCTCTCATATAGCCAAATCTGCAAAAGAAAACAAAAACGTGAGGCCCCTAGGCAAAATAGGCGTTCGCCTAAAGGCCACTCGATCGAGTGCTTGGGATACTCGATCGAGTGGTACCCCTGAACGCAAACAGGAGACTCTTTACGAGGGCACTCGATCGAGTGCCAGGGTGGCTCGACCGAGTGACACCTCCGAAGACAGGTCGGAAGCGTCTCATTGAGGGTACTCGACCGAGTACTTGGGTGACTCGATCGAGTACCCCCCCTGCAGTAAGAAGAATTTTCGAAAAAGAAAGAAGAAAAAAAAAATCAAAAGTTGAAAAAAAAAAAGCCAAGTGACATACTTGCAACAAACGGGTGCTACCGGTAAGGCGAATGGATGAGTCCCTTTTGCGATCGTCCAATCCTTGGATAATCTCGCCTGTGATCAACCAAGCCGGGCTGTGCTCAGTCTCCATCAGATCCACTACGGTCAGGAGACGGGTGTTTCCCATACAGGATAACAAATCCATATGACCCTCGAAAGCATATACATGAAGCAAGCAAAAAGAGAAGGCCCTGCGGCTATAAGCCGGTCTAACCCGAACATCGAGTGAATTCATAAATTTCTCAGCCAAGTCGATCAGAGAAATTTTATCACCATCCATCATACGGGACACCTCGTTGTGAGAGAGCCCTAGAAATTCTCTCAGCTTCCTCCTCGGGTCATAAATCGAGTACGGAACGGCGGGACGGAGTATTGGGTTCCATCCTCCTATAGCTGCAATCTCCTCAGGTAAAGGGCAAACTTCGCCCCGGGGAAAAGAAAAGACATGATATATGTCATCCCAATAAGCCAAGCAAGCATCCAGAAAGTAGCGGTCAACCACCATCTGACGGAACGGGTACAATTGGGTTATACCCGTCTGATTCAAAGCCACCCTATCTGCGTCTCTAAAGCGACGGGACCACTCCTGCAGCATCACGATCAACCTATCAATTCCCATGGCTAAACTTCTCAAGAAAATGGCTAAAACTTCTCAAAAGAATTAGAGAGACTTTCTCTTAAGAAGGGTTTGTTTTGTGACTTGTGAAGAAAATCAAAAGCAAGAAGGGTCTATATATAGCATTGGCCTTGCAAACTATTTAGGAAAATTTCCTAATCTCAATAGGAATCAAACCACAATCCTAGTCTCAATACTAGCACGGGAATTTCCATCCCAAACTTTCCTAATCTTTGTTAGGAGTCAAGAATCTCAAAGTTTCCAAAATTCAAAAGTCTCAAAATTTCAAAATTTCAAAAATTCAAATTTTCAAAAAACGTCTCTCCCCAGCGCGAGTCATTTTACTGCCTACGTGTTGCATGCATTTTATGTGACTCATACAGGTACAACTCAATTAGGGAAGTGCAACCCACGATAATTCCCCAGCGGAAGCCAACGACGGCATTTCAAGGGATGAGTCTACATACAGGCACACCCAGGACTTACGAGACAAGTCCAATCCCCCACGGAGTTATCGGCTCAGGTATGACTTCTAGCTTGCGGCTGGCGAGCCCTTCACGCAAGTCTAATGGACTATAAACGACCCGGCCGGAAGTCCGCCAGGTTTCAATCCTCGATTGGCCTGGTGGATACTCTGACTTTCGCCCTGTCCAAGCCTCAGTCAGAGTGGGGGCTCTGTAGACACCCGCATTTTGACTGCCAGGTGTCTATGGCAGTTTCCCAAAAAACACCCGATGATGATCGGACGCTAACATGCTTCTATGCGCTCGGATACAGGCTCAAATCCATTAATCGTTGGCTAACGCACTTACGGAGTACAAATATCACAAAACCAACCTCAAATCCAGGCCCAGCGGACCATTTCGAGTCAAACAAGACTAATTTGGGCCAAAACCGACACCGGAATTAAAACCGACTTGTCACGATTGGGTCAATCCCGGTCAAAGTCGTTTCCGAGACACACAAAACAACCCGTCAATCATCAAGAGTCCAAGTCAAACACAAAACCCATTAAAGTCAAGGTCCAAAAACAATCCGCGCGACCCAGCTGGGCCACTCGATCGAGTGCCTCACCCACTCGATCGAGTGGGCCCTTATTTTGAGCCCGGCTGCAGGCTTCACGGGCCACTCGACCTAGTTAGCCCTTACTCGGTCGAGTAACCCTAATTCGGGTGCCCTAGCTTTTCCTATATAAGGAACCCTCATGCAACCATCATAGACACATCTTTACAATATTTTACAACCCTAACACATCATAAAGCAATCCTACACTACACCCTCTACAAACCCTAGACAAACCCTAGGAAAATCGACATTAGCAAACCCTAAACCTAGTTTTAGGAATTCAACCCGAGCCACCACAACTTAGCCTCCATACACCTCGAAGACTCCCGTGTTATAGCCACGTTTACGAGCCTTATTCCGAGACAAGAACATGTAGGTTGAGGGTGACAAACCTTCTTCTTCTTTTTCTTCTTCTTTCTCACATCGTTCATCTTCCTCTCTTTTCCGTTTTTTTTCGTTTATTATTATTATTATTATTATTATTATTATTATTATTATTATTATTATTATTACGTTTAGTATTATTATTATTATTATTATTATTACGTTTAGTATTATTATTATTATTATTATTATTATTATTATTATTATTATTACGTTTAGTATTATTATTATTACTATTATTATTATTTCTCGTTATCATCATCCATCTTACATCCATCAATCTTCAAATCAATCTTTAACAAGGGTCGAAGCCCGTTGACACGGATCCGACATCACAATCCCTAGGGATTTATTCGATGTCGGAGAAGTCGAGGGAATCATTTTTTTTATTTATTTATTAATCAAATAGTCAATTCTCCTAAATCACATAAAATCAATTCAAGACGCAATTTCCGTTGAGGCTAAAATATTGTCACAACAATTCGTTAGAATTATGACATTATTAAACGCGGAGGAAATTTAATTTTATAGCAACGACCTACTTAAAACGATTTTCGACATAAAACACGTTTTGTTACAATCGAATCTTAATTCGTACAGAGGGCACTCGACCGAGTGCCTAGCCCACTCGGTCGAGTAGCACCTCAAAATCGGATCAGAATGCTCATCAGAACACCCACTCGATCGAGTCTCACAGTGACTCGGTCGAGTGGCCATGTACTCGACCGAGTTAGTCAATAACTCGGCCGAGTATGGTCTTTGACGCAAAACAGAATCGTTTTTTTAGGGTCCACTCGATCGAGTCCATCGACCACTCGATCGAGTGGCCTCATAACGACTCAAACACGAGTCGTACATTATTCTATTTTTCGAACTCGATAGTATTTTACGACTTAGGTCAACATGTGCATAATTAATCACGTGTATACTATCTTTTCAAATCATGCATCCTCATATTTGCATCTTTTCAATTCAATTCAATATTTGCAAACCGTTATTATTCGTCATATCGCTATATCGTTACTAACGCGTTTTCTGTTTCTTTTGTCAATTTAATTATTATTCGTTTATTATACTAAATGAACCCGCATGCTAAAATACAACTTTGACGTTAATTTTAGTTGCATTAAATTGACTTAGAAACCCTTTCAATTACATTCGCATGTTTAGGGAAAATAAATCTTTGCATATTTTTTTTTTCCGTTTAACTAGCGCGCGTATTATAAGTCACTCGAATTCTTAGTAGAGGCCGCTAATGTGCGGGCGGGGTTGGGTGTCCTTTGTGGGCTTCCCAACACGTACCCTCACCCCTTACTCAGAACCTCGGTTTCCGGATGCCCGAAACCGTTGGCGCACGAGAGTCATTCAATACACAATATCCGATAATGTCGGTATTGGTATCAAATGCAAAGGGACGAGCCCAATAAACTCTGACATCGGAAATGGGCCGTATTTTGTATACGGACCACTACGACATAGAGTGGGCTCGAATGGTTCCGAATAACCACAAAATTCGGTGGCGACTCCACATAGACCTAAATTTCAATTCGATCCGTTTCATATGGAGATTCATTCGCCTACCCAAACCCGCGCGTGGCCGCGTCGGGGTGGACCTATGTCATGTCCACACTATGGAGGTGTAGTTGGTGAGAGTACCTTATTGTATATATCTCTTTTTCTTGTTCTTTTTGCTTTTGTGTGTGTATATATGTTTGTTTGGTACCTTGGTCTCTAGGATTGGTAGTTTTGTGAAATTCTTGTCATTTGGATTGTTGATGAGCGTTGTGAGGGAGAGAATTTGATGTTGCATTTGATCTTATTGTCATAGGTGTGAAGTGAAGATGATTCCTAGAGAGGAATGGTTAATGATAGAGCTTGGTTCGTGATTATGGATGTCGGTTTTTGAAGCTTCGGTGAAGCTTTTGGGGTTTTGGAGGTCAAGAAGACCCATCCCGGGCGGGAAGGGAGCTTCCCGACCGGGAAGGTTATGCCATCCCGACCGGGGAGGAGCCGTCCCGATCGGGATAGAGGCTAAAAAATTGGAGCTTACTGGAGTGCCGTCCCGACCGGGACGAGTGTGTCTTCCCGATCGGGACCATCCATCCCGACCGGGATGGTCCCCTTTCTCCTCTTTTAGCCTCTTCTTCGACATTTGGGCCCACCCAACCATTGTATATCCCCACCCAACCTCCCTACCCATCCTTGCTCATGTCATATGACCATTACACTTCATTTACATACCCTAACCTCATTTCTCTCCCCTTTACACTGAGTTTCACATCGAATTTCCACCCCCTCACACCATTACCACCTCACCATGCGGTTTGATCGAGAATGAAGAGGAATAGCAATGACGAAGACAAGTTTTGTGCCTATATTGATCTATGAGACGATGGAGCGAGTGAGTTGCTAACCTATTGGTACGACAACTATCCTTTCTTTCCCGTCTTTTATAGCTTGTTTTCTTTTGTGTTTATTCCCTTCCCCTTGAGTCATGGTACCTTAGCGGCCTTTGAGGCCTTGGTAGTGGTTGCTCCCGACTCTCGATGATGTGACTACATCGAGAGTCATTTTCAAAATCCAAATTTTACAAGTTTTTCACCCTTTTTTGTCAGATTTAGTCGGAATCCGGGCTAGGTGACTTGATTACACCTAGCCCTCCCCTCCCATTTCCTTTTATTTCCTTCTTTTTATTTTTTTTTTATTTTTTTTTCTTCCCCCTTCCATATCTTTTCTTGTCTCGGCCCATGGTGACTTGACTACACCCCGGCCGGACACCTTCTACCATTTTCTTCACCCTTATTTTTGATTTTTTAGCTTTATTTTCGTAGTTTATTTTCTTTTTCTTTTGTGCTCCATGCACTACGGTCGAGCATGAGGACATGGCTCGACTTAAGTGTGGGGGAGCGATATTCTAGCGTAGTTAGTTTTATTTTCTTAGTTTTTGGAAAAAAATCTTTAAAAACCCTAAAAATTTGAAATTTTTTCACAAAAATCAAAAAGATTTTTCTTTTGTGTGTTTTCCTCTTGTGTCATTGTGTTGTATATTTGTTTTGTTGTGCGTGTTTTGCCCCCCTCTTTTCCTTATAGTTTGCCTAATCGCCATTAGCTTTGGTGAGCTTTCAAGACTTCCGGTAACATCTCTTCATCCCTTATTCCCTCTTTGCTTCTTGTGAGTTTGGAGGAGTTTTGTGATGATGTGTGCTCGGGAGGAGCGTTGTAAAGATTGTGGTGGATTTGGAGACTTGTTTGAAGATAGGGGTGGTGTTTGTGTTTTTATTTGTGTTCGTTTTGTGTTGTTCTTGTTTTGTTGCTCTTGTTTCTCTTTCTTTTGTTTTTGTCGAGTCTTTGTTTTGTGTTTTGTTGTGTGTCTTGTGTGTAAATGGTTTTCGAAAACCCGGTTTAGAGGCTAGTGTGTGAGTGCTTACTTTCCCTTCCTAGTAGTGTAAATCGAGTCTTGGACTTTAGTCTAGTAGAATGACCCTAAATCAATGATTTCGTTGGTCCTTTACCTTGAGTCCACCTAGCTTACTAGAGATTTACTACGGGATTTGCATTTTGACCATTTTGACCACCCACGGTGTGAAAAGGCCTTGGTTACCGAGTTTCGTCCCTTAGGTGACCGTGTCTAGGATTGTTTGATTAGTCCAAGTTTTCTCCCCTTTTTGTGGGTTTGAAGGGAAATCGCGACCCCCGACTCACCCATTACCTACCTCCCACTCATTTCCACACAATAAATTGCAACTTGTTGATTCCTCTCTTTCTTGTCATACAATGTAATGCCAAAAAAGCCAAATCAAGCCAAAAGGGCGAAGAAAAGAAAAAGAAAGAAAATGAAAGAAAGAAAAGAAAGAAGAAAAAGAAAAGGCACAAAAGCCAAAAAGAAAATAGAAAAGAAGAAAAAGAAATGGCATGGCAAAACAAAGCAAAAATGCAAAAGAAGAAGAAAATGCCAAAAGAAAACCGTCTCACAAAAATAATCCCCACATCTCAAAATAAGCCTTTTTTCGAACATTACCGTGAAGAGCCTACCAAAGGACCGAGTCCCTAGGAAGGATGATAGCGATAGTGGTCGGTCTTCCCTCATTTTGCAATTATTTCCACCTTTTTACTTGGACTAGTTAGGCGGTTTTGGACACGGGACGACCCTCTTGGCTCACGCTAAAGGGGGCGGGGTCTCACTTACCTACAGTGTCGACTAACACCATGGATCATCACTTCCCACTCCGCCGATCGTCCCGTAGTACGTTTTTAGAAAGTTAGGAGGACCTAGGTAAGTTACCAACGTTTTTGTTGCTTTGTCGTCATACTATTAGGGTTTAGTCCATCATGGTTTGTATTGCTAGCTTGGGAACGTTGTCACTTGCCTTGAGTCCTAAACCGGTGCTTCTTTCACCGCTTGTTTGAGGGAAGCGGTATTTCTTTTCTTTTGGGTGCAACCTTTTGTGTGTTTGTTTGTGTTTTTGTTTGTTTATGTGTTTTAGTGTCCGGTTGCATCCACAGTTTTGTCGCAAGACCCCACTTGCCTTGCGGAGTGCACTTTTCCTCTAAGTGCACTCGCGTGAGTTGAAAGGGCGTAGGGTGCGCTAATACCCACTCGGCTAGTTTAGTAGTTAGTATGTGCTTACTCGAGGGCGAGTAAGGGTTAAGTGTGGGGGAGTTGATAAGTGTAGTTTGTAGTGCCTATTTCGTAGTGTTTTGGTCCCATTTTCCTTGTGGAATTGCTCCTTGGGAGCGATTTATGGGCTACTTATGCTTCCTCTAGTTCGTTTCAGGTTCCTGAGACCATTCATGAAGAGTTGGAGCGATTCCGACTCAATACATACACTTTTCGGAGCCAACGAAGCGGAGGAACGATCACTCGATGCCTTGGATTCGACCCCGAGACCTTGGGACCCAATCCCGAGCCTCCGAGACCCGATCCCGAGTCCCGAGAATCGATGAGAAGTCCATGTGAAGCAAGGAGGAACCAAAAAGATCATATTGGAGGCCTACAAGACTCATCCCCGACGGGTATGACCTCATCCCGTCCGGGATGAAGTGCACAAAAGAGAGGGCTCCTGTTTTGGGTCCATCCCGACCGGGACCAGCTCCTCCCGGCCGGGACCGACACCTTCCCGACCGGGACCACCTCCTCCCGGCCGGGAAGGGCTGCTGCTGCTCCGCGCTTTGTTTTCTCTTCTCCCTTCCACTTGTAACCCTATATATACTCTTCCCTTGTTATGTTAAGCTTATGTTAGACATTACCCATAAACCCTAGCCTAGTTTTAGCATAGATTAGATTAGATTAGTGTAGATTAGTCTTTAGATTATCGTTAATCCTAGTTTAATGCTTGTAATTTGGGAATTCTTCAAGATCTTCACCAAGCTTGACAAACTTGGATGTTTGTTTTGGGTTTTTCTCATCTATGCAAGTTTTCTTCTTCCTTTCATCTTCTAGTATGGTATAATCTTCTCCTTTTACTCTTAATCCTTTATTGTTCATCAAGTTTGAATCTTTAGTTCTTGTTTATTGTTTTGTTCATCATATTTGGTAGTTTCATTATGTATGTTTTGTTGTTTGTGTTGATTCATCTTGTTAGTGTTAGTTTTAGTTTAGATATGTTAGAGTAGTGTTCTTGCTAGGGTTAGTAGGGTGATTAGGTTGTTAATTGGGTGATTAAGGGTTTGTTGGAGATGTGGGTGGGAGATTTGGGTTTCCTCTTGGTTGATGCATATGACATGTTTGATGAATTGCTTGAATGACTAAGTAAGTTAGATTGCTTGTTTTTCTTGCCTTTCCCTTGTGGGTGTTAGTTTGTTATGGGTTCGGTTCCCTCATTAAGTTGCGAGAGCCCGGTGAGGTCGACCCCTAGGTTAGTCTAAGTTGCGACCGCCCGGATGCGATCTAGGCCATAACACGCTAGAACCCCGTTTGTCATGTCTGTCGCCAAAATGGGTTCCATGAGGAACCTCTAGGTCGGTTTAAGTTGCGACCGCCCGGACCGACCTAGATTACCCTACTACCTCCTTCACTCTAGCTCTCCCTTGACCATTTCGTTACCCCTTTGACCCCGACCTAATCCTAGCCCGTTTTCCTTGTTTGTTTTCTTGCTTTAGACCTAGCTTAGCCCTAGTCTCCCCCTCCTTAGGTTAGCTCGTCTCGAACCTAGTCCTAGACCGTAGCATACTTTAGTCCGACCTCCCGTCCCTGTGGATTCGACCCGACTTACCCTAGCTACCCTAGTTAGGTTTTGCCGGTTTTTATTTGGTGGCAGGATTCACGACAAATCCCTCCCATCAGGTAGAAATCTCAGAAAAAATAAAACTAAACAGTTATCATACGAGAGAAATAAAGACTCTTAATATATACTCACTACTACAATTTTGATTATACAAGACGCCCCAAATAAGACGCTTACATAAGGAACCGTCCTCTATATCATGATAAATTTTGGGGCCCCATGACCTTGATTAAATAGTACGGGTCATCAAAAGAACCATCCTTTTACTTTTATTATTAGCGCGGTTGGTCAATGAAACCGTCCTCATTAACGTAAAAGCGCGGTTACAAGTTAAACCCGTACTATTAAAATAATTTAAAAGCGCGGTTATACACTACGCACATCCGATTAAATTATAGGACCGTTTATATTAAAATATAAGACCCATCCTATTCAATCAAGAATAATAAAGTGTTACACGCATCTGCCATTTTCACACAACCCTTCGCCTAACCCTCACTCCCTAACCTCCCTAACCCTTCGCCTTCGTCTTCAACCTCCGACTGCTAACTGTCGACGCATCTGCCATTTTCACGCATCTCCGCCAGCTGCCGTCTCAACACTTCGTCTTCTTCGGCTATGTTACTCCTTTTGCCGCCTTATCATCCCTCGCCGGAATTATATCTCCACCGCCTCAATCTTTGCCGGAATTTTCCGTTTGCTGCTTTTAATTAGGCTCATTCTTCGTTGACCTCCTTTGCCTCCATCTGGCACGTGTAAGTTTCTAAAATTCGTCCTTTGATTCGTGTTTCAACAATTCATAATTCGCTGTCCTTTCATCGCATTTGCCGGAATTCTGGGTTTAGTTTGTCGGGTTTAGGGTCTAGGGTTTGGTTTAGTTTTTCATTACTGACCTGAAATGGAAAGAATTGAAGAACAACAACCTGAAATTGAACGAATTGATTCATAATATCTTCAGATCAGCCTGTTTAGTTTAGTTTTGTTTTCGGTATTTTGTTTTGTTTTCATTTTGTATTTTCTCATCTTTGGCCTTATAGGGAGTTCTGTCTCACCGCTCTTGCTGAAACAGAAGTGCTCAATGTACCAGTACCATAATATGGATATTGAATCAATGCTTTGTGACTATAGTTGCTTGAGTTTAATTTTTTGGTTTGATTTTATTGATTTGAAGAGACGGATGCGAATGTTTCTCTCATTTCTCCACTGGCTTTATTGGCGTGTGAAGTGTAGTCAGCTGTAAAGATGAACGAGTTGTTCATCATCAAATTGTGAAAGAATTGTTTCAATGAGTCAAATGAAGTATCTTATAAGTAACTGGAATTATATTTCTAGGCGAATCTGCAGATCAGCTAAAAAAAAAATTTAGTAGAATGGTTTTGTGTGGCAATTCTGGGGAATGTAGATGTGTTTTCCTGCAATAATAATTTGACCGAGTCTGGATGTGGTCAAGTAACTGGAATCTATATTTTTGAAGTTTGGCCGTAATCCGTCGTCAAATTTTCAATGGAAATGAGACCCGATTTCTGTATTTATCTCAGTGATAGTGATAGCTGGTGGTAGACAAGTTTTAGAGAAGTTAAATTCAGCTGGGAAGAATTTCCCTTTGAAAGTTTTCCTACTCTTACTAGGGTTCTACACGACAAATGTGGGTCTTAGTGATGACACTGATCAGGTAATTGATTGTATCAATGCAATCTTAGTTTTATGGGTTTTTGTTATTGTACATTGTTGGTTTCTGTTGATATTTGTGCATTGTTGGATTGAATGTGTGTTAGTTGATTGTATTTGTAGGTTGGTATGAGTGATAGGATGGTTGAAATGTCATCCAAAGGGGTGATGTTTGGAGGATGATGTGGACATCGGGGATGAAATGACAGTGAATAACCTTCCACCATTGGAGATTGATAAGGATTATTGTGGACATGACGTAGGTCCAACCCGACGCGGCCACGCGCGGGTTTGGGTAGGCGAATGCATCTCCATATGAGAATGGATCGAATTGAAATTTAAGTCAAAATGGAGTCGCCACCGAACTTTGTGGGAGTTCGGACCCATTCGAGCCCACTCTATATCGCTATGGACCGTACACATAGTACGACCCATTTCGGTTTTAGAGTTTATTGGGCTCGTCCCTTTGCATTGCGATACCGATACCGTCAATACCGATTATCGTGTATAGAATGATTCTCGTGCGCCAACGGTTTCGGGCATCCAGAAACCGAGGTTTAGAGTAAGGGGTGAGGGTACGTGTTGGGAAGCCCACAAAGGACACCCAACCCCGCCCGCACTTAGCGGCTTCTACTAAGACATCGTTTGACTTTCTAATATGCGCGTTAGTAATCCGGTAAAAAGATATGCAAACAACATTTTACGAGGTATAAATATTGAATGGGTTGCTACGTCATTTTAATGCATCTTGATTCACGTCAAAGTGATTTGGCATGCGATGTTCATTTAAGGCAATAAATGGAAAACATCGAAAATAGAAAACTCGTAAATAAATTACAAATTACACGGGCGAAATACAACCCGGAATTCACAATACAACGAGCTATAATATAATAACCGAATTAGAAAACGGTAAATATTAACTATAAACGGACCCGTAAATAGTAAATATAGGCTAGATCGTAATTTGAATAAATGGACGAACTTCGATTTAAATACACATTATATTGTGCATTAAACGGAGGACGGAGACTTTAATACGCGTTCACGTATGGGACCGAAGCGTGGTGCTAGCTCGATCCTGGGTCTCGATGCCTTGTCCCGATTTATCATATCGAAAGATTGGTGTCTAGACTAGTCATGCGTCGGATACGACTTAGGAGTCGTCGACACAAAACTAGTCGTATAAGACATTAGTCAAAGTCGTGAAATTAACAAAATAGAATAAAATGCATGAATTTTGAATAAGGGATCACGTGATTGAATTAACACGTGATGACTTAAAGTCGTAAAAAAGAAATTGATTAGGCTTACGATGTTTAGAAGGCTCACGGTTTAGGCATGATACAAGACACTCGATCGAGTCATGGGGGAGACTCGGTCGAGTGCCCCTCGTGGAGGCCTTCTGCCTGTTATTTGAGGTGTCACTCGATCGAGTGAGCCAAGGCACTCGATCGAGTACCCTCTGTTCGAGGTGCTACTCGATTAGGAAAAGGTAACAATTCCGATTTATTGATTTTGAAATCGACATGTAATTACACTAAATATGAATATTGTCCAATTTATATTAGTGTAAATTTTGATGGCTCGTCCTACTCGACATTCGGTTATAGAACCGTTATCTAGTAGTTAAAGCGAAATTTGCAAAGTCAAATTTGATCAGACTAGAACAAATATCGATTCCCTCCGCGTCATAATGTCGTAATCAATCCTTTCGGATCGTGTGACAGTTAATTTGGCGTCAACTGGTTTTGTCCTAATCCGATTTGTCGATGACTCTTTTAGAATAATATTTTGAAAGAAGTGTGGTCGGACATATTTAATTGCGAGTCTCCACGATCTATTACGCCCTTAAGTGTTTAGGGCGGCGCACCTCGAAGGGCGCCACCTCAATACAACTTGTAAAGGGATTAAATAGACTTTAGGGGAAATTCGTAATTAAACACATTCGACCCAAAAATTCGACCGTCGTCGCAAACTTAAGTCCTCGGTATTTTAATATTGTAATTTGGCCCTAAGGCCCACGATCATTAATTTAGCCTCAACGGACGTTGCTCGGATCGTTTTGAAAATAGTTTTTTTGGTAAGTATACACGGTATTATTTATATAACAAAATGTAAATGAGTGATAATTAAAATGTTAGGTGTTAGATACAATAAATAAAAATATGTTAGATTGCGATAAATAAAAGTGTTAGATTAGAGAGTTAGTATACACGAAATTAAAAGTTAGTGTGTTAGTAATAAAGAAATAAAAATGTTAGTGTCGTTAATATCGACTAATAATAATAGTAGTAATAATAATAATAATAATATATAGTACATATATATATAAACGAAAAAGAGAAAGGAGAAAGGAAAGGATGTCGGGATTTGAATGTTACACCCTCAACCTACGTGCTTTTGCTTCTCGGAATAGGGCTCGTCAAATGGTGGCAAAGTCACGGGAGCGTCGAGATACGTAGGGGAGTTATGGTGTGTATGTGGTTTTGTAGAGATGGATTTTAACGAGTTTTGCTCTCGGTGTTTGACGAGTTTTGATCTCAGGATTTTGAATATGTATTTATGTGTGTGTGACTTTGAAGCCAAGTTCAAAGGGATGTATTGTGTGAAGGTTGAATGAGTTTGAAAAGGTGGTAGAGGTTGGTAATGTATAAAGTTGAAGGGTGATTGATGATTGAAAAGTGTGTAAATGTGATGGGTGACGGGGTATTTATAGAGAAAATACTCCGGTTTAGGGTCACTCGATCAAGTGGCGCGGGTGCACTCGATCGAGTGCCCGGTCTAAGTCCGGTTTGGCCGGTTCGTTGGTTTACTCGACCGAGTGGGTCTAAACCACTCGATCGAGTTGATCAAACCGCATGGAGGCTTTTTAGGAAAGATTTGTTGACTATTTTTGAATGATTTGGTTGTTGTGTCTTGATTCATTTTGTGTATTTGGATGCAGCGTTAGGCCGGTTTCGTCTCGGGATTCGACTTTGACCGGGTTTTGACTCGGTCGCTAAAAGACGGTTTTATTTCCGGTGACGGTTTTGACCCAAATTAGTCTCATTTTATTGGAAACGGCCCACTGGGCCTGAATTTGAGGTCGGTTTTGTGAGATTTGTACTCCGCTAAAAGCCCATGCCAGACATTACTGATTCCGAGCCCATATTCGAGCGCGTTAAAGCACGTTTGCGTCCGATCATCATCGGGTGTTTTTGGGAACTGCTATAGACACCTAGGGGCCAAATGTGGGTGTCTACAATTATGATAGGCGCACAAACTCCTGATAAACCGCCATAGGTGATGAGATTTCTCTAGTCCCTGTCATTGTCCTTATACCGTCCTAGCCGAGTAATGTAGTTATGCAGCATCTGATGTGTACCCATGGTCCGTCTTTGCCCAGTGGTACTTTCAAAATTGTTTTTGATTGTTGGGTAATTTTGCCTTGTCTTTCAATTCTTTTAGTCTCAACTAGAAATATTTAAAGAAATTTATGAAACTGGGTATATATGTTTGGGATAAATTCCGCACCCTCAAGAAATGGCGTGGAATCCTTGCGGTCAAAAAGCAAAAGGTCATGACGAAGAAACTACGAAATAATATTCGAAAGTAAAAAGTCAAAGTCGTAAAAGTTGGAAACCCGATACAAGAGAAAGTCAGCAGAGGAAATAAAGCCCGATATTGATATTGGGCCAACCAGCAGCCGAGTCCATAAATGGGCCAAAGATGGTCTAACACTAAGAGAAACCCTACCCTAAGCAAAGGAAGGGGTCAACCAACAACTCCCAAAATTCTAAGGGAAGTTCCACAAGAACAGGAGGAGATCAAAGAAACAGAAGAGGAGGAGAATATAAGCCCCAAACGACCACTTGGCAGGGATCATTCAACCCGTCTTCAAAACATTTCAACTCCATATCATAGAGCATACTAGCAAAACTTAGCCTCCGATAACCCAAAGTCGACATTTGTATTTCTTATTCTTTCATTTCGTTCATAGTTGATACTTTGGCGGGATTCCGACTCCCCCCGCGGTTTTTCCCACATTGGGTTTCCGCGTCACCAATTCTTGTGTCTCTTTGCTCTCTTTCCGCATTTTCGTATTCGTAGATTCAATTCGTTTATCGATTCGTTGGCGTTAGTTTGATCGCTTTAACCCACAACTCGAATCTAAACCCGGTAAATTTTTACCAAAACAATTTGGCGCCCACCGTGGGGCAAAGTGATCGTTTGCTAGCCAAATCACGCAGCGAAGTAACTCACGTGTCAGCATGTCTGGATCCGGCCAAGATCTTGCCAACACTTCCGCTCAGTCTGCTGAAGAAACACCTTCCTCAGGAACGGCAGGCCTGCTCGCCACGCCATCCACCCAGGCGACTCCAGTTAGCCAGGCGATAGGGCAAACACTGAGCGCCTCAAAGCCACCCAGGGGTCCTCGACGTCAAAGGTGTTCAACCCTTTTGCAACCAGTAGAGGGGGAGCACCATCCAAGGCGGCGGCTCATGGAGGATTATTCGGGGACGCTTCCAGAGCTCCGTTAGCACCAGATCCCATGGCAGAGATACTTCAGGGGATCAACACTCTGCGCCAGGCGGCATCAAAACCACCACCTGTACCAGTCCAGTCATCACCCGAGATCCTGTTCACAACGCCTGAGGAAACGCCGAGCTCCCACAGAGAGTCTGTCACCAGTGGGCAAATTTCCAAGTCATTCCCTTAGGAATTGGTCACCAGACTGGATTTAGAGTTGGCCCCGCCTAGTCAAGCCATGATACCCAGAGGACTGGGCTACTTGACTCATGGCCCTACCCCTGGCAGGCCTTACGTCACAGGTAATCCTTTCCTTAGCCTCGAAAACCGGGAAACTAATCCATTGTCTCTTGCAGGTACCTCCGCTCACCAGGCCTCAGAATGGCCGCCGGTAAGTTCGCCAGGAGTGCACACCCCAGCCAACAACCGACTCCCACCCGATTTGGGAACAGCACCTACCCCCAGTCATCAAGCATCCGGATGGCAGCCGAGAGTAACAGTCAATTCCATGGTCGCTAGCCCCTACCCCGAAGCAGCTTGGCCGTCCCAGAGCTCACCTCAGATGGCATCAGGGTGGCGGCCTGAGCCCGCAGTGACTATGTCTCTTCCGCCTCCACCCCCCGTCAGTCACCACCTTGGAGGGCCTCAGGCGGGGAGTACCCCTTTCAGCTTCTTCCCTCCTGCTCCTAACCCTCTTGCGGGAACAAGCAGCGCTGCAGATCAGCAGTATCAAGAACTGAGAGAGCTGAGGGATCTGATCAGCAAAATCCTTGGAATGCCGCGCCCCCTGGAGAGAGCAGCCAGAGACAGCTATGCAGACTCGCCCTTCACCGATGACCTAGCTTGTGTTGCTGTGCCCAAAGGTTTTGTGCCACCAGCCATGACGCTCTATGATGGCACTGCAGACCCCCTAGACCACATCAACCAGTACAAGCAGAAAATGATGGTGGTAACCGCCACAGGGCCTCTGAAAGAAGCCTGCATGTGCAAGGGGTTTGGTTCCACCCTCTCAGGGGCAGCCCTCCACTGGTTCGTTGGTCTGCCAAACAGAAGTATCACCTTCTTTGCCGATCTGGTCAACGCCTTCAACCAACAATTCGCCAGCAGCAGAAAGCCAGAAAAACAGACTAGCGATCTATACCGGGTGGTGCAGAAATTCGAGGAGTCTACGCGAGATTTCCTCAACAGATTCAATAGAGAGAAGGTGACTATTCCCAGATGTGACGTAGCCACTGCCATAGAAGCCTTCCGTCAAGGGCTCCTTCAGGATTCAGATCTTTATAAAGATCTCACCAAATATCCATGCGCTACATTCGAAGATGTGCAAACCAAAGCAATGGCAGCCATCAGATTGGAGGAAGATTCGGGCCCCAGAAGAGCTACATATGGTTCTGAGCATGTCTCCAGAAAGGCACCAGTAGAGAAGAGAGGCGAAAGATCCAAGCCCTACGACAGAAATGTGCACAAGATCTCTGAAGAAAAGGATTGGAAGGAGAGCCCAGCACTCCCACCTAAAATAAGCGAATACGGGTTCTCTACCAACCTTGCTGGTCTACTCAGGGCCCTAAAGGAATTGGGGCGCAAAGTCAGGTGGCCCAGAAGACAAGAGTATGCCAACGACCGTCGGGACGCCAGCAAGAGGTATGAGTTCCATGACGACATCGGACACAACACCGAAGAATGTGTCCTCCTCAGAAAGGAAGTGAAGTTCCACTACGACCAGGGAAACCTGGATCACCTGATATCCAGAAGCTCTAGCAGGATAAATGCGGCAGACCAGATGTTGCCCTCACCTCCTCCCCTATGCACTAGAATCGTCAATGTAATCACAGGAGGATCGGAATTGTGTGGCCTAACTTATTCGGCAGCCAAAAGGCACGCTTCCCAGTCCAGAGGAGACAGACCAGAGCACTCCTGCAGAATCAGTTGTCCAAACCTTCCAGCCGTCACCTTTGATGAATCTGATGCGGAACCCTCTCCAGAGTCGCACCACGATGCCCTAATCATCACACTCTCCATAGGGAACTGCACTGTGAAGAAAATACTAGTGGATACCGGAAGTTCTGTCAACGTTATCATGATAGAAACTTTGCAGAACATGGGGTTCAGCGAGGAGGACCTGAGCAAGAGAGCGGTCCCCCTCATAGGCTTCAGTGGGGAAACCAAATACTCCCTGGGAAAGATTACGATTCCCACCTATGCTGGAGGAGTAAACAAGCAAGTACGGTATTTGGTCATCGACGGTCCTTCCACTTACAACGTGATCCTAGGAAGACCGTGGATACATGAGATGAAGGCCATCACCTCCACCTACCACCAATGCCTGAAGTTCCCCACGCCTTGGGGAGTGTAGAAGATCAGCGGTGATCAGAGGGAGGCCAAAGACTGCTACAGAGTGGCGCTGAAGAAGACGGCAAGTCCTCCAGCATAGCAACTACAGGGCCTTCACCTACCTCTGCAAGAGTATCTCGACCCCCCTCAGGCGGAGATAGATGAAGTCAACCTAGACAAGCACCACCCTGAACGAAAAGTGCTGATCGGATCAGAGTGCACAGGTAATACCCGACAAAACCTTATTGAATTATTAAAGACTAACATGGATTGTTTTGCTTGGTCCCATGATGATATGGTAGGAATAGATCCAAGTATCATAACCCACAGGTTAAGTGTGGACCCAAGCTACAAGCCAATCCAGCAGAAGAGAAGGAAGTTTGCTCCAGAAAGGAATCAAGTTATCAATCAGGAGGTGGATAACCTGCTGGCTGCTGGAAAAATCAGGGAGGTAAAGTATCCAGAGTGGTTGTCCAACGTGGTGGTAGTCCCAAAAAAGAATGGCAAGTGGAGAGTGTGCGTCGACTTCACCGATTTAAACAAGGCGTGCCCAAAAGACCCCTTTCCTCTGCCGCACATAGATGCCATGGTGGATGCCACAGCAGGCCATGAGATGCTGACTTTCCTTGATGCGTGGAGCGGATACAACCAAATCAAGATGCATCCGGCAGATCAGGAGAAAACCGCCTTCAGGTCTGAGAGAGGTATCTATTGCTACAATGTTATGCCTTTTGGTCTGAAAAATGCAGGATCCACCTACCAGAGGCTGGTCAACATGATGTTCAAGAAGCAAATTGGCGATACCATGGAGGTATATATTGATGATATGGTCGTCAAGTCCAAGCAAGCTTCACAGCACACAGCACATCTGGAAAACGCCTTCAACACCCTGAGAGAGTACAAGATGAAGTTGAATCCTTCCAAGTGCACGTTCGGGGTATCCTGTGGAAAATTCCTGGGGTACATGGTCACTCAGAGGGGAATCGAAGCCAGTACAGAGCAGATCAAAGCCATCCTGCAGTTGGAGTCTCCACAGAAACCGAAAGATATGCAGCGGTTGACTGGAAGAGTTGCCGCCCTGAGTAGGTTCATCTCCAGGTCCTCAGACAGATGCCGTTTATTCTATGATATCCTGAAGAAGGCTCAAAGATTTGACTGGACGAAGGAGCATGAGAGAGCATTCAAGGAGCTAAAGCACTACTTGAGCACTCCACCACTCCTGTCAAAGCTGGAACCTGGAGAGCCGCTCTTTCTATACCTATCGGTGACTGAGGTGGCGGTTAGTGCTGTGCTGGTAAGGGAACATGAAGGAGCGCAACATCCCGTCTACTATGTTAGTAAGTCTCTGCTTCCTGCAGAGACCAGGTACACGTCCCTTGAGAAACTCGTACTTGCACTCGTTACGACATCATATAAACTGCGTCCTTATTTTGAATCACTTATTATATCTCTAATAACAAACTACCCACTGAAAACTATTATGAGGAAACCTGAATTGTCAGGTAGGATGGCAAAATGGTCCATGCACTTGAGCGACTTCGATTTGAAGTTTGTCCCCAGAACAGCAATCAAGTCCCAAGCGTTAGCAGATTTCATATCTGACTTCAGCCCGACGCTGCAGACACAAGCAGAGAAAGATATCATTCTCTTGAAAGAAGACAAGGGCGAGCAGGTGTGGAAGCTTAACGTAGATGGAGCCTCAAACATGAGAGGATCTGGAGCGGGATTGGTGCTCAAGTCACCTCGAGGGGACCTCATAGTCCAAGCAGTACAATGCGAGTTCCGGACAACGAACAATGAAGCAGAATATGAAGCCTTAATCCTGGCTCTCCAGCTGGCCCCAGATCTTAAAATCAAGCGACTGGAGGCGTATGGTGACTCCCAGCTGATAGTCAACCATATGAACGGCTCATACGCAGCAAAGGATTCCAAGATGATAGCTTACCTTGAGGTGGCAAAAGGTCTATCCCAAAAGTTTGCAGAATTCTCAATCAGCCAAGTTCCAAGGGAACAAAACGTGGAAGCAGACGCCTTAGCAACAATGGGGGCAACCTTCAAACCAGGAGAAGTATCCACCATACCCATAGTCCATGTGCTAGAGCCAGCAATCTGGAGAGGCGCAGGCGCACAGGAATGGGGAACACCAGAAGGGGATTCCCCAGATCAGGGGATGCAATGGTTTCAAGAAGCAAGGATCTGCAGCACCACAGCAGAACAGGAGGAAATCTCCGACTGGAGGAAACCCTACTGTAGACACCCGCATTTTGCCTGCTAGTGTCTATAGCAGTTCCCGACAAACACCCGATGATGATCGGACGCAAACGTGACTTAGTATACTCGGATTTGGACCCGAAATCGATAATATCTGACATGGACTTTTAGCGGAGTAATAATCTCGCAAAACAGACATCAAATCCAGGCCCAGTGGGTCGTTCCGAGCAAAATAAGACTAATTTGGGCCAAAACCGACACCAAAAATAAATCCCGTCTTTTGGCGACCGGGTCAAAACCCGGTCAAAGACGAACCCGTCACAAAATCAGCCCAAGTACATCTTCTAGAAGCTGGCGCCCAAATCTATTTCAAAAAAGATTAACCAAATCAACCAAGTCAACCTTTCCTAAAATGTCTCGATTTACCTGATCCACTCGATCGAGTGGATTGACCCACTCGGTCGAGTGGAGCGTCAAAAATTGGATCAGGCCCATTTTCTAGGGCACTCGACCGAGTGCACTAGGGCCACTCGATCGAGTGACCCTAGGTCGTGGGGTAAACTCTATAAATACCCCATGACCCTCATTCATTTCACAACTTTTACACATCCATTTTACCCTAAATTTATCTCACATTTTCAGTCACACTCTTCACCCTACAACCCCAAGCAATCACACCCACAAACCGAGTCCCTTGTCCCTCGAAGAACCGACAATACACACACACACACACACACACACACACACCATAACTTACATACATCCTCGATACTCTATAGTCCCGTCACTATTTGCGAGCCCATTTCCGAGGTCCCTACTAAGCATGTATGTTGAGGGTGTCCCAAACCCCGTTTCTATCTTGGTTATTTTCGCTTATGTTTTGGTATCGCTAATATTATACTCATATTAATATCGTAATCCTAACACTCTAACTCTAACATCCTAACTTTTACATTTTCGTTACTAACATTATAATCATACCGCGTACATATATATATATATATATAATTAGTATCAAATCCCGGTTTCGGATACGTTTGACTATAATTGTCGCCTAAAATCCGTCTAATCCTTTTACGAGCAACGACGGAGGTGGAGCCCTTTCGAGGAGCCCCGCCCCAATATGCTCAAAGGCGTGACGTGATCGTGACTAATCATAGTTGAACGCATTCGATCCCATTTTAATTAGTGCGGAACCCATTGACACGAAAACCGACGTCACATAACCCGAAAGGGTTAGTTTCGATGTCGTGACGTAGTGGGAAGCATTCCGTTACTAATTCAAATTTTCTAACGCAAACGTTTCATAAAATCCCGACAACGGTATTATAATCGTGCATGTACACGATTATAGTACCGGAGGTCGAGTTGAATTCAAATCATGCGATATTTGTATTTAACTCGACCGACCGTCGTTTTCAACCTCAAAAACGAGACGAGTTGATACTCGTACAGGGGCTACTCGACCGAGTGCTTAGGCCACTCGATCGAGTAGCGTCCATAACTCTGGACAGAACCCTTTTTCGAGGGGCTACTCGACCGAGTGCGTAGGCCACTCGATCGAGTAGCGTCCATAACTCTGGGCAGAACCTTTTTTGAGGACACACTCGACCGAGTCAGACCATGACTCGACCGAGTGGGCCCTGTAACCCAGAACACCGAGGGCCTTGGCACACCTTTCAAGCCTCGTCTTTTATCGACATTAGTCATCACGTGTAAAGGTTATCACGTGACTATCCTATTTCCAAAACCATGCACATCACGACACGTAGAACGGCTTTGACCACCTTTTGACGTGATAAGTCGGGACAAGACTACGGGATATGAGATCGGGCTAGCAATATGCCACAACCTCATATTTCCGTCCTTCGTTTAGTACACGATATAATGTGTATTTAATCGGGGTTAGTCCATCTACATATTTCGCGGTCTAGCTTACATACGGGTCTGTCCCCATTATTGCATCGCATTTTTTTATTCCTTTTACGTAATGTTGTATTGTGAATTCCGGGTTGTATTTCCGCCCGTGTAACTTGTACGTTACTTTTTTTATTTATTTTCGAGCTTTGTTTATTTACTTGCTTTTACGCTTTATAAACGAACCTCGCATGCTAAACCACTTTGACCAAAAATAAGATGCATTAAATGACGTAGTTCACATACTATTCACGTGCTTAGCCCGAAAACGCTGTTTGCATATCATTTAATCATTTTACTAGCGCGCTCACACGAACACGAACGATGTCTTAGTAGAGGCCGCCATGTGCGGGCGGGGTTGGGTGTCCTTAGTGGGCTTCCCAACACGTACCCTCACCCCTTACTCAGAACCTTTGGTTTCCGGATGTCCGAAACCCTTGGCGCACGAGAGTCATTCTATACACGAAAGCCGGTTTATACGGTATCGGTATTGCAATGCAAAGGGACGAGCCCAATAAACTCTGAAATCGAAGTGGGCTTACTTTGTGTAAAGCCCATGACGACATAGAGTGGGCTCGTATGGTTCCGAATAACCACAAAATTCGGTGGCGACTCCATTTTGACTTAAATTTCGAACCCGAGAACAATCTCACCACGAGATTCATTCGCCTACCCAAACCCGCGCGTGGCCGCGTCGGGGTGGACCTACGTCATGTCCACAATTTGGCGACTCCGCTGGGGATACCTGATGTACTACATGGCATCGGGGTTCCTAGGGTGAGACTCGAAGAGAAATCGTTCGAATATTATTGTGTGCGCATTAGTTTAATGGTTCATGCATAACCCAAATTTTGCCCGGGCCGGTTACTTGTGACCGACGTCCCACTATACCACGGTGCATTCCTACATGGGTGCGCTAAAGACTTCGATGGCGGAACTCACCGGGGTTTTACGGCAGGTCCTAGTTCCAAATCGGCTAGGAAGTCCGTCCCGTTTCGTGAGAATGCGATCGTTGTTGGTATAGACCCTGTTGTGACCGACCGAGACTTAGCGTAAAGCATACATAAGCGTCGTTATAATGCTTGTTTGACTACGTGCTACTTGGTTTCCGTGTCATTTTTCAAAAACCGTCATTTCAAAAAATGCATCTTTCCAAAAAACACCCAAATTTTGAAAAACCCGAAATGCTGTCCGTTTCGAGACCCGTCTTTTCAAAATATCCAATTTTCAAAACTCGGAATGCCGCCGAAATTTAGGATCAACTGATTTGACTCAAAATATCCTTTTTCTCTAGTCGGCATGCTGCCCATTTTAATTCGTGAATTTCCAACACCATCTCGATTTTCTGAATTTTCAAAATTCTAATCTTGGTTTTCGGAATTCCGTTTATTTATTTATTTCCAAACTCTCGGAAATTCATCCGCTCATTTTACATTCCAATTTCAAACATCCAACTATCCTAGTAAACCTTCCTTATTATAGAACCTACTGTCTAGTCGTGTGTCGGGTCTTTGCATAGTATGTCGAAGGTCTATAGCGTCGAAACTCCGCTGATCCTACATCACGAGTTTCCCCCCTTTCCCGAGTCCGCCTTATCAGTCAAGGCACGACCGACCCGCGTAGGGCATACCCCTACAAAGGAAGGTCCGTTCATACACTCGAGTCAAAAGTCTGGGGAAAAAGTCTCACGTGGACCTTCCTTCGAACGGGATTAGGCCCACAAAGCCAAAATCCTAAGGAAGTTATACCACCCATCGAGTCATCCGTTTAGATGTCTTTCTCGAGTCTCTAGTCTTCTTTCCTAGTGTTGCTCGGGATGTACTTTTCCTTCCCTTTTCCGAGATCTAGGGACCAGTTTTTGATTACGCGGTGTTCTTACAGACAGACCACCGGCAACCAGACACGCTCGAAGGATGGCTACTTTGAACAGTCTGCAAACCGCTTTGGACGCCATGGTCGCAAAGCAGACCGACATCGAGGCCCAACTGACCGAAATGAGGGCTGGCCAAGTGGCCATTGTTGCTCGCCTAGCTACGGTGGAGCAAGGGACTCCTAATGTCGAGACTACTGGGCCCATAACTGAACTGGTCAGCGCAGTGCGCCGGCTAGAAGAACAAGTCCATTTGACCGGGAGTAACAATATCCACCGGGAGAATAGTCGAGAGTACTCCACGGTAAGTGACAAGCTGCCCGCAAACCTCAACCTCACAGGCTTGCCCATGTTCGAGGGAACTGAGGACCCGTTACTACATGTAAGGGCCTTCAAGGAATTCATGGCCATCAAGGGAGTGGACTCATCCATGTTCAAGAACCTCTTCGCTGCATCCCTTGAGAAGCACCCACGGGCCTGGTACTATAGGCTAGACCCGAAAAAATACCCTACATGGGATGATGTGGCTACCGAGTTCGCTCGGAACTATGCTGACAACACTGAGATCCAAACCACAATGCGATCTCTAGAGGTCATGGCCCAAGAGCCAAAAGAAGGTTTCACTAAATACCTTCAACGCTGGAGGGCCGAGAGCGTGAAATTGGTCGATAAGCCCAATGAGAAGACCCTAGTGGAGGCTTTTGTCAAGAACCTCCTCCCCTCCTACCGGGTTCACCTCCGGTACGCAGTCATACCCAATTTCACCACCCTTACTGAAATGGGTATGAGGATCGAAGACGACCTAAGACTAGAAAGCCTCACTAAGGCTGCTAGAAAAGGGTACCAAGGGGCCTCTTCCTCCACTACTAAGCCCCAGGCTGCAACCCGCAGCATTTTTGACGCGGTCAATCTACTAGATGCCCCGTCCAAGAAGAACACCCCACCTCGGGTCTTCACTGATATAGGTACTACCTATACTTATGCCTTACAAAGGCTATCCTCCAAAGGCCTAATCCAACCGATAGGCCCAACTCCTGAAGTTCCGGTCGAGCGTCGCTCCAAGAACTACAATACTCAGGCCTATTGCCAATACCACCGGGGCAATGGGCATGACACCGAAAAATGTTGGAAGCTGAAACACTTGATCCAGGACCTAATTGAAAGCGGTAAAATCCCGCTACCCGGAGATAAGCCCAGCAACAAGGAGAACCCTTTCAGCTCCCATGCCATCTTTGCCGGGGAGGTGAATGACTGCTCCCACCTTATCTCCCCCTACATCCCGCAAGTGAACGGGATCTGGTTCGATGACGAGGATGATATCTACCTCGCTAAAGGGGAAACCGTTCCCATCACCCCTGAACAGATTCGAGAAGTCAAAACTCGAGTCCTAGCCAGCAGCAACCTTGGTCGTCCCTATTTAGCCACAAGCACTAGGGACACCTCTATCCCGACAACCATCACCGATCCACTCGGGATGGAAGTCGCCCCTGAAGAGCCGACCGCCGAAACGGCCGTCGTGAAGCAATTGAAGAGAACCCGAGTTGACCTCACTATATGGCAACTCCTTGTTAGCTCTCAAGAACATCGAGAAGCACTTACAAAGGCTCTCGATCAAGTCAAGATCGACTCTTTGGCTACCCCCGCTGAAATGGTAGCCACGGTCCTACCCCACCTGAAGGGTAAGGCCAAAGTAGGAGGCCCAATGATCACTTTTTCCGAAGCCGATCTGCCACCATTCGGGACCTCCCACAACCTGGCCCTTTACATCACGGTGATTTGCCGGGGAAAATACCTCCCGATGACCCTAGTTGATGACGGGTCAGCCGTGAATGTCCTTCCTCTAAGGACCGCCAAAGCCCTCGGCATTACCGAGGCTGACTATATCCCGACTACTCAAACCATCCAAGCCTTTGATGGGAGCCCAAAGTCGGTAGCTGGGGCCATAAAACTGACCATCATCACGGGCCCGGTAGAAAAGGAGCTTGAATTCCAGGTGATTGATGTCACCTCCTCATTCAACCTGCTCCTAGGAAGGCCGTGGATTCACGCGGTAAAAGCTGTGTCCTCCACCCTCCACCGTAAGATCAAGATGCCTCTACTCGACGGTATTATTACTCTAGAGGCGACCCCAATGACCGTGGCTAGCTGTAACGCCACGGGCCGCACGGACCTCTGGGGGTTCGACTTTGTGGGGATGATCGAGGAAGAGTACCTTTTCAGGCCTTACTTCACCACGAGCATTGACACGATGCTCCAGAACCTAGGGTACCTTCCGGGGGCTACCTCTCGACCCGACCTTCCAGCTGGGAAGATCATCGAGGTTCTCAAGGACGAAGACTCTCACTTCGGCCTTGGTTATGCCCTCACTCCGGACAACGTTGTCCGAGCAGGAATTGAAAAGGCCTGCAACATCATGAAGGGTGCCTACTTGAGCCCTTATAGCCCACGGTTGTCTGACTACTTTGTCACACCCGTATTCGGGGCTATCCAGGTTGGACTATACCAACCCAACGCTACGCACCTCGGGACCCACTTGGCCCGGGATTGCAACTACATCCCGGATGAGGTGTTCGCCCTCATCCAGTCCGACAGAGCAGACAATGCCGAGCCCGCGCTAGGGCTACTCTTCGGGCAAGACACCGTAGCCCCGACTCCAAAGGAAGACCTGGTCAACCTGATTCTCCGCAACAACAGGTTTGACCCGACCAAGCTGATCTCGGATGTTGGCTCCGAGACGGGAAAAAGGGCCTGGAGGAAGACTGTCAAGTGGACTGACAGTCAAGGAAGGATCTACAAGCTGGTCGCCGGAGAGGGAGACATGCCTGAGTCTGAGTCCGAGTCTGAGTCGGAGTCTGAGTCAGAGTCTGAGGTCGAGTCTAGAGAAGTCGGTGCTAGAGTCACTCCTGTAACCCCCCTCCCTTCTATCATTCCTGCTGCTAGCACTTCGGGGTCTGTCCCGAGTGCTTTACCAATCCCGCCACTGACCAATGATCAGATGGCTGCTCTCTTTGAGCTATTTTCCAAATTTTCAATCAATAATAACAACCGTTCTGCTTACGACTTGTCTCTTTTAAATCCTGCTTTCAAAAATGATTTATGCTATGACATTGAGAAATCCGACGAACAGGTACCCTTACCTCCACATCTGATCGAGCAACTCGAGCAAAGGGAATCCCGGAATCCGGTAATTGAAGAGACCGAGTCCATAAACGTGGGAACAGCCTTAGAGCCTCAGATACTTAAGATAGGGTTATCCTTAGATCCCGAGGAGAAACAACAGTTTATAAACCTCCTCTGAGAGTTCAAAGATGTCTTCGCGTGGTCCTACAAGGACATGCCGGGGATAGACCGGGAAATAGCCGAGCACCACATACCTATCAAAGACGGGTGCAAACCGGTCAAACAAAAGCTTCGTCAAATGAGGCCCAAGTTGTCTCTCAAAGTAAAGGAAGAAGTCGACAAACAGTTCAAAGCCGGCTTCATACAAGTGTCCGAGTATCCGGAGTGGGTTGCAAACATCGTGCCGGTTCCTAAAAAGGACGGTAAGGTGCGGGTATGCGTAGATTTTCGGGATCTTAACAAAGCAAGCCCGAAGGATGATTTTCCGTTACCACACATCGATATACTGGTGGATAACACGGCCGATCATGCCCTTCTGTCATTCATGGACGGGTATGCCGGATATAATCAAATCAAGATGGTGGAAGAAGACATGAGCAAGACTACCTTCACTACACCTTGGGGTACTTACTGCTACACCGTCATGCCATTTGGTCTCATTAATGCCGGGGCCACATACCAAAGGACCGCTACCACCTTACTACATGACATGATGCATAAAGAGGTAGAGGTCTATGTAGACGACATGATCGTCAAATCCAAAGAACGGGACGGTCACATCACCGCCCTAAGAAAATTCTTCGCCCGATTGCGCAAGTACAACATGAGGCTGAACCCTCAGAAATGCAGTTTTGGGGTAACGTCAGGCAAATTACTGGGTCATATCGTTAGCCAACGAGGTATCGAAGTCGACCCAGCTAAAATCCAAGCCATTACCGAGATGCAAGCTCCTAAAACCGAAAAAGAAATAAGGGGATTTCTCGGGAAAGTCCAGTACATTAGCCGATTCATTTCCAAGCTAACCATGGTGTGTGAACCAATTTTCAAGAAACTGAAAATAGGGGAGCGGGTACTATGGGATGACAAATGCCAAGCTGCTTTCGACAAAATCAAGGAAATTCTGTCTGCTCCGCCGGTTTTGATGCCACCTCAACCAGGTTTGCCTCTGTCGTTATACCTAACAACGACCGAGACAGCCATGGGGGCTATGCTGGCTCAGACAGTGGACTCCGAAGAGCGAGCCATCTATTACATCAGTAAGAAGTTTTTAGAGTATGAGTGCAAATATACCATGCTCGAAAAGACGTGCTTGGCTCTAGTCTGGGCTACTAAGAAGCTCCGACATTATATGCTCAGCTATGAGGTCCATGTGCTATCCAAGATGGACCCGATCAAGTACCTCTTCGAAAAACCTATCCTTAACGGCCGGATTTCAAGATGGACCCTAATGTTGGCAGAGTTCGACCTAAAATTTGTACCTTTAAAAGCTATTAAGGGGCGAATAGTAGCTGAATTCCTCGCCGACAGCCCGGTAACCGAAGAAGGACACACCGACACCTGGTCCTTCCCAGACGAAGATATTTTCCATACCGATGCCGAAACATGGGATTTATACTTCGACGGAGCATCCAATTTTCGAGGGTTCGGAGTCGGGATCCTCCTAATTTCACCAAGAGGGGAGCATACTCCCGTCTCCATCAAGCTGGACTTCGACGTCACTAACAATGCAGCAGAATACGAAGCATGCATTTATGGGCTACAAGCCGCCGCCAACCTAGGGATCACAAATCTCCGGGTACATGGCGACTCATCCTTGGTCATTAACCAAGCACTTCAAAAATGGAAGACTCGGAATGCTAATCTCGTGGCCTACCAGGCACGAGTAAGGGATCTCGAGAAACAATTCCAAAAAGTAGAGTACATATACCTGCCTCGAGAAGAAAATCAGTTTGCAGATGCACTCTCAAAATTAGCATCTTTACTGAACATTCCCGACCATGTGACCAGTATGCCAATTTGCGTCGAAAGACGGTCCGAGCCGGCGTACGTCTATGACATTGAAGACATCGAGATAACCGATCCCGAACCATGGTACCAAGCCGTGTTGACATACCTGACCCACGGAGAGTATCCCCCCGGGACGGAAGGCCGAGCCAAGAAAGCCTTACGGAGGCTAGCCACCCAGTTCATCCGTACTGATGACGGGCAACTGTACAAAAAGACGGCACAGGGGGCTCTTCTCCTTTGTGTTGACAAATATAAGGCCGAGAAAGTAATGGCCGAAGTACATGATGGCGAAAACGGTCCACACATGAATGCTCACATGCTGGTCCGAAAAATCATGAGGCTCGGGTATTACTGGAACACCATGGAGGCCGACTGCCAATTATATGTCAAACATTGCCATAACTGTCAAATCTTTGGCAATGTGCAACATATGCCGCCATCTCTGCTCTATACCATGACGTCACCTTGGCCGTTCTCGACATGGGGTATCGACATAATCGGGAAAGTAAATCCCTCCGGTACTGGTGGACATTGTTTCATTCTGGTAGCTATCGACTATTTCACCAAATGGGTCGAAGCTGAATCATATCGCATCCTCAATGCTAAGCATGTCGCCAAATTTATCCAAAACAAGATAATATGCCAGTATGGAATCCCGCATGAATTTATCAGTGATCATGGAACCCATTTCCAAGCTGAGACCGCGGCCCTGCTGGCCAAATATAAAATTCAAAGGCACACGTCCTCGCCCTACCGTCCCCAAACCAATGGAGCGGTAGAGGCAGCCAATAAAACGATTGTCACCATACTCAAAAAGATGGCTGATAATTATCGGGACTGGCCCGACAAAATACCTTTTGACCTATGGGGGTACCGGACGTCAATTCGCACCGCAACCGGAGCGACACCATACTACCTAACCTATGGGATGGAAGCAGTCCAACCAGTGGAGTTAGAGGTACCGTCCCTCAGAATTCTGCTAGAAAGTCAAGTACTCGAAGCTGACTGGGTTCGAGCACGGTACGATTCGTTGGTTCTACTAGACGAACGACGGTCCCGCGCTCTCAACAATATCCAAATATACCAGAAACGGATCCAGCGGGCCTTCAACAAGCGAGTAAGGCCCAGAACACATTAAAGAAGGGGACCTAGTCCTTAAGTCTGTTCGAGCCTTGCTACCAGTTGACCCAAGGGGAAAATTCAAACCCAACTGGGCTGGGCCATACCTGGTGAAGAAAATCCTATCGGGCGGAGTAGTAATGCTGACGGACCTGGACGGGAATGAGTTTGTCAACCCAACCAACCTGGACCAGCTGAAGCGTTACTACCCTTAGCCATTTCTCAATGTCATTAGCAATTTTTATCAAAATCATTTATTTTACAAAAGCAAGTCAATGAGTTAGAATTATTTATTCTACTGTCGCAAAACATCTTGAACCAATAGTCTTGGTGTAATTCGAGATTGCAATTTCCTAAGCCTGAACTACGTTTGGTTTGATTCTGCTAATCGCGGATACGTAGGCAGCCCCTCAAAAGGGCACAACCAATGCAATCGAGAAAAGACAGGAACGGTTTTAATAAAAAACTTCCTTTTATTTATCACAAAAAAAAAATCCCAAAAAGCTTGGGAAAATTACAAGTGCAGGAATTCAAAAAAAAAACTACAAAAAACACACGACAAAAATAATAATAATATTTAAATAATAGAACTAAGGACTCAGTATTTAGGGCATCTTGCCCTTTCCTTTGTCCTTGGCCTCCTTGGCCGTCCACTGACGACAACGCGGAGGAGAGCGTTCCCGAATCACCACAGGAACCTCTTTAGCCCGGACTCGCTTCTTGGAACTCGAGTCCTCATCCACCTCGATTGGCCCAAGTCGGGCCCTTACAGGCTCAGGGAGCCGGTCACGCGGACCTAGTCGGTCCCGGGCCGCCAGCCTTGGCCCAAGTCGCCGCTCCAAGTCAGTCTGGGGGCTTTGCCGCCCCCGCGTGCCACTAGCACCGGCATCTTTAGCTCGAGTCTTAGTATGTGACTTAAGACCCGACTCTAATCGGACTAAGGTAGCAGGGGTCTCTCCCTCATCGTAGAATCCCCTATTGTCCTTTGCCGTCTCCCGACGGACCAGTTCGAAGGCCTCATCGACCTTCAGAGCCTTGCGAGCCTCCTCGGACTCCTCAGAAGTCCATTTCTCATAGGCTCGAGAAACCCAAGCGGATTGGCAAGGGTTGGGAATGGTCCATGTAGGACGAGTAAACCACCTCTGCAACCAGGTGTCGCACATAGCGTCCGTCAGTTGGAGCGAGACGCTAATAATGGCTTCAGTCTCAGGAATGCGCTGAGACGAACCGAACTGCCTCAGAATGCGGTCCGGGTAGATGTGAACTGTCCAGTCAAGGGACAAGATCACGAGGTAACGAGCCTGGTCCCTCTTGGCCAACCCCGTCAGCTTGGAAAGGAACCACCAAGCAACCGTCCACCTAATCAACGGGCCACCATGGAACACCAATTCCTCGTCCCAGTAAGCTCGATTTATATGGTGATTCGAGCTTATCCGACGCCCCCTAGAACTGAGTTGGCTGCTACGGTAGTTGGGAACGCTCGGAGGAGGCTCTATGATCGATAAGCGCTCCGACAGCCAGACCTGCAAACGTATACACGGAATTTATGAGTAACGGAATGGTTCGCTACAGCCCACTCGATCGAGTACGCCCTCTGACTCGATCGAGTGAGGCTCTCTAAGACGACCAGAAGCTCGTCAGGTATGACACTCGATCGAGTACACCATCTGACTCGATCGAGTAAGCTCTTCACAGACCAACAGAAGCACTTTACAGACATCACTCGATCGAGTGATAGGTCCACTCGATCGAGTGACTTACGGACCTCAAGAAACCACGAAACAAAAAAATCGCGCGAAGCAAAATTTAAGAGATCGCAAGACAAATACCTGCAGGATAAGGGTGCTACCCGTCAGTTGCCGGGTTGGGTCAAGTCGCCTAGCATCCAGACCCATGATGAGCTCCCCAGTGGCCAGCCAAGCAGGGCTATGACCAGTCTCCATCTGGTCAACCACTCCAATTAGCCTAATTTGACCCACGCATGAGTCAGCATCCATCAGACCCTCAAACACGTAGCGGTGCAGCATGCAGAACGCGAAAGCCCTACGCCGGTGAGAAGGCGTAGCCCTTACATCCTGACTGTTCATAAACTTGTCAGCCAAGTCGAAGAGGGAGACAGTATCTCCCCGCACCATTCGATCCGTCTCAGCATGAGACAGACCCAAGAAATCCCTCAGTCTCCTCCTCGGGTCCGGGTAGAACGGAGGAATGGCAGGACGAGCAACGGGGCTCCAACCTCCAATGGCTGCGATCTCCTCGGGAAGAGGGCATATTTCTCCCCGCGGGAACGCGAAGACGTGGTGGGTAGTATCCCAAAGCGCCAAACAAGCATCCAGAAAATGCACATCAGGCACCAGACGCCTAAGAGGAAATAGGCTGGTAATCCCCATTTGGGTCAGCTGAATCCTGTCTTCGTCCCGAAAGTGTTGGGACCAAGCAAAAAGCATTGAAGTGAGATGCTCGATGCCCATCGCAGAAATTTGATTTCTCTTGAAAGACTGAGAGATTATTTTTTTTTAAGAGAAGAAGAGTTTTGGTTTGAGGTGCAGTAAGCTGAAGCAGGGAAACCTGTATTTATAATAGGGAAGCCTGGCAGTAACCCTGACTAACCCTGCCTCCTCAGTAAACTGGGCCCCAACATGTGCAGGCTTGACTTCAACCCAGAATAGGAATCTAGTTATCCTGAGCTTTCCTAAATTTTTTTCTAAAAATTCCTAAGAAAAATCTTTTTCGAAAATTTCAACTTTTTTCAAAATCCAGTACATTTTCCCCAGCACAAGTCGGTGTTTTGCCTATGTGTTACATGCAATTTATCATGTGTCAGCATACAGGTACACCTCAAGACTTCAGAAGCAAGTCCCCGCGCCACTACTTCACTCCCCAACGTGAACCCATATTTATCCCAGAATGCTACACTCAAAGCCATGATGTATCAGCATACGGGTACTCCTACACCTCCAAGAGCAAGTTTTATTCCCCATGGAGCTATCATCGGCAGGACAGGTATGACCCTCTGCTTATGGCTGGCGAGCCCTTCACGCTAGTCTACTGGACTATAAACGACCCGACCGGGAGGCTGCCAGGTCGTAATCTGCGATTGGCCTGGTAGCTACTCTGACTTTCGCCTTGTCCAAGCCTCAGTCAGAGTGGGGGCTCTGTAGACACCCGCATTTTGCCTGCTAGTGTCTATAGCAGTTCCCGACAAACACCCGATGATGATCGGACGCAAACGTGACTTAGTATACTCGGATTTGGACCCGAAATCGATAATATCTGACATGGACTTTTAGCGGAGTAATAATCTCGCAAAACAGACATCAAATCCAGGCCTAGTGGGTCGTTCCGAGCAAAATAAGACTAATTTGGGCCAAAACCGACACCAAAAATAAATCCCGTCTTTTGGCGACCGGGTCAAAACCCGGTCAAAGACGAACCCGTCACAAAATCAGCCCAAGTACATCTTCTAGAAGCTGGCGCCCAAATCTATTTCAAAAAAGATTAACCAAATCAACCAAGTCAACCTTTCCTAAAATGTCTCGATTTACCTGATCCACTCGATCGAGTGGATTGACCCACTCGGTCGAGTGGAGCGTCAAAAATTGGATCAGGCCCATTTTCTAGGGCACTCGACCGAGTGCACTAGGGCCACTCGATCGAGTGACCCTAGGTCGTGGGGTAAACTCTATAAATACCCCATGACCCTCATTCATTTCACAACTTTTACACATCCATTTTACCCTAAATTTATCTCACATTTTCAGTCACACTCTTCACCCTACAACCCCAAGCAATCACACCCACAAACCGAGTCCCTTGTCCCTCGAAGAACCGACAATACACACACACACACACACACACCATAACTTACATACATCCTCGATACTCTATAGTCCCGTCACTATTTGCGAGCCCATTTCCGAGGTCCCTACTAAGCATGTATGTTGAGGGTGTCCCAAACCCCGTTTCTATCTTGGTTATTTTCGCTTATGTTTTTGTATCGCTAATATTATACTTATATTAATATCGTAATCCTAACACTCTAACTCTAACATCCTAACTTTTACATTTTCGTTACTAACATTATAATCATACCGCGTACATATATATAATTAGTATCAGATCCCGGTTTCGGATACGTTTGACTATAATTGTCGCCTAAAATCCGTCTAATCCTTTTACGAGCAACGACGGAGGTGGAGCCCTTTCGAGGAGCCGCGCCCCAATGTGCTCAAAGGCGTGACGTGATCGTGACTAATCGTAGTTGAACACATTCGATCCCATTTTAATTAGTGCGGAACCCATTGACACGAAAACCAACGTCTCATAATCCGAAAGGGTTAGTTTCGATGTCGTGACGTAGAGAGAAGCATTCCGTTACTAATTCAAATTTTCTAACGCAAACGTTTCATAAAATCCCGACAACGGTATTATAATCGTGCATGTACACGATTATAGTACCGGAGGTCGAGTTGAATTCAAATCATGCGATATTTGTATTTAACTCGACCGACCGTCGTTTTCAACCTCAAAAACGAGACGAGTTGATACTCGTACAAAGGCTACTCGACCGAGTGCTTAGGCCACTCGATCGAGTAGCGTCCATAACTCTGGGCAGAACCTTTTTTGAGGACACACTCGACCGAGTCAGACCATGACTCGACCGAGTGGGCCCTGTAACCCAGAACACCGAGGGCCTTGGCACACCTTTCAAGCCTCGTCTTTTATCGACATTAGTCATCACGTGTAAAGGTTATCACGTGACTATCCTATTTCCAAAACCATGCACATCACGACACGTAGAACGGCTTTGACCACCTTTTGACGTGATAAGTCGGGACAAGACTACGGGATATGAGATCGGGCTAGCAATATGCCACAACCTCATATTTCCGTCCTTCGTTTAGTACACGATATAATGTGTATTTAATCGGGGTTAGTCCATCTACATATTTCGCGGTCTAGCTTACATACGGGTCTGTCCCCATTATTGCATCGCATTTTTTTATTCCTTTTACGTAATGTTGTATTGTGAATTCCGGGTTGTATTTCCGCCCGTGTAACTTGTACGTTACTTTTTTTTATTTATTTTCGAGCTTTGTTTATTTACTTGCTTTTACGCTTTATAAACGAACCTCGCATGCTAAACCACTTTGACCAAAAATAAGATGCATTAAATGACGTAGTTCACATACTATTCACGTGCTTAGCCCGAAAACGCAGTTTGCATATCATTTAATCATTTTACTAGCGCGCTCACACGAACACGAACGATGTCTTAGTAGAGGCCGCCATGTGCGGGCGGGGTTGGGTGTCCTTAGTGGGCTTCCCAACACGTACCCTCACCCCTTACTCAGAACCTTTGGTTTCCGGATGTCCGAAACCCTTGGCGCACGAGAGTCATTCTATACACGAAAGCCGGTTTATACGGTATCGGTATTGCAATGCAAAGGGACGAGCCCAATAAACTCTGAAATCGAAGTGGGCTTACTTTGTGTAAAGCCCATGACGACATAGAGTGGGCTCGTATGGTTCCGAATAACCACAAAATTCGGTGGCGACTCCATTTTGACTTAAATTTCGAACCCGAGAACAATCTCACCACGAGATTCATTCGCCTACCCAAACCCGCGCGTGGCCGCGTCGGGGTGGACCTACGTCATGTCCACACCTACAAGGATTGGTTGCAAAATGATATTCTGCAAGCAGACAAAGGAGAAGCCCGAAGTTTCCGGATGAAAGCATCCAGATATACCCTCATTGATGGCGTAGTATTCAAAAGATCGACCGCCGGACCATACCTAAGGTGCTTAAGCCAGGAGGAAGCAGAGATGGTAATGCATGATCTCCACAGCGGAGAATGTGGAAATCATGCATGGGGCAAGAGTCTATCCAACAAAGCACTTCGCCATGGCTACTATTGGCCAACAATGCGCAGGGACGCCAGAGAGTATGTTAAAAAATGCGACGCTTGCCAAAGACACGCACCGGTCAATCACCAGTCAGCAGAACCATTACATCCAATAATCTCTCCTTGGCCCTTCATGAAGTGGGGAATGGATATTGTGGGTAAATTACCAAGGGCACCAAGAAATAAAGTCTTTATGCTTGCAATGACCGACTACTTCTCCAAGTGGATAGAAGCAGAAGCCTTCCCTCAGGTGACTGAGAAGCAGGTTATATCCTTTATTAAACGTAACATTATCTGCAGGTTTGGTGTTCCCTCAGAAATCGTCTGCGACAATGGGTCCCAGTTTATTGGCAACAAAATGGAGGCCTATTGCGCCAGGTGGAATATCGCTCTAAACAAGTCTACTCCCAGAAATCCTCAGTCCAACGGTCAGGCGGAATCTAGCAACAAAATTGTGATGGATAATCTGAAGAGGAGGCTGGAGGAAGCAGGGGGCAGATGGGCAGAGGAGCTCCCCTTGGTGCTGTGGTCCGACAGAACCACACCTAAGGTGGCTACAGGACAGACGCTTTTTAGCTTGGTCTTTGGTGCTGAGGCGGTCATCCCTGCAGAGGTGAGAGTACCCACTCACAGATATGGCTGCATAACAGAAGAAAGAAACCAGGTTGAAATGGCAAACAGCTTAGACACCATAGATGAACTCAGAACTGATGCCCAGATCAGAATGGCCTCCTACAGGCAGACGGTCGCCAGAAGCTACAACAAGAATGTCAAAGTCAGAGTCCTGCAGGAAGGAGATCTGGTCCTCAGAAGAGTATTCCAGAACACCAGAAATCAGCAGGCGGGGAAATTCGCCTACACTTGGGAGGGACCCTACCAAGTGGAGAAGATAGTTGGAAACGGAGCATACCAACTTATGACCATGGAAGGAGAAATCATCCAAAAACACCAGAAGTATAGGCCACTGTCGCCAGAAATAAGGTATTCAATCCGCCAGATACACCTCCACCAGAGCCCAGGTAATCACATCTTCTGTCTTTGTAACTATACTTTACCCTTCAAAATGTTCTTTTGGTTGCAAGATTTTTGACATCTGAGATAGAATTTATTTTTTCACATTTCCAAAGCTTTAGACTTAGCTCATTTTCATATGTCTCAAAATTTGATCAGATTTTCGCATAGCCTAAAAACTTAACTTGTTTTCTTTCATCTAAATATTTCAAAAACCCTTTCACATATTTTCAAAACCTAATTTTGTCACATTCTTTGAGTTTCCTGTCACATGTTTCTGTTTATTCCCTTTTACGCACCTATGAAATCGATTTTACCCTCACACGTTTTGAAGGTATAATTCTCTCCCACCAATACTTCCAAATACGATAGATTTTTCGTCCTTTATCAATTACTTTGTCAACTGATATGGGCAACTGATCTGTTGGAGTGTATAATTCCTACAGAAGGTGTGCATCTTGTGGTGAGTGCCTACAACCAGGACATTACAAGTCTCCTGCGCCACTCAGCACCCACGCAAAGCGTGGCACCTCTGACTGAGTGGGTAAACAAAATCCCAGGCCACCACCTATCAAAGGTCGACCATACAAACAAAGGCATACATACAACAGATGACGGAAATTAGAACAAAACAAGCAAAGCAAACACAGAAACATCGCAAAGTAAGCAAACAAGCGTAATAAAAACATTGCATCCAAACAAGTAAAGTTCAAACACCCTGCTCCCTTGAGCAGAGGTAAAATTCAGACATTCTGCTCCCTAAAATTCGGAATAGATCAAATTTTTAACAAAGTATTTTTTATGCCATGCAGGGCAAAAACAACAGAAAGTAACAGGCTGAACAGCCTAGATATTTTCCTCCTCAGGAAGAAGAGAAGCGATGGGTTCCACAATCATAGCATCAACAACAGCATCCACTAGTCCAGGCGCCTCCTGAGCTGCTGGGGGGAGGAAACCGACTCCTCCACTACTTCCTCTTCACCCCCAGCAAGCATCTTCAGATCGAAGCCGTTGGGGAACTCTTCCCCCATCCTCTTCTCCAAGGCAGCCAAGTCCCAGTTCACGTGCTTTCCCTTGGAGTAGGCGCTAACCATCTGGATTTCGGTACTCAGAGCAGACCGGCTAAGAGCTCCTTCCATGTTCTCCTGCAGCATAACCACCTTCTCCTGAAGACTGGAGTTGACATCCTGAACCCGAGCAAGCTCAGCCCGCATTCCCTCCACGGCCACCTTCTGTTTCTCCCCCTCAGCAAGCTGTCTATTGGCCTGGTCCAGTTCCCCCTTCAACTTTGCAGCTTCCTCCTCCAGTTTGGCAGCCTTCTTCTCCAGCCTTATGGCCTCCTCCCTGGCATGGCCAACCTCCTCAGACAGACGAGCATTGTCGGACTGCAGCCGGCTCCCCAAGTCCCTGAGGTGGGACACACCACCTTTCAGGAACAAGCCCATTTGAAATGTCTGACCAAAAGCGCAACAATCATTAGCATGGTTAAAAAAAGAAAAGATAAAGAATTCAGGAGTCAAGCAAGCAAAGTTACCTCGAAGGCATGGGCGGTAATGTGAGCGGCCACCTCGATGAGGGGTTCCCTGGCCATCACGACCTCTTAACCAAGAAAAAGAAGCTGATCCAGAGGAGATAAGTCCTTCAGATCTCTGATAGTCCCAAAATCTTTGGGAAAGGCCAGCAGAATGTCGTCCGGACCACATTCAGTAGAGTGTGGAAAAGAGGGCTGGGGAGAATCAGGCACATGGATCACAGGAGCCTCATCTGCAGAACCAACCCGCGCAGGAGGAGTGAGGCTACGCCTCCTCTTGGAGCTGGTTGAAGGGGCAGGGGATGAGCCAGAACCGATCTTGGAGGACGAGCGAGTAGCCATGCTCTTCCTCTTGGCCCTAACTCGGTCCAAGGTCATCGGAGCTTTTGAATTGCCTAATGAAGGCAAAAGTGCAAAATCAGTCACAAAAAAAAAATATAAAGTACAAACACACTCAGCAAACTATCCCTCACCAGGAGACATGGAGTCAGCTATGGGAGGACAAGCGCCGTTACTGGAGGGAATAAAAAGGTTATTGAAGGTGAGTTGCTCAGAACTCAAACTGGAAAGCTTGGCAGCAAAATCGAGAATGGGTGTCACCTCCTTAGGCTGCTGCAGACCTGTAGCATGAAACCAGTAAGCACCGTAAGTGTGCAAGAAAACTTAAGAGCCAAAGACATGATGAGTACCTGTGACAGGTCCCCACTCCGAATAGAGGTAATCATGAGGAAGTGGGAGAAGAGAGTCAGTCTTCACAAAGATAAAATCTTTGAACCATTCTGCGTCAGGAGGGTTGGAAGGGAAGATTATGCCAGGGAAATTCTTGTCTTTTACACGCATCGTCACCTGGCCACGTCCCAGGGGCCTCACCTGGAACACGGCGCAGACATCGCGCAAGGAGAAGTCTTTCTGGTGGCGGTGATTCAAGACACAGAAGGATAACAGTACCCTCCAGGTATGAGGGGCCAACTGACAAGGGGCTAATTTGTAATAGATCAGAAGCTCCTGAACGAGTGGGGGAAAGGGAAAGCGCAAACCTAAGAGAAATGGATAGGCGTACATGCAGACCCACCCTGGTCGGATAGAGTCCGCCTTCTGCCCAGATGAAGGGATGTGAACCTCAACTCTTTCACCAAAACCGAAAACCTCTCTGATGAAGGGGAGGTCCCCGACGGTGAAGCTAGAGTTGCAAGAATGAGTCTTTCCCAGAATGTTGGATGGGGAAAACGTCATCGGCAGAGACGATGAGGAAGGAGCCGGAAGAGTAGAAGGTTTGCTAAGATTCGATTTAGGAGCCATAGATGAAAAGAATAATAAACAAGAAGGAAAGGAAATCACCTGAGCACGGAAAAGGTGCAGCACAACGACGACAACGGACGACAGAAGACGAGGAAAGGAAAGCGATTTGAATTTTGAAAGGGATATAGGTTAGGAGAGAAGGAGTGGGAGTAAGTGAGGAGAGAGGAAGAGTAAGCGGAGTAAAGAAGGGAAGATGGTATAGGGAAGCGCGAGTAATTAAGAAGAGGGAGAAGTAAAATCATCATGAAGGGAGAAGAAGAGTCAGTTGGAAAAACGAGGAAAGTAGACTGAAAGACAAACTCTACTGAAGAAAATCATCACCAACTGTGAGCAACGTAAACAGAAATTCCCGCCTAAGATGAACTTAGTCGGAAATTTGGGGGCATTTGTTTGGGATAAATTCCGCACCCTCAAGAAATGACGTGGAATCCTTGCGGTCAAAAAGTCAAAAGGTCATGACGAAGAAACTACGGAATAATATTCGAAAGTCAAAAGTCAAAGTCGTAAAAGTCGGAAACCCGATACAAGAGAAAGTCAGCAGAGGAAATAAAGCCCGATATTGATATTGGGCCAACCAGCAGCCGACTCCAGAAATGGGCCAAAGATGGTCTAACACTAAGAGAAACCCTACCCTAAGCAAAAAAAGGGGTCAACCAACAACTCCCAAAATTCTACGGGAAGTTCCACCAGAGCAGGAGGAGATCAAGGAAACAGAAGAGGAGGAGAATATAAGCCCCAAACGACCACTTGGCAGGGATCATTCAACCCGTCTTCAACACATTTCAACTCCATATCATAGAGCATACTAGCAAAACTTAGCCTCCGATAACCCAAAGTCGACATTTGTATTTCTTATTCTTTCATTTCGTTCATAGTTGATACTTTGGCGGGATTCCGACTTCCCCCGCGGTTTTTCCCACATTGGGTTTCCGCGTCACCAATTCTTGTGTCTCTTTGCTCTCTTTCCGCATTTTCGTATTCGTGGATTCAATTCGTTTATCGATTCGTTGGCGTTAGTTCGATCGCTTTAACCCACAACTCGAATCTAAACCCGGTAAATTTTTACCAAAACAATATAATTGCTTGACATTTTATTTGGCTAGAAAGTTTGTGATTTATTAATATTGGTGGGATTATTGTTCTTGTTAATTTGAAAGATTATATATATATATGTATATATGTACGTACGTGTACGTACGTATATAATTTTTTTTAATTTAAGAATTTGATTAAAGAGCACAGTTCTGTACAATAACCGTTCTATTTGTAATTGTATTAAACAGCACACCTCCACCTATAACCGGGATATATGTAGTGCGTTAAATAGGACGGTTCTGCCTTCAACCGTCCTATTTGAAAACAATTTTATATGACAGTTTGACCTTCTTGGAACCGCGCTATTTGATTTAATAGGACGTCGACCTAAAGGACGGTTCCTTATCCAATATAGGATGGTTAAGAACCATCCTATTTAATCTTAATTGTAGTAGTGACTCCGCACTCCGTATTTGCGAACAATGGCTCACGAAGTCACGATTATAGCGTGGGTGACTCCAAGAACACAAAATCTTGGGAGAGACGGTCTCATCATATCCAACACCCCATTATTGGTTAACCAACCCGCTTGATTAATTTCTCAATAGACCTTGACGGTCCGGTCCTAGCTATAAATCAAGTCTTGCTTGTGATAGACATATCGTCACAAACTTGCAACGGGTCAAATACTACCCATGTGGGTAGATAAGACAAAATACATTACCATTTCCTAGGCATTTTGCTTCTGTCTTATCTATTAGCCGAGTAGTGAATAAATAAGGCAAAAAAGAGGAATAAAAATCTTATCTGGAAACACGTTGTAACGTGACGTGAGGTCACTGTCCTAAAGTCATTATGCCACGTCTACTACACACGGATTCCTTGACATTTAACCCCCAGGATTGCACAACCGCTGCGATCTTTGTGTAGGCAAGACCATAGATGAGTAACTACCAAAATCATTGTCAAAATTCCACTCAAAGTAATAAATTATTATTTTTGAAACATTAAGTAATATTTTCTTTGTAAGAAGATGTTTGTAGAGAAGAGGATGATGATTTTTTGGATGATTGAAATGATAGGATTTTGAGGTCTATTTATACAACCAAATACTTGGTCTCTAAACATGTCTCCTTGGCCACCAAGCATAACATATCAACATGAGGTCATGCAACATATATCACCATTACATCATGGTGTCCTTGGTCGCCAAGGAAAATATACATCATCATGTCACACAAAATTAAGCTTCTTTTGAAACATTTTTCCAACATTATCTCCCTACGTGGGTAGTATTTGACCCGTTGTACACTTACGACGGATATGACCGTCACAAGTAAGAATATGTGTCCAACAAAAAAAGCAACCACGAAATCACCTGTCTCTTACTCTCGTTCCTCAAAATTCATCCGCCTCCAGCTATGCACCTACGCGTACTGCCATTGATATCTGTTCAAGTTGGATTTTTTTTCTTGGGTTTTAAATTTTTATTGGCAATATATAAACCCTATTGAAAATAAGTGTAATTGGTTTAGACTTTAAAGGGGTAATATCATACTCCGTATATATTCAAGTATTCAACTTATCAGTTATTCATTATCAAACATGGAATTGGTCTCTTACATGATTATTATAGAATCCTTTGATAAAAACTTTTTTTCTTTTCAGAGTGAGTATATTGTTTTATATTAACAAGAACTTAGAAAAAGACCCCTTGTTTTTTCCTCAAAAAAGCCCCTTGTTTTCAGACCATAGATAATTAGATACGCATTTCACCAAAAAAAGAACATTCAATCAAACAATTGGTTCAAAACACATGGGTATCTAATTCCAAATTGTGTAGGTCTCCTGAGAGACGGTCTCTCATTAATTTTACTGAGAGACTAAGTACAAATGAAAGTAACAGTGGTACCAAACCTAATAGAAGTAGGTACGATTAACATAAAAGAGTATACAAATATAAATAGGGTACGCTTCTTATAAAAATAGGTACAAAACAAAGTTGTCATTTAAGGGTACGAATAGAACATAAAGTGGTACTGAAGAGTGGTCTCTCAATAAGTTATTGAGAGACCGTCTCTCCCAAGAATTTGTGTTCCAAATTTAAGTCACTTAATAAATTTCATGCTTCATTGATAAAGTTGACAACTGAAATATGTAGACCTTGTTGTGCATTCTAGATATTCATAGACAATGTGCCAATAAAAAAAAAGTAGTGTATGCCACTTCGCATGTCCAACCATTGACTTTACTCCCATAAAAAATAATTTAAAACTATTTTAAAATGTGTATATCAATTTTAAAGATAAAACCATCGTACGCATAAACGTAAAATGAAAAAATGGTATAAATTTGTTCAGGCCAAAAATTTGCACCTTCGGAATGCAACGTGGCATGTTACGAGTGGGCGGTCAAAAGGTCAAAGGTCAAAGGTTGGAGGGTCAAAGTCAAAGTCAAGAGCCGGGGGTCAAAGGTCAAAAGTTGACGTTATTAGAGTCATTGGGCCAGACAGAGCCCGAAACGACAAAAGACAATGGGCCGAACCAAGGAAAAGCAACAACGCAGCCCAACAAGTGTAATGACCCACTCCCACTCCAACGGGAATGAAGCAAGAAATAGTCAAAACCAACCCCTACATTCGAGGCATGATTCCTGCAGAACAGGACAAAAAGGAGGAGGAGAGTGTAACTACTGAGGGGGATTAAATGCTAAAGATTGCAGGAAATCAAAGGCAATAACTAGCAAGGTAATTAAGGGCAATAACAGCCAAGCAATAAAGGAGGGGTTAAATGAGAAGATTCCGGGGAAATAAATGGGCAACGGTCAGCAGCAGTATATAAAGGAAAAGAGAGGAAGAAGGGAGGATCATCCAAGTACACCTAACTCAAGCATACGTCACAAGAAATACTCTCCATCAATCATACGTCATAATCCAAATCTTTGTATTAGTATCCCTTTCCTTACCCTTTCCCGTTGATAGTATAATTTTGGCGGGATTCCGACTCCCCCCGCGGTTTTTCCCACATCGGGTTTCCGCGTCACCAAAACTTTGTGTGTCATCCCTTCTTTTTTCATTGTCCTTTACTTGCTAGACTCGTTCATTTCCGTCAACCCGTAATTATAGGACGATCACTTTAACCCGCAACCTAAATCGGAAACCCGGTAAATTTTTACCAAAACAATTTGGCGCCGTCTGTGGGGATTAGTGATCATTTCCTATAAGTCAAATCCCACAGTGAAGCAATTCCGTATCGCCATGTCCGGATCCGATCGAAGTCCCTCAAGCAGTCAAGGAGCATCAGCTCAGCCCATTGGAAGAGGGTCATCCCCAGGATCAGCAGAGCCGGTTTTCACACCCCTCACCCTGAGAATTCCCACCAGCCAAGCGGTGAAACCCACGTTATCGGTGTCCAGGCCCCCTCCGACGCCTTAAACCTCTGGGGTCACCAGCTCCTCCAAAGCCAGGAAGGAAAGCGTACCAACTAGGACCTTGACTCCAGGAGGATTCGTAGGAGAAGCTTCCAGCGGAGCGGGGTCACCAGACCTGATGCAGAGTATGCTCCAGAGAATAAATGCTTTGCGCCAAGCAGTAGAAACCCTGCAGAAGGACAACCAAGATATCAAGGCTCGGATCTCGGCAGCAGACAAGACTCCAGTTGCATCGCTCCAGATGTCACCAGAGATGCTGCCTCTGATGCCTAGGGGAGAACCCAGCACCCGTAGGGAATCAGCAGCTGGCAGGAAGACCACCAGAGAGGTCCCTTCAGAGTTGGTCACCAGACTGGAGCTAGGATTGGCTCTACCAGGCCCGATTATTCAACCCCAAGGGTTGGGTTACTTGACCTATGGCCCCACACCTGGCAGATCTCCTACCGCAGGTAACTTTCTCTCCAACATCGAAAGTCGAGAGACTAACTCACTATCTTCTACAGACACCCCTGTCCACCAGACGCTAGGATGGCAATTTATAACTTCACCAGGGATGACCACCTTATCCAACAACCATCCCTCTGGAGGAATGTGGAGAGCGCCTACCCTCAACCAGCAGGCGTCAGAGTGGCAGCCCAGATCCGTGACAGCAGCAACACCTTTACCTCCTCCTCCTAGTAGTCAACACCTTAGAGGACCTTATGCAGGGAGTACTCCTTTCAACTTTTTTCCTCCTGTCTCTAACCCTCTTGCAGGAACCATCAGCACAGCAGATCAGCAACGCCAGGAACTGAAAGAATTAAGGGACCTGATCAACAAGATTCCTGGAATGCCACGCCCCCTGGAGAGAGCAGCTAGGGACAGCTACGCAGATTCACCCTTCATCGACGATCTAGCCTGTGTTGCTGTCCCAAGGGCTTCATGCCACCAGCCATGACGCTTTATGATGGCACTGCAGACCCCCTAGATCACATCAACCAGTACAAACAAAAGATGATGGTAGTGACCGCTACGGGGACCCTGAAGGAAGCCTGCATGTGCAAGGGGTTTGACTCCACTCTGTCAGGAGCAGCCCTCCATTGGTTCGTCGGTCTGCCTAACCGAAGCATCACCTCCTTCGCTGACCTGGTCAATGCCTTCAACCAGCAGTTCGCCAGTAGCAGAAAACCAGAGGGGACAGACCAGAGCACCCCTGCAGAATCAGTTGCAAGGATCTTCGAACTGTCACCTTTGACGAAACTGATGCAGAAGCTACTCCAGAGAGGCACCATGACGCGTTAATAATTACTCTCTCCATAGGAAATTGTATGATGGGAGGGATTTGTCGTGAATCCCACCGATCAAATAAAACCGACAAAACCTAACTAGGGTAGCTAGGGTAAGTCGGGTCGAATCCACGGGGACGGTAATGTATAACCTAGACTAGGTCGGCCCAAATACTAGACTAAGTCAACGAGCTAAGCTAGAGAATGATAAGAGGGGAGAGAGCTAGACTAAGACTAAGGAGAACAACTAAGGAAAACGGGCTAGGATTAGGTCGGGGTCAAAGGGGTAACGGAATGGTCAAGGAGGAGTTAGAGTGAAGGAGGTAGTAGGGTAATCTAGGTAATCTAACTTAGACTCACCTAGAGGTTCCTCATGGAACCCATCCGGCGACACACAAGACAAAGGAAAACAAGAAAAACAAGCATTCCAACCTACTTAGTCATTCAAGCATTCCAACAAACATGTAATGTGCATCACTCAAGAGGAAACCCAAATCTTCCACCAACATCTCCAACAAACCCTTAGTCACCCAATTAACACCCTAATCACCCTACTAACCCTAGCAAGAACACTACTCTAACATAATCAAACTAATACTAACAAGAACAAGAGAAATCAACCCAAACATCAAAACATAAACAAACAAACTAATGAAAATGATGAACAACAATCAAAGATGCAAACTTGGATGAATTAAACAAGATTAAGAGTAAAAGAAGAAAGGATTATACCATACTAGTGATGGATGAAAAGATGAACACTTGTATAAAAAGAAAACCCAAATTCATCCACCAATGTTGTCAAGATTGAATGGATTCTTCAAGAGATCTCTTAATACAAGATTAAACTAAGATTAACGATAAACTAAAGACTAATCTACACTAATCTAATCTAATCTATGCTAAAACTAGGCTAGGGTTTGTGGGTAATGAAGAACATAACCTAGAATTACAAGGGAAGGGTATATATAGGGTTACAAATGGAAGGAAGAAGAAAGAAAAGATGCGCGGCTGGAACTGGGTGGTCCCGACCGGGACGGGTCATCCCGACCGAGACGGTCCTCTCATCCCGACCGGGACGGGTTGGTCCCGACCGGGACGGACCCACAGTGGCACCCTTAAACACGCACTTCATCCCCGACGGGATGAGGTGCATACCCGTCGGGGATGGGTCTTGTAGGCCTCCAATATGACCCTTTTGGTTCCTCATTGCCTCACATGGACTTCTCATCAATTCTCGGGACTCGGGATCGGGTCTCGGAGGCTCGGGATTGGGTCCCAATGTCTCGGGGTCGATTCCAAAGCATCGAGTCATCGTTCTTTTATCTCGTTGGCTCCAAAATGTGTATGTATCGAGTCGGAATCGCTCCAACTCTTCCAAATCGGTCTCGGGAACCTGAAATGAACTAAAGGAAGCATAAGAAGCCCCTAAACTGCTCCCAAGGAGCGATTCTACAAGGAAAATGGGACCAAAACACTACAAAATAGGCACTACAAACCACACTTATCAACTCCCCCACACTTAACCCTTACTCGCCCTCGAGTAAGCACATACTAACTACTGTACTAGCCGAATGGGTATTAGCGCACCCTACGCCCTTTTAACTCACGCGAGTGCACTTAGAGGAAAAGTGCACTCCGCAAGGCAAGTGGGGTCTTGCGACAAAACTGTGGATGCAACCGGACACAAAACACATAAACAAACAAACACACAAACAAACACACAAAAGGTTGCACCCAAAAGAAAAGAAATACCGCTTCCCTCAAACAAGCGGTGAAAGAAGCACCGGTTTAGGACTCAAGGCAAGTGACAACGTTCCCAAGCTAGCAATACAAACCAAGATGGACTAAACCCTAATAGTATGACGACAAAGCAATAAAAACGTTGGTAACTTACCTCGGTTCCTCCTAACCTTCTAAGAACGTACTACGGGACGATCGGCGGGATGGAAAAAGGATGAACCACGGTGTTATTCGACACTGTAGGTAAGTGAGACCCCGCCCCCTTTAGCGTGAGCCAAGAGGGTCGTCCCGTGTCCGAAACCGCCTAACTAGTCCAAGTAAAAAGGTGGAAATAATTGCAAAATGAGGGAAGACCGACTAATGCCGCTATCATCCTTCCTCGGGACTCGGTTCTTTGGTAGGCTCTTCATGGCAAAAGTCGGAAAAAGGCTTATTTTTGTGGGGTTAAGATCTTTTTGTGAGATGATTTTCTTTTGGCATTTTCTCTTTTCTTTTGCATTTTTGCCTTGTTTTGCCATGCCATTCTTTTTCTTCTTTTCTATTTTCTTTTTGGCTTTTGTGCCTTTTCTTTTTCTTCAATCTTTTCTTTCTTTCATTTTTTTTCTTTCTTTTTCTTTTCTTTGCCCTTTTGGCTTGATTTGGCTTTTTGGCATATCTTATTGCAACAAGAAAGATGACTTCAACAATTTGCAATTTTTTATTGTGCGGAAATGTGTAGAAGGTAGGGGAATGGGTGAGTTGGGAGCGCGCTTTCCCCCTACAAACCCACAAAAAGTGGAGAACTTGGACTAATCAAACAATTCCGAACACGGTCACCTAAGGGACGGGACTCGGCAACCAAGGCCTTTTCACACCGTGGGTGGTCATAATGGTCAAAATGCAAATCCCGTAGTAAATCCCTAGCAAGCTAGGTGGACTCAAGGTAAGAAACCAACGAAATCATTGATTTAAAGTCATTCTACTAGACTAAAGTCCAAGACTCGATCTATACTACTAGAAAGGGAAAGTAAACACTTGCACACTAGCCTCTAAATCGGGTTTTCGAAAACGGTTTACACACATGACACACAACAAAACACAAAACAAAGACTCAACAAAAACGAAAGAAAAAGAGACAAAACAAAACAACACAAAGCAAAACAAGGAGAAACAACACATAAACAAAACAAACGCCACCCCGATCTTCAAACAAGTCTCCAAATCCACCACAATCTTTACAAAGCTCCTCCCGAGCACATATCACCACAAATCTCCTCCAAACTCACAAGAAGCAAAGAGGGAAAAAGGGATGAAGAGATGTTACCGGAAGTCTTGAAAGCTCACCAAAGCTAACGGCGATTAGGCAACCTATAAGGAAAAAGGGGGGCAAAACACGCACAACAAAGCAGAAATACGACATAACGACACAAAAAGGAAAACACACAAAAGAAAATCTTTTTGATTTTTGTGAAATTTTTTCAAATTTTTAGGAATTTTTTAAAGATTTTTTTCGAAAAACTACAAAAATAAAGCTAACTATGCTAGAATACCACCCCCCACACTTAAGTCGAGCCATGTCCTCATGCTCGACCATAGTGCATGGGAGCACAAAAGAAACTACGAAAATAAAGCTAGAAATCAAAAAGAAAAGTGGAGAAAAGGGTAGAAGGTGTCCGGCCGGGGTGTAGTCAAGTCACCATGGGCCGAGACAAGAAAAAGATATGGATGGGGGAAGAAAATAAAAGGAAGGAAATAAAAGGAAATGGGAGGGGAGGACTAGGTGTTATCAAGTCACCTAGCCCGGATTCCGCCTAAATCCGACTAAATCCTCAAAAAGAAAGAGTGAAAAACTTGTAAATTTTGGATTTTGAAAATGACTCTCGATGTAGTCACATCATTGAGAATCGGGAGCAACCAAAACCAAGGCCTCGAAGGCCACCATGACAAAGGGGAAGGGGAGAAACAAGGGGAAAACAAGCAATAAAAAAAACGGAAAAGAAAGGATAGTTGCTATACCGCCCGGATAGCAACTCACTCTTTCCATCGTCTCAATGGTCAATATAGGCACTTGCTTGTTGTCGTCATTGCTATCCCGCTTCAAGCTTGATAGAACCGCATGGTAGAGGTAGTAATGGTGCGAGGGGGTGGGATTTGATGTGAATATCGGTCTAAAGTAGATAGAAGATGAAGTGAGGATATGAAAATGAAGTATGTGGGTGGTATGATATGAGAAAGGAAGGTAGGGAGGTTGGGTGGGGGTATATAATGGTTGGGTGGGCTTGAATGTCGAAGAAGAGGCACCAAAAAGGAGTAGGGGGTCATCCCAGTCGGGATGGGTGGTCCCAGTCGGGATGACATACCCGTCCCGGTCGGGAAGCCTCCTTCCCGATCGGGATGACACTCCAGTGGACTCGATTTTTGGCACCCTCATCCCGATCGGGACGGCCCCATCCCGGTCGGGACGACACACCCTTCCCGGTCGGGAAGGGTCTTCATGACTCCCATGACCCCAAAAACCGGCTCCCTTGCTCACGATCCAAGCTCTATCACAAACCACTCCTTTCTAGGAGTTACCTTCACTTCACCTATCACAATAAACTCAAAGTACACATCAAATTCACTCCCTCACATCGCTCATCAAAATACCAAAACAATTACAAGAATCCCACAAAAACAAACAAATCCAAGAAACAAAACACACAAATACAAGCACAAGTACTCTAAAGAAGAGGAAGGGGGAATATACAACATGACGGTTCTTTAGGAACTCCGTCAAACCGAGGATGGTGGACTTCATTCTTCAACCATAGCCCTCAAGGGCATGGAGGAGCAAGTCGAACGCGCTACCGACATCATAATGAAGACCCAAGAAGCGCTCGAGCCTAGCCAACCTCCACGGCCTCCAAGGAGGAGGCAAGAAGTAGGAATCCCAAGACCCATCGTCAACATTCATGTCATCTCCGGGGTCTATCCATCCTACGAGCTTCACCGGCCTCTTCCTCCCTAGGCATCGCCTCCAATCATTAGCAAGCTTCATTTCCAAGAAACAAGGCACAAAAAGCGGTTTTGGCCTCATCTCTTCGATGCACACCCCCACACTTTCCTCAAGTTGTGGTTCCCCATCTTCATCACTTGGCCCCACATCATCTTGGAGGAGAGGATCGAAACTTCTACCGGCGGTTTCAATCTCCTCCAAGTCATTGCTTGGTTCACTAGCTAGGGGCTCTTGATGCTTTTCCACCTTCTCGGACAAGGGCAACTCGAGGCTAACAATTTCACCCAAGAACTTCACAAATTCTACCAACTCATCCAACTCACTAACTTCCTCCAATTCCTCACCAACTATGCCTTCACCAAGAGTCATATCCTCATTCGTCTCTTTTTGGGTAGACAATTGAGGTTCTTCAAAGCAAATCTCTCCTCCAAAGGGAACTACATCGGCGGCTTCATGGTGAGGTTGCTCCTCTCTTTCAAGTGGGCACCCTTCATCTAATTGCGATGTTCGGGATAAATACATTACGGTTTGAACCGATAATGCATTTAATCGAGCATCAAACGCCTCGTTTTCCTTCCGATATTGGGCCATTAATTCCTCTTGTTCTTTTTGCATTTGGATGGCCATTTCTTGTTGGCTCTTTTGCAATTGAAGAAGTGAATGATACAACTCCAAGTTTGACGATTGGTGATCATTCGGGTCTTGTAAAGCTCCTTGATAATCTTGATAATCTTGATTAAACATGGTGTCTTGATGATGCCCAAGGGGTGGGGCATCATATTGTTGGTAGCAAGGTTGGGGTGATTGGTAGTATTGTGGGTCATGGGGTTCATATTGTGGTTGGGGTGGAGGGTAATATGGTGCGTTTTGGGGGTATTGGCTTCCATAAGGCGAATCTTGATTGAACATGGTGGGTTCACAATCATAGCTTGAGTAATAGCCACCTTGATCGTAGGATTGATAGTCATTCGCTTGTTGGTAGCCATTTCCATACTCTTGAGGATCATACCCATCTTGATTACCCCAAGAAGCTTGATTATGGTAGGGGGACGTCATGTCATACCCTTGGTTCATGGAAGAAGAGGAGTAGCTCATATCGGCTCCCGAGTGTGTGGAGTTTAGATCAAACCCCAAGCTCGCTCGAAAATTGTAGCTCATACCCGGTTGGAAACCACTCATTCTAGCAACTGTCCGTTTAAGCGGCTCTAAGTCGCAAGAAGAAGATGGTCACCACCTCTAAGCACAAACTGTAGACTAAGAGCAAACGTGAGAAGCCTAGTGCTTTTTGGGCACTAGACAAGAGAGAAATAAACCACACACACACAAGAAGCAAGGTAACAAAAAGAAAAAAGAAAGACACAAACACAAAGACAAAGTCAAGTAACTAGGAAAACAAAGTCTAAACTAGCACCGTCCTCGGCAACGGCGCCAAATTGATGGGAGGGATTTTGTCGTGAATCCCACCGATCAAATAAATAACCGGCTAATCCTAACTGGGTAGATAGGGTAAGTCGGGTCGAATCCACGGGGAGAATGATAAGAGGGGAGAGAGCTAGACTAAGACTAAGGAGAACAACTAAGGAAAACGGGCTAGGATTAGGTCGGGGTCAAAGGGGTAACAGAATGGTCAAGGAGAAGTTAGAGTGAAGGAGGTAGTAGGGTAATCTAGGTAATCTAACTTAGACTCACCTAGAGGTTCCTCATGGAACCCATCCGGCGACACACAAGACAAAGGAAAACAAGAAAAACAAGCATTCCAACCTACTTAGTCATTCAAGCATTTCAACAAACATGTAATGTGCATCACTCAAGAGGAAACCCAAATCTTCCACCAACATCTCCAACAAACCCTTAGTCACCCAATTAACACCCTAATCACCCTACTAACCCTAGCAAGAACACTACTCTAACATAATCAAACTAATACTAACAAGAACAAGAGAAATCAACCCAAACATCAAAACATAAACAAACAAACTAATGAAAATGATGAACAACAATCAAAGATGCAAACTTGGATGAATTAAACAAGATTAAGAGTAAAAGAAGAAAGGATTATACCATACTAGTGAAGGATGAAAAGATGAACACTTGTATAAAAAGAAAACCCAAATTCATCCACCAATGTTGTCAAGATTGAATAGATTCTTCAAGAGATCTCTTAATACAAGATTAAACTAAGATTAACGATAAACTAAAGACTAATCTACACTAATCTAATCTAATCTATGCTAAAACTAGGCTAGGGTTTGTGGGTAATGAAGAACATAACCTAGAATTACAAGGGAAGGGTATATATAGGGTTACAAATGGAAGGAAGAAGAAAGAAAAGATGCGCGGCTGGAACTGGGTGGTCCCGACCGGGACGGGTCATCCCGACCGGGACGGGTTGGTCCCGACCGGGATGGACCCACAGTGGCACCCTTAAACACGCACTTCATCCCCGACGGGATGAGGTGCATACCCGTCGGGGATGGGTCTTGTAGGCCTCCAATATGACCCTTTTGGTTCCTCCTTATCTCACATGGACTTCTCATCGATTCTCGGGACTCGGGATCGGGTCTCGAAGGCTCGGGATTGGGTCCCAAGGTCTCGGGGTCGATTCCAAAGCATCGAGTCATCGTTCCTTTATCTCGTTGGCTCCAAAATGTGTATGTATCGAGTCGGAATCGCTCCAACTCTTCCAAATCGGTCTCGGGAACCTGAAACGAACTAAAGGAAGCATAAGAAGCCCCTAAACTGCTCCCAAGGAGCGATTCTACAAGGAAAATGGGACCAAAACACTACAAAATAGGCACTACAAACCACACTTATCATTGTACCGTGAAGAAGATTCTGGTGGACACTGGGAGTTCAGTCAACCTCATCATGTTGGAAACTCTCCAGAACATGGGGTTTAGCGAGAAGGATCTAGTGAGGAAGGCGGTTCCCTTGGTAGGTTTTAGTGGTGAGACCAAGCATTCTCTGGGAGAGATCACCATTCCTACCTATGCCGGAGGGGTGAACAAGCAAGTACGGTACACTACTAGAATAAGCCCAAAAGGAATCATTAATAAGTCATCATTTAATTATAATAAATGATGTATTTGGTTAAAGAGATCATTTTTCCCAAATAAGTGGTCTGTTATCTATTAACAAAGACACCATTTGAAAGAAAATTGATTTGTAATCAAATTCAATCTAATACAAAGACACATTTTCTAAAAAATGATTTCTAACAAAATTCAACATAATACAAAGACACCATTTTTTAAAATAAATGATTTCAAACCACATAAAATTTATTATCAAAGACATCATTTGTAAGCACAAATGATTTCTAATTAACTTAACATTTTTTTTCTTATTTTCCAAATATTTGTTTACTGTACGTATACTCTATTCTTGCTAACCCTAATCGACATACTCTATTCTCGCTCGCTCCGCCATACTCTATTCTTGCTTCTCTTCATCGCCATCCGCTAACCCTAATCAATTGCTTCTCTTCTCTTGGTCTGATTTCAATCGGTAATTTGTTTTCCTTTCAATTTTTTTTTGTTTTCCTTCATTTTTTTTGTTTTCCTTTCAATTTTTGATTTCGTGATTTTGTGATTCTGAGTTTCAATGTTGCAACTATAATTCTGATTTCGTGATTTTGAGTTGCTTCAACTATCTTCGAATTCCTTTTTTTGATTTCTAATTCTGATTTCATGATATCTTCGAATTGCTTCAACTATGCATATGAACTGATTATTCGGTGCATTTTGAGCTATTAAAACTGTTTCGATTCTACTTCATCGGGTTCATACTTCCAATTTACTACTCAGAAAAAAATATGTTGACATTTTCACTGTAATTTACGAGTAGTATTATGTTATAGGTTGAATGCTTTGGATATGAGATTGTGTTGGAGCTGTTACTCTGTACTAGATAGTGAAAATATGAAGTCAAATTCATAATTCTTCTTAATGTCAGGACAGTTAAACCGTGGTTACTGAAATTCTATGTTATCGAGTTATCAAATCTTTGAAACCGAAACAAGGCATTCTGTGTTGATTCATGCTACAGTTATTATGATTCTTTCATGCTGCTCTATTCCTGTTCAATATCGTCAATTCTGTTTGGTTTATCTGCTCTAAATTTCTACTGTTTGAATAGTTGTACAGTTGATTCATTCTACAGTTAGTTTCATTCTTTCATCTTCGATTGGGTTACATATATTTTGCGCTGCGAGCTGTCATGTAGTAGTATGTTAATAATCAAGAAACAACTCACAGATTCGATCTGAACAGTTTAGTATTCTGTGAATCAATCAACATTATCTGCCGAAATCAGTCAACAAAATTCCCGGTGATTTCAAATTCATCCCCAGATTCCAATCTCGTTGATTTTCTTTTGTGCATGTAAGCTACTTGATTTTACTTGTTGATTTTAGGTGGTCAGTTGATTTTTGGCTGATATTAGATGTTAATTTCAGAATTTTGGATGTTCTGTGTAGTTGACAAGTAGTGTAACCTGGTTATTAGATCTATTGTATGCTGGTTACTCGATGTTCACAATTTTCGATGTTCTATGTAGGGACTTGGCTTTTTGTATGCTTGTTCTTCTTGTTTGCATCATCTATGTGATTGTGGAGAGCTCTAAGTTGCCAAACCCTATTTAACCCCTTCTCTGCCATGACTGAGTGACTACTGACTAGTACTACTCCATCCCACGCACAACTCCTCCTACCGTTCATCGCAACTTCACTGTAATCTTATCTTCTGCAAATCGATCGCCATTTTTGAGTTTTTGAGGTAATTCCCAAATTCATTCATCCATTCTTCTTCTTCTTGTTTCTGATCTACATGTTTCCAATTCATCGCCGTAATTTCTGTGTTTCTGCAAATGTTAAGCTCATTGCTCATGAAAATCCTCGAACATTTTTGAATTATATGAGGGAACAATGTAAATTAGGGTTTCGTAATCTCCAGATTCCCCTAAATCTGTTCGACCTAATGATGTCTCTTCTCCCTCGGCCCTCCATTTTCGATTTTAATCAGCTATTTGCGGCCATGACGAAACACAAACACCTCCAACCTTACTCCACTGTCATTTCCCTCTTTAGACGACTTGAATTATCCGGTACCAGATCCAATTACCAGTCCGTAGGTATCCTCGCTAATTGTTACTGCCATTTAGGCCGCGTTGATTTCGGGTTGTCTTTGTGTTTGGTTGAGAGTTGAGTGTGCGAGCTGCTTCTTCTGCTACAGTACTACTCCAAGTCCTCCCTCATTCATGGTAATTCCATCTGGTTACCGCAATTTAATCTTCAGATAATCTCTAGTAAAGTAGGAGTATTGTTTACTCGTATATGATTTTGATTTACTCCGTATATTACAGTGATGTATAGGAGTATATAGCAATAATAATGTCTGCCCAGATTGAATAACAATTATGGGAGTATGTATAAGTCAATCAAATGTAATCCATCTTGACTTGAGGTTGATTATACTGGTGTTTACCGGGATTTGGATTTAGGATGTTGTTATAGTACTCATGTACTCATTTTCTTGATTCATCTAATAATTTCGTTTACATTATAGTTTTGTTTTGTCTTTAGCTCATCTTTTCTCTTCACTTCACCCTTGATTGAATTTAGTATCATTTGTGTGAAGCAACTCATCTTTTCTCTTCTCTTCACTTTGAATTTGATGTGTAGAGAAATGGATCAAAGTTGGATATTAACTACAGTGCCCGGTGAACCAAAATACAAAGCCGGAGTAATGGAATTTGATACTTTTGCCATTAAGAATAGAGGAGAAGATTCTAGGTTACCTTGTCCTTGCTATATGTGCCATAATTTTTTGTATAGGAGAGTTGATGAGATACTTAATCATTTGGATAAATGAGCATTTGATAGAACATACACCCGTTGGATATGGCATGGTGAAGATAAGGAAGAAACATCAACGGGTGCATATTCGCAAAATGCTAATTCATTTTATAACACTAATGAGGGTGATAGGTTAGAAGAGATGTTAAGTGCAGCGCAAGATAAATTCAACGATAATCCTGAAACAGTTGAGACATTGTTAAATGATTCGGAGAAGCCCTTATATGGAGGGAGAAAATATACAAAGTTGTCTGGTATACTTAGGTAATACAATATAAAGGCTGGGCAAGGGTTGAGTGACACCGGTTGTACTCTGTTACTCGAAGTCTTAAAAGACATGTTACCCAAGGATAATGTCCTACCAAGTAGTACATATGAGGCAAAAAAGTCACTGTACCCAATGGGCTTGCAATATGAGAAAATCCATGCATGCCCCAATGATTGTATACTATTCAGAAATGAGCATCAAGCATTGAAAAATTGTCCAGTGTGCAATGCATCAAGGTATAAGAAGAAGGAAGGAGTTTCGTCTAAGATTTTGATAAGCTAGTCGTATACCTATCAAAGATAACCAACTTAGGTCTAACTAAAAATATAGCTAGGGATGTCAGGATCGTATCCACAAGGAGACAAATAAATTCTACTTGCAACTTAAGTCTATCTAAGGGTTCGTTTGGTTCACCATGGGAAGATGAAGTTACCGGGAACTTTAAATTCATGTGAATTTGTATTTCATGGGAATTAGAAAATATTGTTTGGTTGCCATGTGGGAAATGACATCATGTGGGATGTTCTACACACCAAGGGGGGGCTTGGTGAGTAACTTCCTCCATTGTGGAGGAAGTGGCAATTCCCGGAAAGTGGCAATTCCCGGGAAGTGGGCAACCAAACAACTCCCTGAAAATGCACTTCCTGGGAACTTGCACTTTCCGATAATTGGATGAGTAACCAAACGACTCCTAAGTAACCAAATCAGGGGTTTGTAATTGGGTTAACTAAACTAAAGTAGTGAAAGAAAGAGAATTAAAGGAGAAGAAATAACTAAAATAAATAAGATGAATAAATATAGAGAGAAAATTAGGATAGTCGGTGCACCATGAATTTCCTACGGTCACGGTCTAGGTCACAGGTCTGTCGCAGATATTGGTCTAAGGGGTAGTGAAAAGGTCCTTCCGGTCCGCTATTCACCCTAGAATGCTTCTAACGGCTTCCGATCTTATTAGGGCAAACTAATGTGTTGTAGCAGGTCTAACTCTTACCAGGCTTCCGATCTTAGGTTCGAGTTCACCAATTCAATTAATCAATTACGTCGACTTAATCAATTAATCTCAATTAAATGCTACAATTAACAACTCAGACGCAATATCGTAGACAGATCTATAAACTAATTAGCAATCATATTCAATTCATGGATCCCCTAAATCCTAGCAAGGGAAATTAGCTACTCATAATTAAATAAAAAACAACAATATTAATAAAAGATTTTACTAGATTAAACATGACGAATAATAATAAAATTACGACAAACATAAAACAAAGATTAAGAATAAGTAAATATGAAGAAGAACAATCAAGAACGAGGAAGAAGGAAGAAGGAAGAAGGAAGAAAGATTAGATAAAATTACCAAAAGGAATGAAGGCGATTAGAATGTTGCAATCTTACAATAACCGAGTTTTAAAAGAAGAAATTAAACTAGAAATAATTATAAGAGAATAAAGAGAAGAAATCTAAATGAGAGTCTAAGGAGAAGTAAAAGAGAATAAGGGAGAAGTTGAGAGATGTTAAGAGGTGATTTCTAATGTGGCTCCCAAAGCCCTATTTATACAAATTGAGTGGGTTAAAAACTGTTTAGGAAACTCTTTTGCGTTTAGGAAATTCCTTGCTGATCACGAAATCTGCCCGCAGTCCAAGAAATAGTCGGCCGACTATTGTAATAGTCGGTCGACTAATCACTCATCAACTTGATCTCAAAAGCTCCAGAATAGTCGGCCGACTATTGTAATAGTCGGTCGACTATTGCTCGTTTCAGCGAACAACAATTTTTCCAGCTTCGTTTTGGCGCGGTTTTGGTTCGTTTTAGCTCCTTTGTCTTCCGTTCATGCAAAAGGACAATACACACCACAAAGTAGCCAATTCGGGGCAAAATAATAGTTTTCACTATTCAATAAACACGAGAATGCGCGTAATAAGAGCATAAAAAGTGTATATAAAATACGCGCATCAAATCTCCCCAAACCAAACCCTTGCTTGTCCCCAAGCAAGCACAAAACTTTTAACCCAATCCTAATGGAATGTATATAACTCATAGCGGAATATGCTTCAAAGTTACCCAAACCAATGTGCAACGACTAAAATCAATGTAAACAACCACATACAACAAGCTTGACCAATGACAACAATACTGAACCTTCAACCTTGCAAGACTCGTCTATGTCGGACTCTCACGGGTCGCTCATCACACAAAAGGGGTGATATTGTGAGTTTATGTAAAAACGGAAAGACAAAGCACTCACCTAAACTGCGACTTACAAGAACATGCATGCAATCTAACATGAAATTAATCTCTAATAACCGTACATACGCATTCTATCGGGAAAAACACGTGCCAAGGACTTACATATGGTATAAAGTGAGGGTAATCGGGTAAGAAGGGGCAAAATGATATGGATATGTGGAGTTAAAAGCCAAGCTAGTATTCCTTACACCCATCAATAATAAACATCCCGTTCTCACCAAATTCTAGTCGAAGAAATTAGGCATAGCAAAAAGCGCCTTATCAAAACCGCTTCCCACTAATAACTATGAAATTAGAGAGATCAATTCTTTTCTCATAACAAAAACACATTCTTCTTCTAGTTTCACTTCATTTTTTTCTTTTCTTTTCTTCTTTTTTCTTTTTTTTCTTTTTTTCCATTCAATTTTTTTCATTGAATTTTCTTCTTTCATCTTTTTTTTTTCTCAATTCATTTTTTCCAATTCCCTTTTTTTTCAATCATCATGGTACCAAAATTAACCCGAAAAAAACAATTTCGTCTAATTCAACTACTAGCTTGACTAGGGTAGGCAAATTATGGCATGTAGTTAATAAACGGGTCAAACAGGTCAATTTGGCTATGTGAGGCTCATGGGAATTAATTAAAAGAAAGGATTTGCCTTTTTCGCACATGTCAAAACCACGAGTCAAATGCATACAGGTACCTAAGAGACGAATGTCATGCTTATGCAATTTGATGTTACATGTCTTATAAGGAGTACTACTCTCAATCCTAAAAGAAACTGATCATGAATGTCATCAGTTTAAAGGTTCTAATTCCTTACAAATCTGAGTAGTTTGCCAACAATGAGTCAAGTTTATTCGTTCAGTACAGTTAACCAAAGATGCAAGAATACCGCATGTGATTATATACAAAAATTCTAACGGCGCACTAGGATAAGAAACTAAATGAAGACATAAAAGCAATATCATCATCGCTACATAGCATTCCGACTCAACTAAGACTCGACTAAATGCAAAAAACATATTTTTGATTTTTTTTTATGCAAGAAATATGCAGATGGATGAAAACAGACAGAAGCATACCCTCCCCAAACCAAATCACACAATGCCCTCATTGTGTACAGCAAACAATAAGAGGCAACAATAAAAACGGGGAAGGAATGCAAAACGATGGAAGTGCAAAAAAGAAAAAGAAGAACTACTTACAAGATGTATATACAAATGGAGACCTCCCCAAACCGTCCTAATCAGAGCTCTCGTCACCGCTCTCCTCCTGACTGCCACCATCGTTAGCTCCATCGTCGTCATCTCCCTCTCCATCATTTTTCTCCGCATTCCCGGCATTGTTACCATAGCCTCCCTCGGGATAGGTATAGTAAGTCGGGTGCCAAGCTGTAGGAGAAATTAGGCCGACCTGCACTCCATTGTTGTAACAATGAAAATCGGAAAGTGCCTGATTTAGTTGCACCGTGGCCATCCGGTGGCATAACTCATTAAGCATTCCCGGGACCGCCGCTTGGTCGAGTACCGCCGGTGTTACGTACGGCGGAGGAGACACAAAGTGAGCAGGAAAAGCAGGCACATTAGAATAATCAGTATGTGGAAATGCATAAGGAGGCCGTGGTGGGCCCGAAGGTCCAGCCGCAAAAGATGGTGTATGTGAAGCACGGCTGGTCGATCGGCTACCACCTCCTCGAGATTGTTGAGAAGGTCGAGATGGTTCACCCGTCTCGGGTGCGAAGTGTCTGGGGGTCTGAAGATCCCTCCTAAGTGGTAGCAAATAGGAGGGATACGGTGGTGGGTCCCGTTCAGGACCAAAGGGGAGATATGGGAAGGGGGTAAGAGGTGGTAGATTGTAAGGGAGGATAACCGATTCATCCTTTGCTATGCGCCAACGCAAATCGGGACCTAGCCAATGAAGACCCCTAAGGACAGAAAAGTTCAAAAGGCGACTATTGAGTCGCTCGGCAGATGGAAGCTCGTGTCCTAAAGGTTCCTCCCCGTACGGGAAGTCCGGAAATAGCCTACGACCGATGTGGGAAACGAGGCCCCCACAATGAATGACAGAAATAAGCCCATTCCCGATATGTTGGAAATGGTGGGCAACAAGGGCGGCCACATTCATGACATATGGCCGCTCGCTATTGATGTTTAGATAGCCCGCTAGACTCTCTAACTCATCCGCATTAATATTATTCGGCTCAGTACGTCCATAAATAGTGCACCCTATCAGACGAAGCCAGTATCGGATGGCCGGGTGGTGGACTTCGTTGCCCCGCTTACGACCCGTGTTACGATCAGTAATGCAAGACCAGATTTCATTGGCTAGACGACGAGGGGGATGAATTGAATCCCCTTCGCTAGTAACACCTAAAAGCTGACCGAACTCACGAACGGTCCTAGAAAAACTCGTGTTAAAGAGTCTAAAAAAAATGCAAGGTGTGTCCCAGTTCAAGTCACTAAAAAAATTGAAACTACTAAAAAACTCAAGAGTAAGACCCTTATATGTGAATTCTAGCATATAAATTAGCCCACTCATACCGGTACCATTAAGTAAGTCAACAACAGGTTGATAAATGCCTAACCTGCCCAATAGCTCACGGTCTAGAAACCGTGTCGGTGTTACCTTAAGAGCTGCCAACTGGACAAAACGCTCTCTCTGATCAGCTGAGGCAAACTGAACGTTTGGATATTCCGGTATGCTCTCCTCGGGAAATGGAGCGAGGTCTTGACTTGGCATTGACTCCCGGCTAATGTCAACTCGACGTCTTGTGCTTCCCTGGCGTTGTCTTTTTCTTGCATCCATATTGACCTGAAATAGCTAAAATTAGACTTGGTGTATTGCTCACACAAAAAACCCCCAAATTAATTGAACTCAAATCCCTAATTTCAAAACTGAAATTAGGATAAAAACATGATAATGTGAAAGAATTAATTGATTTGGGTAAGCAAAAGAGTAATAACACAAATCAGAGAGAAGCTAAGCCGAAAATCAGAAACTCAAGCAGCCCGAAGCGTCGCGACATAAACCCAGAAATCGCGCAAAAATCGCCTGACAAAACAATGGTCGTCCGACTATCGGAATAGTCGTCCGACTATTGGAATAGTCGTCCGACTATTTGGATGGTCGGCGACTCCGGCGGACAGCAGAGAACGAAGCAGCGAAAGGTAAACGACAAGTTCTAGACGGAAAACAGAAAATGAAGCACAAGAAAACTTACTTGAATGGTTGGAAGGTAGTTGCAACTTCAATTAAGACAAGAACTTAGCAAAGGATGAAAAGATCAGAGAAGAAAAAGGAATGGAGAAAAGAAGATGGGTAGGGATTTGAGGATGAAGATGGTAATTTGAAGAAGATGAAGGTAGGGATAGAAGTAGATGGGAAAAGTAAAAGAGAAAATAGGGTTTAGGAGTTAAAAAAGTAACTGAAGTAGAGTAAGGAAAGAAAAACTTATTTGACGGAATTTGTCAGCCAAGGTGCGCGATGTCGGAATTGTCGACCGACTATTGGAATAGTCGACCGACAAAATAATAGTCGGCCGACTATAAAAATAGTCGATCGACTATTGTTGACTCATTCCAGTTTTCCGTCAGCAGCCTGTTCTTTGCAAAACTCAATTCAAACCTTTAGACCCTCGTTCTCACTCTCACAAAATCTATAATGCAGAAAAGTAAATATGCTCTAACTAACTAAATGCAGGTACAAATGTTTTACAACCCGGGTTGCCTCCCGGTTAGCGCTGGTTTAAGGTCCCGCACGACCGTAGTCACCTTGCTCATTTAGTGACTGTTTCGAGGTACAAAACCTCGACTTCTCCTCCTGTCTCGTCCTTAATATGGTGATGTTGGTCATTCACCTTGAAACGATTCCTCGCAGTGGACTTCTTCTTGTCTACCTTATTACTTATGATGACGGAATAAGACTTAGAATCATCTCGAAATACATGGTCCGGTATATATTGTGTAGATCCTAGCATATCCCACACAGTATCATCATTAAGCTCATCACCTGCACAAGTGTCTAAACACATCAAAGCCTCGAGTGGGTCCCTACTCAGGGAACCCATACAAACATCAAAAACAGCATCATCAATGATATCGAGAGCATAGCATGTGTCCTCTATCATAGGCTTAGTTAATGTGTTTGCCAAGTTAAAGGTCACCTTATCGTCCCCTACCTCTAGAGTCAAGCGTCCGTGCTTGACATCTATAAGGGCCCCCGCAGTATGTAGAAATGGCCTACCTAAAATTATAGGAATCTGCGTATCCTCAGCCATATCTAAAACAATGAAATCGACAGGTATAAAGAATTTACCTATCCTCACAGGGACATCCTCTAAGACTCCTAGGGGACATTTAACTGACCTATCAGCCATCTGAAGAGTCACACTTGTGACTTTAAGCTGACCCATATTCAGTTTCTCGCAAACTGAATAGGGCATGACACTGACACTTGCACCCAAATCACATAAAGCTTTATCAATTACATGGGTGCCTATGGTGCATGGTATGGAAAAACTACCCGGGTCTTTCAGTTTGGGTGGAGACTTACTCTGAATTAGAGCACTACACTCAGCAGTAAAAGCAATAGTCTCATGTTCATTAAAGTTCCTCTTACGGGTCAGAATATCCTTCATAAATTTTGCGTAAGAGGGTACCTGGGTAATTAATTCCGTGAAGGGAACGGTTACCTGGAGATTTTTGACGACCTCCATAAACTTACTGAACTGATTCTCGATCTTCTTGTTCTTCAACCGGCTAGGAAAAGGAACTTGAATTTTGATCTGTTCAGTAGCTTTATCTTGTAGAACACCCGTTTCCACTTCAGCATCAGACGGCTTATCAGCAGCGACCGTCTCGGATCTGGATCCTGTCCCTGGAATAGTCGGCCGACTATCAGGGATAGTCGGTCGACTATTAGCAATAGTCGGTCGACTATCAGGGATAGTCGGTCGACTATTTTCCTCCTCACCTGCAGTTTCTGTTAATCTGTCAATGATAGTCGGCCGACTATTTTTAATAGTCGGTCGACTATTATTGACCAGTTCGTCATTCACAGCAGTTTCAGCAGTTTTTAACGATACATCATCAACTATTACATCCTCCACATTAACAGAATTATCATAACTAGGCATCTTGGGGTCGTCATAAGTAAGGCCGCTTCGAAGCTGAATCGCGTTGGCCGTATCATGCTGTTTTTTCGGCTGTGACGGTAGTGTGCCTGGTTGCCTAGCAGACTGATTTGTGGCAAGTTGCGCCACCTGTGTCTCCAACATCTTGATCTGTGCATCTTTAGATTGGTCACTTTTCTGCATCTGGATCATGAGAGATTGCATCATACTCTTCAATTCCTGATATTCACTAGGAACTGGAGCCGGAGTCACAGGTGGTGGAGGAAGAATAGCAAGTGGTTGAGTTGGCGGTGGAAGAGCTAGAGGCTTTTGGAAGCCTTGTTGTTGTCCGCGATGAGGTGGAACATAAGCTTGTTGCTTCGGCTGAGGAACTGGGTTCAACACATTCTGACTCGTCCAACTAAAGTTTGGATGCTCCCTAGTCCTCTCATTGTAGTAATTAGAATAGGGATTACCTTGCTTGAAGTGTTGAAAAGCTAAAACTTGTTCCATCCCGGTCATACATTCCCCCGCGCTATGGCCTTCTATACCACATCGCTCACACATTGCCTCCTGTTTGATCATGGCATGGACAGTTTGCTGATTCGACTCGTTTCTATGAGGCGGATTCTGAATTTTGTCGAGACGGGCATGAAGATGATCAAATTGAGCCATAATCTCACTAGTTTCCGCCGCGGCTACCCGAACACTACCCCTCGGATTTCCATATTCGGCTCGCTGCGTGGCCATCTCCTCGATCAATTTCCAACCCTTGTCGTCATCAACGTTGTTTTGGAAACGTCTGTTAGCTGCACCATCAAGAATAGCACGATTATCATCAAATACACCGTTATAAAATTGATTACATAAAAACCATGGTTCAAATCTGTGGTGAGGAATAGAGCGGACTAGATCCTTAAATCTAGTCCATGTTTCATGTAGATCTTCCAATGGTCCTTGCTTAAAACTGGTTATTTGACTCCGTATCTGATTAGTGCGCTGGGGAGGGTAGTAATGCTTATAAAAAGCGAGCGCCAATGAATTCCAGTCATTGATGTTGGCTGCATCTTTGTCCAAATCTCGATACCATCTACGGGCTGGACCTGCAAGAGAAAATGGAAATAAGGCCTCCATTACTTGTTCTTGCGTTACCCCGGGAGCAACTGGAATTGAACAACAATAATAAGTGAATATTTCCATATGCTGCCCGGGGTCTTCGTTTTTATTGCCCGAGAAGGTATTTCGCTCCACTAAATTGATATAAGCGGGACGAATCTCGAAAGAGCCGGTGGTAGGAGTCGGTAGCTTCCATCCTTTTGGGATGTTAGCCTGAGTCGGCCCGGAGTGAGTGGAAAGCTTCGGCGGCATGATCGGAACTGAGATATCTGACTCGGCGTCTGACTTGGTGCTTGAGTTGTCCTCTTCGTGGGACGAATATTCCGCTTCCAGATTAGCGAAAACTGGGTCAAGCGAATTAGATTTTTCCGCTTGACGAATTTCCCTCCAAAAACTCCGTCTAGCTTGTAAAGTCTTCTCAGGTTCGGGATCAAAAGGATGAATCTCGGACCTGTTAGACCTGGGCATACACAGAACTAAGAAGGAAAATATGAGAACCGTCTCAAGGAACGTAAGTTCCCTGAGACAAAAGATAAACTAAAAAGACAAGTAAAATTAACCGTCTCCCCGGCAACGACGCCAAAATTTGATAAGCTAGTCGTATACCTATCAAAGATAACCAACTTAGGTCTAACTAAAAATATAGCTAGGGAAGTCAGGATCGTATCCACAAGGAGACAAATAAATTCTACTTGCAACTTAAGTCTATCTAAGTAACCAAATCATGGGTTTGTAATTGGGTTAACTAAACTAAAGTAGTGAAAGAAAGAGAATTAAAGGAGAAGAAATAACTAAAATAAATAAGATGAATAAATATAGAGAGAAAACTAGGATCGTCGGTTCACCATGAATTTCCTACGGTCACGGTCTAGGTCACAGGTCTGTCGCAGATATTGGTCTAAGGGGTAGTGAAAAGGTCCTTCCGGTCCGCTATTCACCCTAGAATGCTTCTAACGGCTTCCGATCTTATTAGGGCAAACTAATGTGTTGTAGCAGGTCTAACTCTTACCAGGCTTCCGATCTTAGGTTCGAGTTCACCAATTCAATTAATCAATTACGTCGACTTAATCAATTAATCTCAATTAAATGCTACAATTAACAACTCAGACGCAATATCGTAGACAGATCTATAAACTAATTAGCAATCATATTCAATTCATGGATCCCCTAAATCCTAGCAAGGGAAATTAGCTACTCATAATTAAATAAAAAACAACAATATTAATAAAAGATTTTACTAGATTAAACATGACGAATAATACTAAAATTACGACAAACATAAAACAAAGATTAAGAATAAGTAAATATGAAGAAGAACAATCAAGAACGAGGAAGAAGGAAGAAGGAAGAAAGATTAGATAAAATTACCAAAAGGAATGAAGGCGATTAGAATGTTGCAATCTTACAATAACCGAGTTTTAAAAGAAGAAATTAAACTAGAAATAATTATAAGAGAATAAAGAGAAGAAATCTAAATAAGAGTCTAAGGAGAAGTAAAAGAGAATAAGGGAGAAGTTGAGAGATGTTAAGAGGTGATTTCTAATGTGGCTCCCAAAGCCCTATTTATACAAATTGAATGGGTTAAAAACTGTTTAGGAAACTCTTTTGCGTTTAGGAAATTCCTTGCTGATCACGAAATCTGCCCGCAGTCCAGGAAATAGTCGGCCGACTATTGTAATAGTCGGTCGACTAATCACTCATCAACTTGATCTCAAAAGCTCCAGAATAGTCGGCCGACTATTGTAATAGTCGGTCGACTATCGTCATGGTCGGCCGACTATTGTAATAGTCGGTCGACTATTGCTCGTTTCAGCGAACAGCAATTTTTCCAGCTTCGTTTTGGCGCGGTTTTGGTTCGTTTTAGCTCCTTTGTCTTCCGTTCCTGCAAAAGGACAATACACACCACAAAGTAGCCAATTCGGGGCAAAATAATAGTTTTCACTATTCAATAAACACGAGAATGCGCGTAATAAAAGCATAAAAAGTGTATATAAAATACGCGCATCAAATTTAGACGATTATTTTCACACCGTGTAGATGCAGAGAAGTTGACTTGGCATAAAAATGGGCGAAAAGATGATGGGCTACTTAGACACTCGGCAGATTCCCCTCAACGGAAGTTTATTGACGGAAAATATTCTGAGTTTGGTAAGGAAGAGCGTAATTTACGTTTAGCATTGTCAACTGATGGTATGAATCCATTTCGATCCCTTAGTAGTACCTATAGTACTTGGCCAGTGATTTTGGTTACTTATAACTTACCTCCTTTGTGTATGAAAAGAAAGTACATGATGTTGTCATTATTGATTTCTGGGCCAAAACAACCAGGAAATGATATTGATGTGTATTTGACACCTCTTATTGATGATTTGAAAATTTTATGGGAGAATGGTGTGGAAGTGTTTGATGCTCATCGAAACAAAAATTTCATCTTAAGAGCAATGTTATTTTGTACCATACACGATTATCCTGCATATGGTAATATTTTCGGGTATACTGTGAAAGGGGAGAAGGCGTGTCCTGTATGTGAGGATGGTACGAAAGGAGAGTGGTTGAGCTCATCAAGAAAGATGGTTTATCTTGGACATCGTCGCTATCTACCCCAAGATCACCATTATCGTAATAAAAAAAAAGCATTTAATGGAAAGCAAGTATTTGAAGGTCGTCCAAAAGTCTTGACAGGTGAGCAGGTATTTGAAAAGATCAAGAACATTGAAACCACATTTGGCAAGAAAACTAAAACAACTCTTCCAAAACAAGGATATAAGAAGTGCTCTGTCTTTTGGCGCCTACCGTACTGGAAATTCTTGTTTGTTAGACATTGCTTGGACGTGATGCACATTGAAAAGAATGTGTGTGATAGTGTTGTTGGCACACTATTGAATATTCCAGGGAAAACAAAAGATGGTGAAAAATCAAGAGATGATTTGAAGGATATAGGGATTAGAAGCGAACTTCACATTGTGAAAGAGGGAACTCGAAAATATCTACCTCCAGCTCCTTACACATTATCGAAACAAGAGAAGAAAGAATTTTGTGAGTCCTTGGCAGGAGTTAAAGTTCCTGAGGGTTATTCTTCCAACATTAGTAGTCTTGTTTCAATGGATAATTTAAAACTTGTGGGTCTTAGGTCTCATGATTGCCATGTTCTGATGCAACAATTATTGCCTGTGGCTATTCGTTCAATCTTGCCTAAGAATGTCCGATATGCCATCATTAGACTTTGCTTTTTCTTTAATGCCATATTTGAGAAAGTCATTAATCCCAAGGATTTGGATTCTTTAGAGAGTGATCTAATTGTTACTTTGTGTCAGTTAGAGATGTACTTTCCTCCATCATTTTTTGACATTATGGTTCACCTAGTTGTACACTTAGTGAGAGAGGTTAGATTTTGTGGACCTGTGTATTTGAGGAATCAATATCCATTTGAAAGGCAAATGAAGACTTACAAAGGGTATGTTAAGAACTTATTTCGGCCTGAAGGTTGTATTGCGGAGCGACTTCTTTATGAATCCGTTGTTGAACATTGTAGTCCATATCTCAAAAATGTTGAGAGTATAAGGGTTCCTATATCTCGATACAATGATAGAATTGAAGGAGAAGGTACTAGAGGTCGCAAACAACTTGATTTATCTTTGAAGCAATGGCACATGGCCCACACATATATTCTTTTTAATGACGAAGATGTTGAACCATATGTGAATAGACACATGGATTTTTTGAAACATCAGAATCCAAGAGCAAATGCAAAGTCATTATCTATTGCACATAACAAATCATTTATATCTTGGTTTAAAGATGAAGTAACGAGGAAGCATTCTGATTCTCCTTCATCCATTTCTGAACGTCTCAAGAGCTTAGCGTACGGACCTAATTTTAGTACTACCTTCTACTCTAGGTATGTCATTAATAGGTGTACATATTGCATAAGAGACCAAGATGAAAAGTGTACTACACAAAATAGCGGAGTTACTTTGGAAGCTATGGGCATGCATTTTGCAAGTGCTAAAGACAATAATCCAGTGTATAGGAAGATGCGTTACTATGGAGTTATTGAAGAAATTTGTTAAATACATTATTATGGTTTCTCTATACCACTTTTTGCATGCAAATGGGCAGACAGCAATAGTGGTGTTCACATCGATGATTTGGGATACACTTCAGTCAATTTTGATAGATGTGGTAATTTAGAAGATCCTTACATTCTAGCATCTCAAGCGAAAAAAGTGTTTTATATGTCTAACCCGGCTAATAAGTGATGGTTTGTAGTTTTGACCCCAAAGCCTCGATATGCTGTTGATGACTATGATTATTGTGATGATAATCTTGAACCGGAGACAAGATCTCCGTCAAGGTTAGCTCAGTTTGATGATGAGATTGTCAATGAATCGGTCATTCATGTACGAAAGGACCATGCCGAAGGGATTTGGATTCAAGAAAATAGAAAACGTTATCATAACAAGCGTAAAAATAAAGAATCTTGAGGAGGTTGAATACTAGGTCGTTGCCATTTTATATATATGTAAGAAATGACTTGCTAGTACTCCCCATTTTTTGGGTTTTGCATTATTGTATGAGTAAATATTGTGATGGTTCTTTAATATATCATTTTATCTATGTATAGGCTTATGACGAATAAGAGAAAACGTGATTATCAACCTCGCGAAGATTCAGAATCAGATCCTGAATCTGACGATGATGAGAGAAATCGTGAAGATGAGAGGGGTCGTACAGTGCTAAGACAGGTTGGGGAAGCGATTGCCTGTAACGAGAAAATACCTTTGGATTGGAATGCTAGAAAAGTTCCATGCGGAAAATATAGGACCACCTTTTCCACATATGTTGGGATTGTCGTTCGTGAACGAGTATCCATCAACTATAGAAGGTGGCCTAATGTTCCAAAGGAGGGGATTAAGAAATGTTTGAATTCATCACGGTAAGGAACAAATCATTGCCTATTTCTCGTACTTTTGTGACAAAAATGATGTGGCTTTTGTTAATTGGAAAAAAATGATGTGACAGAAAGGGTTCAAAGTGCGAGAAGATCGTAGAAAGTGGATCGTAAGCAAAGCTAGCAAACAATGGAACGCTTTCAAGACTCGATTGAGAAAGTATTGGCTTTATAAATCAGAAGGAAAGATAAGAAGAAAGCCTCCATGGAAGTATCCTTGGATAGATGAAAGAACTTGGGAGATATTCACCGCAACTTATACTACTATCGAGTTCAAAGTAATTTACTATATAAGTTTTGCAATATTACAAAGATAAGTGTCGCGATTTTAGCTAGTGAACAATATTACTTGTACACTAACTTTCATTTATATTCGAATTTGAATAGGCTATTAGTGCGAAGTTTCGGGAAATAGCACTTAAAAAGAAGTCAAGTTATCGAGGAGGTCGACGTGGGTACCAATATTATGAAGAAGAACTAGTAAGTATTTGAGGAAGACATTAAGAATCTTGTTTGTATATTAATTTAATCTTTATATAAGAATCTTCTTTGCCTCTTAACATAATCTTTACATTTTAGTTATTCTGATTGTGAATTTTTACGAACAAGAATTCTTGAAACAAGGAATCCACATAGATGAGGTTCCCCGACATTTAGTGTGGATCAAAGCTCATTCAATTACTGAAACTGGTGAACACGGTGACATGACAACCTTTAAGAACCCTGTTGATCTAGAAGTTGCTGAAGCAATTGTAAGAATTTTTACACCATTTTAGATTCTTATAATTTGTAAAATATTTAGGATCCTAGCTTATTAATTTATCAAAGTAGTCATGTACGTGTTTTTTCTTTTGTGTTAGAAATCATTGATGGCACAATGTAAAGATGGAGGGATAGCATCCAAGGGCCGTGATGACATCTTAGCTAGAGCAATGAAGAAGCCAGAACGAGGAGGTCGTGTGGTGGCTGTAGGATCTGGTGTCACACACACAGAGTATTTTGGGTATAACAAACCAACACCGCCTGCCCATTTGTATGCTCGAATCGATGGTTTAACGTCAGAAATGATGGCTTTGAAAAGCCACAACAATTTTATGACTTCTTTTCTGATGTCAATATTAAATGAAGAGCAATTGACACGGCTTGCAGCCATTGGTAATGGTACTCAATCTACTCCTTTTATAGACCAAATGAGTATGTATCCCGGTGGTTTTAATGGCCAAGCAACTAGTGTTGTTGGCCAATTGAGAGGTGCTGGCCAGTTTGGTCTTTCTGACCAGTTTGCTTCTTGTGGTGGTTCTGGTTTGTTTGGGACAAGTGACCCTCAATCTAACACCTCTCTGGAGGAAGGTGTTTTATTTACTCAACTATTAAATACAAACTTTGGACTTGGCCAAGGAAGCAAAGGTGTCAAAGTTCCCCTTGCTAGTGATCCAAAGAAGATTTTAATGGAGGAGCCGGAACCTTATCGTGTAACTTGGCCTGAAGCGGAGCCTGAGTCACTTAATCGTTACCACGATGACTTTCATCTTAAATCTAGCTATAATGAGCAAGTCTTTCAAAAGGTATTGATTTTTTTTCCTTTTTCTAAAAAAATTTGTAAAATGTATTGTCAATTTAAAGTTAATTAACTTAATATGATTATAGGGTGAGAGTGATTGTTGCTTAGCTATTGACCACGGACAAAGTCACAAGGTTGTTGCTATCGGAACGGTATTCATAGACGGGGATGTTGCTGAAAAAATGACAGTACATTGTCAAAGTCTCCCTCCCGATTTTCATCGTGTGAGTGTTTTAGAAGCTTTAGTGCCTACAGCACCTTTACCTTGTCCTACTGAAGAGTGGGCGGTAGTTATCTAAGCTGTCCATAGTTTTGTCAAGTGGCCAAGTCATCTGATATTTCCAAGAAGCATGGTAAACTCATTACACTAAATTTTCTTAAGTAATTTAAATCATTAATAAAAATGTTAGAAATCGTGGTTTGGTGATAATTGTATATTATACAAATATAGGCTACTGATGATGCCGTTGATGACAATGAGAAGGATAATCGTCAATCAAAAAAGCAAATAAGCTCCACATCCCCTCGACCTTGTTCATCTCAAGGATCATGCTCTCAAAAGTATATTGTAACAGATATGGATCGAGCTAAGTTAACTACTGATTTGTTGCGAATTTTAAGGAATGAAGCTATGAGCATGAAAAAGAAGGATGGAGAAATCGTAATTCCAATCCCGTCATGTGTGACTGATTTTCCCCATGATGTTAAACTTAAATATGATGAGTTGCTCGACTGGTGTTTTCAACGAGCAATTGGAGCAAGTCACATAACTACTTTTATGAAGTAAGTGTCGTGCTACGTTGTTTAAGAGTTATTTGTTGCTTATATTTTATGTCATTTTATTAAAAAATGATACATTTTATCTGTGAAAGGTACTTAAGTGAAAAGTGTAAGAAAGAGAGTATTTCTGGAATCTACGGATTTTGTGACGTCAACTATACATCGCCTATGTCACCGATGGAAAATGAAGAACGTATCGAGTATTTAGTCTGTGTTTTTGGTTGCAATGAAGGTTTGAATATCAATCAAGTGTTCTTCGCTCCTTTTCATGACAAGTAAGTGATGCTTATAGTGTTTTTATATATTTTTTCACGACGCGTATTTAGTCCACTCATGATTATGTACTATCTGCAAGTTTGTGGGTGCATCCTTCTGGAATGACAAGGAAAAGTTGCCCGTGTGCAACCCATTCGAGAGAAATTCCATATTTACCATCCAAACGCTTGATCTGTCTAGTAATGATTTCATTGGCTCAATTCCTGCAAATATTTGCTTTTTGGTGCCTTTCTTGGTTAATTTAGACTTGTCTAATAATCAATAAACTGGTGAGATATCATCTGGTTGAGGTAATTGTCATTTTTTCAAACAAGTTGGTATTGTATTATTAAAGATTATTCCTTCTCAACTGTCTTATTCATGTACACTCATTGTGGTTTATGTGATTGATAATCGCCTATGTGGATAAATTTCTACATTTTTAGCCACATTTGACAAGTATGCGTTAATTTGTCGGGCTCATTGAGCTTTTTTTTTTTCTAGTTTCCATTGGATGTTTGTTTTGGTAAAAAATATACCGGGTCTACGATTTAAGTTGTGGGTTAAAGCGACCTTCCTATAACTATGAGTCAACGGAATCGGGATGAATTTAGCGAGCGAAAACGAAGAAGGAAAAGGACACACACAAAGTTTTGGTGACGCGGAAAACCCAATGTGGGAAAAACCGCGGGGGGAGTCGGAATCCCACCAAAGTTTCTACTATCAATGGAGAAGAGTAAAATAGGAATATTAATACAAAGAATTTTATCACGACTTATGGCTATGGTGTATATTTCTTATGATGCTTGCTTTTGTTGAGTGCTCTTGGATGTCCCTTTTCTATGTCTGCCTTGTCCCTTTTATAGTGCTCTTATCCGTTGCCTTTCCTCCTCAAAATATTCCTCTTTAATTCTCTCTTAATGGCTGTTATCTTTCTCATTGATGGGAATCTTTGACATTTAACCTCCGTTTTATTGCTTAGGATCTTGGTGTTTAATCCTCTTTTATTGCTTGAGATTTTGGTATTTAATCCTCCCTTAGCCGTTGCATCCTCCTCAGCAGTTATATTCCTCTTTTATCTCCTGGTCTTTAGGAGGGTTTCCTCCTCTGTAGGTGCAACAACTGTTGCTTCCTCCTCTTTATATGGGCTGAGTCCCTTTTCTTATTCGTTGGGCCTGTTTGATTTAAGTGACCCATGGTTTGTTTACTCTTATGTTTTGTTCAACCCGTCATCTTATATTACCCCGGGTTTGCTTGACTTGACGGTCTTTGACTATCTTTTACTTCCATCTTTTAATCTTCGACTTTGACTTTTCATCCGTGAACCGCGGACCCTTACGTTGTTGACTTTTGACTTCTGACCTTTTGACCGTCCACTCGTATTTTGCCACGTGGTATTCCGAAGGTGCAAATTTTTTGCCCGAACAAATGCCCCCAAATTTCCGACTAAGCTCATCTTAGGCGGGAATTTCCGTTTGCCTCCATTGTAGGCAGTCGGCCCTGCTTCTGCTGGCCTTAGCTTGCTGGTTCTAGAAGAAGGCGTGATCTGTCCCCTCTCTTAGAAATTACTCCTGCAGAGAGTGGACCTCTGGTGGCAGACCTTTCTAAGTCTACCTCTTATTCTGCCCCCAGATCCATTGATGAAGTTTCTGCTGAAGTGGCGCTCAAATTTCCTGAAGGCTTTGGTAAGTCTGCAGAGGATATGACTTTCCTGGATCATATGCTACTTCCTGGTCCTAGGTCTGTGCTAGAAGAAGGTTCTCTGAAGGAGTTGGACTTGGTTCGCAGATTGTTGGCGGAGGAATCTGGTTGTAGAGAAGAAGTGACTGGATGAAGAATTTCCTGTGGCGCCTGACCTGGATGCTCTTTCTGATGTGGAGGCGGAGGATCTGATGGAGTCCGCTGATTTCTCATTGCTGATCAGGAGGCTGATGGGTAAGAGAGCGTGGACCAGCAGGATGTCTTGATGACCCTGGGGGAGATTCTGTTGTTGTTCATCAGAGACCCAGGTTTCTGCAGGAGAACCTGCTATAGTTCCGCCTCCACCAGAGGAGAATGTCCAGTCTGTGGACCAAGTTATGCTGGAGTGATGTTACTCTTCCTTTGTTTTCGGCTTGTAAATCCTGCATGGCATGAACTTCCGATTTGTTAGTGTTTGCAAAAAATTCTGTAATGACTTCGCCTCTGCTCAGGGGAGCGACGTGTGTTAGTGTTTTTGTGGCACTTTGTGCCTTAGCAGAAGGTCGTAAATGTTTGCTTTGGATCGTGATTGTTTGCGTCTGATTGTAATCGTTTGTTGTAGTTTTGTCTAACTACCTTCTGTTGTATGCATGCCTTATGTTTGTATGGTCGACCTTTGATATAGTGGTGGCCTGGGGTTTAGTTCGCCCACTCAGTCGGAGCTGCCACGCTTTGCGTGGGTGCTAAGTGGCGCAGGAGACTGTAATGTCCCGGTTGTAGGCACTTAGTCAAAGACGCACGCCCTCTGTAGAAATTGTACACTCCACCAGATTAGTCACCAGCACTCAGTTTGAGAAAACTGACAAAAATTTGGCAAAGATAGGAAACACAATATTTGAAGACATATGTGGAAAAAAATCGAATTTCGAAAATATATGGAAAGAGAAAATTAAATTTCGAAAAATGTACGCAATAAGAAAATCAAACCTTAATGCCAAAGAAAATTGAATTTTGTCGACACACGTAAAAAGGAAATCAAAATTTTATCTGATTTAAATATGCGGGAAAAAATTTGAATTTTGCTAAAAGAAATAAAAGAAAACAGAAGAATGATAGGAAAATTTAAATACGTGTTTGCGAGGTTTGAAAAGATTAAACCAGGATTCTGGTGGAGGTGCACCTGGCAGAATAGATGCCACGTTTCTGGCGGATGTAGCCCATGTTTCTGGCGGCAGTGGCCCAGATTGCTGGCGGCTGTGGCCCACTCAGAAGAAGTATTTCTTTAGGTGTACGATGTTCCATGGCTTTTGGATGATCTTCCCCTCCATGGTCATAAGTCGGTAGGCTCCGTTCCCAACTACTTTCTCTATTTGATAGGGTCCTTCCCAATTGTAAGCGAACTTTCCTACTCGTTGGTTCCTGGTGTTCTGGAAGACTTTTCTGAGGACTAGGTCTCCTTCCTGCAGGATTCTGACTCTGACATTCTTGTTGTAACTTCTGGCGACTGTTTGTCTGTAGGAGGCCATCCTTATTTGAGCAGCGGTTCTGAGCTCATCTATAGTATCCAAGCTGCTTGCCATCTCTACCTGGTTCCTGTCTTCGGTTATGCATCCGTATCTATGAGTAGGCACTCTCACCTCTGAAGGGATGACCGCCTCAGCACCAAAGACCAAACTGAAGGGTGTTTGTCCTGTAGCCACCTTGGGTGTAGTTCTGTCAGACCACAGCACCAAGGGGAGTTCTTCTGCCCATCTGCCCCCTGCCTCCTCCAGCCTTCTCTTCAGGTTGTCTATCACAATTTTGTTGCTAGACTCCGCCTGACCATTAGACTGAGGGTTTCTGGGGGTAGACTTGCTTAGTGTGATGTTCCACCTGGCGCAGTAGGCCTCCATCTTGTTGCCAATAAACTGGGATCCGTTGTCGCAGATGATCTCTGAAGGAATGCCAAACCTGCAGATAATGTTACGTTTTATGAAGGATATAACCTGCTTCTCAGTCACCTGAGGGAATGCTTCTGCTTCTATCCACTTGGAGAAGTAGTCAGTCACGGCCAGCATAAAAACCTTGTTTCCTGGGGCTCTCGGTAGCTTGCCAACAATATCCATCCCCCATTTCATGAAGGGCCAAGGAGAAATTACTGGGTGCAACGGCTCTGCTGGCTGGTGATTGACCGGTGCATGTCTCTGGCAGGCGTCACATTTCTTAACATATTCCCTCGCGTCCTTGCGCATTGTCGGCCAATAGTAACCTTGGCGGAGTGCTTTGTTGGATAGACTCTTGCCCCCTGCATGATTTCCACACTCACCACTGTGGAGGTCATGCATAACCACCTCTGCCTCCTGCCGACTTAGGCACCTCAAGTATGGTCCAGCGGCTGATCTTTTGAACATGACACCATCAATGAGGGTGTACCTGGACGCTTTCATTCTAAAACTCCGGGCTTCCTTCTTGTCTGCTGGCAGGATATCGTTTTGCAGCCATTCTTGGTAGGGTTTTCTCCAGTCTGGGATTGTTTCTTGTTCTGCTGAGGTGCTGCAGACTCTTGCCTCCTGCAGCCACTGCAATCCCTGGTATGGTGAATTGTCCTCCTGCCTCAGCATCTGGTGTTCTTGTGTGCCTGTCCGAACTGTTGGCTCCAGTACATGGACAATGGGTATGGTGGAAACTACGCCTGGTTTGAAGGTTGCCCCCAGGGTGGCTAGGGCGTCTACTTCTACGTTCTGGTCCCTAGGGACTTGGTTGATTGAGAAGGCTACGAACCTAAGGGAGAGTTCCTTTGCCACTTCAAGGTAAGACACCATCTTGGGGTCCTTAGCTGCATACGAACCATTCATGTGATTGACTATTAGCTGGGAATCGCTGTAAACCTCTAAGCGCCTGATTTTGAGGTCTAGAGCCAGCTGGAGACCCAAGATTAGAGCTTCATATTCTGCCTCGTTGTTTGTTGTTCGGAACTCGCACCGTACTGCTTGGACTATGAGATCCCCCTGAGGAGACTTCAGAACTAATCCTGCTCCAGATCCTCGCGTGTTGGAGGCGCCATCTACATTTAATTTTCACACCTGTTCGCCTTTGTCCTCCTCAAGGAGGATGATGTCTTTCTCTGCCTGTGTCTGCAGAGCTGGGCTGAAGTCGGATACGAAGTCTGCTAACGCCTGGGATTTTATCGCTGTTCTGGGGACAAATTTCAGGTCGAAGCCGCTCAAGTGTATAGACCACTTGGCCATTCTCCCTGATAACTCAGGTTTTCTCATAATAGTTTTTAGTGGATAATTTGTTACTACGGAAATAGCATGCGATTCAAAATAAGGTCGAAGTTTATAAGATGCCGTAACAAGTGCAAGTACGAGTTTCTCAAGGGATGTGTACCTGGTCTCTGCAGGAAGCAGAGACTTACTAACATAATATACTGGGCATTGTGCTCCTTCGTGGTCACGTACTAATACCGCGCTGACTGCTACCTCGGTTACTGATAAATACAGGAAGAGTGGTTCTCCAGGTTCTGGTTTTGACAGCAGAGGTGGAGTGCTGAGGTAGTGCTTCAGGTCGCTGAACGCCTTCTCGTGCTCTGCTGTCCAATCAAACCTTTGGGCCTTCTTCAGGACATCATAGAACAGCCGACATCTATCCGAAGACCTGGAGATAAATCTGCTCAGAGCAGCAATTCTTCCAGTCAGCCTTTGCACGTCCTTTGGCTTCTGTGGTGACTCCAACTGGAGAATGGCCTTAATCTGCTCCTTGCTTGCCTCAATTCCCCTCTGAGTCACCATGTACCCCAGAAACTTCCCACACGATACTCCAAATGTGCACTTCGAAGGATTTAGCTTCATCTTGTATTCCCTCAAGGTATTGAAGGTATCCTCCAGGTGTGTTGTATGTTGGGAGGCTTGTTTCGACTTGACGACCATGTCGTCAATATATACCTCCATTGTGTCCCCGATCTGTCTCTTGAACATCTTATTGACTAGTCTCTGGTAGGTGGAACCTGCATTCTGCAGACCAAAAGGCATTACATTGTAACAGTATATACCTCTCTCAGACCTGAAGGCTGTCTTCTCCTGGTCTGCTGGATGCATTTTGATCTGGTTGTACCCACTCCATGCATCAAGAAAGGTTAGCATCTCGTGGCCTGCTGTAGCATCCACCATGGCGTCTATATGCGGTAGGGGGAATGGATCCTTTGGGCATGCTTTGTTTAAGTCGGTGAAATCAACACACACCCTTCACTTGCCATTCTTCTTTGGGACCACTACCACGTTAGACAACCACTCTGGATACTTTACCTCCCTGATTTTGCCAGCAGCCAGCAGGCTGTCAACCTCCTGATTTATGACTTGGTTTCTTTCTGGAGCAAACTTCCTTCTCCTCTGCTAGACTGGTTTGTAGCTTGGGTCCACGCTTAGCCTGTGAGTGATAACGCTCGGATCTATACCTACCATATCATCATGCGACCAAGCAAAACAATCCATGTTAGTTTTTAATAATTCAATGAGGTTTTGGCGGATATCACCTGTGCATTCCGATCCGATTAACACTTTTCGCTCTGGATGTTGCTTGTCTAGGTTGACTTCATCCAACTCCGCCTGAGGTGGCTCTACGTACTCCTGCAGAGGCAGATGAAGGCTCTGTAATTGCTATGCTGGGGGGATCGCCGTCTTCTTAAGGGCTACCCTGTAACAATCCTTGGCCTCTCCTTGGTCTCCGTTGATCTTCTGCACTCCCCAGGGTGTAGGGAACTTCAGGCACTGGTGGTAGGTGGAGGTGATTGCCTTCATCTCATGAATCCAAGGCCTTCCTAGAATCACGTTGTAGGTGGAGGGTCCATCAATGACTAGGTACCGTACTTGCTTGTTCACTCCTCCGGCATAGGTAGGAATGGTGATCTCTCCCAGAGAATGCTTGGTCTCACCACTAAAACCCACTAAGGGAACCGCCTTCCTCGTTAGATCCTTCTCGCTAAACCCCATGTTCTGGAGAGTTTCCAGCATGATGAGGTTGACTGAACTCCCAGTGTCCACCAGAATCTTCTTTACGGTGCAATTCCATATAGAGAGGGTAATTATTAAGGCGTCATGGTGCATCTCTGGAGTAGCTTCTGCGTCAGTTTCGTCAAAGGTGACAGCTGGAAGATCCTTGCAACTGATTCTGCAGGAGTGCTCGGGTCTGTCTCCTCTGGTCTGAGAGGCATGTCTCTTGGCTGCTGAGTAGGTCAGTCCGCATAACTCCGATCCTCCTGTTATCACATTGACAATTCTGGTACATATTGGAGGTGGAGAAGGCAATACCTGATCTGCTGCATTTATTCTGCTGGAGTTTCTGGACATGAGGTGATCCAGATTCCCCTGATCATATTGGAACTTAACCTCCCTCCTGAGCTGGACGCACTCATCGGTATGGTGTCCAATGTCGTCGTGGAATTCGCACCTCTTGCTGGCGTCTCTTCGGTCATTGGTGTACTCCTGTCTCCTGGGCCACCTGACTCTGCGCCCTAACTCCCTCAGAGCCTTGAGCACCCCATCAAGGTTGGTAGAGAACCCATACTCACTTACTTTAGGTGGCAATCCTGGATTGTCTTTCCAGTCTTTCTCCTCAGAAATTTTGCTCACGTTCCTGTCGTAGGGCTTTGATCTTTCACCCCTCTTTTCTGCTGGCGCCTTTCTGGTGACATAACCATACGCAGCCCTTCTGGGGCCTGAATCCTCTTCTAGCCTGATGGCTGCCATTGCCTTGGTCTGCACATCCTCGAATGTGGCACATGGGTACTTTGTGAGGTCTTTATAGAGGTCAGAATCCTGGTGGAGCCCTTGGCGGAAGGCTTCTATGGCGGTGGGCACATCACATCTGGGAATGGTGACTTTCTCCTTGTTGAATCTGTTGAGGAAGTCACGTGTAGATTCTTCGAACTTCTGCACTACCCGATACAAATCACTGGTCTGCTTCTCTGGTTTTCTGCTGCTGGCGAACTGCTGGTTGAAGGCATTGACCAGGTCAGCGAAGGAGGTTATGCTTCGGTTAGGCAGACCGACGAACCAATGGAGGGCTGCTCCTAACAGAGTGGAGCCAAACCCTTTGCACATGCAGGCTTCTTTCAGGGGCCCCGTAGCGGTCACTACCATCATCTTCTGTTTGTACTGGTTGATGTGATCTAGGGGGTCTGCAGTGCCATCATAAAGCGTCATGGCTGGTGGCATGAAGCCCTTGGGTACAGCAACACAGGCTAGATCGTCGATGAAGGGTGAATCTGCGTAACTGTCCCTAGCTGCTCTCTCCAGGGGGCGTGGCATTCCAGGAATCTTGTTGATTAGGTCCCTTAATTCCTTCAGTTCCTGGCGTTGCTGATCTGCTGTGCTGATGGTTCCTGCAAGAGGGTTAGAAACAGGAGAAGAAAAGTTGAAAGGAGTACTCCCTGCATAAGGTCCTCCAGGGTGTTGACTACTAGGAGGAGGGGGTAAAGGTGCTGCTGCTGTCCCGGATCTGGGCTGCCACTCTGACGCCTGCTGGTTGAGGGTAGGCGCTGTCCACATTCCTCCAGAGGGCTGGTTGTTGGATAAGGTGGTCATCTCCGGTGGAGTTACAAATTGCCATCTTGGCGTCTGGTGGACAGGGGTGCCTGCAGAAGATAGTGAGTTAGTCTCTCGACTTTCGATGTTGGAGAAAAAGTTACCTGTGGTAGGAGATCTGCCAGGTGTGGGGCCGTAGGTTAGGTAGCCTAACCCCTGGGGTTCGATGACTGGCTCTGGGGGAGCCAAACCTAACTCCAGCCTGGTGACCAGTTCTGAGGGGATTTCTCTGGTGGTTCTCCTGCTGGTCATTGGTTCCCTGCGGATGCTGGGTTCTCCCCTAGGCATTAAGGGCAACGTCTCTGGTGACATCTGGAGCGACGCAACTGGAATCTTGTCTGCTGCCGAGATCCGAGCCTTGATATCTTGGTTGTCCTTCTGCAGGGTTTCTACTGCTTGGCGCAGAGCATTAATTCCTTGGAGCATACTCTGCATCAGGTCTGGTGACCCTGCTCCTCTGGAGGCTTCTTCTACGAATTCTCCTGAAGTCAAGGTTCTGGTTGGTACGCTTTCCTTCCTGGCCTTGGAGGAGCTGGTGACCCCAGAGGTTTTAGGCGTTGGAGGGGGCCTAGACACCGGCAACGTGGGTTTCACCGCTTGGCTGGTGGGAATACCTAAGGTGAGGGGTGTGAAAACCAGCTCTGCTGATCCTGGGGACAACCTTCCTCCAATGGGCTGAGTTGATGCTCCTTGACTGCTGGACGAACTTTGGCCGGATCCGGTCATGGTGACACGAGTTTGCTTCACGGTAAGGTTTGGCTTATAGGAAATGATCACTTTGCCCCACGGTGGGCGCCAAATTGTTTTGGTAAAAAATATACCGGGTCTACGATTTAAGTTGTGGGTTAAAGCGACCTTCCTATAACTATGAGTCAACGGAATCGGGATGAATTTAGCGAGCGAAAACGAAGAAGGAAAAGGACACACACAAAGTTTTGGTGACGCGGAAAACCCAATGTGGGAAAAACCGCGGGGGGAGTCGGAATCCCACCAAAGTTTCTACTATCAATGGAGAAGAGTAAAATAGGAATATTAATACAAAGAATTTTATCACGACTTATGGCTATGGTGTATATTTCTTATGATGCTTGCTTTTGTTGAGTGCTCTTGGATGTCCCTTTTCTATGTCTGCCTTGTCCCTTTTATAGTGCTCTTATCTGTTGCCTTTCCTCCTCAGAATCTTCCTCTTTAATTCTCTCTTAATGGATGTTATCTTTCTCATTGATGGGAATCTTTGACATTTAACCTCCGTTTTATTGCTTAGGATATTGGTGTTTAATCCTCTTTTATTGCTTGAGATTTTGGTATTTAATCCTCCCTTAGCCGTTGCATCCTCCTCAGCAGTTATATTCCTCTTTTATCTCCTGGTCTTCAGGAGGGTTTCCTCCTCTGTAGGTGCAACAACTGTTGCTTCCTCCTCTTTATATGGGCTGAGTCCCTTTTCTTATTCGTTGGGCCTGTTTGATTTAAGTGACCCATGGTTTGTTTACTCTTATGTTTTGTTCAACCCGTCATCTTATATTACCCCGGGTTTGCTTGACTTGACGGTCTTTGACTATCTTTTACTTCCATCTTTTAATCTTCGACTTTGACTTTTCATCCGTGAACCGCGGACCCTTACGTTGTTGACTTTTGACTTCTGACCTTTTGACCGTCCACTCGTATTTTGCCACGTGGTATTCCGAAGGTGCAAATTTTTTGCCCGAACAATGTTAGCTGTCATTCGTCCGTGGAATGGAGTAGTGTGGTGGCTTAATTCGTCAGGCTCTGACAATGAAATATCCAAGTTTGCAGAAGAGATCATTAATGAGTATGTATCATGAAAACCACCTCTATAATTTTTTTGGTATACTTCTTTTAGAAAGATATCTAATATAGTAACAATTTCTTGGAGGGATTATACAGTTCAGCTTGAAACATCGGAAGGATATCAAGAAAATTAAAAAAAACCACTTATCATGTGGAAGAAACCATTGGTATTCACTCATGAATATTTGGTCTTGTAATATTTAATTTTTTTCCTTGTTCTACTTGAAACAAAAAGTTCTTGACACCCTTTATATTTTTTTTGTAATAGTGTCCTCAACAAACGCTTGGCTCATTGGATTGTGGATTTTACATTTGTCGTTATATGCTGGAAATGATTGCAAATAGACACCAATTGATTCCCGATCAGGTATGAGTCTAGCCGTATTTGGTTTTATTCAATTGTCATGTGATTCAACTGAGAGTGTTGTGTTGTATTTTTACATTTATTAATGATTTGGTGTTCCTTGATAAGTGCTTACTTAGAATTAGTAAGTCATTACAGCTAGCTTGATAAGTGTTCCTTGATAAGTGCTTACTTAGAATTAGTAAGTCATTACATTTATTAATGATTTGGTGTTCCTTGATAAGTGTTCCTTCTTTCTTTCTCCTCCTTCTTCCTGAATCTTTCGTTTCTTTACTGTGTGATTGATTATACATCATAAAACTGTTAAAGCATATGAGGAAGTTAAATTCGTAGTTTCCGATTCTGGGTTTTAGGTAAAAATTGAATTTGATCTGATTAGATAACATATATTTTGTTTAATTAAATATTGATCTGGGTATTTTCTCGAGAATTAGGTGAAGCATTATATGTGCGTACAATGTTATTTAGTTTGATATAGTTTGTTTGAGAATGTTTAATAATGTGTGGTTTAGCATGATTACCGAAGGGTGGTTATCAGTGATTAGTTCCTGCTACATTGATCATGAAATAAATTATTAGATTGGTTGATTGGAAATGTTCCCCTGATTTCACTGGTTATCGGGTGTTTCGCCCTTCGTCCCGCTTTGTTGTGATCTGTTCTAATGTTGGAGCATGTTATGGAATGTATTGAGGAAATGATTGAGTATTCTGTTTGCTTCCCCATTGAAATGTTTCGTATTACGTGCCTTTTTGTTGTATTTGGTTACAGCTAGTACTGAAGTATTGCTAGAATCTTCATGCTCTTCATTTTCTCGGGTTTTTGAGTGTATGATGAATTAAAACTCATACATACGGCATTTACAAGTGTCCGACCACAGGCTCCTCCATATTTTCCTATAGAATATTGGGATGACATTCAATCAGATTCTTTTACTCACTATGTATGCTATTTTTATACTCAGGCTATGACATTATGTTACAACTATTAACTTACACATAATAGTTGCTACAATCTGGGTTTATGAAATAGCCAGATTGTAGCAACTCAGGCTATGACATTATGTTACAAAATATGCTACTGTATATTTTGATCACCCGGGTTTTTGAGTGTATGATGAATTAAAATAAAGACAAGTTAATAGTTAATGTATTTTGTTTTGGGAGATCAAATTGCCATGATCTTTCTTTTCTTGAATGTGGATATATTTGTAATAGTTTGTGTTAGTCTTAAGCTTTATTGTTGAAATATGTGTAATAAGGCGTATGATTTATTATTGAAATTGGTTATTTATATACAAATGGAGTAGTGCCTTTGCTTTTTCAAGTGTATGAGCCTAATGTGGATTTTTTTGTGGTGTAGTATTTTAAAGATGTACCGAAATCATATACACAAGAAATGATTGATGAGTTACGAGAAATGTGGATTATGTTTGTTCTCAAGCACAAAAAAGTAGAAGATGAGGAAGATTGATTACAAAGTGAATACTCAATTTTTGAAGCATATACGTCTTGGCATATATGAAATGGTTACACATCTTGGCACATATATATATATACTCTTGTCATATTATTTGAAGTATATGTTATTTTTTGACACATCTTGCCATATTTTTGGGCCTATTTATATTTACAAAGTGAATACTAATTTTTGGGTAATTTACACTTGTAATGTAATTATGACTTATTTAAGGATATCTATATATATGGGATATTTTATGGAAATCCGTCTTTTTTGGTTGATACTTGAAAAAGGAGTACATTGTATTGTAATAGTTGAGTTCTATATATATATATATATATATATATATATAGAGGTGGGATCAGGTGAGTCCACTTATATATTTTGAGTCCGTGAGTCCTCATCTTAGCCTTTGATTTAATTACAGATTAATGGTCAAGATTCGTTTTGTCAATTAAGGAAATAACTAACAAAATCTTTGTAAATATTTCATTTTTTCTCTCTCCTCTCTAATTATATATACTCAAATCTTCTCTCCTATTAATTCTTTTTTTCACTGATCTTCTTTCTCTCACCCAACACATTTATTCAAAATTAATTTTTTTCAATTCACAAATCCTCCCGCATAACTTACTCTCCGTTTTGACGTTGTTTATTTTAACTTATAGATTGTGTTACTTTGACTCATACAATGTGTTACTGTAATTCTTGAACTGTGTTACTCTAACTCGTAAAATCTGTTTCGTTGCATAATAGTCTCTTGCATACACATGAGTCGTTCCAATTAACCAAAAGAATAATGTTTGTTTTTATTAAGGATATTCCAAAACAAAAATTGATACAAGAGTTCCAACTGAATCAACTTCATTACAATTCCAATGTTTCATATCTATTACTCATAATTTGTGTTATTGTAACGCATTAAGTATGTTACTCTAACGAATAATGTATGTTACTCTAACAATATACTGTCCTACTTAGAATTCTGCTTCTTCATCCTCCTTGTCCTCTTCTTTATCATCATCGTCAGAAGTTTTGATTTAATCTAACCACCGCGCCATCTTTTTGTTGTGGACCTCCTCACATCAAATCCACAAGCCAATGCGTAGATTTTATAGAAGTTTACTGACTCATCAACGTCCTTGAAGATCTGCCCTATGTATGGAGGAAACTCTCACTCGCATCCCTACATCATTCATGTGCTTTTGCGTCTACTGAAACACAATAACAGTGTCAATAAACGTGGCGAAAAAGAAACAATCAAAACTTGAAATATGGATTAAAGTAATAGATGACAAGAATTAAAGTAACAGATGAAGTGCATTGAAGTAACACTGGATTCAGTTAACAAATGATGCTTATACACCAGGTATAAAGTAACAGAGGTCAGACATTAAAGTAACAGATAGTGTGAATTAAAGTAACAGATAATGTTCATTAAAATAACACCAGGTACAAGTTAGTGCAAAAAATTCATATAATGATAAAAAATGAGAGTACGCAGTATCTATCTTTGAATGAGAGCGATACTCTTTGATATTGTTTCCTATTTTGAAGTCAATCATGTCCCATAATTATAGGAAACAATATCTTTTTTTTTTTTTTTATATGGCGGTATTCTAAATCTTTTTTGTCACTTCAATGCATTACAGTAACAGATGAAAAGAACTAAAGTAACAGATGAAGTGCGTTAAAGTAACATTAGATTCAATTAACATTATGTCCATTAAAATAACACGGGTTAGCCATTAAAATAACAGATTGTGTATATTAAAGTAACACAGTATGTGCATTACAATAACTCCATATATTTGTTCGTGCGTAAAATTCATATAATGATTAGACCTTCAATAATATGCAGTTTCCATACTGTAAACTTTAAAATCTAATAATATGGAGCATCCTAATGACGCGTTTTCAGTATAAATTAGAAACCAAATACTCACCGTTTGTGTATTCGACGATTTGCATATCCGTCATCATATGATGAACGTAGTAATGTGAATGAATGAATAAAGTGATTTACTGTTTCCTAAAATTATGAGAGTTATTTTAGGAAACAGTATCTCTCCTTTTTTTTCTTTTTTCTTTTTTTTAATGCAAATCTTAGGGCAGTTACTCTTTTTATTTGTTTCCTATTTTGTTGGCAATCACGTCCCACCATTATAGGAAACAATATCTTTTTTTATTATTACTTAAATATGGCGGTTTCATATATTCACATGACTCACTACTGCGCTACAATAACAGACGTTAAGAACTAAAGTAACAACTTCGATGAATCAAAGTAACAGACCATAAAAGTAATAGAAGTTTGTCATTAAAATAACAGACACTCTACACTAAAGTAACACAGTATGTGAACTAAAATAACCCAATATCTTTATAATTTAATATGCAGTTCAACGTAGAAAAGTAGAAACTAATAATTTAGTATCATCTTAATGACTCAATGTCCTTTCAAGTATAAACTACAATATATATATACTCACCGTTTGTTTTTTCCACGATTTGCATATCAGCCATTGAATGAAAAGTAGAAACCGGATTGATCGAACGTATTATGCAGCAGCACGATGAAGACGATTATTGACTGAATGTGTTCTTGATTGTGTGGTTTTGAAATAAATGGCAGCGGCGCGATGAAGACGATGACTGACTGAATGTGATTTTGAAGAATGAATGATTGAATGAGCGAGAGAACGATGAAGAAGAAAGTGATGGAAACAGAATTGATGAATGAGAGAATGAATGATTGAATGAACGAGAATGTTAGGTTAATGAAATATTCACCTTCCTATTTTGTTGGATGCAGTATCTTCTTATTTTTTTTTATTTTTTTTTATTAAAATAGTGATTTATCTCGTCCCTTGATCCATCTCTCATCCAACGGATGAGATGGGGACTTAGGGACTCAATACTTATGAGGGACTCATAAGAAGCTATCTCTATATATATATATATTAAAAAATTAATCAAAGAGACTAATTCTAGATATTAATTGTAATGGAAGGAAAGAAATCATTCAAGATTATTAAATGGTTTGTTAAGTTAGGAGGCAAAGAAACCATTTAAGTGTGGTACATGATTTATGAAGGGAAACCAAAGAAACCATTTTAGTATATTGTATGGTTTATTGAGTTTAGATGAGACACCATTTATCTCTCCTAGAAGGTGTTTTTCTCATGGACCAAAGAAACCATTTATTTCTTAAAAATGATTTCTAAGGCATAAGCAAAGAAATCATTTTTCTCACATGATTTCTTACCCTAAGACACCTTTGACATGGAGATCATCTCCAAAATGGTGTCTTAGGGTATCTTGGAATGGTGTCTTTGCCCTTTATTGTAGTAGTGGTACCTAGTCATTGATGGACCCTCCACCTACAACGTGATTCTAGGAAGGCCTTGGATCCATGAGATGAAGGCAATCACCTCCACCTACCACCAGTGCCTGAAGTTCCCTACACCCTGGGGAGTGCAGAAGATCAACGGAGACCAAGGAGAGGCCAAGGATTGCTACAGGGTAGCCCTTAAGAAGACGGCGAGCCCCCCAGCATAGCAATTACAGAGCCTTCATCTGCCTCTGCAGGAGTACGTAGAGCCACCTCAGGCGGAGTTCGATGAAGTCAACTTGGACAAGCAACATCCAGAGCGAAAAGTGTTAATCGGATCCGAATGCACAGGTAATATCTGCCAAAACCTCATTGAATTATTAAAAACTAACATGGATTGTTTTGCTTGGTCGCATGATGATATGGTAGGTATAGATCCGAGCGTTATCACTCCCAGGCTAAGCGTGGACCCAAGCTACAAACCAGTCTAGCAGAAGAGAAGGAAGTTTGCTCCAAAGAGAAATCAAGTCATAAATCAGGAGGTGGACAATCTGCTGGCTGCTGGAAAAATCAGGGAGGTGAAGTACCCAGAGTGGTTATCTAACGTGGTGGTGGTCCCAAAGAAGAATGGCAAGTGGAGGGTGTGCGTCGATTTCACCGACTTAAACAAAGCATGCCCGAAAGATCCATTCCCCCTACCACATATAGATGCCATGGTAGATGCTACAGCAGGCCACGAGATGCTAACCTTTCTTGATGCATGGAGTGGGTACAACCAGATCAAGATGCATCCAGCAGACCAGGAGAAGACAGCCTTCAGGTCTAAGAGAGGTACATATTGTTACAATGTAATGCCTTTTGGTCTGAAGAATGCAGGTTCCACCTACCAGAGACTAGTCAACAAGATGTTCAGGAGACAGATTGGGGACACTATGGAGGTATATATTGACGACATGGTCGTCAAGTCAAAGCAAGCTTCGCAACATACAACACACTTGGAGGATACCTTCAACACCTTGAGGGAATACAAGATGAAGTTAAATCCTTCAAAGTGCACATTTGGAGTGTCATGTGGGAAGTTTCTGGGGTACATTGTGACCCAGAGGGGAATTGAAGCTAGCACAGAGCAGATCAAGGCCATCCTCCAGCTGGAATACCCACAGAAGCCAAGAGACGTGCAAAGGCTGACTGGAAGAATTGCTGCTCTAAGCAGATTTATCTCCAGGTCTTCAGATAGATGTCGGCTGTTCTATGATATCCTGAAGAAGACCCAAAGGTTTGATTGGACAGCAAAGCACGAGAAGGCGTTCAGCGACCTGAAGCACTACCTCAGCACTCCACCTCTGCTGTCAAAACCAGAACCTGGAGAGCAGCTCTTCCTGTATTTATCAGTAACCGAGGTAGCAGTCAGCGCGGCATTAGTACGTGAGCACGAAGGAGCACAATGCCCAGTATATTATGTTAGTAAGTCTTTGCTTCCTGCAGAGACCAGGTACACATCCCTTGAGAAACTCGTACTTGCACTTGTTACAGCATCTTACAAACTTCGACCTTATTTTGAATCGCATGCTATTTCCGTAATAACAAATTATCCACTAAAAACTATTATGAGAAAACCTGAGTTATCAGAGAGAATGGCCAAGTGGTCTATACACTTGAGCGGCTTCGACCTGAAATTTGTCCCCAGAACAGCGATAAAGTCCCAGGCGTTAGCAGACTTCATATCCGACTTCAGCCCAGCACTGCAGACCCAGGCAGAGAAAGACATCCTCCTCCTTGAGGAGGACAAAGGCGAACAGGTGTGGAAGCTAAATGTAGATGGCGCCTCCAACATGCGAGGATCTGGAGCAGGATTAGTTCTGAAGTCTCCTTAGGGGGATCTCATAGTCCAAGCAGTACGGTGCGAGTTCCGAACAACAAACAACGAGGCAGAATATGAAGCTCTAATCATGGGTCTCCAGCTGGCTCTAGACCTCAAAATCAAGCGCCTAGAGGCATAAAGTGATTCCCAGCTAATAGTCAATCACATGAATGGTTCGTATGCAGCTAAGGACTCCAAGATGGTGTCTTATCTTGAAGTAGCAAAGGAGCTCTCCCCCAGGTTCGTAGCCTTCTCAATCAACCAAGTCCTTAGGGACCCGAACGTGGAAGCATACGCCCTAGCCACCCTGGGGGCAACCTTCAAACCAGGCGTAGTTTCCACCATACCCATTGTCCATGTACTGGAGCCAGAAGTTTGGACAGGCACACAGGAACACCAGATGCTGAGGCAGGAGGACAATTCACCAGACCAGGGATTGCAGTGGCTGAAGAAGGCAGGAGTCTGCAGCACCTCAGCAGAACAAGAAAGAATCCCAGACTGGAGAAAACCCTACCAAGAATGGCTGCAAAACGATATCCTGCCAGCAGACAAGAAGGAAGCCCAGAGTTTTAGGATGAAAGCGTCCAGGTACACCCTCATTGATGGTGTCATGTTCAAAAGATCAGCCGTTGGACCATACTTGAGGTGCCTAAGTCAGTAGGAGGCAGAGGTGGTTATGCATGACCTCCACAGTGGTGAGTGTGGAGATCATGCAGGGGGCAAGAGTCTATCCAACAAAGCACTTCGCCTAGGTTACTACTGGCCGACAATGCGCAAGGACGCAAGGGAATATGTTAAGAAATGTGACGCCTGCCAGAGACATGCACCGGTCAATCACCAGCCAGCAGAGCCGTTGCACCCAGTAATTTCTTCCTGGCCCTTCATGAAATGGGGGATGGATATTGTTGGCAAGTTACCGAGAGCCCCAGGAAACAAAGTTTTATGTTGGCCATGACTGACTACTTCTCCAAGTGGATAGAAGCAGAAGCATTCCCTCATGTGACTATATCCTTCATAAAACGTAACATTATCTGCAGGTTTGGCATTCCTTCAGAGATCATCTGCGACAACGGATCCCAGTTTATTGGCAACAAGATGGAAGCCTACTGCGCCAGATGGAACATCACACTAAGCAAGTCTACCCCAGAAACCCTCAGTCTAATGGTCAGGCGGAGTCTAGCAACAAAATTGTGATAGACAACCTGAAGAGAAGGCTGGAGGAGGCAGGGGGCAGATGGGCTCTCGAGGATTTTAACGAGTTTTGCTCTCGGGGATTTTAACGAGTTTTGCTCTCGAGAATTTTAACGAGTTTTGCTCTCGGGGGGATTTGACGAGTTTTGCTCTCGGGGGATTTGACGAATTTTGCTGTCGGGGATTTGACGAGTTTTGCTCTCGGGGATTTGACGAGTTTTGCTCTCGGGTCTTTGTATGGTGATTGTGAATTTTGTTATGTAAAGGGAAAGTCAAGTAAAATGGCTCGAACTTTGATTGGGATAAGTTTTGATAATGCGAGATCTGATTTCCATGTCTGGCCCTAATGGTTAGGGGTATCCTATGGAGCTTGAATCCTCAAAATTCCGGGCTGTCTCTGGCCTGGGTCTCGGAAAGGTCTTGAGGGTTGTAATGTTGGAAGGCTAAATGTGGTGTTAGTTGACCAGCTCGATTATCTCTCCCTTATTTGATGGTATGAATTTTGACCGTACCCTGGTCATGGGGCTTTCACTTGGATTGACCGTTGATCATGGTCATGGAATTTTGGGGGTTCTTTTTTGATCATGGCCAGCTCTTTTGTTTTGGGCCTTTTGCTTTTTCTTGGATTGGACTTTTGATTTTTTTTTTGTCCAGTTTTTTCCTTTTTTTATGTTGGTCAGACTAACACCTAAGGTAGGGATTGGTCAGTATTATTGGATGGGTGTTTATTGTGGGAAATGGGCTTGCCTCCCGTCTTGAACCCAAACTAGGAGACTACCTAGATTTGTCCTAGGATTCGATACCGCTCCTGCTAAGGGTAGTTATGTGGCTTTCTATACCAGGCATGGAATAGGTAAAAGGAAAACACGGGCTCGGTTTCCTGCAGTCATTATAGATGTGCCTATAATAGTCACGTGCGTGTGCTCACAGTGTATGACGGTGTTCATCATGTTCTTGGAAACACATAAGGAAAGTATATATGAGAAATTGAAAAGCTGATTTTATTGAATTTTGAAAAAGAGGACAAAATACAATTGACTCTGACTCTGATTTTGAAGTTGAAATAAATAGTATATCCTAGACTCGGACTCAGACTTGGACTTAAATCAAATCTGGATTCTTGGATGCATAAGAGGTAGATTGGATGCTTTGGTCATCGGGCCCTGTATAGTCCATGAGGGGCTTTGCAAGTGACAAAGTTTCCAAAATGAAAGCCTTCCCGGCATCGAGAAAGTCTTGAATGAGGTGTTTCAGCTTCCAGCATTGTTCTGTATCATGTCCCCTCCCTCTGTGGAATTTGCAGTAATGCTCGGCGTTCCATGCTTTGGAGCGTTTTTCCAAAGGTGGGTCAGTTGTTGGGCCTATAGGTAGTATTAGGCCCTTCGGAACCAACCTCTGGAAAGCGACGGTGTAGGACATATCCAAGTGGGTAAATGTCCTTTCCTTTGACTGGTTCTTGCTTTTTGGAGAGGTGACTTGAGGGTTACCTTTCTCGGTCTTGCCATCTTGAGGGTATCGGACAGTTTCGTAAGAGTGTTCACCTTTCAACTGGCTCGGTTGGGTGATTGGCTGTCTTCCCCGCTCTAGTTGTGTTAGACGGGATCGGGTTCTTTCAAGGTCTTCTTTGATGACGGTCACCCTGGCATTTAGGTTATCTAGGGCGGTATTGATTTTCGAAAAGATATTGTTAATGGAGCAAGATAGCATAAGCATGCTTCCTTGGATATCCCCTTTCTCGACGATGCGAGATTTGTTGTGGTTTGGTAGTGTCTCGTTCATAGGGTCCTTGATCGGAAGAAACGACAGGTGTTAAAACTCGCCTAAGCTCGGTTTTGCGCAAATGCAAGAGAGAGAGTCAAACTAGGTATGGCCCGGGGGCGGGAATGACTAAGATTCTATGACCGGGCTACTTAAACGTTAATCCAGACAAAGTAACGACTGTGACCTAGACTCGACCACGAGACTCGAGCTGTACAAGGATACGTCCGAAAATGGGGCGACCGTATTTGACCGTGCCGCGTGGTTGGACCAACCGTGGTGACCTAACCCTAGGTGACCCGAGTATTCGTAGCGTGGGTACGACTCGAAGAAGGCATCATAAGGACGACGGTGTATGATGAACGTAGGGTACTCTCTAGGGTAACCGTGGTTGACTGCTCGAGTGGAGGACAACCCCCTGAGTAAGGCTAGAGACTCAGATGGTGTGACATCTAAGTGACTCGAAAGTGGGATACGTGAGACAACATGTGTAAGACATGATCCTCAGAGCAACCGTGATTGATCGCTCAGCTGAAGGGTAGCCCCCGAATGGGACTGAAGATTTTGTTAAGACTCGAATGAGTGACCCTTAGACGTAAGGGTCACGGACCTTTTGTTGTAGGGTTACGCCTTATAAAAGGTTGACTCGGAAAAGACACTTAGACGGGTGACTTGTGAAAAGGTGGGCCTCCCTTAGGATTCGGCTATGTGGGCCGAGTCCTGTTTGAAGGAAGGTCTATGTGAGACATTCCCCAGACTTTGGACTCGATAATTGTGTAGACGGGCCAAACTTTGTAGGAGTATGTCCTACGTAGGTGGGCTTTGCCTTAGTCAAATAAGGCGGACTGGGATAGGGAGGAAACTCGTGATATAAGATCGACAGAGTTTCGACGCTAAAGACATTGACGACTTATGACACGACCCAACACTGCTAAATACGGGAAGTCCTAAGAAGAGGAAGGTTTTGAAAAAGATATTTTTTTTGGACAATTCGAGAAGTCTCGGTGGATGGCCCAATTTTTTGAAAAAACGGAAAAGTGCATCGGGCCACAATTTTGAAAGTTCGAAAAAACAATCGAGTTTTGAAATGGGCAGAATACCGGCTGGAAAATAGGCTACTTTGAGTCAAATCGTAAATCCTAATTTCGGTAGCATTCCGGGGTTTTGAAAAGTTTAATATTTAGAATTTTGAAACTTGAGTATCGAAAAAAAGGAATTTCCGGCAATTTGAAAATTGAAGATGAGATCCCGAAGATTTGAAAATCGAAAACGGCATCTCGAAGATTTAAAAATTGAAAGTGGCATCTCGAAGATTTTGAAAATCGAAACTGGTATCTCGAAAATTTTGAAAATCGAAACCGGTATCTCGAAAATTTTAAAATCGAAATTGAATTTTGAAAATTCGAAAATTGAATGGTGGATCGGAAATTCGAATTTTGAAATGGATAGCATGCCGGCTAGAAAATAGGCTTGTTTTGAGTCAAATCTTAAGTCTAAATTTCGGCAACTTTCCGATTTTTTTGAAATTTGAATATTTTCGAAAAGATGCATTTTTGGAATTTCGGAATTTTGAATATCGAAAATGAATTTCCAAAAATTTGAAAATCGAAAACAGGATCCCGACTTTTAAAATTGGCGAAAATGACGTCGGGCTTGAATTTTTGAAAAGCCATAAATTTTGGATTTTTGAAATGGATTTTTGAAAGCCCGAAGAGAAATTCGGGGGATGGCCCGGTTCTTTTTTCGAAGAAACGGAAATTGAACCGGGTGACGGTTTTGCAAGTTCGAAAATAATTTTGAGTTTTAAATTGGGCATAATACCGGCTAGAAAAAGGGCTATTTTGAGTAAAATCGTAGGTCCTAAATTCGGTATATGCACGGGGTTTTGAAATTGGATATTTTGAAAAGGATGCAAATTTTTGAAAATGACGGTTTTTGAAAAAGATGTGGATCAAGTAGCACGTAGTCATGGAAACAGTATAATGACACCATGTATGCTCCTAAACTAAGTCTCGGTCAGTCTATAAGGGTCTATAGCAGTGTACATAGCCTATTCGAGAATCGAGGCGGACTTTCTAAGTTGAGTTGAGCTTAGAACATGCCGTAAAACCCATACGAATCTGCTATGCACACCTTTTGACATATCCAATTTGGACTACATCAATGGTATAATGGGACGTCGGTCACCAGTACCGGCCCGGGAAAGATGGGGTTATGCATGAACCGTAAAACTAAAACGCGTATTGTACTAGTCAAACGATTTCTATTCGAGTCTCACCCTGAGGATGCCGAAGGTTAGTAACGCATCAGTTAATCTCCAGCGGAGTCGCCAAATTGTGGACATGACATAGGTCCACCCCGACGCGGCCACGCGCGGGTTTGGGGAGGCGAATGAATCTCCATATGAGAATGGATCGAATTGAAATTTAAATCGAAGTTGGAGTCGCCACCGAATTTTATGGTTATTCGGAACAGTTCGAGCCCACTCTATGTCGTAGTGGCCCGTATACAAAATACGGCCCATTTCCGATGTCAGAGTTTATTGGGCTCGTCCCTTTGCAGTTCGATACCGATGCCGACTTGGTCGGTTTATCGTATATTGAATGACTCTCGTTGCCAATGGTTTCGGACATCCGGAAACCACGGTTCTGAGTAAGGGGTGAGGGTACGTGTTGGGAAGTTCACAAAGAACACCCAACCCCGCCCGCACATTAGCGGCCTCTACTAGGATATCGTTTGATTTTTGAATACGCGCGTTAGTAATACGATGAATGATATGCAAACATTGTTTTCCTAAGCATGTGAGGAATTGAATGGGTTGCTAAGTCGGTTTAATGCATGAAAAATTTAACGTCAAAGTTGAATTTAGCATGTGAGGTTCGTTTTAGTATAATAAAACAAACGATAAAAAAGAATGAATTTGCTACAAGATGAACAAACGAGTTAGTATCGATTTGTGAAGAAATAATATAGCAAATGCGAGATCAAGAAAATATTAGTCGAAATCTGAAAAATATTTGTTAAAAGACGCTGTTTTGTATAAAAAACGAAGTTCGAAAAAAAAGAAAAGAAAGGGCGTATCGTGCGACAGCCGGCCGCGCGGCTCGCCCGGGATGCCGGCGGGTCGCGTGACGGCCAGTTTTTTTGAAATCGATTTTTTTTGAAAATTCGATACTTTTATTGAATCGTGTACAAATATCGCATAATTTGCACTCGATCTAATATTTTCGATATTCGTTATATTTGATAGTCGACTACGAAATCAATATCAAATACTCGGAATAGTTTTAGAAAAGATATAAATTTTAGAAGTCGTTTCGTAGAATAAATAATAAAAACGAACGAAAAAAGCTAAAAAGGAGCGGGGCGTTTCAGACTCGTACGCGAGTCGCCTGTTAGGGGCGCGACTCGTGTGCGGGCCTGTCCCGATTTCGCTCGTTGTTCGAAAATTTGATAAATCGCGTACAAATACGAATTAATTTATACTCGATTTATGCTTTCGATATTCGTCGTACCCGATATTCGATTATGAAATCGATATCGAATATTCGGAATGAATTTAGAAAAGGCTTTGAAAAAAAAAAGTTTGTTTTGAACGAAAAGTAAAAAAAAAGAATTTTGAACGAAAAAGATGTTAATTCTCTCCGCGTATAAAATCGTCGAATTTTGTTTAAAAAGATGTGACGATTTATTTAGCATCAACGAGAATTTTATTAATTTTATTCTTTGTTAGATATAATATTCGATTAGAGAATCGATATCGTATTTTAAGAACGTTTGTTATACGAAAATAGTTTTTGGTAATATCGATATTAGAATTAATAAAAAAAGTGATGAACGACCCGTAAGAAAAACGACACACGACCCATAGAAAAAAAGACGGACGAGGAAGAGAAGAGAAGAAGAAGGAGAAATCGGGTTTGATTTTACACCCTCAACCTACATGCTTTGTTAACTCGGATTGGGGCTCGTCGGAATGTGGCTAAGGCACGGGAGCGTCGGGTTAATGTCGGTGCGTAGTGGTGGTTTTGGTTTGGACGTGAAGGGTGACGGATCTAAGGCCGGTTTTTTGTAGTCTCGGGTTACACTATCGGTTTCTCGATGCTAAGTGTATTTTTGTGAGTTGTGTGAGGAGTTTATGTATATTTGATTGATAGAAAGTTTATGTATAATTGTGTATGGGAGGGTCCTATTTATAGGAGAAAAGGTTAGGAGAAGTACTCTTGCTTAGACAACAAGAAATACCGGTTTGGATAGGAAACGTAAGAAGTCGAGAGGAACGGGAATTCTCTTTCCTTGGCAAAGAAGCCATGAAATTGGCTGGAAAACAGGCTGCTCGGCCGAGTATTTGATGCTCGGTCGAGTGTTTGATTCGGTGTTTGGATAGAATTCCTACTTGAGATCGAATTCTACCTTTAACAGAATTGTTTAATATTTGTGTAGCTGATTTTTTGTACTATTTGACTCTAGGCCGGACTCGTGAGGTGACATGGCCGGCTCACGTGTCTCGAAAATATCTCTGACCGGGTTTTTGACTCGGTCGCTAAAAGACGGTTTTACCCCTGGTGTCGGATTCGACCCAAATTAGTCTTATTTGACTCGAAACGACCCACTAGGCCTGAATTTGAGGTTGGTTTTGTGAAATTTGTACTCCGTAAAAATCCCAAGCCAAATATCTATGATTTCGAGCCCATTTCCGAGTACGTTAAAGCACGTTTGCGTCCGATCATCTTCGGGTGTTTGTCGGAAACTGCTATAGACACCTGGCGGTCAAAATGTGGGTGTTTACATTACCAAAACAAAATTCTTTTAAAAGGTACGTGCATATTTAAAATGGGTCAAATATATTTCGTAGATTAAACTAGATTCATATGCGTAGGAACCAACAAAAAACATTTGTATCAAAAACGTGTATACCTGGTACGAGCAATATGTTTAGGAGATGACAACTTTTTATCATTAATCCACATGAAATAATATTATTTTATGATATATTGTATTGATATAAGAAGAACAGTAGATTAGAATAGGATTATATTCACATATGTATCTACATTACATGACTTGATATATTTATAGAAATCGATATACAAGGGACGTGTTGCTTCGTGAAGATATGCTTTGTTTGGAGGATAACATCCATATCATAACACTCCCCCTTGGATGTCTATCATCCAAAATATTACATCTTCTTATTCGAATGAAATGTTGCCTCATTAAAACCTTACCAGAAAACCCAGTGGGAAATAACCATGGTGAAGGAAAAACAGTACAACTCGCATTACTCCCCTGATGATTATATCACAGAAGATCTTTATAACACTGTAATCCAAGTCGTTGTATCAACTTCTTGAATGTAGTAGTAGGAAGAGCTTTTGTAAATAAGTCTGTTAGATTTTCACTTGAACGAATTTGTAAAACATTAATGTCTCCACCTTTCCGAAGTTCGTGAGTGAAAAAGAATTTAGGTGAATTGTGCTTTGTCCTGGCTCCTTTGATATATCCTTCTTTTAGTTGAGCAATACATGCAGTATTGTCTTCATATATAATGGTTGATGCTTCTTTATTGGAGGACAATCTACAATCTTCTTGTATGTGTTGAATAACAGACCTTAACCAAACACACTCACGACCAGCTTCATGGATTGCTAAAATCACAGAATGATTAGAAGAAGTAGCTACAAAAGTTTGTTTCATAGAACGCCAAGAAATAGCAGTATCGGCATATGTAAACACATATCCAGTTTGTGAACGTGCATTATGAGGGTCAGATAAATAACCTGTATCTGCAAAACCTACTAAATTTTCTTTGGATGTGTTAGGGAAAAACAAACCCATATCTTTTGTACCTTGAAGGTAACGAATCCGTTCCAATGTCTACGGGTTGGACATGAGCTAAACCTGGATAGCAAATTTACCGAAAATGATATGTCGGATCTTGTATTATGGCTAGAGAGATACATTAATGCCCCAATTGCACTTAGATATGGTACTTCACGACCAATAATTTCTTCAGTACTCTCCCGAGGGCGGAAAGGGTCTTTATCTTTATCAAGTGATCTAACCACCATTGGGTTGCTTAATGGATGAGATTTATCCATATAGAATTTCTTTAACATCTTCTCTGTGCATGTTGTTTAGTGAACAAAAAATTCCATTATTTATATGTTCAATTTGTAACCCCAAACAAAATTTTGTCCTTCCAAAATCTTTCATTTCAAATTCTTTCTTTAGATATTCCATAGTCACTGAAATCTCTTCAGGAGTCCCAATGATATTTAAATCATCAACATACATGGCAATTATGACATATCTCGATCTAAATTTCTTTATGAAAATGCATGTGCTAATAGGGTCATTCTTGTAGCCTTCTTTTATTAAATACTTACTGAGGCGATTATACCACATACGCCCAGATTGTTTTAGTCCATAAAGAGATCTATTCAATTTGATAGATAAATATTCTTTTGGACTTGATTTCGCTGCTTCCGGCAACATGAATCCTTCTGAGAGTTTCATATATATGTCATTATCCAGTGGTCCATATAAATAAGCTGTGACTACGTTCATTAAACATAAATCAAGACCCTCTTTTATTGCCAAACTGATTAAAAATCTAAAAGTAGTTGCATCCACCATAGGAAAATATGTCTCCTCGTAATCAATTCCGGGTCTTTGCGAAAAACCTTGTGCGACTAATCGAGCTTTATATCCCACAATTTCACCATTTTCATTTTTTTTTTCGCACAAAAACCCATTTATATCCCACCGGTTTTACACCTTTGAGTGTACGGACCCAAATACTTCTCTTTTTTCAAGAGATTTTAATTCGGATTCTATTGCTTCTTTCCATTTTGGCCAATCATTTCTTTGTCTACATTTTTCAATAGACTTAGGTTCATGATCCTCTTCATTCTTCATAATATTTAACGCAACATTGCATGCAAAAATATCATCGATGTTGGCTTTATTCCGGTTCCAAGTAATTCCAGACATGACATAGTTTATTGAGATCTCTTCATTTTCAGGTACCCGAGATTCTTCTAAATTTCCAGTCATGTTCAAAGTCTCGACTGGAGATTTATCTAAACATATTTCATTGTCCTCGATTAGGCTGTCCTCGATTAGGCCATCATCATCATTCTTTGCTCCTTTTCTTTTCCGAGGATTTTTATCTTTAGAATCAATTGGTCTTCCACGTTTCTGGCGTGGATTTGACTCATTTGCTATTTCAGTTTGTCCTTCTGGGACCTCAATTTTGAACGGAGCATTTACAGCTGGTATATGTGACTTTGTCACTCTTTTTGGGTCAGTAAAAGCATCTGGTAATTGATTAGCTAAACTTTGAAAATGAATTATCTTTTGAACTTCAAGTTCTCATTCTTTAGTACGAGGATCAAGATGAGACAATGATAATTCATTTAAATTAATTTCTTGTACCAGCTGTTTATTTTCTCCCCTAATGTCGGGAAGACTGACTCGTTAAAATGACAATCTGCGAAACGAGCCTTAAATAAGTCCCCCGTGGTTGGTTCGAGATATTTAATTATTGACGAGGATTCAAATCCTACATATATTCCCAACCTTCTTTGTGGTCCCATCTTTGTGCGTTGTGGTGGAGCTATTGATTGGTACATAAACCGCACATCCAAATACTCTAAGATGGGAGACGTTTGGTTCCTAACCATAAACCAATTGTAATGGGGAGAAATTATGATAACTCGTTAGTCTGATGCGAATAAGTGCTTCTGCATGTAATATAGCATCCCCCCATGCAGAAACTGGGAGTTTACATCTCATAAGTAATGGTTTAGCAATTAACTGAAGTCTTTTGATTAATGATTCAGCTAAACCATTTTGTGTGTGGACATGAGCTACAGGATGTTCCACATTCATCCCAACTGACTTACAGTAATCATCAAAAGTTTGAGAAGTAAATTCACCAACATTGTCAAGACGGGTAGTCTTAATAGGAGTATCTGGAAAATGTGCTCGTAATTTTATTAGTTGAGCAAGTAGTCTCGCAAACGCCAGGTTGCGAGTTGATAATAAACATACATGAGACCATCTAGTCGATGCATCTATTAAAGCCATAAAATATCTAAATGGTCCATTAGAGGGATGTATTGGTCCACAAATATCCCCTTGTATACGTTCCAGAAAACTAATTGATTCAAAATTTATTTTAACTGGTGATGGACGGATAATCAAATTTGGGAGCAGGCTGCACACGGAAAATTAATAGAAAGAAACTCCCGGTTCCTCAAATTATGTCCACATGAGTTTTTCATTATTCTTCGCTACATGGTTAAACCGGGATGGCCTAACCGGTCATGACAAACTATAGAGTTATCACTAAACTTCTGGTTTAGAATAACATTTGCTTCAATAGTATTAATCTTTGTGTAGTACAAACCGGTAGAAAATGTAGGAAGTTTCTCTACAATTTGTTTCGTGCCTTGGTTTATACTTGTGATTAGCAAGAATTCTTTATTCCCTTCACTAATTGTCTCGAGATGATATCCATTACTGCGAATATCTTTAAAACTTAATAAATTTTTTTGAGACAATGGAGAGTATAACGCGTCTTTAATTTCAAATTTTGTTCCCCAAGGCAATATTATATGTGCTCTTTCAAAGCCTTCAATTATATTCGTACTACCTGATATAGTGGTCACACTATTTCTTTTCTTCATTATTTGAGAAAAATATCTTTTATTTTAAAGTATAGTATGAGTTGTCGCACTGTCAGCTAGACATAATTCTTCACCAATTGTACCCAACCGAGCTTGAGAGGTATTCATTTTCTTCAAGAAAATATAATATATGTGTTCGGGCCAAAAATTTGCACCTTCGGAGTACCACGTGGCAAAATACGAGTGGACGGTCAAAAGGTCAGAAGTCAAAAGTCAACAACGTAAGGGTTCACGGTTCACGGATGCCAGTCAAAGTCAAGGATCACAAGACAGAAGTCAAAATTGGTCAAACGTCATCAAGTCAAGTAAACCCGGAATAATACGTAAAGATGGGCCGAGCCGAGCATAAGAAGGAATAAGGCTACAGGCCATACAATCAAACCAGCCCAGTAGGCAAAGTAAACCCTAGCCCATACGAAAGAGGAAGCAACAGTCATTAGCACAAATGAGGAAGTCTTCCTAAAAACTAGGAGAGAAAGAAGGAACTAAGAGTAATTGTAGTAACAGCAGTCAACTCAATCAAGGAGAATTAAAGGCCAAGATCCCCTACTAATGAGGAAAATAACGGCCGAGCAATGAAGGGAGAATTAAAGGGGGAAGATTCTAAGGAGGAAAGGCAACGGAGGGGAGCACTATAAAAAGGAAGGCAGACAAAGAAAGAAACCATCCAAGGACACCCATTCCAAGCTCACATACCCACAATCAGTCAAAATTATAATTAGAGAAAAGTTGCTTGTATTTGTATTCTCTTCTTCATCTCTTCTAGTTCATAGTATAATTTTGGCGGGATTCCGACTCCCCCCGCGGTTTTTTCCACATCGGGTTTCCGCATCACCAAAATTTGTGTGTCGTTATTTTCTTTCGTTGTTCCTCGTTCTCTATTTTTGTCTCGATTTCACCAACCCGTAGTTAGAGGACGATCGCTTTGACCCGCAACTTAAATCGTAGACCCGGTATATTTTTTTACCAAAACAATTTGGCGCCCACCGTGAGGCAAAGTGATCATTTCCTATAAGCCAAACCCTACCGTGAAGCAAACTCGTGTCACCATGACCGGATCCGGCCAAAGTTCGTCCAGCAGTCAAGGAGCATCAACTCAGCCCATTGGGGGAAGGTTGTCCCCAGGATCAGCAGAGCTGATTTTCACACCCCTCACCTTGGGTATTCCCACCAGCCAAGCGGTGAAACCCACGTTGCCGGTGTCTAGGCCCCCTCCGACGCCTAAAACCTCTGGGGTCACCAGCTCCTCCAAGGCCAGGAAGGAAAGCGTACCAACCAGAACCTTGACTCCAGGAGGATTCGTAGAAGAAGCTTACAGTGGAGCGGGGTCACCAGACCTGATGCAGAGTATGCTCCAGGGAATCAATGCTCTGCGCCAAGCAGTAGAAACCCTGCAGAAGGACAACCAGGATATCAAGGCTCGGATCTCGGCAGCAGACAAGACCCCAGTTGCATCACTCCAGATGTCACCAGAGATGCTGCCTCTGATGCCTAGGGGAGAACCCAGCACCCGTAGGGAATCAGCAGCTGGCAAGAAGACCACCAGAGATGTCCCTTCAGAGTTGGTCACCAGACTGGAGCTAGGATTGGCTCCACCAAGCCCGGTTATTGAACCCCAAGGGTTGGGTTACTTGACCTATGGCCCCACACCCGGCAGATCTCCTACCGCAGGTAACTTTCTCTCCAACATCGAAAGTCGAGAGACTAACTCATTATCTTCTGTAGGCACCCCTGTCCACCAGACGCCAGGATGGCAATTTGTATCTCCGCCAGGGATGACCACCTTATCCAACAACCAGCCCTCTGGAGAAATGTGGACAACGCCTACCCTCAACCAGCAGGCGTCAGAGTGGCAGCCCAGATCCGTGACAGCAGCAGCACCTTTACCTCCTCCTCCTAACAGTCAACATCATGGGGAACCTTATGCAGGAAGTACTCCTTTCAACTTTTCTCCTCCCGTCTCTAACCCTCTTGCAGGAACAATCAGCACAGCAGATCAGCAACGCCAGGAACTGAAGGAATTGAGGGACCTGATCAACAAGATTCCTGGAATGCCACGCCCCCTGGAGAGAGCAGTTAGGGACAGCTACGCAGATTCACCCTTCATCGACGATCTAGCCTGTGTTGCTGTACCCAAGGGCTTCATGCCACCAGCCATGACGCTTTATGATGGCACTGCAGACCCCCTAGATCACATCAACCAGTACAAACAGAAGATGATGGTGGTGACCGCTACGGGGCCCCTGAAAGAAGCCTGCATGTGCAAAGGGTTTGGCTCCACTCTGTCAGGAGCAGCCCTCCATTGGTTCGTCGGTCTGCCTAACCGAAGCATCACCTCCTTCGCTGACCTGGTCAATGCCTTCAACCAGCAGTTCGCCAGCAGCAGAAAACCAGAGAAGTAGACCAGTGATTTGTATCGGGTAGTGCAGAAGTTCGAAGAATATACACGTGACTTCCTCAACAGATTTAACAAGGAGAAAGTCACCATCCCCAGATGTGATGTGCCCACCACCATAGAAGCCTTCCGCCAAGGGCTCCACCAGGATTCGACCTCTATAAAGACCTCACAAAGTACCCATGTGCCATATTCGAGGAAGTGCAGACCAAGGCGATGGCAGCCATCAGGCTAGAAGAAAATTCAGGCCCCAGAAGGGCTGCGTATGGTCATGTCACCAGAAAGGCGCCAGCAGAAAAGAGGAGTGAAAGATCAAAGCCCTATGACAGGAACGTGAGCAAAATTTCCGAGCAGAAAAACTGGAAGGACAATCCAGGATTGCCACCTAAAGTAAGTGAGTATGGGTTCTCCACCAACCTTGATGGGGTGCTCAAGGCTCTGAGGGAGTTAGGGCGCAGAGTCAGGTGGCCCAGGAGACAGGAGTACACCAATGACCGAAGAGACGCCAGCAAGAGGTGCGAATTCCACGACGACATGTGACACCATACCGATGAGTGCGTCCAACTCAGGAGGGAGGTTAAGTTCCAGTATGATCAGGGGAATCTGGACCACCTCGTGTCTAGAAACTCCAGCAGGATAAATGCAGCAGACCAAGTATTGCCTTCCCTACCTCCAGTATGTACCAGAATTGTCAATGTGATCACAGGAGGATCGGAATTATGCGGACTGACCTACTCAGCAGCCAAGAGACGTGCCTCTCATACCAGAGGAGACAGACCCGAGCACTCTTGCAGAATCAGTTGCAAGGATCTTCCAGCTGTCACCTTTGACGAAACTGACGCAGAAGCTACTCCAGAGATGCACCATGACGCCCTAATAATTACCCTCTCTATAGGGAATTGCACCGTGAAGAAGATTTTGGTGGACACTAGGAGTTCAGTCAACCTCATCATGTTGGAAACTCTCCAGAACATGGGGTTTAGCGAGAAGGATCTAACGAGGAAGGCGGTTCCCTTAGTGGGTTTTAGTGGTGAGACCAAGCATTCTCTGGGAGAGATCACCATTCCTACCTATGCCGGAGGAGTGAACAAGCAAGTACGGTACCTAGTCATTGATGGACCCTCCACCTACAACGTGATTCTAGGAAGGCCTTGGATTCATGAGATGAAGGCAATCACCTCCACCTACAACCAGTGCCAGAAGTTCCCTACACCTTGGGGAGTGCAGAAGATCAACGGAGACCAAGGAGAGGCCAAGGATTGCTACAGGGTAGCCCTTAAGAAGACGACGAGCCCCCCAGCATAGCAATTACAGAGCCTTCATCTGCCTCGGCAGGAGTACGTAGAGCCACCTCAGGTGGAGTTGGATGAAGTCAACTTGGACAAGAAACATCCAAAGCGAAAAGTGTTAATCGGATCAGAATGCACAAGTAATATCCGCCAAAACCTCATTGAATTATTAAAAACTAACATGGATTGTTTTGCTTGGTCGCATGATGATATGGTAGGTATAGATCCGAGCGTTATCACTCACAGGCTAAGCGTGGACCCAAGCTACAAACCAGTCCAGCAGAAGAGAAGGAAGTTTGCTCTAGAGAGAAATAAAGTCATAAATCAGGAGGTTGACAATCTGCTGGCTGCTGGAAAAATCAGGGAGGTGAAGTACCCAGAGTGGTTATCTAACGTGGTGGTGGTCCCAAAGAAGAATGGCAAGTGGAGGGTGTGCGTCGATTTCACCGACTTAAACAAAGCATGCCCGAAAGATCCATTCCCCCTACCACATATAGATGCCATGGTAGATGCTACAGCAGGCCACGAGATGCTAACCTTTCTTGATGCATGGAGTGGGTACAACCAGATCAAGATGCATCCAGCAGACCAGGAGAAGACAGCCTTCAGGTCTGAGAGAGGTACATATTGTTACAATGTAATGCCTTTTGGTCTGAAGAATGCAGGTTCCACCTACCAGAGACTAGTCAACAAGATGTTCAGGAGACAGATTGGGGACACTATGGAGGTATATATTGACGACAAGGTCGTCAAGTCAAAGCAAGCTTTGCAACATACAACACACTTGGAGGATACCTTCAACACCTTGAGGGAATACAAGATGAAGTTAAATCCTTCAAAGTGCACATTTGAAGTGTCATGTGGGAAGTTTCTGGGGTACATGGTGACCCAGAGGGGAATTGAAGCTAGCACAGAGCAGATCAAGGCCATCCTCCAGCTGGAATCCCCACAGAAGCCAAGAGACGTGCAAAGGCTGACTGGAAGAATTGCTGCTCTAAGCAGATTTATCTCCAGGTCTTCAGATAGATGTCGGTTGTTCTATGATATCCTGAAGAAGACCCAAAGGTTTGATTGGACAGCAAAGCACGAGAAGACGTTCAGCGACCTGAAGCACTACCTCAGCACTCCACCTCTGCTGTCAAAACCAGAACCTGGAGAGCAGCTCTTCCTGTATTTATCAGTAACCGAGGTAGCAGTCAGCGCGGTATTAGTACGTGAGCACGAAGGAGCATAATGCCCAGTATATTATGTTAGTAAGTCTTTGCTTCCTGCAGAGACCAGGTACACATCCCTTGAGAAACTCGTACTTGCACTTTTTACAGCATCTTACAAACTTCGACCTTATTTTGAATCGCATGTTATTTCCGTAATAACAAATTATCCACTAAAAACTATTATGAGGAAACCTGAGTTATCAGAGAGAATGGCCAAGTGGTCTATACACTTGAGCGGCTTCGACCTGAAATTTGTCCCCAGAACAGCGATAAAGTCCCAGGCGTTAGCAGACTTCGTATCCGACTTCAACCCAGCACTGCAGACCCAGGCAGAGAAAGACATCCTCCTCCTTGAGGAGGACAAAGGCGAACAGGTGTGGAAGCTAAATGTAGATGGCGCCTCCAACATGCGAGGATCTGGAGCAGGATTAGTTCTGAAGTCTCCTTAGGGGGATCTCATAGTCCAAGCAGTACGGTGCGAGTTCCGAACAACAAACAACGAGGTAGAATATGAAGCTCTAATCGTGGGTCTCCAGCTGGCTCTAGACCTCAAAATCAAGCGCCTAGAGGCATAAAGCGACTCCCAGCTAATAGTCAATCACATGAATGGTTCGTATGCAGCTAAGGACTCCAAGATGGTGTCTTATCTTGAAGTGGCAAAGGAGCTCTCCCTCAGGTTCGTAGCCTTCTCAATCAACCAAGTCCTTAGGGACCCGAACGTGGAAGCAGACGCCCTAGCCACCCTGGGGGCAACCTTCAAACCAGGCGTAGTTTCCACCATACCCATTGTCCATGTACTGGAGCCAGAAGTTTGGACAGGCACACAGGAACACCAGATGCTGAGGCAGGAGGACAATTCACCAGACCAGGAATTACAGTGGTTGCAGAAGGCAGGAGTCTGCAGCACCTCAGCAGAACAAGAAAGAATCCCAGACTGAAGAAAACCCTACCAAGAATGGCTGCAAAACGATATCCTGCCAGCAGACAAGAAGGAAGCCCGGAGTTTTAGGATGAAAGCGTCCAGGTACACCCTCATTGATGGTGTCATGTTTAAAAGATCAGCTGCTGGACCATACTTGAGGTGCCTAAGTCAGCAAGAGGCAGAGGTGGTTATGCATGACCTCCACAGTGGTGAGTGTGGAAATCATGAAGGGGGCAAAAGTCTATCCAAGAAAGCACTCCGCCAAGGTTACTACTGGCCGACAATGCGCAAGGACGCGAGGGAATATGTTAGGAAATGTGACGCCTGCCAGAGACATGCACCGATCAATCACCAGCCAGCAGAGCCGTTGCACCCAGTAATTTCTCCCTGGCCCTTCATGAAATGGGGGATGGATATTGTTGGCAAGTTACCGAGAGCCCCGGGAAACAAAGTTTTTATGTTGGCCATGACAGACTACTTCTCCAAATAGATAGAAGCAGAAGCATTCCCTCAGGTGACTGAGAAGCAGGTTATATCCTTCATAAAACGTAACATTATCTGCAGGTTTGGCATTCCTTCAGAGATCATCTGCGACAACGGATCCCAGTTTATTGGCAACAAGATGGAGGCCTACAGCGCCAGGTGGAACATCACACTAAGCAAGTCTACCCCCAGAAACCCTCTGTCTAATGGACAGGCGGAGTCTAACAACAAAATTGTGATAGACAACCTGAAGAGAAGGCTGGAAGAGGCAGGGGGCAGATGGGCAGAAGAACTCCCCTTGGTGCTGTGGTCTGACAGAACTACACCAAGGTGGCTACAGGACAAACACCTTTCAGTTTGGTCTTTGGTGCTGAGGCGGTCATCCCTTCAGAAGTGAGAGTGCCCACTCATAGATACGGATGCATAACCGAAGACAGGAACCAGGTAGAGATGGCAAGCAGCTTGGATACTATAGATGAGCTCAGGATTGATGCTCAAGTAAGGATGGCCTCCTACAAACAGACAGTCGCCAGAAGTTACAACAAGACTGTCAAAGTCAGAGTCCTGCAGGAGGGAGACCTAGTTCTCAGAAAAGTGTTCCCGAACACCAGAAATCAGCGAGCAGGAAAATTCGCCTACAATTGGGAAGGGCCCTACCAAATAGAGAAAGTAGTTGGGAACGGAGCCTACCGACTTATGACCATGGAGGGGAAGATCATCCAAAAGCCATGGAACATCGTACATCTAAAGAAATACTTCTTCTGAGTGGGCCACAGCCGCCAGCAATCCGGGCCACTGCCGCCAGAAACGAGGCATCTATTCTGCCAGGTGCACCTCCACCAGAACCCAGGTTTTATCTTTTCAAACCTCGCAAACACGTATTTAAATTTTCCTATCATTCTTCTGTTTTCTTTTCTTTCTTTTAGCAAAATTCAAATTTTTTCCCGCATATTTAAATCAGATAAAATTTTGATTTCCTTTTTACGTGTGTCGTCAAAATTCAATTTTCTTTGGCATTAAGGTTTGATTTTCTTATTGCGTACATTTTCGAAATTTAATTTTCTCTCGCCATATATTTTCAAAATTCGATTTTTGCTTCCACATATGTCTCCAAATATTGTGTTCCCTATCTTTGCCAAATTTTTGTCAGTTTTCCCAAACTGAGTGCTGGTGACTAATCTGGTGGAGTGTACAATTTCTACAGAGGGCGTGCGTCTGTGACTAAGTGCCTACAACCGGGACATTACAGTCTCCTGCGCCACTTAGCACCCACGCAAAGCGTGGCACCTCCGACTGAGTGGGCGAACCAAACCCCAGGCCACCACTATATCAAAGGTCGACCATACAAACATAAGGCATGCATACAACAGAAGGTGGTTAGACAAAACTACAACAAACAATTACAATCAAACGCAAACAACCACGATCAAAAGCGAACGATTACGATCTTCTGTTAAGGCACGAAGTGCCACAAAATACTAACACACTTCGCTCTCCTGAGCAAAGGCGAAGTCATTACAGAATTTTTTGCAAACACTAACAAATCGGAAGTTCATGCCATGCAGGATTCACAAGCCGAAAACAAAGTACAACAAAGGAGGAGTAACATCACTCCAGCAGAACTTGGTCCACAGCATGGACATTCTCCTCTGGTGGAGGCGGAACTGTATCAGATCCTCCTGCAGAAACCTGGGTCTCTGGTGAACAGCAGCAGAACCTCTCCCAGGATCATCAACAACATCCTCCTGGTCCACACTCTTTTGCCTATCAGACTCCTGATCAGCAATAAGAAAATCAACGGACTCCATCAGATCCTCCGCCTCCACATCAGAAAGAGCATCCAGATTAGGCGCCACAGGAAATTCCTCATCCAGTCACTTCTTCTCTACAACCAGATTCCTCCGCCAGCAATCTGTGAACCAAGTCCAACTCCTTCAGAGAACCTTCTTCTAGCACAGACCTGGGACCAGGAAGTAGCATATGATCCAGGAAAGTCATATCCTCTGCAAGCTTACCAAAGCCTTCAGGAAATTTAAACACCACTTCAGCAGAAACCTCATCAACGGATCTGGGGGCAGAATAAGAGGTAGACTTAGGAAGGTCTGCCACTAGAGGTCCACTTTCTGCAGAAGTAATTTCTGAGAGAGGGGACGGATTACGCTTTCTCCTAGAACCAGCAAGGCCAGCAGAAGTAGAACCAACTGCCTACAACTGAAGAAAACGAAAATTCCCGCCTAAAAGAGAATTTAGTCGAAAATTTGGGGGCATTTGTTCGGGCCAAAAATTTGCACCTTCGGAGTACCACGTGGAAAAATACGAGTGGACGGTCAAAAGGTCAGAAGTCAAAAGTCAACAACATAAGGGTTCACGGTTCACGGATGCCAGTCAAAGTCAAGGATCACAAGACGGAAGTCAAAATTGGTCAAATGTCATCAAGTCAAGTAAACCCGGAATAATACGTAAAGATGGGCCGAGCCGAGCATAAGAAGGAATAAGGCTACAGGCCATACAATCAAACCAGCCCAGTAGGCAAAGTAAACCCTAGCCCATACGAAAGAGGAAGCAACAGTCATTAGCACAAATGAGGAAGTCTTCCTAAAAACTAGGAGAGAAAGAAGGAACTAAGAATAATTGTAGTAACAGCAGTCAACTCAATCAAGGAGAATTAAAGGCCAAGATCCCCCACTAATGAGGAAAATAATGGCCGAGCAATGAAGGGAGAATTAAAGGGGGAAGATTCTAAGGAGGAAAGGCAACGAAGGGGAGCACTATAAAAATTAAGGCAGACAAAGAAAGAAACCATCCAAGGACACCCATTCCAAGCTCACATACCCACAATCAGTCAAAATTATAATTAGAGAAAAGTTGCTTGTATTTGTATTCTCTTCTTCATCTCTTCTAGTTCATAGTATAATTTTGGCGGGATTCCGACTCCCCCCGCGGTTTTTCCCACATCGGGTTTCCGCATCACCAAACTTTGTGTGTCGTTATTTTCTTTCGTTGTTCTTCGTTCTCTATTTTTGTCTCGATTTCACCAACCCGTAGTTATAGGACGATCGCTTTGACCCGCAACTTAAATCGTAGACCCGGTATATTTTTTTACCAAAACAATATGTTACAAAACAAAAAAAATAACAAAATCGCCAAAACAGTAAAATTTTTTTTTCATAAGTATAAAACTACTTCAACTAATATAATTACTAAATTAAGATCTATATGATAAAATTCATAAAATTACACATAATTTCTATAAAACATTTCATAAAAACAATTAAATAACCATAAAATACTAAATATTACAAATTCATAAGGAACGTAAATGTAAATAAGGTAATAAGTCTTACGTAAGCTTAAAAATCATAGTAATACATTCATTGCTTAATTATTCCCTTCAGGGGTCGGAAAGAAATCGGCTGCATCCAAGTGAGTTGTATCATCGGAATCAAAGTCACCTTCACCATCTTCTATCACCATGTTTGTGTCAACATTCTTTCTATTTTGTTTTATGGATTGTTGATAGAGATCTATTAGATGCTTCGGTGTGCGACAAATGTGAGACCAATGATTTTTTCCACCATATCGGAAACATATATTCGGTACATTCTCGCTTTTGTCGTCCACATTTTTACCTTCCTTTTGATTCCACTGCAGGTGGGATTGTGTCCTTTTGAAATAACCTCCACGACCTTTAAGATATCCATCAAATCCATGTCTACGGCCTCGCCATGATCCATGACCACGACACGACCTCGCCCGTGACCACTGCTACTAGCATTATCCCTATTATAATATGTCGCATTCGCTTCAGGGAATGGAGTAGAGCCAATGGGACGTGATTCATGATGTTTCATCAACAACTCGTTATTTTGTTCCGCCACCAACAAACAAGAAATTAATTCAGAATACTTTTTAAATCCCTTTCCACGATATTATGTCTGCAGGACAATATTATTTGCATGAAAAGTAGAGTATGTTTTTTCAAGCATATCTTCATCGTTAATCTTATCACCACATAATTTTAATTGAGAAGTAATTCTAAACATGGCGGAGTTATATTCACTTACAAATTTAAAATCTTGAAAACGTAAATGCAACCAATCATAACGAGTTTTTAGTAATATTACGGTTTTCTGGTGATCATACCTTTCCTTTAGATCACACCAAAGGAGTTGTGGGTCTTTAACCGTCAAATACTCATTTTTAAGACCGACATGGAGGTGATGGCGAAGAAATATCATGCCTTTTGCCTTTTCCTGACACGTGGTCTTATTTCCGTCATTTTCGTCTCACCTAGTGCTTTTGCATTTAAATGCATTTCCGCATCTAATACCCATGATAAATAATTTTTCCCGATAATATCAAGGGCCTTAAACTCGAGTTTTGTAAGATTCGACATGGATTGTTTTGGTAAAAAATTTACCGGGTCTAAGATCTCGGTTGCGGGTCAAAGCGATCGTCCTACAACTATGGTTTGAGTCGGTTTTGATGAACGAAGAACAAGGAAAGAAAAGACAACACACAAGGTTTTGGTGACGCGGAAAACCCGATATGGAAAAAACCACGGGGGGGGGGGGTCGGAATCCCGCCAAACTTCTACTATGAACTGGAAAGTGTAAAGATAGGACTACAAATACAAGTAATTCGACTATATTTTTGGCTATGATTGACCGTGAATATGTAGGCTTGAATGGGTGTGCTTGAATGTCCCCCTTCCTTCTTCCCTTCTTCTCTTTTATATGCTGCCAGCCGTTATCTTCCTCATCAATGGGGAATCTTCTCATTCAATCTCCCTTATTGCCTCTTAATGCGGAGTTATTATTGCTTGATAGCTGTTATGATCGTTATCTTCCTCATCAATGGGGAATCTTGGCTTTTAATTCCTCCCTAGCAGTTACACATTCTCCCTCCCTTATCCCCTGGTCTGCAGAAATCGTGCCTCAAATATAGGAGTCAGTTTTTGACTCTTTCCTGCTTCATACCAGTTGGAGGAGGAATGGGTCATTATATTTGTTGGGCTGTGCTGTTGCTTTCCCTTGGTCCGGCCCATCTCCCTTCTTGTTGTATCTTTTCTTGGCCCGTTGTCTTTTATTGTTTCAGGTTCCTGCCTGGCCCAATAATGTCGACTTTTGACCTTTGACCCTCGGCTCTTGACTTTGACTTTATTTTAACCCTCGATTTTTTACTATCGTCTTTGACCTTCCGACCTTTGACTTTTTGACCTTTTGACCTTCCACTCGTAGCATGCCACGTTGCATTCCGACGGTGCAAGTTTTTTGCCCGAACAAATGCCCCCAAATTTCCGACTAAGCTCGCCTTAGGCGGGAATTTTCGTTTGCTTCAGTTGTAGACAGTCGGTTCTGCTTCTGCTGAACTTGCTGGTTCTAGGAGAAGGCGTAATCCGTCCCCTCTCTAAGAAATTATTCTTGCAGAAAGTGAACCCATGGTGGCGGATCTTTCTGAGTCTCACTCTTATTCTGCCCCCAGACCCGTTGATGATGTTTCTGCTGGAGTGATGCTCAAATTTCCTGAAGGCTTCGGTAAGTCTGCAGAGGATGTGACTTTTCTGGATCATATGCTACTTCTTGGTCCTCGGTTTGTGCTGGAAAAAGGTTCTCTAAAGGAGTTGGATTTGGTTCGCAGATTGTTTGCGGAGGAATCTGGTTGTAGAGAAGAAGCGTCCTTATGAGAAATTTCTTATGGCACCTAACTCGGATGCTCTCTCCGACATGGAGGCGGAGGATCTGGAGGAGTCTGTTGATTCTCCTATTGCTGATCAGGAGTCTGATAGGAAAGAGAGTGTGGACCAGGAGGATGTTGCTGATGATCCTGGGAGAGGTTCTGCTGCTGTTCACCAGATACCCAGGTTTCTGAAGGAGGATCTGATACAGTTCTGCCTCCACCAGAGGAGAATGTCCATGCTGTGGACCAAGTTCTGCTGGAGTGATGTTACTTCTCCTTTGTTGTACTTTGTTTTCGGCTTGTGAATCCTGCATGGCATGAACTTCTGATTTGTTAGTGTTTGCAAATAATTCTGTAATGACTTCGCCTTTGCTCAGGGGAGCGAAGTGTGCTAGTATTTTGTGGCACTTCGTGCCTTAACAGAAGATCGTAATTGTTTGCTTTGGATCGTGATTGTTTGCGTTTGATTGTAATCGTTTGTTGGAGCTTTGTCTAACTAGCTTCTGTTGTATGCATGTCTTATGTTTGTATGGTCGACCTTTGATATAGTGGTGGCCTGGGGTTTAGTTCGCCCACTCAATCGGAGGTGCCACGCTTTGCGTGGGTGCTAAGTGGCGCAGGAGACTGTAATGTCCCGGTTGTAGGCACTTAGTCATAAGACACACGACTCTGTAGAAATCGTGCACTCCACCAGATTAGTTACCAATTTGGAAAAACTGGAAAAATTCGGCAAAGATAGGGAGCACAATATTTGAAGACATATGTGGAAGAAAAAATCGAATTTCGAAAATATATGGAGAGAGAAAATTCAATTTCGAAAATGTACGCAATAAAAAAATCAAACCTTAATGCTAAAGAAAATTGAATTTTGACGACACACGTAAAAAGGAAATCAAAATTTTATCTGATTTAAATATGCGGGAAAAAATTTGAATTTTGCGAAAAGAAAGAAAAGAAAACAGAAGAATGACAGGAAAATTTAAATACGTGTTTGCGAGGTTTGAAAAGATTAAACCTGGGTTCTGGTGGAGGTGCACCTGGCAGAATAGATGCCACGTTTCTGGCGACTGTAGCCCATGTTTCTGGCGGCAGTGGCCCATATTGCTGGCGGATGTGGCCCACTCAGAAGAAGTATTTCTTTAGGTGTACGATGTTCCATGGCTTTTGGATGATCTTCTCCAACATGGTCATAAGTCGGTAGGCTCCGTTCCCAACTACTTTCTCTATTTGATAGGGCCCTTCCCAATTGTAAGCGAACTTTCCTGCTCGTTGGTTCCTGGTGTTCTGGAAGACTTTTCTGAGGACTAGGTCTCCTTCCTGCAGGATTCCGACTCTGACATTCTTGTTGTAACTTCTGGCGACTGTTTGTCTGTAGGAGGCCATCCTTATTTGAGCATCGGTCCTGAGCTCATCTATAGTATCCAAGCTTCTTGCCATCTCTACCTGGTTCCTGTCTTCGGTTATGCATCCGTATCTATGAGTGGGCACTCTCACTTCTAAAGGGATGACCGCCTCAACACCAAAGACCAAACTAAAAGGTGTTTGTCCTGTAGCTACCTTGGGTGTAGTTCTGTCAGACCACAGCACCAAGGGGAGTTCCTCTGCCCATCTACCCCCTGCCTCCTCCAGCCTTCTCTTCAGGTTGTCTATCACAATTTTGTTGCTAGACTCCGCCTGACTATTAGACTGAGGGTTTCTGGGGGTAGAATTGCTTAGTGTGATGTTCCACCTGGCGCAGTAGGCCTCCATATTGTTGCCAATAAACTGGGATCCGTTGTCGCAGATGATCTCTAAAGGAATGCCAAACTTGCAGATAATGTTACGTTTTATGAAGGATATAACCTGCTTCTCAGTCACCTGAGGGAATGCTTCTGCTTCTATCCACTTGGAGAAGTAGTCAGTCATGGCCAACATAAAAACTTTGTTTCCTGGGGCTCTCAGTAACTTCCCAACAATATCCATCCCCCATTTCATGAAGGGCCAGGGAGAAATTACTGGGTGCAATGGCTCTGCTGGCTGGTGATTGACCGGTGCATGTCTCTGGCAGGCGTCACATTTCTTAACATATTCCCTCGCGTCCTTGCGCATTGTCGGCCAGTAGTAACCTTGGCGGAGTGCTTTCTTGGATAGACTCTTGCCCCCTGCATGATTTCCACACTCACCACTGTGGAGGTCATGCATAACCACCTCTGTCTCCTGCTGACTTAGGCACCTCAAGTATGGTCCAGCGGCTGATCTTTTGAACATGACACCATCAATGAGGGTGTACCTGGACGCTTTCATCCTAAAACTCCGGGCTTCCTTCTTGTCTGCTGGCAGGATATCATTTTGCAGCCATTCTTGGTAGGGTTTTCTCCAGTCTGGGATTCTATCTTGTTCTGCTGAGGTGTTGCAGACTTCTGCCTCCTGCAGCCACTGCAATCCTTGGTCTGGTGAATTGTCCTCCTGCCTTAGCATCTGGTGTTCCTGTGTGCCTGTCCAAACTGTTGGCTCCAGTACATGGACAATGGGTATGGTGGAAACTACGCCTGGTTTGAAGGTCGCCCCTAGGGTGGCTGGGGCGTCCGCTTCCACGTTCTGGTCCCTAGGGAGTTGGTTGATTGAGAAGGCTACAAACCTAAGGGAGAGCTCCTTTGCCACTTCAAGGTAAGACACCATCTTGGTGTCCTTAGCTGCATACGAACCATTCATGTGATTGACTATTAGCTGGGAATCGCTGTATGCCTCTAGGCGCTTGATTTTGAGGTCTAGAGCCAGCTGGAGACCCAAGATTAGAGCTTCATATTCTACCTCGTTGTTTGTTGTTCGGAACTCGCACCGTACTGCTTGGACTATGAGATCCCCCTGAGGAGACTTCAGAACTAATCCTGCTTCAGATCCTCGCATGTTGGAGGCGCAATCTACATTTAGCTTCCACACCTGTTCCCCTTTGTCCTCCTCAAGGAGGATGTCTTTCTCTGCCTGGGTCTGCAGTGCTGGGCTGAAGTCGGATAAGAAGTCTGCTAACGCCTGGGACTTTATCGCTGTTTTGGGGACAAATTTCAGGTCGAAGTCGCTCAAGTGTATAGACCACTTGGCCATTCTTCATGATAACTCAGGTTTTCTCATAATAGTTTTTAGTGGATAATTTGTTATTACGGAAATAGCATGCGATTCAAAGTAAGGTCGAAGTTTATAAGACGCTGTAACAAGTGCAACTACGAGTTTTTCAAGGGATGTGTACCTGGTCTCTGCAGGAAGCAGAGACTTACTGACATAATATACCGGGTGTTGTGCTCCCTCGTGTTCACGTACTAATATCGCGCTGACTGCTACCTCGGTTCTCCAGGTTCTGGTTTTGACAGCAAAGGTGGAGTGCTGAGGTAATTCTTCAGGTCACTGAACGCATTTTCGTGCTCTGCTGTCCATTCAAATCTTTGGGCCTTCTTCAGTATATCATAAAACATTCTACACCTATCTGAGGACCTGGAGATAAATCTGTTCAGATCAGCAATTCTTCCAGTCAGACTTTGCACGTCCTTTGGCTTCTGTGGAGATTCCAGCTGGAGGATGGCCTTAATCTGCTCCGTGCTAGCTTCAATTCCCCTCTGGGTTACCATGTACCCCAGAAACTTCCCACATGACACTCCAAATGTGCACTTTGAAGGATTTAACTTCATCTTGTATTCCCTCAAGATGTTGAAGGTATCCTCCAAGTGTGTTGTATGTTGCGAAGCTTGTTTTGACTTGACGACCATGTCGTCAATATATACCTCCATTGTGTCCCCAATCTGTCTCTTGAACATCTTATTGACTAGTCTCTGGTAGGTGGAACCTGCATTCTTCAGACCAAAAGGCATTACATTGTAACAATATATACCTCTCTCAGACCTGAAGGCTGTCTTCTCCTGGTCTGCTGGATGCATCTTGATCTGGTTGTACCCACTCTATGCATCAAGAAAGGTTAGCATCTCGTGGCCTGGTGTAGCATCTACCATGGCACCTATATGTGGTAGGGGGAATGGATCTTTCGGGCATGCTTTGATCAAGTCGGTGAAATCGACGCACACCCTCCACTTGTCATTCTTCTTTGGGACCACCACCACGTTAGACAACCACTCTGGGTACTTCACCTCCCTGATTTTTCCAGCAGCCAGCAGACTGTCCACCTCCTGATTTATGACTTGATTTCTCTCTGGAGCAAACTTCCTTCTCTTCTGCTGGACTGGTTTGTAGCTTGGGTCCACGCTTAGCCTTTGGGTGATAACGCTTGGATCTGTACCTACCATATCATCATGCGACCAAGCAAAACAATCCACGTTAGTTTTTAATAATTCAATGAGGTTTTGGCGGATATTACCTGTGCATTCTGATCCGATTAACACTTTTCGCTCTGGATGTTGCTTGTCCAAGTTGACTTCATCCAGCTCCGCCTAAGGTGGCTCTACGTACTCCTGCAGAGGCAGATGAAGGCTCTTTAATTGCTATGCTGGAGGACTTGCAGTTTTCTTGAGGGCCACCTTATAGCAGTCTTTCGCCTCCTCCTGATCTCCACTGATCTTCTGCACTCCCCAGGGTGTAAGGAACTTCAGGCATTGGTGGTAGGTTGAGATGATTGCCTTCATCTCATGGATCCAAGGCCTCCCCAGGATTACGTTGTAGGTGGAGGGTCCATCGATGATTAGGTACCGCACTTGCTTGTTCACTCCTCCGGCATAGGTAGGAATGGTGATCTCTCCCAGAGAATGCTTGGTCTCACCACTAAAACCCACTAAGGGAACCGCCTTCCTCGTTAGATCCTTCTCGCTAAACCTCATGTTCTGGAGAGTTTCCAACATGATGAGGTTGACTGAACTCCCAGCGTCCACCAGAATCTTCTTCACGGTGCAATTCCCTATAGAGAGGGTAATTATTAAGGCGTCATGGTGCATCTCTGGAGTAGCTTCTGCGTCAGTTTCGTCAAAGGTGACAACTGGAAGATCCTTGCAACTGATTCTGCAGGAGTGCTCGGGTCTGTCTCCTCTTGTCTGAGAGGCATGTCTCTTGGCTGCTGAGTAGGTCAGTCCGCATAATTCCGATCCTCCTGTGATCAAATTGACAACTCTGGTACATACTGGAGGTGGAGAAGGTAATACTTGGTCTGCTGCATTTATCCTGCTGGAGTTTCTAGACACGAGGTAATTCAGATTCCTCTGATCATACTGGAACTTAACCTCCCTCCTGAGCTGGACGCAATCATCGGTATGGTGTCCAATGTCGTCGTGGAATTCGCACCTCTTGCTGGCGTCTCTTCGGTCATTGGTGTACTCCTGTCTCCTGGGCCAACTGACTCAGCGCCCTAACTCCCTTAGAGCCTTGAGTACCCCAGCAAGGTTGGTAGAGAACCCATACTCACTTACTTTGAGTGGCGATCCTGGATTGTCCTTCCAGTCTTTCTCCTCGGAAACTGATGGCTAGGTTTTAGCCGCGTGCCCCGCCGTCAATAAAAGTCCGACTATTCCTAGTGGGTAGCTAGGGCAAGTAGGGTCGATATCCACGGGGACGGTATGATAAAGTCTAGACTAGGTCGGCCTTAAAACGAGACTAAATCACCAAACAAACACAAAGGAAGCAATAATTGGTAAACTATGGTGGTGGAAGAGGTAAGACTAGGCTAACAATGAACTAGGCTAAAAAAATGCTAAAATGGAATAACTAATGATCAATCAAACTAGTAAACTAAAAGAAACGATGACTAACTAAGAGGATGAAATCAAATATGAAAGGAAGTGGGGTAGGTCGGGTTCTTAAGTGTAGTAGGGTAATTGGTGTGGTCAAGGGTGTAGGTGTCTCCTAATTGCTAGAGTTGGTCCGGGCTCTCGCTACGTAGACCGATGTCCAGGTAGGTTCGCGCTCTCGCGTCTAAGACTAACCTCAACATAACCACAAAATAGACAAACAATGAGAAGATGAGCAAAAGTATGGGAGCATTGGCAACTACTACTCACACAAGCAAATCAACAAACACATAGAGTGCCCATTATGTGACTAACAACAAAAGAGTCACCTTTACCCCTAATCACCCATAATCTACCCTTAATCCCCCTACTAACCCCACAAGGAGACTACTCACTCATTATCAAGAAGAAACCAACAATAATAAGAGGAAACAACATGAAAAATCAAACATCCATTATGAACAATAAGAACAATAACAAGAACAATATAAAAAGATTGAACCTAGATTAAATAAACAAGAACAAGAGTAGAGAAGATTATACCAACAACCAAATGAAGATAAAGATGTAAACTTGCATAAACAAGAACCCAAATCAACTCCAAGGATGTCAAGCTTGGAGAAATCTTCAAGAACCCACTTAATACAAGATTATCTAAACTAGATTAAACTAAGATTAACTAAAGATTAACTAGAGATTAAAAGAGGCTAATTAGGGTTTTGAATGCTTAAGAGAGGTCTAAAATAATCTAGGGTAAAGTATGGTGCTTAAACAATACAAGGGAGGAGTATTTATAGGGTTACAAGAATGAAGGAGGAGAAAAGAAACAAATGCGGGCTACAGCTGTCTCGTCCCGCCCGGGACGGGTTGGTCCCGCCCGGGACGGGTTGGTCCCGCCCGGGACGGGTTGGTCCCGCCCGGGACGGGTTGGTCCCGCCCGGGACGGGTTGGTCCCGCCCGGGACGGGTTGGTCTCGCCCGGGACGGGTCCAAAACAGAAGCAGTGCTAAATGCGCACCTCATCCCGGACGGGATAAGTTCCTTCCCGTCGGGGATGAGTCTTGTAGGCCTCCAATATGATCTTTAAGGTTCCTCCTTGCTTCACGTGGGCTTCTCATCGACTCTCGGGTCTCGGGATCGAGTCTAAGGGGCTCGGGATCGGATCCCGAGGTCTCGGGGTCGAATCCAAGGCATCGAGTGATCGTTCCTTCTCTTCGTTGGCTCCAAAAAGTGTATGTATTGAGTCGGAATCGCTCCAACTCTTCACGAATGGTCTCGGGAACCTGAAACGAACTAGAGGAAGCATAAGTAGCCCATGAACCGCTCTCAAAGAGCGATTCCGCAAGGAAAAAGGGACCAAAACACGACAAACTAGGCACTACAAACTACACTTATCAACTCCCCCACACTTAACCCTTACTCGCCCTCAAGTAAGCACAAACTAACTACTAAACTAGCCGAGCGGGTATTAGCGCACCCTACGCCCTTTCAACTCACGCGAGAACACCTAGAGGATAAGTGCTCTCCGCAAGGCAAGTAAGGTCTTGCGACAAAACCGTGGATGCAACCGGACACAAAAACACATAAACAAACAAACAAACAAACATACAAACAAACAAACAAAAGGTTGCACCCAAAAAGAAACAAATACCGCTTCCCTCTAAAAAGCGGTGAAGGAAGCACCGGTTTAGGACTCAAGGCAAGTGACAACGTTCCCAAGCTAGCAATACAAACCAAAATGGACAAAACCCTAATAGTATGACGACAAAGCAACAAAAACGTTGATAACTTACCTAGGTTCCTCCTAACCTTCTAAGAACGTACTACGGGACGATCGGCGGGATGGAAAAAGAATGAACCACGGTGTTAGTCGACACTGTAGGTAAGTCAGACCCCACCCCCTTTAGCAATGAGCCAAGAGGGTCGTCCCATGCCCAAAACCGGCCAACTAGTCCAAGTAAAAAGGTGGATATGATTGCAAAATGAGGGAGGACCGACCACTACCGCTATCATCCTTCCTAGGGACTCGGTCCTTTGGTAGGCTCTTCACGGTAATGATCGGAAAAAGGCTTGTTCCGGTCACGGAAACAATTTACCCGGCCTTGGATCCGGGCTGTATGATTGGATTAATGGTGAACAGTTGATCGTTTGATTTCCTTCAGCCTCCCCTTCCTCTCACTCCCTTGATCGGACCTTCCCGGCGGAGTTGGCCTGCTCCCTGCACAATGAACGCACAGGGCCTCGGAGGTTGTCCGAGGAAACCCTCTTCGATGCCTAAGTCAGTCCGTGAAGTGCCTTGACGAACCTAGCTCGTGAGGAACTAGGTGGCGTTTTTAGGAGTAAGAGTCTAGAGAGAGAAAATCCAGCCCCCTTTATGTGGGAAATGGGTAAGTATTTATACCTTCCCACAAGAGAGAGGAAAAGAGAAAGAAGAGGAGGGAAATGAGTGGATGCTGGTGCGACACGTGGACTCACCTTGTCCGCTCATTTCCCCTTACCTTAGGCAAAATGACGGATGGGTCCTCGGTTCTCCTTTGGTCCTGCTTGGGCGGGAGCGCCCTGAAAGCAGGCAGGAGGCCTGGTTCGCCCTGCTTGGCAGGCGGCCAGGCTGTGCCAGGCGGCTAAGGGATTAAGGCCATACACTTGGAGGTTTCAATGATGTTGACGGACAGTCTGCTGGGCAGGCCTTTCCTCTTTCTAGGATTGGTCGCCTTGGGGCCTGACTGGCAGGCGGCCTGAGGTAGGCAGCCGACCCCCATCAATTGGCCCTCGCCGGCTGAGGGGGAGCGGGGCTCCTGCTCGGCAGGCGACGTCTTATTTTGGGACGGTGGGAGGTTGACTCCTTGGACACTCTTGCATTAAATGTGCCGCGTATTCCCGAGGGAACATGCTTTAATTTCTCTGGGTATGCAGAGAGTTCAAACGTCTTTTGTTATGATTACTCTCCTTTGCATAGCGAATTTTCGAGCAGTGTGCCAGTTTGATGATTGGCTCTCTTCCTTGCAGAAGTGGTTGGGGCGCCATTAATGCCCTGCTTCTGCTTTTTGTATAAATTACATCCTCCTTCACTATCTTCACGATCCATTTCCGACCTTCCTTTCTTTGTCTTTAATCATGGCTTGGATCAAAAAAAGCGTAACTCGTCGTGGAGTTAGATATGTTAATTTCATCTTCAGAGGGTTTTGGAGGCTCCGATATGCTCATGCTGCTTATCTAGCTGTCCGCCGTAGTCGCCGTTCACGGCTTCGTTCCCGCCGGATGGATCAGAAAGCTTTTGCTAGGAGGGGCAAACGCCTCAGGAGGTCCTCGCCTCCGGCTGCGCCTAGGTTTGGGCGCTGCCCCCAGGGAGGGGGCTGTTTTGACAGGGGATGCCATGAGTGCTTTCCGTGGCTACACCCTGAACAATTTGACCCCAACTTCTCTGAAACTGATTCCTCCTTGGCGTCAGGTCCCTCTTCGCCTGTGAAGAAGACAGGTTGTCGCACCTGCGACGAATCCCAGGTCGTTCCCTTTGGCAGGGACTGGGAGGATAGCAGCCAGGACTCCGACGATAGTGGGGGTCTTGGCTGTTTAAGTGGCAGGGATGAGGATGGGATTCCTGATGACCCTTTCCAAGATTCCCCGGACTGGGACTGGGGTTCGGACTTTGGAGGCCCAGGCAGCCCCGGGGATCCTTCTCCTGACTTGGATGATGATTAAGCCTGCATAGCAGGGCATTTCGCTTGTTGGGCCAGAATTTCTGGGCCCTTGTATATTTTCTTCGCTTGTTCGGTGCTGAATGTAATTTTTCCCCTTTTAAGTTTAATGAAATCGAATTAGGGCGATGCGTTTGTGTGCTGCATTTTTTTTTTTGGCCAAGGGGGACGTCATAGGGTGACCAATCTTCTGACACCCTTTGGTCCTCCCGAGGTTTTTCTTGGGAAGCTACTCAGAGCAAACCTCCGTAGGGGTGACACGTGGACCGCAGCCTTTGGGTGAATTCCTGAGGGTTGGGCGACTCTTGGCATGCCTTTCTTTCTATAAAAGTGATCAGTCATCCACTCTTTCACTTTTTCAATCTTTCTTTTCCTTCGAAACTCCCTATTCTCTTTATCCGTTAAAACCCTCGAGCGTTAACGAATCGTATCCTACTTTGCACCCCCCTTTCCCTGGGAGACTCTTTCTTCGGGCTTGCACCGTGCTGTCAGGCGATCTTAGGTCAGATTTTCGTCTTCCATTTTCTGCTTTTTCCTTTTGATTTCCTGCTTTCCGCTTTCGCTAGAGTAGAATGTCTAGAACCCGCGAGCGGATTTTGCCCTTTACTGACCCATCAAAGAGGGGGGAAGGGGTGAATTTTGCCTCCTCCTCTAGGGAGGTTGGTTTTGAGGAAGAGCATTCGGCGGGCAATGGGGGTGGTAATTCTCCTGACCCCCCTTCGTTTGACGCTATTGACTCGGACGACGAGGCGTTAGAAGTTGACCCTTCTAGAACTTCCGGCCCCCTTGTTCGTCGGGAAAGGGGTAGAGTTTACTATCTAGATAAGGCCAAATACCGTATCCCTCTGAGTACTTTCCCTGACCCGAAAAATCGGGAGACGATCCTTGCAAAGAACGCCGCTGGTGTGATTGAGCGGCTTTATAACTTCGGGGAGGGGTATACAGTTGTTGTCCCCGGCGAAAAGGATACCGTATGCAACCCCCCTGATGGGTGCATAGCGGTTTACCATAAATGTATGGAGTTCGGCCTTCGCTTTCCCCTCCATCCTTCCTTAGAGGAGATCTTCAGGCGTATGAACGTCGCCATCGCCCAGCTGACAGCCACGGCTGTCAGGGCGTTGATTTCATATGTCTGGACCTGTCTTTTCCACCGCATGGAGCCTTCCCTTGATGCCCTGCGGTTTATGGTGGGCTTACAAATGGTTTCTTCTGGGAGTACGGGCTCCCCTGGTTATTGGTCCCTTTTGAGGCAGAAGGGACATTGTTTGGTGTGGCCTGGCATGGACAGTTAGAGAGACTGGAAGAACAACTTCCTTTACATACACAGCATCCATGGGTGGAGGATTCCTCGTCATTTCAGGAATCATGTCCACACCAGGCTTGAGACCCCTGAGGAGTACCACCCTGGCGTGGGTGGAAAGGCCTTGGAGGTTAAGCTAAGTGAGAAGGACAAGGAATTGACGGCCTACTTTGCTGCCCACACTAACAAGTATGGGGTCTATGGCCCCACCTTATGGCTCCCTCATGCGGAGCTTATAGCGACTGATAATTACTTGACCCGGTTGGGCATGAATCCGGGTCTAGATAAAGGTAGTTCAGGAGTGTTGGTGATTCTTTCTCACTCTTTTTTCCTTTTAAAAGTGCCCTGACAGCTTGTATGTTTGCCTTGCAGATCTTGCTACCTTTATTTGGAGGAAAGGGGAGGTGAGACGCCTGGGCTTGGACGAGAATCTCACTGTTGTCCAAAGTCGCCCTTCTCTTCCCCTTGATTTTAAGAGAGGTGAGAAGAATCTGATGAAGCATTTGAAGGGTCTGTCATTCAGTAGACCAAGGCTTCCCCCTCCTCCTAGAGTAACGCCTGCAAAGACGGCGGTTTCTGAGGCCACCCCCTCTCCAGCTGCGAAGGCGATTGCCTATGAGGCTACCCTTTCGCCCGTTGGCAGGCAAGAGGGCCTTTCAGCAGGGGTCCAGATTCCCCCGGGGTCGCGGGCCGCAGGCTCCGAAGAGACTGGGGAGAGTACCCCCCGGGCGCTGATTAGAAAGAGGAGTCGGGAGGCTCCAAGTGCTGACCAGGTGGTGGACTTGGAGACTTCCACGCCTGAACCCAAGCGTTTTGCTCCGGGGATTCCCGCCACCCTTTTCTCCGAGGAGAACGCCGAGTTCCACTATAATGCAGGCGACAGCCAAGATGTTTCCGCCCTACTTTCCGATTCAGGGGCAGTTCTAGCGGACCATCTTCTCAAGACTGTCAAATCTGCTACCAATCAAGTGACCCAGTACATTCAGCGCACTTCCCGAATCATGCAGGCTTCCGCGGAGCTGGCGGCCCTCAGCCGCCTGAGTGATGAGGAACTGTCTAACTCTGACCGCCTTTCTGCAGTCGAGAGGGACGTTGCTCTCATTGCCAGCCTGAAGGATCAGTTGGCGAAAAAAGAGACCGAGCTAGAAGAAGCCAAGGGTCAGGCGATCCACTGGAAGTCTGAGAGTGAGAAGACTATCAGGGAAGTGTCCCGCCTGGGGGAGGAGTCAAAGAGAGCTCAGCAGGCCTTTGCGGAGTTGGAGCGGGCCAGAAAAGCTTTGGCTGAGCTGGATCATGCAAAGAAGAGCGTCATTGACCTCGGGGAGCGCCTTTCCAAGGCAAATTCTGATCTGCAGGCGGCTCTTGGCGATCTGGCGGCGAAGACCAAGGATTGGGAGAAGGAGAGGGACGAAATACTCCAGGAGGTGGACACGGCTGTGTCGGCGGGCTTCGTTAATGGTGCTAACTCTTGCCTAGGGGTTGTCATGGAAACTGTCAGGGAGATGTTCCCTGGCTTTGACGAAGATGCTTTCCGAGCCCTCTATACTGCTAAGGACGAAGCTCAAATGCGCAGACTGTCTGAAGGAGCTGCTGCTTTCGGCCCAGATGCTCCCCCTGCTTAACATGGAGGGCAGTCTTCCTCAGAGGGCTCTTGCTCGTCCCCTGTTGCGCCTGTGCCAACGTTTTAATTTCCTTACTTCTTTGCGCGCCGAGCCCTTTGGTGGCCGGCTGCCGTACTCTTGATTGTAATCACTTGTTTTGAAAACTCTTGTCCTGTATTCCTTTGACACCACTCTTTTTATGTGAATTTTCTGTTTGCTTTTGTCTGTTTTGATTCCTCATGAGCTTGATTCGCAGCCTGTCCCTGCCTGCCTGTAAGTAGGGGGGTTCCTGGTTGTTTCTCTTTACACAAGTTTGGGGGCCTGCCCCCAGTCCTTGTTAGTCTGGCCTGTCCCTGGCTTTTGTTCAAAGTCCAGGGGGCCTGCCCCCTGCCTGCCCAGAGGTAAGCAGGGTGGCTTTTGCGTTTTTTATACAAGGTTGGGGGTCCTGCCCCCAGTCCTTGTTAGTCTGGCCTGTCCCTGGCTTTTGTTCAAAGTCCAGGGGGCCTGCCCCCTGCCTGCCCAGAGGTAAGCAGGGTGGCTTTTGCGTTTTTTATACAAGGTTGGGGGGCTTGCCCCCAGTCCTTGTTAGTCTGGCCTGTCCCTGGCTTTTGTTCAAAGTCCAGGGGGCCTGCCCCCTGCCTGCCCAGAGGTAAGCAGGGTGGCTTTTGCGTTTTTTATACAAGGTTGGGGGGCTTGCCCCCAGTCCTTGTTAATCTGGCCTGTCTCTGGCTTTTGTTCAAAGTCCAGGGGGCCTGCCCCCTGCCTGCCCAGAGGTAAGCAGGGTGGCTTTTGCGTTTTTTATACAAGGTTGGGGGGCTTGCCCCCAGTCCTTGTTAGTCTGGCCTGTCCCTGGCTTTTGTTCAAAGTCCAGGGGACCTGCCCCCTGCCTGCCCAGAGGTAAGCAGGGTGGCTTTTGCGTTTTTTATACAAGGGTGGGGGGCTTGCCCCCAGTCCTTGTTAGTCTGGCCTGTCCCTGGCTTTTGTTCAATGTCCAGGGGGCCTGCCCCCTGCCTGCCCAGAGGTAAGCAGGGTGGCGCTCGGATTTTTTGCTGGGGGGGCATTTTTTCCGATTTTGGCAACAGGGGGGCCTCCCCCTATTGCCCCCTGCTCGTTTGTGTGTGAAGAACGCGAGTGTGAACAGGCAACGTGTATAAATCTGAATATCCTTCATTTCTTTATAAAACTGCGACATTTTTGGGTGGTCGGAGCCGTCGACATTCTTTTGACCGTCCTCCGCCATTTGTTTTTAGCAAAAAATAAAAACTATCTTTGTATTTTGTTCAGACGTAGTATTTTTTCAAAGTTTCCGCATTCCAGTGAGCATGCAGCTCTTGCCCTTCAAGGTTGGCGATTTTGTATGTGCCTGGTCCCAGGACTCGAGTCACTTGGTATGGACCCTCCCAGTTGGCACTCAGCTTTCCATGTTCTCTTGACTTTCCAATCGCCTGCGTCTTTCTCATAACCAGCTCACCCATCTGGAAATTCCTCTGTCGGACTTTGGTGTTGAAGGCTTTCCTCATTCGTTGCTGGTAGGCAACGATGTTGGTACTGGCTTCTTCCCTTAACTCATTTACCAGGTCCAAGGCTTCGACCATTGCAGCTTCGTTTTCAGCCTGGTCGTACTGCAGGGAGCGTAGAGAGGGGATCCTTGCCTCAATTGGTAATAATGCCTCTGCTCCATATACCAGACCAAACGGGGTCTGGCCTGTAGACTCTTTTCTGGTAGTTCGGATTGACCAGAGTATACTGGGGAGTTCGTCAGCCCACCTACCCTTGCAGTCATCCACCATTTTCTTCAGGCCATTCAAGATTTGTTTGTTGGCCGCTTCCGCCTGTCCGTTGGTTTGAGTGTGACAGACGGCTGAGTAAGCGACTGCGACGTTGTGGCTTTCCAGCCAGATTCTTAGAGGATCATTATCAAATTGTCTGCCATGGTCAAATACCAACATTTTTGGCAGACCGAACCTGGTGATAATATTTCGCCAGACCACTTTTCTGACTGCCGGCTCAGTAATGTTGGGCACCGCTTCGGCTTCTACCCATTTGGTGAAATAGTCTATGGCGACAATCAAGAACTTTCTTCCTCCTGTGGCCACCGTGAAGGGTCCCAGGATGTCCATTCCCCATTGAGCGAAGGGGATGGGGGATGTGATTGGCCTGAGTTCCTGGGCCGGAGCATGGATTGATGGGGCGAAAAGTTGGCATTTTTTGCATTTCTGGGTCAGGCTCTTGGCATCTGCCAGCATGGTAGGCCAATAGTAGCCTGCCCTGAGGGCCTTGTGGGCCAGTGATCTCCCACCAATGTGATGTCCACAAATCCCTGAGTGTATATCCTCCAATACCTCAGCGGCCTGATCCGCCTGCAGGCATTTGAGCAGGGGATAAGTGAAAGACTTCTTGTAAAGCTCTTCATCAATGAGTATGAACCAGGCTGCTTTAGCCTGTATCTTCCTTTTTTGTAATGAGTCTGATGGTAAGATACTATGCTTCTTGTACTGGATGAAGGGAGTCATCCAGCTTTCTAGCTCTTTTTCCACAGTATTAACCGCCTGACAGGGGTTAGTGGACTTCTCGTGTAAAACGTCGACCCACACTGATCTCCGGATGTCCTGTAGACTGGAGCTTGCCAGTTTTGACAGGGCGTCTGCGCTGCTGTTCTGGGATCGGGGGATCTGTTTGACCTCATATGATTTTAGGCCGGATAACTCTCCCTTCACCATCTCCAGGTATGTGGCCATTGCTTGGTCCCTTGCTTCGTATTCACCATTGATTTGGTTGGCGATGAGCTGGGAGTCCGTCGCCAGGACAATTCGTTCTGCTCCTGCGGCTTTAGCTAGCCTGACGCCAGCGAGTACTGCTTCGTACTCTGCTTCGTTGTTTGATGCTGGGAAAACAAATCTGAGGGCATGCTCAAAGTCAGCCCCTCCTGGGCTGGTTAGTACGACGCCTGCGCCTGCGCCATTGGCTGTCGAGGATCCGTCAGTATGCACGATCCATTCCTCGGCAGGGGTCTCTTCCTCCCCTGAATGGGAGCACTCAGCCAGAAAATCTGCTAAGGCTTGGGCCTTGATGGCTGTTCTCGGCTGGTAAGATATACCTAGCCCACTCAGCTCAATCGCCCACTTCAATAGTCTCCCTGATTTTTCAAATTTTTCCAACACCTTCTCCAGCGGTTGGTCGGTGAGGACCACGACTGGATGTGCGTCAAAGTAAGGTCTGAGTTTCCTGGCAGCAATTATGACTGCGTAGGCGGCTTTTTCGACCATCGGGTAATTCTTCTCGGCTGCCCCCAGCGCATGACTTACAAAGTATATAGGCTGCTGGGCGCCTGCCTCTTCTTGTAAGATGACCGCGCTGACAGTTATATTGGTCACTGCAATGTAGAGGAAAAGCTTTTCCCCTGCTACTGGTCTTGCCAGGGTGGGGAGCCTCTTAAGATGGTCCTTCAATTGCTCAAAGGCCTCTTTCTGCTCGTTTTCCCACTTGAACTGTTTGTTTCCTTTCAGTATCTTAAAAAAAGGAGTGGCCTTGTCTGCTGATCGGGCGACGAACCGTGTTAAGGCGGCCATGCGGCCCGTCAGGCGCTGGATGTCTCTAATGGTCTTGGGCTCAGGAAGGTCTAGAACTGCCTGAATTTTCTCAGGGTTGGCGTCTATTCCTCGAGAGCTGACCAAGAACCCCAGAAATTTGCCGGAGCGGACCCCAAATGTACACTTCTTTGGATTGAGTTTCATTTTGTAGGCGCGCAGGGAGCAGAAGGTCTCCTGCAGGTCTATCAGGTGCTCTCTGTCTTCTCTGCTTTTTACGATGGCGTCATCAACGTAAGCCTCGATGTTTCTGCCTTTTTGTTTTTCAAACACTTTATCAACTAACCGCTGGTATGTAGCCCCTGCATTTTTAAGCCCGAATGGCATCATCTTGTACATGTAGGTGCCTGAACTGGTGATGAACGCGCACTTCACCCTGTCCGGCTGCCACAAGTACACTTGATGATACCCTGAAAAGGCATCTAGGAAGCTCAGCATGGAATAACCACTGGTGGAGTCTACCAGTTGGTCGATTCTGGGGAGCGGATAGCAGTCTTTCGGGCAGGCCTTGTTGAGGTTTGTAAAATCCACGCACATTCTCCATGCGCCTGACGATTTTTTAACCATGACTACATTCGCCAACCATTCTGGGTAGTCACAGACCTCAATAAAATCTGCTTTCAAGAGTTTATCAATTTCTTCCTTGATTGCTGCGTCTTTTTCCGCGGACATATTTCGTTTCTTCTGTTTTACAGGGCGAGCATCCATGCTTACATTCAGCTTGTGAACGATGCATGATGGATCAACGCCGGGCATCTCGTCTGGCGAGTAGGCGAATACGTCTTTGCTTTCTTTCAGCAACTTGACCAGTTCTGCCTGGTAGGACTCCTCCAGGTCAGCTCCTATTAGGACCTGCCTCCCTGGTTCCAAGTCTACTAGCATGCTTTCGCCCCCTGGCTCCAGATGGTCGGACGCCGGGTGTTCGGCTGGTATTTCACCTTCCCTGCTGGGGGAACTGTCGGCCTTTCTTTTTCCTTTTCTTTCTTTTTCGTGCTCTTGCAGGGCCACGGAGTAGCATTGTCTGGCTGACTCTTGGTCCCCACGCACTTTTCCTTCTAGTCCGAAATCGGTGACATATGCTATGGTGAGGGCTCTGATGGAGATGGCCGCCTCGATTTCGTCCAGGGTAGCTCTGCCAATTAGGGCGTTGTAGGCGGATCTTGCATCCACAACAACAAAGGTTGCCCTGACGTTTCTGGCGGTAGAGCCTTCCCCAAAGGTTACAGGCAGGTCTATGACTCCCATGGGCAGCACGCCTGCCCCACTGAACCCGTACAGCGATCCGGGAGCAGGTCGTAGGTGCCTTTTTTCCAGGCCCATTTTCTCGAAGGCGTCCTTGTACAGGAGATTCGTGTACGCGCCTGTGTCTACCATACACCTCCGCACAATGTGGTTGCTGATCTCTAGGGACAGCACCAAAGGGTCACTGTGCGGGTATACTACGCGCCCTGCGTCATCAGGGGTGATGCTTAATGTCACTCCCCTTGGACTCCCTGCTTTCTCAGCATAGCAGATCTGGTTCCTTAGTTCGCGCATTTGCCTTTTCTGGCCTCTTCGACTGAGCTGGCCCTCAGTGCCCCCTGAAATTACATGAATCACCATGCGGTTCTGCACTGACGCTTCGGGTTTTTCAGATACTTCCTTCTGAGACTTGTTCTTGGCTGCGTAGTTGGCCAACCAACCGTTCCTGATTAGTTTCTCGATTTCATCTTTCAGGTGGCGACATTCCTCGGTGGTGTGGCCTATGCAGTCGTGGAAAGTGCAAAACTTCTTGGGGTCTCCTTTCGGGCTGCGGGGTTTGTTCGGGCGATTCCACGTAGCAGTTTCTTTCTCCAGTTCGAAGATCTCTGCCCTGGATTTGTTCAGGGCAGTGTAACTGTCGAACCTGGGCTGGTAGACTGTGCGCTCTTTCTTGGGAGTGTCTCCCTCTTCCCTTTGCTTGCCTGGCTCGCTTCTGCCCCGTCCACCCTGCGGTGCCCCTTGAGGCCTTGTTTGGCCTGCAGGGGTATCCGCCAGGCCGTGGAACTCCTCCTGCAGAATGAACCCTTCCGCAATTTTCCTGGCCATGGCCAAGGTTTCTGGCTGGGCCCTGATCATCTGATTTTTCATTTCTCCTGGAAGTAGGGAGATTATCAGGGCATAGGCGGCGGTGGAATCGTCGATCTCCCTGACCTGCTGGTAGGATAGATCGAACCTTCTCAGGTATTCTCTTACACTTTCACCCTTTTTCTGTTTTAGGGTCATAAGATCAAAACGGGCGAGGCGTCTTCTTTTATTCCCGGCATATTGCTCGAGGAAGATTTCAGCTAACTCTATAAAGAACTTGATTAACCCCTGGCGGAGGTCTCTGAACCATCCCTGCGCCAGTCCAACCAAGGTGGTTGGGAAAACTTTGCACCAGATGGCATCATCTACGTCGTACATACCCATGTGGCTCTCAAATGCCGCCAGGTGATCTTCAGGATCTGTCGTCCCGTCAAACTTAATGGTGGGCATTTTGATTTTTGGAATGGGGTACTCTTGTACCTTAGGGTGCAGCGGGGTTTTTGTGGGCCTGCCTACCAGTCGTGACCTGCTTTCCCCAGACTGGTTACCGTGAGAATCCCATTGTTTATGGGTCGGTTTCCTCGCACAGGGGGAGCGGTGCCTTGGTGGCGGCCTGCTTGCTGCTTCATCCTCTATTTTCGGGGAGATCTGCCTGGGCCTCTTCCTCTGAGAGTGGCAGAGGTTCTCACCCTGATGGTACCTGGACTCGAGCGGTTGTCCCCGGTTGAGCCTGGATTGCAGGCTTTGGGATAAGCCGGGGGCCGACTGTTCCTTGGCTGCAGGTGTTAGCCTGGAGAAAACTCCGCCTGGCTTTTCTCCCAAGCGTTTTGACATGGGCTCCCTGGGCCTCATTCTCTCCTGCATTTCCCGGGACAAGCCTCTTTGTTCTCCAGACGCGGACTCTGTTGTGTGAATGGAGAACGCCTGCTGGACAGGTGGCTCTGGATTGCCGGTAGTAATGCGCCTTTGCACATGCGCATACGCTTGTGCTGTCCTTGCTTTCCTCTGAGCATTCCTGGCGGCGGTCCGCCTCGTGCCCCCGGCTTCATCCCTGCTGATTGGGGATGGTTGCCTGGGAGCTGATGTGACCCTGCCTACCAAGTCCTCAGGAGTGAACTCCTGGTTCAGCATCGCAGAGAAGAATGCGGCTGTTTGCGCCATCTGAGCTGGGGTCAGATTAAGAGCGTGTCCTGGGTGTGCCCCCAGCTCAGGCGTCACAGCAGTGTTAGGTCCACCGAGGAGACTGGTTCCCCCTACCCCTAGGATCGTGGCAGGAGGAACTCTCTCCGACTGCGGCATACCATACAGGGGGGTCACCGGTAGGACCGTCGGACCCGTTCCTGCACTGGCATCAACGATTTCTGGCATGATTGTTATAGTTTTGTGATTATGAGTGGTTGATTTTAGTGGGTAACTCGTGAGCACAACCGTAAGTTCCCCACAGACGGCGCCAAATTGTTCCGGTCACGGAAACAATTTACCCGGCCTTGGATCCGGGCTGTATGATTGGATTAATGGTGAACAGTTGATCGTTTGATTTCCTTCAGCCTCCCCTTCCTCTCACTCCCTTGATCGGACCTTCCCGGCGGAGTTGGCCTGCTCCTTGCACAATGAACGCACAGGGCCTCGGAGGTTGTCCGAGGAAACCCTCTTCGATGCCTAAGTCAGTCCGTGAAGTGCCTTGACGAACCTAGCTCGTGAGGAACTAGGTGGCGTTTTTAGGAGTAAGAGTCTAGAGAGAGAAAATCCAACCCCCTTTATGTGGGAAATGGGTAAGTATTTATACCTTCCCACAAGAGAGAGGAAAAGAGAAAGAAGAGGAGGGAAATGAGTGGATGCTGGTGCGACACGTGGACTCACCTTGTCCGCTCATTTCCCCTTACCTTAGGCAAAATGACGGATGGGTCCTCGGTTCTCCTTTGGTCCTGCTTGGGCGGGAGCGCCCTGGAAGCAGGCAGGAGGCCTGGTTCGCCCTGCTTGGCAGGCGGCCAGGCTGTGCCAGGCGGCTAAGGGATTAAGGCCATACACTTGGAGGTTTCAATGATGTTGACGGACAGTCTGCTGGGCAGGCCTTTCCTCTTTCTGGGATTGGTCGCCTTGGGGCCTGACTGGCTGGCGGCCTGAGGTAGGCAGCCGACCCCCATCAAGGCTTATTTGAGAGATGTGGGGATTATTTTTTTTTGTGAGACGGTTTTCTTTTGGCATTTTTCTTTCTTTTGCATATTTGCTTTGTGTGTTGCCATGCCATTTCTTTTTCTTCTTTTCTATTTTCTTTTTGGCTTTTTGTGCCTTTTCTTTTTTTCTTCATTTCTTTCATTCTTTCATTTTCTTTCATTTTCTTCTCTTTGCCCTTTTTAGCTTGATTTGATTGATAGGCATTTCTTGGCAATTAAGAAAGAGAGACTTCAACAAATTGCAATTTATTATGTGGATATGTGTAGGACGTAGGGGAATGGGTGAGTCGGGACGGGCCCTTCCCTTCAAACCCACAAAAAGGGGGAAACTTGGACTAATCGAGCAAATTTCAAACATGGTCACCTAAGGGACGGGACTCGGAAACCAAGGCCTTTTCACACCGTGGGTGGTCATAATGGTCAATAATGCAAATCCCGTAGTAAATCCCTAGTAAGCTAGGTGGACTCAAGGTAAGAAACGAACGAAATCATTGATTTAGGGTCATTCTACTAGACTAAAGTCCAAGACTCGATTTATACTACTAGGAAGGGAAGGTAAACACTTGCGCACTAGCCTCTAAACCGGGTTTTCGAAAACCTTCTTACACACAAGACACAACTACACACACAAAACAAAGACACGACATAAACGAAAGAAAAAGAAGCAAAAGCAACAAAACAAAACAAAACAAAACGAACACATAAACAACACAAACACCACCCCGAGCTTCCAAACAAGCCACCAAATCAACCACAAGTATGCACAAAGCTCCACCCGAGCGCACCACATCACAATCTCCTCCAAACTCCTCAAGAGACAAAGGGGAAAAAGGGATAAAAGATATCGGATGTCTTGAAAACTCTCCAAAGCTATCGGTGATTCAAGCAACCTATAAGGAAAAAGGGAGGCAAAACACGCACAACACAACAAATATACGACATAACGACACAAAAGGAAAACACATAAAAGAAAATATTTTTGATTTTTGTGAAAAAAATTTCAAATTTTTAGGGTTTTTAAAGATTTTTCGGAAAAACTACTAAATTAAGACTAACTATGATAGAATATCGCTCCCCCACACTTAAGCCGAGCAATGTCCTCATGCTCGACCGTAGTGTATGGAGACACAAAAGAAAAGAAACTACAAAAATAAAGCTAAAAATCAAAAAGAAAAGTGGAGAAAATGGTAGAATGTGTCCGGCCGGGGTGTAGTCAAGTCACCATGGGCCGAGACAAGAAAAGATATGGATGGGGGGAGAAAGAAAAATAAATAAAAGGAAATGGGAGGGGAGGACTGGGTGTAATCAAGTCACCTAGCCCGGATTCCGCCCAAATCCGACTAAGTCCTACAAAAAAGGTGAAAATCTTGTAAATTTGGATTTTGAAATGACTCTCGATGTAGTCACGTCATCGAGAGTCGGGAGCAACAATTACCAAGGCCCCGAGGGCCACCATGACACAAAAGTGTATAAGGGGAAGGGAATAAACAAAGGAAGACAAGCTATAAAAGACGGAAAAGAAAGGATAGTTGCCGTACCATGCGGTTAGCAACTCACTCTCTCCATCGTCTCATAAGTCAATATCGGCACGTAGCTAGTCGTCGTCATTGCTATTCCTCTCCAATCGTGATATGGTTCCATGGTTGGAGCACAAAGGTATAAGGAGGTGCGTTTTGATGTAAAAGTCGGTGCAAAGTGAAGTGAAAGTGAGGTGAATATGTGTATATGAAGTGTCGGGGTCATATAATAAGGGCAATGATAGGTAGGGAGGTTGGGAGGGGGTATAAAGTGGTTGGGTGGGCTCACATGACAAAGAAAAGGCCAAAGGAGAAACAAGGCCTCATCCCGGTCGGGATGGATGGTCCCGGTCGGGATGACCTGCCCGTCCCGGTCGGGAAGACCTCGTCCCGGTCGGGATGACACTCCAGTAGACCCAATTTTTTGCACCTTCATCCCGAACGGGATGACATCCTTCCCGGTCGGGATGGTTCATCCATCCCGGACGGGATGCACTCTTCTCGGCCGGAAAGAGTCCTCTTACCCTTTATAACTCCAAAAGCTCGTTCCAAGCTTCAAAAACCGACTCCTCTTCACCCAATCGAAGCTCTAACAATGACCACTCCTCTCTAGAATTCATCTTCACTTCGCACCTATCAGCTCAAAACACAATCATCAAAGTCCCTCCCTCACATCGCTCATCAACAATCCAAATAATCAAGAATTTCACAAAACTAAAAGAAATTACAAGAGAAAGAGATATATACAAAGAGACGGTTCTTGTGGAACTCCGTCAACCAAAGGTGGTGCATTCTTCAATTCTTTTTCATCAACACTAGGCAAATTCCATCTCCATCAAGGGCATGAAGCAACAAATCGAAGGCTCTAGCAAAGTCTTCAATCAAGCTAGTAATATAAGCATCCACATACCAAGGTTCTCCATGACCTTGTCTCGACGTTCCCGGGGCGTCCCGATCTTGTAAGTTCAATGGCTTGAACTTATACTTTTGATCCTTCGGGATATACCCAAACGTCCACTTGTCCTCATGCGGCCCCAAGGGAGGCTCATCTTGCTTCTTGCCTTTCAACTTGTCATCAAACCCATGATATGGGCACTCATCTTCCCCAATCTCGGAGTCATCATCCTCAAGCTCATATGAATTGCTCTTGAAGCTTTGTCCCAACTCAACCCCTAGATCGATGTCTTCCGTGGCCGGATCATATTGCATGACTCATCGTTAGTAGGCGAAGTGTTTCCTTGGAGGTTAAACACGAGCTTCTCTTCGCCTAGCTCAAATGTGATCCTACCGTTATTTACATCGATCATAGCACCGGCGGTGTGTATAAATGGGCGCCCAAGGATAATGGGAGTGTTGGCATCTTCCGGCATATCGAGCACGATGAAGTCGACCGGAATGAAGAACTTCCCGATTCGTACCGGTACGTCCTCTAACATCCCCAATGGTCGGTTAAGAGATTTATCGGCCATTTGGAGTGTAATGGACGTACATTTCAGCTCCTTCATCCCTAATCGCTCACAAATAGAATGAGGAATGATGCTCACACTCGCACCCAAGTCACATAATGCTCTCTCGATCTTGTAATTGCCTATGGTGCATGGGATTGAGAAACTACCCGGATCTTTCAACTTTGGAAGCGTGGAACCTTGAATAAGCTCGCTCACCACCCTCGTGAACGCTATTGTCTCTTCCTTGTCGATGGATCTCTTCCTAGCTAGGATCTCTCGCACGAATCTTCCATATGCCGGGATTTGGGTAAGTAACTCGGTGAATGGGACGTTAACATCCAATTTCTTCACAATGTCTAGGAATTTGTCAAATTGGACATCCACCTTAGTCTTCATTTGCCTTGTTGGGAAAGGCAACTTGATTTGAACCTTGTTTTGCTCAATAGGGGTGGACTTCTCACATGACACTTTTCCATTACCCTTTTCTTTTGCTTGAAGTGGGGGAAGCTTGTCTTCAATGGGTTTTTCGATCTCCCATAAGACTTGCTCCTCCATTGGATCTTCCTTGCTTGAGCTTCCTTGAATTGGAGATGCAACTTTCTTTGTTGGTTCTTGCATTGGTTCTTGCTCACTAGGGAATGAAGGGGAGTCATAAGATGTACCTCTCCTCGTGGTAATAGCATTTACATGCTCAAATTTTGGTGTTTCACCTTGAGGAGGTAGTTGCCCCTTTTGTCTTGAGGAGCTTCCCGAAACAAGTTGAGATAATTGGGTCTCAAGCATCTTCGTACGGGCATCTCTTGCCGCATTTTCCCCTTGAACATAAGCAAAGAACTCTTGTTGGTTTCTTGACATCTCCATTTGGTTTTTATGAAACTCTTGATTACTCTTTTGCACATCCATCACAGTCTTTTGAATGTTGAAATCTCGAGGAGGAGATTGTGGATTATGCGGAGTATCGGTGATGGCTAGAGGAATGCCATAGTCATGAGTAGGAGATCGGCTCCTAGGCTTGCTTTGTGGTTGTTGACCTTGAGTTGTTTGTTGTTGACGGTTCCCTTGGAACCCATGAGAATTGCCTTGATTAAGGCCTTGATTGTTGCCATGGTTGTGATTTTGATACCCTTGGTTGTGGTTTTGTTGTCCTTAGAAATTTTGGTTTCCTTGGAAACCACCTTGATTGAAGTTCCCTTGTTGGAACCCTTGATTGTTGTTGTGGAAGGTACCTTGGTTATTTTGCTTGAAGTTGTTGAAGGGCCTTGGGTTGCCTTGATAACCTTGGTAACCTTGATTGTTGTCCCTTAAGGGAGGTGGAACATAGGGACGAAGTTGTAGAGCTTGTTGTTGAGGGACTTGATTGGAAGCTTGGTATTGATTAGAATAGGAGGCACCTTGATTAAACGCTTGAAAGGCGTTCACTTGCTCAACGCTTCCTTGATAATGCATAGGATCATGACCAACGATTCCACAAGTATCACACATCCCATAATAAGGCAAAGGAGGTGCAAATCCCAAAGCATTCACTTCTTGAATCGAGTGTTGGTTGGAAGAACTAGGGCCTTGGACTTGGTTAAGGTGGCTTTGGAGCTTCTTGTCAATGGTCTCCATGTGGGTCTTCAATTGAGCTCCAAGGTCAATGCTTAATTGAGTAATAGCATCAACCTCGTGCCTACCTCCTTGATTTGCCTTCCTAGGCCTTGAGTATTGAGAATTATGAACCGCCATCTCCTCGATCCCTGCCCATGTTTGGTCATTATCGACCTCGGTGAACCTACCATTGGAGCCCATATTAAGAATAGCTCTTGAGTCCTCATAAAGACCATTCCAAAATTGTTGGACTAAGAACCATTGTGCGAGTCCATGATGGGGGCATGATCTAACCAAAGACTTAAACCTCTCCCAAGCTTCATAAAGGGTCTCTTCATCCCGTTGTTGGAAACCGGTGATGGAGGCCCTAAGCAAATTAGTCTTTTCCGGAGGGTAGAATTTTTGGTAGAACGCCAATGCAAGCTTCTTCCAAGTGTCGATGCCCATGGTTTCCCTATCGAGACTCTTGACCCATTGCTTCGCTTTTCCAATTAATGAGAATGGAAATAATACCCAACAGATTTGATCTTGTGTAACCCCGGGTTGAGAAATAGCGTCACAATAATCGGAGAAAGTCTCCATGTGTTGGTGCGGGTCTTCGGTGGGCAAACCACTAAATTGATTTCTCTCCACAAGTTGGATGAATTGAGTCTTGGCCACAAAATTTCCGGCATAAGCGGCCGGTAGAGTATTCGGTCCCGGCAAGACATCTTCCGTAAATGTAGAGTGAGATGAAAACTTCGGCATGATTGGATATGCGGGAGAAGATGGTGTAGACGGTGTTGATGTAGAACTAGACGGGGAACTAGGTGAAGAAGAATGGATAGATGAACCAAAGGGGTTTATGAAGATCCCTTCGGCCGTCTCTCGAGGTGACTCGTTAAAGTCGGATCCTTGAGCTTGCTCTTAATGGGTATTGCTAGCGCTTGGTTGAGAGATTCTAACCCGGTCAATCGTCCGTTGGCGAAAGGCTCGAAAAAGTCTTTCTGGCTCTGGATTAAAGAGAAAGAAATCGCCTCCCCTCCTAGGCATAAACTACGCACTAGAGCAAACGTGAGAACACCTAGTGCTTTATGGGCACTAGGCAACGACAATAAACAAGCACAATCGAAAGACAAAGAGAAAAGGAAGAAATAAAACTAAGGAAACAAGAAGAATCTAGAAAATATGCACAAGAGATGATAGAAGAGCACGAAGAAGGGTAACTAAGTCTAGCTATAAGCAAACTAGTCTAAACAATGCATCGTCCCCGGCAACGGCGCCAAATTGATGGCGAGGTTTTAGCCGCGTGCCCTGCCGTCAATAAAAGTCCGACTATTCCTAGTGGGTAGCTAGGGCAAGTAGGGTCGATATCCACGGGGACGGTATGATAAAGTCTAGACTAGGTCGGCCTAAAAACGAGACTAAATCACCAAACAAACACAAAGGAAGCAATAATTGGTAAACTATGGTGGTGGAAGAGGTAAGACTAGGCTAACAATGAACTAGGCTAAAACAATGCTAAAATGGAATAACTAATGATCAAACAAACTAGTAAACTAAAAGAAACGATGACTAACTAAGAGGATGAAATCAAATATGAAAGGAAGTGGGATAGGTCGGGTTCTTAAGTGTAGTAGGGTAATTGGGGTGGTCAAGGGTGTAGGTGTCTCCTAATTGCTAGAGTTGGTCCGGGCTCTCGCTACGTAGACCGATGTCGAGGTAGGTTCGCGCTCTCGCGTCTAAGACTAACCTCAACATAACCACAAAATAGACAAACAATGAGAAGATGAGCACAAGTATGGGAGCATTGGCAACTACTACGCACACAAGCAAATCAACAAACACATAGAGTGCCCATTATGTGAATAACAACAAAAGAGTCACCTTTACCCCTAATCAAACCCTAATCACCCATAATATACCCTTAATCCCCCTACTAACCCCACAAGGAGACTACTCACTCATTATCAAGAAGAAACCAACAATAATAAGAGGAAACAACATGAAAAATCAAACATCCATTATGAACAATAAGAACAATAACAAGAACAATATAAAAAGATTGAACCTAGATTAAATAAACAAGAACAAGAGTAGAGAAGATTATACCAACAACCAAATGAAGATAAAGATGTAAACTTGCATAAACAAGAACCCAAATCAACTCCAAGGATGTCAAGCTTGGAGAAATCTTCAAGAACCCACTTAATACAAGATTATCTAAACTAGATTAAACTAAGATTAACTAAAGATTAACTAGAGATTAAAAGAGGCTAATTAGGGTTTTGAATGCTTAAGAGAGGTCTAAAATAATCTAGGGTAAAGTATGGTGCTTAAACAATACAAGGGAGGAGTATTTATAGGGTTACAAGAATAAAGGAGGAGAAAAGAAACAAATGCGGGCTACAGCTGTCTCGTCCCGCCCGGGACGGATTAGTCCCGCCCGGGACGGATTGCTCCCGCCCGGGACGGGTCCAAAACAGAAGCAGTGCTAAATGCGCACCTCATCCTGGACGGGATAAGTTCCTTCCCGTCGGGGATGAGTCTTGTAGGCCTCCAATATGATCTTTAAGGTTCCTCCTTGCTTCACATGGGCTTCTCATTGACTCTCGGGTCTCGGGATCGAGTCTAAGGGGCTCGGGATCGGGTCCCGAGGTCTCGGGGTCGAATCCAAGGCATCGAGTGATCGTTCCTTCTCTTCGTTGGCTCCAAAAAGTGTATGTATTGAGTCGGAATCGCTCCAACTCTTCACGAATGGTCTCGGGAACCTGAAACGAACTAGAGGAAGCATAAGTAGCCCATGAACCGCTCCCAAAGAGCGATTCCGCAAGGAAAAAGGGACCAAAACACGACAAACTAGGCACTACAAACTACACTTATCAGAAACCTTGCTCACGTTCCTGTCATATGGCTTTGATCTTTCACCCCTCTTTTCTGCCGGCGCCTTTCTGGTGACATGCTCATAACCATACGCAGCCCTTCTAGGGCCTGAATCTTCTTCTAGCCTGATGGTTGCCATCGCCTTGGTCTGCACATCCTCGAATATGGCACATGGGTACTTGGTGAGGTCCTTATACAGGTCTGAATCCTGGTGGAGCCCTTGGCGGAAGGCTTTTATGGTGGTGGGTACATCACATCTGGGGATGGTTACTTTCTCCTTGTTAAATCTGTTGAGGAAGTCGCGTGTGGATTCTTCGAACTTCTGCACCACCCGATACAAATCACTGGTCTGCTTTTCTGGTTTTCTGCTGCTGGCGAACTGCTGGTTGAAGGTATTGACTAGGTCAGCGAAGGAGGTGATGCTTCGGTTAGGCAGACCAACGAACCAACGGAGGGCTGCTCTTGACAGAGTGGAGCCAAACCCCTTGCACACGCAGGCTTCTTTCAGGGGCCCCGTAGCGGTCACCACCATCATCTTCTGTTTGTACTGGTGTGGACATGACATAGGTCCACCCCGACGCGGCGACGCGCGGGTTTGGGGAGGCGAATGTATTTCCATATGAGATGGGTCGAATTGAATTTTAAATCGAAGTAGGAGTCGCCACCGAATTTTAGGGTTATTCGGAACCATTCGAACCCACTCTATGTCGTAGTGGGCCATATTTAAAACATGGCCCATTTCCGATGTCAGAGTTTATCGGGTTCGTCCCTTAGCATTTCGATACCGATGCCGACTTGCGCGGTTAATCGTATATTGAATGACTCTCGTTGCCAATGGTTTCGGACATCCGGAAACCACGGTTCTGAGTAAGGGGTGAGGGTACGTGTTGGGAAGTTCATTGAGAACACCCAACCCCGCCCGCACTTAGCGGCCTTTACTAAGATATCGTTCGGTTTTGTGTACACGCGTTAGTTCGACGATTGAATGATATGCAGAGATTATTTTCCTAAGACATGTGAGGAAAAATAAATAAATGGGTTGCTAAGTCGTTTAATGCATGTTAAACTAATAATGTCAAAGTTATTTTAGCATGTGAATTCGTTTTAGTCTAATAAAACAAAATATGAAAATAAAATGCTACAAACACGAGAAAACGAGTTAGTAACGATTGAATAATAATATAGCAAATAAATATACGAGATCGAGAAAATAAATATTAATCGAAATCTGAAAAATATTGCTAAAACGTTGTTTTATATGAAAAACGAGGTTCGAAAAATAATAAAAAAAAAAAAAGAACAAGAAAGGCATGCCGAGGCAGCTGGCCGCGCGGCTCGCCCGGGACGCCGGCGGGTCGAGTGGCGGCCTGTTTTCGAAAGCGGTTTTTTGGAAATTTTCGATTAAATCGCGTACGAATATTGCATAATTCGTACTCGACTTAATATTCTCGATATTCGTTATATTCGATAGTTGACTACGAAATCAATATCAAATATTTGGAATAGTTTTAGAAAAGATATAAATTTTAGAAATCGTGTCGTAGAATAAATAATAATAAACGAATGAAAAACTAAAAAAAGGGTCTCAGGTTTCAGGCCCGTGCGCGAGCCGCCTGGGCATGGCGCGACTCGCGTGCGGGTCTGCCCGTTTTTATTATTTTTGTCGAAAACCGTTAAAGTTTATAAATCGCGTACAAATATGGATTAATTTATACCCGACTCATATTTTCGATATTCGTCGTATTCGATATTTGATTATGAAATCGATATCGAATAGTCGGAATGATTTTAGAAAAGGTTTTGAGAAAAGTTTGTTTTGAACGAAAAGTTTAAAAAAAAGATTTTGAACGAAAAAAGGTGTAACGATTTTTAAGATCGTCGAAATCTTAATATAATTCTTTTCGATACAATATTCGATTATAGAAAATCGATATCATATCTTTAAGAATGTTCGATATATGAAAATAATTTTTAATAATATCGATATTAGAAAATAAAAAAGACCGACGAAAGACCCATAATAATAAAAAACGAGGAGAAGAGAAGAGAAGAAGGAGAAGCGGGTTCGATTTACACCCTCAACCTACATGCTTTGTTTTCTCGGGATAAGGCTCGTCGGAAAGTGGCTTAGACTTAGGAGCGTCGAGATGATGAGGATGAGTTTAGGGTTTCGGTTTAGACGGGTGGTTTGGACGTCGGGTTTGGCCGGACGGTAGGACAGTTTCTCGGGACTTCGAGGCTTTGGAAAGGTGTCGGGATTCGCTAGATATCGAGGATGTATGAAAACTGTGTTATGAGGCTGTTTTTCGGTGTTAATTCTGATGTTGTGATGTGTTAAAAGTGTTGGATGGGAGGTCCTATTTATAGGAATCGAGGTAGTCTTGCTTGTGTGACAAGAAATACTGGTTTGGATAGGAAACACGAGAGTTCGAGAGGAAATCAAAGTCTCGTTTCTTGGTGAAGAAGTCATGAATCTCGGCTGGTGGAGGAGTATTTCGGCTGACTTGGGATGCCTAAACCGAGTGTTTGGAGCCCGGTTGATGTCTGATTCGGTTTCCGGATAGAATTCCTACTTGAGGTCGAATTCTACTTTAAACGGAATTGTTTATTATTTTGTGAAGCTGATTTTTTGTAGAGTTTGGGTAAGAATCAGCCGTGTGAGGTGTCACGGCTGACTCACGTGTCTCGGGAAAATCTTTGACCGGGTTTTGACTCGGTCGCTAAAAGACGGTTTTACCCCTGGTGTCGGAATCGACCCAAATTAGTCTTATTTGACTCGAAACGACCCACTGGGCCTGGATTTGAGGTCGGTTTTGTAAGATTTGTACTCCTTAATAAGTCTAAACCAAATGTCCATGATTACAAGCCCATATCCGAGTCTATCAAAGCACGTTTACGTCCAATCATCATCGGGTGTTTGGCGGGAACTATTATAGACACCTGGCGGTCAAAATGTGGGTGTCTACAGAGCCCCCACTCTGACTGAGGCTTGGACAAGGCAAAAGTCAGAGTAGCTACCAGGTCAATCATACCTGGGTTGATAGTCCATTAGATCTGCGTGAAGGGCTCGCCAGCCATAGAATAGAAACCATACCTGGGTTGATGTTGATAATGTCGCGGGAGCTTGCCTTGGAAGCTATGGGTATACCTGTTTACAGGTACATCCTGTCTTGGAATAGCGCGGGGACTTCTCCTAAAAAGTCTTGGGTGTGTCTGTTTACAGACACATCCCATCTTGGAATAGCGCGGGGACTTCTCCTAAAAAGTCTTGGGTGTGTCTGTTTACAGACACATCCCATCTTGGAATTGCGTGGGAACTTGCCTTGGAAGCTCTGGTGTATCTGTTTACAGATATATCCCGATTCCTTAATAGAAATGTTGCATGATCCTTCCACTGGGGAGTCTTTGAGAATTCTTCGGGGAGTCTTGGGGTACCTGTCTGTTGATACATAACAAATTGCATGTAACATTTAGGCGAAACACTGACTCATGCTGGGGAAGAAATGATTTTTGATTGATTTTTTGGAAAGAAAATGAATTTGTTTTGGAAATTAGAATGCTTGGGATGACTTGATTCCTAATCCGATTCTGACACGGACTCCTAAAGTCTCTGGTTAGGCCTGTATACCTAGATGAAGTGTGATAAAAATTCCTATTCCCGTGGTGACTAGGAAAAGGATTTTCTCAAATGGCTAAGTTTTGCAAATTTTAAAATGAGAATTTGAAGAGAGAGATATACCGACAGACTCGACTCTGGACGTGGGAGGACGAGTTGACAGACACGACTTTGACTCTCTAAGGGTTAGACCGTGACTCGGTAGGGGGTAGGCCATCTAAGATGACATGACTCTTAAGTTGCGCTATTCCGTAGCCTAGGTGAGTGGCAACACGGTCGAATCCTCGGAATGGGACTGTTTCCGTACGACAGGGCTTTGTGGTAGCAATGCCGTAGACTGGTGTTCTTTTGGATATTCTTTTGATTTAGGGGTACATTCCCAAAGTGGGTATTGGTTCGAGTCCCTGACCAATTCTCGTCTTCAACTGAGCCGAGAACTAGGACACACTATAGAAAGGAGGCTAGATCTTTATTCTTTGAATTTATCTGGATTTTGTGAGTGGATGGAGAACTTCTGCCTAGGAGAAGCCCCCAGGATGACAAAGCTAGCTGCTGAGAACATGACAGTGTCGTGACCGGAATGATGATGCTTTTTCGAATTTGTGTCAATGTGGGTGGTTGTGCCCTTGTTGAAAGGCTGCCTACGTATTCACATGTAGTGAAATCAAACCAAGCCGTATTTCAGTGGATTGAAAGATATATAATGGTGCCTAGTTTACTAGGGCTTTGTGTGTAACTAGCCACAGTGATGGTGTAGGCTAGGTGCATTCCCAATGATGTCTTGATCAAAGGGCTAGAATAGTTAGGATGTTGATCCTGTGACTGTGAGGGTTCTCCGGGATAGCCCCCAGAGGTGGTGTTAACTATTTGGGCATGTTCTATGCCGACTGCAAGTTGAGTTCCCGTGTTTGGGGCTGATAACTGGTTTAAATGAGGAGAATTGGGATGGGATTTTAACGAGTTCTGCTCTTGGGGATTTTAACGAGTTCTGTTCTCGGGGATTTTAACGAGTTTTGCTCTCGGGGGGGTTTGACGAGTTTTGCTCTCGGGGGGATTTGACGAGTTTTGCTCTCGGGTCTTTGTATGGTGATTGTGAATTTTGTTATGTAAAGGGGATGTCGAGTAGAATGGTTCGAACTTTGATCGGGATAAGTTTTGATAATGCGAGATCTGATTTCCATGTCTGGCCCTAATGGTTAAGGGGGTATCCTATGGAGCTTGAATCCTCAAAATTCCAGGCAGTCTCTAGCCTAGGTCTCGAGAAGGTCTTTGAGGGTTTTAATGTGGGAAGGCTAGATGTGGTGTTATCTGACCAGCTTGATTGTTTCTCCCCTATTGGATGGTATGGGTATTGATAATTTTTGAATTGACCGTTTCACGGTCATGGGTTTTTGAATTCTTTGGGTTGACCTCTTAGCCCCGGTCATGGGATTCTTCATTTGAGTTGACCGTGTCTGGTCGAGAGATGTTGATAATTCTTTTTTGATCATGGCCAGCTTTTTTGTTTTGGCCTTTTGCTTTTTTTCTCTTGGACTTTTGATTTTTTTTTTTCCAGCTTTTTTTTTTGTCGGTCAGACTAACACCTAAGGTAGGGAGTGGCTAGTCTTATTGGATGGGTGTTTATTGTGGGAAGTGGACTTGCCTCCCGTCTTGAACCCAAACTAGAAGACTACCCAGATTTGTCATAGGATTCGATATGCTCCTGCTACGGGTAGTTATGTGACTTTCTATACCAGACATGGAATAGGTAAAAGGAAAACACGGGCTCGGTTTCCTGCAGTCATTATAGATGTGCCTATAATAGTCACGTGCGTGTGCTCACAGTGTATGATGGTGTTCATCATGTTCTCGGAAACACATAAGGAAAGTATGTATGAGAAATAGAAAAGCTGATTTTATTGAATTTTGAAAAAAGAGGACAGAATACAACTGACTTTGATTTGGAAATGAGGATGTAGGGTATCCTAGACTCGAACTCAGACTTAGACTCGAATCAAATCCGGACTCGGACGCTCGGTTGGTTGTTTTTTTTTTTGGTAAGGTCTTTGATTGGAGAGAAAGACGGGTGCCACGACTCGCCTAAACTTGGCTTTGTGCAAGTGCAAGAGAGGGAGTCAAACTAGACACGGCCCGGGGTGACGGGTCGACAAAGACTCTTGGACCGGGATACTCGAACGTTGATCTAGACGAGGTAACGACTGCGAATTGGACTCGAGCTGCATAAGGGTGAATCCGAAAATGGGGGCGACCGTGTTTGACCGTATCACGTGCTTGGACCAACCGTGGTGACCTAACCCTAGGTGACTCGAGTATTCGTAGCATAGGTACGACACGAAAAAGGCATCATAAGGATGCCGGTGCAAAATGAACGTAGGGTACCCCTTAAGGTGACCGTGGTTGACTGCTCGGGTGGAGGACAGCTCCCGAGTGAGACTAAAGACTTTGATAGGACTCAAATGGTGCGACATCTAAGTGACTCGAAAGTGGGGTACGTGAGCCAACACGTGTAAGATCTGATCCTTAGAGCAAACGCGGTTGATCACCCCGCTAAAGGGTAGTCCCTGAGTGGGACTGAAGACCGACTCCTAGACGGGTGACTCGTGGATGGTGGACTCTCCCTGGGTTTTGGCAAAGTGGGCCTAGTCCCGTTCGAAGAAAGATCCGTGTGTGAAATCCCCAGACTTTGGACTCAATTGTGTAAATGGGCGGCTTCCCTTTGTAGGAGTTTGTCCTACGTAGGTGGACCGTGCCTTGACAAATAAGGCGAACTTGGGATGGGGTAGAAACTCGTGATGTAAGATCGACGGAGTTTCGACGCTATAGATTCTAACAACTTATGACAAGACCCGACACTGCTAAATACGGGAAGTCCTAAGAATAAGAAAGTTTTGAAAAGGGAATTTGGATTTGAAAACCGAGCAAGGTCGGATTGGAAGGCCCGATTTTATTGAAAAATCGAAAAAAGGTTATCGGGCCGAGATTTTGAATTTTTTCTTGGAAAGTTTGGACAGCATACCGGCTAAAAATAGGCTATTTTGAGTCAAAATCATAAGTCCTAAATTTGGTAGCTTTCCGGTTTTTTTGAAAAATGGATGGGTTTGAAAAGATGCAAGTTTTTTGAAAAAAATGACGGTTTTTGAAAAAAGACCAAAGAAGATCAAGTAGCATGTAGTCATGGAAACAGTATAACGACGCCATGTATGCTCTTAGTCTAAGTCTCGGTCGGTCGAATAGGGTCTATACCAACAACGATCGCATTCTCGCAAATCAGGACGGACCTCCTAAGCCGAGTTGGTCTTAGAATCTGCCGTAAAACCCATGCGAGTTCCGCCATCGAAGTCTTTAGTGCACCCAAGTGGGAATGCACCGTGGTATAGTGGGACGTCGGTCACAAGTAACCGGCCCGGGAAAGAACGAGGTTATGCATGAACCATTGAACTAAAACGTTTACATTACTAATCGAACGATTTCTTTTCGAGTCTCACCCTGAGGATGCCGATGGTAAGTGACACATCAGTTAATCCCCAGCGGAGTCGCCAAATTGTGGACATGACATAGGTCCACCCTGACGCGGCGACGCGCGGGTTTGGGGAGGCGAATGTATTTCCATATGAGATGGGTCGAATTGAATTTTTAATCGAAGTAGGAGTCGCCACCGAATTTTATGGTTATTCGGAACCATTCGAACCCACTCTATGTCGTAGTGGGCCATATTTAAAACATGGCCCATTTCCGATGTCAGAGTTTATCGGGTTCGTCCCTTAGCATTTCGATACTGATGCCGACTTGCGCGGTTAATCGTATATTGAATGACTCTCGTTGCCAATGGTTTCAGACATCCGGAAACCACGGTTCTGAGTAAGGGGTGAGGGTACGTGTTGGGATGTTCATTGAGAACACCCAACCCCGCCCGCACTTAGCGGCCTTTACTAAGATATCGTTCGGTTTTGTGTACACGCGTTAGTTCGACGATTGAATGATATGCAGAGATTATTTTCCTAAGACATGTGAGGAAAAATAAATAAATGGGTTGCTAAGTCGTTTAATGCATGTTAAACTAATAATGTCAAAGTTATTTTAGCATGTGAATTCGTTTTAGTCTAATAAAACAAAATATGAAAATAAAATGCAACAAACACGAGAAAACGAGTTAGTAACGATTGAATAATAATATAGCAAATAAATATACGAGATCGAGAAAATAAATATTAATCGAAATCTGAAAAATATTGCTAAAACGTTGTTTTATATGAAAAACGAGGTTCGAAAAAATAATAAAAAAAAAAAGAACAAGAAAGGCATGCCGAGGCAGCTGGCCGCGCGGCTCGCCCGGGACGCCGGCGGGTCGCGTGGCGGCCTGTTATCGAAAGCGGTTTTTTGGAAATTTTCGATTAAATCGCGTACGAATATTGCATAATTCGTACTCGACTTAATATTCTCGATATTCGTTATATTCGATAGTTGACTACGAAATCAGTATCAAATATTTGGAATAGTTTTAGAAAAGATAAAATTTTAGAAATCGTGTCGTAGAATAAATAATAATAAACGAACGAAAAACTAGAAAAAGGGTCTCAGGTTTCAGGCCCGTGCGCGAGCCGCCTGGGCATGGCGCGACTCGCGTGCGGGTCTGCCCGTTTTTATTATTTTTGTCGAAAACCGTTAAATTTTATAAATCGCGTACAAATATGGATTAATTTATACCCGACTCATATTTTCGATATTCGTCGTATTCGATATTTGATTATGAAATCGATATCGAATAGTCGGAATGATTTTAGAAAAGGTTTTGAGAAAAGTTTGTTTTGAACGAAAAGTTTAAAAAAAAGATTTTGAACGAAAAAAGGTGTAACGATTTTTAAGATCGTCGAAATCTTAATATAATTCTTTTCGATACAATATTCGATTATAGAAAATCGATATCATATCTTTAAGAATGTTCGATATATGAAAATAATTTTTAATAATATCGATATTAGAAAATAAAAAAGACCGACGAAAGACCCATAATAATAAAAAAACGAGGAGAAGAGAAGAGAAGAAGGAGAAGCGGGTTCGATTTACACCCTCAACCTACATGCTTTGTTTTCTCTGGATAAGGCTCGTCGTAAAGTGGCTTAGACTTAGGAGCATCGAGATGATGAGGATGAGTTTAGGGTGTCGGTTTAGATGGGTGGTTTGGACGTCGGGTTTGGCCGGACGGTAGGACAGTTTCTTGGGACTTCGAGGCTTTGGAAAGGTGTCGGGATTCGCTAGATATCGAGGATGTATGAAAACCGTGTTATGAGGCTGTTTTTTCGGTGTTAATTCTGATGTTGTGATGTGTTAAAAGTGTTGGATGGGAGGTCCTATTTATAGGAATCGAGGTAGTCTTGCTTGTGTGACAAGAAATACCGGTTTGGATAAGAAACACGAGAGTTCGAGAGGAAATCAAAGTCTCGTTTCTTGGTGAAGAAGTCATGAATCTCGGCTGGTGGAGGAGTATTTCGGCTGACTTGGGATGCCTAAACCGAGTGTTTGGAGCTCGGTTGATGTCTGATTCGGTTTCCGGATAGAATTCCTACTTGAGGTCGAATTCTACTTTAAACGGAATTGTTTATTATTTTGTGAAGCTGATTTTTTGTAGAGTTTGGGTAAGAATCAGCCGTGTGAGGTGTCACGGCTGACTCACGTGTCTCGGGAAAATCTTTGACCGGGTTTTGACTCGGTCGCTAAAAGACGGTTTTACCCCTGGTGTCGGAATCGACCCAAATTAGTCTTATTTGACTCGAAACGACCCACTGGGCCTGGATTTGAGATCGGTTTTGTAAGATTTGTACTCCTTAATAAGTCTAAACCAAATGTCCATGATTACAAGCCCATATCCGAGTCTATCAAAGCACGTTTACGTCCAATCATCATCGGGTGTTTGGCGGGAACTATTATAGACACCTGGCGGTCAAAATGTGGGTGTCTACAACTGGTTGATCTGATCTAGGGGGTCTGCAGTGCCATCATAAAGCGTCATGGCTGGTGGCATGAAGCCCTTGGGTACAACAACACAGGCTAGATCGTCGATGAAGGGTGAATCTGCGTAGCCGTAGCTGCTCTCTCCAGGGGGCGTGGCATTCCAGGAATCTTGTTGATCAGGTCCCTCAATTCCTTCAGTTCCTGGCGTTACTGATCTGCTGTGCTGATTGTTCCTGCAAGAGGGTTAGAGACAGGAGGAGAAAAGTTGAAAGGAGTACTCCCTGCATAAGGTTCCCCAGGGTGTTGACTGTTAGGAGGAGGAGGTAAAGGTGTTGCTGCTGTCACGGATCTGGGCTGCCACTCTGACGCCTGCTGGTTGTGGGTAGGCGCTATCCACATTCCTCCAGAGGGCTGGTTGTTGGATAAGGTGGTCATCCCTGGTGGAGTTACAAATTGCCATCCCTGGTGTCTGGTGGACAGGGGTGCCTGCAGAAGATAGTGAGTTAGTCTCTCGACATTCGATGTTGGAGAGAAAGTTACCTGCGGTAGGAGATCTGTCGGGTGTGGGGCCATAGGTCAAGTAACCCAACCCTTGGGGTTCAATAACCGGGCCTGGTGGAGCCAATCCTAGCACCAGTCTGGTGACCAACTCTGAAGGGACCTCTCTGGTGGTCTTCCTGCCAGCTGCTGATTCCCTACGGGTGTTGGGTTCTCCCCTAGGCATCAGAGGCAGCATCTCTGGTGACATCTGGAGCGATGCAACTAGAGTCTTGTCTGCTGCCGAGATCCGAGCCTTGATATCTTGGTTGTTCTTCTGCAGAGTTTCTACTGCTTGGCGCAGAGCATTGATTCCCTGGAGCATACTCTGCATCAGGTCTGGTGACCCCACTCCATTGGAAGCTTCTCCTACGAATCCTCCTTGAGTCAAGGTTCTTGTTGGTACGCTTTCCCTCCTGGCCTTGGAGGAGCTGGTGACCCCAAAGGTTTTAGGCGTCGGAGGGGGCCTGGACACCGATAACGTGGGTTTCACCGCTTGGCTGGTGGGAATTCCCAGGATGAGGGGTGTGAAAACCGGCTCTGCTGATCCTGGGGATGACCCTCCTGCAATGGGCTGAGCTGATGCTCCTTGACTGCTGGAGGGACTTCGATCGGATCCGGACATGGCGATACGGAATTGCTTCACTGTGGGATTTGGCTTATAGGAAATGATCGCTTTGCCCCATGGTGGGCGCCAAATTGTTTTGGTAAAAAATTTACCGGGTCTAAGATCTCGGTTGCGGGTCAAAGCGATCGTCCTACAACTATGGATTGAGTCAGTTTTGATGAACGAAGAACAAGGAAAGAAAAGAAAACACGCAAGGTTTTGGTGACGCGGAAAACCCGATATGGGAAAAACCGCGGGGGGAGTCGGAATCCCGCCAAACTTCTACTATGAACTGGAAAGTGTAAAGATAGGACTACAAATACAAGTAATTCGACTATATTTTTTGGCTATGATTGACCGTGAATATGTAGGCTTGAATGGGTGTGCTTGAATGTCCCTCTTCCTTCTTCCCTTCTTCTCTTTTATATGCTGCCAGCCGTTATCTTCCTCATCAATGGGGAATCTTCTCATTCAATCTCCCTTATTGCCTCTTAATGCGGAGTTATTATTGCTTGATAGTTGTTATGATCGTTATCTTCCTCATCAATGGGGAATCTTGGCTTTTAATCCCTCCCTAGCAGTTACACTTTCTCCCTCCCTTATCCCCTGGTCTGCTGAAATCGTGCCTCAAATATAGGAGTCGGTTTTTGACTCTTTCCTGCTTCATACCAGTTGGAGGAGGAATGGGTCATTATACTTGTTGGGTTGTGCTGTTGCTTTCCCTTGGTCCGGCCCATCTCCCTTCTTGTTGTATCTTTTCTTGGCCCGTTGTCTTTTATTGTTTCGGGTTCCTGCCTGGCCCAATAATGTCGACTTTTGACCTTTGACCCTCGGCTCTTGACTTTGACTTTATTTTGACCCTCGGTTTTTTACTATCGTCTTTGACCTTCCGACCTTTGACTTTTTGACCTTTTGACCTTTTGACCTTCCACTCGTAGCATGCCACGTTGCATTCCGAAGGTGCAAGTTTTTTGCCCGAACAGTCACTATAATTTTATCAATATAAATTAAGAATCATATATAAACTAAATGAATAAATAATCATTAGACATATACTTCAATATTAAAATAATGAAAAGTATAACAGGTAGAAGAAAAAAAAATTCAAAATCATCATATGAAAATCATCATAAATCCTACGGCAAACAACTCCATATATGAATATTCTTACGTAGTACATATATACGTAGTGATCAATCACTATCCAAAATATATGAATCATATATGAAAATTTGAATTTATGTTAACTTCAATATTAAGAGTCATAAAGTTATGGTAATTAAATATTTATTTTTAAGAAATCTAATTTTTTTTTTTTAATACCCAATTTCAAGTTATTTGATTGGTTTCAAAATCATCATATAAAATTAAACATAAATTTTACACACTGAATGAAAATTATGGACTTCGTTGATTGCAAGAGCAAATTATATATGGGAAAAATTTGCAAAGATATAATTAGTATAATTGTAGATGGCAGAGAATAAAGTTAATACATGTTAAAACTCATGGAATATAACAAAATAAGAATATAGATTTATTAACAAGAAGATTAATATCATAACAGAATATAGATTTACAAAAAAAAATTATCACAACAAGGGCGTAAATCATGAATCATGAAGAAAATATGAGAAACTTATCAATAAAAATAATATCAAATAATTATTTAGTTGATGAGCAGAATATCATTAACCAGAATATCATTAATTAGAATATGAGAGGTAATTATCAGAACATTTATCAATAAAAATAATAATCAGAATATTATTTAGTAATTATTAATCAGAATATTCTTGATAAGAATATTATCAACCAGAGTAATTATGAAAAGTAATTCTTAATTAGAATATTATTTAGTGTGAAACATATAAGATATCCAGAAACGAATATTATTTAGTGTTTATAATCAGAACATTTATCAACTGATATCCAGAAATGAATAAGATGAAAAACAATGGGTGATAAAACATAAAAGAAATTAATGAATATAGCCAACACACAAAAATCATACACGGGAATCATATGTAAAACGGTGTACAGATTATTGTAGTACCAAAACAAATCATATGGTCAACAAGCATATGGAGTACGGAGTAAATCAAGGATGATAAACCATACAGATTAAATTATAATAGTAGAAGTTGTAGACACCCACATTTGACTGCTAGTGTCTATAGCGGTCTTCGACGAAACTCCCGATGATGATCGGACGCAAACGTGCTTTAACGCGCTCGGATATGGGCTCGAAATCATTAGTATTTGGCTTGGGCTTTTAGTGGAGTACATACCTCACAAAACTAACATCAAATTCAGGCCCAGTGGGTCATTTCCAATAAAATAAGACTAATTTGGGTCAAAATCGACACCGGAAATAAAACCGTCTTTTGGCGACCGGGTCAAAACCCGATCAAAGGCAAACCCAACACAAAAATATCAGCTATGTCCTTCTAGAAGAGAACCCAAGCTACTAAACCTCTTCAATTAGAGACAAAACTTTATCCTTAAACCCTATCCCTCGGTTTAACCCACTCGATCGAGTGGCCCACTCGATCAAGTGAGCTCACAAAACAGCCGACCCAGCTTCAGACAGGGCACTCGATCGAGTGCACCTACACCACTCGATCGAGTGACCCTAAACCGGGTGTTTTCTTATAAATACCCCATTCCTTCAACATATTTTACAACTTTTTACAACTACACAACCTTTCATCCTCTACAATTTCATAACTTCTACAACTCTCCTCTTCAACCATCATCATCTCGACATCCCTATACACACATACCGAGATCGAAACTTGCAAATAATACACACCATAACTCTCCTAGATACATCTCGATGCTCCCGTGCCAAAGCCGCATATTAGACGAGCCTATTACCGAAAAGACAAAGCATGTAGGTTGAGGGTGTAAAATTCAATCCCGACTTCTCCTTTTCTTCCCTCTCTTCTCTTCGTCTTTTCCGTCTCTTCTTCTTCTCTTCGTTTTTTTTATTTCTTCTTTCGCTTCTAATATCGCTAGTATTTTTATCGTCATCATTAAAACATCGCACATACACAAAATTATAATACACAAAACAATTTTGAGTCGAATACGTTTAAAAACGAATCTCGTTTGAGATCCTTCTAATCCCTGTACGAGTTGTAACAGTGGTGGCGCCCTTTCAAGGAGCGCCGCCCTAAACACTCAAGGGTGTGATGCGATCGCGGATACTCATTATTAAATACATTCGACTCCTTTTTTTTCGAGTTAGTGCGGAACCTGTTGAGGCGAAATTGAACATCACATAATCCGTAAGGATTAATAACGATGTCGTAGCGCGGAGGGAATTATCTCATCCTAATTCAATTTAAAACGATTTCATAACACTTTATTCAAAATTCCCAATACTGGTCTCGTAATAATAACATGCATATTGCGAGTATCAAAAACTAAGTCAAGTTTAAATTATACCATATTTTTACGTGGCTTAGTTCATTATCGGTTTAAAATTAAAAGCAATTTCGAAATCAACGTCCTTTCGAAACGGACATTAGTCCGTACAGGGGGCACTCGATCGAGTGCCACAACCCACTCGATCGAGTGGTCCCCCAAAAAACGAGCAGAAGGTCCGTAGCAAGACCACTCGATTGAGTCCCACCTATGACCCGATCGAGTGGTCTCCTTTACGCTAAAATGCGGGTTTCGCATATCAAGTTAGCATCGTCAAATATTTTTTATGACCTCGGTCATCACGTGTAAAGACTATCACGTGCCTAAATTTTCAAAACCATGCATTGCATTATCTATTATAATCCGTTATTATCATCGTTACTATTTCGATTGTTCCGATTTTTGCGTTTGTTGTATTGTAATTTTGGGTTGTATTCTGCCCGTGTATTTGTAATCTATTTACGCGCTTTTATTTTCGTTGTTTGTTTTATTGTACTAAAACGAACCTCGCATGCTAAAATAACTTCGACGTTGCTTTAAGATGCATTAAATGACGTAGTTGAATATGATTCATATGCTTAGTCAAAAAACGCTGTTTGCATAACATTCAACCGAATCACTAGCGCACGTATTAAAAAATCGAACGGTATCTTAGTAGAGGCCGCTAAGTGCGGGCGGGGTTGGGTGTCCTTTGTGGGCTTCCCAACACGTACCTTCACTCCTTACTCAGAACCTCGGTTTCCGGATGTCCGAAACCGTTGGCGCACGAGAGTCATTCGATATACGGTACCCGATAATGTCCGCATTGGTATCATATTGCAAAGGGAAGAACCCCACAAGCTCTAGTATCGAAGTGGGCCATACTTTGTGCACGGTCCACCAAATATAGAGTGAGTTCGAATGGGCCAGAACTCCCATAAAGTTTGGTGGCGACTCCAACTTCGATTTAAATTTCAACCCGAGAACCATCTCACATGAGATTCATTCGCCTACCCAAGCCCACGCGTGGCCGCGTCGGGGTGGACCTATGTCATGTCCACAATTTGGCGACTCTGCTGGGGAAAATTGATGTGTAACTTACCATCGGGATCCTCAGGGTGAGACTCGAGAAGAAATCGTTCGATTAGTACAATACGCGCTTTAGTTTTACGGTTCATGCATAACCCCATTTTTTCCCGGGCCGGTACTGGCGACCGACGTCCAACTATACCGTGATATATTCCAAATTGGATATGTCAAGGTGTCCATGGCTAATTCGTATAGGTTTCGCGGCATGTTCTAAGATCAACTCGACTTAGAAAGTTCGTCCCGATTCTCGAAAAGGCCATGCGCACTGGTATAGACCCTATTTAGACCGACCGAGACTTAGTGTAAAGCATAAATGGTGTCGTTATAATGCTTGCGTGACTATGTGCTACTTGGTTTCTGTGTCATTTTCGATAAACCGTCATTTCAAAAATGCATCTTTTAAAAAAATATCCAATTTTCAAAAACCCGGAATGCTACCGAAACTAGGACTTTTGATTTGACTCAAAATAGTCCATTTTTAGCCGGTATGCTATCCATTTCAAAATTCAAAAGCTTTCGAACCTTCAAAAATTTCGGTCCCGATGGCATTTTGCCAATTTCAAAAGTCGAGACCGTCCTCCGATGTTCTCGGAATTCAAACCTTTCCAAAATAAACATTCCTTATTTTAGAACTTACCGCATTTAGTAGTGTCGGGTCTTTTATAAGTCGTCGAAGGTCTTTAGCGTCGAAAATCCGTCGATCTTACATCACGGGTTTCCTCTCTATCCCAGTCCGCCTTATTTGTCTAAGGCATGGCTAACCAACGTGGGGCATACCCCTACCAAGGAAAGCCCATTTACACACTTGAGTCTAAAGTCTGGGGAAAATCTCACGTGGACCTTCCTTCGAACAGGACTCGGCCCACATAGCCGAATCCTAAGGAAGTCACACAACCCATAAGTCATCCGTCTAGATGTCTTTCTCGAGTCGTTTCTTTTTTTTTAGTCCTTTCCTCGCTCGGGATGTACCATTTTGATTCCAAGGTCTGGGTTCAGTTTCTGATTACTCGGTATTCTTACAGACATACCACCGTTGACCAGACACAAACGCAAAATGGAGGACGCTCTGAACAAATTGGCGGTTTCGATGGACAACATGGTCGCCAAGCAGACCAATATTGAGACCCAATTAGCATCAATGAGGGCTGGTCAAGTAGCGATTGCAGCCCGTCTCACTGCTGTGGAGCAAGGGACTCCTGTTACAGGGTCTGAGACCACTGGGCCCCTAGCTGAACTAGTTGGCGCGGTGCGCCGTCTAGAGGAACAGGTTCACCTGTTCGGGGGTAACAACATCCACACGGAAAACTCCTGAATTTACTCCCCTATGAACGACAAGCTGCCCGCCAACCTGAACCTAATGGGCCTACCAATGTTCGAAGGGACTTAAGACTCACTACTCCATATTCGGGCCTTCAAGGAGTTTATGGCTATTAAGGGGGTTGATTCGAGTATGTTCAAAAATCTGTTTGCTGCTTCTCTAGAGAAACACCCAAAGGCCTGGTACTACAGGCTAGACCCCAAGAAATATCCAACTTGGGATGACGTGGCTACGAAATTTGCTTGGAACTATGCTGACAATACCGAGATCCAGACCATGATGCGCTCCCTGGAGGTTATGGGCCAGGAGCCCAAGGAAGGTTTTACCAAATACCTTCAACGCTGGAGGGCCGAGAGTGTGAAACTGGTCGATAAGCCCAGTGAGAAAACTTTAGTGGAGGCCTTTGTCAAGAACCTCCTCCCCTCCTACCGGGTCCATCTCCGGTATGCTGTCATACCCAATTTCACCACCCTTAGTGAAATGGGTATGAGAATAGAAGATGATTTGAGGCTAGAGGGCCTTAATAAGGCCTCTACCAAGGGATACCAAGGGGCTACCTCTTCCACTACTAAGCCCCCAGCTGCAACTCGCAGCATCTTCGACGCGGTTAATCTACTAGATGCCTCGTCCAAGAAGAATACCCCACCTCGGGTATTCATCGATATAGGTACTATCTATACCTATGCCTTACAAAGGCTATCCTCCAAGGGCTTGATCCAGCGATAGGCCCAACTCCTGAAGTCCCAGTTGAAAAACGCTCCAAAAGCTACAACGTTCAAGCCTATTGCCAATATCACCGGGGTAATGGGCACGATACCGAAAAGTGCTGGAAATTAAAGCATCTGATCCAGGATTTGATCGAGAGTGGGAAAATACCATTGCCCGGGGACAAACCGAGCAACAAAGACAACCCCTTCAGTTCTCATGCTATCTTCACCGGGGAGGTAATCGACTGTTCTCACCTCATTTCTCCTTTCATCCCACAAGTTAATGGGATCTGGTTTGATAACGAAGATGATGTTTACCTGGTTAAAGGGGAGGCTGTCCCCATTACCCTTGAGAAGATCCGAAAGGCCAAGTCCAAGGCCTTAACCAGTAACCACCTTGCCAACGCCGGTCGTCCTTATCAAGCTACTAGCTCTAAGGACACTCCTATCCCGGTAACTGTCACTGAACCTGCCAGGACGGAAGCTGCCCTCAAAGAGCCAAGCACTGGCACGGCTCTTGTCAAACAGCTGAAAAGGGCTCGAGTTGACCTCACTATATGGCAACTCTTAGTTAGTTCGCAAGAACATCGAGAGGCACTTACTAAGGCTCTCGATCAGATCAAGGTCGACTCCCTGGTTACCCCTATTGAAATGGTAGCCACCATCATTCCCCACCTCAAGGGCAAGTCCAAAAAAGAAGGCCCACTAATCACCTTCTCTGAGTCCGACCTACCCTCATTCGGAGCCTCTCATAACTTGGCCCTGTACATCACGGTGAATTGCCGAGGGAAGTATCTCCCGATGACCCTAATTGATGATGGGTCTGCTGTGTATGTCCTTCCTTTAAGCTCCGCTAAAGCCCTCGGCATTACTGAGGCTGATTACCTTCCAACCGTGCAGTCTATCCAGGCTTTCGATGGAAGCCCAAAGACGGTTGTTGGGGCCGTTAAGCTGACAATTATAACGGGCCCAATTGAGAAGGAGTTGGAGTTCCAGGTGATTGATGTCAACTCCTCTTTCAACCTGCTCCTCGAAAGGTCGTGGATCCACGCCATTAAGGCGGTGTCCTTCACTCTTCACCGAAAGGTGAAGCTGCCCCTGTAAGATGGTGTCATTACTTTGGAGGCAACCCCCATAACCGTGGCTAGCTACAACGCCACGGGCCGTACGGACCTCCGAGGGTTCGATTTTGTAGGGATGATCGAAGAGGAATATCTCTTCAAGCCTTACTTCACCACTAGCATCGATACGATGCTACAAAATTTGGGATATTTACCGAGGGCTACTTCGAGGCCATATCTTCCAGCTGGGAAGATTATTGAAGTCCTGAATGACGGAGAGTCTCGCTTCGGCTTAGGGTACGCTATGACCCCGGGAAATGTGGTCCGAGTAGGTATTGAGAAGGCCTGCAATATCATCAAGGGTACCTACTTGGCCCCCTATAGCCCACGGTTGAGCGACTACTTTGTTACACCGGTATTCAGGGCTGTCCAGGTTGGTCTGTACCAACCAACCCTCACATATCCCGAGACCAAATTGGCTCGGGAATGCAACTACATTTCCGATGACATATTTGCCTTCATCCAGTCTGAATCCAAGGAGGTTGCTGATGATGCTGAGCCCGTGCTAGGGCTACTATTTGGGGAAGACAAGCCTATCTCAACTCCTAAGGAAGACCTGGTGAACCTGATCCTCCGAAGCAACATGTTCGATCCCACGAAGCTGATCTCTGAAGTCGGCTCAGATACCGAGAAAAGGGCATGGAGGAAGACCATCAAGTCGACCGACAGCCAGGGCCGAGTCTACAACCTGTCCACCGGTGAAGGAGACATGCTGGACACCGAGTCTGAGTCTAAGTCTGAGTCTGAGTCTGAGTCTAGAGGGTCTGGTGCTAGAGTCCAGTCTGTAACCCCTCTCCCTGCAGTCACTTCCACTAGAGCCTTGGGGTCTGTTCCGAGAGCACTCCCAATCCCGCCTCTGACCAATGATCAGATGGCCGCTCTCTTTGAGTTGTTTTCCAAATTTACTATCAATAATAACGATAATCGTTCTGCTTACGACTTGTCTTATTTTCAAAATGCTTTCAATTTCAAAAATATTATATGCAATGACATTGAGGAACCCGACGAACAGGTATCCTTGCCTCCGCATATGATCGAGGAACTAGAACAAAGGGAATCCCAAGATCCGGTAATCGAGAAAACCGAGTCCATCAATGTGGGAACCACCTTAGAGCCCCAGATGCTTAAAATAGGGTTATCTTTAGATGCCGAGGAGAGACAACTATTCACAAACCTCCACCAAGAGTTCAAGGATGTGTTTGCATGGTCCTACAAGGACATGCCAGGGATAGATCAGGAAATAGCTAAACACCCTATACCCATCAAAGACGAGTGTAAGCTGGTAAAACAAAAGCTCCATAGAATGAGGCTCGAATGGTCTCTCAAGGTCAAGGAAGAGGTCGACAAACAGTGCAAAGCCGGCTTCATACAAGTATCCGAATATCCAGACTGGGTTTCAAACATCGGTACCTAAAAAGGACGGTAAGGTGCGCGTATGTGTAGATTTGTGGGATCTTAACAAAGCAAGCCGGAAAGACGACTTTACATTGCCACACATCGACATACTGGTGGACAACACGGCCGATCATGCCCTCTTATCATTTATGGACGGGTATGCCGGGTACAATCGGATCAAAATGGCAAAAGAAGATATGAGTAAGACCACCTTCATAACACTTTGGGGTACTTACTGTTACACCGTCATGCCATTTGGTCTCATCAATGTCGGGGCCACTTATCAACAAACCGCCACGACCTTGTTACACGATATGATGCATAAGGAAGTGGAAGTTTATGTAGACGACATGATCGTCAAATCCAAAGATCGAGACGGGCATATCGCTGCCCTAAGGAAGTTTTTCACCCGACTACGCAAATACAATATGAGGCTAAACCCTCAAAAGTGCAGTTTTGGGGTAACCTCTGGCAAATTACTGGCTCATATCGTTAGCCAACGTGGCATCGAGGTCGATCCAGCTAAAATCAAAGCCATTACCGAGATGCAACCTCCTAAAACCGAAAAAGAAATAAGGGGATTTCTCGGGAAAGTTCAATATATCAGCCGGTTCATTTCCAAACTGACTATGGTGTGTGAACCCATTTTCAAGAAACTGAAAGTGGGAGAACGAACGCTGTGGGATGAAAAATGTCAAGCGGCTTTCGATAAAATCAAAGAGATCCTGTCTGCTCCACCGATCTTAATGCCACCTCAACCCGGTTTGCCTTTGTCGTTATAGCTAACAACGACCGAGACAGCCATGGGGGCTATGCTAGCACAGACAGTCGACTCGGAAGAACGAGCAATTTACTACAACAGCAAAAACTTCTTGGAGTATGAATGGAAGTATACCATGCTCGAGAAGACGTGCCTAGCCCTAGTCTGGGCCACCAAGAAACTCCGACACTATATGCTTAGCTATGAGGTACATGTATTATCCAAAATGGATTCGATCAAGTATGTTTTCGAAAAGTCCATCCTTAATGGCAAAATGTCCAGGTGCACTTTGATGTTAACAGAATTCGACCTCAAGTTTTTGCCAATAAAAGCTATTAAGGGCCGGCTAGTAGCCGAATTTCTCGTCGATAGTCCCGTAACCGAAGAAGGACACACCGACACTTTTTCCTTCCCAGACGAAGATATATTCCATACCGACACAGAAACATGGGATTTATATTTTGACGGGGCATCCAATTTTCGAGGGTTCGGAGTCGGCATTCTCTTAATATCACCAAAAGGGGAGCATACTCCGTTATCCATCAAACTGGATTTCGACGTGACTAATAACGCAGCCGAATATGAAGCATGCATTCACGGGTTGCAAGCCACCGCTGATTTAGGGGTCACAAACCTCCGGGTCCACGGAGACTCATCTCTAATCATCAACCAAGCACTCCAAAAATGGAAAACTCAGAACGCCAACTTCGTGGCCTATCAAGCGCGAGTAAGGGTTCTCGAAAAACAATTTCAAAAAGTAGAATACATTTATATACCCCGGGAAGAAAACCAGTTCGCATATGCACTTTCCAAATTAGCATCCTTACTGAATATCCTGGATCACTTAACCCACGTGCCGATTTGCGTCGAAAAACGGTCCGAGCCGGCGTATATCCATGCCATTCAAGGCATCGAGATAACTGATCTGGAACCTTGGTATCATGCGGTTCTAACCTACTTGACGACAGAAGAATATCCTCTAGGAACTGAAAACCGGGCCAAGAAAGCCCTGCGGAGATTGGCAACCCAGTTCCTCCGTACGGATGACGGACAATTATACAAAAAGACGGCACAGGGGGCTCTCCTCCTATGTGTCGACAAAATACAAGCCGAGAAGGTCATGGCCGAAGTGCACGACGGTGAATGTAGACGCTGGTCCAAAAAATTATGAAGCTTAGATAATATTGGAATAGTATGGAGACCGACTGCCAGTTATATGTCAAACACTGCCATAACTGCCAGATTTTTGCCAATGTTCGGCATACGCCGTCATCTCTATTATACACCATGACATCACCATGGCCATTTTTGACCTGGGGAATTGATATAATTGGGAAAGTAAACCCTTCCTGGACGGGAGGTCACTGTTTCATTTTAGTGGCTATCAACTATTTCACCAAATGGGTCGAAGTCGAGTCATACCGGATCTTGAATGCTAAACATGTTGCCAAGTTCATCCGAAACAAGATTATATGCCGGTACGGGATCCCACACGAACTCATCAGTGATCACAGGACGCATTTCCAAGCCGAAACCGCTACTTTGCTAGCCAAATATAAAATCCAAAGGCATACATCTTCGCCTTACCGTCCCCAAACAAATGGAGCGGTAGAGGCAACTAATAAAACAATTGTCACCATACTTAAAAAGATTGTCGATAATTACCGGGACTGGCCCGACAAAATACATTTTGCCCTGTGGGGATACCAAACGTCAATTCGTACCGCAACCGGGGTAACTCCATATTATCTAACGTACGGAATAGAAGCAGTCCAACCAGTCGAGTTGGAAATACCGTCCCTCAGTATTTTACTAGAAAGTCAGGTGCCTGAAGCTGATTGGGTCCAAGCCCGATACGACTCGTTAGTTCTTTTGGACGAACGACGGTCCCGGGCCCTCAACAACATTCAAATATACCAAAAAAGGATACAACGGGCCTTCAACAAAAGAGTTAGGCCCAGAAATTACAAAGAAAGGGATTTAGTCCTCAAGTCCGTTCGAGCATTACTACCAGTTGACCCAAGGGGGAAATTCAAACCCAATTGGGCCGGACCATATCTGGTAAAGAAGGTTCCATCAGGAGGAGCAGTGATCCTAACAGACTTGGACGGGAATGAATTCGTCAACCCAACCAATTTAGACCAGCTGAAGCACAACTACCCCTAACCTTATCTCAATGTCATTTGTTAAAAAATTATAAAAATTTGTCCTTTTATAAATAAGCTTTCAAAATTATAACCAAGTCAATAAGTTAGTATTATTTATCCTACTATCGCACACACCTCGAACTACTAGTCTTGGTGTATTTCGAAATTACGAAATTCTACGCCCGAACTACGTTTGGTTTGATTCCACTAATTGTGGATACGTAGGCAGCCCCTCAAAAGGGCACAACCACCACATTAACGAAAAGACGGAAACGGTTTCACTAATAAAATACTTTTATCAACTAAAAACCCGATAAATTCGGAAATTTCAAATTACATCACAAAAAAAAAAACAAAAAGCACACTACAAAAATAATAATAATATTTAAATAATAAAAATTAAGGAGACAGATATTTAGGGCATCTTGCCCTTGCCTTTGTCTTACAGGTCGCGTGGAGCCCGTGGTCGCCAGGGCGGGGGCAAGCGTTCCCGGATCACAAGGGGAACCTTCTTTGCTCGAACTCGTTTCTTCGACAATGGGTCTTCTGCTACTGTAACTGGTCCAAGTCAAGCCCTCACGTACTCAGGTAGCCTATCTCGAGGACCAAGTCGGTCCTGAACTGCCAACTTCGAGCCAAGTATCCTTTCTAAGTTTGTCTGGGGGCTCACTCTCCCCCGCGCACCTCTATGATGGCAGGGATTTGTCGTGAATCCTGACACCAAATAAAACCAACTAATCCTAAGCTAGGTAGCTAGGGCAAGTTGGGTCGATTCACGGAGACGGAAAAGAGGGTTTAGACTAAGTTTCACCTAAAGACTAGACTATGTCAACTAAGCTAAACAACTAAAACGATGAAAGGGGGATAAAACTATGATTATGAATAAACTAAGTATAACAACTAAAGCTAAATTCAAACAACTAGAGGAACATACAATAGCTAAGAAGATGAAGAAATCAAAAAGAAAAGAACTAGGATTAGGTCGGGTTCAAGGGTGATGAGATGATCAAGAGAAAGCTAGAATGAAAGGGTAGTCAAGCTATCTAGGCATAATCCGGGCTCTCGCTCCAAAACCGACCTAGAGGTTCCTCGCTCTTGCACAAGAATCCATCCTAGCAACATACAAGGTCACAAGAAGGAAGGCAAGAAAACATGTATTTGCAACTACAAGTCATTCAAGCATTTCATCAAACATGATCTATGCATACAACTAAGAAGCAACCAAAACTTCCACCAACAATCTAAACTAACCCTTAATCACCCATTAAGACACCCAATCCCCCTACTAACCCTAGCAAGAGGACTACTCACACATATCTAAACTAAAACTAACACAAACAAGAGAAAACATCAACATAAGAACTAAAACATTCATTATGAGGATGCAACAAGGATGAACAACAAACAATAGGAAAAGATTAAAACTTGAACAACAATGAGAGATTAAAGGAAAAGAGAGAAGAATAATTATACCAACTAAACAAGGAAGAATGGAAAGATGAAAACTTGCATATATAGAGAAAACCCAAATACATCCACCAAGGTTGTCAATCTTGATAGAAATCTTCAAGAATTCCAATAATACAAGGATTAAACTGAGATTAAGGACTAATTAAAGAGGGATTAAGTTAATCTACTCTAATCTAAGCTAATCTAACCTAACGTAGTCTAGGGTTTGGTGAATGTAAGGTAATGTAAGGTAGAGTCCTTAAAACAATACAAGAGGGGGGTATATATAGGGGTACACGAGTGAAGGGGGGCAAAAAAGTGAAATCGGGTGGAGCTGGGCCCTTCCCGGCCAGGAAGGTGATGATCCCGGTCGGGAAGACAATGATCCCGGCCGGGACCACCCTCCAGGAGTCCGTTTTTGCTCGTCATCTCATCCCGGTGGTGATGGATGTGTTCCCGACCGGGATGGGTCCTGTAGGCTTCAAATATGGTCACGTAGGTCCCTACTTGCTCTTCCTAGGCTTCTTATCGACTCTCGGTGCTCAGGACTAGGCTCCAAGGGACTCGGGATCGAGTCTAAGCCACCGAGTCATCATCGCTTCTCTTCGTTGGCCTCATATGCATCGGAAACGAGTCGGAATCATTCCATTTCTCCAAGATAGGCCTTTGGAACCTAAAACAAGATAGAAAGAAGCGTAAGTAGCCTCGAAACCGCTCCAAAGAGCGATTCCACAAGAGAAACCGGGACCAAACACAAGAAATAAGCACTACATAACACACTTATCACTCTAGCACTAGACCCTTCAGCTTGAGTCCTGGTCTTTCCCCTCTGACCTGACATTAGACGAACTAGTGTAGCCGGAGTCTCACCTTCGTCTAAGAAACCCCTATTATCTTTAGCCTGCTCCCGTCGAAGCAGGTCAAAAGCTTCATCAACCTTTAAAGCAGCTCGGGCCTTGGCAGAATCTGCTTTCGTCCATTTCACATAAGAGTCTGATACCCAAATTGAGTGAAGAGACTCAGGAACAGACCAAGTAACCCGGGTGTACCATCGTTGCATCCAGGTATCACACATTACATCAGTCAGCTGGTTTGGATCACTCACAACTGCTTCATTTTTTGGGATCCTCTGGGACCAACCATACTACCTAAGTATGCGGTCGGGATAAAGGTGAACCGTCTATCTAAAGGACAAAATCACCTGATAGCAAGCCTTATCCCTCGGTGCCAAACCTGTCCAAACATAAATAGGCCACCACGGCACAACCCATAGGATCAATGGACCACTATGGAACGACAACTCTTCATCCCAGTATTTCCAGATGATATGGCGAGAAGAATCGATAGCCCGTCTCCTTGTCATCACCTGATTAGGCCGGTACCGACTCGGGTCAAGGGGAGGTTTTATGATTGACAGCCTCTCGAATAGCCAAAGCTGAAAAGAAAAAATAATTTTATGATTTCTCGAGGCAATTTCGACGTCCGCCTGATGGCACTCGATCGAGTGCCTAGAGGTCACTCGATCGAGTGGCACCCCTGAAATTGGGTAGCAGGTTTTTGACAAAGGCACTCGATCGGGTGCTAGGGTGACTCGATCGAGTGCCCCTGTAGCAGATTATCGCGAAAAATAAAATAAAAAATCGAAACGATATACCTGCAGCAGACGGGTGTTCCAGGTCAAACGAATTGACGGGTCCCTTTTTGCGGTTATCCAAACCTTGGATAATTTCCCCCGTGATTAACCACGCGGGACTATGTTCCGTCTCCATCAAGTCAACAATGGTAAAAAGCCAAACATTACCCGTACACGACAACAGATCCATGTGACCTTCGAAGGCATAGACATGAAGCATACAAAAAGTAAAAGCCTTACGGCTGTGGACTGGCATGATCCGGACATCGTGCGGATTCATAAATTTATCGTCCAAAGCAAACAAAGAAACATTATCTCCGTCTAGCATACGGGATACCTATATATGGGAGAGTCCTAAAAATTCTCGTAGTTTCCTCCTCGGGTCATGAACTGAAAACGGGACAGCAGAACGGAGCAAAGGGCTCCACCCTCCTACAGTGGCAATTTCCTCGGGTATAGGACAAATCTCGCCCCGAAGAAGGGCAAAAACATGGTATATGTTGTCCCAGTAGAACAGACAAGCATCAAGGAAATAAAGATCCTCATGCATTTGACGGATCGTGAACAGCTGAGAAATACCCGTCTGATTTAAGGCTACCCTGTCTGCGTCCCTAAAGCATCGGGACCAAGCTTGCAACATCGCAGTCAAACGCTCAATACCTATAGCTAGATTTCTTAAAAAAGTTTTTCTTTTAGAGGGAAAGAGTTGTGAGGAGTACAGAAAAGCTAAAGCAGGGGATGTGTATTAACACCAAGGCCCTGACAGTCCTCCTACTACTATGATTCCTTAGCCCAAGTGGGCCTAGGCATACAGGCCCGATCTCAACTTCCTCATATCAGCACGGGAATAAAGTCATCCCGGGCATTCCTAATTTTCTAAGAAATCAAAATTTTCAAAAAATTGCAAACCATTCGAAAATTCAAACAATCAAAATTTTTATTCCCCAGCGCGAGTCGTGTTTCACTCAAATGTTACATGCAAAATTTTATGTAACTGTACACAGGTACACTCAAGGCTTCAGAAGCAAGCCCCGCGCAGCTCTCTTACACCTAAGCGGAAAGCCCGGGGCGACATTTCTCCCGAAACAACACGGGGTGTGCCTACAAACAGGTGTACCCAGCACTTTGAAGGCAAGTCTGACTCCCCACGAAGCTATCAACATCAACTCAGGTATGATTTCTATCTTATGGCTGGCGAACCCTTCACGCGAGTCAAATGGACTATAAACGACCCGACCGGAAGTCTGCCAGGTCTTAATTGGCCTGGTAGCTACTCTGACTTTCGCCTTGTCCATCCCTCAGTCAGAGTGGGGGCTCTGTAGACACCCGCATTTGGCTGCTAGTGTCTATAGCGGTCTCCGACAAAACATTCGATGATGACCGGACGCAAACGTGCTTTAACGCGCTCGGATATGGGCTCGAAATCATTAGTATTTGGCTTGGGCTTTTAGCGGAGTACAAACCTCACAAAACTAACATCAAATTCAGGCCCAGTGGGTCGTTTCCAATAAAATAAGACTAATTTGGGTCAAAATCGACACCGGAAATAAAACCGTCTTTTGGCGACCAGGTCAAAACCCGGTCAAAGGCAAACTCGACACAAAAATATTAGCTACGTCGCTTCTATAAGAGAACCCAAGCTACTAAACCTCTTCAATTAGAGATAAAACTGTATCCCTAAACCCTATCCCTCGGTTTAACCCACTCGATCGAGTGGCCCACTCAATCGAGTGAGCTCACAAAACAGCCGACCCAGCCTCAGACCGGGGACTCAATCGAGTGCAACTACACCACTCGATCGAGTGACCCTAAACCGGGTGTTTTCTTATAAATACTCCATTCCTTCAACACAATTTACAACTTTTTACAACTACACAACCTTTCATCCTCTACAATTTCATAACGTCTACAACTCTCCTCTTCAACCATCATCATCTCGACATCCCTATACACACATACCGAGATCGAAACTTGAAAATAATACACACCATAACTCTCCTAAATACATCTCCACATTCCCGTGCCAAAGCCGCATATTAGACGAGCCTATTACCAAGAAGACAAAGCATGTAGGTTGAGGGTGTAAAATTCAATCCTGACTTCTCCTTTTCTTCCCTCTCTTCTCTTTGTCTTTTCCGTCTCTTCTTCTTGTTTTCGTTTTTTATTTCTTCTTTCGTTTCTAATATCACTAGTATTTTTATCTTCATCATTAAAACATCGCGCATACACAAAATTATAATACACTAAAAATAATTTTGAGTCGAATACGTTTAAAAACGAATCCCGTTTGAGATCCTTCTAGTCCCTTTACGAGTTGTAACGGTGGTGGCGCCCTTTCAAGGAGCGCCGCCCTAAACACTCAAGGGCGTGATGCGATCGCGGATATTCGTTATTAAATACATTCTACTCCTTTTTTTTCGAGTTAGTGCGGAACCTGTCAAGGCGAAATCGAACATCAAATAATCCATAAGGATTAATAACGATGTCGAAGCGCGGAGGGAATTATCTCATCCTAATTCAATTCAAAACGATTTCATAACACTTCATTCAAAATTCCCGATACCGGTCTCGTAATAATAACATGCATATTGCCAGTATCAAAAACTAAGTCAAGTTTAAATTATACCATATTTTTACGCGGCTTAATTCATTATCGGTTTAAAATTAAAAGCAATTTCGAAATCAACGTCCTATTGAAACGGACAGCAGTCCGTATAGGGGGCACTCGATCGAGTGCCGCAGCCCACTCGATCGAGTGCTGCCCCAAAAAACGGTCAGAAGGTCCGTAGCAAGACCACTCGATCGAGTCCCACCTATGACCCGATCGAGTGGTCTCCTTTACGCTAAAATGCGGGTTTCGCATATCAAGTTAGCATCGTCAAATATTTTTTATGACTTTGCTCATCACGTGTAAAGACTATCACGTGCCTAAATTTTCAAAACCATGCATTGCATTATCTATTATAATCCGTTATTATCATCGTTACTATTTCGATTGTTCCGATTTTTGCGTTTGTTGTATTGTAATTTCGGGTTGTATTCTGCCCGTGTATTTGTAATCTATTTACGCGCTTTTATTTTCGTTGTTTGTTCTATTGTACTAAAACGAACCTCGCATGCTAAAATAACTTCGACGTTGCTTTAAAATGCATTAAATGACGTAGTTGAATATGATTCACATGCTTAGTCAAAAAATGCTGTTTGCATAACATTCAACCGAATCACTAGCACGCGTATTAAATAAATCGAATGGTATCTTAGTAGAGGCCGCTAAGTGCGGGCGGGGTTGTGTGTCCTTTGTGGGCTTCCCAACACGTACCTTCACTCCTTACTCAGAACCTCGGTTTCCGGATGTCCGAAACCGTTGGCGCACGAGAGTCATTCGATATACGGTACCCGATAATGTCAGCATCGGTATCATAATGCAAAGAGAGGAACCCCACAAGCTTTAGTATCGAAGTGGGCCTACTTTGTGAACGGTCCACCAAATATAGAGTGGGTTCGAATGGGCCCGAACTCCCACAAAGTTCGGTGGCGACTCCAACTTTGATTTAAATTTCAACCCGAGAACCATCTCACATGAGATTCATTCGCCTACCCAAACCCACGCGTGGCCGCGTCGGGGTGGACCTATGTCATGTCCACAGAAGTATTTGAAGTTTGGGTAGGATGGCTTGCTGTAAACTGGCGAAATTTGTAGATAAGAACTCAATATGAGAAAAAAATAATAATAATAAGTCCCGATTATCCTTTGCACTCTACTCCGATATGAACGATAAAGTTTATTTCCGAAGTGATTGTTAATATGAAAAGATGATCGTGATGATAACATTTTATGATATATTGTATTGATATAAGAAGAACAGTAGATTAGAATAGGATTATATTCACATATGTATCTACATTACATGACTTGATATATTTATAGAAATCGATATAAAAGGGACATGTTGCTTCGTGAAGATACGCTTTGTTTGGAGGATAACATCCATATCATATATAACATATTCAACCATACTTTAATTTTAAATAGGATATATTCCGTAGTCATCAGACACTAAATAATGAGGTTGAGCCAACCTCCATCCTTGATTCTCTATATACTAAGAGTAGAAGTGTTCACCAATCCAAATCCGGATTGACCCGTGGACCGACAACTTAAATTTTTTTTAGAAAGCATGTAAAAATTGGACCGGCTAACAAAGAAACTCGGACCGGACAGGACCGTAAAAATACACTAAATTTGATTTTTTTTAAAGTGTGGACCGGATCGGACCGCAAACCGGTCACGAATTTTTTGGAGACCCGGAGACGGACACAACCACTTTCTGAACACCTAACTAAGATAATAACATTTACGGAGTACTAAAATTTTCCCTCCAAAATGCATTCATTAATTTCTAAATAAAGAAGTAAAAAAGAGTATTATTTCATGAATAAATTCACTATCATTAATGCCAACAAAAATGACAAAAAATACTCACTACTAATGACAAATGACATATGAGAGGTGTTTTTATACAAAAGACTACTTCACGACAAGCTAACTATTAAGAAAACATAGAAGGAGGAAGCTTCTTCGGAATGAGGCCCCTGCTATAGCTTTTTTATGCAAGACGAAGATTAGCAGTATGAAATTTGGGGAGTTAGGATGCAACTTAATGACTACGAAAGTTTAGAAGTAGATAGTATGAGTCGTTCGGGGGGTGTTGCATTTATGTGAAAGAGTGGGGTTCGGTGTAATTTTAGGTCATCGTCGGTTCATTACATGAATTTTGAGGTTTAGTTGGGGGGATGGATATAGCGGGTGATGGGATTTAATGGGTGGCCTGTAGTAAGTTATTGACATCTTTCTTGGCAGCTGCTGAGGTTGTTAAGTGAGGAGTACGATGGACCGTGGATTTGTATGAGTGACTTCAACAAGATTCTCTACGATACGGAGATGAAGGGGGGACGAGAGCGCAATGAGAAATGAATAATTTTTGGGAAGTGGTGGACGAGTGTGGACTTCGAAATGTTCTGTTTGAGGGGTATGAGTTTACTTGTGATAACGGTAGTCAGGCTAATTATGATATGAATCGACAATGTAAGTTGGATCGGGAGCTTGGAAATGAGGCATGGTTTGACTTATTTCCGAGGGCGAAACTCTCACGTTTAACTCGGGAATGGTCGGATCATGCCCGATTCAATTCAATTTAGAGGATATGGCCTGGGTGAGGTGGGGGGTGTAACACCCCGACCCAAACTAGGACCGGAAATGCTAGTCGCGGTAGCTCGCTAGGCTCTGGACTGGTCCCACAGACCAACACGAGTCCTTTCCAGCGCATTTTGACCTCACTCATTGATGCGCGAGCGTCGCGACCCGCACGATCAAACAATATTTATAAACTCTGAAACACTACTACGTAGTAGCGGCAAGTCGGGATTGATCCACAGGGACGGTCTATGTGAAGTCGGTCAAGTCAAAGTCCGAGAATGATTGGGTCGAGAAGGGGGGTTTTGGTCGAGTAGAACTAGACTAACTAAACGAGCTACGGAACTAAGGCGAGAAATTATCAAAGGGAAAGGCCTTAGGGAGAGTCGGAGAGTCGGAAATTAAGGTAAGGGTGCCATTGCAAGAATTATCACAAGATGCATAAGGGAGGTGCCACCTTTCGGTTTCTCTACCAACCAAGCCTAAACCCGCTTTCGCGATGAATAAACTAAAGTCTCTAGACGGAATTACCCAAACTCCGAGTTTCCCCATATTGATCCGGGTGAGCCAAGTCAACCTAGGTGATCAAGCTAAGTCAATCAAGACACAACAATCCCAATCAAGACAAATCACCCTCAAATGCAATATTCTCACAAGATAAAACTTTTATCTAGAATTCCTCATCCCCTAGCCCCCTAACTAAAATCTACTCACTACCCATAATAAAAATAACACTAAGGAGACTAGGAGAAAGACTAAACATGCTTGAACTAGAGGAGGAACAATTAATCTAACACAAACTATGGAGAAACAAACAAAGGAGAGAGAAAAACATTAACAATGGATTAACAAGCAACGACTAAAAACAAGACTAATTAATGGAGATTGGGAGAAGAAAGAAACTACCAATTATGGAGAAAACTAAAGGAGGAAGATGAAGATTAACATAAAGATTGAATCTTGGAGAAGAAAATACAAGAACTTGTCACCAATTCTTGCAAACCTCTTCAATCTTCAACATAAACCCAAATCTTCAACAAGGATGATAACTTGATTACAAATTATAGAGTAATTTAATCTAATACTAATAATAACTACTAAGTTTTTTTTGGAGATTTTTACTATGAAAGCTTACTACAAACTACTACTACTACTATGGAGATTTTCTACCCTATTCCTACTCCTAAGAGGCTCACTTAAGGCACACTCAAGGCTCAAGAGTGACACAAAACTCTAGGTTAAGTATTTATAGAGCTTCTTAATGGGTTACACAAGCTTAAGGCCCATAATCCAATTTCTCTTTGCATCTTCATGGGGTGAAACTTCACCCTGCGGTTGACGACATTAGCACCACCGGGTGGAATTTCACCCGGTGAGATTTTCTTCTCGAATCGCCATTTTTGACGTTTTTCTCCATCGGGCGAAATTTCACTCGGTGGGCGAAATTTCGCCCGGTCGTTTCGCCCTGTAAACTCATAGGGTGAAATTTCACCCTATGAACTTTTTGTCCAAAATGGCAATCTGGGGAGGGACACCATCGGGCAAAATTTCGCCCGGTCAAATTCTCATCGGGTGAAATTTCGCCCTGTGACTTCAGAGGGCCATAACTCTCTCGTTCGAACTCCGTTTGGGGCGTGTGATATGTCGTTGGAAAGCTAAGAACATAATCTTTCATCTCCAACTAGAATCGCTTCGATCCGAGGTCTAGAACTCAAGATATTATCATTTGAAGTTTGACCTCTCTGGTGAAGATGCCCAATGGACTATAGTTTTTCCTTTTCGCTCAAGGTTTACCTCTTGGGTTTGGACTTTGGATTTTAAGTTGTGTGCTTTGCTTTACGGACGGTATCCCTCTCTTTCATGCTCATAGAAGCTCGGACACACTTTTGGTCGAAAATCCTATCAAAATAGACAGAAAACTACCAAAAACACGTAAAATGCAAAAGAGAGACTCTAATGCGAGAATTACTCAAAATACGGCGATAATCGCACTCTAATCTCGTAAAACAGAGGAAAAACGGCTCTAAATGGGAGGAAAAATGGTCCAAATTTGACACACAACACTCGTGCGCATCCTGAAAACCTTCTCAGGAGGTCACCCATCCTTAGACTAATATGCACTTTGTTGATATGAGTAGTACTTTCAATCCTTTTAAGCACTAGTCATTTAAGCTCATAAATAAGTAGTACTTTCAATCCTCTTAAGCACTAGTCATTTAAGCTCATAAATATGACATCTTCAATCAATGTGGGGTGCTTTAATCACTCCCACTTGAAGAATGTAACGTCCTCGTTGCGCCTGGCAGCATAATCGCTGACCTAGAATCCACCCCTGCTTGATGCCAAATACAGACGTTGTGCCTGGCAGCATAACCGCTGACCCAGAATCCACCCCCACTAGATGCTAAATACACGGTCGCAGGGTTGCTCTGATATCATTTGTAACACCCCGACCCAAACTAGGACCAGAAATGTTAGTCGCGGTAGCTCGCCAAGCTTTGTACTGGTCCCACAGACCAACATGAGTCCTTTCCAGCGCATTTTGACCTCACTCATGCACATCCTGGAAATCTTCCCAGGAGATCACCCATCCTTAGACTACTCCCAGCCAAGCGCGCTTAACTGAGGGGTTCTTTTGCATAGATGACCAGAAAAGAAAGTGCACTTTGTTGATATGAGTAGTACTTTTAATCCTTTTAAGCACTAGTCATTTAAGCTCTTAAATAGGACATTTTCAGTCATGTGGGATGTTTCAAGGGGAGGAAGAAGCTTTTTCGATTTGAACGGATGTGGGTGGGAGGAAAAGGGTTTCGAGGAGGCAATTAAGAGGGCGTAGGGTAGATGGGAGGATGATTTATCATATAAGCTTAGGATATGTGTAGGGAGGAGTTAATGGCGTGGAAAGGGGGTAAGTATTAGTAAGTGTTATTGGATATCGGTAAGAAGAGGAAAATTCTACAAAGGTTGGAAAGGGAGGAGTGAACAGAGGGGAATGTGGAGGAGAGGAAACGTGTGGTGAAGGAGTTGGAAAATCTGCTTGAAAGTGAGGAGTTGTTCTAGAGACGATGTTCGAGGGAGAACTGGTTGTGGGAGGGTGAACGGAGTACGAAGTTTTTTCACAAAATAAAACTTCGATTGGAAGGCAGAACAATCAGATTAGGCGGCTTATTGACTCGAAGGGGACGGTGTGCGAGGAGCGTTGTCAGGTCGAGAGGGTAGCTCGAGAGTATTTCCTTAATCTTTTTTAGTCGTGAAATCCGTGCGATGTTGAGGGATTACTGGTTGAGGTGGAGGGTCGGGTGACAGAGGAGATGAATGAGACACTACGATAGACATACAAGGAGAGTGAGGTGTGGAGCGCTTTGGAACAGATGCAACCGACTAAGGCACCTGGACTAGATGGGATGGACGGTATCAAACGTACTGGCATGTTGTGGGTCCTGATGTGACTAAGACGACCCTCGATGTGCTTATGGGTTTGTCGTTGCTGAGTGGCCTGGTAGCAATAGAACTTTCATTGTGCTTATACCGAATGTCAAGCCTGTGTAATGTGGTGAGTTTAGGTTGATCAGCCTATGTAATGTAGTATATAAACTTATTTCAAAGGTTCTTGCGAACAGGCTGAAATCTTTTATTGGAGAGATTGTGTTAAAGAACCAGAGTGCGTTCACCCCCGGGAGGCAGATCTTGGATTACATTCTGGTGGCTTTCGAGGGGTACCATCATATGAAGAACATGAGGGTGGGGGAAGGGTACATGCTGGCGGTGAAGTTGGACATATGGCTAAGGCTTATGATCGGGTTTAATTGGGGGTTCATGGCCCATACTCTGCAGCGGATGGGATTTGATGGGCTTTAGCCTTTAAGTAGACCGGTTTATGCACTGTGTGAGTACCGTCATGTTTGAGATCCTGCTTATTGGCCAACCTAGTCGGACATTCCATCCCAGGCGGGGCTTACAGCAACGTGACCCTCTTTCTCCTTATCTGTTTATTCTTTGTGCCGAGGTATTCCCGAATTAGATTAGGCGTGTTGTGGAGGTGAAGTCAATCATGAGATTTGGATTGCGCATGAGGCTCCGGTCATTTTTCATTTATTCTTCACGGATGATAGTCTGTTGTTTTGTCGGGTGCAGGCGTTTAAGGCGATTTTGAGAGATTATGAGGAAGCATCGGGTCAGCTCGTTAAGTTTGACAAAACAACGGCTTTGTTTAGTCAGTGTACTGTTGCCCCGAAATGAGAGGATGTGGCAGGAATTTTGGGGGTGCAGATTGTGGCGAATCCAAGTAAGTATCTTGGTTTACTAGCTGTGGTTGGTCAATCGAAACTAGAATTAACGAGAGTGCTTCTTGATAATTTTGCTAAAAACTTAATGGTTGGAAAAGAATGTTTTTGCCGAAGCAGATCGAGAAATTATGATAAGGCCATGACCCAATTTATCACTACCTATGTTATGAGTGTTTTTAAACTGCCTTTGAGTTTTTGTTAGGAGTTACGCTCTATGATTCCTAAGTTTTGGTGGGGATCAGAGGATGGGAAGAGAAAGATGTCGTGGTTAGCTTGGGAGAAGCTTTGCGCTCCTAAGGCGCTTGGTGGGCTTGGCTTTCGTGATTTTAAGAAGTTTAACATGTCTCTCCGATCCTGGGTAAACAAGCGTGGCGATTAACCACGGATATGGGTAGCTTACTTGCTCGGTTGCTACGAGCTAAGTATTATAAGAATTGGTCCTTCTTGCAATCAGAATTGGGTCATAATTCGAGCTACACTTGGAAAAGGATTTGGGAGGTGCAGAATGTGGTTTTACAGGGGGCTCGGAGACAGATTGGGAATGGTCTCGGGATGAGGGTGCGGTATGATCTGTGGCTATCGGGTGATAGTTCAAGGCAGGTGCTTTCCCCATGTACTGATGGTAGGGCAGGGTGGTTGGTGGCCGATTTGAAGCGAAGTGACAAATCGTGGGATGTTGCGAAGATTCGGGCCAATTTATTTCCTTTTGAGCAAGAAATTACTTTGAGTATTCGGTTGAGCTCCCGACAGGTGGAGGATACATGGTGTTGGGATATGGAGGATGACATTTATACGGTCAAGTCTGCAAATCGCCTTCTAACGGCGAATATGGAGGCTGACCACAGACCGTCTGACTTTATCCACGAGCGATGACTCCAGATGCGGATCTGGCAAGCGAGTATGGTCCCCGCATTAAGCTGTTTTTGTGGCAGTTATGTTCTAATGCTCTACCCACGAAAGGTAATATATCTCATCGTATCTCCTCTTTTTATGGGATTGATCCAGTTTGCTGTTTGATCAACCCATTTTATATATATATTTTTATCGTCCCCCGATGACCATTTTAGCGCACTTTATACTCCTAATTATACATTTAGTGTTGGTATTTGGTAGAAAGTCGATACTGCTGTTTCTTTGGCTATCTTGCAGGTTAGTTACGTTTTTGGACGCATTTAAACTTGGGAAAGTTGAGACGGGAACGAGAACGAAATACGAGAAGAAAATGGAGAATTGGAGCTATGACACGAAGTTAACAAGCGACGTCTACGGCTCAACTCGATCAAGTCACTGATGGACTTAATCGATTCAGCCCTCCGAGCAGTCAACTGGACTGCATTCTGAAGACTTGGGCCATGGTTCGCTTATTACCCCAAATAGTTGAAGGGTCGACATTTATGAGCCTACTCGATCGAGTCACTGTCTGCAGGACTTGATCGTATTGGCCTGTGCTGAGCCTCTGGCCGTGTTTTCTTTTAGACTTGTGTTGGGCCAATTTTCATTTGTTTTGAGCCCAAAGTTGGAGAACTTTGGTTATTATTCAGTTTTTTATTTTTGTTTCATACCCACCTAGTCATTTTCTTAGCTACGCACTTTCCAGAGAAAACTTAGTAGAGATGTTTTAGGTACGTTTTGCACTCGGATTTCCACACTATTTTGCCCTAATTCTTCAGTATTCAATCTTTCAATTGTAGTTTTAATTATACTTTTGTCTTTTGTTATTCATTTGATTTATGTTTTGCTACTTCCATTGATTATCTCTTTCATAGTTCGTATCGATTTATTGCTTATTAGTATAGATTTGTATATTGTTATTCACGATTAATGTTCATCGCGTTCATTATGTTTAATTTCAATTCAATCATTGTTAGGTTAATTAATTTAAGCATGAGTAGCTAACTTTCTTCTAGGGTTCAGGGGGATCTACGAATGTTATGAGGACTATAATTATTTGACTAATTGTTAATCGCATGGATTATCGCTTGATTACCGTCTTAACTCTGATTAATTGATTACTGGTCAAGATTAATTAATTAGTATCACAATTAGGACTTTTCACCAATCATGTTAAAGACTAATTAGGCCACGATAATTCGGGTAGACTAGCTTAATTCTAGCAACTGCAGGTTAAGTTTAGATCTAAAAGTGTACCGACCGACCCTGCACCTTAGGTAGTTCGATTGACGAGTAGTTAATTAACTCCCTGACCCGATTGATACTCATAGTGAACCCGAGACTCTATACTTTCTTCTTATTGATATTTCGTCTTAGTTATTTAGCTTTTACTTCACCAAACCAAACAAATAAAACAGTGACCTGTAGTCATAAATCTAGTTCTTAGAATAAGTGATTAAATTCGCTATCTCCTTGTGGTGCGACTCCTACTTGGCTACTTCACTATCTATATAAGCTGGTGTCTTTAGGGTATCTTTGAATAGGGATACGACTTTACCTTATCACTGATTCACTGTTGTGAGGTGGAGATTTGTCTTCACCTTCTACAGGGGTGTGGGTGGGAGTTTGGGGTATGGGATAAGTTGGGGGTGGACGTCAAAAAGGAGAGCGGACATGAGCGGGTGAGGGAGTGGGTGAAGGATGTGTGGAGGGAGTTGGAGGACAATGGCGAGCGGGGGAGGGTTATGATGGGGTGTTGGGCAATGTGGGAGGCCAATAACAAATGAGTTTTAATTTTGAAGGGAAGAGCTAAGGGTGAGTGTAGGTGATGTGTTGACTAGGACACATGATCTTATTGCGAAGATGGAGGGTGTGGCCGATATTATGGGAAGGGGAGGCGGTCAGCGAGGGAGTGGGGGTAGAGGGCAAACGTAGAGGTGGCAATCCCCGCCAGCGGGATCGATAAATCAATTGTGATGCGGGACCTTCAGGGAAGAGGAATAAGTGTGGGAGTTGTTGGTCGAGGGGAAGGAGGGATCATGCTAAGGAGTGTGAGTGCTAGGAGGCTCGAGACAATGGAGGCTAGTGCAGCGGAAGCGGAGGTCATTCTTGAAGGCATGAAGGAAGCTTGGAGACGGGGATACAGGAATTTGATTGTGGAGAGCGATTGCAAGACTGTCATTGACCATCTACGGAAGGCAAGCAAAGGAAGAAGTGACATGCTTATTATTTTAGATCAAATCCTTGAATTTGCCTGTAAATTTGATAGTATTAGTTTGTTTTTCTGTCCGCGTCAATGTAACCGTGCTGCTAATGAGCTCGCTAAAGCTATGGCTCTTTCCGTTGGAAAGCGAGGTTGGGAGAATTACGGGCCAGCGAAAGTGCAAACTATTATTTTTGATGATATTAATGCAATAGTCTAATCCCGAGTTTAGAATTTTCTTCAAAAAAAACCTATTAAAAAAACATTATTATACATTTTTTTTATTAATTAATATATTTAATTGAAGATATAGAATTGAAGAGAGAAGTGAGTGTCTTGATAAGGAGATACATATGCGGAGTATATAAAAATATATAAGGAGTATCTTCACTAAAATATTCAAGTACGCACTTGATTGATGTAAACATAAAAATAGTGAATTCCTAATTTTATATCTAAATATAAATATGCTATGTAAATATTTTTCTATAAATTACAGTGTATAATTGCACGGGATCTATACTGGTACTCCCTCCGAGTTCCTATTATTGTCCCACTTTCCTTTTTGGGCTGAGTTTGATTTTTGTCCCACTTTCTTTTTTATGTTATCAATGTGTGGTTCACAATTGCTCTCCCATTTCTCTCTCTTCCTTCTTCTTCCTTATTTTTCACCCCAAAACCTTTTGGGAACCTTTTGGGACAATAATAAGAACTCGGAGGGAGTATATCATAAAAGAACATCCAGCATACACTCGTATATATGTGATTATGTGCTATATATAAAATGGTGTAGTCATGTCACAATTGAAGAACAAAACCCATGGACAACTGATAAAACATCAAACAAACTAAATTCATATCAGTTCTCTCTTGCTTTTTCTTGAGAGAGGTTCCTTTCTCTTCTTCATTTCTAGAAGAGCTCGTTAGAGGAGCTTGCTCCTGATATCTAACGGTTGTTTTCAGTTTCCTTTGTTCCAAGCTACGCACGTTTGGTTAAGAGATTGCTAGGTTTAAAGGTGTCAGAGTAATCATTCTTTTCTTCTCTCAGGATTGGGGAAGTGTAAGGGGTGCGCAAGAACCCAGGTGCTATTGAAAGGTTCCTTGTAAAGTTAGATTTCTGGTTTTACTGCTATTGGTTTAACTCTTGATTTAGGTAAATCTCGGGATTTGAGGGGCCAATCAAGACGTTGAATGCATGTTTAGACCAATGGAGGGGCTGCATGCATAATCATTATGGTGTCTTTCGAAAATTAAGTAATCATTTCTCTTCAACTTTGCTTGAGTACATGCTTCTAGGCGTTTCTATTTAAGCCATGCACTGAGTTTAGGGTTTTCTCATCTCACAATCTTCTTACCTTTTGTGTTCTTTTCTTCTCTATCTACAAAGTTTTGATTTGTATTTCTGTTGGTGTCTTCCTTTCTTTTCCTATGGCTTTACCTAGGGAGAATGGTTTTTTGGTTAATGGGATTGATCAAGGAGAACTAGGTGAAAATGGGTTCAATGGAGGTTTTTTGGTGCATGCACCAATTGGAGAGGCACCTGTGTTAGAAAATGGTTTTATGGAGAATGGTGGTTTAGAGAACGGCCATGTTGATGGTCCTCTGGACCCGCATGGAGCTATTCAGGATGATAAAGTTTTGGAAGATATGCATGGTGGGGAGGAGATTCCCCGTGTGAATAACATCCCGGAGGGGTATTTTCCGGAGCACGAAGACTTCTTGGCGCGTGCATGGAGATTTCCGAGAGCGGGGGCAGTTCTTACCATTAGTCCAGAGGTCATAGGAGATTCCAGGTATATTTATAGCAAATGTGTTTTGGGTTTTCTTGTGGACTATAGAAGGTTTACTGCTGCGGCTGTAAGTAGGGTGATTGAGAGGAAATGGGCAACTCGTGGGCTTGTTTCGGTGTTTAGGCAAAGGGATATTTATTTCTTTCATTGCATGGAAGATGATGATAGATATGAATTGCTTAATAGAGGTGTTGCTGCTTTTTACGGGGGTCTTATGGTCTTTAGAGGATGGGAACCGGAGTTGGTTCCCCGGAGTGTTAGATTCTCTACAGCCAGTTTGTGGGTCTAGGTATGTGGTTTGCCTTTTGAGTTTATTAATCAAGGTGTTGGGGAGGTGGTAGGGCAATTGATTAGTGATAATTATTGGGTTCAACCCATGAGAATGATTCCGGAGGATGATTTTTACGTTTAAAAGTTGATATTTGTTTGAATGAACCGCTTTGTCCGGGTTTTTTCCTGGCATGCAGTGATGGTTCGTTATTGTGGATACAATTTAAGTACGAGGAAGTATTTAAGTATTGTGTAAGGTGTGGAAAAGTGGGGCATAAGGCAGTAAGATGTGGGGCACGAACTAGTCAGGTTGCTAGGAAGATTAAAAATAGTTTCAATAGGGTTATTAGTAAGGGCTTTGTTGTGTTTCGTACTGAGAGCAATCACACAATGTTTAATCTAGATCTTAGGGCGACGCCTCTTCAAGTGGATAAGGCGTCATCTCGAGTGAGATTAGGGGGGAGACATAGGCTGGTCGAAGTTGATGATGATCTTCATTATGAGGATAGGTTGCTTGATTTTGATTTAGGGACTACTCCGGGAGGGCGGGTTGCTCCGGGTATGAGATTTGTGATTTCTAAGCAGCCTTTTACGGGGCCGGTATTGTATCCGGAGGGAACTAACTTGCGCCGGGAAGCGGCTCAAAGAAATGAGGGTGAGAATGCAGATGCGATGCAGGTTGATGATGCTGACCTGGAGCAGCAGCAACATTAAAGAGGGGGTATGGGTAGGGATGGGTTTGATTATGGGAGAGAGGAAGCAATGGGTGATCAGGGTGGGCATAATAATGTGGATAATGGAGAGCAGCGATTTACGGGAGGTATTTTTGGTGACCCAAATCATCTCCCTCACGGCTTTCAATTTGAAGACCCCTATGAACAGGCTATGCATTGGGATGAGGAGGTGAACCCCAATGATATTGATGCGACGGAACAAGATGCAATTAGAAGGCGAGTTGAATGCGATAGGGATAGAGTTTTGGAAGAGGATGATGAGGAAGGGCTGAATCAGTTTTTTATTTCTCCTCATGGGTATCCTATTATTTACCATGAACCTCCTTTTGTTGATGAAGAAAGGCAGGGAGGGAGGGTTCATGAAATGGAGGCTAATTTAAACCGGGATGAAGGGATTATTCCAAATTTAGGAGGTTGGCTAGGAGGCGAGGAGGAAGAAGAGGAGTATGAGAGGGACGACCGTGTCATTGAAATTCAGTTACCGGTTGATGAGCAGGAGGTGATTTTTCCTGAAGACGGTGTATATCTAGTTGTGCAAAGTACACGTGAAACTCAGAGGAGGGAAGAATTGGGTGTAAATGGTGTTGTTGACTTATTGGGGAGAGAGAATTTATCCATTCAGGAAGCTGGTATTGGTAGTGAGATGCATATTATGAATGGTTATGTGGGTGGGGACCAAATTGCTCCTTTTTTTCCAAATCCAACCACTATGAATCTTAATCTTGATTTAAGCTTGGGCCAACCTTCTTCTTCAGGTGGTGGGCCTAGGAAGTGGAAAAGATGTTCAAAATCTGAGGAGGGGTGTAAGGTGGAGAGAGCTGGAAGAGTGTTGAAGAGGTCCATGGTTTACTACGAACCAGGGCAATTGTCAGAGAATGGGTCATATAAGAGGAAAGCTGCTTCTGAACCTTGGGATAATGCTACTGCTGAGGAATGGGAGAATTGGATCAATGAAAGTAACTTGGAGTGGAGAAATTTTGGTGGTAAAAGGGCTTGCTGTGGGTTTACCGGTCAGGAAGACAGTAATGCTAGTGAGATGGAGATCTCGGATTCGGAATGCAAATCGACTGCAGGGTGCTCGAGTTTTGCGGAAGTTGTACGTGAACAACTTCCTCCGGAAATATGAAAGGTCTTGCTTGGAATTGTCGGGGTTTATCTAATCCGCTCGACCCGACAATTGCTAAATTAAGAGCGCTAGTAGTTAATAATCTCTTGTTTGATTTTATTTTTCTTAGTGAAACCAAATGTAAGACTCAAGATGTCATCTTTTTGTGTAAGTCTTTTGGTTTCAATTTTTTTGAGGGTGTAGACGCCATAGGTAATAGTGGCGGTCTCATTGTAGGATGGAGGAACAAACTTGATTTTTCTTGTTTCTACAAGTGTTGTAACTTCATCATTTTAGAAGTCAAAAAAAATAGTAGTCGGCTATGGTATCTGATTCTTGTCTACGGTCACCCGGAGGTTGAACATCGAGGAGAAGTATGGGATAATATGTCTTCTTGGATGCAGTTTTGTGATAAACCCTTTTTATTACTTGGTGATTTTAACCAAGTTGAATATGTGGAAGATAAATTAAGTAGCAATACTAGAAGTATTCCAGGGGCTGAAGAATTTGTTAGATGGAAAATTGACAATGATTTGATTGATATCAGTATTAAGGGACCGAGATTTACCTGGTGTAACAATCGTAAGGGTTCGAGGAGGGTTTATGAAAGGTTAGATAAAGCTTATGGGTCCAAAGATTGGCTTTCTTGCTTCCCTAACTCAGGTATTACTCATCTCCCAATACAATTATCGGATCATGCTCCAATTATTTTTAATTCGGAGCTTTCTACTGATAAAAGAAAACGACCCTATAAATTGGAAGCATGGTGTCTGGATTTTGAAGAAACTGACGAGTTGGTAAAGGATAACTGGAATGTTTTCTTCCCGGGATCCCCCTCTTTTAAGGTGATGAGAAAATCGGAACGGATCAAATTAAGTCTTAAAAAATGGGCTCTCGATAAGAAGAGGGAATGGAACAAACCCTGGGACGAATTTGATGATAAACTCATCATTGATCTTGACAAAGCCTTTAAGGGAGAGGGGGAAGAGGATTTTATGGAGACACATGAGAAGCTTTCTTCTTTCGCTAAAGCAGCTTCAATTTTTTGGAAACAAAGAGCCAAATTAAAGTGGGCTACTGAAGGTGATGTTTGTACTAAATACTTCTTTAATTGTGTCAAAGGGAGACAGAGTAGAAACTATATTAGTAATATCAAGAATTTAGCGGGGGAATGGACTGATGATAAGGAAGAGATCGAATTCTCTTTTCGGGACCATTTTCAAAAAATATTTAAAGTTGGCCAGGTTCATGAGGATTTTGAGTCTTTCTCTCGGCGTAATGACGGATTCTTTGACTGTGTAAAGGGTCTAATTCAGGATAGAGATAGGGAGGTGCTTGGGCTTCCTTTCACGGCAAAAGAAGTCAGGTCAGCGGTCTTCCAATTAGGTGCCCTTAAGTCTCCTGGGCCGGACGGGATCCCGGCGATTTTCTTCCAGAAATTTTGGAAGGTAGTTAAAAAAGATATTATTAAGGCTGTTTGTGGAGTGTTGAATTCAGGTCATGTCCTCAAGGAGATGAATAAAACTTTTATTGCCTTGATTCCGAAGATTGAAAACCCGGAAACGGTGGAACAATTTCGTCCTATTAGCTTATGTAACGTGGTAATGAAAATTATTACGAAATGCTTAGCTAATAGGATGAGAGGGGTGATGAAGAAGGTGATCGGGAAATTTCGGAATGCTTTTGTCCCTGGGCGGGCCATTGAAGATAATATCCTTATTGCGCAGGAATTGATTAACACTATCCATAAAAAAAAACAGGAAAGAAAGGATGTTTAGCTCTAAAAGCGGATATGCAGAAGGCTTACGACAAGGTAAGCTGGAATTTTCTACATACAACTTTGAAGTGTATGGGATTTCCGGAAAAGTGGGTTACACTTATTATGAATTGTATTACCACGGTGTCCTATGAAGTTTTGGTTAATGGAGCTCCGTTAAAGTTCTTCAAGCCTACGTGCGGGCTTAGGCAAGGTGACCCGTTGTCACCCTTTCTCTTTGTTCTTTGCACGGAAGTTCTTTCTAGGAATATTCTGTTGAGGGAAAGGGAGGAGTTGTTCAGTGGGATTAAGGCTGCAAGGGTCGCACCTGCCATTTCTCATCTTTTGTTTGCGGATGACTCCTTGTTCTTTATTCATGGGAATGTTGATAATTTGAAGTCTTTTCATCATCTTCTCAAGAGGTACTGCACTATTTCGGGACAAGAATTAAATCTACACAAGTCGGCTATGTTCTTTAGCCCGAATTCTAGTCTGGCATTTATTCAAAAAAGTATACAGCTTTTCAAAATTAAACCTAAATCGAATCTTGGTAGATATTTGGGGGCACCGTCTATTAATGTGGGTGCGCCGAAGTCCGTTTCAAAAGCTATCTTAGAACACGTTAAAAGGAGAATTTCGTCTTGGAATGGTATTTTTCTTTCACCTGCTGGTCGGCTCACCTTGATTTCTTCGGTTCTTGCCAACCTTTCTGTTTTCTTTCTATCGGTATTCACGATAAGTGTGGCTAGGAAAGTGAACTCACTACTAGCACATTTTTGGTGGGCTGGGGTCAAGTCTGGGAGATGTATTCACTGGAGGTCTCTGAAATTTATTCAACATCCTAAGACGGAAGGTGGTCTGGGTATTCGAGATATTTCCCTGCTTAATATTGCTCTCTTGGCTAATTCGAGTTGGAAGATAATTAAAGATAAGGACTCTCTTATTAGCCAGGTCTTTAGAGCTAAATATGGTAATTTGGAAAATAGGTGGAATCCTTTGAATACGGGTCAGGGTAGCCCTGGTTCTTGGGGCTGGAAAGGTATTTTATGGGGTAGTAAAGTTCTCTATTCTGGATGTGCTTGGAAAGTAGGTAGAAAGTCGGAGTTGGGTGTTTTTAATAACAAATGGGTTCAGGGAGGGATTCCTGTCCTTAAATCTGGTGTTGATTGCCTTAGTCTTGATACTAGGTTTACGGAGTGGAAGGTAGATGATCTCAGATATCCTGGGGGGGGGGGGGGCTGGGATGCCTCGAAGTTGGAGCTCATTTTTTACCATGACTGGAGTCGTAAGATTCTGGCTATCCCAGTGTCTCTTTCGGAGGATACTGATCATCTTTATTGGTCTAGGGTTCCCTCGGGTATCTACAATGTTAAAAGCGGTTATGCAGAGGCTAGAGGGTTGTGGGACGGGAATGACAAGTCCATGGAAAGGATTTCTCCAATATGTAAGGCATTTCCATCTTTTTTCCTAAAATTCTCTGGCATCTCCCTGGACCCTTAAAGTGGAGAATTCTTTTGTGGAAAATTATTTGCAACGCCCTTCCGATAGCGGGTGAATTAAGGAAAAGACATGTTATGACGTCTTCCTTATGCCAGTTATGTCTCCAAGAGGAGGAAGAAACTCTTGATCATATTTTCAGAGATTGCCCTTATGCTTCTAGGTTGTGGGCCGGATGCTCGTTGGGTCTAACTTGTTCCAATTCCAGTGGGAGCTCTGGAATTTCTTTCTGGATCATTGGATGGATTATGTTTCTTAAAACACTTAAGGATGATGAGGCTGGACTTTTTACTTTTCTTCATGCTCTTTACTTTCTTTGGATTGCTAGGAATGATGCTGTGTTTAGAAACTCAGGTATTTCTCTTCATAGTTTTTTTCTTCAATATAAGGGGTCCCTGAAGCTAGTTTCGGATTTATGGACGAATCACAAAGAAATTAAGAAAGGAAAATATATTGATCCTGAGGACAAGAATTCTAATATCAAGAAGTCTGCCAAAAGGGTCCAGATCATTTTCCCGGGAATAAGTAAAGAACGGTGCTCGCCTTCCATTATTCGTGTTGATGCCAGTTGGACTTCTGATTTCAAGGCCTCAGCTGGTTGGGTTATTTACCGAGATTCTAAAGGGCGTGGTTCAAGCTCCTCTACTTTCCTTGCTGAGAATGCTCTACAGGCTGAGGCTATTGGCCTCCTTTTGGCGGCAAAGTGGGCTTTCCACAAAAGCTTGCTCCACGTGGAATTCCAGACGGATTGTTGCCATTTGACGAGACAGGTTGCAGGCGAAGAATTGACGGATTATAGTATAGCTAGTATTTTACCTTGTATTTTGGAAATTTTCGCTGCATTTCACTGTGTTTTCATTAAGACTATTCCACGATCCCTAAACAATCTAGCCCACTGCTTAGCCCAGTCGGCGCGGTTGTGATAAAGGTGGTTTTGTATGGCTGGCAAAAAAAAAAAAAAAAAAAAAAAACTAAATTCATATCTTCTTTTGTACTAGTATTTTTTTGGCAAGTTAAATTCATATCTTCTGCAGTTTTCCATGGGTGCATTTAGATTTTAGAAGGAAACAAAGATTCGAGTCTTGAAAGGATTTCAGGATTTCACAATGCAGGATACTGAAGATGCATCAACCAAACAAGTTCTTTGTTTCATCACAAAACCGTCTTCAATATTTTTACTAATACAACTCAAGAAAAAAAACATTGTAAGCAATCAACAACGTTCAAACCCATGTTTCAGTAAAACACTAACTACTGCTAGCAACCCCCATCAACAAAGATTGGTGGAATCCTTCATCAATTGGTCAAGTCCATAATAGCAGTCACAATATCACCATTAGAAGCCTTGAGAGCTCGGATAGCCTTACCCTTGCTCACTCCAGCTTGTGTCATGACTAGATCGATATCCTTGGGTTCTACTCCAGTGGGGTCCTCGTCCTCATCATCATTAGCCACCGCAGAAGTTTCAGGCTTCGAAATCACATTGCTCAAATCTGGAGCCTTAAACTGTTCTGCTGCTTGTGTTTGAAGTTGTGAGCTTAGATCTTCTATCTTTGCCTCCCCAAAGATAACGTAAGTGTCCGACGTTGGGCTCTTGAAGACATCAGGCTTTGAGATGACAAACAATATCTGATTCACACCGTCAAAATTTAAGCATCAGTCAGCACCAAATAGCCAAATACTCGTAGAAAATATTTTACTCTGCTGCTCAACTAATGTCAATCTTGGTCGTTATTTTCTACAAATTTATGTAAAAACAACCTAAAACATGCCATGTTTGATTTATCAGACTACCTACTTTCATCTTCTCATTCTCCACAAGTATACATATTCTACATTGTGAGGCCGTCAAAGTCAAGACATCGTCTGATCACCAAAGTTAAACGAGTACAATATAAATAGGAGGGAGTAGTACACTAATTTACAAAGTTACTATTGTCAAGGATCTCTAAAGGTTAAAAAGTACACAAAAAAATTAGTTCATGGTATCCCACGAGCATAGATGCCATAATAAAAAATTAGTTCACCATGTCCCCTAGTTTATGAAAATATAACTTACATACCTTAGCAAGGAAAGATAATACTCCCTCCCATTCTATATGTGCTTCCCACTTTCCTTATTGGGATCATTCGAATTGTTCTTCCCATTTGGCCATTTCTTCTAGTTCTTTATTTTGCAGTCTTTTTCAGTAAAAGTACGATAGTCCCTAATAATTACTACATCCGTCCCAAAAAGATTGAGATATTTCCTCATTATATGTGAAGCGTATTTTAATGAAACGGGACAATCTTAGTGAGACGGAAGCATTCCTCAATACATGTGAGTACATTTCCTCATTATATGTGAGGAGTATTTTATATTTACATGTTCTAGCATGGTTAAACCTCACATTAGAGTTCCCGTTTGATAAATAAAAACACTAATCCTATCCACTTGCTTGTTTTTAATTAATACTACCTCTATCCATTTTTATTCTTCCACTTTCCTTAATGGGTCGTCCATCTTTAAACTTCATACCTACAATTTTTCCCTTTTTGGTTGATTTTTGTGGTCAATATCACTTCTAACCCCACATCTTTTCTCAACTTTCATTTTCCACCACATACTTCATTCTCTCCTTAATATTTGGTCCACTCCATCCATGAAGTTTAAATATGGATGGAGGGAGTAAAATACTATTTCCTAAAGTCGTATCCCAAAAGCTATTGAGAGAACATACAGAAAGTGAGGGAATATATTACTACACGAGTTTAAGGGACAAAACAACATACATTCTTGCTCTTCTTCACGGTGACCCTACTAACACCAGTGATAGGTTTCATACCAAGCTTCAACATGGCTTTTCGGCTCTTCTTTTCGCTCCGGCTTTGCTTTGACCTACCAGACCCATCAACATCAAGGGCCCCTGTGAACCAAGGACGACATAATGAACATAAGCAGCCAGAGGCGGATTTGGGGGTGCCCACCCCCCAAGCTTTTATATAAATATTTATGAGGCCTTCCTTTGCATGTCTTGTGTAGCAGAGTTGGTAAGGTGTTAGTTTGTTTGTTTATAGGCCCATGTTCGATTAATGTTGGCTGCATTTTTTGTGTTTTAGCATATTATTACGAGTTTGGGTCTTAAGACTCTTAACTACAAACTATATTCATAGTTATATTTGAGTACAAAAATTAGGAAGGGGGAATTTTATCCCACACATAATAAATTAATTTTCATGATCAACACACAACTTTAATACTCTGTCTCTAAAAAAATCGTCAATGATTACAAAGTACGTTATTTGAAATTAGAACTTTGGCAATAAAATTCAAAAGAAAAACCCCCCTCCGAGTTCATACTTTTGTCCCAAAGGCTTTTGGGTTGAAAATTAAGGGGGAGTATATTATATTAATAAAAATTGATGGTGGATTGAAAAAGTAAGAGAGATGAATATTACTATATTAATTGAATGAGAAAAAACTGATTGGAAAAGTATGAGAGATGAATATTACATTAATTAATGAGGGGTAATTGGTGTGATATAAGAAAAGTAGTGAGGATAAGATGATAATGTTGAGTGAAAAAGAATTTTCATAAATGAAAAGTGGGACAAATATCAAACGCAGCTTAAAAAGAATGTTGGACAAAAATAGGAAGTCGAAAAGAGTATTATTTAGTGTTGAAAAAATAATAAGTAATGGAAAATAGTATTATACCACCAGTTGTATGTACAACCACCTCAAAGTTGTTGAACTTTTGTGTATATATACTTCCTGAGCTTATATAAGTTTCTCAGCTGAGTTGTAAGTTTTTGAGCTTAAACTGTTATGTAATTTAGGTCGACAACTTTACACTAAAGTTCGGAAAGTTTACAACAAAAAACTCGAAAACTTTATGATAACACTCAAAATCATACAAACAGTTGTACATAGAGCTATGTACAACCGATTGTATAATCTACTCATTGTGGAAAATAGTATTATAACACCAGATGTATGTACAACCACCTCAAAGTTGTTGAGCTTTTGTATTACCATAATAATCAAGTGGGAAAATCTCAATGGAGGAGAGGGAGTAGTACTTTTTCTATTATCATACAAAATTGCTTTTGGAAAAAAAAAAGGTATTTTAATAAGGTAGATAATTTATCGGGTGAAAAAATTGGTGCCTTCCCAATAAGGGGCTCGTAGAATGATAACCATCTTCCCATCTAAGATAGAAAACAAAACAGAAACTCCTTGCCAGGCTTAAAAATAATTTGAATTAATAACAAGATCCATGTTAAGTATAAACCCATTAATGTTCCATGTTAAGTTCGATTGATGGGAGTTTGAGCACAATAAGGAAAAGTGGCCAGTAGCATAAACGGACAAAGAATGTAAAGATGCATAACTAAAACTTCCCGTTAAAGCGGATAAGCAGTGAGTTAGGCAAATATCTTTGAATGAAAATGAATGTATGAAAATGAAGGTGATTAATTGGAGTTCACCATGTATTGACATATTAATTTAGTCAGAAGTAATCGTCTATAGCCTAAAAAGAGTATTTAAAGTGTCATAACAAATCTCACACACAACACTCACGTTATATGGAGTGTTGAACATAGCTTAAAGCAGACAACACTAGAACCAATATCAGACAAGGCTAATCGTTGCTACACGGTACTAGTACTGGGATCACAAGCCTCAAACAACTAGGATAATAGGCTCCACATACCTTCCAGATCATCGTCGTCGTCATCGTCGTCGTCATCATCTTCATCATCATCTTCAACGACTGGCTCATCATGCTGCAAGGAGATGGCAACTTAACATCAGATAACACACATGGAGACATTACCATAATCGCTGAGATATAGCTCACCCTCAAATTTAAGCTCTTGCAAGTCATTAAGGCTTGTCAAAACAAAGAACACAACGCAAAATTCAAAATACATATATATAATTGGTGTATCAGCCAAGTACCACCATGTGTCTAAAGTTAACAACAAACAAGTAAGATGTTTAATATGAATAGATAGAGCATTCTTTAACAATGAGCATCGAGGGTGACGTAACAAATATGTCTCATGCAGAAAAGGCATACATTTTTTACAAACGAACTAGCACTGGGGGGATTATGTGCAACAATAGGATTTATGAAATTTAAGGAGCGTTAACACAAACAGCAGTCAAAGGTAGGGTATGTGGAACAAGGGGAAGGGGGCTGGTATAAAAAAAACAGCTTGAAAAAAACACGGAAAACAAATAGTATTAGCGCGCAACATTTTGGCTAGCGACTCACTACTCTTTTAAAAACCAATCAATTATCTCAAACGTGACAACATAGCTTTGCAACAGCAAATCAACAAACCTATATATTTTGCGTGCAAGACTGCAACAATTTGAATCCAAATGAAGTTTGAAAAGTTGAACCAATTCTGCTTGGATAGAGAATCTTACACAGCTAACTTACAAAAGAAAACATTTTCCAAACTCTTCATAGACTTTAAACTTTAAACAGCAAGATTTAGAAAAATCAAGAGTAGCTCAGTTAAAATATTTGAACAGCAGATTCGGAAAATCCGGTACCAACATCAAAATGACCACTGCAACTATCCTCAACTAATCAAAACTATAGCTAAAATCATCCTCTGGAAATTTAAAAAGAAGATACAGCAAAAACCAATTTTCATCAACCTCAAATTCATTTAACAATAATTAATTCCACCAACAACATCCACAGAAGCATTCATCTTTCAATCATCTTCACCAAAATACCAATAATTATGACAAGTTTAGAGATCCATCAAATAAAACACCCAAAGAAAGCATAGCTAAACATTAAGAACTAAATATCCTACAAGATCACAACCTAATAAGTATATAAAACATAAAATGAGTAGCAGATTCACAAACTACTAAAAGAAAAGGGGTGGAAGATTACATCGATTTTCTGCTGTTCAAGGTGAGCAGCGAGAAGCTCTTCTTGGGTTTGGGCAGTCATGGTTGGTTTGGTTTGAGTAGTGTGTAGCGGTGGAGAGAGAGAGAGAGAGAGTAGCAAAACCCTAAAACCCCAAATGAAAATGCTCTTGACTGCTTAACTGCCAGATCAATCTTTCCACTACTACGAGTAATATATACTCGGGTATACCTCTAAGGACGGTTTGATTCGCTCAATATAGATACGGGGCATGTGATTAGAATGAACCAAAACTTAAACGTTGGGTTTGGTGGATAAATTTTTCATTTCGATAATCATACCGCAAATCCTTTAGGGTACAGCGTTTCTCATATCGAAGGGAGAAGGTCGTTATAAGATTCATACCATTGGAATCAAATTTTGTTTGATTTTTCGAAAAACTTTGTTCCAATTTTTTTGTTAAAATATTATAACTGAAATATTTTATTGAGAACACTAATTTAAAATACAAAAAAATCTATTTTAAAATTTTATTAATGTAACTTAGTGTTTTTATATCGCCAAAAAGGTTTTTTTTATAATTAAATTTATTAAAAAAAATTCATGCTAAATTTTTTTAGATTTTATATAATCAATGTTATATAAATTTTTATATATTTAAAATATACTCCATAATTATTAAATACTCTCTCCGTTCTAATCAATTCCATATGTTTGCTTTTGGGACTATTCATATAAAGATAAAATATAATCATGTGAGATCTTGTTTCATAGATGTACTGTATAAAGCAAACATTGAAATTGATTTGATTGGAGGGAGTATAATTTTAAAAAAACTAGAATGTCGGATTTGATTCTCAATCATCGTCGTTTGGTTCGCTAAAGATAGGTACGAGGTATGTATTTAAAATAAACCAAACTCATGTCTTGTGTTTGGTTGACAAATTTGTGAGGTTGATACCAAAACCTCAAACCTCCAAGGGGCTGTTTGGTTCGACAAAATTGGGTATAAGGTATGGGTTTAGAATGGTCTAAACCCATACCTTTGTTTGGTTAGCACTTTTTTTATCTTGATACCCATACCTCAAACCCTCAAGGTATGGGTTTTAGAAACCCTTGGGTGGAGGTGGATATCACCCATTCCAAACCCTTAGGTATCAAATAAAAAAAAAATCTTTGAGAAACAATTCTCACAATATACCGTGTACTCTGCCGTCAAACTTCAAATCAAAATTTTCATTCATCACGTTCATCTTCACATATTGAGGTACTTTTTTGTTTTTTTTTTGTTTTGTGTTTTTCCAATTTATTTCTTTTTTAATTACTAGTATTAAATTTTGTATTGAATTTTTGTTGTGAAGTGAAGTTACATAATTAAATTCATTAGATTTTGATATTTATTGATGCTACATTATTTTACAATAATTGAAATTTGAAGTTACATTATTATTTTAGTTGGTACGGGTAGTAATTTGTGAAAATACAACTATGCACAGAGATGGATGATCATGGACTATCGTTAATAAGGAAGAAGATGAAGAAACAAAGAGACCTACTTGTAACTTTATTGGTTATTATTAATACGATAATTTGCATGTACTTTGTATTGCGTACTAGAAATGTATCACTTCGTAGAATACACCTAAATAGAAATAAGGAACGTCGTAGAATATACAATTTAAATGCTTTGATTCGGGATAGTGATATTGCTTGTAGGAGTGAATTACGTATGAATAGACAAACATTTGGTGTACTTTGTGAGATGGTTAGTGAAATTGGTGGATTAAGAGGTACTCGAAACATGAGTTTAGAAGAGATTTTGGCTATGTTTTTATATACATTAGCTCATCATAAAAAAAATAGGTCGATAGGGACATATTTCCACCGAAGTACTGAAAGTGTTAGCAGACAATTCAATCGTTGTCTTCTTGCGGTTCTAAAATTACATCGTCATTTATTAAAAGACCCTACTCCAATACTAGAAGACTCGGAGAACAATAGATGGAAATGTTTCAAGGTAACAACGTTAATTGTTTTATTAATTAATCGAATAACTTTATTTATATGTGTAAAGTGTATAATTTTTTTATATTAATTATAGAATTGCTTAGGAGCCTTAGACGGTACACATATTAGAGTTAATGTGACAAATGAGGGAAGAGGGCGATATCGGACAAGAAAAGGGAACCTTACGACGAATGTTCTAGGGGTATGTACACCAAATATGGAATTTGTGTTTATCTTGCCTGGATGGGAAGGTTCTGCCCATGATGGTCGTATTTTACGAGACGCAATCTCAAGGCCTAATGGTTTGAAGGTGCCTAAAGGTAATAAAAACAATTATTATATGGTAGCAAATAAGAATTCAAATTTTAAATTATTTTAACCCAAATAATAATATACTTCATTTATTCTATTTAAAGGTTGTTACTATTTGGTAGATGCTGGATACACTAATTGTGAGGGATTTTTAGCACCTTATAGAGGACATCGCTATCACTTGAAAGAATGGGGGGATCATCAACCCGTAAGTGCAGAAGAGTACTTCAACATGAAACATTCTCAAGCAAGGAATGTAATCGAAAGATGTTTTGGTGTACTGAAAGGCAGATGGGGAATCCTACGTAGTCCATGTTTTTTCCCAATTCGTACCCAAGGTCGTATAATCACAGCATGTGCATTGATACATAATTTAATTCGAAAGTACATGCCAACGGATCTTGAGGTTGATGATTATTCAGATGAAAGTGACAGCGAAAGTGATGATGAAGCAGAATATATAACTCATGTTTTGACATCAAATCATTGGACTAATATGAGAAATGAGTTAGCTCAAACAATGTTTAACACATGGAGAGCTACTTAGGGAAAAACAAATATTCGAATATTTAAGTTTGTCTTCTAACTATAATTTATCGTTGAACAATTTAGTTTTTCGTGTCTTGTAGTTATTTGGTTTTATACATTTAAAAATATTATTGTTTGGTTATACCATATTTTTTTTTATGGTTTATGTTCTTGCTATTATGTAGCATTTTTTTTATCATTGATTAGGATGGATACAAACAGTCAAACCCAAACCAATACTCGTGGAAGGGGAAAGAACAAGCGGTTTTGGACAAAAGAGGAAGAAGAAGCTTTGATTGATTGTTTGTTGGAGCTGAGTGGTGACCAACAATGGAAAGGAGAGGGAGGATTTAAAAATGGCTATTTAAATCAACTAGAGTCAATGTTACACACCAAGTTTCCAGGCTGTCCCTTGAAAGCTGTTCCACATATTGAATCAAAGTACAAGTGGTTTAAGGATAAGTATGCAGTTGTGGCCGAAATGGTGAACAAAACATCGGGCTTTCAATGGGATGATCAAACTAAAATGATACAATGTGAGAAACAAGCTTATGATGACTTTTGTAAGGTAACCGTTTATCTTAACTAGTAAACTATATATTTGTTAGCTTTCTATTATCATACTGTTACTAATTACCTCTTTTTTTAGACTCGCCCTAAAGCTCGAGGACTGTGGAGGACTCCTTTTCCTCATCTTGACAAGTTAGATGAAATTTTTGGTCTTGATCGAGCTAATGGTATTACATCCGAATTGCCAGATGACTCTATTAACAATCTTGAGCAGGAAACAGTGAACCTTGGCGATGACAGTGATGATGATAATGTTTCTATATATCAGTCACATTTTTTGGAAGCAACCGATGATGCTCAACCTCAACCCCCTCCAAAAAAACAGAAGAAAGAAAAGACTCCAAAGGGTGGTAAGAAAAGAAGAGCTTCACAATTTGTTGATTTAACCTCAGATCACATGACAACTAGCTTTACTGGATTTATGAAGGACATGAGTAGTCATTTAGCAACTATTGCGAGTGCCATGAGCACAACTCAAGAACGTGAAATAGAGGTTGTGGAACAAAAGAAAAAGTTACTCTCTGAAATTTCTAGTTTACCTGGCATTACTCAATCTGAGGCCATTCGAGCTGCAAGTCTATTTTCAGCAAATACAAGTCAAATGGATATATTTTTTTCGAGTCCCGATGATGATTGGAAGAAAGAAGTGGTACTTGATATGTTAAGCCGTAATGGCTAATTTATAATATTAGGATTATAGACTTTCTTTTCTTATGCACTTAGATTTGAATTATTAGTTTGAATAACAATTTGTTGCTTTATTTAAATTATGTTTTATTTTATTTTCGAAATTTTATAATTTGAATTCTACTTTAATATTTTATTTTTGCCAATACTTATAGTAATATTTGTTATTGTATTTTTTAATTAATATATAAACTGTTTTTAAAAAGTTGTAAAAGGATCCAAAAAATAAATAAAGTCGTACACAAATTGATTCCTGATTTCACTATTTTTTTTATCCAAACACTAGGTAAGAGGATGACATTGATTCCGGAAATGAACCAAACACCAAGTATCAAATATCAAGTTTCAAACCCATACCACCCTGGTTTGATTCCTGATTCCAAACCCATACCTTTGTGCGAACCAAACGGCCCCCAAGTATGAGTTTCTCATATCCAAGGGAAGGGGTGGCTATGAGGTTTATAGCTTTGGAATAACTTTGCTTGATTTTCCAAAAAAATCAATTTTTTTGTTGAAATATTATGATTTAAATATTTTATTGAGAACAATAATTTAAAATACTAAAAAATATCTTAAATTTTTTATTAATGTAAGTCGGGGTTGTATATCGCCAATAACGAGATTTTTATTGAAATTGATTTTACTATTCCGATGACGATCAGACTGCAACGCGACGTGAGATTGCGATATTTTAGATAGTTTTCTATAGAACGGATCAAATAATTACTCGGAAAAATTAAATTAACATCAAGGCAACCTTAGTCGTGTCATTACGGTCGCATAGACACTAATGAAACTCAATTCTGACACCGGGACTCCGAATCGGTCTCGAAATATGTAAAATCAAACCCGAGTCAGCACCGGGGAAGGCGAACCTCAGGATGCACACCCGAGGCCCACTCGGCGCAATAGCACGCTAGGTCAAAGGGGAAACTTAACCTCCAAGACAACCTATGATACGCACACTCTCGGTTTTGGAAAATATCAAAATCGTATCTTCAAATTCCCGAACGCCTCGCTTCGCGCGTCCTAGGACTCACACGCACGAAACCAGGCGCCTGACTTCTTGTGCGCCTGGACTCAGGCATCCATCCAGGCGACGTGAGCCGAAAACAACTATAAAAACCCCCTCCACCCCATTCATTCGAGACACAAATTTCTCAATTCCCTTTTCCCTTTACTCATTACGAGTTTCTCTCGCTTGGGCTCGCACTCCGACACCCAAAGCAAACGATCCACTCGATCGTAGTCCCGATAAGCGAAATCGACGCTACTCCTCACCTTCGAGCACTCCACTCGATCCCGAGGAGCCTGTGATCGACTAGCTATTCCGAGGCTAGTAACGGAGTTCTGTCGGATTAGCCGCATAATCAGCAAATAGTAATGGAGCTCTGCCGGATTAGCCGCGGAACAAGCAAACGGTAATGGAACTCTGCCGAAATCACAAGGCAAGCTAGGAGGATCCTCCTTTTGAAGTCGAATCGTCACTAGGTTGTCATCTAAACAAAACTTTACATTTCTGTACTTTTATTATGCACTACGATAATGTCAAACGTGGACACTAGGTCCATAACACATACTAAAACATGTAACGTCCCACCTTCAACCATAAACACTAAAATACCTTAAATAGACCCGAGTAGTTCCGAGATCCGTTCTCAACTATCTATGGATCGTGTCCCGTTTAGCGTATACTCCGAGGGTACAACTCCTCATTGCGTGATTTACTTACATTCGCATTTACCGCTTTCGTATGATTTATTGCTTTTATGACCTTATAATCGCATGCTAAATCACCTAACACAGAATTCAAAACGTAAATATGCTAAAACTGAACAAAGCGATGGTCGGGTTCCGTATTAGTCCCGATGCTCACCATACATGGTTTAGTGCATCACTATTAATACTGAGTCGACGCATCTTAAGCAGAATACCAGGTAAAGTATACCATGAGAACGACTAATATCTGTATTACCACGTTAAAACTGATTTGCTAATACAGATAATATTAGTACCCTCTACTCTCCTATGTGCATCTTTTCATGGCCTGCTTGTCACGTGAAATCACATGCAAAGAATGTAAATACAACTACTTCGACGATTAAGCTTACTTGTCTTTAAAACCGACATAACAAAGATATAGGGTTAAAATAACGGATGTTACAGTACTTCCGCCACAACAAGGGAACAAAGTTATCAGCCCACCGATTGATTAGTAGAGGCCGCTATGTGCGGGCGCGATTGGGTGTCGATGTCTAGCGGACGTTGGCGTCCCAATACGTACCCTCACCCCTTACTCAGAAACGATGGTTTCCGGATGTCCGAAACCATTGGCAATGAGAGTCATTCCAGGCATGGAGTGCTTAAGGGTACAAATCTTTATCTTTAGGTCCTGTGCCACTCAGCTTTGAGCCGGCTAAGGATCAAAGTTGACTTGAACAGTTTTCGAGTCCCCATAATTGACTCTGTGGCGACTCCACAAATCGGCAACAAATTCGGTTCACTAAAAAGGTCGTCTTACCAAACATATCGACCTTTAAACATTTACAACCACGACTCGATCGACCCTAACGGAAACACGGGTGCCCATTCTGTCTAATACAAGTCCGGGTCGTCATCCGAATCGAGGTCCAAGACATCGCCCCGAACGCGAGATCGGACCGGCCCCCGACCGAGAGGGGGCCGCGTGGGTGGCCGCCGCGATGAAACCATGTCGGTCCCGTGCGGGCGCGCGCGGGGCGTCGGGCGGTGCGGACGGACGTCCACAGTTTGGCGACTCCGCTGGGGATTTGGAAACAAGTTTCCAGCGGTGGTGTAACTCGAACGAGGACGATGAAGCTCATTTCCTAGTTCCCTGTTGTGGTCACTACAGGTTTTGGCCCTAAAAAGCCCACCTTAATCGATATTTGGACCAATCGACCTTTTCGCGGTAAGATCCTTATGGACACGCGGAGAGATCCTCGGTTGATGCTCCGCCGCCTAACGCGCATCCCGTGGATATACTAAGCGAATGACTCTATGCTGTCGGTACGACACTCATCTCCCCAGGTGACCTGTCGTCACCTAAGCGAAGGCTATTCGTGGGCGGTAGCCTACCCTAACCTACCCGTGTCTGCATCCTGCATGAGTGTACGCATTCCTAGTTATGTGTAGCGTGTTTGAACAACCCAAATAAAACATTAAGATCTGGATTCAACCACGACAACATATTCAACCGCACACAACTCCGTCTTCGAAGAAAAGAGAACATCTTCTTTTCAAAACTGTCTTTTCAGCACCGATACTCCGGCCAAATTAGAATTATTTTCAAAAGACTTTTAAAACCCAAATTTTACACTCACTGATTTCGAAATACCCTTTTGAGCGCCATCGTCTTGGCCAAAGAAAAACTCGTCAGCGACGAGGACCGTTAATACCACCGAACTCCCGACTAATGGGATCGAGGTACCCTAAACAGTTACATGTTATTAAAAAAAACGTTTTCCTGCACATACCGTTAACACAACCAAAAATTCAACCAATGAAGTCGAGAAAACCCAAAACGGTCATACCCTCAAAACACTTTTCATAATGCATCACCCCATCGTTGAAATGCCAGTTAATGGATACGACAAGCGTGGGTCACACATTTCAATATTTTTCTAAAAAGGGGGGGGGGGGCACTTTCACCATCTAAATTCTGTAATAAGGATTTGGTCACGTCTTTAAAGCACCGTCACGAACACCACGTTCCATCGCGAACATCATCTCCACCGTGCATGTCGAGCTAATTAATTAATAATAGTCTCGATAAAAGCATAACGTTATCTTTTTCAAAACCGGTTCCCTTAAGAACTGTGCTTATTTTGTAAAACCATCATCATTTACGCTTTTGCTATCATCGAATTTTCGACGCACACATAGCAACGCATTTTCACATCACAAACAATGTCACTACACCATCTTAACACCAATTTATGAACCCCACTTTCCAAAAGAAAATGTTTCATTTGCAAAACTCATTCGTTTTCAAAAGCATCAAAACTCTTTGATTCCGAGCCAGGATCGTGATCAATTTCTTACGTCGTACAACCGTGTGATTAACTGTCTGTGTTAGCTACTAGGGTCGCCTCTATTAGCAGTCGCCTCTATTAGAGGTTTTACATTTTATGTCGTCTCATCTCGAGAAGTTCTCTTTAGATCTCAACTCCGAGATTTGTGTCAAATTGTCTCGTCCCAGAGGCAAAAAATTCATTAGGCGCTTCGCCGAGTACACTAAGAGTCTGAAGCATCTGAGTCCCTAAACCGATGACTGCAAACACGCGCAAATCGAGGGTCTTCTTTTCGGGTCGCTCTATTACGAGCATTCCTCAAGTCTCTAGGTCGTCCGACGAATCCGTTCTGACCCTCGACGTCATCTTGCAGAAATCATTCCCCAACATGTCCTCAGAACAAGGAGTGATCGAAAACCTCTGCATCGACGTTAATACCCCGACCGAGGTGGTTCATGATGTTTGCGCCTCGATAGATCGTCTGTCCTGTTTCGTTCGTCACATTGACAGTCACCTTAATTTCCTCAAAAGCGAAGGAACAGAGAACGAGGCAATTACCAGTTCAATCAATTACCATACCCAGGAACCCACTCCGAACGGATCACCCCGGTACTCCGAATGGGCAAGATCCCCTAAGGCCAGTAGAGAAATAACCTTGATGTCCCGCAAAACCTTACCCAGCAAAGCAAGAACGCCCCAAAAAGAGTTTACCAAGATCAACTCATCGTATACTGAAACTCTTAAACACTTAATAGATCAAGGGCTGCTCAAACCTCTGGGTCCCACTCCAGACCCACCGGTTCGTAAACAAAGCAAAATGTGGAGCCCTAACGCCTACTATCTCTTCCATCAAGAAAATGGGCACGACACTGAGGCATGTTTCACGTTGAAACACGTCATCCAAAACCTAATTGAAGCAGGAACATTCTACCCTGCGAAGCGGCAAAAGGAAGACTTCACCTTCTAAGTTGCCGAGAGGAAATAGTGACGTCAGTGGTCATCACGAGTCACTTTAGACCCCTCAATGAGCCGCCTCGGAGAGCCACCTCCAAACGCTCCTCAAGGGGGACGTCCTCGAAAGGCTATGACAGACTCTGAGGCCCGGAGGACATGTGAGGACAGTGTCGCGATGTGGTCAAGCCACGATAGTCGCTCCCTAAAGGCAGTAGGCCAATCTTAGTCAAAGTATAGTTCATCTTAGGGCCTGGACTTAATAATAATAATAATAATAATAAATGTTTTTTTCTTTATCGAGTCTAGGAGGTGTGAAGGGACTTGTCCTCCACCTCCCCCATCCTACAAAATCACGGGCATCCAACCCGTTTACTATTATATCAATAAAAGGATTCTTCTTTTACAAACATGCCTCGACAATCGCTTGATTTCTTTCTAATAACATACTTTATCGCTTGAAACTTGATACTATGCCATTTATCGATAACAATTAACTAAAACTTAAGGGCTACAACAAAGGACCCACTATAACTTCTCCCTAAAAAGAGATCGAGAACAACTACCCTAAGTTCAACCCATAACTGACCCCCTAACCAAACGACAACACACCAATAACCAATAAGTGACCATATCAGTCAAACTAGACTTCCCCGTTACCAACAATGCAGCCGAATACGAAGCCTGCCTAATAGGACTAAACGTCGCCGTAACTCTAGGCGTTAAAAACCTTAGAGTACACGGAGATTCATCCCTAGTAGTCAACCAAGCTACGGGCACCTGGTAAGTCTATAGCGAAAGCCTAGCCCCGTACTAAACCGAAATATAAACAATATCTCGGGAATTCACCAAAATCGACTTCATACACATACCCCGCGAAGAAAACCAATTCGCCGATGCCCTGTCCAAGCTAGCCTCACTAATAAACATGCCCGATAACCTCTTTTATATGCCTATCTGCGTAGAAAGGAGTGAACAACCCGTTTACATCCACAACCTTGAAACCGACGACATCCCCGAAGAACCCTGGTATAAAGCAATCATCGATTTCAAAACCGATGGATCATACCCTCCCAACACAAACACCAAAAACAAAAGAGCCTTAGGAATACAAGCCTCCCATTACGTCCTAAACCAAGGACTATTGTACAAACGAACCCCACAAGGAATACTCCTTAGATGTCTAAACAAAACTCAATCTGAGAGAGTCATGGAAGAGGTACATGATGGGAATGCGGACCCCATATGAGCGCACACCTATTAACCCAAAAAATAATGAGACTAGGCTATTACTGGGTTACCCTGGAGGCATATTGTTGCCGTCATGTCCGCCACTGTCACAATCGCCAAATATTCGCCAACATCCAACACCTAACGCCATATCCACTTCATACCATAACAACACCCTGGCCCTTCTCTACCTGGGGAATTGACATCATAGGGAAGGTACGCTCGGCCGGGACCGGCGGACAATGTTTTATACTAGTGGCCGTCGATTACTTTACCAAATGGGTAGAAGCAGCCTCTTACACCGTACTAACCTCTAAACAAGTAGTCAAATTCCTACAAAACAACATTATTTGCAGATATGACATACCTCACGATATCATCAGTGATCAGGTGGCTCATTTCAGGGCCAACACCCCAAAAACTCCTAGACAAATACAAAATCCAAAGAAACAATTTCTCACCCTATAGACTTCAGTCAAACGGGGCCGTGGAGGCACCAAACAAAACCATTACCACGATCCTTAAGAAAATTATAGACAACTACTGGGATTGGCCAAACAAAATACTCTTCGCATTATGGGGATACCGAACCTTCTACAGAACACCCACCGAAGCAACGCCTTACTACCTAACCTACCACTCTGAAGCCGTGCAACCCATAGAGTTAGAGATACCCTCACTAAGGATACTAGCTGAAAGCGACGTCCCCGAAGAAGAGTGAAACCAAAAATGTTACGATGAGCTAGTACTCCTAGATGAGCGTAGAATACATGCACTATCCAACGTGCAAGCCTACCAACAGTGTATACCACGAGCCTTTAACAAACGAGTCAAATCCCAAAACATACATGAGGGAGACTTAGTAGTCAAATCCATTAGAGCACCCCTTCCCGTCGACCCCTAGAGGGAAGTTCAAACCAAACTGGGCGGCCCCCTACCTCGTCATGAAAATACTCTCGGGGGGCGCCGTAATCCTTACCGACCTGGACGGTCAAGAATTCTCAACCCCAACCAACATAGACCAACCCAAGCGATACTACCCCTAAACATCCCAACAAACCCATCCTGATCTTTGACCTAGGGCGAAAACCCACGCAAAACGTTTTGAAAAAGAAATAATTTGCATCGATAATTGGCATAACGAGTCTAAAGCAAAATCACTCAAAGAACTACGAACATGGTTTGATTCCGTCTAAACAGGGATACGTAGGCAGCCTATCCCCAGGTACAACCAACAAAAACGACAAGATCGATTACTCGATTCGCATGCAAACCAGATTTTTGTTTTGCGTTCCGATTAATGAGTGATTCAAATGACGAAGCACAAACGACGAGCCGAGGACGGGGTGAAAACCCGAAAGGGCGTCCCTGGCAAAATGAAGAAACGAGTTGCGAGCCGTTGAAAAAAAAAGAAAAAAAAAGCAAAACAAAAGGTGAGCCGAGGACGGAGTGAAAACCCGAAAGGGCGCTCCGGGTAAAATGAAGAATCAAGTTGCGAGCCACCACAAAACAAAAAAAATGGCGAAAATAATAAATACAAAAATAAATGTGCTTCTCGTTAATAATAAAAAAGAATCAGTTAAACCGAGCCTTTGTCGAGGCCTTTACATCAAGCATCCGAAATCCGGCTATCCCGGAAATTGACAACGTGTCAAAACACTACAAAAACTAGTACTGATATGCCACATAATATCAATTAATAGAACATAGTACAAAATGGCTGGGCTCTACCAGTCCAACCTTTTTTCTCCCATCACCACCTGGGTGTGCTTGCTCGGGTTTTCACTATCGACCCCTCCTAAAGCAAGCTTCCACCACCCTAGCCAAAGTCGAGCCCAGCCAATTATACTTTCTCCCATCACTCACACCTTCAACACGAGTCTCGTTGGTCTTGGCCCGTATAGATGAACTGACGGCACTAGGATTGGTAACGCTGTCTTTGGTCAGGCACTTAGTGACGTCTCCTTGAGTTGCCTCCTTATCCTCTAGCACCGCGGTCTTCCTAACTTTTGACTTGCTCTGTCCTGACGGATGTTCATAAACCCCTCACCGGAAGGAGGTAATGTCGGTCGGTCCAACACTCTCTATAACAACGGGACGTGAAAATTTCTGTTCCCAAGACGCCCTAAACTTCCTGAACGAATTCTTAGTCCATAAGTCAAGCCTAGGAACACCCTAAACTTCAATTTCTATATGATTATTACGTAAAGTGTTTTAAAATTGTCGAAATTATTTTGTATGTTCAAGTTTGATAACATTTTTGAAAACCTTCATAATTACTTTGATAACATTTTCGAAATTTTAACATTTTGAAATTAGTTTTCATTTCATCGTTGGCAGATTTTTGAATCAATTATTGAAAATGTTTGACGAATGGTTTGATTTTTACTAACTAAAAATTTTGATTTCTCCAAACTAAATTTTGGTTCATCATAAAAAGAAATATTATCGAATTTCTTAAGCAAAAATTGTTTTACTTTTATTTTGAAAATGTTTGGTCACCCAATTTTCTTCGAGTTCGTTTACAAATGTTATTTGACGTCGTTATTTTATCAAATAACTTTACTTTACAATTTCATTAATTTAGAAGATTTTAAACTTCGGGTAGCTTAGCCCAATTCCTCATTGAATAAATATTTGCGTTCGATTTCGTATCAATTCGAAAGTTGTAAAATTTTCTTTTAAACCGAATTTTTTTATGTGAAATTTGTATCCTCATCTTTTCGAGTGGGGTAATTTTGATTTCTTTCTACTTATCCTTAGTTTCGTGGACGAAAATTTCTTTTACTGGGGAGGATTGTAACACCCGCTATTTTCCAAACGCTTTTATATTTTCCGTTATGATGTCGTCATAACTCTATCACGTTTCGGCCTTCTGTTTCATCATTTTTCCAAGCCTTATTTTTATTTTCGAGTCAAATAATATTTATTTTTATTTTAAAAGATTTTAATTCTTTTAAACCTATTTATTTTGATTTTCATTGTAAACTATAAATTTTTGCGCGTGGAGTTCTATTTTTCTATGAACTAACGTTTTAAGCTTGGAATTGAGTTATTTATTTTTCTTAAAAATATTAAAACACGCTTATATGATATTTCCAACTAAGAAATATTTTTATTTAAGAATATTTGACCTTTAATGATTTTATTACGAAGTTTCATAAATAATTATTTTTTAACGCGCGGTTTACTCGAACTGCTTTGAAATACTTTTAATAATTTTACGATTCTTCTTTTTATCAACTTACAAATTATTTGGGACCTTTTCCCCATGTTTTGAACCGTGACATACCCATGTCACATTTTTACGCTACAACTTTTTATACATTTTATTTTACAAATAAATTAAGCCATAGATATTTTATTTCTTCTTATTTATTGTGATGAATTGACCACTCTTCATACTCCACATTCACCTCATTTTGGACGGTTCCCCTTGTGTATTTGGCCTTGTTTTTATCCACTTTAAGAGGCTATACATTCATGCTACAAACCCATCACATTTTTAATCATTCATACACCAAATCAATCAAGGCAAAACTCTCTCTTTCCTTCATTTCTCACTTCTGAACAGCATCCAAGTGCGGCATTTTTTGTCTCAAAATCGAGTCATAATCGTCTCGTTTTTATCGTCAAATTAATCGTTATTCCGATCCTTCCGTTAAGGTAATAATCGATGCTGTTTTCGATTGTTATGCACCTTGATTTTCTTAATTTTTCTCATGATATTTTTCTACCATGATTTTTGCGTGTTGTAGGATTTGTGGACGATCTCGAAGCCGACGTATATATTATCGATTCAGATTTGGATTAGAGGTAATGTCGGTGTTACTCGGTATTACTTGATTTTATTTGTGTAATTGCATGTTGTAGACACCCACATTTGGCCGCCAGGTGTCTATAGTAGTTTCCGAAAAATACCCGATGATGATCGGCCGTAAACATGACTTAATACGCTCAATTTTGGACTCGGAATCAATAGTATTTGGCGCGAGCTTTTAGCGGAGAAAAAATCCCGCAAAACAGACCTCAAATCCAGGCTCAGTGATGCGTTTCCAGTCAAATGAGACTAATTTGGGTCAAAACCGACACCAAGGGCAAAACCGTCTTTTAGCGACCGGATCAAACCTCGGTCAAAGACATTTCCGAGACGTAAATATCTGCCACGCCACTTCGAAAATCCGACTTGAAGTCAAATACTCCACAAAAATCAGCAAAGGAGAAGAATTAAGCAATTAAACCTCTCCGCTAGAGATAAAACTCGATCTCTAAAGAGAGTCACCCACCCGACCAGACCCACTCGATCGAGTGGATCGGCCCACTCGGTCGAGTAGGCTCGTAAAACTCACCAAAACTAGGGTCAGACCGGGCGCTCGATCGAGTGGCATGCCCCACTCGATCGAGTGGCATGCCCCACTCGATCGAGTGACCCCTTTTCCAGCCAGAACCAGATTTCTTTTCTATCCAAAGTCGGAATCCTACTCCATCCAAGCCGGGTGTTTTCTTCCATCCCAAGCAAGCTTTTTTCTATCAAAAAGCCAAGTATCTTCTATCCCGAGTTGGGGCATTTCTTCCTATAAATACCCCACCCCCACACACAATTCAGAACACACGATTCACGACAACGCACAATACACAGCTCAAAAACTCTAGCAATCCTAGGCAACACAAACCCGATTTTTCTCTAGAAATCCTATAGGAAACCCAAGCCAAAATACAACACCTTAACTCTCCCTATATCCTCGTTACTCCCACGCAAGCGCCGTTATTACGAGTTCTGAATCGAGGTCGAAATTAGCATGTAGGTTGAGGGTGTTACAAATCCCGTCTTCTCTTTTTTTTCTCCTCTTTTTCTCGTCCTTCTCATCTTCCACGTCGTCTTCATCACGTTTTTTTACTATTATTTTTTCTCGTTTCTAATATCAATATTATCGTACTATTTTCAAAAAAGCATTATTTCCTAGGATACGATATCAACTCTATAGTCGAATATCGGATCTAAAGGATCAATCAATAATACGATCCCGTTGACGCTGAAATAATAGTCACATGGTCCGAAAAGACTAGTTACGACTAGGGATGTCGATGGATCTCGGATCCTACCCTGATCCTGGGATCCAATACCTTTAAGGGTAGGATAAGGATCGCAATATTTTGGATCCTAAAGATAAGGATCGGACCCTGATCCTTTAAAAATGAAAGGATCCGGATAAGGATCTCGTTTATAAGATCCTGATCCAACCTTTATCCTACCCTTTTAGTTTTTTTTTTGCATATTGTTGTTATTTCTAAATTTAAGCTCGAGCCCAAATGCCTATGAATTTAAGCTCGAGCTCCAACCCTTATCCTACCCTTAGAATGGTGATTAGTTTGAACTTCTTTTTCTATGCGGTATGTTCTAAATTATCTTTAAATGATTACATATGGTGAGAATATAATTTTTAACCATAGATGAACTTAAAAACGAGAAGATCTTGATCCGATCCATATCCTATCCTGATCCTTAGGATCCGGATAAGGATCCTATAATTTTGGATCCTTAGGATATGGATCGGATATGGATCCAAGGGGAGAAATAAGGATAAGGATCTGGATCCTATAGGATCCGGTCCAGATCCTACCCTTTGACATCCCTAGTTACGACATTACGACGTAGAGGGATTTATTTCATCTTAATTCGATTTAAAACGATTTGTGAATATCTTTTACAAAAATCACTCTAAATATTAGATATTGATTCAATAATCAAATATCGAATATAACGAGTATCGAAAACTGAATCGAGTGTAAATCATATTATATTTACACGCGATTTAGCGAAGTTATTGATTTCAAAATTAAAAACAAATTCATGAACCATAGTTCATACGGGAGTCACTCGACCGAGTGCCTAGCCCACTCGATCGAGTGACACCCCAAATCGGAGGCAGAAAGCTTTTTCGAGGTCCACTCGATCGAGTGTCACACCTGACTCGATCGAGTGGCACCTCAAAATCAAGGCAGGAGGATCTTTCAAGAGGCACTCGATCGAGTCTCTCCATGACTTGATCGAGTGACCTCTGTCACGTTAGAATCGTGAGCCTTCAACATATTTCAAACCTCGATAAAATTCATTTTATGACCTCGGTCAACACGTGTCAAGTCCATCACGTGTCCTAATCTTTTCAAAACCGTGCATCATGTCTTTTACTACATTCTATACTATTTACGAACCGTTATCATCATTACTAACTCGTTTGTTTCTTCTTTTGTATTTTATTCTCGTCGTTTGTTTTATTATACTAAAAATGAACCTCGCATGCTAAATACAACTTCGACTTAGTTCAAAGATGCATTAAACGACGTAGATCAAACATAATTCACATGTTTAGTCAAAACGCTGTTTGCATATCATTTAATCATCAAACTAACGCGCGTACACGAAAAACGAACGATATCTAAGTAGTGACCGCTAAGTGCGGGCAGAGTTGGGTGTTCTTTGTGAACTTCCCAACACGTACCCTCACCCCTTACTCAGAACCATGGTTTCCGGATGTCCGAAACCGTTGGCATACGAGAGTCATTCAATACACGATTTCCGATAATGTCAGAATCAGTATCGCAATGCAAAGGGACGAACCCAATAAACTCTGAAATCGGAATGGGCCGTACTCTGTGCACGGCCCACTAAGACATAGAGTGGGTTCGAATGGGCCCAAACTCCCACAAATTTCGGTGGCGACTCCTATTTAGATTTAAATTTCAATCCGAGATCCATCTCACATGAGATTCATTCGCCTCCCCAAACCCGCGCGTGGCCGCGTCGGGGTGGACCTATGCCATATCCACAATTTGGCGACTCCGCTGGGGATACCTGATGTACCACTTGTCATCGGGGTTCCTAGGGTGAGACTCGAAAAGAAATCGTTCGATTAGTAATGTACGCATTTTAGTTCGATGGTTTATGCATAACCCAAATCTTTCCCGGGCCGGTTACTTGTGACCGACGTCCCACTATACCGCGGTGCATTCCTAAATGGGTGCGCTAAAAACTTCAATGGCCGAACTCGTATGGGTTTCACGGCATGTTCTAAGACCAATTCGGCTTAGAAAGTCCGTTCTGATTTACGAGAAAGCCGTCGTTGTTGGTATAGACTCGATTTTGGCCGACCGATAGTTTAAGAGCATACATGGTGTCGATATATTGCCTCCATGACTACATGCTACTTGATTTACATGTCGCCTTTGTCTCAAAAAACCGTTATTTTAAAAAAAAATGCATCTTTTCAAAATATTCAATTTTCAAAACCCGGGATGCTACCGAAATTAGGACTTACAATTTGACTCAAAATAGCCTATTTTTAGCCGGTATGCTACCCATTTCAAATTTCAATTTTTTCGGAAAAAACCGGCCCCGACGGCGCTTTTGCCACTTTCAAAAGTCGGGACCGTCCTCCGATTTTTTTTGGAATTTAAACCTTTTCAAAAATCCTCTTAAGACTTACCGCATTTAGTAGTGTCGGGTCTTTTCCTAAGTTATCAAAGTATCTAGTGTCGAAACTCCGTCAATTTTACATCACGAGTTTTCCCCCCTATCCCAGTTCGCCTTATTTGTCAAGGCACGGCCCACCTACGTTGGACATACTCCTACAAAGGGAGGCCCGTTTACACATTCGAGTCTAAAGTCTGGGGAAATCTCACGTGGACCTTCCTTTGAACAGGACTAGGCCCACTCAGCCGAATTCTAAGGAAGTTTCACCACCCACGAGTCACCCGTCTAGATGTCAGTCTCGAGTCGTTTTTTCGTCTAGTCTTTTCCATGCTCAGGATGTACTCTTTTGATTCCAAGATCTGGGACAGTTTCTGATTACGCGGTATTCTTACAGGCATGCCACCGGTAACCAGACACCAACACAAGATGCAAGACGCTTTGGACAAGTTGACAGCCTCGCTGGCTCAAATTGAAACCCAACTGGCAGCTATCAAGTCCGACCAGATAGCTATTGTCACCCGTGTGAGCGCCGTGGAACAAGGGTCTCCTAGTGGTGGGGTCGAGACTACCGGGCCCCACAGGTCTGCGCGGTCCGCAAGCTGGAGGAACAAGTCCATCTGTCAACCAACAGCACTATCCACACGGAGAATGCCCGTGCCTACTCGTCCCTGAATGATGAACTGCCCGCTAACCTCAATCTTATGAGCCTACCGATGTTTGATGGGACCGAAGACCCGGTACTCCATATCCGGACCTTCAAAGAATTTATGGTTGTTAAGGGGGTGAAGTCGACCATGTTCAAGCACCTGTTTGCTTCCTCCCTCGGGAAGCATCCGAAAGCCTGGTACTAGCGGCTTGATTCCAAGAAATACAAAACCTGTGATGACGTGGCAACGGAGTTTGCTCGGAACTATGCCGACAACACCGAAATCCATACCACGATGCGCACCTTGGAAGTTATGGCCCAGGAACCCAAGGAAGGATTTACGAAATAACTTCAACGCTGGAGGGCCGAGAGTGTGAAGTTGGTCGATAAGCCCAACGAAAAAGTTTTAGTGGAGGCCTTTGTGAAGAACCTCCTCCCCTCTTACTGGGTCCATCTCCGGTACGCTGTCACACCCAACTTCGCCACCTTAACTGAAATGAGGACGAGGATTGAAGATGATTTAAGGTTAGAGGGCCTTACCAAGGCCTCTAATAAGGGTTATCAAGGGGCCAACTCATCCACCAGCAAGCTGATAAGTGTAGTTTGTAGTGCTTAATTTGCTGTGTTTTGGTCCCATTTCCTTGCGGAATTGCTCCTTGGGAGCGGTTCATGGGCTACTTATGCTTCCTGTAGCTCGTTTCAGGTTCCCGAGACCATTCATGAAGAGTTGGAGCGATTCCGACTCAATACATACACTTTTTGGAGCCAACGAAGCGGAGGAACGATCACTCGATGCCTTGGATTCGACCCCGAGACCTTGGGACCCGATCCCGAGCCCCTTAGGCTCGATCCCAAGACCCGAGAGTCAACGAGAAGTCCATGTGAAGCAAGGAGGAACCTTATAGATCATATTGGAGGCCTACAAGACTCATCCCCGACGGGTATGGCCTCATCCCGTCCGGGATGGAAGGCGCATTTAGCATAGCTGCTGTTTTGGACCCGTCCCGGTCGGGACCGACCCGTCCCGGTCGGGACCATGCAGCTGTAGCCCGCGTGACTCTTTTCTTCCTCCTTCATTCTTGTAACCCTATAAATACTTCTCTCTTGTATTGTTTATGGGACTACCTTAGATTAGACCCTCTTAAGCCTCTTTACAAGAGAAAAACCCTAGATTTAGAGTTCATCTTTTTAGATTAATCTTCCCTTAATCCTTAGTTAATCTCCTTTTAATCTAGTTTGTAACTAGTCTTGTATTAAGTGGGTACTTGAAGATTTCTCCAAGCTTGACATCCTTGGGATTAATTTGGGTTCTTATTTATACAATATTGCATCTTTTTCTTCCTCTTGTTGTTGGTATAATCCTCTTTACTTTTGTTCTTGTTTATTTAATCAAGTTTGAATTCTTTTATATTGTTCTTGTTCTTCATTATGGATGTTTGGTTTGTGATGTTGTTTTCTCTTACTATTGTTAGTTTATTCTTGATAATGAGTGAGTGTCTCCTTGTGGGTTAGTAGGGGGATTAAGGGTAGATTATGGGTGATTAGGGTTTGATTAGGGGTAAAGGGTGAATCTTTGTTGTTAGTCACATATTGGGCACTCTATGTGTTTGTTGATTTGCTTGTGTGAGTAGTAGTGGCCATGCTCCCCATACTTGTGCTCATCTTCTCATTGTTTGTCTATTTTGTGGTTGTGTTGAGGTTAGTTTTAGACGCGAGAGCGCGAACTTACCTCGGCGTTGGTCTACGTAGCGAGAGCCCGGACCAACTCTAGCAACTAGGAGACACCTACACCCATGATCACCCCAATTACCCTACTACACTTATGAACCCGACCTACCCCACTTCCTTTCATATTTGAATTCAACTTCTTAGTTAGTCATTGTTTCTTTTAGTTCACTAGTTCGTTTGATCATTAGTTATTCCGTTTTAGCATTGTATTAGTCTATTCATTGTTAGTCCACTTCTTTCATCTCCAACCACCATAGTTTACCATTTATTGTCTTCTTTGTGTTTGTTTGGTGACTTAGCCTCGTTTTTAGGCCGACCTAGTCTAGACTTTACCATACCGTCTCCGTGGATATCGACCCTACTTGCCCTAGCTACCCACTAGGAATAGTCGGTTATTTATTGACGGCGGGACCCGCGACAAAACCCACCATCAATTTGGCGCCGTTGCCGGGGACGGTGCATGGTTTAGACTTAGTTTGCTTATAGCTAGACTTAGTTACCCTTCTTCGTGCTCTTCTATCATCTCTTGTGCATATTTTCTAGATTCTTCTTGTTTCCTTAGTTTTATTTCTTCCTTTTCTCTTTGTCTTTCGATTGTGCTTGTTTATTGTCGTTACCTAGTGCCCATAAAGAACTAGGTGTTCTCACGTTTGTTCTAGTGCGTAGTGTATGCCTAGGCGGGGAGGCGACTTCTTTCTCTTTAATCCAGAGCCGGAAAGACTTTTTTGAGCCTTTCACCAACGGACGATTAACCGGGTTAGAATCTCTCAACCAAGCGCAAGCAATACTCATCAAGAGCAAGCTCATGGAAACGACTTTGAGGAAGCATCTCGAGAGACGGCCGAAGGGAATTTCATCAATCCCTTTGGATATTCTAGTCCTAGTTCCCCCTCTACATCTACTTCAACTCCGTCCACACCACCATCTCCCTTACATCCAATTATGCCGAAGTTTTCGTCTCAGTCCACATTTACGGAAGATGTCTTGCCGGGACCGAATGCTCTACCGGCCGCTTATGCCGGAAATTTTGTGGCCAAGACTCAATTCATCCAACTTGTGGAGAGAAATCAATTTAGTGGTTTGCCCACTGAAGACCCGCACCAACACATGGAGACTTTCTCCGATTATTGTGACGCTATTTCTCAAACCGGGGTTACTCAAGATCAAATACGATGGGTATTATTTCCATTCTCATTACTTGGAAAAGCGAAGCAATGGATCAAGAGTCTCGATAGGGCAACCATGGGCATCGATACTTGGAAGAAACTTGCATTGGCGTTCTACCAAAAGTTCTACCCTCCGGAGAAGACTAATTTGCTAAGGGCCTCCATCACCGGTTTCCAACAACGGGATGAAGAGAGCCTTTAAGAAGCTTGGGAGAGGTTTAAATCTTTGGTTAGATCGTGCCCCCACCATGGACTTTCACAATGGTTTTTAGTCCAACAATTTTGGAACGGTCTTTATGAGGACTCAAGAACTATACTCAATATGGGCTCCAATGGTAGGTTCACCGAGGTCGATGATGACCAAACATGGGCAAGAATCGAGGAGATGGCGGTTCATAATTCTCAATACTCAAGGCCTAGGAAGGCAAATCGAGGAGGTAGGCACGAGGTTGATGCTATTACTCAACTAAGCATTGACCTTGGAGCTCAATTGAAGACCCACGTGGAGAATATTGACAAGAAGCTCCAAGGCCACCTCAATCAAGTGCAAAGCATTAGTTCCTTCAACCAACACTCGATTCAAGAAGTGAATGCTTTGGGATTTGCACCTCCTTCGCCTTATTATGGGATGTGTGATACTTGTGGAATCGTTGGTCATGATCCTATGCATTGTCAAGGAAGTATTGAGCAAGTGAACGCCTTTCAAGCGTTCAAGCAAGGTGCCTCCTATTCCAATCAATACCAAACTTCCAATCAAGTCTCTTAACAACAAGCTATGCAACCTCGTCCCTATGTTCCACCTCCCTTAAGGGACAACAATCAAGGTTATCAAGGTTATGTGGGTAACCCAAGGCCCTTCAACAACTTCAAGCAAAATAACCAAGGTACCTTCCAAAACAACAATCAAGGGTTCCAACAAGGGAACTTCAATCAAGGTGGTTTCCAAGGAAACCAAAACTGCCAAAGACAACAAAACCACAACAATGGCATCAATCAAGGCCTTAATCAAGGCAATTCTCATGGGTTCCAAGGGAACCATCAACAACAAGCAACTCAAGCTAACCGTCAAGAAAGCAAGCCTAGGAGCCGGTCTCCTATTCATGATTACGGTACTCCATTGGCCCTCACCAATACTCCGCACAATCCGCAATCTCCACCTCGTGATTTCGACATTCAATAATCTATGTTGGAGATGCAAAGGGGTCAAATGGAGATGTCAAAAAACCAACAGGAGTTCTATGCTTTTATTCAAAGGGACAACATGGCGAGAGATGCTCATACGAAGATGCTTGAGACCCAAATAACTCAACTTGCTTCGGGTAGCTCTTCAAGGCAAAAGGGGCTATTACCTCCTCAAGGTGAAACACCGAAATTTGAGCATGTAAATGCTATTACCACGAGGAGAGGTACATCTTATGACCCCCCTTCATTCCCTAGTGAGCAAGAACCAATGCAAGAACACATCCAAGATGATGTATCTCTGATTCAAGAAAACTCAAGCAAGGAAAATCCAATGGAGGAGCAAGTCTTATGGGAGATTGAGAAACCCCAAGAAGACAATCTTCCCCCACTTCAAGCAAAAGACAAGGGTAAAAGGAAAGTGTCGTTTGAAGAGTCCACCCCTATTGAGCAAAACAAGATTCAAATCAAGTTGCCTTTCCCAACAAGGCAAATGAAGACTAAGGTGGATGTCCAATTTGACAAATTCCTAGACATTGTGAAGAAATTGGATGTTAATGTCCCATTCACCGAGTTACTTACCCAAATCCCGGCATATGGACGATTCATGCGAGAAATCTTAGCTAGGAAGAGATCCATCGACAAGGAAGAGACTATTGCGTTCACAAGGGTGGTGAGCGAGCTTATTCAAGGTTCCACGCTTCCAAAGTTGAAGGATCCGGGTAGTTTCTCGATCCCATGCACCATAGGCAATTACAAGATCGAGAGAGCGCTATGTGATTTGGGTGCGAGTGTGAGCATCATTCCTTATTCCATTTGTTGCCGACTCGGGATGAAGGAGCTAAGGCGCAATTCCATTACACTCCAAATGGCCGATAGTTCATTCAACCGACCATTAGGGATGCTAGAGGACGTGCCGGTGAGAATCGCAAAGTTCTTCATTCTGGTCGATTTCATCGTGCTCGATATGCCGGAAGATGCCAACACTCCCATTATCCTTGGGCGCCCATTTCTACACACTGCCGGTGCTATGATCGATGTGAAGAATGGTAGGATCACCTTCGAGTTAGGCGAAGAAAAGCTAGTGTTTGACCTCCAAGGCAACAATTCGCCGACTAACGATGAGTCTTGCAATATGATCCACGCCACGAAAGACATTGATCTAGGGGTTGAGTTGGGACAAAGCTTGAAGAAGAAATCTTGTGAACTTGAGGATGATGACTCCGAGATTGGAGGGGATGAGTGCCCATATCATGGGTTTGATGACAAGTTGAAAGGCAAGAAGGAAGATGAGCCTCCATTGGGGCCACATGAGGATCGATGGACGTTTGGGTATATCCCGAAGGATCGTAAGTATAAGTTCAAACCATTGAACTTGGTAGATCGGGATGCCCCGGGGACGTCAAGACAAGGTCATGGAGAACCTTGGGATGTGGACGGTTATATCTCGAGCTTGATTGAAGACTTTGCTAGAGCCTTCGACTTGTTTCTTCGTGCCCTTGATGGAGATGGAGTAGGTTATAGTGTTGTTGAAAAAGATTGAAGAGTGCACCACCCTTGGTTTGACGAAGTTCCACAAGAACCGTCTATTTGTATATATCTCTTTCTCTTGTAATCTCTTTTAGTTTTGTGAAATTCTTGATTATTTGGATTGATTGACGAGCGATGTGAGGGAGGGAATTTAATGTTGTGTTTGAGTTTATTGTGATAGGTGTGAAGTGAAAGTGTCTCCTAGAAAGGAAGGGTTAATGTTAGAGCTTGGATCGAGTGAAGGGGAGTCGGTTTTTGAAGCCCGGAGCGAGCTTTTGGAGTCATAAAGGATAGGAAGACTCTTCCCGACCGAGAAGAGATCATCCCATCCGGGATTGAAGGCCCATCCCGACCGGGAAGGATGTCATCCCGTTCGGGATGGGTGTGCAAGAAATTGGGTCTACTGGAGTGCCATCCCGACCGGGACGAAGGCTTCCCGACCGGGACGAGAAGGTCATCCCGACCGGGACCACCCATCCCGACCGGGATGGACCCCCTGTTCCTCCTTTGGCCTTTTCTTCGTCGTTTGAGCCCACCCTACCACTTTATACCCCCTCCCAACCTCCCTACATGTCCTTACTCTCATTATATGACCCCTACACCTCATTTACACATTTTCACCTCACTTTCTCTTCACTTTATACCGACTTTCACATCAAAACCAACCTCATTATACCTTTGTGCTCCAACCATGGATCCGTATCGCGATTGGAGAGGAATAGCCATGACGACAACTAGCTACGTGCCGATATTGACTTATGAGACGATGGAGCGAGTGAGTTGCTAACCGTATGGTAAAGCAACTATCCTTTCTTTTCCGTCTTTTATAGCTTGTTTGCCCTTGTTTGTTCCCCTCCCCTTATACACTTTCGTGCCATGGTGGCCCTCGGGGCCTTGGTATTTGTTGCTCCCGACTCTCGATGACGTGACTACATCGAGAGTCATTTCAAAATCCAAATTTTACAAGATTTTCACCCTTTTTGGTAGAAGTTAGTCGGATTTTGGCGGAATCCGGGCTAGGTGACTTGATCACACCTAGTCCTCCCCTCCCATTCCCTTTTATTTCTTTCTTTTTATTTTCTTCCCCCATCCATATCTTTTCTTGTCTCGGCCCATGGTGACTTGACTACACCCCGGCCGGACACATTTTACCATTTTCTCCACTTTATTTTTGATTTTTAGCTTTATTTTCGTAGTTTCTTTTCTTTTCTTTTGTGCTCCCATGCACTACGGTCGAGCATGAGGACATTGCTCGGCTTAAGTGTGGGGGAGCGATATTCTATCGTAGTTAGTTTTATTTTCGTAGTTTTTCGAAAAATCTTTAAAAATCCTAAAAATTTGAATTTTTTTTTCACAAAAATCAAAAAGATTTTCCTTTTGTGTGTTTTCCTTTTTATGTCGTTGTATCGTATATGTGTTTTGTTGTGTGTGTTTTGCCTCCCTTTTTCCTCTTAGGTCGCCTAATCGCCGCTAACTTTGGAAAGCTTTCAAGACATCCGGTAACACCTTTTATCCCTTTTTCCTCTTTACCTCTTTTGATGTTCGGAGGAGATTTGTGATGTTGTGTGCTCGGGAGGAGCTTTGTAAAGTTTGGTGTTGGTTGGTGGCTTGTTTGGAAGCTCGGGGTGGTATTTGTGTTGTTTATGTGTTTGTTTTGTTTTGTTTTTGTTTTGTGACCTTTTGTCTCTTTTTCTTTCGTTTTCGTCGCGTCTTTGTTTTGTGTTGTGTAGTTGTGTCTTGTGTGTAAATAGGTTTTCGAAAACCCGGTTTAGAGGCTAGTGTGCGAGTGTTTACTTTCCCTTCCTAGTGGTATAAATCGAGTCTTGGACTTTAGTCTAGTAGAATGACCCTAAATCAACGATTTCGTTGGTCCTTTACCTTGAGTCCACCTAGCTTACTAGGGATTTACTACGGGATTTGCATTTTGACCATTATGACCACCCACGGTGTGAAAAGGCCTTGGTTGCCGAGTCCCGTCCCTTAGGTGACCAGGTTTGAAATTTGCTCGATTAGTCCAAGTTTTTTCCCCTTTTTGTGGGTTGGAAGGGAAGGACGCTCCCCGACTTACCCATTCACCTACCTCCTACATATATCCACACAATAAATTGCAATTTGTTGAAGTCTCTCTTTCTTAATTGCCAAGAAATGCCTATCAATCAAATCAAGCCAAAAAGGGCAAAGAAAAGAAAATGAAAGAAATGAAAGAAAGAAAAGATTGAAGAAAAAGAAAAGGCACAAAAGCCAAAAAGAAAATAGAAAAGAAGAAAAAGAAATGGCATGGCAACACACAAAGCAAATATGCAAAAAGAAAAGAGAAAATGCCAAAAGAAAATCGTCTCACAAAAAGATCCTAACCCCACAAAAATAAGCCTTTTTTCGACTTTTGCCGTGAAGAGCCTACCAAAGGACCGAGTCCCTAGGAAGGATGATAGCGGCAAAGGTCGGTCTTCCCTCACTTTGCAATTATTTCCACCTTTTTACTTGGACTAGTTAGGTGGTTTCGGCCATGGGACGACCCTCTTGGCTCATTGCTAAAGGGGGAGGGGTCTCACTTACCTACAGTGTCGACAAACACCGTGGTTCATCCTTTTTCCATCCCGCCGATCGTCCCGTAGTACGTTCTTAGAAGGTTTAGAGGAACCTAGGTAAGTTACCAACGTTTTTGCTGCTTTGTCGTCATACTACTAGGGTTTTGTCCATTTTGGTTTGTATTGCTAGCTTGGGAACGTTGTCACTTGCCTTGAGTCCTAAACCGGTGCTTCTTTCACCGCTTTTTAGAGGGAAGCGGTATTAGTTTCTTTTTGGGTGCAACCTCTTGTGTGTTTGTTTGTTTATGTGTTTTTGTGTCCGGTTGCATCCACGGTTTTGTCGCAAGACCTCACTTGCCTTGCGGAGAGCACTTATCCTCTAAGTGTACTCGCGTGAGTTGAAAGGGCGTAGGGTGCGCTAATACCCACTCGGCTAGTTTAGTAGTTAGTTTGTGCTTACTCGAGGGCGAGTAAGGCTTAAGTGTGGGGGAGTTGATAAATGTAGTTTGTAGTGCCTAATTTGCTGTGTTTTGGTCCCATTTTCTTGCGGAATCGCTCCTTGGGAGCGGTTCATGGGCTACTTATGCTTCCTCTAGCTCGTTTCAGGTTCCCGAGACCATTCATGAAGAGTTGGAGCGATTCCGACTCAATACATACACTTTTCGGAGCCAACGAAGCGGAGGAACGATCACTCGATGCCTTGGATTCGACCCCGAGACCTTGGGACCCGATCCCGAGCCCCTTAGGCTCGATCCCGAGACCCGAGAGTCAACGAGAAGTCCATGTGAAGCAAGGAGGAACCTTAAAGATCATATTGGAGGCCTACAAGAGTCATCCCCGACGGGTATGGCCTCATCCCGTCCGGAATGGAAGGCGCATTTAGCATAGCTGCTGTTTTGGACCCGTCCCGGTCGGGACCAACCCATCCCGGTCGGGATCAGACCGTACCGGGCGGGACCATGCAGCTGTAGCCCGCGTGACTCTTTTCTTCCTCCTTCGTTCTTGTAACCCTATAAATACTTCCCTCTTGTATTGTTTATGGGACTACCTTAGATTACACCCTCTTAAGCCTCTTTACAAGAGAAAAACCCTAGATTTAGAGTTCATCTTTTTAGATTAATTTTCCCTTAATCCTTAGTTAATCTCCTTTTAATTTAGTTTGTAACTAGTCTTGTATTAAGTGGGTACTTGAAGATTTCTCCAAGCTTGACATCCTTGAGATTAATTTGGGTTCTTATTTATACAAGATTGCATGTTTTTCTTCCTCTTGTTGTTGGTATAATCCTCTTTACTCTTGTTCTTGTTTATTTAATCAAGTTTGAATTTTTTTATATTGTTCTTGTTATTGTTCTTGTTCTTCATTATGGATGTTTGGTTTGTGATGTTGTTTTCTCTTACTATTGTTAGTTTATTCTTGATAATGAGTGAGTAGTCTCCTTGTGGGTTAGTAGGGGGATTAAGGGTAGATTATGGGTGATTAGGGTTTGATTAGGGGTAAAGGGTGAATCTTTGTTGTTAGTCACATATTGGGCACTCTATGTGTTTGTTGATTTGCTTGTGTGAGTAGTAGTGGCCATGCTCCCCATACTTGTGCTCATCTTCTCATTTTTTGTCTATTTTGTGGTTGTGTTGAGGTTAGTTTTAGACGCGAGAGCGCAAACTTATCTCGGCGTTGGTCTACGTAGCGAGAGCCCGGACCGACTCTAGCAACTAGGAGACACCTACACCCATGATCACCCCAATTACCCTACTACACTTATGAACCCGACCTACCCCACTTCCTTTCATATTTGAATTCAACTTCTTAGTTAGTCATTGTTTCTTTTAGTTCACTAGTTCGTTTGATCATTAGTTATTCCGTTTTAGCATTGTATTAGTCTAGTCATTGTTAGTCCACTTCCTTCATCTCCAACCACCATAGTTTACCATTTATTGTCTTCTTTGTGTTTGTTTGGTGACTTAGCCTCGTTTTTAGGCCGACCTTGTCTAGACTTTACCATACCGTCTCCGTGGATATCGACCCTTGTTGCCCTAGCTACCCACTAGGAATAGTCGGTTATTTATTGACGGCGGGACCCGCGACAAATCCCACCATCACAAGCCCACATCCGCAGCTGCTACTCGCAGCATTTTCGACGAGGTTAATCTACTTGATACCCCGTCTAAAAAGAATACCATTCCATGGGTGTTCACTGATATAGGTACTACCTATACGTATGACTTACAAAGGCTATCATCAAAGGGCATGATCCAACCGATAGGCCAAACACCTGAAGTCCCGGTCGAGCGACGATCCGAGGCTTATAATGTCTAGGCCTATTGCCAATACTACCGAGGCAATGGGCATGACACCGAAAAATGTTGGAAGCTGAAACACTTGATCCAGGATCTCATCGAGAGCGGTAAGATCCCCTTACCAGAAAACAAGCCTAGTAATAAGGACAATCCCTTAGCTACTCACGCCATTTTATACCGGAGAAGTAATTGACTGCTCGCACCTTATTTCTCCATTTATCCCGCAACTAAACGGGATCTGGTGCGATGACAAGGACGATGTGTACCTCGCCCAAGAGGAAGTTGTCCCCATTACTCCCGAGGAGATCAAAAAGGCTAAGTCTAAGGCCTTAGTCATTAACCACCTTGGTCGTCCTTATGAAGCCACTAGCTCTAGGGACGCCCATACTTCGATAACCGTCACTGAGCCAATCAGAACGGAAATCGTCTCTGAAGAGCCGACCACCGAAAAGGCTCTTGTGAAGCAACTAAAGAAGACCCGAGTTGACCTCTCTATATGGCAACTCCTAGTTAGCTCACAAGAACATCGAGAGGCACTCACTAAGGCCCTCGATCAAGTCAAGATCGACTCCTCGGCTACTCCTGCTGATATGGTAGCCACGGTCCTGCCCCACTTAAAGGGCAAAGCTAAGGAGGAAGGCCCATTAATCACCTTCTCTGAAGCCGATCAACCATCATTCGGGGCTACCCACAACATGGCCCTCTACATCACGGTAATCTGCCGTGGAAAGTACCTCCCAATGACCCTAATCGACGACGGGTCCGCGGTCAACGTCCCCCTCTTGAGGACCGCCAAAGCCCTCTGTAATCCCCTAGAAATTCTAACGCGATACAGTGGCGGAAACACTGTAGAGTCGGGATTATAACAAGCTGTAACTATGTTTTGATAAAAATTTAAATGGTAAAGTCAAACATTAGGCCCTAAATAAAATGGCCAAAATTAAATAAATCCACAAAGGGGTTTAACAATCCACAAAACAGAATTATTAAAACTAATCGAGCAAGGATCATGTTTGCTCGCTAGCCCACACCCGGAAACATGCATACCTGTCATGTTAAAAACATACAGCCATAATCAGTGAGGAGCAACGTCAACGTTCTCCCAGCCGTATAACAGGATTTTAAAACAGTAATTACTAATATAGGAAAATAGTAAAAATGGAAAACAGTAAAACAGCATATTAAAATAAGCTTTCAGCGCAAAACCAAAATATTAAAATGGGTTTCTGAAGAAACATAAAAATATTTGCCAACCTGCAAACCAATTTATATCGATAACAATAAAAATATTCAAAATGGCGTTATGAATAGAATTAGTGTCGACGGCTAGACTTTCACTAGGAGAATACTAAAACTAGCTTCGAGAACTTAGTTCAAACAAATCAAACTTCGGTCTCTAACTAGGCTACTCAACCATAATAGGACGGCGACTTATAAATGCGTGGCCCTAGTTTAAGATGATATGTACACCCCTCCCGAGCACCATAAATACTCAGTTCAACCCGACGGTGTCTTACACTGCGAGGCACGAGTCTAAGAAAATATACACACACTCCCGAACACCATATATGCTCGGTTCAACAACCAGTGTGCCCCATAAAGACACACCAGCCTTATAGTTGATGGCAAAAACACAAACCCCAGATTATATTACTCTAACCTCACACTTGTCCTTATTCCATAACTCCAAAACAAAGCCATTATCGATATTCAAAAGATATAATCATTATAGATAATAGGAGAAACAAAAAGAAAAGGACCACTTTCTAAAAGAGGAAACTTTCTATTTTAGGAAACTTTACTAAAAATAGCATCATATCAAAATAGCGAGATATTAGTTTATACTAATACAACATTTTTAGTAAACGATATAGATTTATAAAACTAGTACTTTCGGCCTTAACGATATTAATTCTTAAAACGAGAACATTTGAGTTAATGAAATTATTGAAACGTCAAACAAGTGTTTATAAAATGATTAAAAATGTCTTAAACATTTTATTACTACTAATTAGGGTGTTTCCAAAATTTACAAAACTAAAATTCTCTAATTATTATTAGTTTCGACAATACGATTATAAATAGGATTTTACGGCAAATGTCAAATTAAATCTTTTAACGTCCTTTATTTAATTAAACCATTGGATATATTTAATTTATGTTAAGGGATGATTTAACTCTTAAAGCTTCATATTTAAACACTTTCAAAATTGCTGGAAAAATAATTCTTTTAGGTAAGACGAAGCATTTTAACGATAAATCACAATTTGTCCGAAAATCAATACTTATAAATTAAAGACTTTAATAAATAGTACAAAAATTACTTAAAATGGTTAAAATATATTTATGAACATTCTGTTCAGAAAAGAAAATTTTCCAGAATCCTAAAACTCGGTTTCTAAAGCGTTTTCTCGTTAACCGTCCAATCTCGACAACAACGATTAATAAAAATAGTAATTACAAAACGATTGAAGTATTAATATCCAAAAATTATTATTAAACCTAAAAATCATGATTTTCCTGAATCTACCATTTTTCCAGATTTCCAAAAAATTCCAGATTTAAAAAATCCTGTCAAAACCGTCTTTAAAACCCGTTTTCACAATTAACGATTCCATTAATAAAACTTATCGTTCCTAACATTTATTAAGGCACTAAAAATCATAAAATTACATTTTAATATGAAGTTATCAGAATCACATTTTTTCCAGATTTAATCATAGGACCAGAAATCGAGAATTTAAACGACAAACACGGTTTTAACGATAAACGATGATTTAAAGTGATTAATTAATTCATCCACTTAACAATTCTGAAAAATTATGAAAAAAATCAGAAAATTCTATTTTACCAGAAAGTTTCACTACGTTAAAACTCAGATTAAAATAAAATGTTTAAGTACTAGAACTAAATATCGGTTTTTAATCGTTTTTGTCCGATAACGGTAATAACTCAATTATCGATATCAAAAATATCAAAAAAATACCAAATTATTAAAAATCATCAAAAACAACATTTTTCCAGAATATAAACATATATTACATGTTTAGGCCGACTATTACGATTTTACAAATTAATATGACGATTTAATCGTTAATCTCGCAAAAGCGATAAAAATACCGAAACATGCAAATTTTCAACTTTTAAAAATTATCCAGATTTTATGACATACATATATTGCCAAAATAAAACATAAAAATATATACATGCAAATACTCAATTAGAATAATGAAATACCGAGTAACATCGACGTTACCTCTACTCCAAGTCTGAATCGATTATATATTCGTCGGCCTCGGGATCGTCCACAAATCCTACCAAACACGAAAATCATGGCAGAAAAATACCATGAGAGAACTAATAAAAATCAAGGTAAATAATGATCGAAAACGACATCGATTATTACCTTAACGAAGGAATCGGAAAGAGGATTATTATGACGATAAAAACGATGCGATTGAGACTCAAAATGGAGCAAAAATCTGCCTAAGAGAGTGAAGGGAATACTCGGCCAAAGTAAGAAAAGAAAAGGTGATGAATATTTTTTTTATGACAAAAAAAAAGAATGAAGAGGATGGAAGGGTTATAGCATAAATGGTAGTAAATTTGGTGAAGAAAACAAGGTGCCTAATCCTTAAAGTGGCCGGCCAACAAGGAGCATGAAGAGTCTCCACAATAATGCAAGGAATAAATGGAAGAAAAATAATCATGCGTTTACGGTTTAACGTGATAAATTGAAACGTATTAATAATACGTAGTAAAATTTGTATTCAGAACTTAGTCGGTCCAAAATGTAAGGAAATGGTCTCAAATAATTATAAGTTGATAAAAAGTATAATCCTAAAATAGTTAAAGGCAATTCAAGGTAATTCGAATAAACCTTGCGAAGAAAATAATTATTCGCGAAACTTCGTAATAAAATTATTAACGACTAAATTTTTGTAAATAAAAATATTTACTAGTTGAAAATATTATAGAAACGTATTCAAACATTTTTAGGAAAAGGGATAACTTAAATCCGAGTTTAAAAACGTCAATTCGAAGAGAAATAGAATTCCTTGCGGAAAAATTAAATTAGTTTACGAAGAAACCAAATAAATGGATTCAAAAGGATTAAAATCTTTAAAATGAAAAATAAAAATCATTAAACAAAAATTAAAATAGAGCTTAGTAAAATGATGAAATATGAGGCCGAGAAGTGACAGAGTTAAGACGGAGTCCTAACGGAAAGAATAAAAATGCTAGGAAAAATAGCGGGTGTTACAATCCTCCCACTAAAAGAAAGTTTCGTCCTCGAAACTAAGAATAAGCAGATAGGAAATCGAGGTTTACCTTACTCGAAGAGGTGAGGATGCTTAGCTCGCATTGAAGACTCGGTTTCCCACGTTTCTTCCTCAAACCGATTACAACGCCACAGAACCTCGGATCCCTATCTGAAACAATCTCGAGCGGTACGCCATGATGACGGACGATCTCGGCAACATACACCTCTGCGAGCTTCTCCAGACTCCAAGTGTCGCGAATAGGGACAAATCGTGCACACTTGGTCAAGCGGTCCACAATAACCCAAATACCGTTTCTTTCATTCACGGTTCTTGGTAATGCCATCACAAAATCCATCGATATGCACTGCCACTTCCACTCTAGAACAGGGAGTGGTTGTAGCAAACCTCCAGGCTTCTTGTGCTCGAATTAACTTCACTTGCTGACATGTCAAACACTTACCTACAAACTCTGCAATGTCCTATCTCATATGAGGCCACCAGAAATGGAGCTTCAAATCCCGATACATCTTGTCACCTCCAGGATGAATAGAGTACCTCGTCTTATGTGCCTCGGTTAGAACTTGCTTCCTCACCTCAGCATCACTAGGGACAACCCAGTGGTTCTTAAATTTCAGTGCTCCACCGGAATCCACAGAAAAATCTTGAGCCTTACCAAGATTCATCTTTTCTCGGATACCGGCTACAAAAGGATCTTCCAACTGCTTCTCACGAATCTCACGGAAAAGAGTTGGTTCAACAACAAGGGCATTGAGATGACCATCATAATCCTCATCAACAACATCAATAGACATCTTGGCAAAATCTCGGGCCAACTCCACAGACAAGCCAGAACACGGGGTTAAGGAATGGAGGGTCTTTCTGCTAAGAGCATCAGCAACCACGTTAGCTTTTCCCTCACAATACACCAATTCCCGGTCATAGTCGTTCACTAACTCGATCCAGGGTCTCCGTCTCGCATTCAGATCTTTCTGCGTGAAGAGATATCGCAGGCTCTTATGGTCAGTATGAACCTTGCATCTCACTCCATACAGACAGTGCCTCCAAACTTTCAAGGCATGCACCACAGCTGCTAACTCCAAGTCGTGGGTAGGGTAATTCACCTCATGAACTTTCAACTGTCTAGAGGCATAAGCGATCACCTTACCGTTCTGCATAAGGACACAACCCAAACCATTCTTAGAAGCGTCACAATATACATCAAAACCAACGCCTTCATCAGGTAGGGTCAGGATAGGAGCAGAAGTGAGCTTTCTCTTGAGCTCAGAAAAAGCATCTTCACAGGCTTGACTCCACAGAAATTTATTCTCTTTCTTGAGTAATTGAGTCATAGATCGTGCTAACTTAGAAAAGTCTTGCACAAATCTTCGATAATAGCCAGCAAGACCTAGGAAACTTCGGATCTCGCCAACATCTTTGGGACTTGCCCAGCTTTTGATAGCTGAAATCTTAGCAGGGTCAACTTTAATACCTTCCTTAGCGATAACATGACCCAGAAAAGCTACCTCGGAAAGCCAGAAATCACACTTGGAAAACTTAGCATACCACTTTTGATCTCGTAGAATGCCAAGAATAATCTTGAGATGTTCTGCATGTTCAGCCTCCGACTTGGAATAAACCAGGATGTCATCAATAAAGACAACAACACACTGATCCAAATACTGCCTGAAGGTTCTGTTCATTTGATCCATGAAAACAGCAGGAGCATTGGTTAGTCCAAAAGGCATGACTTTGAATTCATAATGTCCATACCTCGAACTGAAAGCCGTCTTCGGAATGTCAGATTCTCGGACGGGAATTTGGTGATATCCAGACCTTAGATCGATCTTGGAAAACACAGAAGCACCCTTAAGTTGATAAAAAAGATCATCAATTCTGGGCAAAGGATATTTGTTCTTGATCGTAACCTTGTTGAGATCACGATAATCAATACACAGGCGATCGAACCGTCTTTCTTCTTGAAAAAAAGTACAGGAGCGCCCCAAGGGGAAGAACTTGGACGAATGAAATCCTTCTCAATCATTTCATCCAATTGCTTGCGTAGCTCTTGCAACTCAGCAGGAGCCATTCTGTAAGGTGCTTTGGCGATCGGGCCAGTACCAGGCATGAGTTCAATAGTGAATTCCACATCTCGTTCGGGTGGAATACCTGGTAACTCTTCGGGAAATACATCTGCATAATCACACACTATACGTACTTCCTCAAGTTTAGGGAGTTCAGCAGTTACAGTTACCGTACATAAAAATGCTTGGCAACCTTTCCTCTGCAATCTGATAGCCTTCATGGCAGAAATAATTTTGATACCCTTCTGTCTTCGACCACCACGATAAGACACTCGAACACCTTCGGGGGTCTTCAGAGAAATCTTTTGATCTCGACACTGAAACCTCGCATCATACTGAGCTAACCAGTCCATTCCCAAAATAACGTCAAACTCAGTGAGAGGGAACTCAAGGAGAGTAGAAGGAAGAATAGTACCAGCAAAGAGAATTGGTACATTCTGATAAGCTTTGGAACAGTCGACAACTTCACCAGAAGGAAGGGATATAGCTATTGGTTCAGCTAGACAGGGGGTTAGGGATAGTTTTGAAGCCAGAATAGAAGATACGACAGATGTGGAAGCGCCAGTATCAAATAATATATAAGCACTAACACCAGAAATCAGAAACGTACCCGTAACCACATCAGGATTAGCCTCAGCGTCGGCACGACTCATCACAAAGATACGTCCCTTACGAGGAGCGGGGGTAGTAACACCGCCAACTGCAGTAGCGGTGTTGGCAGTTGGCTTCTTTGGGCAGTAGGTAGAGCGATGTCCGGCTTCTCCACAGGTGTAGCAAACAACAGGGGTGTCGTCACAATTCTTGTTAGGATGAACGGGTTGTCTGCATTTGAAACATGCTGAATCCTTCTTGTTGTTGGATTTTGGTGTGAAATTCTTCTTCTTATAACCACTACCTGTAATAGCATACAGTAGAGTCAGAAATCTTTAGAAGAAAAGAATATAAAAGAAGAAGGGAAAGGAAAAGTAATCCAGACCTCCAGAATTGAACTTCTTAGAAGAAGATGAAGAGTTATTCCCAGAATGGGTGAAAGGTCGTTTATAACCAGATGATAGGTTCATAGATTTCACCCGCTCAATTGAAGACTCTGCGTAAAGCGCGACATTATAGAGCTCATTAACAGTTGTGAGACTCCGGGGCATGTTGAGAGTGATATTGGCTCGAAGTCCTCCTCGATAAAAGAAAGCTCGGGAATTCTCATTAGGTAACAGATCTCCAGCATAATTTGCCAGGAAATGGAACCGAGTAGTGTATGTGTAATCCCCTAAAAATTCTAGCGCGATACAGTGGCGGAAACACTGCAGAGTCGGGATTAAAACACACAGAACTATGTCTTAATAAATTAAATTGGTAAAGTCAAACATGCGCCATACATAAAAATGGCTAAAATTTAAAACAATCCATAAAGAGGTTAAACAATCCTTAAAACATGATTATAAAAAAATCAGCAGGATCCAAGACTGCTCGCTAGCCCACACCCACCGGAAAATAAACACGTATACCTGCCATGTTAAAACATAACAGCCACAATCAGTGGGGAGCAACGTCAACGTTCTCCCAGCCGTATAACAGGATTTTAAAACAGTAATTACTAATATAGGAAAATAATAAAAGTGGAAAACAGTAAAACATCATATCAAAATAAGGTTTAGCGTCGAACAAATTATTCAAAAGGGTTGCCGAAGAAACATAAAAATATTTGCCAACCTGCAAACCAATTTATATCGATAATAATAAAATAATCAAAATAGCGTTATGGATAGGATTAATGTAGAATCTAGACTTTCACTAGGATAATACTAAAAACTAGCTTCGAGAACTGTAGACTTAACTCATAACAGAATCCAGTCTCTAACTAGGCAACTCAACTATAACAGGACTGCGTGCAGCGAGGTCCTGGTTTAAGTAGTGCACACCCCTCCTGGATACAAACCATTTCCAGTTCAACCCGACGCGAATTACAATGCGATATCTAAGTTTAAGGTAAATATACACTCTCCTGAACACAAACCATGCTCAGTTCAACAACCAATGCGCCCCATAAAGACACTCCAGCCTTACAGTTGATGGCAAAACGTACATCCCAGACTATATTACTCTAAACCCACGCTTGTCCTTATTCCATAACTCCAAAACAAACCATTATCGATATTTAAAAGATGTATTCATCATAAACAATATGAGGATAAAAGAAGTAAACATTTATATTCTAAAAGAGGAAACTTTCTATTTTAGGAAACTTCTATTTTTAGAAACTTTACTAAAAATAGCATCATATCAAAGTAGTGAAAATATTAGTTCATACTAATACCACATTTTGGTAAACGATATAGATTTATAAAACTAATACTTTCGGCCTTAACAATATTAATTATTAAAGTAAGAACATTTGATTTTATGAAATTATTAAAATATCGTACAAGTGTTATAAAATGATTAAAAACATCTTAAATATTTTAATATTACTAATTAGGGTGTTTTCAAAAGTTATAAAGCTAAAATTCCCTAATTATTATTAGTTTCGACGATAAAATTATAAATAGGATTTTACGGCAACATCAAATTAAATATTTGAACGTCTTTATTTAACCAAACCAACAAATACATTTAGAGTATGTTAAGGGATGATTTAACTCCTAAAGTTTCAGATTTAAATACTTTCAAAATTGCTGGAAAAATAATTCTTTTAGTTAATACGAAGCATTTAACGATAAATCACAATTTGTCCGAAAATCAATATTTATTAATTAAAGACTTTAATAAATAGTACAAAAATTACGTAAAATAGTTAAATTATATTTATGGACATTCTGTCCAGAAAAGAAAATTTCCAGAATTCTAAAAACTCGCTTTTTAAAGCGTTTTCTCGTTAATCGTCCAATCTCGACAATAACGATTAGTAAAAATAGTAATTACAAAACGATTTAAGTATTAATATCCAAAAATTATTATTACACTTTTAAAATCCTGATTTTACAGAATATAAATTTTTTCCAGATTTTTTCCAAAATCCAGATTCAACAAATTTCAACAAAACCGTCATTTAAACCCGTTTTCGCAATTAACGATTTTATTAATAAACCTATCGTTTCTAACATTTTATTAAGGCACTAAAAATCATTATAATACATTTTAATATGAAATTATCAGAATCATATTTTTTTCCAGATTTAAACGAAAGACCAGAAATCGAGAATTTAAACAACAAACACGGTTTTAACGATAAACGATGATTTAAAGTGATTAATTAATTCATCCACTTAACAATACCGAAAAATTATGAGAAAATTCAGAAAATTCTATTTCACCAGAAAGTTTCACCACGTCAAAAATCAGATTAAAATAAAATGTTTAAGTACTAGAACTAAAAATCGGTTTTTAATCGTTTTTGTTCGAAAACGATAATAATTCAATAATCGATATCAAAAATATCAGAAAAATACTAAATTACTAAAAATCATCAAAAACAATATTTTTCCAGAATATAAACATATATTACATGTTTAGGCCGATTATTACGATTTTACAAATTAATATAACAATTTAATCGTTAATCTCGTAAAAGCGATAAAAATATCGAAACATGCAAAACTTCAACTTTAAAATTTTTTCCAGAATCCGTGACATACATATATTGCCAAAATAAAATATAGAAATATATACATGCAAATACTCAATTAAAATCTTGAAATGCCGAGTAACATCGACGTTACCTCTACTCCAAGTCTGAATCAACGATATATTCGTCGGCTTCGGGATCGTCCAAAAATCCTACCAAACACGTAAATCATGGCAGAAAAATACCATGAGAAAACTAATAAAAATCAAGGTAAAAATTGATCGAAAATGACGTCGATTAATACCTTAACGAAGGAATCGGAAAGATGATTATTATGACGATAAAAATGATGTGATTGGGACTTGAAATGGAGCAAAAATCAGCCTAAGGAGGGTAAGGGTACACGGCCAAAAGAGAGAAGAAAGAAGTGATGAATATTTTTGTTAATGCAAAAATGAATGTAGAGAGTAAAGGAGGAGATGGATGTTACTACACTTAAAGAGGGTAAGGATGAAATTAAGGCTTCAAAATGAGGAACCAAAATGCACCTAGACCTATGGTTGGCCGGCCAAAAGGATAAGAGAGGGAGTAGGAAGAGCTTAGACATAAATGCTACAATGAATGAAAATGATTTATCTTATGATTACGTTTTAATGTGATAAAATGAAACGTTTAAATAAAACGTAATAAAACTTGTGACCAAGAGCTTAGTTGGTCCAAAATGTGAGAAAACAGTCTCAAATAATTTATAAGTTGATAAAAAGTATAATCGTAAAGTAGTTAAAGTCATTTCAAAGTAATTCGAGTAAACCTCGCGTAAGAAAATAATTATTCGCGAAGCTTCGTAATAAAATCATAAATGGCTTGTTTTTAGTAACTAAAATATATCTTAGTAGAAAATATTCCATAAACGTATTCAAATATTTTTAGGAAAAAGGAATAACTTAAATCCAAGCTTAAAAATGTCAATTCGGAGAGAAATAGAATTCCTCGCGGGAAAATTACTTAGTTTACGAAGAAACCAAATAAATGGATTTAAAAGAATTTTAAATCTTTAAAATTAAAAATAGAAATTATTAAACTCAAAAATTAAAATAAAGCTTAGTAAAATGATAAAATATGAGGCCAAAAGTGACAGAGTTAAGACGAAGTCCTAACAGAAAGAATAAAATGCTTAGGAAAAATAGCGGGTGTTACAATCCTCCCCACTAAAAGAAAGTTTCGTCCTCGAAACTAAGAATAAGCAGATAGGAAATCGAGGTTTACCTTACTCGAAGAGTTGAGGATGCTTAGCTCGCATCGAAGACAAAAATCTATTCCAAGAAGAATTGGGCTAACCAACTCGAAGTTTAGAATCTTTTGATTAATGAAATCGTAAAGTAAAGTTATTTGATAAAATAACAACGTTAAATAACATTTGTAAACAAACTCGAAGGAAATAGGATAACCAAAATATTTTGAAAACAAAAGTAAAATATTTTGATTAAGAAATTCGATATTATTCCTTTTTTTTTGATGAAACAAAATTTAGTTTGGAGAAATCAAATTTTGTAGTTAGTAAAAATCGCACCAGCCGTCAAATATTTACAATAACAGATTCAAAAGTCCACCAACAATAAAATGAAAATCAATTCTCAAAACGTTAAAATTTCGAAAATGTTATCAAAGTAATTATGAAAGTTTTCAAAAATGTTATCAAACTTGAACATACAAAATAATTTCGACAATGTTAAAACGTTTTACATAACAATTCTATACAAATTGAAGTACTTGGAAATATAAAAGTCTTCATAAAATTTTGATCGCTTGAAGATCAAAAATTAAAAATGATTTCGAAATAGTTTAAAATAAATTATTAAGGCATTTTGAAATAGATCTAAATATAAATATCAACCAAAGATAAAACAAAGTGAAGTATATAGTTCTTAAATTATAAAATAAAAATGTTAAATTTCACGATAACCCAAAATGTTAAATTGCTCAAAGTTTTTACAAAATGGGGGGTTTTAAAAATTTGAAATCATCTTCAAAATGTTAAAATTTCATGAAAATCAAAATTTTTAAATTAGTCCAGCTTTTTACAAAACGGGCAAACAGAACAAGGATAAATAAATTAAAAATAAGAGCTTTCAAAATCGACAAAGGTTGAAGGGGTTGGCAGGAGTTACCGTAACAGAATTCAAGAGGAGCAGAAAGAAAGACGGAGTTGAGAATAAAAAGAGCTCTCAAAGATTATGGAAAAAATTAATCATCTCGAGATTCCTAGCACGACTTCCACAAACACGGGTTCCTAATTCCCATCAAATAACGCTAAGTCCAATATCAGTACAGGGTGGTCATACTCAATCTAAAACCTCCAAAAACATCAACTGCTATAGCCTCCAAAATTAAGCCTTACATACTTATATAATCTTTCAATTAATATGGTAAGAATCCACAAACGATTTAGACTAATCCATTAGTTAAGATTCCAACAGTCATCAAAACATACCCAAACTTGTAATCACTAAGGCTCGTAATTCAAAGTTCATAAGGTCTGAACTCGAGGTATACTTCAAATTTCTCGAGTAAGGAACACTAAATAAAATTCATCAAATAACAATGTTCGGACACAAAAACTTCTAAAATGGTCATCAACATATTCTTAACATCATCAACAGACAGAGGTTAGTAAAGTACGCCAAATCTTAAACACCCTCAGCCTGACATGTAACGACAGATATTCACATCTTCAAGCATGTCATTCGACTAAGGTTTCTGAGGATCCCATCAAATTTCATATCGTAACAGCTGAACCACTAAAATATTTGTTAACTCAACGAAGCCACAATCTCGTTGGTCTAAGGGTTCTGAACTGTAAATCCATCAAGATGATTGGCATTAAGTATTTCTCAAAACAACGTGATAAATTCAACCTCTAATTGTGCAAGATGTTTCTCTTCTTCAAGGTTAACAACAATTTATCCAAGTTAGATCACTCAACTCAAAAGTTCATAGGTTACAACCTTAAAAACCGAGCAACGACCTAATCCTTAAGAAACACGGGAAATCTATGTCCACGAAAATTTCTAACGACATTAATGAAAACCTTTCATGGTACCACAACACTCAGGCTAACATTTTAAACGATCCTCTATGATCCCGAATATTCACGATGCATCCGTCAAATAAGCATTAGGCAAGAATCCTAAAGTAATATTATCAGTTACACTTAGTTCGGTTCTAGGTTAGGTACTAGGTAACCATTAAAATATAATATACACTTACTACTTCAAAAGATTATTCAACTCTATGTCCACCAAATAATCAAGTAACCTATAACCCAAGGTTCAAAATCTTAAGTACCAACCTAATTCCATTAATCGACAATTTATCATTCAAATCGATCCTCAAAAGCTTACTAAGATAGACAACAAGGTATAACTCACAATCCTCAAACCAGGTAACAAGGGGTTAACTAAACCTCGAACATTTATAGCTTCCAAAAGTTACACTAAGACAGAATTCGGTCTAACCAAAGAATCTCAAAAGGAAGATGGTAGAGTAGAAGAATATAACAAGGATTCACCAAGAGGATGTAGAGGAGAATATAAAAGAGAAGAAGTAGAAGAAGTAGAGGAAGGAAGAAAAGAGTCGATGATCCTATATTACTAAGTTCTTGAACCAGAGGAGAATCTTCGGGCCTCCAGAGTTCACGAGGGATCCAAATGGATTACTTCATCTTCTTGTAGAGGAACGAACACACAAGTCGATCTTGGGTCGCTCCATCTGGATCTACTGCGACGTCAAGGAACAAGAATCTACTCTTGATCATCTAGCCTGTAGCTTAAGCAAACTGAATTTGGCTGAAAGGTCACCATCGTATCTTCCTTGTAGCACAAACTTGTCCAATCGAGTCAGCAGGTGTCTAAGAATTCTAAGCAGGTCTTGTCCCGATCTGGAGTAGCATCCTATCAACATCTTGTTCATTCGTCTTCTTCCAACAAAAGCAACAAATATTCAATGCTAATCATTGAGTTACAAGAACATATAAACCTAACAGTTAAGTCCTTATTTGTTTCTACCCATCTCTAATAATATCTTTATTTACTGTTTAAATAATTTACTGGTATTTTTCCCTAATTTCAGGTGTGTAAGCGTCGGGAGCAGTGATGCTCTGATACCAACTGTAATCCCCTAAAAATTCTAGCGCGATACAGTGGCGGAAACACTGTAGAGTCGGGATTAAAACACACAGAACTATGTCTTAATAAATTAAATTGGTAAAGTCAAACATGCGCCATACATAAAAATGGCTAAAATTTAAAACAATCCATAAAGAGGTTAAACAATCCTTAAAACATGATTATAAAAAAATCAGCAGGATCCAAGACTGCTCGCTAGCCCACACCCACTGGAAAATAAACACGTATACCTGCCATGTTAAAACATAACAGCCACAATCAGTGGGGAGCAACGTCAACGTTCTCCCAGCCGTATAACAGGATTTTAAAACAGTAATTACTAATATAGGAAAATAATAAAAGTGGAAAACAGTAAAACATCATATCAAAATAAGGTTTAGCGTCGAACAAATTATTCAAAAGGGTTGCCGAAGAAACATAAAAATATTTGCCAACCTGCAAACCAATTTATATCGATAATAATAAAATAATCAAAATAGCGTTATGGATAGGATTAATGTAGAATCTAGACTTTCACTAGGATAATACTAAAAACTAGCTTCGAGAACTGTAGACTTAACTCATAACAGAATCCAGTCTCTAACTAGGCAACTCAACTATAACAGGACTGCGTGCAGCGAGGTCCTGGTTTAAGTAGTGCACACCCCTCCTGGATACAAACCATTTCCAGTTCAACCCGACGCGAATTACAATGCGATATCTAAGTTTAAGGTAAATATACACTCTCCTGAACACAAACCATGCTCAGTTCAACAACCAATGCGCCCCATAAAGACACTCCAGCCTTACAGTTGATGGCAAAACGTACATCCCAGACTATATTACTCTAAACCCACGCTTGTCCTTATTCCATAACTCCAAAACAAACCATTATCGATATTTAAAAGATGTATTCATCATAAACAATATGAGGATAAAAGAAGTAAACATTTATATTCTAAAAGAGGAAACTTTCTATTTTAGGAAACTTCTATTTTTAGAAACTTTACTAAAAATAGCATCATATCAAAGTAGTGAAAATATTAGTTCATACTAATACCACATTTTGGTAAACGATATAGATTTATAAAACTAATACTTTCGGCCTTAACAATATTAATTATTAAAGTAAGAACATTTGATTTTATGAAATTATTAAAATATCGTACAAGTGTTATAAAATGATTAAAAACATCTTAAATATTTTAATATTACTAATTAGGGTGTTTTCAAAAGTTATAAAGCTAAAATTCCCTAATTATTATTAGTTTCGACGATAAAATTATAAATAAGATTTTACGGCAACATCAAATTAAATATTTGAACGTCTTTATTTAACCAAACCAACAAATACATTTAGAGTATGTTAAGGGATGATTTAACTCCTAAAGTTTCAGATTTAAATACTTTCAAAATTGCTGGAAAAATAATTCTTTTAGTTAATACGAAGCATTTAACGATAAATCACAATTTGTCCGAAAATCAATATTTATTAATTAAAGACTTTAATAAATAGTACAAAAATTACGTAAAATAGTTAAATTATATTTATGGACATTCTGTCCAGAAAAGAAAATTTCCAGAATTCTAAAAACTCGCTTTTTAAAGCGTTTTCTCGTTAATCGTCCAATCTCGACAATAACGATTAGTAAAAATAGTAATTACAAAACGATTTAAGTATTAATATCCAAAAATTATTATTACACTTTTAAAATCCTGATTTTACAGAATATAAATTTTTTCCAGATTTTTTCCAAAATCCAGATTCAACAAATTTCAACAAAACCGTCATTTAAACCCGTTTTCGCAATTAACGATTTTATTAATAAACCTATCGTTCCTAACATTTTATTAAGGCACTAAAAATCATTATAATACATTTTAATATGAAATTATCAGAATCATATTTTTTTCCAGATTTAAACGAAAGACCAGAAATCGAGAATTTAAACAACAAACACGGTTTTAACGATAAACGATGATTTAAAGTGATTAATTAATTCATCCACTTAACAATACCGAAAAATTATGAGAAAATTCAGAAAATTCTATTTCACCAGAAAGTTTCACCACGTCAAAAATCAGATTAAAATAAAATGTTTAAGTACTAGAACTAAAAATCGGTTTTTAATCGTTTTTGTTCGAAAACGATAATAATTCAATAATCGATATCAAAAATATCAGAAAAATACTAAATTACTAAAAATCATCAAAAACAACATTTTTCCAGAATATAAACATATATTACATGTTTAGGCCGATTATTACGATTTTACAAATTAATATAACAATTTAATCGTTAATCTCGTAAAAGCGATAAAAATATCGAAACATGCAAAACTTCAACTTTAAAATTTTTTCCAGAATCCGTGACATACATATATTGCCAAAATAAAATATAGAAATATATACATGCAAATACTCAATTAAAATCTTGAAATACCGAGTAACATCGACGTTACCTCTACTCCAAGTCTGAATCAACGATATATTCGTCGGCTTCGGGATCGTCCAAAAATCCTACCAAACACGTAAATCATGGCAGAAAAATACCATGAGAAAACTAATAAAAATCAAGGTAAAAATTGATCGAAAATGACGTCGATTAATACCTTAACGAAGGAATCGGAAAGATGATTATTATGACGATAAAAATGATGTGATTGGGACTTGAAATGGAGCAAAAATCAGCCTAAGGAGGGTAAGGGTACACGGCCAAAAGAGAGAAGAAAGAAGTGATGAATATTTTTGTTAATGCAAAAATGAATGTAGAGAGTAAAGGAGGAGATGGATGTTACTACACTTAAAGAGGGTAAGGATGAAATTAAGGCTTCAAAATGAGGAACCAAAATGCACCTAGACCTATGGTTGGCCGGCCAAAAGGATAAGAGAGGGAGTAGGAAGAGCTTAGACATAAATGCTACAATGAATGAAAATGATTTATCTTATGATTACGTTTTAATGTGATAAAATGAAACGTTTAAATAAAACGTAATAAAACTTGTGACCAAGAGCTTAGTTGGTCCAAAATGTGAGAAAACAGTCTCAAATAATTTATAAGTTGATAAAAAGTATAATCGTAAAGTAGTTAAAGTCATTTCAAAGTAATTCGAGTAAACCTCGCGTAAGAAAATAATTATTCGCGAAGCTTCGTAATAAAATCATAAATGGCTTGTTTTTAGTAACTAAAATATATCTTAGTAGAAAATATTCCATAAACGTATTCAAATATTTTTAGGAAAAAGGAATAACTTAAATCCAAGCTTAAAAATGTCAATTCGGAGAGAAATAGAATTCCTCGCGGGAAAATTACTTAGTTTACGAAGAAACCAAATAAATGGATTTAAAAGAATTTTAAATCTTTAAAATTAAAAATAGAAATTATTAAACTCAAAAATTAAAATAAAGCTTAGTAAAATGATAAAATATGAGGCCAAAAGTGACAGAGTTAAGACGAAGTCCTAACAGAAAGAATAAAATGCTTAGGAAAAATAGCGGGTGTTACAGTATGTGTGGACATGACATAGGTCCACCCCGACGCGGCCACGCGCGGGTTTGGGGAGGCGAATGAATCTCCATGAGATGGTCAAATGGAAATTTAAATCGAAGTCGGAGTCGCCACCGAATTTTATGGTTATTCGGAACCGTTCGAGCCCACTCTATGTCGTAGTGGGCCGTGTACAAAATACGGCCCATTTCCGATGTCAGAGTTTATTGGGCTCGTCCCTTTGCAGTTCGATACAGATGCCGACTTGAGCGGTTAATCGTATATTGAATGACTCTCGTTGCCAATGATTTCGGACATCCGGAAACCACGGTTCTGAGTAAGGGGTGAGGGTACGTGTTGGGAAGTTCACTAAGAACACCCAATCCCGCCCGCACATTAGCAGCCTCTACTAGGATATCGAACGACGTTTTAATGCGCGCGTTAGTTGAACGATGAATGATATGCAAACATTGTTTTCCTAAACATGTGAGGAATTGAATGGGTTGCTAGGTCGGTTTAATGCATGAAAAATTAATTAACGTCAAAGTTGAATTTAACATGTGAGATTCCTTTTAGTATAATAAAACAAACGATGAAAGAGAATGAATTTGCTACAAGATGAACAAACGAGTTAGTATCGATTTGTAAATAATAATAGCAAGAAATAAATATGCGAAATCGAGAAAAATCGAAATTTGAAAAATGTCGTTAAAAAGACGTTGTTTTGTATAAAAAACGATGTTCGAAAGAATATAAAAAAGAACGAAAATGGTGCGTCGGGACAGCCGGCCGCGTGGCTCGCCCGGGCCGCCGGCGAGTCGCGTGGTGGCCTGTTTCGGGAACGGTTTTTGAAAACTCGATGTTCTTATTAAATCGCGTATGAATATAGCATGATTCGTACTCGACTTAATATTATCGATATTCGTTATATTCGATAATTGACTGTGAAATCAATATCAAATACTTGGAATAGTTTTAGAAAAGATGTCAATTTTGGAAATCGTTTCGAAGAATAAATAATAAAACGAACGAAAAAGTTGAAAAAAAAGCTCGGGTTTCAGACTCGTATGCGAGTCGCCTGTGAGGGGCGCGACTCGCGTGCGGGTCTGTCCCGTTTTTGCTCGTTGTTCGAAAATTGTTATTTTGATGAATCGCGTATAAACTATGAATTAATTTGTATTCGATTCATGTTTTCGATGTTCGTCGTATCCGATATTCGATTATGAAATCGATATCGAATATTCGGAATGAGTTTAAAAAAGATTTTTGTAAAATAGCTTGTTTTGAACGAAAAGTAAAAGAAATAGATTTTGAACGAAAAAGAAAAAAAGATGTAACGATTTTTTGATATCGTCGAGATCTTAATATAATTCTTTTCGATACAATATTCGATTATAGAAAAATCGATATCGTATGTTTAAGAATATTCGTTATGAAAATAGTTTTTCGTTAATAACGATATTAGAAAAATAAAAATAAACGACTCTTGACCCATATGAAACGGACGAAGAGAAGGAAAGAGAAGAAAGGAGAGATCGGGTTTAGTACACCCTCAACCTGCATGCTTTTGTTGACTCGGATCGGGGCTCGTCGGAATGTGGCTAGGCACGGGAGCGTCGAGGCAACGTCGGTCGGGTTAGGGTGGCACGGTTTGGACGAGACGGGTGAAGAGTGTCGGGAATTGGACCGGTTTCCTTCGGGTTTGTAATATCGGTTTCTCGATGCTAAGTGTAAGGATGATGGATGTATATTTCTGACGTCGATAATGAATGTGTGTATTGCTAATAATCGGTGTCGATAATTGATGTTTCTAAAGTGTTGGATGGGAGGTCCTATTTATAGGGGTTCCCGACCTTGACTTAGGAGAGATGTGTTTGAACTGGAATTACCGCTTGGGTAAGAAGCTGAGGAGAACGAGAATTCCATTTTCTTGTGAAGGAAGAAAAGAAATCTCGGCTGGTTCATGCTACTCGGCCGAGTGGTTTACACTCGGTTGGGTGTTTGAATCGGTTTTCGGATAGGATTCCTACTCGAGATCGAATTCTACCCTTAAACGAATTTGTTTATTATTTTGTGCAGCTGATTTTTGTGGAGTTGGAGTCCGAATAGGACGCGTGAGACATCACGGTCGGTCCACAAGTCTCGGGCAATATCTTTGACCGGGTTTTGACTCGGTCGCTAAAAGACGGTTTTACCCCTGGTGTCGGATTCGACCCAAATTAGTGTTATTTGACTCGAAACGACCCACTGGGCCTGAATTTGAGGTTGGTTTTGTAAAATTTGTACTCCGTAAAATGCCTAGGCCAAATGCCATTGATTTTGAGCCCATTTCCGAGTACGTTAAAGCACGTTAACGTCCGATCATCATCGGGTGCTTGTCGGAAACTACTATAGACACCTGGCGGTCAAATGTGGGTGTCTACAGAGCCCCCACTCTGACTGAGGCTTGGACAGGGCAAAAGTTAGAGTAGCCACCAGGTCAATCAAGGATTAAAACCTGGTAGCTTCCGGTCGGGTCGTTTAAGGTCCATTAGACCTGCGTGGAGGGCCCGCCGGCCATGGGCTAGAAATGTACCTGAGCTGATGATGATAACTCCGTGGGGAATTGAACTCGTCGCATGAGACTTAAAATGGGCCTGTATGTGGCCTCATCTTGTTAAATGCCACTGGGGAGTTATGCAAATCGCATGGTCCTGCTTGAGTCGTCCTGTACATATTTATGCAAGGTAGCAAAGTTTTGCATGTAACATTTGTAGGAAAAAAATGACTCGTGCTGGGGAATAAAAATTTTGAGAAAAAGGTTTGAATTTTTGAGTTTGCAAAAGTCTTTGAAAAATTAGGGAATTTTTGTTTTGACTTTGAAAAGGAATAGGAGTGCTCGGGATGACTTAGCTAAGCCTTAGGACAATGGCTTGTATGCTAAATGCTCTAGGATTGGGAATCCTAAGGTGAGAAGGAGAAATTATTTTATGCTATAAATGCCCCTCCTGGCTTCATAAATTTCATAATTCCACAACTCCCTCAACTCCTTAAAGAAAAGAGTAAACCTTGAAAAATTTATTTCTTCCTTTTTAGCAAATCAATTATGGGGATTGATCGACTAGTTGGAATGTTGCACGAGTGGTCCAAATATTTTAGAGATGCCGATAGGGCTATCCTAAACCAGAATGGCGTTACCCAATTGTCTGCGATCCGTCAGATGCAAGTGGATTGCCACTTCTTGGATGCTTGCCTGTCCTATTGGGACGACACCTATCATGTATTTAGCTTTCCTCGAGGAGAGATTTGCCCTATTCCTGAGGAAATTGCTGCTGCAGGAGGATGGAATCCTATACTTCGCCCTGCTATCCCTTTTTCAGTTAAGGGAATTTTTAGGGCTTTCCCATATGGAGGTATCCCGTATGCTAGAAGGAGATACCTATTCCCTGATCGATCTAGCTGAAAAATTCATGAACCCAGATGATGTCCGGGTCAGGCCGGTTCATAGCCATAGGGCCTTCACTTTTTGCATGCTCCATGTTTATGCCTTCGAGGGACATATGGACTTATTATCTTGCATGGGCCATGTTAGGCTTTTTACTGTAGCTGACTTGATGGAAACGGAGCATAGTCCGGCCTGGCTGATTACAGGAGAGATTATCCAGGGTTTGGATAATCGTAAAAGGGATCCGTCAGTCCGGCTGACTGGGAGTACCCGTGTTCTGCAGGTATGCCGTTTTTGATGATTTTTTTTGGCTTTTCCCGATTTTCCGGTTTTTTGCGGTTTGCGCGGTTTTTTCTGATTTTCCCGGTTCCTGCGGTTTTCTCGGTTTTCACGTCTTTTCACGTTTTTTTTTTTCACGTGATTTTGACGATTTTGATTTTTGCGGGTTTTTCAGCTGTGGCTGTTTGAGAGGTTATCGATCTTGGATGCTCCCTTAGACGTAAGCCGGTATCAACCTAGGCAAGTTATGTCGAGGAGACGAGCTATTCCCTTTTCTCGCTTCAATACCCAAAAATACTGGGATGAGGTGCTATCTTTCCATGGAGGCTTGTTGATCCGTTGGGCCGTACCATGGTGGCCGATATACGTCGGGACCGGTCTAGAGTCTCGAGATAGGGCTAGATATCAGGTAATCCTATCTTTTAGGCAGACAATTCACCTCTTTCCCGATCGCATACTTAGGCAATATGGTCGGGTGCAAAGAATCCCAGAAATCTAGGCCGTTGTGAGTGAATCTACTCAGCTGACGGATGTGATGTGTGACACCTGGATGCAAAGGTGGTATACACGAGCTACTTGGCCTGTTCTCAAAAATTCTCATTCGATCTGGGTAACTGATTCTTATGTAAGATGGACCCGAGCTGATTCAGCTAAAACTCGGGCTGTCTTGAAAACTGACGAGGCCTATGACCTGTTACGTCGAGAGCATGCTAAAGATAATAGAAGCTTCTTTGCCGAAGAGGCTATTTCAACAGGTCAGAAAAAGAGATCTAGGACTCAGACTGAAGGGTCCAGTACTAAGGGTGCACGGGGGAAAGTGAGCCCCCAGACAGATTTAGAAAGGAGACTAGGACCAAGGCTGGCGGTCAAGGACCGGCTTGGTCCTCGAGACAGGCTTCCCGAACCCGTTAGGGCTCGGCTTGGGCCGGTGCAAATGGTGGACGTCCCAAAATCGAAGAAGCGGGTTCGAACTAAGGAAATTCCCCTTGTGATCAGGGAACGTTCGCCCCCACCCCGTCGGCCTCGGGCTCCACGTGACCCGAAAGATAAAGGGAAGGGAAAAATGTACGAGTAGTCTCCTAAATTTATTATTTAAGTATTACTACTATTTTTTGTGGTGTGATTTTGTTGTTTTCTTTTTGTGATGTATTTTGAAATAATAAAAAGACATATTAGTGAATACCGTTCCCGTCTTTTCGTTATTGCAGTGGTTGTACCCTTTTGAGGGGTTGCCTACGTATCCAAAATTAATGAAATCAAACCTTCCGTAGTTCTTAAGTATTTTTGCAATTTTTCGAAATACATCAAGATTATTAATTCGAGATGTGCAACGGTAGGATACATAATCCTAACTTATTGACTTGCTTAAAATTTTTGAAAATCCATAAAAAGACATTTTTTATAAACTTTGCAAATGACATTGAGATAGGGTTTACGGGTAGTAACGCTTCAGCTGGTCCAAGTTTTTTGGGTTGACGAACTCGTTCCCGTCCAAGTCCGTTAGCATTACTGCTCTTCCTGAAAGAATTTTCTTTACTAGATACGGCCCAGCCCAATTGGGTTTGAATTTTCCCCTAGGGTCAACTGGTAGTAAAGCTCGAACAGATTTTAGGACTAGATCGCCCTGTTTGATGTTCCTGGGCCTAACCCTTTTGTTAAAAGCCCGTTGGATCCTTTTCTGATATATCTGAATATTATTCAGAGCCCGGGATCGTCGTTCGTCTAAGAGGACTAGTGAGTCATATCGGGCTTGGACCCAGTCTGCTTCGGGTACCTGACTCTCGAGTAGAATTCTGAGGGATGGTACTTCTAGTTTGACTGGTTGGACTGCTTCCATTCCGTATGTCAGATAGTACGGAGTTGCTCCAGTCGCGGTTCGAATTGATGTCCGATATCCCCATAAGGCAAAGGGTATCTTGTCGGGCCAGTCCCGGTAATTCTCAGCCATCTTTTTAAGAATGGTGACAATTGTTTTATTGGCTGCCTCCACCGCTCCATTTGTTTGGGGACGGTAAGGAGATGATGTATGCCTTTGGATTTTGTACTTTTCCAGCAAAGTGGCCGTTTCAGCTTGGAAATGGGTCCCGTGATCGCTGATGAACTCGTGTGGAATCCCGTATCGACATATAATTTTGTTTTGGATGAACTTAGCCACATGTTTGGCCTTCAAGATCCGGTATGACTCGACTTCGACCCATTTAGTGAAATAGTCGATAGCCACTAGGATGAAACAGTGACCCCCTGTCCCGGAAGGGTTCACTTTCCCGATTATATCAATTCCCCACGTTGAGAATGGCCATGGTGATGTCATTGTATATAGTAGGGATGAAGGCGTGTGCTGAACATTGGCGAAGATCCGACAGTTATGACAGTGTTTAACATACATCTGACAGTCAGTTTCCATGCTATTCCAATAGTAACCGAGTCTTGCGATTTTTCGGGCTAACATATGGGCGTTCATATGTGGACCGTTTTCACCGTCATGTACCTCGGCCATAACTCTTTCGGCTCGAGTTTTGTCAATGCATAGGAGTAAAGCCCCCTGTGCTGTCTTCTTATACAACTGTCCATCGTCCGTGCGGATGAACTGGGTTGCCCATCTTCGTAGAGCTTTCTTGGCCCGGCTTTCAGCTCCCGGAGGATATTCCCCTGACGTTAAGTAGGTTAGAACAGCCTGATACCAAGGTTCTGGATCAGTTATTTCGATGTCTTGGATAACGTGGATATATGCCGGCTCTGACCGTCTTTCGACACAAATGGGCATACTGGTTAGATGTGCTGGGATATTCAGTAAAGATGCTAATTTTGAGAGAGCATCTGCAAACTGGTTTTCTTCCCGAGGTAGATAAATGTACTCCACTTTTTGGAATTGTTTTTCGAGAACCCTTACTCGTGCTTGGTAAGCCACGAGGTTTGCGTTCCGAGTCTTCCATTTTTGTAGGGTTTGATTTATGACTAAAGATGAGTCACCGTGGACCCGGAGGTTTGTTACCCCTAAATCGGCGGCGGCTTTCAACCCGTGAATGCATGCTTCGTACTCGGCTGCGTTGTTAGTCACGTCAAAATCTAACTTGATGGACAACGGGGTGTGTTCCCCTTGTGGTGAGATTAGCAAGATCCCGACGCCAAATCCTCGAAAGTTGGACGCTCCGTCAAAATACAGATCCCATGTGTCGGTGTCGGTATGGAATATGTCTTCATCTGGGAAGGCCCAAGTATCGGCGTGTTCTTCCTCGGATATCGGACTATCGGCGAGGAATTCTGCTACTACCCGGCCCTTGATGGCTTTTAAAGGTACGAACTTGAGGTCGAACTCAGCTAGCATTAAAGTCCATCTGGATATGCGGCCGTTGAGGATGGGCTTTTCGAACAGATACTTGATTGGATCCATCTTGGATAGCACATGTACCTCGTGACTAAGCATGTAGTGTCGGAGCTTTCTAGTGGCCCATACTAAAGCTAGACACGTTTTCTCGAGCATGGTGTACTTGCATTCGTATTCCAAGAACTTCTTACTGATGTAGTAAATGGCCCGTTCTTCAGAATCGACCGTCTAGGCTCGCATAGCGCCCATGGCAGTCTCGGTCGTTGTCAAGTATAATGACAGAGGCAAACCGTGCTGAGGTGGCATTAACACCGGTGGAGAGGATAGAATCTCCTTGATCTTATCGAAAGCCATTTGACATTTATCGTCCCATAGTGTTCGCTCTCCTATCTTCAGTTTCTTGAAAATGGGTCCACATACCATGGTTAGCTTTGAAATGAACCGGCTTATATACTGGACTTTCCCGAGAAACCCCCTTATCTCTTTTTCGGTTTTAGGCGGTTGCATCTCGGTTATGGCCTTGATCTTTGATGGGTCAACTTCGATGCCACGTTGGCTGACAATGTGGCCCAGTAGCTTGCCCGATGTTACCCCGAAACTGCATTTTTGAGGGTTTAACCTCATGTTGTACTTGCGTAGTCGGGTGAAGAATTTCCTTAGGGCAACAATGTGCCCGTTTCAGTCCTTAGATTTGACGATCATGTCGTCGACGTAGACCTCCACTTCCTTATGCATCATGTCATGCAATAAAGTGGTGGCGGTCCGTTGATAAGTGGCACCAGTGTTAATAAGCCCAAATGGCATCACGGTATAACAGTAAGTCCCCCAAGGTGTGATGAAGGTGGTCTTACCCATGTCTTCTTCCGCCATTTTGATCTGATTATATCCGGCATACCCGTCCATGAATGATAGGAGGGCATGATCGGCCGTGTTATCCACCAGTATGTCGATGTGTGGACACGGAAAATCGTCTTTTGGCCTGGCCTTATTAAGGTCCCGAAAATCTACACATACTCAGACTTTGCCATCCTTTTTGGGTACTGGTACTATGTTTGCAACCCAGTCTGGATATTCAGACACTTGGATAAAGCCCGCTTTGAATTGTTTATCAACTTCTTCCTTGACTTTGAGAGACCATTCGGGCCTCATTCTTCGGAGTTTCTGTTTTACCGGCTTGTACCCGTCTTTGATGGGTATTCGGTGTTCAGCTATCTCCCGGTCTATTCCCGGCATGTCCTTGTAGGACCATGCAAAGACGTCCTTGAATTCCTGGAGGAGATCCGTGAACTGTTGTCTCTCTTCGGAATCTAAAGATAGGCCCAACCTAAGCATCTGAGGTTCTAAAGGGGTTCCTACGTTGATGGAATCGGTTTCTTCGATTACCGGGTCTCGGGATTCCCTTTGCTCAAGTTGCTCGATCAGATGCGGAGGCAACGGTACCTGTTCGTCGGGTTTCTCAATGTCATTGCAAGTAAGATTTTTGAAAACATTTTGAAAATAAGCCAAGTCGTAAGCAGAACGGTTATCGTTATTATTGATAGTAAACTTTGAAAAGAGCTCGAAGAGAGCTGCCATCTGATCGTTGGTCAGAGGCGGGATAGGGAGAGCCCTCGGGACAGACTCCGGGGCTCCCGATGGTGTGACTAAAGAAGGGAGAGGGGTTACAGACTCGATCCTAGTACTGGACCCTCTAGACTTTGACTCAGACTCCGACTCTGACTCTGACTCGGACTCGGACTCAGATTCAGATTCGATAGCATGCATATCTCCTTCACCAGTAGTTAGCTTGTAGACTCGACCCTGACTGTCGGTCCACTTAGTTGTCTTCCTCCAAGCTCTCTTCCCAGTGTTGGCACCAACTTCAGAGATCAGCTTAGTTGGATCGAACCTGTTGCTGCGGAGAATCAAGCTGACTAATTCCTGTTTAGGGGTCAGGACGACCTTGTCTTCCCCGAAGAGTAGTCCTAGAATGGGCTCAGTACTGTTTGTGCCCTCCTTTGATTCGGCCTGGATAAGGGCGAATATGTCATCTGGGATAAAATTGCATTCCCGAGCCAGTTTGGTCCCGGGATATGAGATGGTGGGCTGATAGAGACCCGTTTGAATAGCTCCGAACACCGGGGTGACGAACGTGACCTTCTTGAACTGGTTCGTGCATCCGGACTCCAAGGTGTAGCCTAGACCGAGGTGAGATTGCCCGTTGTTCAGGGTTTCGATGATCTTCCCAGGTGGAAGATATGGCCTTGATGTGACTCCCGGTAGGCAACCCAGGTTCTGTAGCATCGTATCGATGCTAACGGTGAAGTACGGTTAGAAAAGGTACTCTTCTTCGATCATTCCCACGAAGTTGAATCCTCGTGGGTCAGCTGAGCCTGCCGTGTTGCAGCTTGACACGGTTATGGGAGTAGCTTCGAGAGTGACGATCCCGTCCTGTAAAGGTAGTTTGACCTTCCTGTGCAGAGTGGAAGACACAGCCTTGACCGCGTGAATCCATGGTCTCCCAAGTAGCAGGTTGAAGGATGAAGTAACATCGATCACTTGGAATTCTAACTCCTTCTCGATCGGGCCCGTTATGATGGTTAGTTTAACGGCCCCAGCGACTGATTTTGGGCTCCCATCAAAATCCTGGATAGTCTTTGCAGTTGGAAGGTAGTCAGCCTCGGTAATGCCGAGGGCCTTGGCTGTCCTTAAAGAAAGGACGTTAACTGCGGACCCGTCATCAATCAGGGTCATCGGGAGATATTTGTTTCGGCAGATCACTGTGATATATAGGGCCATGTTATGGGTGGTCCCGAATGGTGGAAGGTCGGACTCGGAGAAAGTGATAAGTGGGCCTTCTCCTTTGGACTTGTCCTTGAGGTACGGCAGGATAGTGGCTACCATCTCGGTGGGGGTAACCGATGAGTCAACCTTGATTTCATCAAGGGCCTTAGTAAGTGCTGCTCGATGCTCCTGAGAACTAACCAAGAGTTGCCATATAGTAATATCGGTTCGGACCCTCTTTAATTGTCTGACTAGGGCCGTGTCCGCGTTTGGTTCTTCAGGAGTGATTTCCGTCCTGGAAGGTTCAGTGACGGTTTCCGGAATGGCGAGACTGGTCGTGATGGTGTGTGAACCGGCCAGAGCTCTGGCTTTGGCCTTCCGGATCTCTTCGATGGTGACGGGGACAACCTCCCCCTTAGCTAAGTAAACATCGTCTTCATCGTCGTTCCATATCCCGTTGATTTGGGAAATGAAAGGGGAAATGAGATGAGAGCAGTCAACTACCTCTCCAGTAAAAATGGCATGAGTAGCAAGAGGATTATTTTTGTTACTTGGCTTGTCACTGGGTAGTGGTATCTTCCCACTTTCGATCAGATCTTGGATAAGATGCTTCAATTTCCAACATTTCTCCGTGTCATGCCCGTTGCCTTGGTGATAGTGGCAGTAGGCCTGAATATTGTAGCTTTTGGATCGCTTTTCTACGGGAACTTCCGGAATTGGGCCTATCGGTTGGATTAGGCCTTTTGATGACAGCCTTTGTAAGGCATTAGCATAGGTTGTCCCTATGTCGGTGAATACCCGATTTGGAGTATTCTTTTTGGTTGAGGTGTCCAGTGAATTAACCTCGTCGAAGATGCTTCGGGCCGCCGTTGTGGTTGCGGGCTTACTGGAGGATGAACTAGCTCCTTGATACCCTTTGGTAGAGGCCTTAGTAAGGTTCTCTAGCCTTAGATCGTCTTCGATTCTAGTACCCATTTCGGTCAAAGTGGTGAAGTCGGGTATGATAGCGTACCTGAGATGGACTCGGTAAGCGGGGAGGAGGTTTTTGACAAAGGCCTCCACTAGCACTTTTTCGGTGGGCTTGTCCACCAGCTGAACACTTTCGGTCCTCCACCTTTGAAGGTATTTGGTGAAACCCTCCTTAGGCTCTTGGGCCATAACTTCCAGAGTACGCATGGTAGTCTGGATTTCAGCATTATCCGCGTAATTCCGTGCGAATTCCATTGCAACATCGTCCCAAGTTTTGAATTTCTTAGGGTCCAGCCTGTAGTACCAAGCTTTTGGGTGTTTCTCCAGAGAGGAAGCAAAGAGGTGTTTGAACATGGTCAATTTGACCCCCTTGACAGCCATGAAGTCCTTGAAAGCCCGAATAAGAAGTACCGGGTCTTCAGTCCCATCGAACATTGGCAAGCCCGTTAGGTTGAGGTTAGCGGGCAGTTCATCCGTTAAGGGTGAATAGGTACGGGCATTTTCCGTGAGAATAGTGTTTCTGGTGGTCGAATGGACCTGTTCCTGCAACTTTTGGACCGCGCCGGCAAGTGCGGTCAGAGGTCCGTCATCTTCGATCGAGGCGTTAGGAGTTCCCTGTTCTACGGCACTAACCCGAGTGACGATGGCAATCTGGTCCTCCCGCATTTTCCTTAATTGGTCCTGGATCTGGGCCAACGAGGTGGTCAACTCGTCTATGGCTTTTTGCGTCATGGTTCGAGTGAAGGGTGGCCTGTCTGTAAGAGCACCACGTAATTAGCAACTTAACCCGAATCCTAAGGAAAGTACATCCCGAGCAAGGGAAAAAGGAAGAAGACTAAAAATGGTAAATGACTCGGAAAAGACACCTAGACGGGTGACTTGTGAAAAGGTGGGCCTTCCTCAGGATCCAACGCTGTGGGTTGGGCCCTGTCCGAAGAAAGGTTCACGTGAGACATTCCCAGACTTTTAGACTCGATTGTGTAAACGGGCCAACCTTTGTAGGAGTATGTCCTACGTAGGTGGGCCTTGCCATAGTAAAATAAGGCGGACTAGGATGGGGGGGAAACTCGTGATGTAAAATCGACGGAGTTTCGACGCTAGACTTCAACGACTTATGACACGACCCGACACTGCTAAATACGGGAAGTCCTAAGAGGAGGAAGTTTTGAAATATGATTTTGAAGGCCCGAGCAAAATCGGGGAGAGAAATCCGGCCCTTTTTCGAAAAAAGAAAAAGAAGTGGGCCGAATGACAGGTTTTGAAAGTTTCGAAAATATTTTCGAGTTTTGAATTGGGCATAATACCGGCTAGAAAAAGGCTATTTTGAGTAAAATCATAAGTCCTAAATTCGGTATATGACCGGGGTTTTGAAATTGGATATTTTGAAAAAGATGCAAATTTTTGAAAAATGACGGTTTTTGAATAAAAGATGTGGATCAAGTAGCACGTAGTCATGGAAACAGTATAATGACGCCATGTATGCTCTTAATCTAAGTCTCGGTCAGTCTATAAGGGTCTATACCAGTGTACATAGCCTATCGAGAATCGGGGCGGACTCCCTAACTCGAGTTGAGATTAGGACATGCCGTAAAACCCATACGAATCGGCTAATGGACACCTTTGACATAACCAGTTTGGACTATATCAACGGTATAGTGGGACGTCGGTCACGAGTACCGGCCCGGGAAAGTGGGGTTATGCATGAACCGTAAAACTAAAACGCGCATTGTACTAGTCAAACGATTTCTATTCGAGTCTCACCCTGAGGATACCGAAGGTTATTAACTCATCAGAAAATCCCCAGCGGAGTCGCCAAATTGTGGACATGACATAGGTCCACCCCGACGCGGCCACGCGCGGGTTTGGGGAGGCGAATGAATCTCCATGAGATGGTCAAATGGAAATTTAAATCGAAGTCGGAGTCGCCACCGAATTTTATGGTTATTCGGAACCGTTCGAGCCCACTCTATGTCGTAGTGGGCCGTGTACAAAATACGGCCCATTTCCGATGTCAGAGTTTATTGGGCTCGTCTTGCAGTTCGATACAAATGCCGACTTGAGCGGTTAATCGTATATTGAATAACTCTCGTTGCCAATGATTTCGGACATCCGGAAACCACGGTTCTGAGTAAGGGGTGAGGGTACGTGTTGGGAAGTTCACTAAGAACACCCAACCCCGCCCGCACATTAGCGGCCTCTACTAGGATATCGAATGATGTTTTAATGCGCGCGTTAGTTGAACGATGAATGATATGCAAACATTGTTTTCCTAAACATGTGAGGAATTGAATGGGTTGCTAGGTCGGTTTAATGCATGAAAAATTAATTAACGTCAAAGTTGAATTTAACATGTGAGATTCGTTTTAGTATAATAAAACAAACGATGAAAGAGAATGAATTTGCTACAAGATGAACAAACGAGTTAGTATCGATTTGTAAATAATAATAGCTAGAAATAAATATACGAAATCGAGAAAAATCGAAATCTGAAAAATGTCGTTAAAAAGACGTTGTTTTGTATAAAAAACGATGTTGGAAAGAATATAAAAAAGAACGAAAACGGTGCGTCGGGACAGCCGGCCGCGTGGCTCGCCTGGGTCGCCGGCGAGTCGCGTGGTGGCCTGTTTCGGGAACGGTTTTTGAAAACTCGATGTTCTTATTAAATCGCGTATGAATATAGCATGATTCGTACTCGACTTAATATTATCGATATTCGTTATATTCGATAATTGACTGTGAAATCAATATCAAATACTTGGAATAGTTTTAGAAAAGATGTAAATTTTGGTAATCGTTTCGAAGAATAAATAATAAAATGAACGAAAAAGTTGAAAAAAGGAGCTCGGGTTTCAGACTCGTACGCGAGTCGCATGTGAGGGGCGCGACTCGCGTGCGGGTCTGTCCCGTTTTTGCTCGTTGTTCGAAAATTGTTATTTTGATGAATCGCGTATAAACTATGAATTAATTTGTATTCGATTCATGTTTTCAATGTTCGTCGTATCCGATGTTCGATTATGAAATCGATATCGAATATTCGGAATGAGTTTAAAAAAGATTTTTGTAAAATAGCTTGTTTTGAACGAAAAGTAAAAGAAATAGATTTTGAACGAAAAAGAAAAAAAAGATGTAACGATTTTTTGATATCGTCGAGATCTTAATATAATTCTTTTCGATACAATATTCGATTATAGAAAAATCGATATCGTATGTTTTAAAATATTCGTTATGAAAATAGTTTTTCGTTAATAACGATATTAGAAAAATAAAAATAAACGACTCTTGACCCATATGAAACGGACGAAGAGAAGGAAGGAGAAGAAAGGAGAGATCGGGTTTAGTACACCCTCAACCTGCATGCTTTTGTTGACTCGGATCGGGGCTCGTCGGAATGTGGCTAGGCACGGGAGCGTCGAGGCAACGTCGGTCGGGTTAGGGTGGCACGGTTTGGACGAGACGGGTGAAGGGTGTCGGGAATTGGACCGGTTTCCTTCGGGTTTGTAATATCGGTTTCTCGATGCTAAGTGTAAGGATGATGGATGTATATTTTTGACGTCGATAATGAATGTGTGTATTGCTAATAATCGGTGTCGATAATTGATGTTTCTAAAGTGTTGGATGGGAGGTCCTATTTATAGGGGTTCCCGACCTTGACTTAGGAGAGATGTGTTTGAACTAGAATTACCGCTTGGGTAAGAAGCTGAGGAGAACGAGAATTCCATTTTCTTGTGAAGGAAGAAAAGAAATCTCGGCTGGTTCATGCTACTCGGCCGAGTGGTTTACACTCGGTTGGGTGTTTGAATCGGTTTTCGGATAGGATTCCTACTCGAGATCGAATTCTACCCTTAAATGAATTTGTTTATTATTTTGTGCAGCTGATTTTTGTCTAGTTGGAGTCCGAATAGGACGCATGAGACATCACGGTCGGTCCACAAGTCTCGGGAAATATCTTTGACCGGGTTTTGACTCGGTCGCTAAAAGACGGTTTTACCCCTGGTGTCGGATTCGACCCAAATTAGTGTTATTTGACTCGAAACGACCCACTGGGCCTGAATTTGAGGTTGGTTTTGTGAAATTTGTACTCCGTAAAATGCCTAGGCCAAATGCCATTGATTTTGAGCCCATTTCCGAGTACGTTAAAGCACGTTAACGTCCGATCATCATCGGGTGCTTGTCGGAAACTACTATAGACACCTGGCGGTCAAATGTGGGTGTCTACAGTATGCTTCTACAGACATGGTATTCTGGCGCAGAGCGCTAAATTCTGTCATCCTCTGATGCCTCAGCTCCTCGGGATAGAATCTCTGTTCTAAGAGAGCCTTGAACTGAGTCCACTTGAATCCTGGAGTTTGAAGTGCAGTCGGGCCAACCTGGGTCCACCATCGGTCTGCATCGTCTGACAGGTACAACACAGCTAAGCCCACCTTCCGATTCTCGGGGGCGGAGTAAATTCCAAACTGCTGTTCCATCAGACGAAACCAACGGTTCATGACTTCGGGGTCCACGGAGCCATCATAAAAATCCAGTCTACTTTTAGCCATTCCTTCAGCTGCGTGAGAGAAGCTAAAGGGCCTCTGGTGGTTCCGGCTGTTCATCTCGTTCATGGCCTGCGCTATGTTGCGTAGCGTGTCAGCCAGTGCTTCGATACCTCCCTGATCATTGTTGTTGTTGTTGTTGTTGTTGTTGTTTCGGTTGCCTCTTCCGGCCATCTTGAAGTTCACAAATAACAACATAAAATCAATGTTAATCATCGAGTTCAGGAACAGATAATCTTAACAGTTAAGTCCTTATCTGTTTCTACCCATTTCTAATAATATCTTTATTTACTGTTTAAATAATTTACTGGTATTTTTCCCTAATTCAGGTGTAAGCGTCAGGAGCAGTGATGCTCTGATACCAACTGTAATCCCCTAGAAATTCTAACGCGATACAGTGGCGGAAACACTGTAGAGTCGGGATTATAACACGCTGTAACTATGTTTTGATAAAAATTTAAATGGTAAAGTCAAACATTAGGCCCTAAATAAAATGGCCAAAAATAAATAAATCCACAAAGGGGTTTAACAATCCACAAAACAGAATTATTAAAATTAATCGAGCAAGGATCATGTTTGCTCGCTAGCCCACACCCGGAAACATGCATACCTGTCATGTTAAAAACATACAGCCACAATCAGTGAGGAGCAACGTCAACGTTCTCCCAGCCGTATAACAGGATTTTAAAACGGTAATTACTAATATAGGAAATTAGTAAAAATGGAAAACAGTAAAACAGCATATTAAAATAAGCTTTCAGCGCAAAACCAAAATATTAAAATGGGTTTCCGAAGAAACATAAAAATATTTGCCAACCTGCAAACCAATTTATATCGATAACAATAAAAATATTCAAAATGGCGTTATGGATAGAATTAGTGTCGACGGCTAGACTTTCACTAGGAGAATACTAAAACTAGCTTCGAGAACTTAGTTCAAACAAATCAAACTTCGGTCTCTAACTAGGCTACTCAACCATAATAGGACGATGACTTATAAATGCGTGGCCCTAGTTTAAGATGATATGTATACCCCTCCCGAGCACCATAAATACTCAGTTCAACCCGACGGTGTCTTACACTGCGAGGCACGAGTCTAAGAAAATATACACACACGCCCGAACACCATATATGCTCGGTTCAACAACCAGTGTGCCCCATAAAGACACACCAGCCTTATAGTTGATGTCAAAAACGCAAACCCCAGATTATATTACTTTAACCTCACACTTGTCCTTATTCCATAACTCCAAAACAAAGCCATTATCGATATTCAAAAGATATAATCATTATAGATAATAGGAGAAACAAAAAGAAAAGGACCACTTTCTAAAAGAGGAAACTTTCTAATTTAGAAAACTTCTATTTTAGGAAACTTTACTAAAAATAGCATCATATCAAAATAGCGAAAATATTAGTTTATACTAATACAACATTTTTAGTAAACGATATAGATTTATAAAACTAGTACTTTCGGCCTTAACGATATTAATTCTTAAAACGAGAACATTTGAGTTAATGAAATTATTGAAACGTCATACAAGTGTTTATAAAATGATTAAAAATGTCTTAAACATTTTATTACTACTAATTAGGGTGTTTCCAAAATTTACAAAACTAAAATTCTCTAATTATTATTAGTTTCGACAATACGATTATAAATATGATTTTACGGCAAATGTCAAATTAAATCTTTTAACGTCCTTTATTTAATTAAACCATTGGAAATATTTAGAATATGTTAAGGGATGATTTAACTCTTAAAGTTTCAGATTTAAACACTTTCAAAATTGCTGGAAAAATAATTCTTTTAGGTAAGACGAAGCATTTTAACGATAAATCACAATTTGTCCGAAAATCAATACTTATTAATTAAAGACTTTAATAAATAGTAAAAAAATTACGTAAAATGGTTAAAATATATTTATGGATATTCTGTCTAGAAAAGAAAATTTTCCAGAATCCTAAAACTCGGTTTCTAAAGTGTTTTCTCGTTAACCGTCCAATCTCGACAACAACGATTAATAATAATAGTAATTACAAAACAATTTAAGTATTAATATCCAAAAAATTATTATTAAACCTAAAAATCATGATTTTCCAGAATCTACCATTTTTCCAGATTTCCAAAAAATTCCAGATTTAATGAATCCCGTCAAAACCTTCTTTAAAACCCGTTTTCATAATTAACGATTCCATTAATAAAACTTATCGTTCCTAACATTTATTAAGGCACTAAAAATCATAAAATTACATTTTAATATGAAGTTTTCAGAATCATATTTTTTCCATATTTAATCATAGGACCAGAAATCGAGAATTTAAACGACAAACACGGTTTTAACGATAAACGATGATTTAAAGTGATTAATTAATTCATCCACTTAACAATTCCGAAAAGTTATGAAACAAAATCAAAAAATTCTATTTTACCAGAAAGTTTCACCACGTCAAAAATCAGATTAAAATAAAATGTTTAAGTACTAGAACTAAAAATAAGTTTTTAATCGTTTTTGTCCGATAACGGTAATATCTCAATAATCGATATAAAAATATCAGAAAAATACAAACTTAATAAAAATCATCAAAAACAAAATTTTTCAGAATATAAACATATATTACATGTATAGGCCGAATATTACGATTTTACAAATTAATATGACGATTTAATCGTTAATCTCGTAAAAGCGATAAAAATACCGAAACATGCAAATTTTCAACTTTTAAAAATTATCCAGATTTTATGACATACATATATTGCCAAAATAAAACATAAAAATATATACATGCAAATACTCAATTAGAATCATGAAATACCGAGTAACATCGACGTTACCTCTACTCCAAGTCTGAATCGATTATATATTCGTCGGCCTCAGGATCGTCCACAAATCCTACCAAACACGAAAATCATGGAAGAAAAATACCATGAGAAAACTAATAAAAATCAGGGTAAATAATGATCGAAAACGACGTCGATTATTACGTTAACGAAGGAATCGGAAAGAGGATTATTATGACGATAAAAACGATGCGATTGAGACTCGAAATGGAGCAAACATCTGCCTAAGAGAGTGGAGGGAATACTCGGCCAAAGTAAGAAAAGAAAAGGTGATGAATATTTTTTTTATGACAAAAAAAAATGAATGAAGAGGATGGAAGGGTTTTAGCATAAATGGTAGTAAATTTGGTGAAGAAAACAAGGTGCCTAATCCTTAAAGTGGCCGGCCAACAAGGAGCATGAAGAGTCTCCACAATAATGCAAGAAATAAATGGAAGAAAAATAATCATGCGTTTACGGTTTAACGTGATAAATTGAAACATATTAATAATACGTAGTAAAATTTGTAATCAGAACTTAGTCGGTCCAAAATGTGAGGAAATGGTCTCAAATAATTTATAAGTTGATAAAAAGTATAATCGTAAAATAGTTAAAGGCAATTCAAGGTAATTCGAATAAACCTCGCGAAGAAAATAATTATTCGCGAAACTTCGTAATAAAATCATTAACGGCTAAATTTTTGTAAATAAAAATATTTACTAGTTGAAAATATTATAGAAACGTATTCAAACATTTTTAGGAAAAGGGATAACTTAAATCCGAGTTTAAAAACGTCAATTCGAAGAGAAATAGAATTCTTTGCGAAAAAATTAAATTAGTTTACGAAGAAACCGAATAAATGGATTTAAAAGGATTAAAATCTTTAAAATGAAAAGTAAAAATCATTAAACAAAAATTAAAATAGAGCTTAGTAAAATGATGAAATATGAGGCCGAGAAGTGACAGAGTTAAGACGGAGTCCTAACGGAAAGAATAAAAATGCTAGGAAAAATCGCGGGTGTTACACCCTCGGCATTACCGAGGACTACTACGTTCCGACTGCTCAAACCATCCAGGCTTTCGATGGAAGCCCAAAGTCGGTAGCTGGGGCCGTGAAGCTAACCATTGTAACAGGCCCGATAGAAAAGGAGCTGGAGTTTCAAGTAATCGACGTCACTTCCTTCTTTAACCTGCTCCTAGGGAGGCCATGGATCCACGCTGTTAAGGCAGTATTCTCCACCCTTCACCGGAAAATCAAGTTGCCCCTACGCGATAGTGTCATCACCTTGGAGGCAACCCCTATGACTGTGGCTAACTGTAACACCACGGGCCGCACGGACCTCTGGGGATTCGATTTCATAGGAATGATCGAAGAGGAGTATCTTTTCCGACCCTACTTCACAACTAGTATCGACAAGGTGCTATAAAATCTAAGGTATCTGCCGGGGGCTACCTTCCGACCCGATCTTCCAGCTGGAAAGATTATCGAGGTCCTTAAAATTGAAGACTCGCATCTAGGCCTCGGTTATGCTACAACTCTGGGCAACATTGTCCGTGCAGGTATTGAAAGAGCCTGCAACCTCATTAAGGGTATCTACTTGAGCCCTTATAGCCCAGGACTAACCGACTACTTTGTCACATCGGTATTCGGGGCTGTACAGGTTGGTCTGTACCAACCCAATGCTGTGCACCCTGGGACCCACTTGGCCTAGGACTGTAACTACATCCCGGATGATGTCTTCGCCCTCGTTCAATCAGAAGATATCAACGATGCTGAGCCCGTGCTAGGGCTACTTTTCGGGGAAGAAATTGTGGCCCCAACTCCAAAGGAAGATCTGGTCAACCTTATTCATTGCAGCAATAGGTTTGATCCAATTAAGCTGATCTCAGATGTAGACTCCGAGACGGGGAGCAGTGCCTGGAAGAAGACTGTCAAATGGACTAACAGTCAAGGAAGGACTTACAAGCTGTTCGTCGGAGAGGGGGACATGCCTGAGTCTGAGTCTGAGTCTGAGTCAGAGTCCGAGGTCAAGTCTAGTAGGTCCGGTGCTAAACTCACTCCTGTAATCACCCCCATCCCTTCAGTTACTTCTACTGCTGGTGCTTCGGGGTTTGTCCCGAATGCCTTACCTATCCCGCCACTGACCAATGATCAGATGACAGCTCTTTGTGGACATGACATAGGTCCACCCCGACGCGGCCACGCGTGGGTTTGGGGAGGCGAATGAATCTCCATATGAGATGGGTCGAATTGAAATTTAAATCGAAGTTGGAGTCGCCACCGAACTTTGTGGGAGTTCGGGCTCGTTCGAACCCACTCTATGTCGTAGTGGGCCGTGTTCAAAATACGGCCCATTTCCGATGTCAGAGCGTATTGGGTTCGTCCCTTTGCATTTGATACCGATACCGACATTATCGGATATCGTGTATTGAATGACTCTTGTTTGCCAATGGATTCAGATATCCAGAAACGATGGTTCTGAGTAAGGGGTGAGGGTACGTGTTGGGAAGTTCACAAAGAACACCCAACCTCGCCCGCACATTAGCGGCCTCTACTAAGATATCGTTTGATTTTTTAATACGCGTGTTAGTAATACGATGAATGATATGCAAACATTGTTTTCCCTAAACATGCGAAAAATTGAATGGGTTGCTAAGTCGGTTTAATGCATGAAAATTAACGTCAAAGTTGTATTTTAGCATGCGAGATACGTTTTAGTCTAATAAAATAAATGAAAAGGAAAGAAATTGCTACAAACATGAACAAACAAGTTAGTAACGGTTTGTAAATCGAATAAGGAATATGGATGCGATAATATGCATGGTTTTGAAAAGATAATTCGCGTGATGGATTAACACGCGTTGACCGAGGTCAATAAAAATAAAGTCGAGATCTGAAAAAAAACGTTGTTTTGTCTAAAAAACAATGTACGAAAGAATAATAAAAAGCAAAAATCGCGTCGCGTTTTCCAGCCGGCCGCGCGGCTCGCCCGAGCAGGCGACTCGCGCCCCGGCCTGTTTTCGAAGTCGATTTTTTTGAAAATCGATGATTTTATTAAATCCTGTACAAATATTGCGTAATTTGCACTCGACTTAATATTTTCGACGTTCGTCGTATCTAATATTCGATTATGAAATCGGTATTAAATACTCCGAATGGTTTTTTTGAAAAGATAAAAAAAATTTGTAAATCATTTTAAAAATTAAACTAAAAAAATGATGTTTGACTCCCTCCGCGTTAAAAATCGTTATATTATGTTTTTGAGATCGTATAACGATTTTCTAGCATCTATGAGATTAATGTAATTCTTTTAATACGATATTCGACTAGAGAATCGAATTCGTAATTTTAAGAATATTTGTTATATGAAAATAGTTTTGTAATATCGATATTAGAAATATTATAAAAATGCGACAAATGACCCGTAAAAAAAACGAGAAGAAAAAAAACGAGAAGGAGAGGAAGAGAGAAAGAGAGGTCGGGTTTGATTTTACACCCTCAACCTACATGCTTTGTTTACTCGGAACGGGGCTCGTCAGAACGTGGCAGTTTGGACACGGGAGCGTCGAGGTAACGTAGGAGAGTTATGGTGGTTTGATTTGGACGTGTAAAGGGTAAGAGGTGGCCGGTTTCGTCGGGTCTCGGATGTGCTATCGGATTCTCGATGCTAAGTGTATTTTTTGTAAGTTGTGAGAGGAGTTTATGTATATTTGATCGATAGAAAGTTGATTATTTCCTGAATGAATTTAATGTGTCGTGAGGGTCCTATTTATAGAAGAAAAGGTTAAGAGAAGTACTCTTGCTTAGGCAACAAGAAATACCGGTTTGGATAGGAAACGTAAGAGGTTGAGAGGAACGAGAACTCACTTTCTTGGTGAAGAAGAAAGGAATCTCGGCTAGGAATAGGCTGTCGGCCAAGTATCCCACGCTCGGTTAAGTGTTTGATTCGGTTTTCGGATGGAATTCCTACTTGAAATCAAATTTTATCCTTAAACGGGTTTGTTTAATATTTTGTGTAGCTGATTTTTGTAGCGTTTGAGCTCGAATCAGATACGTGGGCTGACACGGCTGACTCTCGTGTCTCGAAAATAACTTTGACCGGGTTTTGACTCGGTCGCTAAAAGACGGTTTTGCCCCTGGTGTCTGATTCTACCCAAATTAGTCTTATTTGACTCGAAATGACCAACTGGGCCAGGTTTTGAGGTTGGTTTTATAAAATTTGTACTCCGTAAAAAGCCCAAGCCAAATATCCATGATTTCGAGCCCATTTTTGAGTACGTTAAAGCACGTTTGTGTCCGATCATCATCGGGTGTTTGTCGGAAACTACTATAGACACCTAATGGCCAAATGTGGGTGTCTATAGAGCCCCCACTCTGACTGAGACTTGGACAGGGCGAAAGTCAGAGTAGCTACCAGGTCAAATGAAGACTTAGCATACTTCCGATCGGGTCGTTTAAAGTCCGTTAGACTCTGCGTAAAGGGCCCGCCGGCCACGGATCAGAAATGTACCTGAGCTGATGATGGTAACTCCGTGGGCAATTTGAACTTGTAGTGTAAGTCCCGGGTGTACCTATATGTGGGTGCATTCGTAGAAAATTGCCGCTGGGGAGTTTAGTCGTGTGGTCCCGACTTGAGTCGTTCCTGTATATAATTATGCAAAGTTGCAAAGTTTTGTATGTAACATTCTTAGGAGAAATGACTCGCGCTGAGGAATAAAAATTCTGAGAAAAGTTTTGAATTTTTTTTTTTGGAATAAAGCTTGACAATTTTTGAGAATTTTTGACTCTGAAAAAGAATAGGAATGCTCGGGATGACTTAGCTAGACCCTGAGATGGGGCCTGTATGCTAAACCTCCTGGGATTAGAAATCCTAAAGGAAGGAGGGAAGTCCAGGTTTAATACTATAAATACCCTTTTCCTTGCTCATAATTTTTCATAATTCTCACAACTCCCCTCCTTCGCAAAGAGAAACAAGCCTTGAGAAATTTATTCTTCTTTTTAGAAATCCAATTATGGGAATCGACCGATTAATTGGAATGCTGCAGGATTGGTCCCGATTTTTGAGAGATGCAGATAAAGTCATTCTGAATCAGAATGGTATAACCCAATTATTCACAATCCGTCAGATGCAAGTGTTTCTTGGATGCTTGCTTGTCCTATTGGGACGACACCTATCATGTTTTTGGTTTTTCATGAGGCGAAATCTGTCCCATCCTTGAGGAAATTGTTGCTGTAGGAGGATGAAATCTCATACTCCGTCCCGCTATCCCGTTTTCAGTTCACGATCTCAGAAGAAAACTACGGGAATTTTTAGGGCTTTCTCATATGGAGGTATCTCGCATGCTGGAAGGAGATACCGTTTCCTTGATTGATTTAGCTGACAAATTCATGAACCCAGATGATGTCCGGGTCAGGCCGGTCCACAGCCGTAGGGCTTTTGCTTTTTGTATGCTTCATGTGTACGCCTTCGAAGGTCATATGGATTTGTTATCCTGCATGGGCCATGTTAGACTTTTTACTGTGGCTGACCTAATGGAGACGGAGCACAGCCCGACTTGGCTGATTACGGGAGAAATTATCCAGGGTTTGGATAACCGTAAGAGAGATCCATCGACCCGGTTGACTGGGAGTACCCGCCTTTTACAGGTATATAGATTATTCGATTTTTTGCAATTTTTCTGGCTTTTCTCGATTTTCTCGATTTTTTTAATTTTTCTCGGTTTTCGCGATATTTTTTTTTGACGCTTTGCGATTTTGATTTTTTTCTTCAGCTTTGGCTATTCGAGAGGCTATCGATCGTTGACCCTCCCCTTAACGTAACTCGATACCGCCCCAATCAAGTGATGACAAGGAGACGGACCGTTGACTTTTCTCGCCTCAACACTCAAAAATACTGGGACGAAATGCTGTCCTTCCACGGAGGCCCATTGATCCGGTGGACCGTACCATGGTGGCCCATTTACGTTTGGACCGGCTTAGAGTCTCGAGATAGGGCTCGATATCAGGTGATCCTATCTTTTAGACAAACAATTCACCTCTTTTCCGATCGCATACTCAGGCAATATGGTCAGGCCCAAAGAATTCCGGAAATCGAGGCGGTCGTGAGTGAATCTACTCAGCTGACGGACGTAATGTGTGACACCTAGATGCAACGGTGGTATACCCGGGCTACTTGGCCTGTTTCTAAGACTCTTCACTCAATCTGGGTATCCGATTCTTATGTCAAATGGACAAAGGAGGATTCTGCCAAAGCCCGAGCTGCCTTGAAGACTGATGAGGCTTTTGACCTGTTGCGTCGAGAACAAGCTAAAGATAATAGAAGCTTCTTTGACGAGGGCGTTACTCCGGCAAGTCAGAAAGGGAAATCTAGGACTCAGACTGAAGGGTCCAGTACTAAAGGTGCACGGGGGAAAGTGAGCCCCCAGACAGACCTGGAAAGGAGACTCGGCCCAAAGTTAAGGGTTCAGGACCGACTTGGTCCTCGAGACAGACTTCCCGAGCATGTACGGGCTCGGCTTGGACCAGTGACAATGGCAGAAGACCCGTTGTCGAAGAAACGGGTTCGAGCAAAGGAAATTCCCCTTGTGATTAGGGAACGTTCGCCCCCGCCCCGTCGGTCTCGGGCTCCGCGTGACCCGAAAGATAAGGGTAAAGGAAAAATGCACGAGTAGTCTCCTAATTTTATTATTTAAGTACTACTATTATTTTTGTGGTGTGATTTTTGTTTTTGTTTGTTTTTTTTGTGTGATGTTTTTTTTGAAATTCCCGAATTTATCGGTTTTTTATAATAAAAGACATATTAGTGAATACCGCTCCCGTCTTTTCGTTATTGCAGTGGTTGTACCCTTTTGAGGGGTTGCCTACGTATCCATAATTAATGGAATCAAACCTTCCGTAGTTCAGAATTATCTTTGCAATTTTCGAAATACATCAAGATTATTAGTTCGAGATGTGCGCCAGTAGGATAAGTAATCCTAACTTATTGACTTGCTTAAAATTTTGAAGACAAATTTGTATGAATTTAGCAAATGACATTGAGATAGGTTTTAAGGGTAGTAACTAGGGGTGTTCACCGGTCCAAACCTGGACCGGACCGGCTTGACCCGCGGACCGGAAACCCATAAAATCTAAACCCGCGGACCGGACCGGTTAACAAAAAACCCGGATCGGACCCTCTTAAGACCGGACCGGACCGACAAAATACACTAAATTTGATTAATTTTTTTATGTGTGGACCGGACCGGACCGGGGACCGGCATCCAAGTTTTTGGAGAACCGGGGACCGGACCGGACCGTACGGTCCGGTTCGGTCGGGTTTGCCAGTCCGGGTCACTTTTTGAACACCCCTAGTAGTAACGCTTCAACTGGTCCAAGTTGGTTGGGTTGACGAACTCGTTCCCGTCCAAGTCTGTTAGCATTACTGCTCCGCCCGAAAGGATTTTCTTTACTAAGTATGGCCCAGCCAATTGGGTTTGAATTTCCCCTTGGCTCAACTGATAGCAAAGCCCGAACGGATTTTAGGACTAAATCCCCTTCTTTGATATTTCTGGGCCTGACTCTTTTGTTAAAAGCCCGTTGTATCCTCTTCTGATATATCTGGATATTGTTCAGGGCCCGGTATCGTCGTTCGTCCAAGAGAACTAGTGAATCATATCAGGCTTGGACCCAATCTGCTTCAGGTACCTGGCTCTCGAGTAAAATTCTGAGGGATGGTACTTCTAGCTCAACTGGTTGGACCGCTTCCATTCCATATGTCAGATAATATGGAGTCGCTCCGGTTGCAGTGCGAATTGATGTCCGATATCCCCAATAGAGCAAAAGGAATTTTGTTGGGCCAATCCCGGTAATTCTCAGCCATCTTTTTAAGTATGGTGACAATCGTTTTATTAGCTGTCTCTACCGCTCCATTTGTTTGGGGACGGTAAGGCGAAGATGTATGCCTTTGGATTTTATATTTTTCCAACAAAGTAGCGGTTTCAGCCTGGAAATGGGTCCCGTGATCACTGATGAACTCGTGTGGGATCCCGTATCGGCATATGATCTTATTTTGGATAAACTTGGCTACATGCTTAGCATTCAAAATCCGGTATGACTCGGCTACAACCCATTTAGTGAAATAGTCGATAGTCACTAAAATGAAACACTGACCTCCTGTTCCGGAAGGGTTCACCTTGCAAATTATATCAATACCCCATGTCGAGAATGGCCATGGTGATGTCATGGTGTATAGTAGGGATGACGGCATATGCTGTACATTAGCAAAGATCTGACAATTATGGCAGTGTTTGACGTATAATTGACAGTCCGCTTCCATGGTGTTCCAATAATATCCGAGTCTCGTGATCTTTCGGGCTAGCATATGGGCGTTCATATGCGAACCGTTTTCACCATCGTGCACCTAGGCCATGACCTTTTCGGCTTGCGTTTTGTCGATGCATAGGTGTAAAGCTCCTTGTGCCGTCTTCTTATACAACTGTCCATCGTCCGTGCGGATGAACTGGGTGGCCCACCTTCGCAGGGCTTTCTTGGCCCGGTTTTCCGCTCCCGGAGGATATTCACCCGATGTTAAATAGGTCAGAATAGCCTGATACCAAGGTTCTAGATCAGTTATCTCGATATCCTGAATAACGTGGATATATGCCGGCTCGGATCGTCTTTCGACGCAGATGGGCATGCTGGTTAGATGCGCTGGGATATTCAGTAAAGATGCTAATTTTGAAAGAGCATCTGCAAACTGGTTTTCTTCCCGAGGTAGATAGATGTATTCTACCTTTTGGAATTGTTTTTCGAGAACCCTTACTCGTGCTTGGTAAGCTACGAGATTTGCGTTCCGAGTTTTCCATTTCTGTAAAGCTTGGTTTATGACTAAAGATGAGTCACCGTGGACCCGGAGATTTGTTACTCCTAAATCAGCGGCGGCTTGCAACCAGTGAATGCATGCTTCATATTCGGCTGCGTTGTTAGTCACATCGAAATCTAGCTTGATGGATAACGGGGTGTGTTCCTCTTGTGGCGAGATTAGCAAAATACCGACCCCAAATCCTCGGAAGTTGGACACCCCATCAAAATATGAATCCCATGTTTCGGTGTCAGTATGGAATATATTTTCATCCGGGAAGGCCCAAGTATCGGTGTGTCCTTCCTCGGATATCGGGCTATCAGTGAGGAATTCGGCTACTACCCGGCCTTTGATGGCTTTCAATGGTACGAACTTGAGGTCAAACTCGGCTAGCATTAAAGTCCATCTGGATATACGGCCGTTGAGGATGGGCTTTTCGAATAAGTACTTGATAGGATCCATTTTGGATAGCACATGTACTTCGTGACTGAACATATAGTATCGGAGCTTTTTAGTGGCCCAAACCAAAGCTAAGCATGTCTTTTCGAGAATCGTATACTTGCACTCGTATTCCAAGAACTTTTTACTGATGTAGTAAATAGCCCGTTCTTCTGAATCGACCGTTTGGGCTGGCATAGCCCCCATGGCTGTCTCGGTCGTTGTTAGATATAATGACAGAGGCAGGCCCGGTTGGGGTGGCATTAATACCGGCGGAGAGGATAGAATCTCCTTGATCTTATCGAAAGCCTTTTGACATTTATCATCCCACAATGTTCGTTCCCCTATCTTCAACTTCTTGAAAATGGGCTCACAGACCATGGTTAGCTTTGAAATAAACCGGCTGATATATTGGACTTTCCCGAGAAACCCCCTTATCTCTTTTTCGGTTCTGGGTGGTTGCATCTCGGTAATGGCTTTGATTTTGGCTGGGTCAACCTCAATGCCGCGCTGGCTGACGATATGGCCCAGTAGCTTGCCCGATGTTACCTCGAAGCTGCATTTTTTAGGGTTCAGCCTCATATTGTATTTGCGTAATCGGATAAAGAACTTCTTAGGGCCGCAATGTGCCCGTTTCGGTCTTTGGATTTGAAGATCATGTCGTCCACGTAGACCTCCACTTCCTTATGCATCATGTCATGCAATAAAGTGGTGGCGGTCCGTTGATAAGTGGCACCGGCATTGATAAGCCCAAATGGCATCACGGTATAGCAGTAAGTACCCCAAGGTGTAATGAAGGTGGTCTTACTCATGTCTTCCTCCTCCATTTTGATCTGATTGTATCCGGCATACCCGTCCATGAATGGTAGAAGGGCATGGTCGGCCGTGTTATCCACCAGTATGTCGATGTGTGGTAATGGGAAATCGTCTTTTGGGCTGGCCTTATTAAGGTCCCGGAAGTCTACACATACCCGTACTTTACCATCTTTCTTGGGTACTGGTACGATGTTTGCAACCCAGTCTGGATATTCAGACACTTGAATAAAGCCCGCTTTGAATTGCTTATCGACTTCTTCTTTGACTTTGAGAGACCATTCAGGCCCCATTCTTCGGAGTTTCTCTTTTACCGGCTTATACCCGTCTTTGATGGGTATTCGGTGTTCAGCTATCTCTCGGTCTATTCCCGGCATGTCCTTGTAGGACCATGCGAAAATGTCTTTGAATTCTTGGAGGAGATCCATGAATTGTTGTTTCTCCTCAGGATCCAAGGATAAGCCCAACTTAACCATCTGAGGTTCTAAAGGGGTTCCTACGTTGATGGAGTCGGTTTCTTCGACTACCAGATCTCAGGACTCCCTCTGTTCCAGTTGCTCGATTAGATGCGGAGGCAGTAATACCTGTTCGTCGGGTTTCTCAATGTCATTGCAAATAAAATTTTTGAAAATGTTTTGAAAATAAGACAAGTCGTAAGCAGAACGGTTATCGTTATTATTGATAGTGAATTTTGAAAAGAGCTCGAAGAGAGCTTCCATCTGATCGTTGGTCAGTGGCGGGATAGGGAGAGCCCTCGGGACAGACTCCGAGACTCCCATAGGTGTGACTAAAGGAAGGGGGGTTACAGACTGGATCCTAGTACTGGACCCTCTAGACTTGGACCCAGACTCCGACTCAGACTCAGACTCAGTGTCTTGCATATCTCCTTCACCATTAGTCAGCTTGTAGACTCGACCCTGGCCGTCAGTCCACTTGATTGCCTTCCTCCAAGCTCTTTTCCCGGTGTTAGCACCAACTTCGGAGATCAACTTGGTTGGATCGAATCTGTTGCTGCGGAGGATCAGGTTCACTAACTCTTGTTTGGGGGTTGGGACGACCTTGTCTTCCCCAAATATGAGCCCCAGGACGGGCTCAGTATTATTTGTACCTTTGATTCGGCCTGGATAAGGGCAAAGATATCATCCGGGATGAAATTGCATTCCCGAGCCAATTTGGTCTCGGGATATGAGATGGTGGGTTGATAGAGGCCCACCTGAACAACCCCAAACACTGGAGTGACAAAGTAATCAGTCAGTCTAGGACTGTAAGGGCCCAAGTTGCGGACCCGTCATCAATTAGGGTCATGGGGAGATATTTTCCCCGGCAGATCACCGTGATGTATAGGGCCAAGTTATGGGTGGCCCCGAACGGTGGAAGGTCGGACTCGGAGAAAGTGATAAGTGGGCCTTCTCCTTTGGACTTGCCTTTGAGGTGAGGCAAAATAGTGGCTACCATTTCGGTGGGGGTAACCAATGAGTCAACCTTGATTTCATCGAGAGCCCTAGTAAGTGCTGCCCGATGTTCCTGAGAACTAACCAAAACCTGCCATATAGTAAGATCAGTTCGGACCCTCTTTAGTTGTCTGACTAGGGTCGTGTCAGTGTTCGGTTCCTCGAGGATAGGCCCCGTCCTGGTAGGTTCAGTGACAGTTTCCGGGGTAGAGAGACTGGTCGTGATGACGTGTGTGCCGACCAGGGCCTTGGTTTTAGCCTTCCGAATTTCTTCGACGGTGATGGGGACAGCTTCCCACTTAGCCAGGTAAACGTCATCTTCATCGTCGTTCCATATCCCGTTGATTTGGGGAATGAAAGGAGAAATGAGACAAGAACAGTCGACTATTTCTCCAGTAAAAATGGCGTGAGTAGCAAGTGGTTTATTTTTGTTACTCGGCTTATCACTGGGTAGTGGTATCTTCCCATTTTCGATTAGATCTTGAATGAGATGCTTCAATTTCCAACATTTCTCAGTGTCGTGCCCGTTGCCTTGGTCATATTGGCAGTAGCCCTGAATGTTGTAGCTTTTGGACGTTTTTTGATCGGAACCTCCGAAGTTGGGCCTATCGGTTGGATTAGGCCTTTTGAAGACAACCTTTGTAAGGCATTAGCATAGGTTGTACCTATATCAGTGAATACTTGAGTTGGAGTATTCCTTTTGGAAGAGGTATCTAGTGAGTTGACCTCGTCAAAAATGCTGCGGGTTGCAGCTGGAGTTGCGGGCTTGCTGGCGGACGAGCTGGCCCCTTGATACCCTTTGGCAGAGGCCTTAGTAAGTTTCTCTAGCCTTAAGCCATCTTCGATTCTTGTACGCATTCCGGTTAAGGTAGCGAAATTGGGTATAACAGCATTACCGGAGATGGACCCGGTAAGACGGAAGGAGGTTTTTGACAAAGGCCTCTACTAGAACCTTTTCACTGGGCTTGTCAACCAGCTCAACGCTTTCGGCCCTCCATCGTTGAAGATATTTGGTGAACCCCTCTTTGGGCTCTTGGGCCATGACCTCCAGAGTACGCATGGTAGTCTGGATTTCGGTATTGTCCGCATAGTTTTGGGCGAACTCCGTTGCTACATCATCCCACGTCTTGTACTTCTTGGAATCGAGCCTGTAGTACCAGGCCCTTGGGTGCTTCTCGAGGGAAGAAGAGAATAGATGCTTGAACATGTTTGACTTAACCACCTTAAGGGCCATGAATTCCTTGAATACCCGGATATGGTGGACCGGGTCTTCAGTACCCTCGAACATTGGCAGACCCGTCAGATTGAGATTGGCGGGCAGCTCATCGGTCAGAGGTGTGTAGGTTCGAGCATTCTCCGTATGGATTGAGTTCTGGGTCGACAAATGAACATGTTCCTGCAGTTTGTGGACCGCGCTGGCCAATTCAGCTAACGGCTCATCGGTGTCAACGCTCCCACTAGGGGTTCCTTGTTCCACGGCGCTTACCCGGGTGAGGATGGCGATCTGATCCCCCCTCATCGTCGTGATCATGGTTTCTAACTTGGTCAACGAGGCCCTGAGCTTATCTATGGCTTGTTGCGTCATGGTTCGAGTGAAGGGCGGCCTGTCTGTAAGAATACCGCGCAGTCAGCAACTAGCCCAAATCCTAGAGCAAAAGTACATCCCGAGCAAGGGAAAAGTAGACTAGGAAGGAAATGCCTCAGAAAAGACGTCTAGACGGGTGACTCGTGGAATGTGGGCCTCCCTTAGGATCCAGCTGTGTGGGCTGGGCTCTGTTTGAAGGGAGGTGCACGTGAGACATTCCCCAGACTTTGGACTCGATTGTGTAAACGGGCCAACCCTTGTAGGAGTATGTCCTACGTAGGTGGGCCTTGCCTTAGTTAAATAAGGCGGGCTGGGACGGGGAGGAAACTCGTGATGTAAGATCGATGGAGTTTCGACGCTAAAGACCTTGATGACTTACGACACGGCCCGACACTGCTAAATACGGGAAGTCCTAAGAAAAAAGAAGGCTTTGAAATGGATTTTTGAAAGCCCGAAAATTGGGATGGAAAACACGGCCTTTTTTCGGAAAAAAAAAAACGGAAAAGGCCGGCCGGGTGACGGTTTTGAAAGTTTCGAAAATATTTTCGAGTTTTGAAATGGGCGTAATACCGGCTAAAAATAGACTATTTTGAGTAAAATCGTAAATCCTAAATTCGGTATATGCCCGGGTTTTGAAATCGGATGTTTTGAAAAGGATGCAATTTTTGAAAATGATGGTTTTTAAAAAAGATGTAGATCCAGTAGCACGTAGTCATGGAAACAGTATAATGACACCATGTATGCTCTTAAATTAAGTCTCGGTTAGTCTATAAAGGTCTATACCAGTGTACATAGCCTATCCGAGAATCGGGGCGGACTTCCTAAGTCGAGTTGAGCTTAGAACATGCCGTAAAACCCATACGAATCTACTATGAACACCTTTTGACATATCCAATTTGGACTACATCAATGGTATAGTGGGACGTCGGTCACCAGTACCGGCCCGGGAAAATATGGGGTATGCATGAACCGTAAAACTAAAACGCGTATTGTACTAGTCAAACGATTTCTATTCGAGTCACACCCTGAGGATGGCGATGGTAAGTCACGCATCAGTTAATCCCCAGCGGAGTCGCCAAATTGTGGACATGACATAGGTCCACCCCGACGCGGCCACGCGCGGGTTTGGGGAGGCGAATGAATCTCCATATGAGATGGGTCGAATTGAAATTTAAATCGAAGTTGGAGTCGCCACCGAACTTTGTGGGAGTTCGGGCCCGTTCGAACCCACTCTATGTCGTAGTGGACCGTGTACAAAATACGGCCCATTTCCGATGTCAGAGCTTATTGGATTCGTCCCTTTGCATTTGATACCGATACCGACATTATCGGATATCGTGTATTGAATGACTCTCGTTTGCCAATGGATTTGGATATCCGGAAACCATGGTTCTGAGTAAGGGGTGAGGGTACGTGTTCCCCGCCCGCATATTAGCGGCCTCTACTAAGATATCATTTGATTTTTTAATACGCGTGTTAGAAATACGATGAATGATATGCAAACATTGTTTTCCCTAAACATGCGAAAAATTGAATGGGTTGCTAAGTCGGTTTAATGCATGAAAATTAACGTCAAAGTTGTATTTTAGCATGCGAGATATGTTTTAGTCTAATAAAATAAATGAAAATGAAAGAAATTGCTACACACATGAACAAACAAGTTAGTAACGGTTTGTAAATCGAATAAGGAATATGGATGCGATAATATACGTGGTTTTGAAAAGATAATTCGCGTGATGGATTAACACGCGTTGACCGAGGTCAATAAAAATAAAGTCGAGTTCTGAAAAAAAACGTTGTTTTGTCTAAAAAACAATGTTCGAAAGAACAATAAAAAGCAAAAATCGCGTCGCGTTTTCCAGCCGGGCGCGCGGCTCGCTCGGGACGGGCGCGACTCGCCCGGGGTGCGCGCGACTCGCGCTCGGCCTGTTTTCGAAGTCGATTTTTTTGAAAATTGATGATTTTATTAAATAGCGTACAAATATTGCGTAATTTGCACTCGGCTTAATATTTTTGACGTTCGTCGTATCGAATATTCGATTATGAAATCGGTATTAAATACTCAGAATGGTTTTTTTGAAAAGATAAAAAAAAATTGTAAATCATTTTAAAAATTAAACTAAAAAAATGATGTTTGACTCCCTCCGCGTTAAAAATCGTTATATTATGTTTTTGAGATCGTATAACGATTTTCTAGCATCAACGAGATTAATGTAATTCTTTTAATACGATATTCGACTAGAGAATCTGTAGACACCCGCATTTTGCCTGCTAGTGTCTATAGCAGTTCCCGACAAAACACCCGATGATGATCGGACGTAAACATGACTTAATACGCTCGAATACGGACTCAAAATTAATAGTATCCGACGTGGGCATTTAGCGGAGTACAAATCTCCCAAAACCAACCTCAAATTCAGGCCCAGTGGGTCGTTCCGAGTAAAATGAGACTAATTTGGGTCAAAACCGTCACCGGAAATAAAACCGTCTTTTAGCGACCGAGTCAAAACCCGGTCAAAGTCGAATCCCGAGACGAACCAGCCTCACATTATGTCCAAATACACAAAATGAATCAATTCCAACAACCAAATCATTTCAAAAATGGTCAACAAATCTTTCCCTATTTACACTCCCTCCATTCACACCACTCGATCGAGTGACCCTAAACCGGGGTCCTCCTTATAAATACCCCATCACATCAATTCATTTCAGAAGTTTTTTGCAACCCTAATCACACAACATCTTTTTCTAACCCATTCAACCCTACACATCTTCAACCTTCAAACATTCATCACCCTTGAGTTCTAGGCACTCATACACACACACACACACACAAATACATTCAAAATCCCGAGATCAAAACTCGTCAAAGACATACACCATAACTCTACCCACATATCTCGACACTCCCGCGCTCCCGTCGCTACTACGAGTCCGTTTCCGAGATCGATTAAGCATGTAGGTTGAGGGTGTCATTAAATCCCGACATCTTTTTCTCCCTTATCTTTTACCGTTTTTATATGTATATATGTAGTACTACTACTACTATTATTATTATTATTGTTATTATTATTATTATTATTATTATTATTATTATTAATTATACTAACACTAATACTAACATTTTTAATTCCGTTACTAACATTTTATTTTATGTATACTAACTCTCTAATCTAACACTTTTATTTATCGCAATCTAACATTTTTTATTTATTGTATCTAACACCTAACATTTTAATTATCGCTCATTTACATTTTGTTGTATAAATAATACCGTGTATACTTACCAACAAAACTATTTTCAAAACGATCCGAGCAACGTCCGTTGAGGCTAAATTGATGATCGTAGGCCTTAAGGCCGAATTACGATATTAAAATGCCGAGGACATAAGCTTGCGACGACGGTCGAATTTTTGGGTCGAATATGTTTAATTACGAATTCCGCCTAAAGTCTATTTAATCCCTTTACAAGTCGTATTGGAGGTGGCGCCCTTCGAGGTGCGCCGCCCTAAACACTTAAGGGCGTAATAGATCGCGGTGATTTGTCGTTAAATATGTCCGACATCATTTTTTCAAAATATTATTCTAAAATAATCATCGACAAATCGGATTAGGACGAAACCCGTTGACGCCGAATTAATTGTCACATGATCCGAAAGGATTGATTACGACATTATGACGCGGAGGGAATCGATATTTGTTCTAGTCCGATCAAACTCGATTTTGCAACTTTGCTTTAAATACTAGATATCGGTTCTATAACCGAATGTCGAGTGTGACGAGCCATCGAGATTTAAACTAATATAAATTGGACAATATTTATATTTAGCGTAATTGCATCTTGATTCAAAAACATAAAAACTACAAAATGGGTCGTTTCAAAGCACAAATTAAACACCCGTACAGAGGACACTCGATCGAGTGCACAAGCCCACTCAATCGAGTAACTCCCAAAAAATTGGGCAGAAGGTCCGATAGAAGCCCACTCGGTCGAGTCCTTCCCATGACTCGGTCGAGTGGACTTCTTTATCCAAGCATAAACCGAGAGCTTCTTTTATCATCCAAGCCTCGTCATTTTTTTACGACTTAGTCGTCGCGTGCAAAGTCAATCACGTGATTACTTTTTCAAAACTCATGCATATCATTTCACTTAAATGACTTTGATCGACGGTCTCGCACTATTAATCTTGTTTCGACGACTCTTTAGTCGTATCCGACACATGATTAATTTAGACTCTATTCCTCGATGTGATAAGTCGGGACAAGGCCTCGAGATTCGGGATCGGGCTAGCACCACGTCTAGGTTCCATATCTCCGTCCTCCGTTTAATACACAATATAATGTGTATTTAATCGAAGTTCATCCGTTTGCACAACTTACGGTCTAGTTTATATTTATTATATACGGGTCCATTTCTAGTTAACGTTTACCATTTCCTATTCGATTATTCTATTTTATTGCTCGTTGTATTGTGAATTCCGGGTTGTATTCCGCCCGTGTAATTTGTAATTTATTTACGAGTTTTCTATTTTCGATGTTTGCCATTTATTGCCTTAAATGAACATCACATGCTAAATCACTTTGACGTGAATCAAGATGCATTAAAATGACGTAGTTAACCAATAATTCGCATGCTTAGCTAAAAACGTTGTTTGCATATCATTTAGTCGTTTTACTAGCGCGCGCGCACGAACACGAACGATGTCTTAGTAGAGGCCGCCATGTGCGGGCGGGGTTGGGTGTCCTTAGTGGGCTTCCCAACACGTACCCTCACCCCTTACTCAGAACCTCGGTTTCCGGATGCCCGAAACCGTTGGCGCACGAGAGTCATTCTTTACACGATACCGGTGTAGATGGTATCGGTATCGCAATGCAAAGGGACGGGCCCCATAAACTCTGAAATCGAAGTGGGCCGTACTTTGTGTACAACCCATGACGACATAGAGTGGGCTCGTATGGTTCCGAATAACCACAAAAGTCGGTGGCGACTCCAACTTTGACTTAGATTTCGAACCCGAGAACAATCTCACCACGATCATTCGCCTACCCAAACCCGCGCGTGGCCGCGTCGGGGTGGACCTACGTCATGTCCACAATTTGGCGACTCCGCTGGGGATACCTGATGTACCACATGTCATCAGGGTTCCTAGGGTGAGACTCGAAGAGAAATCGTTCGTATATTAGTGTGCGCGCATTAGTTTAATGATTCATGCATAACCCAAATTTTGCCCGGGCCGGTTACTTGTGACCGACGTCCCACTATACCGCGGTGCATTCCTACCTGGGTGCGCTAAAGACTTCGATTGTGGAACTCGTAAGGGTTTTGCGGCATGTCCTAAGACCAACTCGGCTTAGGGAGTCCGTCCTGACTACGAGAATACTATCGTCGTTGGTATAGACCCTATTTTGACCGACCGAGACTTAGCGTAATGCATACATAAGCGTCGTTATAATGCTTGTTTGACTACGTGCTACTTGGTTTCCGTGTCATTTTTCAAAAACCGTCATTTCAAAAAATGCATCTTTCCAAAAATACCAAATTTTGAAAAACCCGAAATACTATCCGTTTCGGGACCCGTCTTTTCAAAATATCCAATTTTCAAAATTCGGAATGCAGCCGAAATTTAGACTTACGATTTGACTCAAAATAGCCTATTTTCTAGCCGGCATGCTGTCCATTTCAAAATTCGAATTTTCGATCCACCATTCAATTTTTGAATTTTCAAATTCCATTTCGATTTTCAAATTTCAAAATTCTATTTCGTTTTTTTTTTAAATCCTCGAGATGTGATTCTCGATTTTCAAATCTCCGAGATGCCGTTTTCGATTTTCAAATCTTCGGGATCTTATTTTCGATTTTCAAATTTTCGGAAATTTATTTTCGATATTCAAATTTTCAAAATTCCAAATATTCAACTTATCAAAAAAAAAAACTCGGCCTCGTCGACATGCTGCCAATTTTAAAAGACGGGATCGCCTCCTCAATTTTCAAAACGCGAAATTACTCGCAACCATTCTAATATTTCAAAATGCCCGGTCCTATTGGCCCACTGCCTGCCAATTTCAGGGCTGTCCTCTCAATTTTCAAAATTCAATCATTTTTCAAAAACCTTCCTTATTTTAGGGCCTACCGTAATCCGTGTGTCAGGTCTTTTCGTAATACGTCGAAGGTCTTTAGCGTCGAAACTCCGTCGATCCTACATCACGGGTTTCTTTCCCATCCTAGTCCGCCTTTTCCTAAAGGCATAACCGACCAACCCGAGTCATACACTCGTAAATGGAAGGTTCGTCTGAACACTCGAGTCCTAACTAGAAAGTCACACGCGATCTTTCTCTCCGACAGGACGGTCCCCACGACCTTTCCTAGGAGAATTTTGCCCGTCTTTCAATCCGTTAGTCGAGTCATCCCAATTCAAATCCTTTAACTTAAGGGTCTACCCTAGTCACAGGGTCTATCTTTGTTCAAGTCAAGGGTCTCTAGCGTCGAAACTTTGCCGATCTTACATCGTAAGTTTCTTCCCTTACCCCGTCTGCCTTTCCTCGAGGCCGAGTCAACCTTTTACAAGGCATAACCCTATAACAAAAGGTTTGTGGTCCTTACATCTAAGGGTCACTCGTCCGACACTCGAGTCTTAACAAAACCTTCAATCTCACTCGGGGGCTACCCTTCAGCAGAGCGATCAGTCACGGTTGCTCTAAGGGTCATGTCTTACACGTGTTGTCTCACGTACCCCGCTTTTGAGTCACTTAGATGTCACACCATCTGAGTCCTACAAGAGTCCTTGGTCTCACTTGGGGGCTATTCTCCGACGGGGCGATTAATCACAATCACTCCGAGAATCGTACCCTACATATTTGTCTTAGGAGAGTCTAACCCGAGTCAAACCAGAGTTGTCTCTCCTCCCGCGCTATTTCCTATGCCTTGGTGTATTCAAGTTCCGAAGTAACATTTCTGATTACGTGGGTATTCTCGCAAAGGATGGCATCCACAACCGGGAATAGGGAGATGGAAAACACCATTAATGAACTGAAGGCTTTGCTAGAAACCATGGCTAGTAAGCAGGCCATGTTTGAAACCCAACTAGGGTTCATAAGAGCCGACCAAGAGGCCTTGGATACTTGTCTAACTGTCGTTGAAGAACAAGACTTCAATTACGGGTCGGTAAATACTGGGCCATTTGCCAAACTGATCAGCACGGTGCGTGAGCTCGAACAACAGTTCCATGCCTCCCAAGAGAACAACATCCGAGTTGAAAACTCCCGAGATTATACACCCATTAGTGAGAAACTACCAACAGATCTCAATCTAGAAGGGTTACCCATATTCGAACGGACGGAGGATCCATTACTACACCTCCGAGCTTTCAAGGCGTTTATGGCGATCAAGGGGGTCAAAGCCGACATGTTCATCAATCTGTTCGGCACATACCTTGGGAAATATCCAAAAGCCTGGTTCTATAGGCTTAATACAAAAAGATTCCTCACCTGGGAAGATGTGGCTACCGAGTTCGCTAAAAACTATTCTGATAATACTGAATTTCAGACTACCATGCGGACTTTAGAAGTCATGGCCCAAGATCCAACAGAAGGTTTCACCAAATACCTTCAACGTTGGCGGGCTGAGAGTGTTAAGCTGATAGACAAGCCCAGCGAGAAGACACTGGTGGAGGCATTCATCAACAACCTTCTACCCTCCTACCGCGTTCATCTTAGGTATGCCGGCATTTCAAACTTTAAAGTGCTTACCGAAATGGGCACTAGGATTGAAGACGATCTTCGACATAATGAAGATCTGGGTAAAGCTTCTACCGAAGGCTATACTGGACATCCATTCGAGTCCTTAGAAGCCGAAGATTACTGACAACCTCATCCCAGAGTCCAGATTTGATTTAAGTTCGAGTCTGAGTCCGAGTCTAGGATGTTCTATTTCTTTCAATTTCGATGTCAGAGTCAGAGTCAACTGTATTCTGTCCTCTTTCCAAAATTCAATAAAATCAACTTTTTCAATCTCTCCTATATGCTTCCTTATGTGTTTCCGAGAACATGATGAACACCATCATACACTGTGAGCACATGCACGTGACTATTATAGGCACATCTATAATGACTGCAGGAACTGAGACCCATGTTTTCCCTTACCTGTTCCATGTCCGGCATAGACAGCCACATAACTACCCCTAGTAGGAGCAGTATCGAATCCTATGACAAATCTAGGTAGTCTCCTAGTTTGAGTTCAAGACGGAAGGCAAGCCCATTTCCCACAATAAACACCCCTCCAATAAAACTGACCAATCCCTACCTTAGGCGTTAGTCTGACCAGAAGCAAAAAAAAAGAAGCATTGTGACTCTATGCCCAGCTCGGGACGATACTCCCACCAAGCCTGCTCGGAATTATGATGACAATACCAAGATCCAAATCACCATGCTTACCATAGAGTACTCCATCGCGAGTTGCACTCACATAAACACCAACTAGGCTTACACCTCACAAAGGTTTAGCTCCACAAGCCTAATCCAACCGATGGGCCCACCCCCATATCCACCCACAAATGGATGCCACAGATCCGGGAATACCCATGCCTATTGCCAACACCATAGAGGGGAATAGCAAAAAAAAGGAAGAAAAAAAAAGGCCGGACAAAAAAAATCAAAAGTCCAAAAAAACAAAAAAACAAAAGGCCAAAACAAAAGAGCTGGCCATGATAAAAACAAGAACCCTCAACATCCCTCGACCAGATACGATCAATCCCTTGACGGGGACACAGTCAACACGAGTGAAGGATCCCACGACCGGGGCTAAGAGGTCAACCCAAAAAAAAACACAAAAACAAAAAATTCAAATACCCATGACCATGGTCAACGGTCAACCCAAGTTAAAGTCCCTTGACCGGGGTACGGCCAATTCAAAACATTATCAATGCCCATACCATCCAATAGGGGAGAGACAATCAGCTGGTTAGCTAACACCACACTTAGCCTTCCCGCATTACAACCTTCAAGACCATCCTGAGACCTAGGCTAAGAGACAGCCCAGAATTTTGAGGATTCAAGCTCCATAGGATACCCCTAACCATTAGGGCCAGACATGGAAATCAGATCCCGCATTATCAACCTACCGCGATCGAAGTTCGAGTCATTTTTACTCGACTTCCCCCTTTCCTACCACATTACAATACCTTACCCTCGAAGCTTTAGCTCCACAAAATCGAGCTCCAGATTTCGAATCATCAAAGCCACTTGCGACCTAGCTCCACATTTCCAAAAACATCCAAACCAGTTACCAACCCCAAACACGGGAACTCAGCCTGCGGTCGGCATAGAACATGCCCAAATAGTTCACACCACCTCTGGGGGCTACCCCGGAAAACGCTCACAGTCACAGGATCAACATCCTAACCATTCTAGCCCTTTGATCAAGACATCATTGGGAATGCACCTAGCCTACACCATCGCTATGGCTAGTTACACACAAAGCCCTAATAAACTAGGCAACATAATATATCTTTCAATCCACTGAACTACGGCTTGGTTTGATTTCACTACACGTGAATACGTAGGCAGCCTTTCAACAAGGGCACAACCACCCATATTGACACAAATTCAGAAAGCACCATCATTCCTATCACGACACTGTCATGTTCTCAACAGTTAGCTTTGTCATCCTGGGGGCTTCTCTTAGACAGAAGTTCTCCATCCACCCACATAATCCAAATACTTTCAAAAATCTAGCCACCTTTCTATAGTGTGTCCTAGTACTCGGCTCAGTCAAAGACGAGAATCCGTCAGGGACTTGAAGCAACACCCATTTTGGGACTATACCCCAAAACCAAAGATCCAATAGAGCACCAGACTATAACATTGCTACTACTAAGTCCTGTCGTTACAGTCTCGTTACAGACTACTGCAGCCACCCTATAGCACATCCTTCCCATTTCGATGTTCGACTGTGTTGCCACTCGCCTAGGCTATGGAATAGCGCAACTTAAGAGTCTTGTCATCTTAGGTGGCCCACCCCCCTACCGAGTCACAGTCCAACCCCTCGAGAGTCCAAGTCGTGTCTGTCAACTCGCCGTCCTATCACGTCCAGAGTCGAGTCTGTCGGTACCTCCCTCCTCAAATTTTCACTTCAAAGTTTGCAAAACTTAGCCATTTGATAAAATCCTTTTCAACAAGGTCAAATTTCAGTCTATTTAAACTGCAAATTTCTTTTCTACCCCTTTCAATTTTGAAAACCTATCTCCTAGCATGTGAGTTGCTTTCAGGACTTCGATTTCAAAATGAAGCAAAACCATTTTCCCCAGCGCAAGTCAGTCTATAGATGCTAATTGCATTTCCTATGTGCTATCTTGCTATATACTATGCCTGCTATTTCTGCCTATGTATCTAACATTTCAGGTGTCAGCTAGTGCTTCCCCAACGGAACACCAAAAGCGGTGTTTCTCCTGGAAAGCTACATCCAAGGCGTGATGTGTCGGCATACGGGTACACCCAAGACTTCAGAAGCAAGTCCCCGCGCAGCTACTTTACTCCCCAGCATGAGTCGGTGTTTCACCTAGATATTACGTGCAAATACAGGTACACCTAGGACTTCAAAGGCAAGTCCGACTCCCCACGGAGCTATCGTCATCGGGACATGTATGACCCCTTTTCTTATGGCTGGCGAGCCCTTCACGCGAGTCTAATAGACTATAAACGACCCGACCGGAAGGCTGCCAGGTCGTAATCCTCGATTGGCATGGTAGCTACTCTGAATTTCGACTTGTCCAAGCCTCACTCAGAGTGGGGGCTGTCTAGACACCCGCATTTTGCCTGCTAGTGTCTATAGCAGTTCCCGACAAAACACCCGATGATGATCGGACGTAAACATGACTTAATACGCTCGAATACGGACTCAAAATCAATAGTATCCGACGTGGGCATTTAGCAGAGTACAAATCTCTCAAAACCAACCTCAAATTCAGGCCCAGTGGGTCGTTCCGAGTAAAATGAGACTAATTTGGGTCAAAACCGTCACCGGAAATAAAACCGTCTTTTAGCGACCGAGTCAAAACCCGGTCAAAGTCGAATCCCGAGACGAACAAGCCTCACATTATGTCCAAATACACAAAATGAATCAATTCCAACAACCAAATCATTTCAAAAATGGTCAACAAATCTTTCCCTATTTACACTCCCTCCATTCACACCACTCGATCGAGTGACCCTAAACCGGGGTCCTCCTTATAAATACCCCATCACATCAATTCATTTCAGAAGTTTTTTGCAACCCTAATCACACAACATTTTTTTCTAACCCATTCAACCCTACACATCTTCAACCTTCAAACATTCATCACCCTTGAGTTCTAGGCACTCATACACACACACACACACACACACACACACACACACACACACAAATACATTCAAAATCCCGAGATCAAAACTCGTCAAAGACATACACCATAACTCTACCCACATATCTCGACACTCCCGCGCTCCCGTCGCTACTACGAGTCCGTTTTCGAGATCGTTTAAGCATGTAGGTTGAGGGTGTCATTAAATCCCGACATCTTTTTCTCCCTTATCTTTTTACCGTTTTTATATGTATATATGTACTACTACTACTATTATTATTATTATTGTTATTATTATTATTATTATTATTATTATTATTAATTATACTAACACTAATACTAAAATTTTTAATTCCGTTACTAACATTTTATTTTATGCATACTAACTCTCTAATCTAACACTTTTATTTATCGCAATCTAACATTTTTTATTTATTGTATCTAACACCTAACATTTTAATTATCGCTCATTTACATTTTGTTGTATAAATAATACCGTGTATACTTACCAACAAAACTATTTTCAAAACGATCCGAGCAACGTCCGTTGAGGCTAAATTGATGATCGTAGGCCTTAAGGCCGAATTACGATATTAAAATGCCGAGGACATAAGCTTGCGACGACGGTCAAATTTTTGGGTCGAATATGTTTAATTACGAATACCGCCTAAAGTCTATTTAATCCCTTTACAAGTCGTATTGGAGGTGGCGCCCTTCGAGGTGCGCTGCCCTAATCACTTAAGGGCGTAATAGATTGCGGTGATTTGTCGTTAAATATGTCCGACATCATTTTTTCAAAATATTATTCTAAAATAATCATCGACAAATCGGATTAGGACGAAACCCGTTGACGCCGAATTAATTGTCACATGATCCGAAAGGATTGATTACGACATTATGACGCGGAGGGAATCGATATTTGTTCTAGTCCGATCAAACTTGATTTTGCAACTTTGCTTTAAATACTAGATATCGGTTCTATAACCGAATGTCGAGTGTGACGAGCCATCGAGATTTAAACTAATATAAATTGGACAATATTTATATTTAGCGTAATTGCATCTCGATTCAAAAACATAAAAACTACAAAATGGGTCGTTTCAAAGCACAAATTAAACACCCGTACGAGTGCACAAGCCCACTCGATCGAGTAGCTCCCAAAAAATTGGGCAGAAGGTCCGATAGAAGCCCACTCGGTCGAGTCCTTCCCATGACTCGGTCGAGTGGACTTCTTTATCCAAGCACAAACCGAGAGCTTCTTATATCATCCAAGCCTCGTCATTTTTTTATGACTTAGTCGTCGCGTGCAAAGTCAATCACGTGATTACTTTTTCAAAACTCATGCATATCATTTCACTTAAACGACTTTGATCGACGGTCTCGCACTATTAATCTTGTGTCGACGACTCTTTAGTCGTATCCAACACATGATTAATTTAGACTCTATTCCTCGATGTGATAAGTCGGGACAAGGCCTCGAGATTCGGGATCGGGCTAGCACCACGTCTAGGTTCCATATCTCCGTCCTCCGTTTAATACACAATATAATGTGTATTTAATCGAAGTTCGTCCGTTTGCACAACTTACGGTCTAGTTTATATTTATTATATACGGGTCCATTTCTAGTTAACGTTTACCATTTCCTATTCGATTATTCTATTTTATTGCTCGTTGTATTGTGAATTCCGGGTTGTATTCCGCCCGTGTAATTTGTAATTTATTTACGAGTTTTCTATTTTCGATGTTTGCCATTTATTGCCTTAAATGAACATCACATGCTAAATCACTTTGACGTGAATCAAGATGCATTAAAATGACGTAGTTAACCAATAATTCGCATGCTTAGCTAAAAACGTTGTTTGCATATCATTTAGTTGTTTTACTAGCGCGCGCACACGAACACGAACACGAACGATGTCTTAGTAGAGGCCGCCATGTGCGGGCGGGGTTGGGTGTCCTTAGTGGGTTTCCCAACACGTACCCTCACCCCTTACTCAGAACCTCGGTTTCCGGATGCCCGAAACCGTTGGCGCACGAGAGTCATTCTTTAGATGATACCGGTGTAGATGGTATCGGTATCGCAATGCAAAGGGACGGGCCCCATAAACTCTGAAATCGAAGTGGACCGTACTTTGTGTACAGCTCATGACGACATAGAGTGGGCTCGTATGGTTCCGAATAACCACAAAATTCGGTGGCGACTCCAACTTTGACTTAGATTTCGAACCCGAGAACAATCTCACCACGAGATTCATTCGCCTACCCAAACCCGCGCGTGGCCGCGTCGGGGTGGACCTACGTCATGTCCACAGAATCGAAATCCTAATTTTAAGAATATTTGTTATATGAAAATAGTGTTGTAATATCGATATTAGAAATAATATAAAAATGCGACGAATGACCCGTAAAAAAAACGACCGACGACGACGCTAGGCCGAGAAGAAAAAAACGAGAGGGAGAGGAAGAGAGAAAGAGAGGTCGGGTTTGATTTTACACCCTCAACCTACATGCTTTGTTTACTCGGAACGGGGCTCGTCAGAACGTGGTTTGGACACGGGAGCGTCGAGGTAACGTAGGAGAGTTATGGTGGTTTGATTTAGACGTGTAAAGGGTAAGAGGTGACCGATTTCGTCGGGTCTCAGATGTGCTATCGGATTCTCGATGCTAAGTGTATTTTTTGTAAGTTGAGAGAGGAGTTTATGTATATTTGATCGATAGAAAGTTGATTATTTCCTGAATGAATTTAATGTGTCGTGAGGGTCCTATTTATAGGAGAAAAGGTTAAGAGAAGTACTCTTGCTTAAGCAACAAGAAATACCGGTTTGGATAGGAAACGTAAGAGGTTGAGAGGAACGAGAACTCAATTTTTGGTGAAGAAGAAAGGAATCTCGGCTGGGAATAGGCTGTTCGGCCGAGTATCCCACGCTCGGTTGAGTGTTTGATTCGGTTTTCGGATGAAATTCCTACTTGAGATCAAATTATATCCTTAAATGGGTTTGTTTAATATTTTGTGTAGCTGATTTTTGTAGCGTTTGAGCTCGAATCAGATACGTGGGCTGACACGGCTTACTCTCGCGTCTCGAAAATATCTTTGACCGGGTTTTGACTCGGTCGCTAAAAGACGGTTTTGCCTCTGGTGTCGGATTCGACCCAAATTAGTGTTATTTGACTCGAAATGACCCACTGGGCCTGGTTTTGAGGTTGGTTTTATAAAATTTGTACTCCGTAAAAAGCCCAAGCCAAATATCCATGATTTCGAGCCCATTTTCAAGTACGTTAAAGCACGTTTGCGTCCGATCATCGTCGGGTGTTTGTCGGAAACTACTATAGACACCTAATTGCCAAATGTGGGTGTCTACACTCTTTTCGAGCTATTTTCAAAATTTACAATCAATAATAACGTCCGTTCTGCTTACGACTTGTTTTATTTTCAAAATAATTTCAATTTCAAAAATGTTTTATGCAATGACATTGAGAAACCCGACGAACAGGTACCTCTACCTCCACATTTGATCGAGCAACTAGAGCAGAGGGAGTCCCGGAACCCGGTAATCGAGGAAACCGATTCCATTAATGTGGGAACAATCTTAGAACCTCAGATGCTCAAGATAGGGTTATCCTTAGATCCTGAAGAGAGACAACAGTTCACAAGCCTCCTTTAAGAGTTCAAAGACGTCTTCGCATGGTCCTACAAGGACATGCCGAGGATAGACCGGGAAATAGCCGAGCACCACATACCGATCAAAGACGGGTTCAAGCCGGTTGAACAAAAGCTCAGCCGAATGAGGCCCGAATGGTCCCTTAAGGTCAAGGAAGAAGTCGATAAACAATTCAAAGCCGGCTTCATACAAGTGTCCGAATATCCGGACTGGGTTGCAAACATCGTGCCGGTTCCCAAAAAGGACGGTAAGGTGCGCGTCTGCGTAGATTTTCGAGATCTTAACAAGGCGAGCCCGAAAGACGATTTTTCGTTACTACACATCGACATACTGGTGGATAACACGGTCGATCATGCCCTTCTATCATTTATGGACGGGTATGCCGGGTATAATCAAATCAAAATGGCAGAAGAAGATATGAGTAAGATCACCTTCATTACACATTGGCGTACTTACTGCTACACCGTCATGCCATTCGATCGTATCAATGCCGGGGCCACTTATCAACGAACCGCCACAACTTTATTACACGACATGATGCATAAAGAAGTGGAAGTTTATGTAGACGACAGGATCGTCAAATCTAAAAACAAGGACGGTCACATCACCGCCCTGAGAAAGTTCTTCACCCGACTACGCAAGTACAACATGAGGTTAAACCCTCAAAAATGCAGTTTCGGGGTAACGTCAGGTAAATTACTGGGTCATATCGTTAGCCAACGTGGCATCAAAGTCGATCCAGCTAAAATTATAGCCATTACCGAGATGCAGCCTCCTAAAACCGAAAAAGAAATAAGAGGATTTCTTGGGAAAGTCCTGTACATCGGCAGGTTCATTTCAAAACTAACCATGGTATGTGAACCGATTTTCAAGAAGCTAAAGATAGGGGAACGAATATTATGGGATGACAAATGTCAAGTGGCCTTTGATAAAATCAAGGAAATCTTGTCTTCTCCACCAGTTTTGATGCCACCTCAACCCGGTTTGCCTTTGTCGTTATACCTTACAACGACCGAGACAACCATGGGGGCTATGTTAGCTCAGACGGTCATCTCCAAAGAACGAACTATCTACTTCATTAGCAAAAAGTTTTTAGAGTATGAATGCAAATACACCATGCTCGAGAAGACGTGTTTAGCTCTGGTCTGGGCCACTAAGAAGCTTCGACATTATATGCTCAGCTACGAGGTGCAAGTGCTATCTAAGATGGATCCAATCAAGTATCTCTTCGAAAAGCCTATCCTTAATGGTAGAATGTCAAGATGGACCCTAATGTTGGTAGAGTTAGACTTAAAGTTCGTGCCGTTAAAAGCCATTAAAGGCCGGGTAGTAGCCGAGTTCCTCGCCGACAGTCCCGTAACCGAAGAAGGACACACCGACACTTGGTCCTTCCCAGATGAAGATATTTTCCATACCGATACCAAAACGTGGGACTTATACTTCGACGGGGCATCCAATTTATGAGGATTCGGAGTTGGGATTCTTTTAATCTCGCCAAAAGGGGAACATACTCCCGCGTCCATCAAATTGGACTTCAATGTTACCAATAATGCCGCTGAGTACGAAGCATGTATCCATGGGCTATAAGCCGCCGTCGACTTGGGGGTCACAAACCTTCAGGTACACGGTGACTCATCTCTAGTCATTAGTCAAGCACTTCAAAAATGAAAAACTCGGAACGCCGATCTCGTGACCTACTAGGCACGAGTAAGAGATCTCGAGAAACAATCCAAAAGGTGGAATACATATATTTGCCTCGGGAAGAAAATCAATTTGCAGATGCACTCTCAAAACTGGCATCTTTACTAAATATTCCCGATCACGTGACTAGTATGCCAATTTGTGTCGAAAGACAGTCTGAGCTGGCGTACATCCACGACATTGAAGATATTGACATACCTGATCCCGAGCCATGGTATCAAGCTGTGCTAACATACCTGATGACCGGGGAGTATCATCCCGGGACCGACAGTCGAGCCAAGAAAGCCTTACGAAGGCTGGCTACCCAGTTCGTTCGTACCGATGATGGGCAACTATACAAGAAGACGACACAGGGGGCTCTCCTCTTATGTGTCGATAAAATTAAGGCTGAGAAAGTTATGGCCGAAGTACACGACGGCGAGTGCGGTCCGCATATGAATGCCCAGATGCTGGTTCGAAAAATCATGAGGCTCGGGTATTACTGGAATAACATGGAAACCGACTGCCAGTTATATGTTAAGCATTGTCATAACTGCCAAATCTTCGCCAATGTACAGCATATTCCACCATCTTTACTATATACCATGACGTCACCTTGGCCATTTTCGACATGGGGTATCGACATAATCGGGAAGATAAACCCTTCTGGGACTGGTGGACATTGCTTGATTCTGGTAGCTATCGACTATTTCACAAAATGGGTCGAAGCTGAATCCTACCGTATTCTTAATGCCAAGCGTGTTGCCAAGTTTATCCAAAACAAGATAATATGCCGGTATGGAATCCCGCACGAATTTATTCAGTGACCACGGGACCCACTTTCAAGCCGAAACAGCGGCCCTGCTAACCAAGTATAAGATTCAAAGGCATACATCTTCACCCTACCGACCCCAAACAAATGGAGCGGTAGAAGCGGCTAATAAAATGATCGTCACCATACTAAAAAAAATGGCTTATAATTACCGGGACTGGCCCGATAAAATACCTTTTGCACTATGGGGATATCGGACGTCAATCCGCACCGCAACCGGTGCAACACCGTATTACCTAACATATGGGATGGAAGAGGTCCAGCCCGTCGAGTTGGAGATGTCGTCCCTTAGGATCCTGCTCGAAATTCAAGTACCTGAAGCTGATTAAGTTTGAGCACGGTATGACTCGCTAGTCCTATTGGACGAACGACGATCTCGGGCCCTCAATAACATTTAGATATATCAAAAAAGGATCCAGTGGGCCTTCAACAAAAGGGTGAGGCCCAGAAACATTAAAGAAGGGGATTTGGTTCTCAAGTCTGTTCGAGTCTTATTGCCAGTGGACCCGAGAGGAAAATTCAAGCCCAATTGGGCCGGACCATATTTGGTGAAGAAGATTCTATCAGGCGGAGCTGTAATGCTGACAGACCTGGACGGGAACGAGTTTGTCAACCCAACCAACCTGGACCAGCTAAAGTGTTACTACCCTTAATCCCTTTCTCAATGTCGTTAGCAAAGTTTATTAAAATCGTTTTTTTACAATAAACTTTTAAAAGCAATTCAAAAGCTAGAATTATTTATTCTACTGCTGTAAACATCTTGAACCAATAGTCTTGATGTATTTCGAGATTGCAAATCTATAAAAATGCCTGAACAACGTTTGGTTTGATTCCGCTAATTGTGGATACGTAGGCAGCCCCTCAAAAGGGCACAACCACTGCAATCGAGAAAGAACGGGAGCGGTTTAAATTAAACTTCCTTTATTTATTACTAAAAAAAATCTGATAAACTCGGAAAATCACAAATGCGAAAAATTCAATAAATTCAAAAAAGCACACGACACTAAGAAATAATAGTAATACTTAAATAATAAAAAAACTAAGGCTCGGTATTTAGGGCATCTTGCCCTTTCCCTGGTCTTTGGCTTCTTTTTCCGTCCACCGACGACGACGTGGAGGCGAGCGTTCCCGAATCACTACAGGAACCTCCTTAGCCCGGACTCGTTTCTTCGAACTCGAGTCCTCAGTCACTTCAGTCGGCCCAAGTCGGGCCCTTACCCTTTCTGGCAGCCGGTCTCGTGAGCCTAGTCGGTCTCGGGCTGCCAGTCTCGGCCCTAGCCTCCTCTCTAAGTCCGTCCGGGGGCTCGATCGTCCCTGTGAGCCGCTAGCACCGGTCTCTTTAGCTCGAGTCTTAGTTTTTGATGTAAGACTCGACTTCAATCGGAAAAGGGTGGCAGAAGTTTCTCCTTCGTCGAAGAAACCCCTATTGTCTTTCACCGTCTCCCTGCGAACTAAGTCAAAAGCTTCATCAATCTTCAAAGCCTTACGGGCCTCTTCGGATTCCTCGGAAGTACATTTTCGATATGATTCCGAAACCCAAACGGATTGGCAAGGGTGGGGTATGGTCCATATGGCACGGGTAAACAACCGTTGTAGCCACGTGTCACACATAGCGTCCGTCAATTGGAGCGAAACGCTAATAATTGCCTCAGTCTCGGGGATTCGTTGAGACGAAACGAACTGCCTCAGAATGCGGTCTGGATAATTTTGGACGCTCCAGCCCAGCGATAGGATCACCAGGTAATGAGTTTTGTCTCTCTTGGCTAGCCCCGTTAATTTCGAAAGAGACCACCCGGCAATGGTCCACCTAATCAAGGGTCCGCCATGGAATTTTAGCTCCTCGTCCCAATAAGTTCGGTTGATGTAATGACTCGAGCTTATCCGCCGTCTCCTTGAGCAAATCTGGCTGCTGCACTACTTGGATATACTCACCGGGGGCTCTATGATCGACAAGCGCTCGGATAGCCAAATCTAAAAAGAAAAAAAAATGCAAATTTCTGTAAGCAAATTTGGGCTCCGCTGGCAGGCACTCGATCGAGTGTCACGTCTAACTCGATCGAGTGGACTAGCTGAAATTAGGCAGACGAATCTTATCAAGGTCCCTCGATTAAGTGACAGGTCCACTCGATTGAGTGACCCCTGTACGTCAGAATTTTTGCATTAAAAAAAGGAAAAAAAACGTAGAAAAACGCGAAGGTATACCCGCAAAAGACGGGTACTTCCCATCAATTGTTGGTCCGGGTCAAGTCTTCTAGCATCAAGGCCCATGATGATCTCCCCGGTTGCCAGCCAAGCCGGACTGTGACCCGTCTCCATCTGATAAACTATGCCGATTAGCCTGATTTGACCTAAGCATGAGTCGACATCCATTTTTCCCTCAAAGATATATCGATGCAGCATGCAGAAGGCAAAAGCCCTACGCCTATGGGTGGGAGTAGCTCTTACGCCGCCAGAATTCATGAATTTGTCAGCTAAGTCAAATAGAGAAACAGAATCTCCCCGCACCATGCAATCCGTCTCAGCATAGGACAAGCCAAGAAAATCCCTAAATCTCCTCCTCGGGTCAGGATAAAACGGAGGAATAGCAGGACGAGCGTTAGGACACCAACCGCCAATAGCTGTAATTTCTTCATGGAGAGGACATAATTCTCCTCGAGGGAACGCGAAAACTTGGTGGGTAGTATCCCAAAAGGTCAGGCAGGAATCCAGAAAATGCGAATCAACCCTGAGTCGTTGAAGCGGGAATAAAGCAGTAATTCCCATCTAAGACAGCTGAACTTTTTCTTCATCCCGAAAGTACTAGGACCACATTTGAAGCATTGCCATTAAATTCTCGATACCCATAGCAGAATTTTTTTTTTGAAAGTCCAAAGGATTTTGAGAAAAGAAAAAAGAAACTTGAATCGAATGTAGAAAATTGAAACAGGGAGCCCTCTATTTATAATGAAGAGAACCCCTTTAGCATCCCTAATTGCCTTAGGAATTGGAATTCTTGTCATATTTTCTAATCCGTATAGGCATGAGCTTAACCCGAAGGCTTCAAAGAGTCCTTTCCATAATCTGATACAGGAATCGAGTCATCCCAAGCATCCCTATTTTTTTAAATTTCAAAATTTTCAAAAAGTCAATTTTTACTTCCCCGGCGTGAGTCGGTGTTTTGCCTAAATGTTACATACGAATTGCTATGTGTCAGCATACAGGTACACCCAGACTTCAGAAGAAAGTCTCCGCGCTGCCCGTTTACTCCCCACGGAGCTATTATCGTCAGGACAGGTATGATTCCTATCTTAAGGCTGGCGAGCCCTTTTACGCAGGTCTAATGGACTATAAACGACCCGACCGGAAGTCTGGTCAGGTCTTAATCCTCGATTGGCCTGGTAGCTACTCTTACTTTCGTCCTTGCCAAGCCTCAGTCAGAGTGAGGGCTCTGTAGACATCCACATTTGGCCGCCAGGTGTCTATAGCAGTTTCCGAAAAACACCCGATGATGATCAGACGTAAACATGACTCAATACGCTCGATTTTGGACTCAGAATCAATAGTATTTGGCGCGAGCTTTTAGCGGAGTAACAATCTCACGAAACCTACATCAAATCCAGGCCCAGTGAGTCGTTTCCCATCAAATGAGACTAATTTGGGTCAAAATTGACACCAAGGGCAAAACCGTCTTTTAGCGACCGGGTCAAACCCTGGATAAAGACATTTCCGAGATGTAAATATCTGCCACGCCACTTCAAAAATCTGACTTGAAGTCAAATACTCCCACAAAAATCAGCAATGGAGAAGAATTAAGTAACTAAACCTCTCCGCTAGAGATAAAACTCGATCTCTAAAGAGAGTCACCCACCCGACCAGACCCACTCGATCGAGTGGACCGGCCCACTCGGTCGAGTAGGCTCATAAAACTCACCAAAACTGGGATCAGACCGGGCACTCGATCGAGTGCCATGCACCACTCAATCGAGTGGCTCTTTTTCCAGCCAGAACCGGATTCCTTTTATATCCAAAGTCGGAATCCTACTCCATCCAAGTCGGGTGTTTTCTTCCATCCCAAGCAAGCTTTTTTCTATCCAAAAGCCAGGTATCTTCTATCCCGAGTTGGGGCATTTCTTCCTATAAATACCCCAGCCCCACACACAATTCAGAACACACGATTCACGACAACGCACAATACACAGCTCAAAAACTCTAGCAATCCTAGGCAACATAATCCCGATTTTTCTCTAGAAATCCTATAGGAAACCCAAGCCAAAATACAACACCTTAACTCTCCCTATATCCTCGTTACTCCCACGCAAGCGCCGTTACTACGAGTTCCGAATCGAGGTCAAAATTAGCATGTAGGTTGAGGGTGTTACAAATCCCATCTTCTCTTTTTTTTTCTCCTCTTTTTCCCGTCCTTCTCGTCTTCCACGTCGTCTTCATCACGTTTTTTTACTATTATTTTTTCTCGTTTCTAATATCGATATTATCGTACTATTTCCAAATAAGCATTATTTCCTAGGATACGATATCGAATCTATAGTCGAATATCGAATCTAAAGGATCAATCAGTAATACGATCCCGTTGACGCTGAAATAATAGTCACATGGTCCGAAAAGACTAGATACGACATTACAACGCAGAGGGATTTATTTCATTTTAATTCGGTTTAAAACGATGTGTGAATATCTTTTACAAAACTCACTCCAAATATTAGATATTTATTCCATAATCAAATATCGAATATAATGAGTATCGAAAACTGAATCGAGTGTAAATCATATTATATTTACACGCGATTTAGCGAAGTTATCGATTTCAAAATTAAAAACAAATTCACGAACCATAGTTCATACATGAGTCACTCGACCGAGTGCCTAGCCCACTCGATCGAGTGACACCCCAAATCGGAGGCAGAAAGCTTTTTCGAGGTCCACTCGATTGAGTGTCACACCTGACTCGATCGAGTGGCACCTCAAAATCGAGGCAGGAGGATCTTTCAAGAGGCACTCGATCGAGTCTCTCCATGACTCGATCGAGTGACCTCTGTCACGTCAGAATCGTGAGCCTTCAACATATTTCAAACCTCGATAAAATTCATTTTATGACCTCGGTCAACACGTGTCAAGTCCATCACGTGTCCTAATCTTTTCAAAACCGTGCATCATGTCTTTTACAACATTCTATACTATTTACGAACCGTTATCATCGTTACTAACTCATTTGTTTCTTCTTTTGTATTTTATTCTCGTCGTTTGTTTTATTATACTTAAACGAACCTCGCATGCTAAATACAATTTCGACTTAGTTCAAAGATGTTATAAACGACGTAGATCAAACATAATTCACATGTTTAGTCAAAACGCTATTTGCATATAATTTAATCATCAAACTAACGCGCGTACACGAAAACGAACGATATCTAAGTAGAGGCCGCTAAGTGCGTGCGGGGTTGGGTGTTCTTTGTGAACTTCCCAACACGTACCCTCACCCCTTACTCAGAACCATGGTTTCCGGATGTCCGAAACCGTTGGCATACGAGAGTCATTCAATACACGATTTCCGATAATATCGGAATCAATATCGCAATGCAAAGGGACGAACCCAATAAACTCTGAAATCGGAATGGGCCGTACTCTGTGCACGGCCCACTAAGACATAGAGTGGGTTCGAATGGGCCTGAACTCCTGCAAATTTCGGTGGCGACTCCTATTTAGATTTAAATTTCAATCCAAGATCCATCTCACATGAGATTCATTCGCCTCCCCAAACCCGCGCGTGGCCGCGTCGGGGTGGACCTATGTCATGTCCAGACATGTATATTTTTATACTTTTATTTTTGACAATATATGTATGTCTTATAATCTGGAAACTTTTTAAAGTCGTAAAAATTTGCATGTTTTGGTATTTTTATCGCTTTTACGAGATTAACGATTAAATCGTCATATTAATTTGTAAAATCGTAATATTTGCCCTAAACTTGTAATATATGATTATATTCTTAAACAATGAGGTTTTTGATGATTTTTGATAATTTGGTATTTTTCTGATATTTTAGATATTGATTATTGAATTATTACCGTTTACGGACAAAAATGATTAAATGCCGATTTTTATTTCTAGCACTTAAACATTTTATTTTATCCTGAAATTTGAAGTGCATCTTCTCTCTGATGAAAAAAAATTTTATGAATTTTTTGATAATTGTTCGGAATTTTTAAGTGGGTGAATTAATTAATCACTTTAAATCATCGTTTATCGTTAAAACCGTGTTTGTCGTTTTAATTTCCGAATTTCTGGTCTTTGTTTTTAAATCTGGAAAAAAATGTGTTTCTGATGGTTTCATGATAAAATGTAATTTTATGATTTTTAGTGCTTTAATAAAATGTTAGGAACGATAAGTTTTACTTCTATTTTTAGAAACTTTACTAAAAATAGCATCATATCAAAATAGCGAAAATATTAGTTTATACTAATACAACATTTTTAGTAAACGATATAGATTTATAAAACTAGTACTTTCGGCCTTAACGATATTAATTTCTAAAATGAGAACAATTGGGTTTATGAAATTATTAAAATATCATACAAGTGTTTATAAAATGATTAAAAATGTCTTAACACATTTTAATACTACTAATCAGTGTGTTTTTAAAATTTTCTCTTTTTCTCTTCCCTTTATGAATGAATAAAGAGGCATAACCTTCTTGCCAAAAAAATCCCTAATTGTTATTAGTTTCGACAATAGATTATAAATAGAATTTTACGGCAAATGTCAAATTAAATCTTTTAATGTCTTCTTATTTAATTAAAACCACGGAATTTATTTAGAGTATTTTAGGGGATGATTTAACTCTTAAAGTTTCAGATTTCAATATTTTCAAAATTGCTGGAAAAACAATCCATTTAGGTGAAACGGAGCATTTTAACGACAAATCGTAATTTTGCCCAAAAATCATAACTATTAATTAAAGACTTTGATAAATAGTACAAAAATCACGTAAAATAGTTAAAACACATTTATGGACATTCTGTCCAGAAAATAAAATTTTCAAGAATCCTTAAACTCGGTTTTTAAAAGGTTTTCTCGTTAATCGTATAATCTTGACAATAACGATTAATAAAAATAGTAATTACAAAACGATTTAAGTATAAATATCCAAAAATTATTATTAAACTTAAAAATCATGATTTTCCAGAAACTACTAATTTTTCAAGATTTCCAAAATTGCAAATTTAGCAAATTCCGTTAAAACCGTCTTTTAAAACCCGTTTCCATAATTAACGATTCCATTAAAAAAACTTATCGTTCCTAACATTTTATTAAAGCGCTAAAAATCATAAAATTATATTTTATCATGAAACCATCAGAAACAGATTTTTTTCCTGAATTAAAAACAAAGACCAGAAATTCGGAAATTAAGGATAAAATAAAATGTTTAAGTGCTAGAAATAAAAATCGGCTTTTAATCATTTTTGTCCGTAAACGCTAATAATTCAATAATCAATATCTAAAATATCAGAAAAATACCAAATTATCAAAAATCATCAAAAACCTCATTTTTTAAGAATATAATCATATATTACAAGTTTAGGCCAAATATTACGATTTTACAAATTAATATGACGATTTAATCGTTAATCTCGTAAAATCGATAAAAATACCGAAACATGCAAATTTTTACGACTTTAAAATTTTCTAGATTATACGACATACATATATTGTCAAAAAAAAAATTATAAAAATATACATGTCTGGACATGACATAGGTCCACCCCGACGTGGCCACGCGCGGGTTTGGGGAGGCGAATGAATCTCGGATTGAAATTTAAATCTAAATAGGAATCGCCACCGAAATTTGCAGGAGTTCAGGCCCATTCGAATCCACTCTATGTCTTAGTGGGCCGTGCACAGAGTACGGTCCATTCCGATTTCAGAGTTTATTGGGTTCGTCCATTTGCATTGCAATACTGATTCCGATATTATCGAAAATCGTGTATTGAATGACTCTCGTATGCCAACGGTTTCGGACATCCGGAAACCATGGTTTTGAGTAAGGGGTGAGGTTACGTGTTGGGAAGTTCACAAAGAACACCCAACCCCGCGCGCACTTAGCGGCCTCTACTTAGATATCGTTCGCTTTCGTGTACGCCCGTTAGTTTGATGATTAAATGATATGCAAATAGCGTTTTGACAAAACATGTGAATTATGTTTGATCTACGTCGTTTAATACATCTTTGAACTAAGTCGAAATTGTATTTAGCATGCGAGGTTCGTTTTAGTATAATAAAACAAACGACGAGAATAAAATACAAAAGAAGAAACAAACGAGTTAGTAACGATGATAACGGTTCGTAAATAGTATAGAATGTTGTAAAAGACATGATGCATGGTTTTGAAAAGATTAGGACACGTGATGGACTTGACACGTGTTGACCGAGGTCATAAAATGAATTTTATCGAGGTTTGAAATATGTTGAAGGCTCACGATTCTGACGTGACAGAGGTCACTCGATCGAGTCCTGGAGAGACTCGATCGAGTGCTTCTTGAAAGATCCTCCTGTCTCGATTTTGAGGTGCCACTCGATCGAATCAGGTGTGACACTCAATCGAGTGGACCTCGAAAAAACTTTCTGCCTCCGATTTGGGGTGTCACTCGATCGAGTGGGCTAGGCACTCGGTCGAGTGACTCATGTATGAACTATGGTTCGTGAATTTGTTTTTAATTTTGAAATCGATAACTTCGCTAAATCGCGTGTAAATATAATATGATTTACACTCGATTTAGTTTTCGATACTCATTATATTCGATATTTGATTATGGAATCAATATCTATTATTTAGAGTGAGTTTTGTAAAAGATATTCACAAATCGTTTTAAACCGAATTAAGATGAAATAAATCCCTCTGCGTTGTAATGTCGTATCTCGTCTTTTCGGACCATGTGACTATTATTTCAGCGTCAACGGGATCGTATTACTGATTGATCCTTTAGATTCGATATTCGACTATAGAGTCGATATCGTATCCTAGGAAATAATGCTTATTTGAAAATAGTACGATAATATCGATATTAGAAACGAGAAAAAATAATAGTAAAAAAACGTGATGAAGACGACGTGGAAGACGAGAAGGACGGGAAAAAGAGGAGAAAAAAGAGAGAAGATGGAATTTGTAACACCCTCAACCTACATGCTAATTTTGACCTCGATTCGGAACTCGTAGTAACGGCGCTTGCGTGGGAGTAACGAGGATATAGGGAGAGTTAAGGTGTTGTATTTTGGCTTGGGTTTCCTATAGGATTTCTAGAGAAAAATCAGGATTATGTTGCCTAGGATTGCTAGAGTTTTTGAGCTGTGTATTGTGCGTTGTCGTTAATCGTGTGTTCTGAATTGTGTGTGGGGCTGGGGTATTTATAGGAAGAAATGCCCCAACTCGGGATAGAAGATACCTGGCTTTTGGATAGAAAAAAGCTTGCTTGGGATGGAAGAAAACACCCGGCTTGGATGGAGTAGGATTCCGACTTTGGATACAAAAGGAATCCGGTTCTGGCTGGAAAAAGAGCCACTCGATTGAGTGGTGCATGGCACTCGATCGAGTGCCCGGTCTGATCCCAGTTTTGGTGAGTTTTACGAGCCTACTAGACCGAGTGGGCCGGTCCACTCGATCGAGTGGGTCTGGTCGGGTGGGTGACTCTCTTTAGAGATCGAGTTTTATCTCTAGCGGAGAGGTTTAGTTACTTAATTCTTCTCCATTGCTGATTTTTGTGGGAGTATTTGACTTCAAGTCGGATTTTTGAAGTGGCGTGGCAGATATTTACATCTCGGAAATGTCTTTATCCAGGGTTTGACCCGGTCGCTAAAAGACGGTTTTGCCCTTGGTGTCAATTTTGACCCAAATTAGTCTCATTTGATGGGAAACGACTCACTGGGCCTGGATTTGATGTAGGTTTCGCGAGATTTTTACTCCGCTAAAAGCTCGCGCCAAATACTATTGATTCCGAGTCCAAAATTGAGCGTATTAAGTCATGTTTACGTCCGATCATCATCGGGTGTTTTTCGGAAACTGCTATAGACACCTGGCGGCCAAATGTGGATGTCTACAGAGCCCCCACTCTGACTGAGGCTTGGCAAAGACGAAAGTAAGAGTAGCTACCAGGCCAATCGAGGATTAAGACCTGACAGGCTTTCGGTCGGGTCGTTTATAGTCCATTATACCTACGTAAAAGGGCTCGCCAGCCTAAAGATAGGAATCATACCTGTCCTAACGATTATAGCTCCGTGGGGAGTAAACGGGCAGCGCGGAGACTTTCTTCTGAAGTCTGGGTGTACCTGTATGCTGACACATAGCAATTCGTATGTAACATTTAGGCGAAACATCGACTCACATTGGGGAAGTAAAAATTGATTTTTTGAAAATTTTGAAATTTAAAAAAATTGGAATGCTCGGGATGACTCGATTTCTGTATCAGATTATGAAAAGGACTCTTTGAAGCCTTGGGGTTAAGCTCATGCCTATACGGATTAGGAAATATGATAAGAATTCCTATTCCTAAGGCAATTAGGGATGCTAAAGGGGTTCTCTTCATTATAAATAGAGGGCTCCCTGTTTCAATTTTCTACTTTGATTCAAGTTTCTTTCTTCTTTTCTCAAAATCCTTTAGACTTTCAAGAAAAAAATTCTGCTATGGGTATCGAGAATTTGACGGCAATGCTTCAAACGTGGTCCTAGTACTTTCGGGATGAAGAAAAAGTTCAGCTGTCTCAGATGGGAATTACTGCTTTATTCCCGCTTCAACGACTCAGGGTTGTTTCGCATTTTCTGGATGCCTGCCTGACCTTTTGGGATACTACCCACCATGTTTTCGCGTTCCCTCGAGGAGAATTATGTCCTCCCCCTGAAGAAATTACAGCTATTGGCGGTTGGTGTCCTAACGCTCGTCCTGCTATTCCCCCGTTTTATCCTGACCCGAGGAGGAGATTTAGGGATTTTCTTGGCTTGTCCCATGCTGAGACGGATTGCATGGTGCGGAGAGATTCTGTTTCTCTATTTGACTTAGCCGACAAATTCATGAATTCTGGCGGCGTAAGAGTTACTCCCACCTATAGGCGTAGGGCTTTTGCCTTCTGCATGCTGCATCGATATATCTTTGAGGCAAAAATGGATGTCGACTCATGCTTGGGTCAAATCAGGCTAATTGGCATAGTTGATCAGATGGAGACGGGTCACAGTCCGGCTTGGCTGGCAACCGGGGAGATCATCATGGGCCTTGATGCTAGAAGACTTGACCCGGACCGACAATTAATAGGAAGTACCCGTCTTTTGCAGGTATACCTTCGCGTTTTTCATTGTTTTTTTTCCTTTTTTTCTTTAATGCAAAAATTCTGATGTACAGGGGTCACTCGATCGAGTGACCTTGATAAGATTCGTCTGCCTAATTTCAGCTAGTCCACTCGATCGAGTGCCTGCCAGCGGAGCCCAAATTTGCTTACGAAAATTTGCATTTTTGTTTAGATTTGGCTATCCGAGCGCTTGTCGATCATAGAGCCCTCGGTGAGTATATCCAAGTATCGCAGCAGCCAGATTTGCTCAAGGAGATGGCGGATAAGCTCGAGTCATTACATCAACCAAACTTATTGGGACGAGGAGCTAAAATTCCATGGCGAACCCTTGATTAGGTGGACCATTGGCTGGTGGTCTCTTTCGAAATTGACGGGGCTAGCCAAGAGAGACGAAACTCGTTACCTGGTGATCCTATCGCTGGACTGGACCGTCCAAATTTATCCAGACCGCATTCTGAGGCAGTTCGGTTCGTCTCAACGAATCCCCGAGACTGAGGCAATTATTAGCGTTTCGCTGCAATTGACGGACGCTATATGTGACACGTGGCTACAACGTTGGTTTACCCGTGCCATATGGACCATACCCCACCCTTGCCAACCGTACCTTAGTTTTATGCCGACCTCCAAGGCATAAGCCCAAATGTTTGTATGCATAGGATCATCCTTGATGATGACCACCGTCCTTCGGTTGAGGGTCAATGTAGGTTGAACCCCACCATGAAAGAGGTTGTCATGAAGGAAGTCCTCAAGTTGTATGAGGCTAACATTATATACCCAATAACCGGAAGTAAATGGGTTAGCCCCGTACAAGTTGTGCCGAAAAAAAGGAGGAATGATGGTTGTCAAAGGAGAAAAGGGTGAGTCTATTTCGACTAGGACCATTACCGGTTGGCGCATGTGTATAGACTTTCGAAAATTGAACACGACCACCATAAAAAATCATTTCCCCCTTCCCTTCATTGATCAAATGCTTGAAAGATTGGCGCATCATTCTTATTTTTGTTTCCTTGATGGTCATTCCGGATTTCTTCAAATTCCCATTCATCCCGATGACCTAGAGAAAACCACTTTCACATGTCCCTATGGCACCTATGCTTATAGAAGAATGCCATTTGGATTGTGTAATGCGCCGGGAACGTTTCAAAGATGTATGATGGCTATTTTCTCCGATTTTATTGAAAAATCTATGGAATTTTTTATGGATGACTTTAGTGTCCATGGTACATCTTTTGATTCTTGCCTCGAAAATCTTGATCAAGTGTTATTAGCTCAATGTGAAGAGTATAGACTTGTTTTAAATTGGGAAAAATGTTATTTCATGGTTGAACAAGGTGTTGTCTTAGGTCATATTGTTTCTAATAGAGGAGTTGAAGTTGATAAGGCTAAAGTCTCCGTGATTGAGAACTTGCCACCACCTACAAACGTTAAAGGGGTGAGGTGTTTTCTAGGTCACGCCGGTTTTTATAGACGATTTATCAAAGACTTTTCCAAGATTGCCAAGCCTTTAACTTCATTGCTTATGAAAGATGCACCTTTTGTTTTTGATGACTCGTCTCTTGAGGCCTTTTGCAGGATAAAGACCGCTCTCACTACCACACCAATTATCAAAGCTCCCGATTGGAATCTTCCATTTGAGATCATGTGCGATGCATCCGATTTAGCCGTTGGTGTCGTTCTAGGTCAACGGGTGGATAAGAAGCTACATGTTATATACTATGCGAGCAAGACCCTAGATGAAGCCCAATCGAGGTATACAACAATCGAGAAAGAGATGCTTGCCGTTGTCTATGCCATGGAGAAATTCCGAAATTACGTTACCGGTTCCAAAGTCATTATTCATACCGATCATGCGGCGATTCGATACATCATGTCCAAAAAGGAGACCAAGTCCTGACTCTTTCGGTGGGTCCTCCTTCTACAAGAGTTTGATATTGAGATTAAAGACAAAGCCAGATCGGAGAACTTGGTAGCGGATCCTCTTAGTAGACTAACGGTTAGTAAAGGAAGCAATGAAGAAGATGGTATACCCATCAATGAAGCTATGAGAGATGAGGCCTTGATGGCCGTTGAAACTATTACACCTTGGTATGCTGATATCGTCAATTTCTTAGTATCTCAACTTATTCCGGACAATTATTCCAAGCAAGAGGGGAAGAAACTACGTCATGAAGCCCAACGCTATTATTGGGACGAGCCTTATTTATTCTTTTTTTTTGGGAAAGTGTAAGAAATTTATATTAATAATCAATCAAGTCATATACAAGATTTTGTAATTCTATCGACAAAATTCCTATCTCGACTTGTCAATTTTCCTTTAGGAATGCTTTGAATATACAGACTCATTTCTTTTATGATCCTACTGCTCACGGCCCTAGGCATCATCAGACTGCCTTCCATTCTACTTCGATTTCTTTGCTGCCATATTCCATAGATTAGCGCATTAACAACTCCATTCGCGATGCCTCGTTTCAGCTTTGTCCCTCTCAGGTTATTGCGCCAAGTATTGCTTAAGTTGTCCTCAATTTTAATCCCTAGCCAAGCTTCAATCCCTTCCTTAATTTTCCTGCTGTAGTTACACTTACAGAATAGATGTGACATGTCCTCAGGTTCGTCGTAGCATAGGAGGCACTTGTCATCCGTCGTGATTTGCAATCTGTACAGTTTCACTTTGGTATTCATTGCTCCATATTGATGCATCCATGCTATCATTCGATGATTTGGTATAGACCATTTCCCCCATACCAGCCTGAACCATTCCGTCTCCTCTTCCGTCGCCTTATTTATTCTGCCGTTGTGTAGATGGAATTTACCTACGTTGTATTACGGCCGATGAAGGATATAATATTGTGAAGCACCTTCACTCGACATCTTATGGTGGACACTTGGCCAACCAAAAGACAATTGCCAAGGTTCTCCAAAGCGGGTTTTGGTGGCCTTCCATGTTCAAGGACATTCGAGCTTTCACTCTCACATGCGATGCTTGTCAAAGAAGTGAGAATATTACAAGAAGAAATGAGATGCCCCTTCAACCCATCTTAGAAATTGAATTGTTCGATGTTTGGGGCATTGATTTCATGGGTCCGTTCGCATCCTCTTTTGGTAACAAATACATTCTAGTCGCAGTTGATTACGTCTCAAAATGGATCGAGACCGTAGCTTCCCCCACCAATGACTCCAAGGTTATAATCAAGCTTTTCAAGAATGTAATTTTCCCAAGATTCGGTATGCCTAGAGCCATAATTAGTGATGGAGGCTCTCATTTTAAGAAAGATACCTTTGAACACCTTCTTAGGAAATATGGTATCACTCACAAGATGTCCCTAGCCTACCACCCTCAATCAAATGGGCAAGCCAAGATCTCCAACCGTCAAATAAAGGGAAGTTTAGAGAAAGTTGTAAATACACACCGAAAGGATTGGTCATTGAAATTAAATGACACCCTTTGGGCATTGAGAACGGCTTACAAAGCGCCAATTGGAACCACTCCTTATCGTCTTGTGTATCGTAAAGCTTTTCATTTACCGGTGGAATTAGAGCGCAAAGCCGAATGGGCAATCAAAGAATTAAACTTCGATGAGAGTGTTGTAGGAGATAATCGCCTTCTCCAACTACAAGAATTGGAAGAATTAAGACTTGAAGCCTACGAAAATTCGAAGATTTACAAGGAACGAAGTCGCCAATGGCACGATTCACGAATACTTCGTAAGGAATTCTCCGTTGGTGATAAGGTATTACTCTTCAACTCTTGCTTCAGGCTTTTCCGCGGTAAGTTGAAATCAAAATGGTCGGGTCCGTTCGAAGTGACCAAAGTGCAACCATATGGATCAATAGAGATATCAAGCCCGGAAACCGGAAAATTTATGGTTAACGGACAACGTTTGAAGATTTATCATCCCGGTCACGCTCGTGAGACCTTTGCTACCGTGAAGTTTGGTGAGCTCCCATTGGGGAGCGTTGTTTAACCCCCTCTCGAAATTGATGTAGGTTTGGTGGTATCCTCAACAACCACCTTGTACATATGTATCATATTCTTTGTATTTCTTAGTCTTGTTAGCTTGAGAAGAATGGTTGAACATGGATTTCGCCATGAAGCATTTATTCGGGTAAAGATCAAGCTTTGGAGAAGTTATGGAACTTATTTGAAGACCACAAGCATGTTTGTGGGAGATATTGATTATGTAATGTGAGTCAAGTTGAATCTCTAGGTGACTATTGAAGAGCCATGAAATGGCAAGGCGGAAAAACAAAGAAAACAAGACCGTCGGGCGAAACTTCGCCCGGTGAGATTTGACCGGGCAAAATTTCACCCTACGGAAAAGTTGCCAGATTTGCCGGAATTAACGAAGACACCACCGGGCGAAATTTCGCCCGGTGAGATTTTGACCGGGTGAAATTGTACCCGTTGGAAAAAAATGGCAAAAACGATTTTCACGACGAAAAGTCCGTCGGGTGAAATTTCACCAGATGGTGCTTGACCGGGTGAAATTTCACGGCGACATGAGCTTGAATGGATCACCTATACCTTATTTCTTCACTACAATTTCAATTCCCTCCTTCACATTACCACACATAAATTTCCCTCCAAAATTTTTACACCAAAATTTTACCACCCACTTTAAAACTTTCACTTTCCCTCCTCAACCACCTTTATTTATATCAACCTTTTTACCTCACAATTCACTCCACATTTCCACCCTTCATAAAAACATTAAACCACCTTCCATACCCAACCAAATTCAAACCTCCATTCATAATTCCATTTCAACTTGGTGATTTATTTTGGGTTTTTGAAGAAGGAGAAGAAGTTTTGAGATCATTCTTGCAAATTATTATCATGGAGACAAGAGCCCAACGAGCCGCGCGTAAACAAGGTATGGCTTCAACCATTAAACTTTCTAAGTGTCCTAAGCCTAAACTTTCACCTTGTCCTAATACACCCTTAGCTCAAACCTTCTCCGAAAAGACCTTTCGGAGCAAACGGTGGCCTTGTCCGTTCACAATGGAAATTCTAGGAATAGAGGACGATATTAGAGAGTTATCGTCTAGAAACGGAACAAGCGGACTTCTTGGTTTCGTGGCTTGCACGTATAAAGACCGTGCATGTGAGTTCTTAGGTACCTTTACTATCGATAACCCGACCACACCAAGAGAGCTTAGATTTAGATTATTCGGTAAAACCCATTGTTTGACTATTTCCGAATTTGGCTTAGCTTTAGACTTACCCTCATCGGGTACCGGACTTAGTGAACCTTTGAGTGATGTACAAGCTAGTGCGTCTAGAAGAGACCTTTGGAGGTGCATAGCACGTGGTCAACGAGATTTCAAACCTATTCAAACTTTACCTTTGAAATCCGTAACCCCGCTATTCGTTACTTCGCGGAAATACTCTCCCATTGCTTGATACCATCTACCGATAATATTTTTAATCTTAATGTGTGTGTCTTACAATTGATTTCTGACTCCTTACTTGGTAACCCTAATCCCCTAGACCTACCACTTATCGTATCGTAGCGATAAAATTATTGTTGCTCAACGCTCTTTTGTGTACTGTGGAGGTCTTGTGACCTTAATCGTGAAAAACTTGGGTTACGCGACCGACCACCTTATCCCACTAGATAATCGAGTCTGGCTTGACGAGGCCTATCTCCCCGCGTGGATCTTTAATGTACCCGATCATCGCTTCGTCTCCATTTGCCATGACCGTGCTTTAATAGTCCCCAACATACACCGAACCAATATTTATAATTGTTACAATTGGGACCTACCCATAGGTCCTAGTGAATTCCGACTAAAACAATCGGGGGGAATGAAAATTTGGGAGTATGCGCACTACACGTTACCCGAGGGTCGTACGATCTACGACCTTTGTGAGTTAGAACCCACCGAGGGCATACAACCCTTACCCGGGTCTCCGACGGTTTCTTCCGCGTCGAATGATTACTCAAATTAAACTATCCCCCAGAGTGAGTCGGTGATATGTATATGTTGTGTGTGTGTGTGGATTAGGTCGGTGAGTCTTTAATCATCTATAATTGCATATCTTTGAATTGAATTCGCTCCTTGTTCCTTGTATCATCAGTTTATAATCATTGTGATTGTTTCTACCTCTGACCAAATTGCAAGTTATCCAATTGTCCCACTATCCGATTTTTGCGGCCGAAGTGGCCTTGGTATTGCTCCAGTCTTTAGGCGATGTGATTACGCCATTGACCTTTTTGAAAAACCCAAATTTTAATCAATTTCTCTCAATTTTTATTAATCCGGGCTAGGTGACGTGACTACACCTACGCCCATTTTTCATCCTTTCTTTTAATTTCGTTTCTTTTACGTTTATTTATTTTCCAATTTCTTAGCCACTTGGCTTTGGTCTAGGTGATGTGATTGCACCTAGGCCCGTCCCTATTTTATCGCTTTCTTTATTTTCTTTTCTCAAAAATTTCGAAAAATCCAAAAACATTTGAAAAATCATGAAAATCCAAAAAGATTTTTTCTTTCCGTCCTTTTTCGATCTTCCCCTACTTGTCCATTGAGGACAATGTACAGTTTTAGTGTGGGGGAGGAGTCTACTATCTTTTATTTTTCAAAAATCTTTTCAAAAACCATAAAAATTAGAAAAATTAGAAAAATCAAAAACATTTTCCTTTTCTTTTCTTTTCTTTTTTTTTCTTTTTTCGTTTTTCGTTATGTTTCGTGTCCCGTGTATGGTCTTGTTCTCTACTCTTACAGGTAACCACCACTTGATAGCGCGAATTGAAGAGATTATGAAAGAACTCCGCTTGGTAACTTCCTTCCTTCTTTCTTTAATTTTGTAGAGGAGTTAGGTTGTTGCTATTGGAGGCTCTCGAAGAGTTGAGCATTTGAGTGTTGTGGTTGATTTTGTGCTTAAATGTCGATGGAGTATGGAGTACATGACCTTAATTGTGTTTTCTTTTATTTGCTTTTTCTTTTTCGTGTGTTTCTTTTGTTTTTGTATAGAGTGTCTAGGACTAAACTTTTCGAAAACTCGATTACAAACCGTTTACAAGAGTTTACATTCCATTGTAGATAACCCATCGTAGATTTTGGACCTTAATCTAGTAGAATGACTCTTAATCAATGAATTTGTTGATCCTTTAGCTTGAGTCCACCTTTTCTACTAGAGATTTACTTCGGGGTTTGCATTTGACCACCTTGACCACCCATGGAGGAGTTAGGCCTTGGTTCCCGCATCCCGTTTTCTAGGTGACCTTGCTCGAATGACCATTGTACCTTTAGTCCAAAGTCTTTCCGCCTTTTTGTGGGTTATCCGGGAATGGCGCGCGTTCTCGATTACCTATTTTTCCTCCACCTATACATCACTACAATAAGTTTACAAAAAAAATAACCTCCAAGCTTGGTTTCGAACCACATCAAAAAGCCAAAAAAGGGCAAACCAAAGCAAAAGAAAAGGGCACAAAAATATGAAAAACAAGGAGAGAAAAGGAGCTTCAAATGAAAATCATATCATCGAAAAAACATCTCCTTCAAAAAATAAATAAAAATCCTTTGATCGATTCATCGCCGTGAAGTGCCAACTAGAGGACCGAGTCCCGAGGTAGGAAGATAACGGTGATTAGTCGATCTACCCCAATAATTGTAAACACTCCACCTTTTTGTTTGGGCTAATTGAGGAAATTCGAGTTTGGAACGACCCTCTTGGCTTAGCCAAAGCGAGCGGGACTTCACCTACCTACAGTGTCGAACGAATCCATGGTTCACTTTTTCCACTCCATTATACACCCCGTCGTACCCCTTTAGAAGACTAGGAGGACCTAGGCTAAGTTATCAACATTTATATTGCTTAATTGTCATAGTATTAGGCTTTGGTCCTTATTTACGTGGGTGATTTATCTTGAAAATTTATTGTTGTTTTAGGTAAGTAATCGGTGTCTTCCCCGCCGTCTCGATGAGGGATTCGGTGTTTTATTTTTGCTTTGGATGCGTCTATTCTTTTGTGTTATGTGTTTTTGAGTGTTTAGTCGCATCCACCATTTTGAGCAAGCCTCAACTTGCCTTGCATGGGAGTACTCTACCTCATGGGTATTTCGATGTGCGTTGAAGGGACGGAGCGGGCCCGTTAATTGCCCCGTATCGGCTTAGCGTAGTCTAGCTAGTAGTAGTAGTTGTAATTTCTTTTTGGGTATTTGCTCGAGGACGAGCAACGGTTTAGTGTTGGGGAATTGTTGTGTGCTAAATTAAGACCATTTTTCCTCTCATTTAGACCCGTTTTCCCCTCGTTTTGCGAGTTTAGAGTGCGATTATTGCCATATTTTGAGTACTTCTCGCTTTAGCGTCCCTCTTGTGCATTTTACGTGTTTTTGGTAGTTTTTCTATCAATTTGATAGGATTTGGCATCGAAATCACGATCGAGCTTCCACGAGCACAAGAGAAGGGAATACCGTCCAAAAGAGCAAAGCCCACAACTTAAAGTTTAAAGTCATCCAATCAATCGACGAAGAATGAGATAACACTACTACAAAACCCTTAATTTCTCAACCCTTTAATCTTGACGCTTTTGTAACTGTCAGAAATCTTTTAGCTCATTTTATCTTGTCGACCATTTTATGTGTCAAGAATATTTTAATTAAGGAAACTTGATAAAAGAAGGCAAAAACTTAATTAAAGAATATTCTAATTAATCAAACAATCAACGTTTATTTAAAAACCTAATTGATGCACACATTCTGCAATACTATTCCATTGCTCTTCCTCATTCATCAATCCGCCAATTTCATCGCCCTCACTTATCCGTTGTTCTTTCAATCACACTCTTGGATCATCATACTCAATCGCACTATTCCATTGCTGATCAAGTTTCTCAATGATAATATAAACAAGTTGATTCCTTAATTAATTTCTTCAATTTCTTGTTTAATTTATCAACTTTGTCCGTGTGAATGATATAACTTCGTTGTGATTACGATACCTAGTATTTGTTTAATTTGTTGATTTTTCCTTTGATTTTTAGTGACGTCCGTATTATGTCCATGTGATTTTTGTAATTTCTAGGGTTCTTGATTATGATGTACACCTCTAAACAGATCTTTCTTGTTCACAATTCATATTCAATTTCTCAGTGTTAATCATTAATTAAATTCTTCAATTCTGATTAGGTAGTTTTATTCATCAATTTTCTTACTATTATTCATTAATTAATTTTATTTCTTCAATTTGTTGTTCAATTTATCGACTTTGTCAGTTTCAACCAATCTAACTTCATTGTGAGTATGATAACTGATACTTGTTTTTTTTTCCTTGAAATTTTAGTTGGAGATTCTTTCAATTTATTGAGTTTTTGTGTAGGCATCATCACCTGATGTCCTGATACATGAATGCCAAACCCTGAACTTTTTAATAGTTAGGGATATTACGAGTACATATCAAGAGACAGAAATGCCAAAACAACGGTCAATGATTAATGTTCATCATACATAAACAGATCAAAAGGAATGCTTATTAGCCTTAAAATTTCCACAAGTTGACTGCACTCTAACATCCTTGCCTCTAATCATGGTGTACACGGTACACCCAACATATAAGCAAATTGGAAAGTAAACGTGGTGTTGCAGGTGCATAAAACAAAATCAAGACAAAAAAATTACATCCCACACTAAATCAAAGCCCATCTTAATTTGTTAAGGTTATCATGTAGCAATTGATTTTATAAAAACATAGTAATTGTAGAATAAAGGAGCAAGAGTGACCCACTAGTTCAATGGTTTTCATGGGTGGATAATGGATTGGATGCAGATGTTGGATTATGTCATTTAATATTTTAGTTTATGTGTTTTAGTGTGTCCCTTTTTTTGTTAGCTAGGATTTATTTAGCATCGTGTGGAAGAAGAAACCCATAAGCATCATAAGTTGTTACATTAGCTAATCTTTGATGCCATGTGGTTTTGGTGACAGATGATTGGGTTGGTTTTGTATGAGGACATTGGATATAAGCTAAGAAATTATTGTTCTTTTGGGTATAAGTTTCACGCTTGTTCGGAAGAGGTGGACTAATTCGATCCGTATTTTCTAGAGAGTCTTAAAAAGATTACTGACATTGTTTATATCCTTGATTATTTTTGAGTTTATAGAGGGTAATTTATAGTAAACTTCTACCCTACGTCTTTAATGCTGACGTGGAACGTAAAGGAGCAGACATGCACAAGGTATTATATGTCTATCGAGGGGTACTCAGAAATGTTGCCATATCACGCGACCTTACATTTTACTCATGTTCCTTTCCATTTTATCGATCTATCCAAAGCTGGTTCATTTTCTTCGCAGGTACTTTGATTAGCTCTTTGCATCTTTGATGGACTATGTGTGTAATCACATGGCACACCTTCGTAGGTATCTCAAGTTTCAGCTCATGCCTCGTGTGGACATGACGTAGGTCCACCCCGACGCGGCCACGCGCGGGTTTGGGTAGGCGAATGAATCTCGTGGTGAGATTGATCTCGGGTTGAAATTTAAGTCAAAGTTGGAGTCGCCACCGAATTTATGGTAATTCGGAACCATTCGAGCCCACTCTAGGTCGTCATGGGCTATACACAAAGTACGGCCCACTTTGATTTCAGAGTTTATGGGGCCCGTCCCTTTGCATTGCGATACCGATACCATCTACACCGATATCGTGTAAAGAATGACTCTCGTGCGCCATCGGTTTCGGGCATCCGGAAACCGAGGTTCTGATTAAGGGGTGAGGGTACGTGTTGGGAAGCCCACTAAGGACACCCAACCCCGCCCGTACAATGGCAGCCTCTACTAAGACATCGTTCTTGTTCGTGTACGCGCCCTAGTAAAACGACTTAATGTATATGCAAACAGCGTTTTCGGGCTAAACATGCGAATTATGGATTAGCTACGTCATTTAATGGATCTAACTATTGTCGAAGTTGTTTAGCATGCGAGGTTCAATTATAAAGCGATAAACATCAAGATAAACATTGCTCGAAAATAAATAACGTACAAAATACACGGGTGGAAATACAACCCGGCCAATACAAAAATTACAAATAATATAACAAACGAAATAAAAACGATAAAAAGATAGAAACGGACCCGTGTATAAACTAGACCGTGAATTATGTGGATGGATGAACTCCGACTAAATACACATTATGTTGTGTATTAAACGAAGGACGGAGACATAGGACCTAGGCGTGATGCTAGCCCGATTCCATGCCTCGATGCCTTGTCCCGACCTTATCAACTCGAAATGTTGGCGTCTAAACTAGTCGTGTGTCAGATACGACTAAAGAGTCGTCGACACACGACTAATAGTGAAGGACAATTGATCAAGGTCGCTATAGTAAGGTGATATGCATGGGTTTTGAAAATTAGAATTACGTGATTGACTTTGCACGTTACGACTAAGTCGTAAAAAAAATGACGAGGCTCGAACGTTGCATTAAGGCTCTCGGATTTCTGGGCTACAGGACCCACTCGATCGAGTCAGGGCATGGACTCGGTCGAGTGCGTCCTCGAAGCAGCTACTGCCCAGCTTTTGGGGTGCTACTCGATCGAGCGGCCCATGGCACTCGGTCGAGTGGCACCTGTACGAGGCATAACTCGTTTCGTTTTCATTGGTTTAAAAATCAATGATTGGCCGAGTTAAATAAAAATATCGTATGATTTAGATTTAACACGGCTTCCGGTATTATAATCGTGTATCATACAATTATAATACCGTTATCGGAATTTTGTGAAAAATGTCGTTATGGGATTGAAAAGATTTTATTAGTGACGAAATTGTAGTCCTCCGCGTCACGACATCGATATTAATCCTAACAGATTATGTGATGTCGGTTTTCGCATCAACGGATCTCGCACTAATCTTAGAAATGGAGTCCTTCACGTTCAACTATGAACGACCACGATCTCGTTATGCCTTTGAGCACATTGGGGCGGCGCTCCTCGAAAGGGTGCCACCTCCGTCGTTACTCGTAAAAGGATTAAACGAACTTTGGATGGTCGTCATAGTCAAACGTGTTATGATCCAAATTTTGATACTAACATATATATATATATATATATATATATATATATATATATATATATATATATATATATATATATATATATATATATATATATATATATATATATATATATATATACGCGGTATAATGTTAACGATGATAAATAAATGTTAGAGGTTAGTAACGAAAATTTAAGAGTTAGTATACAAGAATTAAAATGTTAGCGTTAAGGTTAGTATACTAGTATAGTTATAATATAGTTAAAAAATGATAGAAAAACGAGATGGTAAAGATCGAGATGGGGTTTAGGACACCCTCAACATACATGCTTAGTAAAGGCCTCAGAAATGGACTCGTAATAGCGGCGTGAACGCGGGAGTATCGAGGATGTATGCAAGTTATGGTGTGTGTGTGTGTGTGTGTATCGGTTTTACGAGGGATATTATCTCGGTTATTTGACTAAGGTTGCTTAGGGTTTGTAGTGTGGAAGTGATTAAGGTGGATTAGGGTAGAAATGTAGGGTAGAATTGCATTTGGTAAAACTTAAAATGCAAAGGGTTTAAGGGGGTATTTATAGAGTTTCCCCCCAACCTAGGGTCACTCGATCGAGTGGCCCTAGTGCACTCGATCGAGTGCCTTTGAAAATGGGTCTGTTCCGGTTTATGAGGCTCCACTCGACCGAGTGGGTCAATCCACTCGATCGAGTGGATCAAGGGAATCGAGTCAATTTAGGAAATAGTTGACTCTTTGATTTTTTTTGAATTTTGAGCTTGGGCGCCAGCTTCTAGAAGCTCTCTAGGGTGGTTTTGAGGACGGAGTCATATTTGACCGGGTTTTGACCCGGTCGACAAAAGACGGGTTTTACTTTCGGTCTTAGTTTTGGCCCAAATTAGTCTTATTTTACTCGGAACGACCCACTGGGCCTGAATTTGAGGTTTGTTTTGAGAGATTTGTACTCCGCTAAATGTCCACGTCGGATATCATTGATTCCGAGCCCATATTCGAGTATACTAAGTCACGTTTGCGTCCGATCATCAACGGCTGTTTTGTCGGGAACTGCTATAGACACTAGCAGGCAAAATGCGGGTGTCTACACCTCGTAGCATTTCTCTGCTGCCAAATCAGATACAGATAAGCATTCATCATCGTTATGATTATTTCCTCTTGAGTCTTGAGTATGTGCGCTTCTATTTATCCAGTTCAAACAATCCGTTTTTAACTTATCCCTAACCAGCCCTCAAGTATGTTTAGAACCTAATTTTTGTATGGGCACTCAAAAAACAGATGAATTCTTGTTTCTTGTATTTGTTCACAGATGCAACAAGTGACTCTTTTACAAAGGCCAAGTCTGTATAATTTAACTCTGGTGTTAAGTGTGTTCCTGTGGCACAACCAAGAGATGAACTTGTGTTTAGGAACTATCCAGCTATCCCAAACTGGGAATCCAGACAACAAATGTACACAGCCAGAATTGATTGAGTACCATGTATTCCACTGACCATTCACATAACCTTACAGCAATAAGTGCTTCACTTGACAGACTTTACGCCATCTCCAACTCGAATTAGTAGTAGCCTTGTAGTTATTCCAGTCCGCCCTTTTAGATAGATATGCTGGATCCATCGAACCAAAAGAATTTTGAATGTAATGAGTAGTGGCAGAACTTCAGATGAGAGTGTAAATCTTACAAAAACAATCTTGCACATCATGACTAATCCAGGTATTTTATTTCTCTAATATGCCTTTCATATATTCCCTTCGTATAATTATCGTTCATTATATGGTCTATTTAGTTTTTCTTTTCATACATTTTTACCATTTGCAGGACGTTCTAGAACGCAAAAAGGGAGATGATTGAATTGATGGATGACAAAATCGACTCACTTTTTTGAACTTGGACATGAGAGATTTTTTTAAAGGAAGACACACATACCTTTATAAATTTTGTTTAGGATTTTTGTAATGCTACTTTGGATTGCGAAATACTCCGTACATGATTGGAGACTATTCTAGGTGTTCGTCTTCTGAAACATTATTTGATTACGAAATATATTATTAGAGATTATTCTAATTAAGTGCTTGTTTTATGAAGCTTCATTAATTTGTATGTGACTCTTGTTATAAGGCCAATAAGGTCAACTAGATCTGTGTATTATTGATAAAAATTCAGTAAATTTAGAGTCATACTTATTAGACAACATAAATCTACAATCGCAAGGAGTTGGATATTGGATCGAAATATAAATATTGTAATATTTTTTATGATCAGATTCTCGACGCTTTTACGATGTTAAAGTGTTGATAACTGAATTTCATTTTATTTTTTCTCGACTTTTTTAAGCGTAGAAAGTCCCTTGCTCAGAAAAAATTTCAGCCGGGAAAAAAATACTGCTACATGGAGAAGCGTCGAGGTTGCATATTTTAGTGTACATGTGGTGACACAAAAAAGCGTCATGAGTAATTTATTCAACGTTTTAATGTGTCGAGAATGACGACACAAATTAGCGTCGAGAATTCCTGACGCCAAATATCTCCACGCTTTCCGAAAGCATCGAGAATTAAATTTGCGACACTTAAAAGCGTTAAGAACCTATCTTTAAAGCGTCAAGAAACCAAGGGATTTGTAGTAGTGTAAGGAAAGAAGCCAAAGAGAATGACCGGGTGAAATTTCACCCGATGAAGTACCACCGAGCGAAATTTCACCCGACGGTAAAATGCCTCCCCGAAGATTTTCCGAGCTTCCCTACCGGGCGAAAATGACCGGGCGAAATTTCGCCTACCGGGTGAAAATTCGCCTGATGGAGAAAAGCGCCAAAAACCGTAAATGAGAAGAAAATCTCACTGGGCGAAATTTCACCCGGTGGGATTAGTTCGACATACCGCAGGGCGAAGTTCCACTCCATGAAGATGCAAAGGGTGATTGTCTCACTAATGAAGCAAAAGTTGGATTTGGGCTTTAGGTTAAGAGGTCGATTAAGGCATTAATATATATATATATATATATATATATATATATATATATGTTACCCTAATTTGTAGTCATAAGCAAGTAGTAATAGGCCTCCATTAGTGTAGTCTTACATCACATTACACCTCCATTAGTAGTAGTAATCTAGTAGTATTCTTAGTAGTTCTCTATAATTCTAGTGGCTTACATAGTAATTAGTAGTAGATCTACTTAGTTTCCATCAACAATTCTCTAGATTTCAAGTTTGTAGAAGATTATTATTTCAATCAACTTTTATTTGAAGATTTGGGTTTATTGAAGAATTAGTGACACGTTCTTCATCATCTCCATTAGAGATTCAATCTTTAATTATGCAATCTTCTTGTTTGTTCTAGATCTTCATAGTTGGTACATTTCTCTCCACTCTCTAATCTCTAGTTTAGATTTATTTTAGTTTTCTCATTATTGTCTTGTTTAGATCATCTTAGTGTTGTTAGTTTCTCTAGATTTTATTCATGTTGTTCTAGATTATTCTCTAGTTTATTTTGTTAGATCTTGTCTCTTCCATAGTTTAGTGGGTAATTGTTAGATCTTGTCTATTCCATAGTTATTTTGTTGTTATTTTCCTTAGATCTAGTTAGTATGCATGCTTTAGTTAGTTTCTCCTCAGTTAATGTTTTGTTGCTTTCCATTATGATTAGTGAATAGATTTCTTGTTGGGGGGTTTACGGATGAGGACTTGGATTATTTGAATTTAGGGATGTTGGTGGGTTGCTTGCTTGTTGGTTTATCTTGTTTGTGGTTGTTGTATCTTTGTTGTTTTAGTCCGGCCAACTAGATCGACATCGACTTGTTTCTATCAATATGGGGAAACTCGGGGTAGAAATTACCACAACAAGAGACTTACCCTTCTTCGCCGCGAAAGTGGGTTTTTAGGTGGGTTGGGTGAAGAAACCGAAAGGTGGCATTCTCCCTTTATCAATGTTGCGACAAAAACTCGATCCCGACCTTCTTAGACCCCATGTTCCGAATCCCAACTTCCCCCTAACGCCTTTCCCTAGATTGTTCATCTCTAGCTATTTTTATCGTTATTTCTCTAGTATAGACTCGACCCTTAGAAACCCCTCTTCTAGACATCAAATGTATCACTTTCAACTCGTCAAAACACTCCGTTCCGTTTCCTGTGGACCGACCTCGACTTACCACGATTACTCCAGTAGTTTTTGTGTTATTCCGAGTCTATATATATTGTTTGATCCCCCGTCCTTCGCTAAACGACCGATCCGATTAGGGCACGATCAACCATACATCTAAGCGTTAAGTATTTGCGAGTATACCCCTTAACAAGAGCTTGTGAAAGAAGAGTGTTGTCAAAAATATTCCTGCCTTTAATGAAGGCAGCTTGCTCTTCACCAATCATGGAAGGAAGAATAGGCTTTAGTCCGTTTGCAAGAACCTTGGAAATGGCTTTGTAAAAGGCTGTACAACAGGATATAGGGCGAAAGTCCATAACAGACTGAGCATCCTTTTTTCTTAGGAATTAAAGCGATTAATGTGGAATTTGCCTGCTTTACCATGGAACCAGTTTTAAAAAACTACTGAGCAGCCTTACAAAAGTCAACTTCAATAGTACTCCAACACGCTTTAAAGAATCCGGCAGAGAACCCATCCACCCCAGGACTGCTATTACTGTCCATTTGGAACACTGCAGTCTTAAGCTCCTCATAAGTAACCGGTTTATGGTTGAATTTGAGGACGTTACGTATATTTTAGGACATGTCGTTGACCTAGTGTCCACGTATGACATTATCGAAGTGCATAATAAAAAGTACATAAATGTAAAGTTTTGTTTAGATGACAACCTAGTGAGTTCGACTTCGAGACGGATCCTCCTAGCTCTTCCTGTGGTGATTCTGGCAGAGCTTCGCTACTATACTTGGGGTTAGCTAGGCGAGCGCAGGTGCTCCTTGGTTCCGAGTTGAGTGCTCCATGGTGAGGAGTAGCATCGATTCATTTATCGGGACAACGATCATGTGGATCGTACATAGGGTCAGAGTGCAACCTAAGTTAGAGAAGAAGAGGGAGAGAGCGAGTTGTGGAGAAGTAGTCACGAACTCGTTGGGATGTGTCGAATGAATGAAATGAGGGGGAGGGGTATTTATAGTTGCTCGCACAGTTCAAATCGTCCTCTAGGATGCCTGAATTTGGGCGTCCCAGATCTCAGATGCCTGGGATCGTGCGCACGAAGATTTGGGCGCCTGGTGTGAGGCGCATGGAATTTTGAACATCCGATTTCGAAACTTTCCAAAACGGAGAAGATGCGTATATTGTGTTGACTTGGGGGTTAAGCTTCCCCATTAACCCTAGCGCGTTGAACGCCAGATGGGCTTCGGGTGCGCGTACCGAGGTTTGCTCTGTCCGACGCGTTGACTCGGCTTTGACTTTGCATATTTCGGGGCCGATTCAGGGTCTCGGTGTCGGAATTGACTCTAATTAGTTTTGACGCGACCGTAATGACACGACTAAGGCTGTCTTGATGTTAAATTAATTTTTTCGAATAATTATTTGATCCGTTCTATAGAAAAACTATCTAAAACATCGTAATCTCGCGTTGCGTTCCAGTCCGATCGTCATCGAGTGTTTGTCCGACACTCTTGCAGCCACCAGGTCCAAATCTGGGTGTCTATGGAAGCCCCCACTTTAAGTGAGGTTTGGACAAGGCGAAAGTAAAAGTATAGCCGCCCAGGTCAATCGAGGATTACGACCTGGTGGCTGTCCGGTCGGGTGATTTTAAGTCCGTTGGACTACGTATTTGAGGCTCGTCAGCCAAGGCTTAGAGATCATACCTGACATCCTTGCCTGCGGTTGCCTAATGAAGCCCGGGGCTTGGGATTGCTAGCTCGTCTCGGGTTTGTTGTTTCAGTGGTTTCAGTCTTTGACATGGACCTTCTGCTTAAGTCTTTATCGTTGTCTTAGTTTTGATTTGATCCCTTGCAAGTGGTTGCATTAAATTTATCCCTCTCGGGTGGCTGCGTTAGATTTATCTCTCTCAGGTGGCTGCGTTAGATTTATCTCTCTCGGGTGGTTGCGTTATATTTATTCCTCTCGGGTGGCTACGTTAGGTTTATCCTTCTTGGGTGGCTGCGTTAGATTTATCGCTCTCGGGTGGCTGCGTTAGATTTATCCCTCTCGGGTGGCTGCGTTATATTTATCGCTCTTGGGTGGCTGCGTTAGATTTATCCCCCTCGGGTGGCTGCGTTAGATTTATTCCTGTCGGGTAGCTGCGTTAAATTTATCCCTGTTGGGTGGCTGCGTTGATTTAGGTTTGTTTTCTTTGGAATAGGGTCTTATCCATTCCTGGACTTTTGCTTTCTTGGGATAATTTCTTACTATCCCTGGACTATTACTCTCTTTGGGATAGTTTCTTACTATACCTGGTCTTTTGCTTTCTTTGGGATAGTTTCTGACTATCCCCGGACTATTGCTCTCTTTGGGATAGTTTCTGACTATCCCTGGTATGTTGCTTTCTTCGGGATAGTTTCTGACTATCCCTTGACTATTGCACTCTTTGGGATAATTTCTGACTATCCCAGGACTATTGCTCTCTTCGAGATAGTTTCTGACTATCCCTGGATTATTGCTCTCTTTGGGATAGTTTCTGACTATCCCTGAACTATTGCTCTCTTTGGGATAGTTTTTGACTACCCCTGGTCTGTTGCTTTCTTCGGGATTGTTTCTGACTATTCCTGGACTATTGTTCTCTTTGAGATAGTTTCTGACTACCCCTGGTCTTTTGCTTTCTTCGGGATAGTTTCTGACTATCCCTACTCTGTTGCTTTTTTCGGGATAGTTTCTGACTATCCCCGCTCTGTTGCTTTCTTCGGGATAGTTTCTGACTATCCCTGGTCTTTTGTTTTCTTCGGGATAGTTTCTGACTATCCCTGGTCTGTTGTTTTCTTCGGGATAGTTTCAGACTATCCCTGGGCTGTTGCTTTCTTCGGGATAGTTTCTGACTATCCCTGGGATGTTGCTTTCTTCGGGATAGTTTCTGACTATATATCCCTGGCCGGTTGCTTTCTTCGGGATAAATTCTGACTATCCCTGGCCTGTTGCTTTCTTCAGGATAGTTTCTGACTATCCCTGGCCTGTTGCTTTCTTCGGGATAGTTTCTTACTATCCCTGGCCTGTTGCTGTCTTCGGGATAGTTTCTGACTATCCCTGGCCTGTTGCTCTCTTCGGGATAGTTTCTGACTATCCCTGGCCTGTTGCTCTCTTTGGGATAGTTTCTGACTATCCCTGGTCTGTTGCTTTCTTCGGGATAGTTTTTGACTATCCCTGGTATGTTGCTTTCTTCGGGATAGTTTCTGACTATCTTGGGTTTGCGTTTGCTTGGTGAATTCTTCCGGGGATGTGTTAAAATAATAATCCCCCGAGAATGTAAATTGAGTGCTTAAGGACTTGCTAGGATAACAGATTGCTTTGTGTGCTTTGGGGCTTGTTTTAGACTAATAGATTGCTTTGAGTGCTTTGGGATTCGTTTAAGATTGCAGATTTGTTTTGTTTGGATTGCATATTGGGAGCGTCGTGTGCTTTGGTATGAGTGGTCTCGTTAGCTGGAGATTTTCTTGTTCGTTGTTTATTATTATTATTTGTTCGAGGCCGGTTCTGATTGGAGGAAGTTTTGAGGCTTGCTTTATCAGTTAGGGTAGTAAACTGTCTCGTTTCTACTTATTTTGTTTAAAATAGGAGGGTGCATCCTACGATTATCGGGCACCATGTCTCATTGGTTCCCGACTTTGCTTTGGGTTGAGTAATTGGATGTGGGTCCTTCTGCGCCTCAATCTTCGGACGCCTAGCCCCCAGCGGTCCAAAATAAGGACGCTTTACATGGGGCGCCCAGATTATTGTGGGTCGGACCTATTTAAAGTCAACGAAGAAAAAGGGGAAAGAGTCATTCGCCTTGAGACCAAAACGCGTGACTCCTCCCGACTCGAATTCACTTCCTCGATTTATTCAACCGATTTCCGTCTCGATTTTCACCATACACGATTATGTCGGCGTCGGGTAAGTGTTCCTTACTTGCCTATTGTCAATTTTGCTTAATTGTGTTGATTATGGGTCGATTTTGCTTGAACCCTAAAAAATCAATTTGGGCATTTTGAATTTGCTAGGTTTCGATGTTTATTCTCAGTCCCATTGTTAAATTAGGATTGAATAGAGCTTGTTAAGGTAGTTGTAAGCTTGATAGGAGGTTTTGAGGTGCATTAATGGCCTCCCATGGGGTAAATTAAAAATATTAAGGTTTAAGGATGGTTTTCCCAGTTATTCCCGCACTTGACCTTCGTAATTTTGCTGGACTTGTGTTTGTAATGTTATGGGTGGCTTCCATGTCGACCTTTGTGTGTTAGAATGTTCTCTAGGGCATTCTGTGAGAGTTTGTGTGACTTACGACGGACCAAATGGTAGCGTAATGATGTCAAATTTTCCCGAAACCACTTTATTGTGACCGGAGACGAAAATGGGTGCTAGTTGGCTTTTCGGAATTTTGATATCTCTATCCGAAATTTTGACCTTATTTTGACTCGTTTTTGCTGCTTTGACCCGACCTGAGGCGCGTATTTTTGCGTTTTTGCTTGGTTGCAGCTAGAGATGATGCTGAGCAACCCGAGGGAGCTCCTTTGACTGGTACTAGTGGTGACGCCGCCGGGACTAGCTCGCTGACTCCCCGAGGGATTCGTAAGAGACGACGAAGGGTTCCTTCGCAGCGTCGTGAACCAGGGACCATAAATGAGGCCGACATTGATAGAGTTACGAGGCGTAAGCTTCCTGAGACGGTTGCTAGGAGAGTTCACGTTCCGGATCCCACGCACAAGGACGAGGAGGTTGTTTACGAGGATCCTCCATGGGCTCAGGACTGGGACGGTCATCAGTTGTTGTTTCATCCTGACTTGCACATCTCTAGCCGTATTGTGAACGGCCTGGTGAGTACCTTGACTCGTGCTTATTAGTTTATGCTTTAAATTTTGGTTTAGGTTGGTTTGGTTCGTTTATGCCTGTATTATCTCGGTTTGCAGCCCCCAGGTCCAATGAGGACCTTCTCGGGTTTTACGACATGCTTAGAGATCTATTCTCAGAAGCTTAGCCCCGCGGCAAAGGGGATTATCCTGAGGACGGCTTTGGGTCCCGTGGTCGGGCACTCGGCCCGGTTGGTAGGTTGCAAGACCAAGTGCAACCTTATGGTGATTAGAGCGATGATAGATCGCTTTCACGACACTACCTCGACCTTCCATATGTCCTTCGGAGAGGTCGAGATGAATTTGGAGGACTTAGGAGTTATTACGGGCTTACCCTGGGGTCCGGAGATAATTAGATGGGCTGGTGAGGACCGTAAGTTAGATAGTGAAGAGGCCCGGGACTTGATCGGGGATTGTTTGGAGCGTGAGGCTTATAGCATGTCTCATGCTATGGTGAGTTCGTATATTACCAACCACTTCAAGAGGATGGCGGTATTAGAGGGTCGAGTACCCAACACACCGATGCAGGATGCCTCTCTGTGATTGTGGAACTTCCTAGGATCGACCCACTTCTCGGATAAGGGCGAGAGGTTCATTATTAGAATTGATTTAGATCAGCTAGAACGTTTTTATTGGGTGACCGCACCTTTCGCGGAGATGACCCGCTGCTTGCAAGTCATGGTGAGGACACGAAAGGTGAAATCGGCCTCAGCTTTGCCTATCTTGGGTCCAGGTCTCGTGCTGGAGGTTAGTTACCGTCTCTGTATTCGTTTTTCAAGTATTGCTTAGTCTGGTTTGGTTTTGCTAATGATGCCTTTGGGGTTTTGCAGGCTTGGATCTATTCCTACTTCCCTCGATTGGCACCTAAGACGGTGCGTGCTCGTCTGGTTAGGTTTCCGGCGGGGATCGAGTGGAGACTGGCTCAGGCCAAGAGCACGACGAATCATTACCCGTAGGAGAATGTGCTGATGAACCAGCTGCGCCTCGAGGATGTAAGTTTCCTTCTTACGGTTTGTTTTATTTAGTAGCCCCCTAGGTTTAGGATTATCGAAGTGTCAATTTCTCTTATGTAGTTTGTGGCCCGTCCTTGGGCCGACTACAAGGGGCTGCCCGAGTATGTGGCGGCGGAGTTGAGGCCTAGGAGCTACAAGAGCTATTGGTTTAGTCTTGCGTTTTTGTTTTGTGAGATGTTGACAAGTAACCACTTCAAGTTTGTTTTGTTTGTGATTTCGTCGTAGTCTAGGATGCTTTAGATGCGTTAGGATTGCACGGAGTACGAAAATGCTTTTCAGAGTTTTTGAAATGCATTAATTTGAGTCGGGAGTTGGATCGAGTAGTACGTTGATTTAAATATTCGACTTGATATATGCGACATGTAGGAAATGTTTTGTAACTAAAGTGCCTCAACTAAGTGCGTTGGGAGACAAGTGTAGTTGTCTCGACATTCATGTTTAAAGCGAGGCAAAAACAAAAAAAGTTAGACTACTTTTTTTTTTAAAAAAGTTAGACCACTTTTGTATACTCGTGATAATGTCGTATTAGGCTACAGACGTGGATTGAGGGTGCCATTAAAGGCTACAACACGCCTAGGTGGGGTAGTTTATCCCCCCTAAAAAGAAAAAAAAACGTCTAAGTTTGGTGGATCCGATGGGCGAAATGTGTTGTCCGTGTGGTCTCGTTCCTCTTGCGTGGGTATTTTGGCTTTCGGAAAGGATTTTAGTGACTTCGGAAGGTCGTTCCCAACGTCCGGGTTGTAAGGTGGTGATTGTTGGGGTAAAGCGGGGCTGATGTCATAGGGTTCAAACGCCTGGGTCGGGGCGGTTGGATCCGTTAGTACATGAGGGTTGGGGTAACCCTTGGGTTTTGGATGTTGTAATAGGGATGGAGCATGGGCGGTCACCCTCTGTACTAATTTTGGGTGAGCTTATCCTAGGTCTTGACGCTCGTGCCCGGATGCATCGGGCTCCCTTTCGGGGTTCTAGGATCATTTTGCAGGTTTATGGGGATGCTATTTTTCATTTTTCGAAGCTTGCCTTAGTTCGAAGGTGTAATATTGTGTTGTGGTTTGTGCAGGTATGGCTACAAGAGAGGCTTGGTTTTGTCAACACTCTCCGGTCCGTGAAGGGCTATAGCTATAAAGGCTTCACTGGTCGTAAGATGGTGCAAGCATGGAACGATGGTTATACCGAGGAAGGATGGCATTCCTATTTGCAGGCTAATGGGCTAGCTGGTATCAGGTGGTCAATCCCGTGGTGGCATATCAGTGGACAGGCCGGGTTTTCCTTCTGTAATCCCCTAGAAATTCTAACGCAATACAGTGGCGGAAACACTGTAGAAGTGGGATTATAACACACTGTAGCTAGGTCTTGATTAAATAAAAATGGTAAGTCAATACATAAGCCATAAAATAAAAATGGCTACAAAATAAATAAATAAAATCCATAAAAAGGGTTTTAACAATCCATAATACAGTGATCTGATTAAAACAAGCAGGATCCATAACTGCTCGCTAGCCCACCCGAAGGAAAACACATATACTTGCCATGTTTAAAACATAACAGCCACAATCAGTGGGGAGCAACGTCAACGTTCTCCCAGCCGTATAACAAGATTTTAAAACTGTAATTACTATTATAGAAAAATAGTAAAAATGAAAACAATAAAACATTATAATGAAAATAAGCTTTTAGTGAAAAACTTCACGTATCGAAACAATATAATAAAAACGAGTTTTCCGAAGAAAACATAAAACATTTGCCAACCTGCAACCAAATTATATCGATTAATAAAAATATTCAAAATGGCGTTATGGATAGGAGTAGTGTAGACGGCTAGACTTTTACTAGGAGAGTACCAAAAACTAGCTTCGAGAACTTAGTTCAAACAAATCAAACTTCGGTCTCTAACTAGGCTACTCAACCATAATAGAGCGGCGACTTATAAATGTGTGGCCCTAGTTTAAGATAATGCACACCCCTCTTGGGATTACCTGTCACCCAGTTCAACTTATGACGGCGACTTACTGCGAGGCCTAAGCTTAAGGTCAAAATGTACAAAACTCCCGGGATACCTGTCACCCGGTTCAACAACCAATGTACCGATTCCTGATACACTAGCCTTATAGTTGATGGCAAAACCGTAAACCCTAGAATATATTACTCTAACCTCACACTTGTTCTTATTCCATAACTCCAAAACAAAGCCATTATCGATATTCAAAAGATATAATCAATATAAATAATATGAGGATAAAAGAAGTAAACATTTATATTCTAAAAGAGGAATCTTTCTATTTTAGGAAACTTCTATTTTTAGAAACTTTACTAAAAATAGCATTATATCAAAATAGTGAAAATATTAGTTCATACTAATACCACATTTTTAGTAAACGATATAGATTTATAAAACTAATTATTTCGGCCTTAACGATATTAATTATTAAAGTAAGAACATTTGAGTTTATGAAGTTATTGAAATATCGTACAAGTGTATAAAATGATTAAAAATGTCTTAAAATTTTTAATAATACTAATCAGGGTGTTTTCAAAATTTACAAAGCTAAAATTCCCTAATTATTATTAGTTACGACAATACAATTACAAATAGGATTTTACGGCAAATGTCAAATTAAATCTTTTAAGGTCTTTTATTTAATTAAACCATTGAATATATTTAGAATATGTTAAGGGATGATTTAACTCTTAATGTTTCAGATTTAAATATTTTCAAAATAGCTGGAAAAATAAATCTTTTAGGTAAGACGAAGCATTTTAACGATAAATCGTAATTTGTCCAAAAATAAATACTTATTAATTAAAGACTTTAATAAATAGTACAAAAATTACGTAAAATAGTTAAAATATATTTATGGACATTCTGTCCAGAAAAAAAATTCCAGAATCCTAAAACTCGGTTTTTAAAGCGTTTTCTCGTTAATTGTCTAATCTCGACAATAACGATTAATAAAAATAGTAATTACAAAACGATTTAAGTATTAATATACAAAAATTATTATTAAGATTAAAAATCATGATTTTCCAGAAAATACTATTTTTCCAGATTTCTAAAAATTCCAGCTTTAATAAATCCCATCAAAACCGTCTTTAAAATCCGTTTTCACAATTAACGATTCCATTAATAAAACTTATCGTTCCTAACATTTTATTAAAGCACTAAAAATCATAAAAATACATTTTATTAAGAAACCATCAGAATCATAATTTTTTCAGATTTAAACCAAAGACCAGAAATCGAGAATTTAAACGACAAACACGGTTTTAACGATAAACGATGATTTAAAGTGATTAATTAATTCATCCACTTAACAATTCCGAAAAATTATGAACAAATTCAGAAAATTTTATTTCATCAGAAAGTTTCACCACGTCAAAAATAAGATTAAAATAAAATGTTTAAGTACTAGAACTAAAAATCGGCTTTTAATCGTTTTTGTCCGTAAACGGAAATAATTCAATAATCGATAACTAAAATATCATAAAAATACTAAATTATTAAAAAATCATCAAAAACATCAATTTTACAGAATATAAATATATATTACATGTTTAGGCCGAATATTACGATCTTACAAATTAATATGACGATTTAATCGTTAATCTCGTAAAAGCGATTAAAATATCGAAACATGCAAATTTTCAACTTTTTAAAAAAATTCCAGATTATATGACATACATATATTGTCAAAAATAAAATTATAATAATATACATGCAATTACACAAATAAAATCATGCAATACTGAGTAACATCGATGTTACCTCTAGTCCAAATCGGAATCGATAATATACTCGGCGGCCTCAGGATCGTCCACAAAACCTACCATACACGAAAATCATGGTAGAAAAATACCATGAGAAAACTAGGAAAAATCAAGGTAAATAATGGTCGAATACAACATCGATTATTACCTTAACGGAAGGATCTGAATAACGATTAATTCAGAGATGAAAATGAGACGATCAAGAATCAATTAGGGAAAAAATTTGGCTGGAAAATATGGCTGAAAATAATGGCCAATATGGAGGAAATGAAGAGTATTTTCTTTGTTGTTTAAGGAAAAAATGAATGTAAGAAATGGATGGTCTCTTATGAATGAATGCCAAATAAATTTTTGATTAAAACAAGGGAATACTTAGGCTAGATGCACCAGCCAAATAAAGAGCATGGGGCATGAAGAGTTTGTTCATAAAGCATCAAATAAATGGGAAATAAAAATAATTATCTATGTAAGTTTTAACAATAATAAAATGGAACATATAAAGAAAAATATAGCAAGTGTATGACAAAGAGAAGGGTCGGTCCAAATCATGGGGAAAATGTCTCAATAAGTTGATAAAAAGAAGTATCGTAAAATAGTTAAAGGTATTTCAAAGCAATTCGAGTAAACCTCGCGTTGGAAAATAATTATTTACGAAACTTCGTAATAAAATCATTAACGGTTAATTTTTTTCATAAATAAAATATTTCTTAGTTGGAAATATTATATAAATGTGTTAAGACATTTTTGGGAAAAGAAATAACTTAAATCCAAGCTTAAAACGTTAATCGTAGAGAAATAGAATTTCTCGCGAATAGATAAATATTTTACGATAAAAATCAAATAAATAGGTTTAATATATTTAAAATCTTTTAAAATAAAAGTAAATATTATTTGACTTAAAAAATAAAAATAAAGCTTGGAAAAATGATGAAACAGAATGCCGAAACGTGATAGAGTTATGATGAAGCAATAGTGGAAAGGATAAAAGTGCTAGGAAAATAGCGGGTGTTACACTCGTCCTCAACTAATGTTATGCAGATATTATTATATTTAAGGGATCCGGACCAAATGGGGGTGTGCCCGACCATATCGGAGGTTACTAGGGGTGCTCCTAAGTCTGATTCGTGGACGGAAAGTTCTCTTGAGGAATTTAAGATGTCCTAGAGACAAAAGTTTTCACGTCCCATTGTTATAGACAGTGTTCGACCGACAGACCTTACTTCTTTCCGGTGGTGGGTTTATGAATACCCATCAGGACAGATCAAGTTGAAAGTTGGGAAGACCGCGGTGCTAGAGGATATGGACGCGACTCAAGGCAATGTCACTAAGTGCCTGACCAGAGACAGCGTTACCGATCCTAGTGCCGTCAGTTCATCTATACAGGCCAAGACCGACGAGACCTTTATTTAAAATGTGAGCGATGAGGGGAAATATGCTTGGCTGGGCTTGCCTTTGGCTAGGGTGGTGGAAGCTTGCATTTGGCGAGGTCGATGGTGAAAGACCCGAACAAGCACACACGAATGGCAAGGGAGAAAAGAAGTTGGACCGATAGAGCCCAGTCGTTCTGTACTATGTTCTATTAATTGATATTATGTGGCGTATTAGTAGTAGTTTTTTGTAGAGTTTTGACACGTTATTATTTCACTTTTTTTGTTGTGGCTCGCAACCCGATTCTTCATTTTGCCCGGAGCGCCCTTTCGGGTTTTCACTCCATCCTCGACTCACCTTTTGTTTTGTCTTTTTTGCTCTTTTTGTTGTTTTTTCTCTTTTTTTACGGCTCGCAACTCGTTTCTTCATTTTGCCCGGAGCGCCCTTTCGGGTTTTCACTCCGTCCTCGGCTCGTCATATTTTTTCTTTTTTCTTTTTTAACGACAGCTCGCAACTCGTTTCTTCATTTTACCTGGGGCGCCACCCCGCCCTCGGCTCGTCACTTGTGCTTCGTCATTGAAATCACTCGTTAACCGGAACGTGGGGGAGAGGTCCCGATTTGCATGTGAATCAAGTAATCGATTTTCTTATTTTTGTTGGTTGTACCCTTGGAAGGTTTGCCTACGTATCCGTGTTTAGGCGGAAGTAAACCATGCTCGTAATTAATTTTAGATGTGAGTGATTTTGCTTTAGACTCGTTATGCCAATTATCGATGCGAATTATTTTTAAGCATTTTGTATGGGTTTCCACCCTAGTTCGGAGATCAGGATGGGGTTGTCGAGGAAGTTAGGGATAGTACCGTTTGAGTTGGTCCATGTTGGTTGGGGTTGAGAATTCTTGACCATCTAGGTCAATAAGGATCATGGCGCCCCCCGTGAGTATCTTCTTAACGAGGTAGGGGCCCGCTCAGTTTAGTTTGAATTTCCCTTTAGGGTCAACGAAAAGGGGTGCTCTAATGGATTTGACCACTAGATCTCCCTCATGTACGTTTCGGGATTTGACTCGTTTGTTAAAGGCTCTCTGTATTCGTTGTTGGTAGGCTTGCACGTTGGACAGTGCAAGTATTCTACGCTCATCTAGGAGTACTAGCTCATCGTAACGTTTTTGGTTCCGTTCTTCTTCGGGAATGCCGCTTTCGGCTAGTATCCTTAGTGAGGGTATTTCTAACTCTATGGTTTGCATGGCTTCGGAGCCGTAAGTTAGGTAATAGGGTGTGGCCCCGGTGGGTGTTCGGTAGGAGGTTCGGTATCCCCATAATGTGAAGGGTATTTTGTTTGGCCAATCCCGGTAGTTGTCTATCATTTTCTTAAGGATTGTGACGATGGTTTTGTTTGCTACCTCTACAGCCCCGTTTGTCTGAGGTTTGTAGGGTGAGGATTTGTGTCTTTCGATTTTGTATTTGTCTAGGAGATTTTGGGTGTCGGCCCTGAAATGAGCCCCCTGATCACTGATGATTTCGTGGGGTATGTCGTAGCGGCAGATGATGTTGTTTTGCAGGAATTTGACTACTTGTTTGGAGGTTAGTGCGGTGTAAGAGGCTGCTTCTACCCATTTGGTAAAGTAATCAATGGCTACTAGTATAAAACAGTGTCCACCGGTTCCGGATGGGTGTACCTTTCCTATGATGTCGATTCCCCAGGGAGAGAAGGGCCAGGGTGTAGTTATGGTGTGGAGTGGATATGGTGGTAGGTGTTGGATGTTGGCGAATATTTGGCAGTTGTGACAGTGGCGAACATGACGCTGGCAGTCGGCCTCTAGGATGCTCCAGTAATAGCCTAATCTCATTATTTTTCGGGCTAATAGGTGTGCTCTCATGTGGGGTTCGCACTCCCCATCATGCACTTCTTCCATGACTTTCTCGGATTGGGTTTTGTTTATGCACCTAAGGAGTACTCCTTGTGGGGTTAGTTTGTATAGTAACCCTTGGTTTAGGACGTAGTGGGCGGCTTGTATTCGTAAGGCTATTTTGTTTTTGGTGTTTGTGTTGGATGGGTATGATCCGTCGGTTTTGAAGTCTAGTATCGCTTTGTACCAGGGTTCTTCGGGGGTGTCGACGGTTTCGAGGTTGTGGATGTAGGCGGGTTGTTCACTCCTTTCTATGCAGATAGGCATAGAGAAGAGGTTATCGAACATGTTTATTAGTGAGGCTAACTTGGATAGGGCATCGGCGAATTGGCTTTCTTCGCGGAATATTTGTATGAAGTTGACTTCGGTGAATTCCCGCGATATTTTTTCTTTTTGAGTTTGGTACGGGGCTAGGCTCTTGCTATAGACCTTCCAGGTTCCCGTTGCTTGGTTGACTACTAGGGATGAATCTTCGTGGACTCTAAGGTTTTTGACTCCAAGAGTTACGACGACTTTTAGCCCTATTAAGCAGGCATATTCGGCTGCGTTGTTAGTAACTAGGAAGTCTAGTTTGACTGATATGGGCGTGTGGTCACCTACCGGTTGTTGACTGTGTGGGCTTCTTATGTCGCGTTCTTGGTTGGGGAAGTCAGTTGCGGGTTGAACTTAGGGTAATTGTTCTTGATCTCTTTTTAGGGTGAAACTAAGTGGGTCATTTTTTGTAGCGCTTACGCTTTGATTAATTGTTATCGATAAATGGCATAGTATCGAGTTTCAGTCGAGAAAGTACGTTATTAAAAATCAATCAATTGTCGAGGCATGTTTGTAAAAGAGTAAGGTTATCTTATTGATATAATAAGCGGGCTAGGTGCCCGAGATATTGTTTTATGGGGAGGTGGAGGACAGGTCCCCTCGCACCTCCTTGACTAGATATAAAAAGGGAAAACATTCATTATTACTTCAAGCCTAGGCCCTATAGAGGAACTAGACTCTTATTAAGACTGGTTACGCCCCCTAAGCATCGAGGCTTCCCCCTGGAAAGAGCACCCTGATGGTACCGTTCATCTTAACCACTACAGATGTGGTTGCCTTGTCGCTAGTCTCCCCGAATGTGAGTTGCGTTGTCCGTGCTTTCACAGAAGAGGAGGTTCCGGCATCCACCAGGTCTTGAATGTCGTGTTTGAGGCGGTTGTAGTCCTCCGTGTCGTGCCCCTACCCTGATGATATAGGCAGTAGGCACTAGGATCCCAGTCCGCATCCCGGGCCCCTAGAGGTGGATTCGGAGTAGGGCGAGCTGGGATAATTGCCAATCATCGTTGGCAATTCTAAGCGCCTCGGCGTAAGTCATGCCTATGTCTGTAAGGCCTCTGAAGGTACGTCCCCCAAGAGTTGGGACGAACCTAGTCGGCTTGAGTCTCATTCTGTCCCTAGGGATGAAGGACTTTTCATCTACCTCCTCTTGTTGGAGGTTCTGTGTTGGACCCTCTGTTTTGTTGGCAGCTCCTTGCAACTTGCCAAGTTGGAGGAGGATGTTGTCGTGAGTGGCGGTCATTTGGGCCATAGTGTTTTGGAATTCTTTGACAAGCCCTAGCATGGTGTTGAGTTTATCAAGGTTGTTGCAGGAGGACATCCTTAGACCTGCGAAAAAGAACTGAAGATGAGACTGAATCCACCGGACGACATAGAGACTCGAGGAATGCTTGTAATTGAGCGACATGGAAAGGAGACCCTTGATTCAATTCGCGCGTGTTTGTGGTCATCGGATTAAGGACTCTGGTGCTTTAGACTCTTGGTGTATTGGCGTTGCGCCTAATAGACTCGTATCTCTGGAACGAGATGATTTGACATAAATCTCGGGAGTGAGATTTAAAGAAGAGGGCTTCTCGAGACGAGACGACCCAAAATGTAAGACCTCGAACAGAGGCGACCCTAGTAACTAACACAGACAATTAATCACACGGTTGTACGACGTAAGGAATTGATCTCGATCCCGGCTCGAAATCAAAGAGTTTTGATGCTTTTGAAAACGAGTGGGTTTTGAAAATAAACCTTTTTTTTCGAAAGCGGGAGTTTGTAAAATTGGTGTTACGATGGTTTAGTGACATTGTCTGTGATGTGAAAAGTGTTACTATGAGAGCGTCGAGGACTCGACGATAGCAAAAGTGTAAATGGTGGTTTTGCAAAAGAAGCGCGCCTCTAAAGGAATCGGTTTTGAAAACAACGATGTCGTGCTTTTTATCGAGACTACTATTAATAATTTATTTCGACATTTGAGGTGTAGACGGTGTTCGTGAGAGAACGTGGTGTCTGTGACGGTGCTTTGAAGGTGTGACTGAATCCTTATTACAGAATTTAGGTAGTGAAAGTGTAAGGGTATAACCGTTTTGGGTTCCTTGACTTCATTAATTGAAGTTTCGATGTGTTAACGGTATGTGCGAAAGGATGTTTCGAAATAAAATGTAACCGTTTTTGGTGCCTTGGTCCCATTGATTGAGAATTTGGCGGTGACAACGATCCTCGTTGTTGTTTGAAAATGACGAGTTTTACTTTGGCCAAAGCAATGACACTCGAAAGGGTCTTTTGAAAATGATGAGTGTAAAATTTGTCATGATGACGGTACTAAAATGTTTTTTTAAATAATTTTAATTTGGCCGGAGCAGCGGCGCTTGCAAGGCGGTTTTGAAAAGAAGATGTTCTGTTTTGAAAACGGAGTTGGGTGCGGTTGAATATGTTGTCTTGGTTGAATCCAGATTTTAGTGTTCTATTTGGATTGTTCAAACACGCTACACATAACTAGGAATGCGTACACTCATGCGGGATGCAGACACGGGTAGGTTAGCGTAGGCTACCGCCCACGAATAGTCTTTGCTTAGGTGACGACAGGTCACATGGGGAGGTGAGTGTCGTAACGTCTGCTTAGAACCACTCGTTTGATATATCCACGGAATACGCGGCTACCTTGGCGGTCGGAGCATCAACCGAGGGTCTCTCTGCGCGTCCGTAAGGATTTTACCGCGAAGAGGTCGATTGGTCCTAATATCGGTTAGGGTGGGCTTTTTAGGGTCAAAACCTATAGTGACCACAACAAGGAACTAGGAAATGAGTTCACCGACCTCGTTCGAGTTACACCACCGCTGGAAACTTGTTTCCCAATCCCCAGCGGAGTCGCCAAACTGTGGACGTTCGTCCGCACCGCCCGGCGGCCCGCACGGGACCGACCCGGTTCATCGCGGCGGCCATCCATGCGGCCCCCTCCTGGTTTGGGGCCGGTCCGATCTCGCGTTTGGGGCGATGTGTCGAACCTCGATTCGGATGACGATTCAGATTTGTACTAGACGGGTGCGGGCACCCGTGTTTCTGTTGAAATCGATCGAGTCGTGGTTGTAAATGTTAAAAGACCGATATGTTTGGTAAGACAACCTTTTTAGTGAACCAAATTCGTTGCCGATTTGTGGAGTCGCCACCGAGTCAATTATGGGGACTCGGAAAGCGTTCAAGCCAACTTTGATTGTTAGCCGGCTCAAAGCTGAGTGGCACGGGACCTAAAGATAAAGACTTGTACCCTTAGGGTGCGTTTGGATAAGAAGAAATGAAGGGAAAGGGAGGGGAGGGAAAGGGAGGGATGAACTATCCTTTGTTTGGATACCAATTAGGAAGGGAGGAAAATGGAGAGGGGAAGGAAATGGAGGGATGAAATTGATTCATTTTAGTCTAAAATAAAATCTTGTCAAAATAGGCAAGATTTGGAAGGAAAATGGTTTGTCTTTCCATTAATCATACAATTAAAAATTCATACTTGCTAAACAAATGTTTTTACACTCATTTTATCTCCTTATTTTTTTTTGACTTTTTTTTCTTCCGTTACGCCTTACAGGTGAGTCGAGTTAGGATAAAAAGCATATAAAAAAATTACGATGCCTTATTTTTTCAGTTACGGGTGAGGATAAAAAATTACGACGATTTTGTTTTCCAATACGTGTAAATCGGGTTAGTATAAAAAAGAATTACTATTTTTTTTTCCCGATACGGGTGAGTCATGTGAGGATAAAAAAATTACGACGATTTTTTTTTCCCGTTACGAGTGAGTCGGGTTAGGATAAATTACGACGATTTTTTTTCCGATACCTGTGAGTCAGGTTAGAATAAAAAATTACGACGATTTTTTTTCCTTTTACGGGTGAGTCGGGTAAGGATAAATTACGACAATTTGTTCTTTTTTCCGATAATTGTGAGTCAGGTTAGGATAAAAAAAATTACGACGACCTTTTTCCCCCGTTACGGGTGAGTCGAGTCAGGATAAATTACGATGACTTTTTTTCCACTGATACGTGTGAGTTGGGTTAGGATAAGAAAACGTATAAAAAAATTACGACGCCTTTTTTTCGTTACGGTTGAGTCAGGTTAGGATAAAAAAAATGAGGCCTTGTTTTTTTCCATATGGCCCTTACGGTGAGTCGGGTTAAGATAACGCGCTGTTCTGGTGGACTTGTATTCAGACACTTTCAGTTCCCTCCTGTTAGACGGATTCAGTTTAGTTCAGTTCAGACACATTCAGTTTAGTTTTTTTTATGTCATATTTTTTTTCATCGTGGATGAGTCGGTTAGGATAATAAAGCGAATAAAAAAAATTGCGAGTGAGTCACTGAGTTGAGTTGATTAAAAAAATAATTAAAAAAAAATTATTTTTTTTTCATCAGTTTTTAAGTCATTGTTTTGTTATATTTAAACGAGACAAAAATTAATAATCGTAATTACAAAAGTTATGATTAATAATCGTAATACATTCGTTCCTCCCTAATAAAAGACGCTTTTAACAATCCTCTTCTCCCTCCCTTCCCTCATTCATGTTATCCAAACAACCATCATTTTCCCTCCCCTCCCCTTCCCTCCCCTCCCTTTCTCTCCCCTCCTTCTCCCTCCCCTTCCTCTCCCTCTTATTTTGTTATCCAAACGGACCCTTAAGCACTCCATGCCTGGAATGACTCCCATTGCCTTTGGTTTCAGACATCCGGAAACCGTCGATTCTGAGTAAGGGGTGAGGGTACGTATTGGGAAGCCAACATCCGCTAGACATCGACACCCAATCCCACCTACACATAGCGGCCTTTACTAATTAATCGGTGGGCTGATAACTTTGCTCCTTTATTGTGGCGGAAGTACAATAACATCCATTGTTTTTAACCCTATGTCTTTGCTATGTTAGTTGTTTAAGGACGAATAAGCTTTGTAGTCGAAGTAGTTGTGTTTACATTCTTTACATTCGATTTCACGTGACAAGCAGGCCATGAAAAGATGCACATAGGAGAGTAGAGGGTACTAAGTATTATACGTATTAGCAAATCAGTTTTAACGTGTGATGGGGGTCGGTAGCCTACTATGGATCACCCGCCATTTGGGTCCCAAGGACGGCCCGACCCATGAATGAAGAGGAGCCTGCCCTGCAGGCCATCTTACGAGGAGTCATTACTCCAAGGCACCCGCCTGCTCGGCAGGGTCGCACCGTCAGCCTGACAGGACAATCAAAGTCCCCCTACCTGCTGGCCCCCAGGGTGTCCACAAACCCAGCAGGGGCAGGGAAAACCAGGGGTCCCTCCGTCATTTTGCCTAAGGTAAGGGAAAATGAGTGGATGAGGTGAAGCCACATGTCACTTTCCCATCCACTCATTCTTTCTCTCTCCTCTTCTCTTTTCCTCTCTCTTGTGGGAAGGTATAAATACTCTTCCATTTCCCACATGAGAGGGGTTGGATTTTCTCTCTCTAGACTCTCACTCTAAAACCGCCACCTAGTTCCTCACGAGCTAGGTTCCTAAAAGCTATTCACGAACTGACTTAGGCATCAGAGAGGGTTCCCTCGGACACCTCCGAGGCCCTGTGCGTTCACTGTGCAGGGATAGGCCGTCATCCCCGGGGAAGTCCGATCATCGGAGTAAGGAGAAGGGGAGATCAAAAGAAGTCAAACATTGACCATTCAAGCATCATTACATTTGTTAAGACCCGAATCCGAAGTCGGGTTAAATTGTTTCCATACCGAAACAATTTGGCGTCGTCTGTGGGGAATTTTTTGGTTGTACCCACGAATCACCCACAAAAATCAACCACAATCAATCACAACAAAATGATTGAAATCATAGAGGCCAATTCTGGGGCGGGTCCGACGGTACCACCGGTGATCCCCCTATATGGAATGCCTGCGCCCGGGAGAACGCCTGCTGCAACAATCCCAAGGGTAGGGCGAACCAGCCTTCATGGGGCGCCTGATGGAGGAGCTGCAGTTACAGCTGGGCAGGTTGGCCATCAGAGGCCTAACTTGAACCTCACCCCTGCCCATGTTGCACAGACTGCAGCCTTCTTTTCAGCAATGCTTAATCAAGAGTTCACCCCAGAAGACTTGGTTGGCAGGATCGCAACTACTCCTAGGCAGCTTCACTTTGAAAGTGGAGGAGGTGCCAGGGGTACGAAGCAAACCGCTGCCAGGAACATTCAACGGAAAGCAGTAAGGATTGCTCAGGGATATCAACAGGCCCAGAAGCGCATTGCCAGCAACCAAGAGCAGCCAGCTGAGCAACAAGCGTTTTCTATACACACTACAGAGTCCACAGCTGCCAGGGAGAAGAGAGGTCTGTCTCAAGACCTCCAAGATCGAATGAGGCACAGGGAGCCTACATCTAAACGTCTAGGAGAGAAACAGGGCGGGGTCTTCTCTAGGTTGACGCCAGCGGCAGAAGAGCAGCCAACTCCAGGGCTGTCTCAGAGCCTGCAATCCAGGCTTAACCAGGGACGGCCACTCGAGTCAAGGCATCGCCAGGACGACAACCTTGATCAGCCCCGGAGAAAGCGATCTAGACACCCCTCCCCTGATAAGGAGGACGAAGCTATGAGCAGGCGGCCACCGAGGCACCGCTTCCCCAGTGCAGGGAAACTGACCCCTGGAAAATGGGATGACCACGGTTACCACTCTGGGGGAAGCAGGTCACGAATGGTGGGCAGGCCTACAAAAACTCCTTTCCACCCTGACGTACAAGAGTATCCCATCCCAAAGATCGAAATGCACTCCGTCAAATTTGACAGGACCTCAGATCCAGAGGATCATTTGGCAGCATATGAAAGTCAAATGGGCATGTACGATGTGGACGATGCAGTCAGGTGCAAAGTCTTCCCAACCACCCTTGTTGGACTGGCGCAGGGATGGTTCAGGGATCTTCGTCAGGGCTCGATTAGCTTTTTCATAGAGCTAGCCGAAGCTTTCTTGGACCAATACGCAGGGAACAAGATGCGTCGGCTCACCCGATTCGACCTGATGACCCTGAAGCAGAAAAAGGGCGAAAACGTCAGGGAGTACTTGAAGAGATTTGACCTGTCCTACCAGTAGGTCAAAGATATTGATGACTCGACTGCGGCGTACGCTTTGACCATCTCGTTACTCTCAGGGGAGATGAAGAACCAGATGATCAGAGCTCAGCCTGAGACCCTGGCTAAGGCCAGAAAGATTGTCGAGGGCTTCATACTGCAGGAGGATTTCCATAGCCTGCCGGACACTCTCGCGGGACCGACCAGGCCGCAGGGTGGACGTGGTAGGAATGAGGCAAACATGCAAAGAGATGAGGGGGGAGATACCTCAAGAAAAGAACGCACGGCCTACCAGCCCAGGTTCGATAACTATACAGCCCTTAACAAGTCCAGAGCAGAGATTTTCGAACTGGAGAAAGAAACAGCTAAGTGGAATCGCCCTAATAAGCCTCGCAACCCAAAAGGTGACCCGAAGAAATTTTGTACATTCCATGACTGTGTAGGACATACCACCGAAGAATGCCGCCACCTGAAAGATGAGATTGAAAAACTCATCAGGAATGGCTGGCTGAGTAACTATGCAGCAAGGAATAAGACCCAGAAGGACACGGTGGAGAAGCCTGAAGGCTCGGTGCAGAATCGCATGATCATCTACGTAGTGTCAGGGGACGCAGAGGGTCAGACAAGCCGGAGAAGCCAGAAAAGACAAATTCGTGAATTACAAAATCAGATTTGCTACGCTGAAAGATCAGGAAGTCCCAAAGGAATCACCCTGAGCATCACCCCTGATGACGCAGGGCGAGTAATTTACCCCCATAGTGACCCGTTGGTGCTGTCCCTCGAAATCAGCAATCACATCATGAGAAGATGCATGGTGGATACTGGTGCCTATACAAACCTCTTGTATAAGGACGCCTTTGAAAAGATGAACCTGGAAAAGAGACATCTCAGGCCTACCCCTGGATCACTGTACGGGTTCAGCGGAGTAGGCATGCTTCCCATGGGGATTATAGATCTGCCAGTGACATTTGGCGAGGGAACCTCCGCCAGGAATGTCAGGGCGTCCTTCGTTGTGGTAGACGCGAAATCCGCATATAACGCCCTGATAGGCAGAGCCACCCTGGACGAAATTGAAGCCGTCATATCAATCAGGGCCCTGACTATAGCCTATGTAACAGACTTTGGTATGGAGGGTAAAGTGCACGGAGACCAAGAATCGGCCAGACAATGCTATTCTGTGGCCCTGCAAACCCACGAAACTGAAAGAAAAGGAAAGAGGAAGGCTGACAATTCCCCCAGCAGGGAGGGCGAGATTCCAGCTGGCCAGCAGGCAGCTGACCACCTTGAACCTGGGGGGGGGGGGAAAGCATGCTGGTGGACTTAGAGCCAGGGAGACAAGTCCTCATAGAGACTGACCTGGAAGAGTCCTACCTGGCAGAGCTGATCGAGGTCCTAAGGAGCTGGTCGACCCGGCTTATATCGTTCACAGGCTGAACGTAAACCCGGAAGCCCGCCCTGTAAAGCAAAAAAAGAGAAATATGTCATTAGAAAAACACCTGGCCATTAAGGAGGAAATAGAAAAACTTTTGAAGGCAGATTTCATAGAAATCCGCGAGTACCCTGAATGGCTAGCAAATGTAGTGATGGTAAAGAAGTCCTCAGGCGCATAGAGGATGTGTGTGGACTTCACAAACCTCAACAAGGCCTGTCCGAAGGACTGCTACCCCCTTCCAAGGATAGACCAGCTGGTAGATGCCACTAGTGGGTACTCCATGCTGAGTTTTCTGGATGCTTTTTCAGGGTATCATCAGGTGTATCTTTGGCAGCCTGACAGGGTGAAGTGCGGCTTCATCACCAGCTATGGCACGTACATGTATAAAATGATGCCATTTGGGCTCAAAAACGCATGCGCCACCTACCAACGACTAGTCGACAAAGTCTTAGAAAATCAGAAGGGTAGGAACCTGGAGGCCCACGTCGATGACGCCATCGTGAAAAGTAAGGGGGACAGAGAGCATCTGATGGATTTGCAGGAGACCTTCTCCTCCCTGCGAAACTATAAAATGAAGCTCAACCCACAGAAATGTACATTCGGAGTTCGTTCTGGGAAGTTCCTCGGCTTTTTAGTCAGCGCCAGGGGGATAGACGCCAACCCTGAAAAGGTTCAGGCAGTCCTAAACCTTCTAGAACCAAAAACCATAAGAGACATCCAACGCCTGACTTGCAGGATGGCCACCCTGGCACGCTTCATCGCCAGATCAGCAGACAAATCAACCCCGTTCTTCAAAGTTTTAAAAGGGAACAAACAGTTCAGATGGGAGGATGAGCAGAGACAGGCTTTCAAGCAGCTCAAGGAGCATTTAAAGAAACTCCCCACCCTGGCAAGACCAGTGGAAGAGGAGAAGCTCTTCCTCTACATCGCTGTAACGAATTCAACGATAATTGTAGTTATCCTCAGAGAAGAAGCAGGCTCTCAGCAGCCTATATACTTCGTAAGTCATGCCCTGGGGGCAGCAGAAAAAAATTACCCAGTGGTGGAAAAGGCAGCCTACGCAGTCGTCATCGCAGCCCGAAAGCTCAGACCATACTTCGACGCGCACCCTGTCGTAGTCCTGACTGACCAACCATTAAAGAAAGTGTTGGAAAAATTTGAGACGTCTGGGAGGCTGCTAAAATGGGCCATTTGAATTGAGCGAGCTGGGAATATCCTATCAACCCAGGGCAGCCATCAAAGCACAAGCCTTGACGGATTTTCTAGCAGAATGTTCCCATTCGGAGGAGGACGATCCCCCCGCCGGCGAATGGGTAGTATATACAGATGGATCCTCCACAACCAACGGAGCAGGGGTCGGGGTCGTATTGACCAGCCCTGAAGGAGTGGACTTTGAGCACGCTCTCAGGTTCACCTTCCCTGCATCCAACAATGAGGCCGAGTATGAAGCCGTCCTCGCAAGCATAAATTTGGCCAAAGTCGCAGGGGCAGAACGGGTTGTTTTGGCAACAGACTCCCAGCTCATCACCAACCAGATCAACGGAGAATATGAAGAAAGAGACCAGGCAATGGCTGCGTATTTGGATAAGGTAAAGCATGAGCTGTCGGTGCTCAAGTCCTATGAAATCAGGCAGATGCCCCGGTCCCAGAATAACCGGGTAGATGCCCTGTCAAAACTAGCCAGCTCCAGCTTGCCGGACATACAGAGATTGGTCTGGGTGGACGTAGTCCAAGAAAAATCTACCACCCCCTGCCAGCCAGTCAATGTCATTGAAGAAACTGGCCCTGAAGATTGGATGACTCCGATCATCCAATTCAAAAAGCATGGAGTTCTGCCATCTGACTCTGCTAAAAAAAGAAAGACGCTAGCAAGGGCCGCATGGTTTATACTGATAGGAGATGACCCGTACAAAAACTCATTTTCCTCACCCCTGCTCAAGTGTCTGAGGGCAAGGCAGGCTGTGGAGGTCCTAGATGACATTCATTCAGAAATCTGCGGTCATCATATAGCAGGGAAGTCCCTGGCTAACAAAGCCCTGAGAGCAGGGTATTACTGGCCAACCCTGCTAGCAGATGCGAAGGATCTAACTCGAAAATGCAGGAAGTGCCAACTCTTTGCCCCGTCAATTCATGCCCCGGCCCAGGAGCTCAGGCCAATACTGTCCCCCATTCCTTTCGCTCAATGGGGAATGGACATATTGGGCCCCTTCACTACAGCCACGGGAGGCCGGAAGTTTTTGATAGTAGGGATTGACTACTTTACAAAATGGATTGAAGCTGAAGCAGTCCCTAACATCACTAAGCCTGCTGTCAGGAAGGTCATCTGGAGGAACATCATAACCAGGTTTGGCCTGCCAAAGATGCTAGTGTTTGATCATGGACGGCAATTTGACAATGACCCCTTGAGAATCTGGCTAGAAGGACATGGAATAGCAGTCGCCTATTCCGCCGTCTGCCACCCACAAACTAATGGGCAGACTGAGGCTGCCAACAAGCAAATCTTGAATGGGTTAAAGAAAATGGTAGACGACCTCAAGGGCAGATGAATTGCCAAGCATCCTGTGGTCAATCAGGACCACCTGCAAAGAATCTACACGGCAGACTCCTTTTGGCCTGGTCTATGGAGCAGAGGCCCTGCTACCCATAGAAGCACGAATACCTACCCTGAGGTCCCAACAATATAACAGGGCGGATAACGAGGCATCAATGGTTGAAGCCCTGGACCTAGTCCACGAGGTCAGGGAGGAAGCCAGCATTAACATAGCCGCCTACCAGCAACGAATGAGGAGGGCGTACAACAAAAGGGTAAATGAAAGAAGTTTCCAAGTAGAAGATTTGGTCTTAAGGAAAACGCAGGCAGTGGGAAAGTCACGGGAACATGGAAAGCTGAGCGCCAACTGGGAGGGCCCATATGAGGTAACCCAGATTGAGGGGCCGGGCACCTACAAAATCGCCAATCTTGAAGGCCAAGAATTGGCTGCCCACTGGAATGTAGACACTTCGAAAAAATACTACGTCTAATACTAGGAAGCTAAGTAGTTTTTTTCCCTTTCAAAGAAAATTGGCGGAGGACGATCAAAATAGAATGTCGACGACTCCGACCACCAGTGACTGTAACAAGTTTCCGAAGAAATGAAAGTCTGCAATTCATACTCGTTGTCTGTTCAAAATTGGCAGTTTTTTACACACAAACGAGCAGGGGGCAATAGGGGGAGGCCCCCCTGTTGCTGAAACCACGGAAAATGGACCCCCCAACAAAATTTTAAGTCCCCCTGCCTACCTCTGGGCAGGCAAGGGGCAGGCCCCCAGGACTTCGACCAGAAGCCAGGGTCAGGCCGGGCCCCACGCGCCGAACGAACAAGGACTGGGGGCAGCCTCCCAACCTTGTATAAAAAACGCAAAACCCCCTCCATGCCTTTGGTCGGGCAGGGAGTAGGGACTTCGAACAGAAGCCAGGGTCAGGCCAGGCTTCGCACGCCAAAACGAACACGGACTGGGGGCAGCCCCCCCAACCTTGTATAAAAAACGCAAAACCCCCCTCCCTGGCTCTGGGCAGGCAAGAGGCAGGCCCCCTGGACTTCGAACAGAAGTCAGAGTCAGGCCAGGCTTCGCACGCCAAAACGAACAAGGACTAGGGGCAATCTCCCAACCTTGTATAAAAAATGCAAACCCTCCGCCTCCAGGCAGGCAGGGGTCAGGCCCCCTGGACTTCGAACAGAAGCCAGGGTCAGGCCATATCTTAGAAAAGGAAAAGCAAACAGAAATAAAAAAAAAGATATTTATAGCAGGTAAAAGTGTTTAACAAAAAGAGCACTAAAGAATCCAGGAGCAAGGAGACTAAAATATTACATCAAGGCAGCCGACCACATCAGGGCTCGGCGCGCAGAAAAAAGTTAAAATTATCATCAAGGGAGCAAAAGCGCAGCAGGATAAGGACAGGAGCCCTCAGAGGACGACTGCCCTGCATGTTAAGCGTTGAGAGCATCCTGGCTGGGACCAGCAACCTCCTCAGGCGGCCTGTTTGCCCGAGATTCATTCTTAACGGTGTAGAGACTTCGGAAGACATCCTCGTTAAAATCAGGGAACATCTCCCTAATTACTTCCATGACAAGCTCCAGGGAAGAATTGGCTTCGTCCTGAAAGCTCGTGTCCACCGCGACATCGGCCTCCTGTAGAACGGCATCCTTCTCCTTCTGCCATTCCTCGCCCTTTGTCTTCAGGTCATCTTGGGCCTGCTTGAGGTCTGAGTCAACCTTGGACAGACGCTCCTCCAAGTCAACCGCTCTTCTTTTTGTGTGCTCCATCTCAGCCAAGGATTTTTTTAACCTGCTCCATCGCCAGCCTGCTCTCCTTCAGCTCCACCTCTAGCTTTGACACCTCCCTCACAGCCTTTTCCCCCCTGAAGCATCCACTGAGTCGCCTGACTCTTTGCCTCCTCCAGCTCGCCTTCCTGCTTCACCAGCTTATCCTTCAAATTGGTGATCAGGGCGACGTCCCTTTCAACCATGGCCAGACGGTCAGGAGGAGGGGCCCCAGGGGTAACAACCAGCTCTTCATCACTCAGGCGGCTGAGAGCTGCCAGTTAAGCAGAAGCCTGAAGCACCCTGGAGGTGCGCTGGATGTACTGGATCACCTGATTGGAGGTAGAGGTTACAGACTTGGTGAGGCGATCTGCCAAAACAGCACCATTGTCTGAGAGCAGAGCAGACACATCAAGACTATCGCCTGTAGTGTAGTGAAATTTCGTATTCTCCTCTAAGAAGAGGGTGCCTGGAACGTCACGAGCAGGGCGCTTGGGCTCGGGGGTATCAACATCGGCCTCCAGATCAACCACATGTGTAGTCCCTGAAGGTTCTTTATCCCTCTTCCTTCTGCATTCCAGGGGAGCACTCTCCCCAGTTCCTTCGGAATTAACAAGACGTGATCCCTGGGGAGTATGAATCCCTGTAGGGGAATCACCCTGCTTGCCGGCTAGAGAAGGGGTGGCTTTTGAAGTAAACCTCCGCCTCCGCACCCCGGACATCAGAGACAGGAGCCGTCGGCTTTGCAGGCGGTAGCCTTGGAGGGAGAGGAAGTCTTCGACTAGCAGAAAGACTCTTCACGTACTTCATCAAATTCATCTCGCCTTTCTTGTAGCTGGAAGAAAGGGAGGGACGCTTTGAGACAATAATGAAATCTTCGTCCAAGCCAAGGTTCCTTATCTCCTTCCTTGACCAAAGGCGAGAAGCAGGATCTGCAGGGCAAAAGAATAATCAGTTAGAAAAACAAAGAAAGGTAGAGCCTCAGGAAAATAATGCCAGTGAAAATCCCTGAACTACCTTCTCCAAGGCCAGGGATCAGGCCCACTCGGCCCAAATAGTTATCTGTGGCTATGAGCTCCGCGTGAGGGAGCCAGAAGCCAGGGCCACAAACGTCGGACTTGTCAACAATAGCCACGAATTTCTTGACAAGCTCCTCGTCCCTCCTGTTCACTTTTACCTCCAGGGCTTTCCCCCCAACGCCTGGATGGTACTCCTCACGTGTTTCCAGGCGGGTGTGGACATGATTCCCAAAGTGCCTAGGAATCTGCCACCCTGAAGCGCTTCTTTAGACTGTTTAAAGCCGGCCAAACTAGAGTATATCCCTTCTGCCTTTGAAGGGACCATTACCCAGGGGAACCTTCTCCCCCTGATGAGGACACCATCTGTAGGCCAACCATGTATCGTTGATTGAGGGTCCCTCACCATGAAAGAGGCAGGTCCATGTATAGGCTATTAATGACCTAACCGCCACAGCGGTCAACTGGGCTATAGCCACGTTAATCCCCCTAAAGGTCTCCTCCAGGAAGGGGTGCAAGGGGAATCGCAGGCCTAAATCTAGGCATTTATGGTAGACGGCTATGCAGCCGTCAGGGGGGCAACATACTGTATCCTTCTCCCCTGGGACTATAATTGTGTACCCCTCCCCGAAGTTGTAAAATCTCTCAATAGCCCCAGCAGCGTTTTTTACTAAAATTAAGTTTCGGTTCTTAGCCTCTGGGTAGGTTCTCAAGGGGATCTGGTACTTAGTTTTGTCTAAGTAATATACTCTCCCCTCTTCCTTGGGGATAAGGGGGCCGGCAATTCTGGAGGGGTCTATCTCCATTGCCTCGTCGTCAGAGTCGACGACGTCAAAGGGAGCTGGGTCAGGGGAGTTGGCATCCCCCCCCCCCCCCCCTCAGAGTAATCTTCTTCAATTGGCCTAACCCCAGAGGAGGAGGCCAGGTCAGCTCTACCCTCCTCCCTACCCCGCCCTCTCAATCAACGGATCAATGAATGTGAGAATACGAGCACGATGGCTAGGCATATTGATTTAAGAAGGGAAAATATGAGGAAACGAAAAAGACGAGGATTTAGGGTAAGATTCCAACCTAAAACGATGACCGCCGCTTGGAAATCCGAAGGGAAGAGCTCCTCAGTCTTAAGAAAATTCTCGACAGCGGAAAAGTATGGAGAAGTATGAAGAGGGGTTTTAGTTTTGAAAAAGTGTGAAAGAGGGAAATGGGGGGAGTAGAAAGGCTTATATAGGCCAAGACAAGTGAAGAGTCGCCCCTCCAACAAAGCTTCCCCAGAAACTGCCCCACGTATCACACTTTAGAAACCAACCGCCCACCTCTTCCCAAGAAAAGCCTCGAAAAGGTAAAAGGGTGTCAGAGGATTAATCATTCTGTGACGTCATCCCTTCATTCATTCATTCAAAAAAAAATATAGCGCAAATAAAGAAACCGCCTGATCTTTCATTAACTGGAAAAAGCCCAAAAGTGGGCAAGTTACATTCAGAGCATAAAAATAAAAAGTACAAAAGGAGCCTGATTTTCTGGCTCAGTTAACTAGCCTGCGAGCACGGAGCAGGCCTAATCATCATCAAGATCTGGGGAATAATCCCCAGGGCTGTCGTCATCCAGGGTAGACCCCCAGTCCCAGTCATCAGAAACCTTGAAGGGATCAGTAGGGAAGTCATCCTCGCCCCCGCCTGAAGAATAGCCTTGACCCTCGCTATCCTCAGAATCATGACTGCATGTGTCCCAGTCATGACCAAAGGGGACGGCCCTGGCATCATCAGGGAAATCACGACCCACCCTCCTCACCAGAGGGAAGGAGGGGCCTGATTCCGGAGAGGAAGTCAGTTCAGGGCAGCTAGGGTCAAACTGCTCTGGATGCAGCCAGGGGAAACACCTGTGGCACCCCCTGTCATAACACCCCCCAGCTCGGGTGCATTGCCCAGGGCGAGGACCAGCAGGAAGAGATCTCCTAGGGTGTCTGCCAACCCTGGAAAGGGCCTTCCTCTTTGCCACCCGTCGAGAACGGGGGCGCTTCCTTTTACTACTACGGAGAATCTGATGAGCTCTCTTAGCATATTTCAATCGACGGAATCCTCTGAAGCGTCGGATTTCTACATAAACCCCACAGCGGAAGACTCTTTTTCTGATCCAAGACATTGGCTCTTTTTTGGAGAAGAATAGTGGAAAAGTTGAAGATGAGGCATGGAAATGATGAAGAGAAGCAGAATTTATACAAGAGCAAGGCAAGCCATTAAATGGCGCTCCAACCACCTCTGCAAGAGGAAGAGCCAATCACCCAAATTGGCACGCTATCCGAAAATTCTCTTTGCAAGAAAAGTAATCACGATCAAAGACATCCCAACTCTTCGCATGCCCAATACGGTTGAGTTTCCTCCCTCGGGAACATGCTGCGCATTAAATGCTAAGTCGCTCAAAGGAGTCAACCTCCCATCCTAATCAAGAGATTACCTGCCAAAGGGAACCCTGCTTACCCTTAGCCGGCGAGGGCTAATTGATGGGGGTCGGTAGCCTACTGTGGATCACCCGCCATTTGGGTCCCAAGGACGGCCCGACTCATGAATGGAGAGGAGCCTGCCCTGCAGGCCATCTAACGAGGAGTCATTGCTCCAAGGCACCCGCCTGCTCGGCAAGGTCGCACCGTCAGCCTGACAGGACAATCAAAGTCCCTCTACCTGCTGGCCCCTAGGGTGTCCACACACCCAGTAGGGGCAGGGAAAACCAAGGGCCCCTCCGTCATTTTGCCCAAGGTAAGGGAGAATGAGTGGATGAGGTGAAGCCACATGTCACTTTCCCATCCACTCATTCTTTCTCTCTCCTCTTTTCTTTTCTTCTCTCTTGTGGGAAGGTATAAATACTCTTCCATTTCCCACATGAGAGGGGTTGGATTTTCTCTCTCTAGACTCTTACTCTAAAACCGCCACCTAGTTTCTCACGAGCTAGGTTCCTAAAGGCTATTCACGAACTGACTTAGGCATCGGAGAGGGTTCCCTCGGACACCTCTGAGGCCCTGTGCGTTCACTGTGCAGGGATAGGCCGTCTTCGCCGGGGAAGTCCGATCACCGGAGTAAGGAGAAGGGGAGATCAAAGGAAGTCAAACATTGACCATTCAAGCATCATTACATTTGTTAAGACCCAAATCCGAAGTCGGGTTAAATTGTTTCCATACCAGAACAACGTGATAATACGGATATTAGTCGTTCTCGTGGTATACCTTACCTGGTATTCTACTTAAGATGCGTTGGCTCGGTATTAATAGGGATGCGTGGAACCACGTACGGTGAGAACCGGGACTAATACGAAACCCGACCATCGCTTTGTTCAGTTTTAGCTTGTTTACGTTTTGAATCCCGTGTTAGGTGATTTAACATACGATTATAAGGTCATAAAAGCGGTAAATTATACGAAAGTTGTAAATGCGAAATGTAAGTAAATCACATAGTGAGGAGTTGCACCCTCGGAATGTACACTAAACAAGACACGATGCGCAGATAGTTGAAAATGGATCTCGGAACTACTCGGGTTTAGATAGGGTGTTTTAGTGCTTATGGTTGAATTTGAGGACGTTACGTATGTTTTTGGACTTGTCGTAGACCTAGTGTCCACGTCTGACATTATTGAAGTACGTAATAAAAAGTAAAGAAATGTAAAGTTTTGTTTAGATGACAACCTAGTGACGGTTCGACTTCGAAGCGGATCCACCTAGCTCGTCCTGCGGTGATTCCGGCAGAGCTTCGCTACTATACTTGGGGTTAGCTAGGCGAGCGCAGGTGCTCCTCGGTTCTGAGTGGAGTGCTTGAAGGTGAGGAGTAGCGACGTCGATTCACTTATCGGGACAAAGATCGAGTGGATCGTACTTAGGGTCGGAGTGCGACCTAAGTTAGAGAAGAAGAGGGAGAGAGCGAGTTGTGGAGAAGTAGTCACGAACTCGTTGGGATGTGTCGAATGAATGAAATGAGGGGGGTATTTATAGTTGCTCGCGCAGTTCAAATCGTCCTCTATGACGCCTAACTTCGGGCGCACCAGAACTTAGACGCCTGCGGTCGTGCGCACGAAGATTAGGGCGCCTGGTGCGAGGCGCCTGGAATTTTGAAGATTCGATTTCGAAACTTTCCAAAACGAAGAAGATGCGTATATTGTTGACTTGGGTGTTAAGCTTCCCCGTTAAACCTAACGCGTCGAGCGTCGGGTTAGCTTCGGGTGCGCGTCCCGAGATTTGCTCGGTCCGATGCGTTGACTCGGCTTTGACTTTGCATATTTCGGGGCTGATTCGGAGTCCCGGTGTCGGAATTGACTATAATTAGTGTTGACGCGACCGTAATGACATGACTAAGGCTGTCTTGATGTTAAATTAATTTTTCCAAGTAATTATTTGATCTGTGCTATAGAAAAACTATCTAAAACATCGTAATTTCGCGTCGCGTTGCAGTCCGATCGTCATCGGTTTTTTGTCGGGCACTCCTGCAGCCACAAGGTCCAAATCTGGGTGTCTACATAGCCGGATTGTATAGAGCCCAAATTCTCCCTTTATTATGAAACTCATAGTTAGTAGTCACATTCTAGGAGCAAAATAGTTCTTGATTATTCTATCAGCTTTAGCCTTCTCTACCCTAGTCTCCAAAATTGCAATAACATCTACTTTATTAGTTTTGAGAAACTCAACCACCTCACTGTGTTTAATAGGCTTGTTAAAGCCTCTAATGTTCCCAGACACAATTTTCATTAGATTTATTAGGGGGTAAAACTTCCCTACCAATGATCTTCCCCTCTTGAAAGATTCCAGGATATTCTTGGTGCATTACAGGTTCAACCTCATCAGTCTGAGACCACCCTAAGTCTTCCAGACTTTGGGGGGGGGGGGGGTACCACCTAATCCTCTTCCTTCCAGTACTCCAGACCCAAGGTCTTGCATTTCATCATTCTCAGCAAAGATAAAATGAAACTTGTTTGCCAATGGCATAGGCTCAATCACTATACTAGCCTTAGTTTTGTGAGATGTTGCATTCTTCTTTGAAACGGGTTGTAATGAATCATCCTGAAAGAAGGTATTAGAGTATCCTGAGTGCTTTATAGCAGCCTCCTGAAAGGGCTTTCCACCAGGCATTGGAGACATCCTCTCCACCTCTGGGTACTTGCTCACTTCCAGGTGCTCTGAGGTACCACCTAACTCTTTTAGTGGAGGTTCATTAGTACCAGCAGACCCTTGAACATGCATCTTCTTTCCTGGAATAGCATCCAAAACTTCTTCCTTCTTTAAATTGAGCTTCTTTTTCTCCCATTTGCAATTTGTGATGGTGTGACCCAGCTTCCCACATCCTTTGCAATATTAGGGTATTCATTCATATTGGATTCTCTGTATAGAATGATCACAATAGGGAGTGTTTATAACAATATGCTCAGGCAACTCTTTTAAAACATCTGCTTCTACCAGAATTCTAGCAAATGAAAGCTAAGCTTTTGTAGTGGTAGCAATGTCACCACAAAGGGGTTTACCAATCTTACTGGCGATCTTTCCTAAGACCACTTCAGACCAAAGATAGGGATCAAGATCTGGAAACAACACCCAGATAGGAACACAAACAACTCTCTCCATTTCAACAGAGAAAGTAGGAGTCCATTTCTTGAGAATGAGTGTATAAACCCCCATCTTCCAAGGTCTTCCTCTGAGTACACCTGCCATGGCTTCCTTGGAGTTAAACCGAAAAGAAAACCACCTCTTCTTAAAGTATTGCACAACAGGTAGTGCAATTGAGTCCCATTTCTCTTGAACAAACTTTTTCATGGCTTGCAGGTTGGGTTTCGATCCTATCACATTACCCATTAAGGTGTTCTCCCAAATTTTAAGTTCATCCCCAAAATCGTCTAAGCAAAAATCAATTTCTGTAGAATCAAGAACTTCCTCATAGAAAGGAAGAGTCATTCCTAATTGTTGCGGTTTAGCTGCAATCCTAGACCAATTAGGTTCAGAAACAGGGGGATTCGCAGTATCAGAAACAGGGGGAATGACCGATTCTATAACAGGTTCCAATACTGTTTTATGAAATCATTGAGCGAAATCTGTTGCGAAGCACTCTATTCCCCTTTCTCGATCCGAAGAACCTCCATCAATCTTCGATCCCGAGCTCGAGGATCCAGGAGCAGGTGGTAATGGTGGCAATTGATTCTTCTTTGGCCTACCAGGACCTCTCTTCACTTGAGAATCCGCCATGGAAGCTCGCTAGAACAACGAAGAAGAAACGCTTGAGAAAAAACGGTTATAGAGAGAGAAACACTTTATTATTGTTGTTATTATTGTTATTGTTATTGTTCTTATTGTTACTGTTATTGTTATTATTATTATTATTGTTATTGTTATTGTTATTGTCGTCGTCATCATCGTCATTATTATTAATTTTTTTTATTATAAAGGAGAATTTTATTGATGAATCAAACCAAAGTTTACAAAAAATTGGTGGGCAACCGAGATACTATCTGGGCCCCCACCCCTTTGGCTATAGCAAAGCTAAGCCGAGTAAAAATAAAAGGAGCAGCGCGTGCTCCGGCATCCTGTGCTATCGAAATGTTTTGAACCCTTTTGAGCAAGCTGATAGCATCCGCCAATTCCCCCAACGAAGAAAAGGAAAAAGGCAAGAACCCATATCCAAGCCCTGCGCACAGGCCCCAGTTCTTAGCGCACTTGCGCCGAGCAACGTCGACCACAACACGACCTGACATGAATTCGGAGAGCCTGGACTGAGTCAGAGGAGAAGACTCAGTAAGATCCATGCATACGTCACGTCCCTTGTCCCACGAATAAAGCAACAAATCTGCGGGACGCAAGGATCTGTCATGATCGTCGATCAGGCCAATATTGACCTCCTTACCTGCCCCTAGAACGGAAACAAATATCCATAAAAGTGTCGCGAACGAGGTTACGTCGATGTTTTATACCAACAGCCCCCGCACAGGACACAACATGGTCCCCATAGATATCGTCGCCAAAAACCCGAGAGCAAGCAGGACACGACCCGGCCACGGAAAACAGAGGAACGCCCAACCGATAGCTAAGCACACAGCGGTACGTCTGACTGTTCATAGTTTGACCCAACCCTGAAATAGGGACAGCGCGCAGCCAATCAGTAGCACGACCGCCTTGCTGAGACTTCCACAACGCGTCCTGACGAGGGGTCAAAGAGAAATCTGATTCTGCAGTAGCAACAACCCTCGTGAAATATATATCTGCCAAAGACTTCATAAGTTTGGGGGCAGCGATCTCACTAGGATTACACATAACAGGACCTAGAACCTTCTTAAGCCCACACAAGGCCGCATCAAAAGCAGGGCTAGGAGCTGAGACATCTGCTTTTGATTATTACTCCCTCCGTTCCAATGAATTGTTTGCCTATTCCATATTGGGGCGTCTCAGTGAATTGTTTGCCTTTCTATTTTAGGAATGTTTTATATATGCAATTTGCCCCTTCTCATGAGTTTTGCTCCACATGTCTCTCCCTCATTGGATCCCTTACCCTTGGTGCCAAAACGAAAGGCAAACAATTCATTGGAACGGAGGGAGTATTATTATTATTATTATTATTATTATTATTATTATTATTATTATAGTAATTTTCAATTGAACCGAATGTGTCTGAACCGAATTTAACTTAACCAAATTGAACTAAACTAAACTTAATAATGTGTGTGAACTGAGTTGAACTGAACTTAATTTGTCTAAACTGAATTGAAAGTGTCTCAATGAATATATTCTAAAAGAACAGTACCTAAGTTTTGGATTTTAGAGACTCAGTTTAACACTTTTGAATATTTTGGTATAATATTGATAGTCTTAACCCTTAAGCTAAGACTCATATGAGTTTAAGACAATAGTCGCTTGAGACTACCGATAATCTTACCTTAACATTTCCTCTAGAAAATGTGCACGTCCAAGTGCAAATTTCCATTTTATTGTACATAATGTTTTTGCACTAGAGATTACTACCGTACCAAGAGCACTTTTCTGATCTCTGCTCGCAAGGTCGAGTTTAGTGGTTAAAACTTGTGATCGTCACCCCAATGGTCATCGATCTTGTGGGAGTTGTATGGATTGAGGCTATGCCTTCAAAACTTCGAGTCTGTCATGCTGAGGATGACTTACCAGGTGTGCATGGTTGGCAGACTATTGCGTACGAGATTACCCGAGCACACCAAAAATAACGGCTGCGGGTTTCCCGTCATTTAAAAAAAGAAGCTCTATTTTCTCTTACCAACCCACCCAAAATGATTAATTAATTGCGTTTTGAATTTTTACAAAAATACCGATGAGGTCACACAAACAAAAAGAGCAACAATTCTATACTACACTTTTTTCTTTCTACAATGCCCCATTATTCTAAGTTGGAGATGGGACTTGGATGAAAACACTAGTGATAATACTAGTCGATTTCACTCACTTGGACAAGTAGGGAATTGGTAGCAATTACGGAGTAATAAATTCACCAGAAGTCCCATCCGGGTCGGGGATTAAACATGCGGTTGAGCCCGAATGGATAGTCGGATTTGGTGCGACGGGTATTTTGGAAGGCACAGCAGCCAATTGAGTAGAGAGCAATTAGTAATATAAGGACGACAACGTTCATAACAGAGAGTTTGTGCCAATCTCTCTTTATAGTTTCGAGTACTCCCGCCTTACAAGAATCACACGCATAGCATAACACACTCGGGTCATTGTTCCATTTGTAGCAATCCGGATCTTGGCTCACCATCATTGCTTCTTGCCCGTATACGCATGACGTCGGTGGTTTACAGCAACCTGACTGCATTATTATTCAGTTTGGCTACCATTATTAATCCATTATATTCCTTTACAAAACCCCTACATACCACTATCTACATTTTTTATAATTGGTAAAACAGAAGCAATCAATAATATAATTAAAACAGGTCACCCAGATTTACGTGGTTCACTCAACGTGGTGAATTAGCTAAGTCCAGAAATTAAAGATCGAGCTGTTTATTGACAGATTACGGAATTTAGCTAGGGTGAGGCCAATAGAGAGAACATAGAAATTAAGGTAACCATGCATAATGAGGGTTTAATTACCTGGAGTGGAGCCATATTATTCCTCATATAATCATAAGGAGTCCAAGCAACAACCTTATCACAAGTCTTAGAGCCAAGAATACAGCCCTTGACACTATTCCAGCTGCTAACCTCCTTGACTCTATTTCTGAGCCACGTAGAGTAATCCTGCAAGTGATACTCCCTGTACACTCTTCCGGGTACGAGAGCCCCACCACCGCCCTGACCCGTCACCACGAACCCAAACACCGTGATTATAATCAAAATCACAATAAGCAGTAACATTATGACCAAGTAGACCCAGAGTGCCCATGCCACCTGGAAGCAAGCCCCTATGAACCCAACTAAGGATACTATTAGAATGATGAAGCCTATTGCCAGGAGTGGAGTTTGCATGAAACCCTCACATGTGCTGCTGTTTTTTGCCATGTAAAATCCTGAACCGATTATAGGGATTGATACTAGGAGTGTAAAAAGGTTTAAGAACCCTATTATTGTGTTACTCCGCCGGTACATGATTATGATTTATGAGTTCGACCAATACTTAATCACATTACAATACACGCACGCGAGGGGATTCAGAATTGAGACCAGTCTCTATGAAATTTGGTTGATGTTTAATTTTGACGGGTTTTTGTCTTACGATGAGTCAGGGTATATATGAAAGTATGTTAGTTGGTGGTATTTTTTCTTTAAAATTTGCTTAATTTGTGGATTGGTGTTGTACGTATATGATAAAGGGAAAGGGAAGAAGATAAATGCACACTTAGTTTTGTGTGTAGTGGCGAGTAGTGCTTTTCCATGATCAGCATAGCAGGGGCGGGTATATATAGCTTTTTACACAAAGTGCAATAATGCTGTGTTGGTTAAATAATAAACTATTGCTCAATTATACACTTAGCTACGAAGGAACTAACAAGCGTTTCCACATATGTCTGCTCCCTCCTTCTATAGTTTATTTTCCTAACTCATTTCGCTTGGGATGACCGTAATAATTTCGGGGTATTAGAATTAAAATGAACAACAATTAAAAGAGAATGATGTTTAGTTATGACATTTAGGATGTAAAATAGATAGGAAGGAGCAACAATTTTCCCAATTGGGTAAGTAATCCATTACTTGGGAGAAGAGGAGTAATTTTCCCCCAAATATGCTAGATCATCCTCATTTTCTTCATTTCCGCTTAACATCATCACTACTGTCCGTTATTTTTTAGTTCATTTTTGCTTTATACCCCGGAATCATTACCCTCATCCCAAGTAACCCTTAAGTGGTACGCTCCTTTACTTCGATCAAGAGATTGGAGGATTCAATTCTCACCCTCGATCAAGAGGTTGGAGGATTCGATTCTCACCCGCGATGTAATGCACACTTCTCCTGGCAAAGAAAACAAACAAACAATAAGTTAAAACTCATTTAGATGTCAAGAGAAAATAACACCATTGATATACCCGCACGCAATAGTGGAATCTAGGGATTAACACACGTTCAAGTGGTCAAGTCCCTCTAGGAGCAAAATTATGAGAATTGTATGGCACTAGGTGTTAGACTTCTAAATTTCGAGCCCGTCAAGTTCATAAAAAGATTGATTTACCCAATATGTGTGGATTACAGACTCGACTAGGTTACTCAATGCATGTGCGCCTAAAATAACGACGCTATCAAGGATCCTTTCTCTTAAGAAAAACTATTTTTTTAATCTCAACATCTTGTGACCATTACATAAAAAGATTCAAATACTCTAATGAATGTAAAAAGAACTATGATTATTATACAAATTATTGAATTAATACTCCGTATAGTTTTAATACAAATATAATAACATAAGCTCCTTAATTCTTTAAATATGTTATTGTTCCGTCTAACATTTGCCTACATGAAAAGGGCGATTCCTAGGCACACGTTTATTGGTGTTTATGAACCCAACATAGACTATAGAGTATAGAGTATAACAATCAGATTCATCATTCATGTGTTATACGCAGTAGTATAATAAGATTACTATTACGTGATACACATAATACATGCACACTCTGTGTCTACGTATTCCGGAACTGCTTTCTTTGTCTTTGAGGCCATAATCTTTCCGGTTTATACTAGTTTTGAACCGTGTAATATGTAAATTGTACGGGATTAAAAAAAGTTATGTTATGGTAAAAGGTTTTGCACGGACCCCGTTAAATAAAGTAATGGGCAAAAAAGATTTTGTTAATTCAATATATTATTCATATAATTTAAGTCTATTATAATTGAAGCAACATAAATGCAATCAACAACGATGTAAATGTGAATGTGAGTAAAACAACACACAAATCATTAAAAATCGTTACAAATACTGGAACTCTTCATGGTAAACAACATTAGTAGTGATGTTTGAAGTGTGCTTCTCCGTATTGTAAATAAGAATCTTTAAGCCGCGCCTGCTGGTGACCCTTGATAACGCAACGTACAGCTGACCATGCGTAAAAACAAGCTTGGGGAAGAAGAGGCCAACATGAGACTGTGCTTGTCCTTGACTCTTGTTAATAGTCATGGCGAAGCATACTGAAATGGGAAACTATCGTCTTATAAACCGTATTGGAAATTTGCTTGATTCAGATGGAGACAGAGATAATCGAGGGATAAAGACTATATCATCTTTGTGGCTACTAGTTAGCACTCTACAACGATTAACTCTTTTTGCTAGGGTAGTAACAATCAAGCGCGTTCCATTACATAACTCACATTTAATCACAGCTCATGGTTAGGCACCCCTGAGCACTTAATGCCATTTAGAAATTCAGTTGAGTGAAGATCTGGTTGACATACAGGTGAATCAGTTGAGTGAAGATTAGGTGCAGCTGCAGGTGATTCAGCAATCATCCATATAGGCTCATCAGAGCTCAAATATACCTTCTCTGATCCGGAAAGAAGGGGTAACATGTAGTCGTTAACTAACTTCACGAATTCGTGGGTAGGGGCTAGAATCGCTCATTGTTGTAGGTAGTCATCATCCCACATGCGATCCAAAAGGTCAAGTACGTGGAGAACACTATTGATGCAATTGGATCGTTGACATTATGAACAAGAACTTCCCCCGGGAAAGTAATAGCAACTTCACCATCGTTTGGACCACCTTCTTTTCCATCACCAACTTTTAACGACCAGTCAGAGAATGAATTCGCATTTCTCATGTGCATTAGTAGAAGAACTCCCAACACATAAGAGCATGTTCTGAGTCAACTCGAGGGCCTATATGAATTTTTTTTAACAATTTTTAAAATGGGAAAAGATATGTAGAAATGCAAATACATTAATGGACTAATATGGAAGCCACAATCAGTAATGAAATCGAAAAAGAGATTTTAAAATAGGTGATCTAACAAACATTGCATGATGACCATAAATATGATGAACTGAAGGTTGCATGAACGATATCTGACCTACTGCCTTTAGGAACAATTGCTTGGCAGTATTTGCCTAAAGTCTCCTCTGAAAACAACCTTCCCACCAGGCCAAAAGGTAAGTTCGCATTACTTTGGGCAACAACACACGTGACATATTCTAAGCTACAATCAAGCCCTTCAAAGTTATGTTTATATGTCATTTGCGCCCCATCCCAAATAATGAGACTTGCTTTCATTATCGGCTATGTGAAGTCCATCCCTGGCTTAATACCGGAGTAAGTGGACGTCTCAAAGACATTGATGGGGATACCAAACCTTGAATAAGCCATCTTACCACCAGGGATTAGCGTAGCTGCAATTCCGCTCGATGCGATAGGGAGAACAATCTTACCCTTGTTACGCAAATTTGTGCATAAAGTACGTCATATAAATGTCTTTCTTGTTCCCCCATAGCCATATACAAAGAAGACGACACCACGTGTTACTGAAACCGCTGCACCTATTTCATCAAATATGGACCGTTGTTTGTTCGGTAGTCAACATAAGCAATGCGATTTCATGTTCATGATGCAGAGTGTGCCTATTTTTCGTACGCTAGCTCGTCTCGTAACAATGTGTTCCAAAAATATTCAACGATTGACGCGCCAGGGATAGGCATGCATGGAAATCCAGCCAAGCTGCTGCCATTGCTTCGTGGTGCTACCTCAATCTCAAGGAGAGCTAAATTTTGTAGCTCCTTTTTGGACAATTCGAAATCTGAGATGCAAAACAATGTAATGATCATTTACAAATAATGTCTCCAATGTTATGATGGTGAATTAAATTGAACGCGAAACTTTAAAAGGGATTGTCACGAAAAACAAAATGGTGTTCATTAGCAAATGAGCAGACACTACTACAAAATTAGTCATAGACAAGACCTACTATACATAGGTTACAAATAAAAGCGACATCTATTTTTAATAGAATAGGTTATTTAAAAAAATGATGTATACGATGTATATAAAAGAGAATATACATAGGTCAAAATTAAAACCTATGTCTATATATCATAGACATGAGTCAAAATAAAACTGATGTCTATAAAATATGAATAGAAGTAGGACATAAAAAACTGATGTATATTGAAACAAGAGTAGTAAACTATTGACAGATGTATATTACTCCGTATAACCCAAGAACGCTCAATTTGGCTTCCTTTCAACGCTAAACTAGGAACTAATGATTGAATCAAACTCCAAGCTTTTATAAATTGATCAAAAAAAATTGGAAAATGAATTGGAGGGTGAGATTTGCCTAACTATGTTTGATTTGTTTGGATGTTGTTTGTAGAAGAGTGGAAAAGAAGAACATGGGTTGAAATATCTAGAATTCATGAACACGACCGCACTTCATACTTTCAATGCACAAAATCTGTGAATATTCACCTCTCTTTGTTATTTTTATTGTAGTTGATGGGAGGGGCCCAAGTTCTTCGATTTTATTTTGGTCATCCTTATTTGAAAGGATGATCTTTCTTTGTCGGAAACATCCGAGTAATTATTTTCTCAAAATTTTGAAATCAAGATATCTAATTTAGTTGGAGAAGCCGTGAGTGGGTTATGTGTCAACTTTAAGAAAGCTCTACCTATTCTTCTCTATAACCAAGAAAGTGAACAATATCAATAAGTAATTATGGAGGATTGTGATTGTCTTCTTCCATCAGCAATATATGGTTATGAACATCTTTTGCGCTTGTTTGGTTTGTAACACCCCTGATTTTATAAATTAAATTAATTTAAAGTTAGGTTCGTATTTTTATTTTTACGATTTAACTCGTAATTCTTAAAATTATTATAAAACGAATTTATCGTTTAATCGTTTCAAATTCCTAAAATTCTATTTGTCTCGGAAACTCTTCTTATATTTTTTTTTTTTTTTATTTCAGTTTCGATCTTTTTTACCCATTTAATTTAATTCTTATCGAAAATTTATTTCGACGATTTATATTCTAAATTCTTTTTATTTATTTATACCTAAGCTCGAATTCCTATTTTCGGCTGGAAATTCATTTATTTTATGTCTCGTCAAAATTTATATTTCCTTTCCTTGAGAAATCAATTTAATTCACTTTATCAAAGATTTATTATTTATTAGGAAATACTATTTCATCATCTAATTATTTATTTCTAAAAACTTCATTTTCGTCTCGAATGATTATTTATATCTCGAAAAATGTTTATTCTACTCATTTTATTATTATTCGGTCCACTTACTTATTAATTTTATTGACTAGTTTTAATTCAACTCGTGGATCGGTCAACTTATCGTTACGGAATTCGTTTCCTACCCAATTTGTTTAACTTATCCATCTATCTAATTCCCTTCTTTGTGAGTGGAATTCATCCCATTTGTGATTAACGTGTCCCTTTCACATTCCTTGATCTATTTCCCTTCCTCCTTTTCCCATTCCACCGTTTCCCCAATATTATTCGTGCATCTCCCTCACTATCATTCACTTCCCCGTCATCTCTTGTTCCCACCGCTTCTTCTCTTTTTCAACGCACCCTTTTCCTTCTTTCTTCTTCATTTTTTTTCTTTATCTGCCTTCTGCACTCTTTTTCTCGCACCACCATTTTTTTCTCTGTTTCTTCTTCGCGTGCCGTCGTCGTGCTGCTGCTACGCTCCTGCTGCTACCGTGTTTGCTGCTGTTTTTCTCGGCTCTCAGGTCGGTTCCGGTGTCACCTGATTTGGATCGGTAATCCCGTTCTCCTCTTCCTCTTCTTCGTGCACTACGTGCGTTACTGCTGCTGCGTTTGTTCGTTTCACTGCTGATTGTTGTTGACATTGTTGTCCTCGTTCTTTTTCTCCTTTCTTCTTCGCTATTTTCTTTCTACTGCTCCTGCGTTCTGCTGGTTGGTTCCTTCTATTTTTACGATCATTTTTGGTCTCGGTAAAGTCGTCGTTTGTTGTCCTCTGTTCCTGGTTCGGGATCTGATTCTCTGTTGTCACGTTTTCTGTTATTGTTCGTGTCGCTTTGGTCGTTACTGATTGCTGTTGTCGTCATTTTTGTTGTTGTTTTTGACGTCTGCTGCTGCTATACATCACCACCCTAGTGCTGTTATTTGCGTGTTATTGATTCCGCTACTACTTCTCGTTCTATTGTTATTCTTCCTGATTTGTTTCGACGTCGTGGATCCGTTCCTTCCCTTAGCTTTATCTTTTCCCTTCTTCATTATTGCTTCTTCCTCCTTGGTTTCTATTGTTTACTCTCGTTATCTTTCCCGAGCATTTCTGCTGTATCGTCCTTTGTTTCGATTATTCATCTTATATTCTTCTATTTTATTCTATTCATTCTTTCGATTGCATTGTACCGTCGTCCTCTCTTCCTGACGTTCGTGGCTTATGACCCGCTGATGCTCTTCTTTTCTTCTTCTTCTTACTGTTGCGTTTACTACTACGTCACCAATTAATCCCGGTTTTCCCTACGTGAAGAACGAACTCCGATGTTTTTCCTCTCATCCGTTTTCTGCTGTTAGTTTTGCAGTTGGTCGTCCAGCTATTCTCGGTCTCTCGCTCTGACCTCGCTATCCTATCATTTATCTCCAAGTTCTCGGGGTTTCGTGGAAGCTCCAACTAGGAAGAGTGCGTTTTCGATTCGGTTGTCGCCTGGAGGTAACTTTAGGACGTTACTCGATTTTATATCGTATGTTTGAGTAGGTGTATGTAGTAAATATTTTTTAACCCCGATTTTATAATTTTAGCTATTCATTATTTGCTATTAATATTATTTCAAAATTTTGTATCTTATAAATATTTTTACAACTTTCAGTATTGTTTTATAAATCGTTAGTAATTTTATTATTTATGATTGTTATAATAATTTGTTGGTTATCGTGACTCTAGTAACTAAATAATATCGATTTCATATTTTCTTTATATTTTGTTAATTTATAATTTTAACTCAGAATCGTATTTTTATATTATAATCGAGGTTTGTATACTTGTTTAATAAATTAATTTTGTTTTACGATTTATACTAATAAATGAGAATGTAGTTGATTTTGTTTTAAATACATTTTTAGTTCAGAGTATTTTCCCTAATAATTTCTCATTTATCTACAATTGATTATTTTTAGTAAAATCAGTATTATTTATTGATAAAATCTATTTGCTAAAATTAATTTGAAAGCTTTATAAAATCTCGTTTAGTTTATAAAATCCGTCGGCTCAATTAACTTTGATATCATTTTCTTAAAGCATCTCTTTTCTGGAAATTTATAGTTTTAACTCAATTTCCTTATTATTTATAAAATACTATATATTGATTTACTATAGTTTATTTATATTTTGAGTAACGAATTTAGAAATATATTAAAGTTACAATAACGACGATAATAATAAAATATTAATTTCATTAGAAATGCTATTTTTATACATTTCACTTATTTTAATAACTTACGAATTTTTCTATAACAATACTTCTATTTTAAGTAAGTTTCTAAAATTAGAAAGTTTCTATTTATAAAAACTTCCCCGTTTAATATAAAATGTTTATTCCTTTTTATTCATATTATTTATAATGATTATATCTTTTGAATATCGATAATGGCTGTTTTTGAGTTATGGAATAAGGATAAGTGTGGGGTTAGAGTAATACAGTCTAGGATATACTGTTTTGCCATCAACTATAAGGCTGGTGTATCCATTTGGGATGCATTGGCTGTTGAACTGGACACATTTGGTGTTCAGGAGTATATGAGCATTATGCCCTTAAGCTAGATATCGCATCGTGTTAGTCGCCGTCAGTTGAACTGGATACATTTGGTATCCAGGAGGGGTGTATATTACTTGAACTAAGACCTCGCATTATTGATAAGTCGCCGTCCTATTATGGTTTAGTTACCTAGTTAGAGACCTTGGATCTTCGCTGCGTGTGAAGTTGGTATCTGAGTTCTCGAAGCTAGTTTTTACTATATCCCTAGTGAAAGTCTAGCATGGTGCACACTAACCGAATATCCATAACGCCATTTTGAATATTTTTATTATTGTCGATTTATTTTGATTTGCAGGTTGGCAAATATTTTAAGTTTTCTCCGAAAACTTATTTTTATTATATCATTTAGTGTTTTCTCATTTTAAGTATTTTGGTATAATAATACTATTATTTTTCAATATGATATAATATGGTTGGGAGAACGTCCGAGTTACTCCCCACTGACGTGGCTGTTATGTTTATAACATGACATGTATTTGCTGGTGGGTTTTGGATGTGAGCTAGCGAGTATCGTTGATCCTACTCTTTCTTCATTCATGTTTGTTTATGGATTTGTATAAACCCGCTTGGAGAATTTTATTTTAGCCCTTTTTTTTAAAAGTGGCCTTTGTATTGACTAACTATTTCTTTTAATAAGATATAGTTTGTCAGTGTGTTTTAATCCCAACTCTACAGTGTTTCCGCCACCGTATTGCGTTAGATTTCATAGGGGATTATAATTGGTATCAGAGCATTGTTACTCCCGACGCTTACACCTGATTCTAGGAAAAATACTCGTAAATGATTTGAACATTAAAAGAATATTACTGAGAGATGGGTAGAAACCAAAGTAAGGACTTAATTGTTAGGCTTACATGTTTTTGTAACTCAATGATTAGCATTGAATATTTATTGCTTTTGTCGAGAAGAAGATGAATGAACAAGATGTTGATACGATGTTGCTCAAGATCGGGACAAGACCTGCTTAGAACTCTCGACGCCTGTTGATTCGAGTAGACAACTTTGCGTTACAAGGAAGATACAATGATGACCTTTCAGCCCAGATTTAGTTTGCTGAAGCTATAGGTTAGATGATCAAGAGAAGATTCCTGTTCCATGATGTTGCAGTAAATTCAGATGGAGCGACCCAAGACTTGTGTGCTCGTTCCTCTACAAAAAGATGATGTAATCCATTTAGTTCCCTTTTGAACTCTGAAGGCCCGAAGATTTTTCCTCTGGTTCAAGAACTTAGTAATATAGGATCATCGATTCTTTTCTTCGTTCCTCTACTTCTTCCAATTCTTCTCTTTTTTTTATTCTCATCTTCATTCGCTTAGTGAATCCTTGTTCTACTCTCCTACTTTACCATCTTCCCTCTTGAGATTCTTGGTTTGACCGAATTCTGTAAACCCCATGACAGTAAAGTTATAGATGTTTGAGGTTTAGTAAACCCTTGTTACCTGATTTGAGGATTGTGAGTCTACCCTATCTTTTAAGCAAGTAAGAATCCTAGAGGATTAATTTGAATGGAAAAATGTTGCTTGATGGAATTAGGATGATTCTTTAGACACTGAACCTTGGGTTATAAATTACTACTTTGATTATTTTGGAGTACTTAGAGTTAAATATATTTTGGAGTAGTAAGAGTATGTCATATTTGATGGATACCTAGTGTTTATTTTGGATACCTAGAACCGAACTAAGTGTAACTGATAATATCACTTTGGGATTCTTACCTAATGCTTGTTTGATGGAAGCATCGTGAATATTTGGGATCATTAAATATTGTTTAAAGTGTTGCCTGAGTGTTGTGGTACCACTAAAGGTTTTCATTATTGTCGTTAGTAATTTTTGTAACACCCCTGATTTTATAAAATAAATTAAATTAAAATTTTGTTCGAATTTATATTTTTACGATTTATCTCGTAATTCCAAAAATTATTATAAGACGAATTTATCGTTTAATCGATTCAAACTCCTAAAATTCTATTTGACTCGGAAACTTTTTGTATATTTAAAACATATTTTTATCTCTATTTCGATTCATTTTATACATTTATTTAATTCTTATTGAAAATCTATTTTGACGATTTAAATTCTAAATTCCTTTATTTATTTAAATTTAAGCTCGAATTTCTATTTTTTTCGGTTCGAAGTTCATTTATATTAAGTTTCGTCAAAGCATTTATTTTCTTTCCTCGAGAAATCAACTTAATTCACTTGAACGAAGATTTATTTTTCGGGAAATACTATTTCACCGTCTAATTATTTATTGCTTTAAGCTTCATTTTCGTCTCGAATAATTTATTTACTCTTTTTATTTGACGGTCCGATTATTTAATAATTTTATTAACTCGTTTAATTCAATTTTTGAGTCAGCCAACTTATCGATACTGAATTTGTTTAATCCGTATTTCTAACCCGATTCATTTAATTATCCGTACTTTTTATTTGGCCGATTCTTTTCCCTTGACCACGTTTTGTCTTCCCATTTGTTTAATGTTGTTTATCCTTTTCCCTATCCACCTCTTCACTTATTAAAACTGTGGACATGACATAGGTCCACCCCGACGCGGCCACGCGCGGGTTTGGGGAGGCGAATGAATCTCCATATGAAACGGATCGAATTGAAATTTAGGTCGAAGTGGAGTCGCCACCGAATTTTGTGGTTATTCGGAACCATTCGAGCCCACTCTATGTCGTAGTGGTCCGTATACAAAATACGGCCCATTTCCGATGTCAGAGTTTATTGGGCTCGTCCCTTTGCATTTGATACCAATACCGACATTATCGGATATTGTGTATTGAATGACTCTCGTGCGCCAACGGTTTCGGGCATCCGGAAACCGAGGTTCTGAGTAAGGGGTGAGGGTACGTGTTGGGAAGCCCACAAAGGACACCCAACCCCGCCCGCACATTAGCGGCCTCTACTAAGAATTCGAATGACTCTCCAATATGCGCGTTAGTTAAACGGGAAAACGATATGCAAAGATTATTTTCCCTAAACATGTGAATGAAATTGAAAAGAGGGTTTCTATGTCAATTTAATGCAACTAATTCTAACGTCGAAGTTAAACTTAGCATGTGAGTTCATTTTAGTACAATAAAATAAACAAAAATAAATTGACAAGAAAATAACAAACTTGTTAGTAACGGTATAACGATAATAACAGTTTGCGAATAATGTAGTATGATGCATGGTTTTGAAAAGAATAGTAGGTCACGTGATGGATTAACACGTGTTGACCGAGGTCAAGAAAAAAAAATATATCGAGATCTAAAAAGAATGTTGTCTAAAAAAAATGATGTTCGAAGAATAATAATAAAAAAGAGCGAAATTGTTTTCTTCGGAAAATTGCACTCGACTTAATATTTTCGGTATTCGTCGTATTTGATATTCGATTATGAAATCGATATTAAATACTTGGAATAATTTATACTCGATTTTAATTTTGATCGATGCTCGTCATATCCCATATCCGATTAATGAATCGGTATGAAATGCTAGAGCGAAAACTTGAAGAAAATAATATAAGTCGTTTTAAATTAACTAGCACGATATAAATTTTCTCCGCGTTTATTAATGTCGTAATTAATTCAATTGAATTAGAGGACATCTATATTAGCATCAACGAAAATCGTGTTAATTAATTTATTTGACTAAATCATTAGATTCGGCATCCAATTATGAAATTGGTATCGAATCTAATAGATCGACACCTTAAAAAAAACTCGCCTTGATTCCCTCCGCATCCCGACATCATAAGTAATTCTTGCGAATTGTTTGATGTCGGATCCGCATCAACGGGTTTCGACCCTTATTAAATATAATGCTTGTTTTTGAAAATTAATGTAAATATATGACTCGAACAATGATGCGAACAAAATAAAAAAAATATTGTTTAAGTTAACTTATCTCAATAATCAAATAATCGGGGTATTGGAACAAGCGACCGTCAACGCTGTGTGCAGTACACTTGTATATTCGTGTTTCCTTATTCCGATACCCCTCTTATTCGACACAAATCGATAAGTATTTTAATGTTTTGTATTAGTTATTATCGATATTATGATGCAATAAAGAAAAAAATAAAAAAAAAATAAAAAGTAAGAAAAAGCGAAGAAGATGACGAGAGGAAGAGAAGAAGGAGAGAACGGGGTTTTGACACCCTCAACCTACATGTTCTTGTCTCGGATCGAACTCCTAACCGTGGCTTTAACACAAGAGTCTTCGAGGTTTTATGGAGGTTAAGTTATGGTGGCTCGGGCTTGATTCCTAAAACTAGGTTTAGGTTTTTTTTGCTAGTGTAGAATTACTAGGGTTTGATTAGGGTTGCATGTATAAGATTAGGGTTCTTTTTGAAGTGGTAAAAGTTTTTTAATGTATTGCATGGGGGTTGCTTATATAGGCAAGGCTATACATCCCCTAGCTAGGGTTAGGTGCTCCGGGTAGCCCCCGGGCTTGGTTGAGTAGCACGGTCCGTCCGGTCGGGCCCATTCGATCGGGTGGGTCAGTTGTAGTGTGAAGGTCTGTTTTTTTTGGATTGTACATTGGATGTTTTGTGGGTTTTGATTTTTGAGTTGGACCCTTGATACCTGGGTGGCTGTTTCGTATGTGTCTCGGAACGACTTTGACCGGAGTTCACCCAATCGCTAAAAGTCGGTTTTATTTCCGGTGTCAGTTTGACCCAAATTAGTCTTATTTGATTGGAAATGGCCCACTGAACCTGGATTCGAGGTTGATTTTGTGAGGTTTGTACTCTGTAAGTGTGTTAGCCAGCAATTAATGGATTTGAGCCCGTATCCGAGCGCATAGAAGCACGTTAGCGTCCGATCATCATCCGGTGTTTTTTGGAAACTGCCATAGACACCTGGCAGTCAAAATGCGGGTGTCTACAGAGCCCCCACTCTGACTGAGGCTTGGACAAGGCGAAAGTCAGAGTAGCCACCGTGCCAATCGAGGATTGAAACCTGGCGGACTTCCGGCCGGGTCGTTTATAGTCCATTAGGCTCGCGTGAAGGGCTGATAAGTGTAGTTTGTAGTGCTTATTTTACTGTGTTTTGGTCCCATTTTCCTTGTGGAATCGCTCCCTGGGAGCGGTTTATGGGCTTCTTATGCTTCCTCTAGCTCGTTTCAGGTTCCCGGGACCAATCACGAAGAGTTGGAGCGATTCCGACTCAATACATACACTTTTTGGAGCCAACGAGGTAAAGGAACGATGACTCGATGCCTTGGAATCAACCCCGAGACCCTGGGACCCAATCCCGAGCCTCCGAGACCCGATTCCGAGTCCCGAGAATCGACGAGAAACCCATGAGAGGCAAGGAGGGACCAAAAAGATCTTAAGGGAGGCCTACAAGACCCATCCCGATCGGGAAGGCCTCAACCCGATCGGGAATGAAGTGCAAGAATAGCTGCTCACTGTCAAGCATTCCCGATCGGGATCGCATATTCCCGATCGGGAAAGAGGAAGTATCCCGATCGGGATCGCATATTCCCGATCGGGACCGGCCACCTGGCAGCCCGCATCCTTTCTTTCATCTTCCTTCCACTTGTAACCCTATATATACCCTTCCCTTGTTTTGTTAAGCTTATGTTAGACATTACCCACAAACCCTAGCCTAGTTTTAGCATAGATTAGATTAGATTAGTGTAGATTAGTCTTTAGTTTATCGTTAATCATAGATTAATGCTTGTAATTTGGGAATTCTTCAAGATCTCCACCAAGCTTGACAACCTTGGATGTTTGTTTTGGGTTCTTCCATTTATGCAAGTTTCCTTCTTCTTTTCATCTTCTAGTATGGTATAATCTTCTTTTCCTTTCTCTTAATCCTTGTTTTTCTCATTAAAGTTTGAATCTTTGTTGAATGGATTGCTCATAGTTCATAGTTCTTGTTAGTTTCATTATGCTAGTTTGGTTGTTTGAATGGATTTCTCTTCTTAGTGTTAGTTTTAGTATGGATATGTTAGAGTAGTATCTTGCTAGGGTTAGTAAGGTGATTAGGGTGTTAATTGGATGATTAAGGGATTGTTGGAGATGTTGGTGGAAGATTTGGGTTTCCTCTTGGTTTGATGCATGGTACATGTTTGTAGAAATGCATGAATGACTTGTATGCATATGCTTGTTTTTCTTGCTTTTCTCTTGTGGGTAATAGTTTGCTTGTGGGTTCGGTTCCCTCACTAAGTAGCGAGAGCCCGGTGAGGAGGACCCCTAGGTCGGTCTATGTTGCGAGAGCCCGGATGCGATCTAGGCCACTATAACACGCTAGTAACCCCGTTTGTCTTATGTGTCGCCAAAATGGGTTTTAGGTGGAACCTCTAGGTGAGTCTAAGTTGCGAGAGCCCGGACTATACCCAGATTACCCTACTACCTCCTTCACTCTAGCTCTTCCTTGACCATTCCGTTACCCCGACCTAATCCTAGCCTGTTTTCCTTGTTTGTTTTCTTGCTTTAGACCTAGCTTAGTCCTAGTCTCCCCCTCCTTAGATTAGCTCGTCTCGAACCTAGTCCTAGACCGTAGCATACCTTAGTCCGACCTCCCGTCCCTGTGGATTCGACCCAACTTACCCTAGCTACCCTAGTTAGGTTTTGCCGGTTTTATTTGACGGTTGGGATCCACGACAAATCCCCACCATCAAATTGGCGCCGTTGCCGGGGACGGCGTAGTTTAGACTTTTATTTGCTTAGTTTTGGACTTTGTTCTTGATTTTTGTGTTCTCTTCTCCTTGTGTATCTCCGTTTTTCTTCTTGTGTGTTACTCCACCCTCCTAGTGCCTCAAAAGCACTAGGCTACTAACGTTTGCTCAAGTGCTTCTAGCTCATCCTAGGTACCAAAGCGACGTTATGGACATGGCTCGTCCAAGCTACCATCAATCATCACGGGACAATTTTGGGACAAAAGGCCAAGTCCCGAAATTTCACCAACCATTTCAACCTCATCAACATTCTTATGAACGCCCTCCATACGGTTACCAAGAAAGTTGTCAAGGATCATTCCAACATCCTAACAACTACCAAACACCCTCACATAACCCACAACCAAATATCCCTAACTTTGAGACTTGTCAAATGTTGGTCCAAACACAAGAGAGCCAACAAGAGATGATGATGTTATTGCAAAAGGGCCAACAATTGATGTTGACTCAAATACAAGGGGTTAGGGAGGAGTTCAAGGCCCAAATAGAGGTGCAAGATGCTCGCATCAATGCACTCATGGCTCATATCACGATGTTGGCCACTCGAGCTCCACTACATGTTGAGGAAGGTTCATTTGGGCAAGAAGGTCGGGTGCCTCCACAAGAAAGTCAACCCAACCTTGAAGCTACAAATGAAGAAGAGAGGGTCGATCAAGAGACCATTGTTGAGTGTTGCTTGGGTGGTGAAGATAGGGAGAGAATAGAGGAAGTTGAAGCTTCAAGGGCCAACAACGGGGAGGGGAGTGAACATGATTCTCGAGATAACTCTTGGGGAGCCGATGTATTGGCGATGAAATTGGATTTTTTCAATTTTCTTCGTGATGAACCACTAGACAATCCAAAGCCAAGTGAAGACATACCTCCTCTAGGCCATAAAGACAAGGTGAGTGAAAAGGAGCGCAATACTTGGGAAAAAGAAGTAGATGCCTTGGAACTTGCCTTGTATGGGAAATTGGAGGATCATAAAGCCTCCAATGAAGAAAACTTGATGCCTTCTCCTCCTCTACCGCACTCGATGCCTAGTCCCTTGTCTTGTGAGACGATTGGTGAAGAGGATCCTTGTCGGGCGGTGGAAAAGAGTTCCACTCTCGACCCCGTAGAAGAAGCGACACCCCTAGGGTGTGATCTCCCACATCATGATACCGAGCTTGACTCTAGACCACTATACCTACCGGATGGTCATAAGAGTCGTAGCTATGTTGGTTCCGAAGACCCGGAAGATCACGAGAACCCCGAGCTTAATGAAGATGATCGCTTCTCACCTCCGACTTGGAAACTTTTGAAAGTGGCTAGGCTTAGCCATGTGAGCTTCAATGAAGATGTTGCTAGGGCATTTGACTTACTCCTTCGAGCTCTTGATGGCTATGGAGGGGTAGTTGGAGAGAGAATTTTAGTGTAAATATCTTTTCCCTTTTCTTTTTGTGCTTGTATTTGTGTTTATGGTTGTTTGGATATTTTGGTTTGTAGGATTGTTAGTTTTGTGAAACTCTAGTTATTTGGATTGTTGATGAGCGATGTGAGGGAGGAAATTTGATGTTGTATTTGAGCTTATTGTCAGAGGTGTGAAGTGAAGATGATTCCTAGAGAGGAATGATTAATGATAGAGCTTGGGTCGTGAGTATGGAAGTCGGTTTTTGAAGCTTCGGTGAAGCTTTTGGGGTTTTGGAGGTCAAGAAGACCCATCCCGGGCGGGAAGGGAGCTTCCCGACCGGGAAGGATATGCCATCCCGACTGGGAAGGTGGCTTCCCGACCGGGACGAGTGTGTCTTCCCGATCGGGACCATCCATCCCGACCGGGATGGTCCCCTTTCTCCTCTTTTGGCCTCTTCTTCAACATTTGGGCCCACCCAACCATTGTATACCCCCACCCAACCTCCCTACCCATCCTTGCTCACGTCATATGACCATCACACTTCATTTACATACCCTCACCTCATTTCTCTTCCCTTTACACCGAGTTTCACATCGAATCCCACTCCCCTCACACCATTACTACCTCACCATGCGGTTTGATCGAGAATGAAGAGGAATAGCAATGACGAAGACAAGTTTTGTGCCTATATTGATCTATGAGACGATGGAGCGAGTGAGTTGCTAACCTATTGGTACGGCAACTATCCTTTCTTTCCCGTCTTTTATAGCTTGTTTTCTTTTGTGTTTATTCCCTTCCCCTTGTACACTTTTGTGTCTTGATGTCATAGTGGCCTTCGAGGCCTTGGTAGTGGTTGCTCCCGACTCTCGATGATGTGACTACATCGAGAGTCATTTCAAAATCCAAATTTGCATGATTTTCACCCTTTTTGTAGGGTTTAGTCGGATTTGGGCGGAATCCGGGCTAGGTGACTTGATTACACCTAGTCCTCCCCTCCCATTCCCTTTTATTTCTTTCTTTTTATTTCTTCCCCCATCCATATCTTTTCTTGTCTCGGCCCATGGTGACTTGACTACACCCCGGCCGGACACTTTCTACCCTTTTCTCCACTTTTTGATTTTTAGCTTTATTTTCATAGTTTCTTTTCTTTTGTGCTCCCATGCACTACGGTCGAGCATGAGGACATTGCTCGGCTTAAGTGTGGGGGAGCGATATTCTATCATAGTTAGTTTTATTTTCGTAGTTTTTCGAAAAATCTTTAAAAACCCTAAAAATTTGAAATTTTTTCTCAAAAATCAAAAAGATTTTCTTTTGTGTGTTTTCCTTTTGTGTCGTCGTGTCGTATATTTGTTTTGTTGTGTGTGTGTTGCCTCCCTTTTCCTTATAGGTTGCTTTAATCACCGCTAGTTTTGGAAAGCTTTCTAGACATCCGGTAACGTCTTCTATCCCTTTTCCCTCTTTATTTCTTGTAAAGTTTGGAGAAGGTTTGTGATGTGGTGTGCTCGGGTGGAGCTTTGTAAAGTTTGCGCTTGATTTGGACGCTTGTTTGGATGTTCGGGGTGGTGTTTGTTTTGTTTATGTGTTGTTTCTCCTTGTTTTGTTTTGTTTTGTCTCTTTTTCTTTCATTTTCGTTGTGTCTTTGTTTTGTGTTTTGTTGTGTGTCGCGTGTGTAAACAGTTTTCGAAAACCCGGTTTAGAGGCTAGTGTGCGAGTGTTTACTTTCCCTTCCTAGTTGTATAAATCGAGTCTTGGACTTTAGTCTAGTAGAATGACCCTAAATCAATGATTTCGTTGGTCCTTTACCTTGAGTCCACCTAGCTTACTAGGGATTTACTACGGGATTTGCATTTTGACCATTATGACCACCGACAGTGTGAAAAGGCCTTGGTTACCGAGTTTCGTCCCTTAGGTGACCGTGTTTAGGATTGCTCGACTAGTCCAAGTTTTCCCCTTTTTTGTGGGTTTGAAGAGGGATCGCGACCCCCGACTTACCCATTTACCTACCTCCCACACATATCCACACAATAAGTTGCAATTTGTTGAATTCTCCCTTTCTTGTCATACAAAGTAATGCCAAAAAGCCAAATCAAGCCGAAAGGGCAAAGAAGAGAAAATGAAAGAAAATGAAAGAAAGAAAAGAATGAAGAAAAAAAGAAAAGGCACAAAAGCAAAAAAAAAGAAAATAGAAAAGAAGAAAAAGAAATGGCATGGCAACAAACAAAGCAAAAATGCAAAAGAAAAGAGAAAATGCCAAAAGAAAATCGTCTCACAAAAAGATTCTAACCCCACAAAAATAAGCCTTTTTCCGACTTTTGCCGTGAAGAGCTACCAAAGGACCGAGTCCCTAGGAAGGAGGATAGTGGCAAGGGTCGGTCTTCCCTCATTTTGCAATCATTTCCACTTTTTACTTGGACTAGTTAGGCGGTTTCGGACACGGGACGACCCTCTTGGCTCTTTGCTAAAGGGGGCGGGGTCTCACTTACCTACAGTGTCGACTAACACCGTGGTTCATCCTTTTTCCATCCCGCCGATCGTCCCGTGGTACGTTCTTAGAAGGTTAGGAGGAACCGAGGTAAGTTACCAACGTTTTATTGCTTTGTCGTCATACTATTAGGGTTTTGTCCATCTTGGTTTGTATTGCTAGCTTGGGAACGTTGTCACTTGCCTCGAGTCCTAAACTGGTGTTTCTTTCGCCGCTTTGTTGAGGGGAGCGGTATTTGTTTTGTCTTGGGTGCAACCATTTGGTGTTTGTTTGTGTGTGTGTTTGTTTGTGTGTTTTTCTGTCCGGTTGCATCCACAGTTTTGTCGCAAGACCCCACTTGCCTTGCGGATAGCACTTGTCCTCTAAGTTTTATCGCGTGAGTTGAAAGGGCGTAGGGTGCGCTAATACCCATTCGGCTAGTATAGTAGTTAGTATGTGCTTACTCGAGGGCGAGTAAGGGTTAAGTGTGGGGGAGTTGATAAGTGTAGTTTGTAGTGCTTATTTTACTGTGTTTTGGTCCCATTTTCCTTGTGGAATCGCTCCCTGGGAGCGGTTTATGGGCTTCTTATGCTTCCTCTAGCTCGTTTCAGGTTCCCGGGACCAACCACGAAGAGTTGGAGCGATTCCGACTCAATACATACACTTTTTGGAGCCAACGAGGTAAAGGAACGATGACTCGATGCCTTGGAATCAACCCCGAGACCCTGGGACCCAATCCCGAGCCTCCGAGACCCGATCCCGAGTCCCGAGAATCGACGAGAAACCCATGAGAGGCAAGGAGGGACCAAAAAGCTCTTAAGAGAGGCCTACAAGACCCATCCCGATCGGGAAGGCCTCAACCCGATCGGGAATGAAGTGCAAGAATAGCTGCTCACTGTCAAGCATTCCCGTTCGGGATCGCATATTCCCGATCGGGAAAGAGGAAGTATCCCGATCGGGATCGCATATTCCCGATCAGGACCGGCCACCTGGCTGCCCGCATCCTTTCTTTCATCTTCCTTCCACTTGTAACCCTATATATACCCTTCCCTTGTTTTGTTAAGCTTATGTTAGACATTACCCACAAACCCTAGCCTTGTTTTAGCATAGATTAGATTAGATTAGTGTAGATTAGTCTTTAGTTTATCGTTAATCATAGATTAATGCTTGTAATTTGGGAATTCTTCAAGATCTCCACCAAGCTTGACAACCTTGGATGTTTGTTTTGGGTTCTTCCATTTATGCAAGTTTCCTTCTTCTTTTCATCTTCTAGTATGGTATAATCTTCTTTTCCTTTCTCTTAATCCTTGTTTTTCTCATTAAAGTTTGAATCTTTGTTGAATGGATTGCTCATAGTTCATAGTTCTTGTTAGTTTCATTATGCTAGTTTGGTTGTTTGAATGGATTTCTCTTCTTAGTGTTAGTTTTAGTATGGATATGTTAGAGTATACTCTAACATCACTACAACAAAATGACCTTTTCGCGGCGATTATTTTGGTATTTCGTGGCGATTCTATTCGACGTGAAATGTTTACCCATCGATTGTGTATTCGAGGTGGTAGGCGGCGTTGCCGTAGCCTTTCGTAGCGAATAATCAATTCGTTGGGTTAGTTTGTAAAAATCGACGCGAAAGAAGAGAAGCTTTAGTGGTGATTATTGTGTCGATTATTATTGATGCAGTAATATAATTTGATATTACCTCATAATAATTGTAGCGATTATATTTGACACGGTAAGTACAACAAAGTGTCATTTAGTGAAAATTGTTGCAATTATATTCGACACGATAAGTACTATTAAATGTAACCATATAAGTAGTAAGTATAGTACCAATTTCATTCGATACGAAATATCATCACATCTATCTCTCAAATGCAGTGTGAAAATAAAAAGAAAGAATAAGTTTAAAAAATGTACTTTTATATTGCTCATAAATTCCCAATATTTTATATATCCAACATTATCGACTAAATTAATTTAATATAAATAAGTACAAAATAAGTGGAAACAAACTTTTGACAACGTAAAAAATCCTACGTCTTCGGCTACCAATACAAAGCTCTGAATTATGTTAAAGTAGTCGCGCCTCGAAAAAAACCCTCAAGTTGATTCTTCGCAATTTTGTCTGTAGTTAAACCCTCCTGCGTTTGAACAAGTTTAATTAGTAAGATTAAAATATATCAATGGGCATAACAATTAAAACAAAGACTTAATATTCACGAACTCATATATAGCGTTTCGATGTAGGTCGGCTAAAAGGATATATCTAGCATATGAGGCAAAAATAGACTCCGTAACATCATATATAGGGTTTCGATGTGGTTGAATTGGATTTTATAATAATCTCAGCGTCCTAAACAGGCAATAGAAATTTCGCAGAAAGTAACCAATGCTGATTTGTAAAGTAAAACCCTATAAATCAGGCAACAAGAACCAAGAAATGCTTCAATAAACTCATACACATCATGTTTTCAAATGAATTGAAAAGTAGTAGTACCAGTAGTAGTAATTAATTAAGAATATGAGCCTTCTTTTTCTCAACATTGACTAGTGCATTGGCAAGAAATTGAGCACAAAATCTCATGGTCAGTAGACTGTTTCCCCATGCACCTTCGTGATTTTGTCACCTCCTCCTCTTCCTCCTCTTACCGTCACGAAATTCCCTATTATCTCTAATGATGTCCTATTCCTCCTTTCGACTCCACCTACGATTTCATCATTCCACTAAATCACAACTTTATCAGTTATAATCTTTCTCCATAGGAATGATTTCATGATATAGTCATTTGATCATTCAATCAATCATGCTTGATTTTCCTAGTATAGAATATTATCAATTATGACCATAATATAGAACTTTTTCTGGAAATGGAACAAACATTGTAACAGATGTCATACTGCCGAGGCAGCTTGAGAAGACAAGATGGAAGGCAGATCAGAATTGGCGCATTTGAATTATGGTTGAGTTTTGAACTTTTACTGACATTCGTTTCTTTGCTTTCACCTTATTGACCATATATCAAATTAAAAGACTATTAGGTGTAGTGACACTTTATTTCCATCGAAAAACCACGACATTTAAACAAATTGAACGAGTCTACTTATCGTAATATGTGTTCCCATTAGTGTATGAATGAGCCTATTGATGAACGAACCTATAATTTAGTGCACAATGATTGATGAATAGCGCTTATGAATGAGCTTCTACTTCATATCAAAGGTCTAATGATGATCGTTTTACAAATATAAGGGAACACAAATTTAAGTATCAATATAATGGTCCTAACACATAATCACGACATTTTGTCACAGTGAAGCAAGAAAACAACCTTCTCCAATCCCCACATAATCCGCACGACAACTCATACTTAATCTGAAATCCTTACCATGATCGCACAATGTGAGCTAAATCACCGATATTAAGGCGTCTTACTTCAAATAACAACTAAGAATACCAACTTTCAATTACTTGAGACACTGATCTACAGCCAAAACACAAACAACATACAATGGAAAAAAATTTAAGAGAATAATCAAATCATACCTGTAAAATACTAGAAGCACTCCAAATCAAAATTATCAGCTTCAAGGATTTTCATACAGCTGCAACCAGAAACCGGTGCAAACACTGCTGGCGTGCATCAAGTGCCATAAACTCCCTAATATCAATATATCGTTCGTATCCATTCTACCTGTTGATCTGTAATCCTGATCACATAATCATATCAACATTTCATTCATAAAAAAACTTAAACCATTCAATTCTTCACATAAACAACAAACTATTGGATAATTACAACGTAAACAGTTGATTATGAAAAATCAATGCAATTATGAACAATGAGGGTGGAAAATCAATACGTAGAAATTCAGCAAGAAAGAGTAAACAGTTCCGAATTGTGAGATACCTCGATCAATTGCAGAAATCACACTTTAGAAACAAAGCGTGATTTCCCGGATAACACAAACAGAAGAAAATTTTCAATAACATGAACGTAAAAGCAAAAAAAATATCATGCTTCATCTACATGGAGTATTTCCTATCTATCAAATTCCTGTTTATTTGAATGTTAGTTTAGAATTACATGGACAAAAGGAGAAATCTGATGGATCATCGTCTGGAATGTATGTAGATTTAAATGACGCAAAATCAGCCAAGTAAACCCCCATGAGGTTACCAGAACATTCTCACACTTAGTATCACCTAAATAATGAGAAACAGAATATCCAGGTTATACACAAAACACAACTAACTTTGTGATACCAACGACCAACCAATATTAGAGATTTGAGCTACTCACCATGACAAATTCCAAGTTCATGACTTTGTTTTACCGCACATAACAGCTGAAATGTAGATATAAAGCTCCAATGTGATCACTCAGCCCATAATTTCAGTAGACATACACAAAAATAAGGGTCGCCATAGAAGAAAACAAAACCTCCATTTCTTCTCCACGAGGCTAAGGAAAGGCCTTGTACTGATCCGATCATGCAAATTATTGAAGAAATATTGGCGGAGTAGATAAGCGACTTTGTCTGTCTCCAGCCAAAACTGCACATCACATGGTACAATCCCGTCAACGTCAAGCTGAAGGATATCATCATGGCACAACCAATCACACGACTATGGCGGATAGAGTAGCAAATACACAAAATTCTAGAGCAAATGAGTGTAGCATGGTAGCTTTGGATACAATTTCCATCAAATTGACCATCAACGCCAATCGAAAGGACATTCTCTGCCTTTGAAAATTTTCATTTAACACGAACCCTATAAAATCCTGCAAAATTATCGATCAACAATAAAATCGAACATTCCTAATACAATCAAGCCTCCATCTGAAGAGGGTATCTCCTTCAAATCAGCGGCAACTTTCCCGGAGTTTTCGCCCAAACAAGCAAACAAATAAGCTGAATCGAATAACCTTAATCAATAAAAAAGAGAAAAGCAACATACACAAATAAATGGGTAAGGCGGTTGAACAGGAGATGAGCAGCGGTAAGAAGCAGCCCTGTGATGTAGAAGACGGTGGTGGTGGTGGTAGTGTGTATGGTGGTGAAATAGGGTCTAGGGGTGAAGAGGTGCGGCTTTTTCGATGAAACGAAAACGAGGAAATCTGCGTTATGAGATTTACTGTTTAGGTTTTTTTTTAATGAATTTTATGTTTAGGTTTAGCAGTTAAGAAATGTGTTTTATTGTAATCATGTATTAGTGTCAATTACTAGAAGTTTATTAGCGTTGATTTCTATTTGTTCGCATAAGGGATCAATTACGTGAGAAATCGTGGGTTAAATATGTCGATTTTTCAATCGACATGAAATAATCGCTGCGAAAAGGGATTTTTGTTGTAGTGGTAGTATCTTGCTAGGGTTAGTAAGGTGATTAGGGTGTTAATTGGATGATTAAGGGATTGTTGGAGATGTTGGTGGAAGATTTGGGTTTCCTCTTGGTTTGATGCATGGTACATGTTTGTAGAAATGCTTGAATGACTTGTATGCATATGCTTGTTTTTCTTGCTTTTCTCTTGTGGGTAATAGTTTGCTTGTGGGTTCGGTTCCCTCACTAAGTAGCGAGAGCCCGGTGAGGACGACCCCTAGGTCGGTCTAAGTTGCGAGAGCCCGGATGCGATCTAGGCCACAATAACACGCTAGTAACCCCGTTTGTCTTATTTGTCGCCAAAATGGGTTTTAGGTGGAACCTATAGGTGAGTCTAAGTTGCGATAGCCCGGACTATACCTAGATTACCCTACTACCTCCTTCACTCTAGCTCTTTCTTGACCATTTCGTTACCCCTTTGACCCCGACCTAATCCTAGCCCGTTTTCCTTGTTTGTTTTCTTGCTTTAGACCTAGCTTAGTCCTAGTCTCCCCCTCCTTAGATTAGCTCGTCTCGAACCTAGTCCTAGACCGTAGCATACCTTAGTCCGACCTCCCGTCCCTGTGGATTCGACCCGACCTACCCTAGTTAGGTTTTGCCGGTTTTATTTGACGGTTGGGATCCACGACAAATCCCCACCATCAAGGGCTCGCCAACCGTAAGCTAGAAGTCATACCTGAGATGATGACGATAACTCCGTGGGGCATTTGGACTTGTCGCATAAGTCCTGGGTGCGCCTGTATGTAGGCCCATCCCGTGAAATGCCACCGTTGGCTTTCGCTGGGGAGATATCGTGGGTTGCACGTCCCTGTTTGAGTCGTACCTGTATAAGTCACGTAAAATGCATGCAACACGTAGGTAGTAAAATGACTCGCGCTGGGGAAAATGATTTTTTGAAATTTTGAAAATTTTGAATTTTGAAATCTTGAAAATCTGAGATTTTTTAATTTTGGAAACTTTGAGATTTTTGACTCCTAACAAGGATTAGGAAAGTTTGGGATGGAGATTTCCGTGCTAGTATCGAGACTAGGCTTGCGGTTTGATTCCGATTAGGATTAGGAAATTTTCCTAAACAGTTTGCAAGGCTAATGCTATATATGGCCCTCTCTTGCTCTTGATTTCTTCATAAATCCCATCACAAATCAACCTCTTCTTAAAAGAAAGTCTCTTTATTTCCCTTAAGGCAAAAAGAAAGTCTCTTTATCTTTTTAAGAAGTTTAGCCATGGGAATCAATAGGTTGAGTGTGATGTTGCAGGAGTGGTCCCGTCTCTTTAGGGACATGGATAGGGTGGCTTTGAATCAAACGGGTGTAACTCAGCTGTACCCGTTTCGTCAGATGGTGGTTGATCGTTATTTCCTGGATGCATGCTTGGCTTACTGGGACGACATATATCATGTCTTTGCCTTTCCTCGGGGCGAAGTCTGCCCTTTACCTGAGGAGATTGCAGCTATAGGAGGGTGGATCCCGGTGCTTCGTCCAGCCGTCCCGTACTCGATCTTTGACCCGAGGAGGAAGCTTCGAGAATTTCTAGGGCTTTCTCACAATGAGGTATCCCGTATGATGGAGGGTGATAAAATTTCTCTGATCAACTTGGCTGAGAAATTTATGAATTCTCTTGATGTTCGGGTTAGACCGGCTTACAGCCGTAGGGCTTTTTCTTTTTGCATGCTTCATGTATACGCTTTCGAGGGTCATATGGATTTGTTATCCTGTATGGGAGACACCCGTCTCCTGACTGTAGTAGATTTGATGGAGACTGAACACAGCCCGGCTTGGCTGATCACTGGAGAGATTATCCAAGGACTGGACAGCCGCAAGAGGGACTCATCAATTCGTCTTACCGGGAGCACCCGATTGCTGCAAGTATGTTACTTTGCAATTTATTTTTTCCGATTTTTAAAAAATTTTCGGATTGGCTGCTGCAGTGGGCACTCGATCGAGTCACCTTGGCACTCGATCGAGTGCCCTCGTAAAAAGCCCCCTGTTTGTGTTCAGGGGTACCACTCGACCGAGTGTCCTAGTCACTCGACCGAGTGGCCTTAGGCGGACGCCTATTTCACCTTGGGAACTCATGTTTTTTGTTTCCTTTTTGCAGATTTGGCTTTATGAGAGGCTATCAGTGATAGATCCTCCCCTTGATGCGGGCAACTATCGTCATAACCAGGTGATGACGAGGAGGCGGGCCATTGATTTCTCTCGTCAGATTACGCAAAAGTATTGGGACGAGGTTTTGTCTTTCCATGGTGGTCCGCTAATTCGATGGGTCGTTCCGTGGTGGCCCATCTACCTTTGGAGTGGCTTGGACCCGAGGGACAGAGCCCACTATCAGGTGATTCTATCTTTCAGGCAGACGGTTCATCTCTATCCAGATCGCATACTAAGGCAGTATGGATGGACCCAGCGCATCCCTGAAGTTGAAGTAGTTGTGAATGACCCTACCCAACTTACTGATGTGATGTGTGATACCTGGATACAAAGGTGGTACACACGGCATACTTGGCCCATTGTCAAATCTCGCCACTCAATCTGGGTTTCAGATTCTTACACGAAGTGGACCAAAACAGTTGATGCTAAAGCCCGAGCTGCGCTGAAGGTTGACGAAGCTTTTGACCTGCTGAGAAAGGAGCAAGCTAAAGACAACATGGGCTTTTTCGATGATGGTGACACCCCGGCTACCATGGTCCGTCTCATGTCAGGACATAAGAAGACCAAGACTCAAGCTGGAGGGTCTAGCGCTAAAGGTGCTTGGGGGAAGGTGGGCCCCCAGACTGACTTGGGAAGGAGACTGGGCCCAAGAATACCCGTGCAGGACCGACTTGGCCCACGGGATAGACTACTCGAGCACGTGCGGGCTCGCATTGGACCGAAGACCGTGATAGAAGACTCGTCGCCGAAGAAACGAGCTCGTGCTAAAGAGGTTCCACTTGTGATTCGGGAACGCTCGCCGCCACCCCGAAGACCTCAGGCTCCACGCGACCCGAAGGACAAGGGGAAGGGGAAAATGCCCGGATATTAGTCTCTGTTATTATTATTTGAATATTACTATTACTATTTTTTATGTGGTGTGATTTTTTTTTGTGTGTATGCCGTGTCTGGCGTTTTTTTTTTTTTTTTTTTGTAATCGAGATAAAAGACATATTATTGAACACCGTTCCCGTCTTTCGTTTATTGCAGTGGTTGTACCCTTTTGAGGGGTTGCCTACGTATCCACAAATAGCGGAATCAAACCAAACATAGTTCAAAATTTGATTTGATTGATTTTTTTTGCAATTTTCGAAATACATCAAGATTATTAATTCAAGATGTGCGACAGTAGAATAATTAATTCTAGCTTATTGACTTGTCTATAATTTTTGAAAATTTATAAGAAGACAAATTTTTATAAATTTTTGCAAATGACATTGAAATGGGGGTTTATGGGTAGTAGCGCTTCAGTTGGTCCAAGTTGGTTGGGTTGACAAATTCGTTCCCGTCCAAGTCTGTCAGCATTACCGCTCCTCCTGATAGGACCTTCTTGACTAAGTATGGCCCAGCCCAGTTGGGTTTGAATTTACCCCTTGGGTCAACCGGTAGTAAGGCACGAACCGACTTTAGGACCAAATCCCCTTCTTTAATGTTTCGGGGTCTAACCCTTTTGTTGAAAGCCCGTTGGATCCTCTTTTGATATATTTGGATATTGTTGAGGGCCCGTGATCACCGTTCGTCTAAAAGGACCAGCGAATCGTATCGGGCTTGGACCCAATCTGCTTCAGGTACTTGGCTTTCAAGTAAAATCCTGAGGGATGGCACTTCTAGCTCGACTGGTTGGACCGCTTCCGTTCCGTATGTCAAGTCATACGGGGTTGCTCCGGTCGCGGTGCGGATTGAGGTTCGATATCCCCATAGGGCAAAAGGTATTTTGTCGTGCCAGTCCCGGTAATTCTCAGCCATCTTTTTAAGTATGGTGACAATTGTTTTATTGGCCGCTTCTACCGCTCCGTTTGTTTGAGGTCGGTAAGGCGAAGATGTATGCCTTAAAATTTTATATTTTGCTAGCAATGTGGCAGTTTCGGCTTGAAAGTGGGTCCCGTGATCGCTGATGAACTCGTGAGGGATCCCATACCGGCATATTAATTTATTTTGAATAAATTTGGCCACGTGCTTGGCGTTCAAGACACGGTATGACTCGGCTTCGACCCATTTGGTGAAGTAGTCGATGGCCACTAGAATGAAACAATGACCTCCCGTCCCGGAAGGATGCACCTTTCCAATTATGTCAATACTCCATGTCGAAAATGGCCATGGTGATGTCATGGTATATAATATGGAAGATGGCATATGCTGTACATTGGCGAAGATCTGACAGTTATGGCAGTGTTTGACATACAACTGACAGTCTGTTTCCATGGTGTTCCAATAGTACCCAAGCCTCATGATTTTGCGGGCTAGCATATGGGCGTTCATATGCGGGCCGTTTTCACCATCATGGACCTCGGCCATGACCTTTTCGGCCTGTATTTTGTCGATGCATAGGAGTAGAGCCCCCTGTGCCGTCTTTTTGTACAATTGTCCGTCATCAGTTCGAACAAATTCGGTTGCTAATCTTCGTAGGGCCTTTTTGGCCCGATTTTCATCTTCCGGGGGGTACTCTCCCGTTGTCAGGTAGGTTAGGACAGCTTGATACCAAGGTTCCGGGTCAGTTATCTCGATATCCTGAATGGCGTGGATGTAGGCTGGCTCGGACCGTCTTTCGACACAGATTGGCATGCTGGTCAGGTGATCCGGGATGTTCAGTAAAGATGCTAATTTGGAAAGTGCATCTGCGAACTGATTCTCTTCCCGGGGCAGATAAATGTATTCTACCTTTTGGAATTGTTTCTCTAGAACCCTTACCCGTGCTTGGTAAGCCACGAGATTGGCGTTCCGAGTTTTCCATTTTTGGAGTGCTTGATTGATGACCAATGATGAATCACCGTGGACCCGGAGATTTGTTACCCCTAAATCAGCGGCGGCTTGCAACCCGTGAATGCATGCTTCGTATTCGGCTGCGTTGTTGGTCACATCAAAGTCCAACTTGATGGATAAGGGAGTGTGTTCCCCTCGGGGTGAAATTAACAGGATTCCGACCCCAAATCCTTGGAAGTTGGATGCCCCTTCGAAATATAGATCCCACACCTCCGTATCGGTATGGAATATGTCTTCATCAGGAAAGGCCCATGTATCGGTGTGGCCTTCTTCGGATATTGGGCTGTCAGCGAGGAACTCGGCAACTACTAGGCCTTTGATGGCTTTTAATGGTACAAATTTGAGGTCAAACTCGGATAACATTAAAGTCCATCTTGACATCCTGCCGTTGAGGATGGGCTTCTCGAATAAGTACTTGATAGGATCCATTTTGGATAACACATGTATCTCGTGACTGAGCATGTAATGTCGGAGCTTTTTAATGGCCCAAACCAATGCTAGGCACGTCTTTTCGAGCATTGTATATTTGCACTCATATTCGAGGAACTTTTTACTGATGTAGTAAATAGCCCGTTCTTCTGAATCGACTGTCTGGGCCAACATAGCCCCCATTGCCGTCTCTGTCGTCGTTAGGTATAACGACAAAGGCAGACCGTGTTGAGGTGGCATTAGTACCGGCGGAGCAGACAAAATCTCCTTGATTTTGTCGAAAGCCGCCTGACATTTGTCGTCCCATAGCACCCGTTCTCCGATTTTTAGCTTTTTGAAGATGGGTTCGCATACCATGGTTAGTTTCGAAATGAACCGGCTGATGTATTGGACTTTTCCGAGAAACCCCCTTATTTCCTTTTTGGTCTTGGGGGTTGCATCTCGGTGATGACTTTGATTTTAGCTGGGTCGACCTCGATGCCGCGTTGGCTAACGATATGGCCCAGTAATTTGCCCGACGTTACCCCAAAACTGCATTTTTGTGGGTTCAGTCTCATGTTGTATTTACGTAGCCGGGTGAAGAACTTTCTTAGGGCTGAAATGTGCCCGCTCCGGTCCTTGGATTTGACGATAATGTCGTCCACATAGACCTCCACTTCCTTATGCATCATGTCGTGGAGCAAAGTAGTGGCGGTCCGTTGATAAGTGGCCCCGGCATTGATAAGCCCAAATGGCATGACGATGTAACAGTAAGTACCCCAAGGTGTAATGAAGGTGGTCTTACCCATATCCTCTTTTGCCATTTTAATCTGATTGTATCCGGCATACCCGTCCATGAACGATAGAAGGGCATGATCGGCCGTGTTATCCACCAGTATGTCGATGTGTGGTAACGGAAAATCGTCTTTTGGGCTTGCCTTGTTAAGGTCCCGGAAATCCACGCAAACCCGCACCTTGTCGTCCTTCTTGGGTACTGGCACGATGTTTGCAACCCAGTTTGGATATTCAGACACTTGTATAAAGCCTGCTTTGAATTGTTTATTGACCTCTTCCTTGACTTTAAGAGACCACTCGGGCTTCATTCTTCTGAGTTTTTGCTTTACAGGCTTGCACACATCTTTGATGGGTATTCGGTGTTCGGCTATCTCCCGGTCTATACCCAACATGTCTTTGTAGGACCATGCAAAGACATCTTTGAATTCCTGGAGGAGGTCTGCGAATTGTTTTCTCTCCTCTGGATCTAAAGATAGGCCCAACTTAAGCATCTGGGGCTCTAAAGTGGTTCCCACATTGATGGACTCGGTTTCTTCGATTACCGGAACTCGGGATTCCCTTTGCTCAAGCTGCTCGACCAGATGTTGAGGTAGGGGTACCTGTTCGTCGGGTTTCTCAATGTCATTGCATATAAAATTTCTGAAATTGAGAAAATTTTGGAAATAAGACAAGTCGTAAGCAGAACGATGTTCGTTATTATTATTGATGGTGAATTTTGAAAATAGCTCGAATAGAGCTGCCATTTGATCATTGGTCAGTGGCGGGATAGGGAGAGGTCTTGGGACAGGCCCCGAGACCTCAGTGGATACGGGAAGAGGGGTTACAGACTCGACTTTAGCACCAGACCCTCTAGACTCGGACTCAGACTCCGACTCTGACTCAGACTCAGACTCGGTATCCGGGATGTCTCCCTCGCCGGTGGTTAGCTTGTAGACCCGTCCTTGACCGTCGGTCCATTTTATGGTCTTCCTCCAAGCCCTCGTCTCGGTGTTGGTACCGACCTCGGTGATTAGCTTGGTTGGGTCAAACCGATCGCTGCGAAGGATCAGGTTGACCAAGTCGTCCTTCGGAGCGGGGACGACCTTGTCTTCTCCGAATAAGAGCCCCAGCACAGTCTCGGAGTTGTTTTCGCCATCCTTCGATTCGGCCTGGACGATGGTGAATATATCATCAGGGATGAAATTGCATTCCCGAGCCTTTTTGGTCTCGGGATATGTGACGGTGGGTCGGTAGAGGCCCACTTGAATAGCTCCAAAGACTGGAGTGACGAAGTAATCCGTTAACTTCGGGCTATAAGGGCTTATGTAAGTACCCTTGAAAATGTCGATGGCCTTGTGAATACCGGCCTGAACCACGTTTTCTGGGGTTATAGCATACCCCAATCCGAAATGTGATTCACCATCATTTAGGACCTCGATAATCTTCCCAGCTGGAAGATATGGCCTTGAGGTTATTCCGGGTAGGTAACCCAGATTTTGTAGCATCGTGTCGATGCTAGTTATGAAGTAGGGCCTAAAGAGATATTCTTCTTCGATCATGCCCACGAAATCAAATCCTCGTGGGTCGGCCCGGCCCGTAGCATTGCAGCTTGCTACGGTAATTGGGGTCGCCTCCAGCGTGATGATACCGTCTTTAAGGGGCATCTTGACTTTTCGATGGAGGGTAGATGACACGACTTTGACTGCGTGGATCCAAGGCCTTCCTAGTAAGAGATTGAATGATGAGGTGACATCTATCACCTGAAATTCCAACTCCTTTTCGATTGGGCCTGTTATGATCTTCAATTTCACGGCCCCGGCGGCAGGTTTTGGGCTTCCATCGAAAGCCTGGATAGTCTGCGCCGTCGGAAGGTAATCGGCATCGGTGATGCCGAGTGCTTTTGCGGTCCTTAGAGGAAGGACATTCACGGCTGATCCATCGTCGATAAGGGTCATCGGGAGATATTTACCTTTGCAGATGACCGTGATGTATAGGGCCAGATTGTGATTGGGCCCAAATGGTGGCAGATCAGCTTCAGAGAAGGTTATGAGTGGGCCTTCTTCCTTTGAATTGCCCTTCAGAAAAGGCATAATAGTGGCTACCATTTCAGAAGGGGTAGCTTGGGAATCGACCTTGATTTCATCGAGAGCCTTAGTCAGTGCTTCCCGATGAGCTTGCGAGCTAACCAATAGTTGCCATATGGTTAGATCAGCTCGGACCCTCTTCATTTGTTGGACCAGAGCCGTGTCAGCGCTCGGTTCTTCAAGGGTAGGTTCCGTCCTGGCAGGTTCAGTGACGGATATAGGAGTAGAGTGCCCGGCTGCGCCGAGGTGGTTGGTGGCTAAGGCTTTGGATTTAGCCTTTCGGACCTCTTCAAGGGTGATGGGGACAACTTCCCCTTTGGTTAAATACACGTCGTCCTCGTCATCGAACCATATCCCATTGATTTGTGGGATAAGAGGAGAAATGAGGTGAGAACAGTCGACTACTTCCCCTGTGAATATAGCATGGGCGCTGAACGGGTTTTCTTTGTTGCTCGGCTTGTCTCCGGGCAACGGGATTTTCCCGCTCTCGATAAGATCTTGGAACAGGTGTTTTAACCTCCAACACTTTTCAGTATCATGCCCGTTACCCCGGTGATACTGACAATAGGCCCGGGCATTGTAAGTTTTGGGCCTCTTTTCTACTGGAGGTTCTGCAGTTGGGCCTATCGGCTGGATCAGGCCCTTTGATGATAGCCTTTGTAAGGCGTTAGTATAGGTAGTCCATATATCTGTGAATACCCGATTTGGTGTATTCTTCTTAGATGAGGTGTCGAGCAGGTTTACCTCGTCGAAGATGCTGCGAGTTGCAACTGCAGGTGTGGGCTTGATCGTAGATGAACTTGCCCCTTGATAGCCTTTGGTAGAGGCCTTAGTCAGGCTCTCTAGTCTTAAGTCATCCTTGATTCTCGTGCCCATTTCAGTAAGGACAGCGAAGTTTGGGATGATAGCATACCGGAGATGGACTCGGTAGGATGGGAGTAGATTTTTGACGAAGGCTTCCACTAGGGCCTTCTCGCCGGGCTTGTCGACCAGCTTCACACTCTCGGCCCTCCATCTTTGCAAGTATTTTGTGAACCCTTCTTTGGGGTCTTGAGCCATGACCTCCAGAGTACGCATTGTAGTCTGGATTTTAGTGTTATCGGCGTAGTTCCGAGCAAATTCGGTCGCCACATCATCCCAAGTCTTGTATTTCTTGGGATCGAGCCTGTAGAACCAGACCCTGGGATGCTTCTCTAAAGAGGAAGGGAATAGGTGCCTGAACATGGCGGACTTTACCCCTTTGACCGCCATGAAGTCTTTGAAGGCCCGGATATGATGGACCGGGTCTTCGGTACCCTCAAACATAGGAATTCCCGTCAAGTTGAGGTTGGCAGGTAGCTCGTTATTCAAAGGTGAATAAATGCGAGCATTTTCGGAGTGGATTGAGTTGCTTGTCGATAAGTGAACTTGCTCCTCGAGCCTGCGAACAACACTGACCAATTCGGCTATGGGCCCAGTGGGCTCAGCTCCTGCAACAGGGACCGTCTTCTCCACAGTACTCAGGCGAGTGTCCAAAATTGCTTGGTTAGCAAGGATGGAGGTCAGTTGAGTCTCGATCTTGGTTAGGGCATCTTTTAACTCTTCCATATTTTGCGTTGATGTCGGGTTGCGGGTGGCCTGTTTGTAAGAACACCGTGTAATCAGAAACTGACCCGAATCCCAGAATAGCAAGCACATTCCGAACAAGACTAAAAGAGGAAATGACTCGAAGAAAGACACCTAGACGGGTAACTTGTGAAGTGTGGGCCTTCCTTAGGATTCGGCAAGTGGGCCTAGTCCCGTTCGAAGGAAGGTTCATGTGAGACATCCCCAGACTTTTGACTCGATTGTGTTGACGGGACCTCCTTCGTAAGAGTATGTCCTACTTAGGTGGGCCTTGCCTTAGTCTAATAAGGCGGACTGGGATAGGGAAGGAACTCGTGATGTAAGATCGACAGAGTTTCGACGCTAAAGACCTCGACAACTTAAGACACGATCCGGCACATGCTAAATACGGGAAGTCCTAAGAAGAGGAAAGTTTTGAAAATTGATTGATTTGAAAGTTCCGAGACAAACTCGGTGGAGAGGCCCGATTTTTCGAGAAAAATCGGAAAGTGTATTGGGCCTCGGTTTTGAGAGTTCGAAAATGCCTTGAGTTTTGAATTAGGCAGCATACCGTCTAGAAAATAGGCTATTTTGAGTAAAATCATAAGTCCTAAATTCGGTATGTCCCGGGTTTTGAAAATTGAATATCTTGAAAAGGAGGATGTAATTTTTTAAAAGTTGATATTTTTGAAAACGACTCGGAAACCAAGTCGCACGTAGTCACACAAGCATTATAACGACGCCATGTATGCTCTACACTAAGTCTCGGTCGGTCTGAGAGGGTCTATACATAGTCTAGACGTTGATCGGGACAGACTCTCTAAGTCGAATTGAGCTTAGAACATGCCGCGAAACCCACTCGAATCGACTATGGACACCTTTTGACATATCCATATTGGAGTACATCAATGGTATAGTGGGACGTCGATCACCAGTACCGGCCCGGGAAAATATGGGTTAGGCATGAACCGTAAAACTAAGACGCGTATTGTACTAGTCAAACGATTTATATTCGAGTCTCACCCTGAGGATGCCGATGGTAAGTCACGCATCAGTTAATTCCCAGCGGAGTCGCCAAATTGTGGACATGACATAGGTCCACCCCGACGCGGCCACGCGCGGGTTTGGGGAGGCGAATGAATCTCCATATGAAACGGATCGAATTGAAATTTAGGTCGAAGTGGAGTCGCCACCGAATTTTGTGGTTATTCGGAACCATTCGAGCCCACTCTATGTCGTAGTGGTCCGTATACAAAATACGGCCCATTTCCGATGTCAGAGTTTATTGGGCTCGTCCCTTTGCATTTGATACCAATACCGACATTATCGGATATTGTGTATTGAATGACTCTCGTGCGCCAACGGTTTCGGGCATCCGGAAACCGAGGTTCTGAGTAAGGGGTGAGGGTACGTGTTGGGAAGCCCACAAAGGACACCCAACCCCGCCCGCACATTAGCGGCCTCTATTAAGAGTTCGAATGACTCTCCAATACGCGCGTTAGTTAAACGGGAAAACGATATGCAAAGATTATTTTCCCTAAACATGTGAATGAAATTGAAAAGAGGGTTTCTATGTCAATTTAATGCAACTAATTCTAACGTCGAAGTTAAACTTAGCATGTGAGTTCATTTTAGTACAATAAAATAAACAAAAATAAATTGACAAGAAAATAACAAACTTGTTAGTAACGGTATAACGACAATAATAGTTTGCGAATAATGTAGTATGATGCATGGTTTTGAAAAGAATAGTAGGTCACGTGATGGATTAACACGTGTTGACCGAGGTCAAGAAAAAAAAATATATCGAGATCTAAAAAGAATGTTTTGTCTAAAAAAAATGATGTTCGAAGAATAATAATAAAAAAGAGCGAAATTGTTTTCTTCGGAAAATTGGTGATTTTATTAAATCGCGTACAAATATTGCGTAATTTGCACTCGACTTAATATTTTCGATATTCGTCGTATTCAATATTCGATTATGAAATCGATATTAAATACTTGGAATAATTTATACTCGATTTTAATTTTGATCGATGCTCGTCATATTCCATATCCGATTATTGAATCGGTATGAAATACTAGAGCGAAAACTTGAAGAAAATAATATAAGTCGTTTTAAATTAACTAGCACGATATAAATTTTCTCCGCGTTTATTAATGTCGTAATTAATTCAATTGAATTACAGGACATCTATATTAGCATCAACGAAAATCGTGTTAATTAATTTATTTGACTAAATCATTAGATTCGGCATCCAATTATGGAATTGATATCGAATCTACTAGATCGACACCTTAAAAAAAAACTCGCCTTGATTCCCTCCGCATCCCGACATCATAAGTAATTCTTGCGAATTGTTTGATGTCGGATCCGCATCAACGGGTTTCGACCCTTATTAAATATAATGCTTGTTTTTGAAAATTAATGTAAATATATGACTCGAACAATGATGCAAACAAAATAAAAAAAATATTGTTTAATTTAACTTATCTCAATAATCAAATAATCGGGGTATTGGAACAATCGACCGTCAACGCTGTGTGCAGTACACTTGTATATTCGTGTTTCCTTATTCCGATACCCCTCTTATTTGACACAAATCGATAAGTATTTTAATGTTTTGTATTAGTTATTATCGGTATTATGATGCAATAAAGAAAAAAATAAAAAGTAAGAAAAAGCGAAGAAGATGACGAGAGGAAGAGAAGAAGGAGAGAACGGGGTTTTGACACCCTCAACCTACATGTTCTTGTCTCGGATCGAACTCGTAACCGTGGCTTTAACACAAGAGTCTTCGAGGTTTTATGGAGGTTAAGTTATGGTGGCTCGGGATTGATTCCTAAAACTAGGTTTAGGTTTTTTTTGCTAGTGTAGAATTACTAGGGTTTGATTAGGGTTGCATGTATAAGATTAGGGTTCTTTTTGAAGTGATAAAAGTTGTTTAATGTATTGCATGGGGGTTGCTTATATAGGCAAGGCTATACATCCCCTAGCTAGGGTTAGGTGCTCCGGGTAGCCCCCGGGCTTGGTTGAGTAGCACGGTCCGTCCGGTCGGGCCCATTCGATCGGGTGGGTCAGTTGTAGTGTGAAGGTCTGTTTTTTTTGGATTGTACATTGGATGTTTTGTGGGTTTTGATTTTTGAGTTGGACCCTTGATACCTGGGTGGCTGTTTCGTATGTGTCTCGGAACGACTTTGACCGGGGTTGACCCAATCGCTAAAAGTCGGTTTTATTTCCGGTGTCGGTTTTGACCCAAATTAGTCTTATTTGATTGGAAACGGCCCACTGGACCTGGATTCAAGGTTGATTTTGTGAGGTTTGTACTCTGTAAGTGTGTTAGCCAGCAATTAATGGATTTGAGCCCGTATCCGAGCGCATAGAAGCACGTTAGCGTCCGATCATCATCGGGTGTTTTTTGGAAACTGCCATTGACACCTGGCAGTCAAAACGCGGGTGTCTACAAAAACCCATCCTCTTTTATTTCCCACTTCTTTACGTTCAACCCCCATTCTTCTTTTCCACCGCTTCATTTCCTTCTCAGCATTTATTTCTCTTTACTGTTTGATTCAACTCACTTGCTTTAATTTTCCACCTCTTCACATTTACATACACCTCCACCGCTTCATCATTCTTCTGACATTCACTCCTCATTTCTTGATCGTATCCTTGGCTTCACCCTCCATATCCCGTCTTTCCTTTTGTCCGTTTCATCTCACCTTCACGCTCATCTTCCCTTTTTCATTCTTCTGCGATCAACATTCTTCTCCTTCGGTTTTATTCTTTTTTTTTTTGCTGTTGATGCTACATTCTGTCGCTGTTGCTGCTAGACTGCTGCTGCTGCTGACTGTTCCGCTGCTGCTACTACATGTCCTTTTTGCCGCGGTACGGTGTTACGTGTTACTATTGTGCTATTATTTCGTTCTGTTGCTCCACGTTCTCTGCTGCTGCTGTTCTGTTTCCCCTCTTCTCATTCTTCATCTTCTCCTTCATTTTGTCCATCGTTATTGTCTCGTTTTGTGTGTTACTGCTGTACACCGCTGCTGCTGCTGCTGCTGTTATGGTGCGTACTGCTCTTGTTTTTTTTTTTTGCATTCCGTGCGGCTGTTACATGTCCTATTGCCGCTGTATCTCTTCTCCTTTTGTTTCTTCTTTCTTCGTTCTTTATTTTTTCTTCTGCTGCGTTTCATTTCTGTTCGATCTGCCTTCTGTTAGCAATTGTGGTTCGGTTTTGCTGCTGTCTCCGACAGTCTTTTTCTTCTTCTACTGTGTCTCGCCTTTTTCCTCCCTGTTTGATGGTTATTCATCTGTTGTTAGCCGCTGCCGTGTTGTGTGCCACTAATGTGCTCGGTCTATAACTGTCTGCTGCTCCTTCTCGTTGTTGTTACCGTCGCTGTGGTTTGCGTTGTGCTGCTGCTGTCCGTTTCATTTCTTCTGCTTTCTGATCTCCTTCTTTTCTTCTTTCCTTATCGTCATTATTTTCGTCTCCATCTATTTCCGTCTTTCAGCAAATTTTGTCATGCTACTGCTGATCTCGTTGGGCTGCTGCTCCCTTCCTTTGTTTCGTCTTGTTTGGTTGTTTGCTCTGTCGTGTTTCTGCTGTCGTTTCCTTCTCCTTCTCCGCCTTCTTCTTCTTCCCCCTTTCTTTTCTTTCTCGTGTTTTCGTGTTGCTGACTTGTTTTACTGCTACTATTGCTTTTGGCGTATCACGTATGTTGCAACTGCTGGTGTCGACTGATTGCGCTGCCACTTGATGCTCGATGCAATCCTTTTCGAGTTTGTGACCTTCGCTCCTAAATCTTCATCCTCCGTCCTTCTCCGATTTTCTGGATTTTGGTGTGACCGTTAAGGATTGGATCATGATTGTTTCAGTTATCGAATTCAGGTAACTTTAGGACGTTACTCGATTTTATATCGTATGTTTGAGTAGTAGTATATAGTAAATATTTTTACTTCGGTTTTCTAATATTTTAGCTATTTATTAGTTGCTAAAATTATTCTTTTAAATCGCTTGCTTTATAAATGTTTTACAAGTTTTCGATACCATTTTATAAATCGTTAGTAATTTAATTATTTACGCTCGTTATAATATTTTGTTGGTTATCGTGACACCAGTAACTAAATAATGACAATTTCATATTTTCTTCATATTTCGTTAATTTATAATTTTAACTCAAAATCGTATTTTTTATATCGTAATCGAGATTTGTATACTTGTTTAACAAATTTATTTTGCGTTTTACGATTTATACTAATAAATGAGAAAATAGTCGATTTTGTTTTAAATATATTTTTAGTCGAGACTATTTTCACTAATAATTTTTTATTCGTTTCCGATTGACTATTTTTAGTAGAACCCGTATTATTTATTAATAAAATTTATTTGCTAAAAAGACTAATTTGAAAGTTTTGTAAAGTCTCGTCTCATTTATAAAACTCGTTGACTCAATTAGTTTTGATATTATTTTCTTAAAACATCTCTTTTCTAAAATTTATAATTTTAACTCGATTCACTAATTATTTATAAAATACTATAAACTGACTTGTTATATTTTATTTATATTTTGAGTTACGAATTTAGAAATATATTAAAGTTAATATAACGACGATAATAATGAAATGTTAATTTCGTTAGAAATGCTATTTTTATACATTTTACTTATTTTAATCGCTTACGTATTTTCAATAAAAAATATTTCTATTTTAAGTAAGTTTCCATTTATAGAAAGTTTCCCTTTTATATAAAATGTTTATTCCTTTTATCTTCATATTATTTATAATGATTATATCTTTTGTATGTATATCGATAATGGTGTTTTTGGAGTTATGGAATAAAGACAAGTGTGGGGTTAGAGTAATATAGTCTGGGATGTACGTTTTTGCTATCAACTGTAAGGCTGGTGTGTCTTTACGGGGCACATTGGTAGTTGAACTGAGCATGGTTTGTGTTCAGGAGAGTGTATGTTTTGACCTTAAGCAAGATACCGCATCGTGTTAGCAGCCGTCAGCTGAACTAGACATATTTGTTGTCTAGGAGGGGTATGCACTACTTAAACCAGGACCTCGCTGCATGCACTCCTGTTATAGTTGAGTTGCCTAGTTAGAGACTGGATTCTGTTATGAGTTAAGTCTACAGTTCTCGAAGCTAGTTTCCAGTATTATCCTAGTGAAAGTCTAGCCTTGTGCACATTAATCGAATTTCCATAACGCCAGTTTTGAATATTATTATTATCGATTGATTTTTGACTTGCAGGTTTGCAAATGCTTTAAGTTTTCTCCGAAAACTTATTTTTATTATATCATTTTAATGTTCTCTATTTTTAAATATTTTGATATAATAATACTATTATTTTTCATATGATATAATATGGCTGGGAGAACGTCCGAGTTACTCCCTACTGACGTGGCTGTTATGTTTGTAACATGACAGGTTTTTGCTTCTGGGTTTTGGGTGTGAGCTAGCGAGTAGCGTGGATCCTACTCTTTCTCTATTCATGTAATTTATGGATTTGTATAACCCGTTTTGAGAATATTTGATAAGTGTAGTTTGTAGTGCCTATTTCGTAGTGTTTTGGTCCCATTTTCCTTGTGGAATCGCTCCTTGGGAGCGATTTATGGGCTTCTTATGCTTCCTTTAGTTCGTTTCAGGTTCCCGAGACCCATTTGGAAGAGTTGGAGCGTTTCCGACTCGATTCATACACATTTTGGAGCCAACGAGATAAAGGAACGATGACTCGATGCTTTGGAATCCACCCCGAGACCTTGGGACCCAATCCCGAGCCTCCGAGACCCGACCCCGAGTCCCGAGAATCGATGAGAAGTCCACGTGAGGCAAGAAGGAACCAAAAGGGTCATATTGGAGGCCTACAAGACTCATCCCCGACGGGTATGCACCTCATCCCGTCGGGGATGAAGTGCGCTTTTGAAGGTGTCACTGCCAGGCCGTCCCGGTCGGGACCAACCCGTCCCGGTCGGGATGACAGGACAGTGACCGTCGGGTTGAACCCGTCCCGATCGGGACCGTGCTGCTGCTGCCCGCATTTCCTTTCTTTCTTCTCCCTTCCATTTGTAACCCTATATATATTCTTCCCTTGTTTTGTAATGTGATGCACTTCATTAAACATTAAACCCTAGACTACTTTAGGTTAGATTAGATTATATTAGAGTAGATTAGTCGGTAATTAGTAGTTAATCTTAGTTTAGTACTTGTATTAAGGGAATTCTTCAAGATCCTTCCAAGATTGACAACCTTGGTGGTTTGTTTTGGGTTTTCTTCATTAATGCAAGTTTCAATCTTTCCTCTTCACTAGTTTGGTACAATCTTCTTCTCCTTTTACTCTTAATCTTGTTTATTCATCCAAGTTTCAATCTTTGTTCATCTTATTGTTCTTAGTTCATAGTTATCACTAGTTTGTTTATGTTTGTTTTGATGTTTATGTTGATTCATCTTGTTCTTGTTAGTTTTAAGTTGATTATGTTAGAGTAGTGTTCTTGCTAGGGTTAGTTGGGTGATTAGGGTGTTAATTGGGTGATTAAGGATTTGTTGGAGATGTTGGTGGAAGATTTGGGTTTCCTCTTGGTTTGATGCATATCACATGTTTGTTGGAATGCTTGAATGACTAAGTAGGTTAAAATGCTTGTTTTTCTTGCCTTCCTTTGTCATGTGTGTTGCCGAAATGGGTTCCATGTGGAACCTCTAGGTCGGTCTAAGTTGCGAGAGCCCGGACCAACCTAGATCACCCTACTACCTCCTTCACTCTAGCTCTTCCTCGACCATTCCGTTACCCCTTTGACCCCGACCTAATCCTAGCCCGTTTCGTTGTTTGTTTCTCCGGCACCTTAGTCTTAGTCTAGCCTTCTCCCCTTCTATCATTCTCTAGCTTAGCTTAGCTCGTTGACCTAGTCTCGTATTTGGGCGAACTTAGTCTAGACGCCTCTTACCGTCCCCGTGGATTCGACCCGACTTACCCTAGCTACCCTAGTTAGGTTTTGCCGGTTAATTATTTGATCGGTGGGATTCAAGACAAATCCCTACCATCAAAATTCTATTTAGCCCTTTTGTAAAAAGTGGCCTTTGTATTGGCTTACCATTTCTTTTAATAAGATATAGTTTGTCAGTGTGTTTTAATCCCAACTCTACAGTGTTTCCGCCACTGTATTGCATTAGATTTTCTAGGGGATTACAATTTTGGATGACATAGATTACCCGTGTTTCTTAAGGGTTAGTTCGTCGATCGTTGTTTAAAGTTGTAACTTATGAGCTTTGGAGTTAAGTTATCTAAACTTGGATGAATTATTTTTAACCTTGACGAAGAGAAATATCTTGCACAACCATAATTTGGGCTTATTGTGTTGTTTTGAGGAATACTATAATACAGATTAACTTTTTGGGACTTTCAGTTTAGAACCTTAGACCAACGATATTGTGGCTTCGTTGAGTTATTAAACATTTTGTGGTTGCCTTGTTGTAATCAGGCATCTGATAGACTTCTCAGGAACCTTAGTTGAACGATGTGTTTTGAAGATGTGAGTATCTGTTATTATATATTGAGGTTGAGTGTACCTTAGGTTGGTGTACTTCCTAATCCCTACCTGTTTATGGTGTTAAGAATATCTTGGTGATTATTTTGAGGATTTTGTGCCCGAGCATTGTTAAATTGGTGGATCTTGTTTAGTGTTCCTTACTCGAGAAATTTGGAGTGTACCTCGAGTTCAAACTTTATGAGCTTTGGATTTAGGAACGATATCTATTGCGAGTATCAATATTTAAGTCTAGTATAAATTATATTATATTATACGCGTAGCGAAATTGTCAATTTTCGAAAAAGGGCCCCGAGAAACAGGCAACCATGCGAGTCGCACGAGTCCCGTGCGAGTCGCATGGTCACACGAGTCGCGTCCTCCTCACGCGGGTCATGTAGCCCCCTGAAATCCGAAACATAAAAAATGATCTCGTCTTATTTTCAAAACATCTTTTCTTTTCTTAATAAAACAGCTAGCTTTTCGGTATATTTCAGGTCGCGATAAATCTTTTCAAGATCATGTATTTCATTATATTTACATCTTTTATTCAATTCTCAAATCGTTACTAACCCGTTTGTTCATGTTTTCAGCAATTAATTTTATTGTTTCTTTTATTATACTAAAACGAACCTCGCATGCTAAAACAACTCTGACGTTAAAATTAGATGCATTAAATCGACTTAGCAACCCATTCAATTATTCGCATGTTTAGTCAAAATACTTTTTGCATATCATTCAACCGTCGAACTAACGCGTGTACACCAAAAACGAACGATATCTTAGTAAAGGCCGCTACGTGCGGGCAGGGTTGGGTGTTCTTTGTGAACTTCCCAACACGTACCCTCACCCCTTACTCAGAACCGTGGTTTTTGGATGTCCGAAACCATTGGCATATGAGAGTCATTCAATACTAGATTACCGATAATTTCGGTATCGGTATCGCAATGCTAAGGGACGAACCCAATAAACTCTGAAATCGGAATGGGCCGTACTTTGTGCATGGCCCACTACGACATAGAGTGGGTTCGAACGGGCCCGAACTCCCACAAAGTTCGGTGGCGACTCCACTTCGATTTAAATTTCAATTCGACCCATCTCATATGGAGATTCATTCGCCTCCCCAAACCCGCGCGTGGCCACGTCGGGGTGGACCTATGTCATGTCCACACTAACCTAGAACCGAACTAAGTGTAACTGATATTATCACTTTAGGATTCCTACCTAATGCTTGTTTGATGGAAGCATCGTGAATATTTGGGATCATAAAGTATCGTTTAAAGTGTTTGCCTGAGTGTTGTGGTACCACTAAAGGTTTTCATTATTGTCGTTAGTAATTTTGGCTAACATAGATTACCCGTGTTTCTTAAGGGTTAGTTCGTCGATCGTTGTTCAAAGTTGTAACCTATGAGCTTTGGAGTTGAGTTATCTAAACTTGGATGAATTATTTTTAACCTTGAAGAAGAGAAATATCTTGCACAACCATAATTTGGGCTTATTGTGTTGTTTTGAGGAATACTATAATACAGATCAACTTTTTGGGACTTTCAGGCTCTAACCTTAGACCCACGATATTGTGGCTTCGTTGAGTTATTAAACATTTTGTGGTTGCCTTGTTGTAATCAGGCATCTGATGGACTTCTCAGGAACCTTAGTTCAATGACGTGTTTTGAAGATGTGAGTATCTGTTATTATATATTGAGGTTGAGTGTACCTTAGGTTGGTGTACTTCCTAATCCCTACCTGTTTATGGTGTTAAGAATATCTTGGTGATTATTTTGAGGATTTCGTGCCCGAGCATTGTTAAATTGGTGGATATTGTTTAGTGTTCCTTACTCGAGAAATTTGGAGTGTACCTCGAGTTCAAACTTTATGAGCTTTGGATTTAGAAACCTTATCTATTGCGAGTTTGGGTGTGTTTTGATGATCGTTGGAATTTTAAGTAATGAGATTAGATTTAAAACATTTTGTGGTTTAGTACTTGTCGTTTGAACGATTGGATAGTCACGTGAGACATTTTTGGAGATTGTGACTGAGTAGTACTACCTAGTACGCAATAGTGGACTTATCATTATTTGATGGAAATTAGGATCCCGTGTTGTGGGAGTCGTACCGGGAATCTCGAGATGGTTAAATTATTCTCTAGTCCTTAAGAGCTCTCTTTGACTCTCAATTTCGAGCTCTGCTTGGCGTTTCTTGAATCCTGGTAGTTCTTCTTCGGCCAATCCCTTCAACTTCTTTATCGGGTTTGAAAACTTTTGTTTCGATTTGTTCTTGACCTTAGACTCTATTTATCCGTTTACCATTTTTCCCAAACCTATTTTATGAAAAGTTTGACTAATTTAAAATTTTTGATTTTTCATGAAATTTTAACATTTTGAATCATAATTTCAGACTTTAAAACTCTCCATTTTGTAAAAACTTTGAGCAACTTAAACTTTTTGCTATCGTGAAATTTTAACATTTTGAATAATAAATTTCAAAACGTTGTACTTTGATTCTTTTTGTTTTATTTTTGGTTGATAGCACATATTTAGTCATGCTTCAAAATGCGTTAATAATATATTTTTATAGTATTTCGAAATTGCATCAAATTTCAATTTTAAAGCATGCTTAAGTTTTACGGAAAATTTTATAATTGCCAATATTTTGATTTCTGTAAGATTATTATGTTTTTGTTAGTTTCGAGGATGAAACTTCTTTTTAGTGGGGAAGATTGTAACATCCCTGATTTTATAAATATAATTAATTTAAAGTTATGTTCGTATTTTTATTTTTACGATTTAACTCGTAATTCTAAAAATTATTATAAAACGAATTTATCGTTTAATCGTTTCAAATTCCTAAAATTCTATTTGTCTCGGAAACTCTTCTAATATTTAAAACATATTTTTATTTCGTTTTGATCTTTTTGAACCGAGTGTGACTAGAATCTTATCCAGGTGCATTATTATGTCTAAATGCACTACCTAGATTACGTCATATCTTGGAAATATGGAGGAAATCTCATAATCTTCACAATAGTGGGCGGGAAATAAAGAAAGATATGTTTATTATTATCTTGAAGAGATATGACAATATCAAGATAGAGGAAAGAATAAAGCAAGATGATCTTCACCAAAGATGTGGAGAAGTCGTGATCTCCCATGATCTAGCCTATCTTTTTTTTTTTCAAGTAATAGAGTAGAATAAAATCACACACATAAGGAGAGTATATGTGGAGTGATATTAGTTAGTTGTTTTATTTATTATTTCCTACTAAAGTACTTGTAATTTAGGCAACAATCACTCTAGTGATTTCGTATTGTAGGCTATTTAATGCCACGACAATAATGTATTAGAGACAGAATATTAATTATGAATTGACTAAAAAACTAAGTTGCATTTTGATCTTGTGATCATGGTGTTTACTAAATTCGAGAAGGTACTTCGAATTGGTGATAAAAGATTGGGCTCCAATCTCTTTCGTGATTAGTTCCGGGTTCAAGGTCGAACTACGGGCTAAATATCCCTTTATATTTATTGTTTATTTCCGTTCGTCAATAAATTTCAAGGTTACATTAACCTTTGTTCTTAAAAATACAAAAACGAGTTTGCATTGGAGCTTCCGCTTTTTTATTTCGTATCACTTTTTTACCCATTTAATTTAATTCTTATTCAACATTTATTTCGACGATTTAAATTCTAAATTATTTTTATTTATTTATACTTAAGCTCGAATTCCTATTTTCAGCTCGAAGTTCATTTATTTTAACTCTTGTCAAAACTTCTATTTCCTTTCCTCGAGAAATAAATTTAATTCACTTTATCGAAGAGTTATAATTTATCGGGAAATACTATTTCATCATCTAATTATTTAATTCTATAAACTTCATTTTCGTCTCGAATGATTATTTATATCTCGAAAAATGTTTATTCTACTCATTTTATTATTATTCAGTCCACTTACTTATTAATTTTATTGACTCGTTTTAATTCAACTCGTAGGTCGGTCAACTTATCGTTACGGAATTCATTTCCTACCCAATTCGTTTAACTTATCCGTCTATTTGATTCCCTTCTTTGTGAGTGGAATTCATCCCATTTGTGATTAACGTGTCCCTTTCACATTCCTTGATCCATTTCCCTTCCTCCTTTTCCCATTCCGCCGTTTCCCAGTATTATGCGTGCATCTCCCTCACTATCATTCACTTCCCCTGTCATCTCTTGTTCCCACCACTTCATCTCTTTTTCAACGCACCCTTTTCCTTCTTTCTTCTTCATTTTTTTTCTTTATCTGCCTTCTGCTTTCTTTTTCTCGCACCACCATTTTTTTTTCTCTGTTTCTTCTTCGCGTGCCGTTGTTGTGCTGCTGCTACGCTCCAGTTGCTGTTGTTTTTCTCGGCTCTGAGACCGGTTCCGGTGTCGCCTGATTTGGATAGGTAATCCCGTTCTCCTATTCCTCTTCTTCGTGCACTACGTGCGTTACTGCTGCTGCGTTTGTTCGTTTCACTGCTGATTGTTGTCGACATTGCTGTCTTCGTTCTTTTTCTCCTTCCTTCTTCGCTGTTTTCTTTCTGCTGCTGCTGCGTTCAGCTGATTGGTTCCTTCTCTCTTTACGCTCGTTTTCGGTCTCGGTAAAGTTGTCGTTTTCTGTCCTCTGTTCCTGGTTCGGGATCTGATTCTCTGCTAACACGTTTGCTGTTGTTGTTCGTGTCGTTTTCGTCGTTACTGATTGCTGTTGTCGTCATTTTTGTTGTTGCTTTTTATGTCCGTTGCTGCTGTTCATCACCACCTTACTGCTTTTTATGTCCGTTGCTGCTGTTCATCACCACCTTACTGCTATTATTTGCGTATTATTGATGCCGCTACTACTTCCTGCTCTATTGTTATTCTTCCTGATTTGTTTCGATGTCGTGGCTTTGTTCCTTCCCTTTATCCTTTCCCTTCTTCGTTATTGCGTATTCCTCCTCGGTTTCTATTGTTTATGAACCGAGTGTGACTAGAATCTTATCCAGGTACATTATGATGTCTAAATGCACTACCTAGGTTACGTCATATCTTGGAAATATGGAGGAAATCTCATAATCTTCACAATAGTGGAAGGGAAATAAAGAAAAATATGTTTATTATTATCTTGAAGAGATATGACAATATCAAGATAGGGCAAAGAATAAAGCAAGATGATTTTCACCAAATATATGGAGATGTCGTGATCTCCCAAGATCTAGCATATCTTTTATTTCAAGTAATAGAGTAGAATAAAATCACACACATAAGAAGAGTATATATGGAGTGATATTAGTTAGTTGTTTTATTTATTGTTTCCTACTTAAGCACTTGTAATTTGGGCAACAATCACTCTGGTGATTTCGTATTCTAGGCTATTTAAAGCCACGACAATAATGTATTAGAGACAAAATATGAATGATGAATTAACAAATAAACCGAGTTGCATTTTGATCTTTGTGATCATGGTGTTTACTCAATTCGAGAAGGTACTTCTAATTGGCGATAAAAGATTGGGCTCCAATCTCTTTTGTGATTAATTATGGGTTCAAGGTCGAACTACGGGCTAAATATCCCTTTATATTTATCCTGTTTTTTTCGTTCGTCAATAAACTTCAAGGTTACATCAACTTTGGTCCAAAAAAATACAAAAACAAGTTTGTATTAGAGCTTCCGCATTTTTATTTCGTATCAGTTTACTCTCTTTATCTTTCCCGAGCATTTCTGCTGTATCATCCTTTGTTTCGATTATTCATCTTCTATTCTTTTATTTTATTCTATTCATTCTTTCGATTGCATTGTGTCGTCGTCCTGTTTTCTTGACGTTCGTGGCTTATGACCCGCTGATGCTCTTCTTTTTTTCTTCTTATTCTTCTTCTTATTGTTGCGTTTACTACTACGTCACTTCGTATTATTCCCGGTTTTCCTACGTGAAGAACGAACTCCGATGTTTTTCCTCTCATCCGTTTTCTGCCGTTAGTTTTGCAGCTAGTCATCCAGCTATTCTCGGTCTCTCGCTCCGACCTCGTCTATCCTATCGTTTATCTCCAAGTTCTCGGGGGTTTCGTGGTAGCTCCAACTAGGAAGAGTGCGTTTTCGATTCGGTGGTCACCTGAAGGTAACTTTAGGATGTTACTCGATTTTATATCTTATGTTTGAGTAGTAGTATGTAGTAGATATTTTTTTAACTCCGATTTTATAATTTTAGCTATTTATTATTTGCTATTAATATTATTTCAAAATTTTGTATCTTATAAATATTTTTACAACTTTCGGTATTGTTTTATAAATCGTTAGTAATTTTATTATTTATGATCGTTGTAATAATTTGTTGGTTATCGTGACACTAGTAACTAAATAATATCGATTTCATATTTTTTTCTTCATATTTCGTTAATTTATAATTTTAACTCAATCATATTTTTATATTATAATCGAGGTTTGTATACTTGTTTAATAAATTAATTTCGTTTTACGATTTATACTAATAAACTAGAAAGTAGTCGATTTTGTGTTAAATACATTTTTTGTCGGGACTATTTTCCCTAATAATTTCTAATTTGTCTACGATTGATTATTTTTAGTAAAATCAGTATTATTTATTGATAAGATCTATTTGCTATAATTAATTTGAAAGCTTTATAAAATCTCGTTTAATTTATAAAATCCGTCGACTTAATTAATTTTGATATCATTTTCTTAAAGCATCTCTTTTATGGAAATTTATAGTTTTAACTCGATTTCCTTATTATTTATAAAATACTATATATTGACTTATTATAAGTCATTTGTATTTTGAGTAACGAATTCAGAAATATATTAAAGTTACGATAACGACAATAATAATAAAATATTAATTTCATAAATGCTATTTTTATACATTTCACTTATTTTAATAACTTACGAATTTTTCTATATTAATATTTCTATTTTAAGTATGTTTCTAAAATTAGCAAGTCTATATTTATAGAAAGTTCCCCTTTTAATATAAAATGTTTATTCCTTTTTATTCATATTATTTATAATGATTATATCTTTTGAATATCGATAATGGCTGTTTTGGAGTTATGGAATAAGAATAAGTGTGGGGTTAGAGTAATACAGTCTAGGATGTACTGTTTTGCCATCAACTATAAGACTGGTGTATCCATTTGGGATGCATTGGTGATAAGTGTGTTTTGTAGTGTTTATTTCTCGTATTTGGTCCCGGTTTCTCCTGTGGAATCGCTCTTTTGAGCAGTTTCGAGGCTACTTACGCTTCTTCTAGCTTGTTTTAGGTTCCTAAGGCCTATCTTGGATAAATGGAACGATTCTGACTCGTTTCCGACGCATATGGAGCCAATGAAGAGAAGCGACGATGACTCGGCAGCTTAGACTCGATCCCGAGTCCCATGGAGCCCACTTGATGATATACTGAGCACCGATTATCGATAAGAAGCCTAGGAAGAGCAAATAAGGACCCATCCCGGTCGGGACAATCATCCATCACGAACGGGATGAGAAGACGAGAAAGACAGCTTCCTGTGGGGCCATCCCGACCGGGACCGACACCATCTCGATTGGGATCGACATCATCCCGACCGAGACCGACATCTTCCCGCCCGGGAAGAGCATAATCCCGCCCGGTATTATGCATAATACGGCTCGGTATTAGGGATGATCCCGACCGGGATCATCCCCTTCCCGGCCGGGAAGGACCCAGTTCAGCTCGTCTTCGCTTTTCCGCCCCCCTTTGCTTATGGAACCTTATATATACCCTCCTCTTGTATTGTTTTAAGGAGAACACAACCCTACATTATACTAAACATTACATTTAGAAACCCTAGACTACTTTAGGTTAGATTAGCTTAGATTAGTGTAGATTACTTTAATCCCTCCTTAATTACTCTTCCATTAAGCCTTAATCTAGTTAGTTACTCTTGTATTATTGGAATTCTTGGAGATTCTATCAAGATTGACAACCTTGGTGGATGTATTTGGGTTTTCTTTTATACAAGTGTTCATCTTTTCATCTCCTCTCTAGGTGGGTATAATCATTCTTTTCTCTTTTCCCTTAATCTTCCATTGTTAGTCAAGTTTGAATATTTGTTTATGTTTATTGTTGTTTCTAGTTCATATTCCATTATGAATGTTTCATTGTTTTGTTGGTTTCTTTGGTGGTTTATGTTCTTGTATTCCTAATGATGTGTGAATAGTTTTCCCCTAGGGTTAGTATGGGGATTGAGTGTGATTAGGGATGATTAGGGTGAGATGGGTGATGCTAGTTGTTGTTTTTGTTGTTTCCTAATGCCTTGTACTCTACATGTTTGATGAAATGCTTGTGAGACTTGAGATGATCATTCCTTGTTTTTCTCGCTTCTTCTCTTGCGTGTTCTTGTTTGGTGTTGGGTTTGGTTCCTCCATTAGTAGCGAGAGCGTGGTGAGGAGGCCCCTAGGCCGTTTAAGTAGCGAGAGCCTGAATGTAACCTAGGCTATGAAAACATGTTAGCACCCTCGTTTTCCCCTTTTCGTCTCCTTGGCATCCATGAACCCGACCTAGCCCTAATTTCTTCTTATTGATTTACCTCGTTTTCATTTATCATTAGATGCTTGTTTGCCTTTTTATTTCATGTTATAGACTTTAGTTTAGTCATTAGTCAATCTTAGTCGTAACCCTAGTTTGTCTTGAACCTAGTCTTAGACCATAGCACCCTTTATTTCGAAACTCCCGGCCCTGAGGATATCGACCCGACTTACCATTTGCTACCAAGCCTATTTGCTATAATTAATTTGAAAGCTTTATAAAATCTCGTTTAATTTATAAAATCCGTCGACTTAATTAATTTTGATATCATTTTCTTAAAGCATCTCTTTTATGGAAATTTATAGTTTTAACTCGATTTCCTTATTATTTATAAAATACTATATATTGACTTATTATAAGTCATTTGTATTTTGAGTAACGAATTCAGAAATATATTAAAGTTACGATAACGACAATAATAATAAAATATTAATTTCATAAATGCTATTTTTATACATTTCACTTATTTTAATAACTTACGAATTTTTCTATATTAATATTTCTATTTTAAGTATGTTTCTAAAATTAGCAAGTCTATATTTATAGAAAGTTCCCCTTTTAATATAAAATGTTTATTCCTTTTTATTCATATTATTTATAATGATTATATCTTTTGAATATCGATAATGGCTGTTTTGGAGTTATGGAATAAGAATAAGTGTGGGGTTAGAGTAATACAGTCTAGGATGTACTGTTTTGCCATCAACTATAAGACTGGTGTATCCATTTGGGATGCATTGGTGATAAGTGTGTTTTGTAGTGTTTATTTCTCGTATTTGGTCCCGGTTTCTCCTGTGGAATCGCTCTTTAGAGCAGTTTCGAGGCTACTTACGCTTCTTCTAGCTTGTTTTAGGTTCCTAAGGCCTATCTTGGATAAATGGAACGATTCTGACTCGTTTCCGACGCATATGGAGCCAATGAAGAGAAGCGACGATGACTCGGCAGCTTAGACTCGATCCCGAGTCCCATGGAGCCCACTTGATGATATACTGAGCACCGATTATCGATAAGAAGCCTAGGAAGAGCAAATAAGGACCCATCCCGGTCGGGACAATCATCCATCACGAACGGGATGAGAAGACGAGAAAGACAGCTTCCTGTGGGGCCATCCCGACCGGGACCGACACCATCTCGATTGGGATCGACATCATCCCGACCGAGACCGACATCTTCCCGCCCGGGAAGAGCATAATCCCGCCCGGTATTATGCATAATACGGCTCGGTATTAGGGATGATCCCGACCGGGATCATCCCCTTCCCGGCCGGGAAGGACCCAGTTCAGCTCGTCTTCGCTTTTCCGCCCCCCTTTGCTTATGGAACCTTATATATACCCTCCTCTTGTATTGTTTTAAGGAGAACACAACCCTACATTATACTAAACATTACATTTAGAAACCCTAGACTACTTTAGGTTAGATTAGCTTAGATTAGTGTAGATTACTTTAATCCCTCCTTAATTACTCTTCCATTAAGCCTTAATCTAGTTAGTTACTCTTGTATTATTGGAATTCTTGGAGATTCTATCAAGATTGACAACCTTGGTGGATGTATTTGGGTTTTCTTTTATACAAGTGTTCATCTTTTCATCTCCTCTCTAGGTGGGTATAATCATTCTTTTCTCTTTTCCCTTAATCTTCCATTGTTAGTCAAGTTTGAATATTTGTTTATGTTTATTGTTGTTTCTAGTTCATATTCCATTATGAATGTTTCATTGTTTTGTTGGTTTCTTTGGTGGTTTATGTTCTTGTATTCCTAATGATGTGTGAATAGTTTTCCCCTAGGGTTAGTATGGGGATTGAGTGTGATTAGGGATGATTAGGGTGAGATGGGTGATGCTAGTTGTTGTTTTTGTTGTTTCCTAATGCCTTGTACTCTACATGTTTGATGAAATGCTTGTGAGACTTGAGATGATCATTCCTTGTTTTTCTCGCTTCTTCTCTTGCGTGTTCTTGTTTGGTGTTGGGTTTGGTTCCTCCATTAGTAGCGAGAGCGTGGTGAGGAGGCCCCTAGGCCGTTTAAGTAGCGAGAGCCTGAATGTAACCTAGGCTATGAAAACATGTTAGCACCCTCGTTTTCCCCTTTTCGTCTCCTTGGCATCCATGAACCCGACCTAGCCCTAATTTCTTCTTATTGATTTACCTCGTTTTCATTTATCATTAGATGCTTGTTTGCCTTTTTATTTCATGTTATAGACTTTAGTTTAGTCATTAGTCAATCTTAGTCGTAACCCTAGTTTGTCTTGAACCTAGTCTTAGACCATAGCACCCTTTATTTCGAAACTCCCGGCCCTGAGGATATCGACCCGACTTACCATTTGCTACCAAGCCTAGGTTAGTTGGTTTATCTTGATCGGTGGGATTCGCGACAAATCCCTCCGTCAAATTGGCGACGTTGCCGGGGACGGCGTAGTTTAGACATTTGTGTGCTTAGTTTTAGACTTGGTTCTCGATTTCTGTGTTTTCTTCTCCTTGTGTATCTCCATTCTTTCATTGTGTGCTTATTTCTCTTTTCCTAGTGCCTCAAAAGCACTAGGCTTCTAACGTTTGCTCAAGTGCTTCTAGTTCATTCAATGTATCAATGCAATGTTTTGCATCCAGGCTACCATCAATCGTCATGGGACAATCATGGGGCAAATTACCAAGACCCATAATTTTATCAACCATATCAATCTCATCAACAATCTTATGAACCCCCTACGTATGGCTACCATGAAAGTTGTCAAGGATCATTCCAAAATCCTAACAACTACCAAATACCTTCACACAACCCACAACCAAAAATCCCCAACTTTGAGCTTTGTCAAATAATGATTCAAATGTGAAAGAATCAACCAGAGATGATGATTAAAATGCAAAAGAGTCAACAAGAGATGATGATTCAAATGAAAAGGGACCAAGAGGAGTTCATGGCCCAAAAAGAGGTGCAACGTGCTCGAATTAATGCACTTATGGCTCGTTGCACAATGTTGACCACTCGAGCTCCGCAACTTGTTGAGGAAGGTTCATTTGGGCAAGAAGATCGGTTGTCTCCACAAGGCAATCAAACCGATTATGAAGCCACGAATGAAGAAGGGAAGGTCAAGCAACCAAGAGATCATTGTTGAGAGTTGCTTGGATGGTGAAGCTATGGGAATAATGGAGGAATTTGAAGCTTCAAGGGTTGATCATGAGGAGGAAACTGAACATGATTCTCAAAGTAACTCTTGGGAAGCCAATGTATTGGCTATTGAATTGGATTTGTATGCTTTTCTTCGTGACGAACCGGATCTTGACAATCCAAAGCAATGTGAAGAGAAGACTCCTCTAGGCCAACTTGACAAGGTGAGTGAAAATGAAGGTAATATTTGGGAGAAAGAAATATATGCCTTAGAACTTGCCTTGAATGGGAAATTGGAGGAGCCGATTAGGGGATTTGGAGATGCTATGCTAGACCAAACCGTCGAAGAAATTGAGGCCGCCATCAAAGGCCTTGAATTTCCTCATAGTGAGAATTCTAGTAAGGACAACGATGAGGTCTCCCTTAGAGCCTTCAATGAAGAAAACTAGATGCCTTCACCTCCTTTATCGCACTTAATTTCGAGTCCCTTGTCTTGTAAGATGGTTGATAAAGTGGATCTTTGTTGGGCGGAGGAAAAGAATTTCACCCTTGACCCCGTAGAAGAAGCAACACCTTAGGGTGTGATCTCCCAAACCATAACGCCAAGCATGACTTTAGACCACTATACCTACCGGATGGTCATAAGAGTCGTTGCTATGTTGGTTGGAAAGACCCATGAGATCACGAGAAACCCGAGTGTAATGGATTAGATGATTGCTTCTTGCCTCCGACTTGGAAGCTCTTGAAGATAGTTTGGCTAGGCCACATGAGCCTTCATGAAGATGTTGCTAGAGCATTTCACTTGCTTCTTCGCGCCCTTGATGGCTATGGGAGCGTAGATGGTGAGAGTATCATGTTGTAAATATCTTTTTCCTCTTCTTTTGAGTTTTTGTATTTGTATTTGTATGATTGGATAGTTTGGTTTCTAGGATTTGTAAGTTTTTGTGGAGTTCTTGTAATTTGAAATTTTGATGAGCGATGTGAGGGAGGGAGTTTTGATGGATGTTTTTGAGCCTACTTGATAGGTTTGAAGTGAAGATGAAGAATTAGAAAGGGTTTTGGAAGATAGAAGCTTTGATGCTTGGTGGAGGAAGTCGGTTTTTTAAGCTTCTCGTAAGCATTTGGGGACGGGATTTTTATCCCGTAGTTGGTAATGTTATTTGGGTGGAAGACTTGGTAAAATCAAGGGGAATGAAGAACTAGAGAGGCCATCCCGCCCGAGATGAGCACGATCCCGACCGTGACGAGTTGTGCTTCAGTAGACGGCTCTCTGACATGCCTTCCCGACCGGGAACAATGTCTTCCCGACCGGGAGGAGGTCTTCCCAATCGGGATGGGTCTGTCACGACCAGGATGGGCTCCTGCAGTCCCCTTTCGCCTTCTTTTCTTCATTAAAGCCCCACCCCCACTACTTTATACCCCCACCCAACCTCCCCACTCACCTTTGCCTCTATCATATCATCCCTACACTTCAATTATACACCTTCATCTCATCTTGTCATCTCTATACACCGAGTTTCCCCCTAAATCCCAACCCCATTACACCAATGCAAGCCCGATACTTGAGACTACATTGAGGAAGAGGAGGAATATCGATGAGGACAAGCAAGGTACCAAGAAAGATCATTGAGACGATGGAATTGGTTGAGTTGCTGACCGTTTGGAAAGGCGACTCTTCTTTCTTTTCCGTCTTTTGTTGCTTACTCTTTGTATGTTCCCCTTATTTTTATGCATTTGGTGTCATGGCAGCCCTCGGGGCCTTTGTGATCATTGCTTCCGATTCTCGATGATGTGATTACATCGAGAATCGTTTGAAAAATGCAAATTGACAAGTCTTTTCACTTTTTCTTTAATTTTATTTACTTTTTTGGCAGAATTTAGTCGGAATTGGGCGGAATCAGGGCTAGGTGACTTGATTACACCTAGCCCTCCCCTCCCATTTCCTTTTATTTTCTTCTTTTTATTTCTTCCCCCATCCATATCTTTTCTCGTCTCGGCACTTGGTGACTTGATTACACCCCGGCCGACAAATTCTACCCTTTCTTCACTTTCATTTTTTGATTTTTAGTTTTATTTTCCCTTTATTTTCCTTTTTTTTAGTGTCTTCCACACACTACTACCGATCGAGCATGAGGACATTGCTCGGTTTAAGTGTGGGGGAGCGATATCGTAGTCTAGATTAGTTTTATTTTCGTAGTTTTTTCGAAAAATCTTTAAAATCCCTAAAAATTTGAAAAATTTCATAAACAACCAAAAAGGTCTTCTTTTGTGTCTTTTTATTTTGAGTCTTTGTGTCGTATATTTGTTGTGATGTGTGCTTTGCTCCCCCGATTTCCTTGTAGGTTGCGTGATCGTCGATAAGTTTCGGAAAGCTCTTCACATCCGGTATTATCCTTCCATCTCTTTCTCCTTTTTCCTTTTTGTGGAGTTTGGAGGATGTTTTGTGATGGTGTATGCTCGGGTGGAGCTTTTTGGAGTTTGTGGTTGATGTGGTTGCTTGTTTGGAAGTTTCGGGGTGGTATTTGTTTACTTTTTGTGTGTGCCTGTTTTATTTTGTTTTGTTTTGTTTGTCTCATTTTCTTTCGTCTTTATTTTGTCTTGTATAGTTTGTGAGTCTAGTGTAGAAAAGGTTTTCGAAAACCTGGTTTTGAGGCTAGTACGCAAGTGTTTACTTTCCCTTTCTAGTGATATGAATCGATTCTTGGACTTTAGTCTAGTAGAATGACTTTAAATCAATAGTTTCGTTGGTTCTTTACCTTGAGTCCACCTAATCTACTAGGGATTTACTGCGGGATTGCATTTTGACCATTTTGACCACCCACGGAGTGAAAAGGCCTTGGTTTCCGAGTCCCGTCTCTTAGGTGACCAGGTTCGAAATTGATTGATTAGTCCAAGTTTCCTCCTTTTTGTGGGTTTGAAGGGAAAGCGCGCTCCCGACATACCCATTTCCCTAACTTCAACACATACTCCACAAATAAGTTGCATTGCACCGAAGTTCCTACACTTACTTGGTTGCAAAAAGTGCCTACAATACAAAATTTAGCCAAAAGGGCAAACCAAGGAAAAAAGAAAGAAAAAGAAATAAAAAAAGAAAGAAAAGAAAGAAAAGAAAGAAGAAAAATAAAAGGCATAACAAATCAAAAACAAAATAGAAAAGAAGAAAAACAAATGGCATAGCAAATCAAAAGCAAAATACAAAAGAAAAATGCCAAGAAAAACCATTCCACAAAAAAATCTTACCCCCTAAAAAATAAGCCTTTTACCGATTGTTATCGTGAAGAGCCTACCAAAGGACCGAGTCCCTAGGAATGATGATAGCGGTAATGGTCGGTATTCCCTCACTTTGCAACCATATCCACATCTTTTTACTTGGACTAGTTAGGCTATTTTGAGCATGGGACGACCCTCTTGGCTTATCGCTAAAGGAGGCGGGGCTTCACTTTACCTACAGTGTCGACTAATTTCGTGGTTCATCCCTTTTCCACCCTGCCTATCGTCCCGTAGTACGTTATTAGAAGGTTAGGAGGACCTAGGTAAGTTACCAACGTTTTTTTTATTGCTTTGTCGTCATACTCTTAGGATTTTGTCCTTTGCGGTTTGTATTATTAGCTTGGGAACGTTGTCACTTGCCTTGAGTCCTTAACCGGTGTTTCTTTCACCGCTTTGTTGAGGGAAGCGGTATTTGTTTCTTCTTGGATGCAACCGATTGTTTGCTTGTTTGTATGTTTGTTTGTATGTTTATGTGTTTTCCTGTTTGGTTGTATCCACAGTTTTGTCGAAAGACCTCACTTGCCTTGCAGAGAGCACTTTTCCTCTAAGTTTTCTCGTGTGAGTTGAAAGGGCGTAGGGTGCGCTAATACCCGCTAGGCTAGTAGTTTAATTCGTCTTAATTAGTTAGTTAGTTCGTGCTTACTCGAGGGCGAGTAAGGGTTAAGTGTGGGGGAGTTGATAAGTGTGTTTTGTAGTGTCTATTTCTCGTGTGTGGTCCCGGTTTCTCTTGTAGAATCGCTCTTTAGAGCGGTTTCGAGGCTACTTATGCTTCTTCTAGCTTGTTTTAGGTTCCTAAGGCCTATCTTGGAGAAATAGAACGATTCTGACTCGTTTCCGACGCGTATGGAGCCAATGAAGAGAAGCGACGACGACTTGGTAGCTTAGACTCGATCCCGAGTCCCATGGATCCCACTTGATGATATCCCGAGCACCAAGAATCGATAAGAAGCCAAGGAAAGAAAATAAGGACCCATCCCGGTCGAGACCATCATCCATCACGACCGGAATGAGAAGACGAGAAAGACAGCTTCCTGTGGGGCCATCCCGACCGGGACCGACATCTTCCCACGCGGGAAGAGCATAATCCCGCCCGGTATTATGCACGATCCCGTGGGTTGAAAGGGCATAGGGTGAGATAATACCCGCAGCGTAGGGTGCGCTAATACCCGCTCGGCTAGTAGTTTAATTTGTCTTAATTAGTTAGTTAGTTTGTGCTTACTCGAGGGCGAGTAAGGGTTAAGTGTGGGGGAGTTGATAAGTGTGTTTTGTAGTGTTTATTTCTCGTGTTTGGTCCCGGTTTCTCTTGTAGAATCGCTCTTTAAAGCGGTTTCGAGGATACTTATGCTTCTTCTAGCTTGTTTTAGGTTCCTAAGGCCTATCTTGGAGAAAAGGAACGATTCTTACTTGTTTCCGACGCATATGGAGCCAATGAAGAGAAGCGACGACGACTCGGTAGCTTAGACTCGATCCCGAGTCCTATGGAGCCCACTTGATGATATCCCGAGCACCGAGCATCGATAAGAGGCCTAGGAAGAGCAAATAAGGACCCATCCCGGTCGGGACCATCAGCCATCACGACCGGGATGAGAAGACAAGAAATACGCGGGGCCATCCGACCGGGAGCGACATCTTCCCGCCCGGGAAGAGCATAATCCCGCCCGGTATTATGCATAATACTGCCCGGTACTATGCATAATACCGCCCGGTATTATGCATGATCCCGACCGGGATCATCCCCTTCCCGGCCGGGAAGGACCCAGTTCTGCTCGTCTTCGCTTTTCCACCCCCCTTTGCTTATGGAACCCTATATATACCCCTCTCTTGTATTGTTTTAAGGAGAACACAACCCTACATTATACTAAACATTACATTTATGAAACCCTAGACTACTTTAGGTTAGATTAGCTTAGATTAGTGTAGATTACTTTAATCCCTTCTTAATTACTCTTCCATTAAGCCTTAATCTAGTTAGTTACTCTTGTATTATTGGAATTCTTGGAGATGCTATCAAGATTGACAACCTTGGTGGATGTATTTGTGTTTTCTTTTATGCAAGTGTTCATCTTTTCATCTCCTCTCTTGTTGGGTATAATCTTTCTTCTCTCTTTTCCCTTAATTTTCTATTATTAGTCAAGTTTGAATCTTTGTTTATGTTTATTGTTGTTTCTAGTTTAGATTCCATTATGAATGTTTTCATTGTTTTGTTGGTTTCTTTGGTTTATGTTCTTGTATTCCTAATGATGTGTGAATTGTTTTCCCCTAGGGTTAGTATGGGGATTGGGTGTGATTAGGGATGAATAGGGTGAGATGGGTGATGCTAGTTGTTCTTTTTGTTGTTTCCTAATGCCTTGCACTCGACATGTTTGATGAAATGCTTGTGAGACTTGAGATGATCATTCCTTGTTTTTCTTGCTTGTTCTCTTGCGTGTTCTTGTTTGGTGATGGGGTTTGGTTCCTCCACGAGTGATAAGTGTAGTTTGTAGTGCTTGTTTTACAGTGTTTTGCTCTCATTTTCCTTATGGAATCGCTCCCTGGGAGCGGTTTCTGGGCTTCTTATGCTTCCTCTAGCTCGTTTCAGGTTCCCGGGACCAATCACGAAGAGTTGGAGCGATTCCGACTCAATACATACACTTTTTGAAGCCAACGAGGTAAAGGAACGATGACTCGATGCCTTGGAATCGACCCCGAGACCCTGGGACCCAATCCCGAGCCTCCGAGACCCGATCCCGAGTCCCGAGAATCGACGAGAAATCCATGAGAGGCAAGGAGGGACCAAAAAGCTCTTAAGGGAGGCCTACAAGACCCATCCCGATCGGGAAGGCCTCAAACCGATCGGGATGAGGTGCACAAAGGACGTAGCCACTGTCAAGCATTCCCGACCGGGATCGCATATTCCCGATCGGGAAAGAGGAAGTATCCCGATCGGGATAAGGCCCTCCTGATCGGGAATGGTGGAGCAAGGGAGGCGCTCACTGTGAAGCCGTCCCGATCGGGATCGCATATTCCCGATCGGGACCATCATTTCTTCCCGATCGGGAATGACCCAGTCCCAGTCCCTGTTCCGCCTCCTTCTTTTATTCCTCTCACTTACGGAACCCTATAAATACCCCCCTCTTGTATTGTTTATTTTTTTTACATTACCCTAGACTATCTTAAGCTTCTCTACTACATATAAACCCTAGATTTAGTTCCTCTCATTAGTTTGAATCTTCCTTTAATCTTTAATTAATCTTAGTTAATTAGAGTTATAATTAGTTCTTGTATTAAGAAGACACTTGAAGATTTCTCCAAGCTTGACAACCTTGGGATTATTTTGGGGTTTCTTATTTATACAAGATTGCATCTTTTTCTTCATCTTGTGTTGGTATAACTTTCTTTTCTCTTGTTTATTGTTATTTACTCAAGTTTGAATCTTTACTTAGTGTTTATTGTTATTGTTCTTGTTGTTCTTGATAATGGATGTTAGGGTTATGATGTTGTGTTCTCTTCTTGTTGTTGTTAGTTTATCTTTGATTATGAGTGAGTAGATTACTTGTGGGTTAGTAGGGGGATTAAGGGTAGATTATGGGTGATTAGGGTTTGATTAGGGGCAAAGGATGATTCTTTGTTGTTAGTCACATACTTGGCACACCATGTGTTTGTTGAAATGCTTGTTTGAGTTGTAGTGGCCATGCTTCTCATGCTAGTCTTCCTCTACTCATTGTTTGTCTAGTATGTGGTCATGTTGAGGGTAGTGTTGAGGATAGTCTAAGTTGCGAGAGCCCGGACCTACCTCGACATCGGTCTAAGTTGCGAGAGCCCGGACCGATTCTAGCAATTAGGAAACACCTACACCCTTGACCACCCAAGTCACCCTACTATTCTTATGAACCCGACCTAACCCACCTCTTCTTCATATTTGATTCATCTTGTTAGCTAGTCATCATTTCCTTAAGTTGCTAGTTAGTTTGATTATTAGCATTGTTTAGCATTTTATAGTCTAGTTCATCATTAGTCTAGTTCCTACTTCTCCTCCATCATAGTTTTCCATTTATACCCTCTTTGTGTTTGTTTGTGTGACCTAGTCTCGTTTTAGGCCGATTTAGTCTAAACCTTGCAACACCGTCTCCGTGGACACGACCCGACTTACCCTAACTACCGTTAGGTGCTAGTTGGTTATTTATTTGGCGGTGGGATCCACGACAAATCCCATCATCAATTTGGCGCCGTTGCCGGGGACGGTGCATTGTTTAGACTTTGTTTGCTTATTTCTAGACTTAGTTACTCTTCTTTGTGTCCCTCTATCATCTCTTGTGAATATTCTCTAGTTTTTCTTGTTTTCTTAGCTTTCTTTTCTCTTTGTCTCTAGTGGTGCTTGTTTATTGTCATTACCTAGTGCCCATAAAGCACTAGGTGTTCTCACGTTTGTTCTAGTGTGTAGTGTATGCCTAGGCGGGGAGGCGAATCCTTTCTCTTTAATCCAGAGCCGGAAAGGCTTTTTCGAGCTTTTTGCCAACGGACGATTAACCGGGTTAGGATCTCTCAACCAAGTGCAAGCAATACCCATCAAGAGCAAGCTCAAGGAAGCGATATATTGAGGAAGCATCTTGAGAGACGGCCGAAGGGAATTTCACCAATCCCTTTGGAGATTCTAGTCCTAGTTCCCCTTCTACATCTACTTCAACTTCGTCTACACCATCTTCTCCCTTACATCCAACAATGCCGAAATTTTCCTCTCACTCTACATTCACGGAAGACGTCTTGCCGGGACCCAATGCTCTACCGGCCGCTTATGCCGGAAATTTTACGGCCTAGGCCCACTTCATTCAACTTGTGGAAAGGAATCTATTTAGTGGTTTGCCCACCAAAGACCCGCACCAACACATGGAGACTTTCTCCGATTATTGCGACGCTATCTCTCAACCCGGGGTTACACAAGATCAAATCCGATGGGTTTTATTTCCATTTTCATTAATTGGAAAAGCGAAGCAATGGATTAAGAGTCTCGATAGGTCAACCATGGGCATCGACACTTGGAAAAAGCTTGCATTGGCGTTCTACCAAACATTCTACCCTCCGAAGAAGACAAATTTGCTTAGGGCCTTCATCACCGGTTTCCAACAAAGGGATGAAGAGAGCCTATATGAAGCTTGGGAGCGGTTTAAGTCTTTGGTTAGATCATGCCCTCATCATGGACTCTCACAATGGTTCTTAGTCCAACAATTTTGGAATGGTCTTTATGAGGACTCAAGAACTATACTCAACATGGGCTCCAATGGTAGGTTCACCGAGGTCGATGATGACCAAACTTGGGCGAGAATTGAAGAAATGGCGGTGCATAATTCGCAATACTCTAGGCCTAGGAAGGAAAATCGAGGAGGTAGGCACGAGGTTGATGCTATTACTCAACTAAGCATTGACCTTGGAGCTCAATTGAAGACCCATATGGAGACCATTGACAAGAAGCTCCAAGGTCACCTCACTCAAGTTCAAAGCATTGGTTCCTCCAATCATCACTCAATTCAAGAAGTAAATGCTTTGGGATTTGCACCTCCTTTGCCTTATTATGGGATGTGCGATACTTGTGGAATCGTTGGTCATGATCCTATGAATTGTAGAGGAAGTATTGAGCAAGTGAATGCCTTTCAAGCATTCAAGCAAGGTGCCTCCTACTCTAATCAATACCAAGCTTCCAATCAAGTCCCTCAACAACAAGCCTTTCAACATCAACAACAACATCGTCCCTATGTTCCACCTCCCCTAAGGGACAACAATCAAGGTTACCAAGGTTATGTGAGTAATCCAAGATCCTTCAACAACTTCAAGCAAAACAACCATGGTACCTTCCACAACAACAATCAAGGGTTCCAACAAGGGAACTTCAATCAAGGCGGTTTCCAAGGAAACCAAAACTTTATAAGACAAGAAAACCACAACCATGGCAATAACCAAGGCCTTAATCAAGGAAATTCTCATGGGTTCCAAGGGAACCATCAACAACAACAAGCAACTCAAGGCAATCAACAACAAAGCAAGCCTAGGAGCCGGTCTCCTATTCATGACTATGGTACTCCATTAGCCCTCACCGATACTCCGCATAATCCATCATCCCCACCACGGGATTTCGACATACAAAAGCAAATGATGGATATGCAAAGGAATACTCAAGAAATGCAAAAGAATCAATTGGAGGCACAAATGTCACAACAAGGAATCATTGCTCAAATTCTAATGGAAAACAAGGAAATGAAAACTCACATGAAGATGATTGAGAATCAAGTATCACAACTTGCATCGGGGAGCTCCTTAAGACAAAAGGGGCAACTACCTTCTCAAGGTGAAACACCGACATTTGAGCATGTAAATGCTATCACCTTAAGGAGTGGTGCCACCTACAATCCTCCCGAATTTCCTAGTGAGCAAGAAGCAATGGAGGAAGTTGTGTCTCCAAATCAAGATGGATCAAGCTTTGATAATCCTTTGGAGGAGCAAGTCTTATGGGAGATCGAGAGACCCCAAGAAGATAAACTCCCCCCACTTCAAGCAAAAGACAAGGGCAAAAGGAAAGTGTCATTTGAGGAGTCTACCCCAATTGAGCAAAATAAGTGCCATATCAAGTTGCCTTTCCCATCAAGGCAAATGAAGACTAAGGTGGACACTCAATACGACAAGTTCCTTAAGATCGTAAAGAAGTCGGATGTTAGTGTCCCATTCACCGAATTACTTACCCAAATCCCGGCATATGGAAGATTTATGAGAGAGATCTTAGCTAGGAAGAGATCCGTCGACAAGAAAGAGACCGTAGCGTTCACGAGGGTGGTGAGCGAGCTTATCCAAGGTTCCACGCTTCCGAAGTTGAAGGATCCGGGTAGTTTTTCGATCCCTTGCACCATAGGCAACTACTTGATCAAGAATGCGTTATGTGACTTGGGCGCGAGTGTGAGCATCATTCCCTATTTTATTTGTTGTCGACTCAGAATGAAGGAGTTGAAATGTACGTCCCTCACCCTCCAAATGGCCGATAAATCACTCAATCGACCATTAGGAATGTTAGAGGATGTACCGGTACGAGTGGGAAAATTCTTCATTCCGGTCGACTTCATTGTGCTCGACATGCAGGAGGATGCCAACACTCCCATTATCCTTGGACGCCCATTTCTACACACCGCGGGTGCCATGATCGATGTGAAGAACGGTAGGATCACATTTGAGTTAGGCAAGAAAAAGATAGTGTTCGACCTCCAAGGCAACACTTCGCCCACTAAGGAGGAATCTTGCAATATGGTCCATGCCACGAAAAACATTGATCTAGGGGTTGAGTCGGGACAAAGCTTGAAGAAGAACTCTTATGTACTTATGGATGATGACTCCGATTTGGAGGAAGATGAGTGCCCATATCATGGGCTTGATGACAAGTTGAAAAGCAAGGAGAAGGACGAGCCTCCCTTGGGGCCACATGAGGACCGATGGACGTTTGGGTATATCCCCAAAGACCAAAAGTACAAGTTCAAGTCGTTGAACTTGGAAGATCGGGATGCCCCAGGAACGTCAAGGCAAGGCCATGAAGAGCCTTGGTATGTGGTCGGTTATATTTCGAGCTTGATTGAAGACTTCGCTAGGGCCTTCGACTTGTTTCTTCGTGCCCTTGATGGAGATGGAACTAGCTTTGGTTGTTGAAAAAGATTGAAGAAAGTACCACGTTGGTTTGACGGAGTTCCACAAGAATCGTCTCTTTGTATATATCTCTTTCCCTTGTAGTTTGTTTTTGTTTTGTGAAGTTCTTGATTATTTGGATGATTGATGAGCGTTGTGAGGGAGGGAATTTGATGTGTTATTTGAGTTTATTATGATAGGTGTGAAGTGAAAATGCCTCCTAGGGAGGAGTGGTCATTGTTGGAGCTTGGATCGTGTGTTGGGAAGTCGGTTTTTGAAGCTTGGAACAAGCTTTTGGGAGCCATAGAGGGTTAGGAGACTCTTCCCGGCCTAGAAGAGGTCATCCCGTCCGGGATGGAAGGCCCATCCCGACCGGGAAGGACCCCCTGTCCTCCTTTGGCCTTTTCTTCGTTGTTTGAGCCCACCCAACCACTTTGTACCCCCTCCCAACTTCCCTACATGTCCTTACCCACATAATATGACCCCCATACCTCACATATACATTTTCACCTCACTTTCACTTCATATTAAACCGATTTTCACATCAAAACCCACCCCATTTAACCCTTGTGCACCAACCATAGAACCGGATCGCGATTGGGAAGGAATAACGACGACGACTTGCTACGTGCCGATATTGATTCATGAGATGATGGAGCGAGTGAGTTGCTAACCGTACGGTACGGCAACTATCCTCTCTTTTCCATTTTTATAGCTTGTCTTCATTTGTTTATTCTCTTTCCTTTATATCATTTGTGTCATGGTGGCCTTCGAGGCCTTAGTATGGTTGCTCCCGACTCGATGACGTGACTACATCGAGAGTCATTTCAAAATCCAAATTTTCAAGATTTTCACCCTTTTGTAGGAATTAATCGGATTTGGGCGGAATCCGGGCTAGGTGACTTGATTACACCTAGTCCTCCCCTCCCATTTCCTTTTATTCTTTCTTTTTACTTCTTCCCCCATCCATATCTTTTCTTGTCTCGGCCCACGGTGACTTGACTACACCCCGGCCGGACACATTCTACCATTTTCTCCACTTTATTTTTGATTTTTAGCTTTATTTTCGTAGTTTCTTTTATTTTCTTTTGTGCTCCCATGCACTACGGTCGAGCATGAGGACATTGCTCGGCTTAAGTGTGGGGGAGCGATATTCTATCGTAGTTAGCTTTATTTTCTTAGTTTTTCGAAAAATCTTTAAAAACCCTAAAAATTTGAAAATTTTTCACAAAAATCAAAAAGATTTTCTTTTCGTGTGTTTTCCTTTTATGTCGTTGTATCGTGTATTTGTTGTGTTGTGCGTGTTTTGCCCCCCTTTTTCCTTATAGGTTGCTTAAACCACCGATGGCTTTGGAAAGCTTTCAAGATGTCCGGTAACATCTTCTTTCCCTTTTTTTCCTTCTTTGTCTCTTGCGGAAGTTGGAGGAGAATGTGATGTGGTGTGCTCGGGAGGAGCTTTGTAAAGTTTGATGTTGGTTGGTTGCTCATTTGGAAGCTAGGGGTGGTGTTTGTGTTATGTATGTGTTCGTTTTGTGTTGTTCTTGTTTTGTTGCTTTTGTCTCTTTTTCTTTCGTTCTCGTTGAGTCTTTGTTTGGTGTTTTGTTGTGTGTCTTGTGTGTAAATGGTTTTCGGAAACCCGGTTTATAGGCTAGTGTGCGAGTGTTTACTTTCCCTTTCTAGTTGTATAAATCGAGTATTGGACTTTAGTCTAGTAGAATGACCCTAAATCAATGATTTCGTTGGTCCTTTACCTTGAGTCCACCTAGCTTACTAGGGATTTACTACGGGATTTGCATTTTGACCATTATGACCACCCACGGTGTGAAAAGGCCTTGGTTGCCGAGTCCCGTCCCTTAGGTGACCGTGTTCAAGATTGCTCGGCTAGTCCAAGTTTTGCCCTTTTTTGTGGGTTTGAAGAGGGATCGCGACCCACGACTTACCCATTTACCTACCTCCTACACATATCCACACAATAAAATTGCAAATTGTTGAAGTCATCTTTCTTGTTGTAATAAGAAATGCCTAAAAGTCAAATCAAGCCAAAAGGGCAAAGAAAAGAAAATGAAAGAAAATGAAAGAAAGAAAAGAATGAAGAAAAAGAATAGGCACAAAAGCCAAAAAGAAAATAGAAAAGAAGAAAAAGAAATGGCATGGCAAAACAAAACAAAAATGCAAAAGAAAAGAGAAAATGCCAAAAGAAAATCGTCTCACAAAAAGATCTTAACCCCACAAAGATAAGCCTTTTTCCGACTTTTGCCGTGAAGAGCCTACCAAAGGACCGAGTCCCGAGGAAGGATGATAGCGGCATTAGTCAGTCTTCCCTCATTTTGCATGTTTTCCACCTTTTTACTTGGACTAGTTAGGCGGTTTTGGACACGGGACGACCCTCTTGGCTCACGCTAAAGGGGGCGGGGTCTCACTTACCTACAGTGTCGACTAACACCGTGGATCATCACTTCCCACTCCGCCGATCGTCCCGTAGTACGTTTTTAGAAAGTTAGGAGGACCTAGGTAAGTTACCAACGTTTTTGTTGCTTTATCGTCATACTATTAGGGTTTAGTTCACCTCGGTTTGTATTGCTAGCTTGGGAACGTTGTCACTTACCTCGAGTCCTAAACCGGTGCTTCTTTCATCGCTTTTAGAGGGAAGCGGTATTTGTTTTTCTTTGGGTGCAACCGATTATGTGTTCGTTTGTGTGTTTGTTTGTTTTTGTGTCTTGTGTCCGGTTGCATCCGCAGTTTTGTCGCAAGACCCGACTTGCCTTGCGGAGTGCACTTTTCCTCTAAGTGCACTCGCGTGAGTTGAAAGGGCGTAGGGTGCGTTAATCCCCATTCGGCTAGTATAGTAGTTTGTATGTGCTTACTCGAGGGCGAGTAAGGGTTAAGTGTGGGGGGGTTGATAAGTGTAGTTTGTAGTGCTTATTTTACTGTGTTTTGGTCCCATTTTCCTTATGGAATCGCTCCCTGGGAGCGGTTTCTGGGCTTCTTATGCTTCCTCTAGCTCGTTTCAGGTTCCCGGGACCAATCACGAAGAGTTGGAGCGATTCCGACTCAATACATACACTTTTTGAAGCCAACGAGGTAAAGGAACGATGACTCGATGCCTTGGAATCGACCCCGAGACCCTGGGACCCAATCCCGAGCCTCCGAGACCCGATCCCAAGTCCCGAGAATCGACGAGAAACCCATGAGAGGCAAGGAGGGACAAAAAAGCTCTTAAGGGAGGCCTACAAGACCCATCCCGATCGGGAAGGCCTCAACCCGATCGGGATGAGGTGCACAAAGGACGTAGCCACTGTCAAGCATTCCCGACCGGGATCGCATATTCCCGATCGGGAAAGAGGAAGTATCCCGATCGGGATAAGGCCCTCCCGATCGGGAATGGTGGAGCAAGGGAGGCGCTCACTGTGAAGCCGTCCCGATCGGGATCACATATTCCCGATCGGGACCATCATTTCTTCCCGATCGGGATTTCCCATTCCCGATCGGGAATGACCCAGTCCCTGTTCCGCCTCCTTCTTTTATTTCTCTCACTTACGGAACCCTATAAATACCCCCCTCTTGTATTGTTTATTTTTTTTACATTACCCTAGACTATCTTAAGCTTCTCTACTACATATAAACCCTAGATTTAGTTCCTTTAATCTTTAGTTAATCTTAGTTAATTAGAGTTATAATTAGTTCTTGTATTAAGAAGACACTTGAAGATTTCTCCAAGCTTGACAACTTTGGGATTATTTTGGGGTTTTTTATTTATACAAGATTGCATCTTTTTCTTCATCTTGTGTTGGTATAACTTTCTTTTCTCTTGTTTATTGTTATTTACTCAAGTTTGAATCTTTACTTAGTGTTTATTGTTATTGTTCTTGTTGTTCTTGATAATGGATGTTAGGGTTATGATGTTGTGTTCTCTTCTTGTTGTTGTTAGTTTATCTTTGATTATGAGTGAGTAGATTACTTGAGGGTTAGTAGGGGGATTAAGGGTAGATTATGGGTGATTAGGGTTTGATTAGGGGTAAAGGATGATTCTTTGTTGTTAGTCACATACTTGGCACCATGTGTTTGTTGAAATGCTTGTTTGAGTTGTAGTGGTCATGCTTCTCATGCTAGTCTTCCTCTACTCATTGTTTGTCTAGTATGTGGTCATGTTGAGGGTAGTGTTGAGGATAGTCTAAGTTGCGAGAGCCCGGACCTACCTCGACATCGGTCTAAGTTGCGAGAGCCCGGACCGATTCTAGCAATTAGGAAACACCTACACTCTTGACCACCCAAGTCACCCTACTATTCTTATGAACCCGACCTAACCCACCTCTTCTTCATATTTGATTCATCTTGTTAGCTAGTCATCATTTCCTTAAGTTGCTAGTTAGTTTGATTATTAGCATTGTTTAGCATTTTGTAGTCTAGTTCATCATTAGTCTAGTTCTACTTCTCCTCCATCATAGTTTTCCATTTATACCCTCTTTGTGTTTGTTTGTGTGACCTAGTCTCGTTTTAGGCCGATTTAGTCTAAACCTTGCAACACCGTCTCCGTGGACACAACCCGACTTACCCTAACTACCGTTAGGTGCTAGTTGGTTATTTATTTGGCGGTGGGATCCACGACAAATCCCATCATCAACGAGTAGCGGGAGCGTGGTGAGGAGGCCCCTATGCCGTTTAAGTAGCGAGAGCATGAATGTAACCTAGGCTACGAAAACATGCGAGCACCCTTGTTTTCCCCTTTTGGTCTCCTTGGCATCCATGAACCCGACCTAGCCCTAGTTTCTTCTTATTGATTTACCTCGCTTTCATTTATCATTAGATGCTTGTTTGCCTTTTTATTTCATGTAATAGACTTTAGTTTAGTCATTAGTCAATCTTTGCCATTACCCTAGTTTGTCTTGAACCTAGTCTTAGACCATAGCACCCTTTAGTTCGAAACTCCCGTCCCTGAGGATTTCGACCCGACTTACCATTTGATACCAAGCCTAGGTTAGTTGGTTTATCTTGATCGATGGGATTCACGACAAATCCCTCCGTCAATTGACTGCTGAACCGGACACATTTGGTGTTCAGGAGTATATGTGCATTGTGCCTTAAAGCTAGATAACGCATCGTGTTAGTCGCTGTCAGTTGAACTGGATACATTTGGTATCCAGGAGGGGTGTATATTACTTAAGCTAGGACCTCGCATTATTGATAAGTCACCATCCTATTATGGTTGAGTTGCCTAGTTAGAGACCTTGGATCTTCGCTGCGTGTGAAGTTGGTGTCTGAGTTCTTGAAGCTAGTTTTTAGTATATCCCTAGTGAAAGTCTGGCCTTGTGCACACTAACCGAATATCCATAACGCCATTTTGAATATTTTTATTATTATCTATTTGATTTGATTTGCAGGTTGGCAAATATTTTAAGTTTTTTTCCGAAAACTTATTTTTATTATATCATTTAATGTTTTCTCATTTTAAGTATTTTGGTATAATAATACTATTATTTTTCCATACGATATAATATGCTAAGGAGAACGTCCGAGGTACTCCCCACTGACGTGGCTGTTATGCATGTTTATAACATGACAGGTATTTGTTGGTGGGTTTTGGGTGTGAGCTAGTGAGTAGCGTGAATCCTACTCTCTCTTCATTCATGTTTGTTTATGGATTTGTATAAACCCGCTTGGAGAATTTTATTTTAGTCCTTTTTTTAAAAAAAATGGCCTTTGTATTCACTGACCATTTCTTTTAATAAGATATAGTTTGTCACTGTGTTTTAATCCCAACTCTACAGTGTTTCCGCCACCGTATTGCGTTATATTTCCTAGGGGATTATAGCTGGTATCAGAGCATTGTTGCTCCCGACGCTTACATCTGATTCTAGGAAAATACTCGTAAATGATTTGAGCATTAAAAGAATATTAGTGAGAGAAGGGTAGAAACCAAAGTAAGGACTTAATTGTTAGGCTTACATGTTTTTGTAACTCAATGATTAGCATTGAATATTTGTTGCTTTTGTCGAGAAGAAGATGAATGAACAAGATGTTGATACGATGCTGCTCAAGATAGGGACAAGACCTGCTTAGAACTCTGGACGCCTGTTGATTCGAGTAGACAACTTTGCGCTACAAGGAAGATACAATGATGACCTTTCAGCCCAGATTTAGTTTGCTCAAGTTATAGGTTAGATGATCAAGAGTAGACTCTTGTTCCATGATGTTGTAGTAGATTCAGATGGAGCGACCCAAGACTTGTGTGCTTGTTCCTCTACAAGAAGATGAAGTAATCCATTTAGTTCCCTTGTGAACTCTGAAGGCCCGAAGATTTTTCCTCTGGTTCAAGAACTTAGTAATATAGGATCATCGATTCTTTTCTTCATTCCTCTACTTCTTCCAATTCTTCTCTTTTTTTATTCTCATCTTCATTCACTTGGTGAATCCTTGTTCTATTCTCCTACTTTACCATCTTCCCTCTTGAGATTCTTGGTTTGACCAAATTCTGTAAACCACGTGAGAGTAAAGTTATAGAAGTTTGAGGTTTAGTAAACCCTTGTTACCTTATTTGAGGATTGTAAGTCTACCCTATCTTCTAAGCAAGTAAGAATTCTGGAGGATTAATTTGAATGGCAAAATGTTGCTTGATGGAATTAGGATGATACTTTAGACACTGAACCTTGGGTTATAAGTTACTACTTTGATTATTTTGGAGTACTTAGAGTTAAATATATTTTGGAATAGTAAGAGTATGTCATATTTGATGGATACCTAGTACCTAACTGTAGACACCCACATTTTGACCGTCAGGTGTCTATAGTAGTTTCCAAAAAACACCCGATGATGATCCGACGCAAACATGACTTACTACACTCGATTTTCGGACTCGGAATCAATAGTAGTTGGCACGAGCTTTTAGCGGAGTAAAAATCTCACAAAACAAACCTCAAATCCAGGCCTAGTGGGTCGTTTCCAGTCAAATGAGACTAATTTGGGTCAAAACCGACACCAAGGGCAAAACCGTCTTTTAGCAACCGGGTCAAACCCCGGTCAAAGGCGTTTCCGAGACAAAAAAATCTGTCACGCCACTTCAAAAATCTGACTCGAAGTCAAATACTACACAAATATCAGCTACAAAGTAGGAATCCAACTCCATCTAAACCGGGTGTTTCTTCCCATGCAAGTAACCTTTTCCTATCCAAAGACGGAATCCCACTTCATCTCAACCGGTTGTTTTTGTAATCCCCTAGAAAATATAACGCGATACAGTGGCGGAAACACTGTAGAGTCGGAATTAAAAACACACTGACAAACTATATCTTATTAAAAGAAATGGTAAGTCAATACAAAGGCCTCTTTTTACAAAAGGGCTAAAAGGAAATTCTCCAAACAGGGTTATACAAATCCATAAATAAACATGAATGAAGAAAGAGTAGGATCCACGCTACTCGCTAGCTCACACCCAAAACCCAGCAGCAAATACCTGTCATGTTATAAACATAACAGCCACGTCAGTGGGGAGTAACTCGGACGTTCTCCCAGCCATATTATATCATATGGAAAATAATAGTATTATTATATCAAAATAATTAAAATGGAAAACATTAAATAATATAATAAAAATAAGCTTTCGGAGAAAACTTAAAATATTGGAACAGTAAGATCAGAACAAGTTTTCAAAAGAAAACATCAAATATTTGCCAACCTGCAATCCAAAATGTATCGATAATAATAAAAATATTCAAAATGGCGTTATGGATAGGATTAGTGTAGACGGCCAGACTTTCACTAGGAGAATACTAAAACTAGCTACGAGAACTTAGTTCAAACAAATCAAACTTCGGTCTCTTACTAGGCTACTCAACCATAATAGGACGGCGACTTATAAATGCGTGGCCCTAGTTTAAGATAATATGCACACCCCTCCCGAGCACCATAAATACTCAATTCAACCCGACGACGTCTTATATTGCGAGGCACGAGTTTAAGGTCAAAATGTACACACACTCCCGAACACCATATATGCTCGGTTCAACAACCAATGCGCCCCATAAAGACACACCAGCCTTATAGTTGATGGCAAAAACGTAAACCCCAGAATATATTACTCTAAACCTCACACTTGTCTTTATTCCATACCTCCAAAACAACCATTATCGATAAATATACAAGAGATATAATCATTATAAATAATATGAGGAAAACGAATAAACATTTTATAAAAAGGAAGACTTTCTATAAATAGAAACTTACTAATTTTAGAAACTTACTTAAAATAGAAATAGTCTTATAGAAAATACGTAAGTTATTAAAACAAGGGAAAAGTATAAAAGCAACATTTCTAACCAAATTAACATTTTATTATTATCGTCGTTATCGTAACTTTAATATATTTCTAAATTCGTTACTCGAAATATAAATAAAATATCATAAGTCAATATATAGTATTTATAAATAATTAAGAAATCGAGTTAAAACCATAAATTTTCTGAAAGAAGACATTTTAAGAAAAACGATATCAAAATTAATTGAGTCGACGAACTTTATAAATGAAATGAAATTTACGAAGAATTCAAATTATTTTGAACAGACAGTTTTTATTAATAAATAATATGGATTTTAATAAAAATTGTCAATCGAAAGAAAATAGGAAATTATTAGTGAAAATAGTCTCGACTAAAAATATATTTGAAACAAAAGCGACTATTTTCTCATTTATTAGAATAAATCGTAAAATAAAAATTAATTTATTAACAAGTATACAAATTTCGATTAAAATATAAAAATACGATTTTTAAGTGAAAATTATAAATTAATCAAATATGAAGAAAATATGAAATCGTTATTATTTAGTTACATGTGTCACGATAACTAACAAAATATTATAACGATCGTAAATAATTAAATTATTAACGATTTATAAAACGATATCGAAAGTTGTAAAAATATTTATAAAGCATACGATTTAAAAAAAATTAATAATATTAGCAATAATAAATAGCTAAAATTAGAAAATCAAAGTTAAAATATTTACTACATACTACTACTCAAACATACGATATAAAATCGAGTAACGTCCTAAAGTTACCTTAAGACGACCTCGAAACGATCACGTTCTTGACCTTGATCAGTCCAAGCTCCAAATCGATAGTCCTGTCTTTAAACTCTCAGTTGTAGAATCATTGGTCTTCTATGAATGCCCACCAAGGAAACCGAGTTGACGAACACAAGAAAAAGTCAAGGGTTGGATTCGAGTACAAACGATAAACCCAAATAAAAGATGGAAAGCTAGAACATAAATGAACCGATTGGAACCGAACGATACTCACTCGAAAAAGGGGGAACGAAAAGACGAGGGATGGTGATCGATGCAAGATGAAAGGTGAACACGATTTGAAGAAAGAAAGAAAATAAAAGATGATCGAAGAATGCAAGGAATTGAAGAGGAAACGAAACCGAAGTTGATCACAATAATTATGCACCAATCAACTTCAGAAAAGCCACGCATATGAGTAAAATAGATGCACAGCAGCAGTCGGAAACAAGGACAATATCGATACGGCAGGAAAGTAAGAAGGACGAAGAAGAAGCAATAGCACGAAAAAGGAGCAGACCGAACAGAATACGATAAAACGACCAACAGAAGACGTATAGCAGCAGCAAGATGTAGAAGAAGAAGAAGGGAAGAAAAGGAAAACGAAAGAGAATGAGAGGAAGCAATGATTAGTCAAACACAGAAAAGGGAAAAACAACGGCACTCCGATAACTGAAGACACGAACTGAACCATCACGATATGAGGACAACAACGTCGACATTGGCGATAACAATGAGCAAAAACAGGAACGATAAAGGCCACCACAAGACGTATAATAGCAGCAACAGTGACAAATTACAACAACAAAGAAACGAGCAACAACAACAAACTGCGGCAGCAACACGATCGACAACAGCAGCAATTGAACAGAAAAGGGAACAAAAACAGGGGAAAGAAAAGACGGAGAAAGGAACAATACGTAGCAACCAAAACGAATCTGGTAAAAACAGACCAGAAACCGACAAAACGAAGGAGAAGAAGAAGAATGAGTGGGAAAACGTAGCAGCAACAGCAAAGAATGAAGAAGAGGAACGAAAAAAAAAAAGAAGAAGAAGAAGGAGAAGGAGGAGGAGTTTACCTCGGCAAAATAGAAATGACAGCAGTGACGCAGAGGCGTATAGCAGAAGAAACGTACCACAGCAGCAGCAGCACCAGAAAAAGGGACGAAGAAGAGGGAAGGAGGATGAAGAATGAATGGGAAAACAAAAAAACGGTGGAAGAGTATAAAAAAAAAGGGGAATGAATCGGTGAATGGGGATGAATGTTAAATCAAGTGAGATGAATGAGGAGTTAAAGGGGGAGTGAATGATGAAAAGAAACGGTGGAAACATGATGAATGAAGAGGTGGTAAAGTGAGTTGAATGTGATGCAAGAAAAGAAAAAAAATGAAGTAATAAAATATAGTAGATAATATTAGGGCACGGATTCGAAGAAGATACGTATACATCCACGAACCGAAATAAAACGAATTAATAAAATAATTGGGTCGGCTAAATAAAAACGAGTAAATAAACATTTCTCGAAATACAAATAATTACTCGAGACGAAAATGAGTTTATAGAAATAAATAATTATACGATGATATAGTATTTTCCGAGGAATAATAAATCTTCGATAAAATGAATTAAATTGATTTCTCGAGGAGAAGAAATAAATGTTTTCACGAAACTTAAAATAAATGAACTTCGAGTCGAAAATAGAAATTCGAGCTTAAATATAATTTAAATAAAAAGAATTTAGAATATAAATCGCAGAAAAGACTTTCGATAATAATTAAATTGAATGTATAAAATAAATCGAAACATAAATAAGAAATACATTTTAAATATAAGAAGAGTTTCCGAGACAAATAGAATTTTAGGAGTTTGAAACGATTAAACAATAAGTTCGTTTATAAAAATTTTAAGAATTACGAGTTAAATCGTAAACAAAATAAAATACGAACATAATTTTCAAATTTATTTAATTTATAAAATCAGGGGTGTTACAATCTTCCCCACTAAAAAGAAGTTTCGTCCTCGAAACTAATAAAAAAATAATAGAATGAAAAACAAGGTTATATCATTTGAATAAAAAGAGAATGCTTAACTCGCATCATAATCTCGGTTTAATTTTTTTTTTTTCAACTTTAAACATGATATGAAATCAAAATCAAAATCGAAGACAAAAGTTGTTTCAAGATGACTTGGGCTCAGCTACCCAAAGTTTAAAAATTATTTAAATTAACAAAATCGTAAGAATTATTCGATAAAATAATGACGATAAATAATATTTGTAATCAAACTCGAGGGGGAGAGTATTTTCAAAGCGGCAGTAAAACGTTTTGATTAAGAAATTTGACAAGATTTTGTTTTAAGACCAAACAAAATTTCGAGAAATCAAGTTTTATAGTTAGTAAATAAAAATCGCATCGTTGTCAAACATTTTCAATAACAGACTTAAAGTCTATCGACAATGAAACAAAACTTAGACATACAATGTTTTTCGAAAATATTAAACCATTTTACGTAATAATTTCATAGAAATCAAGATATTAGCGATTATGAAAATCTTCGAAAAATTTAAACATGCTTGAAAATTGAAAATTGAAACAATTTCGAAATACTTTAAGATGAATTATTAAGGTATTTGAAACAGGATTAAATGTAGGTTATCAACCAAATGTAAAACAAAACGAAGTACAAAGTTTTGAAATTTATAACTCAAAATGTTAAAATTTCGAGAAAATCAAAAAATTTTAAATTAGTCAAACTTTTCATAACACAGGTTCGAGAACAAAGGAAACGGATAAAAAGAGTCAGAGACAACGACAAATCGAAACAAAATTTTCAAACCCGATAAAGAGGTCGAAAGGGATTGGCTGAAGAAGAAGTAACAGGTTTTAAGAGAAGCTAAGAGAAGGACAAAATTGAAATTCAAAAGAGCTCTCGAGGATCAAAAATAAATTAACCATCTCGAGATTCCCGGTACCACTCCCACAACACGGGTTCCTAATTTCCACCAAATACGTTAAGTCCAATATTAGGCACTAGGTGGTATTACTCCGTCACAATCTCCAAAAATGTCTCACGTGACTATCCAATCGTTCAAACAACATAATACAATCAACAAATGTATTCGAATCTAATCTCATCAATTAAAATTCCAACGGTTATCAAAACATTAAACGCAGAATCGAACAAGCTGCCAAATACAAAGCTCATAAGGTTTGAACACGAGGTATACTCCAAATTTCTCGAGTAAGGAACACTGAACAAGATCCACCAATTTAACAACGTTCGGGTACGTAATCCAAAAAAAAAATGATCACCAACATATTATAATGCCACAAGCACATAAGTTGGGAAAGTACGACAAATCCTCAAACAAGGTCAAACCTACAGGTAATGGCTCAAAACACTCACATCTTCAAACACGTCATTGGGCTAAGGTTTCTAAAAAATTCTACCAAATTTCATATTATATCAGTGAAACCACCAAAATATTTATTAACTCAACGAAGCCACAATCTCGTTGGTCTAAGGGTTCTGAGCTATAAATCCATCAAGATGATTCGCATTAAGTATTCTTCAAAACAACGCGATAAATCAAACCTTTATTTGTACAATATGTTTCTGTTCTTCAAGGTTAACAACAATTTAACAAAGTTAGATCACTCAACTCCAAAGTTCATAGGTTACAACCTTAAACAACGATCAACGATCTAATCCTTAAGAAACACGGCTAATCTATGTCAACCAAAATTTCTAACGGTATTAATTAAAACCTTTGACGGTACCACAATACTCAGGCTAACATTTTAAACAATACTCTATGATCCCGAATATTCACGATGCTTCCATCAAATAAGCATTAGGTAAAAATCCCAAAGTAATATTATCAGTTACACTTAGTTCGGTTCTAGGTTAGGTACTATGTATCCATCAAACATGACATACTCTTACTATTCCAAAATATATTCGACACTAAGTACTCCAAAATAATCAGAGTAACCTATAACCCAAGGTTTAGTGTCTAAAGTATCAACTTAATCCCATTAATCTAGATAATACCTTCAAATCAATTCCCAAAAATTTCTTACTTCCTTAGAAAAATAGGGTATAACTCAATCCTCAAACAAGGTAACCAGGGTTTACTAAACCTCAAATCTCTATATCACGGGGTTTACAAAGACAGTATTCGGTCAAACCAAAGAATCTCAAGAGAAATATGGTAGAATAGAAGAATAGAACAAGGATTCACTAAGCGGACGAAGACGAGAATATATAAGAGAAGAATTATGAGATGTAGAGGAATGAAGAAAAGAATCGATGAACCAGAGGAGAATTTTCGGGCCTCCAGAGTTCACGAGGGAATAAAATAGATTACTTCATCTTCTGGGAGAGGAACAAGCACGCCAGTCTTGGGTTGCTCCATCTGGATCTACTGCGACATCATGGAACAAGAATCTACTCTTGGTCATCTGGCCTGTAGCTTAAGCAAACTAAATCTGGGCCGAAAGGTCACCATTGTATCTTCCTTGGAGCACCACGTTGTCCACTCGAGTTACCAGGCATTGAGAGTTCTAAGCAGGTCTTGTCCCGATCTGGAACAACATCACATCGACATCTTGTTCATTCATCTTCGTCTTGAAAAATGAAACAATTATCCAATGCTAATCATTGAGTTACAAAAACATATAACCTAACAGTTAAGTCCTTATTTTGTTTCTACCCATCTCTCACTAATATTTCTTTAATGTTCAAATCATTTATTGGGTATTTTTCCTAGAATCAGGTGTAAGCGTCGGGAGCAACAATGCTCTGATACCAACTGTAATCCCCTAGAAAATATAACGTGATACAGTGGCGGAAACACTGTAGAGTCGGGATTAAAAACACACTGACAAACTATATCTTATTAAAAGAAATGGTAAGTCAATACAAAGGCCTCTTTTTACAAAAGGGCTAAAAGGAAATTCTCCAAACAGGGTTATACAAATCCATAAATAAACATGAATGAAGAAAGAGTAGGATCCACGCTACTCGCTAGCTCACACCCAAAACCCAGCAGCAAATACCTGTCATGTTATAAACATAACAGCCACGTCAGTGGGGAGTAACTCGGACGTTCTCCCAGCCATATTATATCATATGGAAAATAATAGTATTATTATATCAAAATAATTAAAATGGAAAACATTAAATAATATAATAAAAATAAGCTTTCGAAGAAAACTTAAAATATTGGAACAGTAAGATCAGAACAAGTTTTCAGAAGAAAACATCAAATATTTGCCAACCTGCAATCCAAAATGTATCGATAATAATAAAAATATTCAAAATGGCGTTATGGATAGGATTAGTGTAGACGGCCAGACTTTCACTAGGAGAATACTAAAACTAGCTACGAGAACTTAGTTCAAACAAATCAAACTTCGGTCTCTAACTAGGCTACTCAACCATAATAGGACGGCGACTTATAAATGCGTGGCCCTAGTTTAAGATAATATGCACACCCCTCCCGAGCACCATAAATACTCAGTTCAACCCAACGGCGTCTTATACTGCGAGGCACGAGTTTAAGGTCAAAATGTACACACACTCCCGAACACCATATATGCTCGGTTCAACAACCAATGTGCCCCATAAAGACACACCAGCCTTATAGTTGATGGCAAAAACGTAAACCCCAGAATATATTACTCTAAACCTCACACTTGTCTTTATTCCATAACTCCAAAACAACCATTATCGATAAATATACAAGAGATATAATCATTATAAATAATATGAGGAAAACGAATAAACATTTTATAAAAAGGAAGACTTTCTATAAATAGAAACTTACTAATTTTAGAAACTTACTTAAAATAGAAATAGTCTTATAGAAAATATGTAAGTTATTAAAACAAGGGAAAAGTATAAAAACAACATTTCTAACCAAATTAACATTTTATTATTATCGTCGTTATCGTAACTTTAATATATTTCTAAATTCGTTACTCGAAATATAAATAAAATATCATAAGTCAATATATAGTATTTATAAATAATTAAGAAATCGAGTTAAAACCATAAATTTTCAGAAAGAAGACATTTTAAGAAAAACGATATCAAAATTAATTAAGTCGACGAACTTTATAAATGAAATGAAATTTACGAAGAATTCAAATTATTTTGAACAGACAGTTTTTATTAATAAATAATATGGATTTTAATAAAAATTGTCAATCGGAAGCAAATAGGAAATTATTAGTGAAAATAGTCTCGACTAAAAATATATTTGAAACAAAAGCGACTATTTTCTCATTTATTAGAATAAATCGTAAAATAAAAATTGATTTATTAACAAGTATACAAATTTCGATTGAAATATAAAAATACGATTTTTAAGTGAAAATTATAAATTAACGAAATATGAAGAAAATATGAAATCGTTATTATTTAGTTACATGTGTCACGATAACTAACAAAATATTATAACGATCGTAAATAATTAAATTATTAACGATTTATAAAACGATATCGAAAGTTGTAAAAATATTTATAAAGCATACGATTTAAAAAAAATTAATAATATTAGCAATAATAAATAGCTAAAATTAGTAAATCGAAGTTAAAATATTTACTACATACTACTACTCAAACATACGATATAAAATCGAGTAACGTCCTAAAGTTACCTTAAGACGACCTCGAAACGATCACGTTCTTGACCTTGATCAGTCCAAGCTCCAAATCGATAGTCCTGTCTTTAAACTCTCAGTTGTAGAATCATTGGTCTTCTATGAATGCCCCCCAAGGAAACCGAGTTGACGAACACAAGAAAAAGTCAAGGGTTGGATTCGAGTACAAACGATAAACCCAAATAAAAGATGGAAAGCTAGAACATAAATGAACCGATTGGAACCGAACGATACTCACTCGAAAAAGGGGGAACGAAAAGACGAGGGATGGTGATCGATGCAAGATGAAAGGTGAACACGAATTGAAGAAAGAAAGAAAATAAAAGATGATCGAAGAATGCAGGGAATTGAAGAGGAAACGAAACCGAAGTTGATCACAGTAATTATGCACCAATCAACTTCAGAAAAGCCACGCATACGAGTAAAATAGATGCACAGCAGCAGTCGGAAACAGGGACAATATCGATACGGCAGGAAAGTAAGAAGGACGAAGAAGAAGCAATAGCACGAAAAAGGAGCAGACCGAACAGAATACGATAAAACGACCAACAGAAGACGTATAGCAGCAGCAAGATGTAGAAGAAGAAGAAGGGAAGAAAAGGAAAACGAAAGAGAATGAGAGGAAGCAATGATTAGTCAAACACAGAAACGGGAAAAACAACGGCACTCCGATAACTGAAGACACGAACTGAACCATCACGATATGAGGACAACAACGTCAACATCGGCGATAACAATGAGCAAAAACAGGAACAATAAAGGCCACCACAAGACGTATAATAGCAGCAACAGCGACAAATTACAACAACAAAGAAACGAGCAACAACAACAAACCGCGGCAGCAACACGATCGACAACAGCAGCAATTGAACAGAAAAGGGAACAAAAACAGGGGAAAGAAAAGACGGAGAAAGGAACAATACGTAGCAACCAAAACGAATCTGGTAAAAACAGACCAGAAACCGACAAAACGAAGGAGAAGAAGAAGAATGAGTGAGAAAACGTAGCAGCAACAGCAAAGAATGAAGAAGAGGAACGAAAAAAAAAGAGAAGAAGAAGAAGGAGAAGGAGGAGGAGTTTACCTTGGCAAAATAGAAATGACAGCAGTGACGCAGAGGCGTATAGCAGAAGAAACGTACCACAGCAGCAGCAGCACCAGAAAAAGGGACGAAGAAGAGGGAAGGAGGATGAAGAATGAATGGGAAAACAAAAAAAACGGTGGAAGAGTATAAAAAAAGGGGAATGAATCGGTGAATGGGGATGAATGTTAAAACAAGTGAGATGAATGAGGAGTTAAAGGGGGAGTGAATGATGAAAAGAAACGGTGGAAAAATGTTGAATGAAGAGGTGGTAAAGTGAGTTGAATGTGATGCAAGAAAAGAAAAAAAATGAAGTAATAAAATATAGGAGATAATATTAGGGCACGGATTCGAAGAAGATACGTATACATCCACGAACCGAAATAAAACGAATTAATAAAACAATTGGGTCGGCTAAATAAAAACGAGTAAATAAACATTTCTCGAAATACAAATAATTACTCGAGACGAAAATGAGTTTATAGAAATAAATAATTATACGATGAAATAGTATTTTCCGAGGAATAATAAATCTTCGATAAAATGAATTAAATTGATTTCTCGAGGAGAAGAAATAAATGTTTTGACGAAACTTAAAATAAATGAACTTCGAGCCGAAAATAGAAATTCGAGCTTAAATATAATTTAAATAAAAAGAATTTAGAATATTAATCGCCGAAAAGACTTTCGATAAGAATTAAATTAAACGTATAAAATAAATCGAAACAGAAATAAGAAATACGTTTTAAATATAATAAGAGTTTCCGAGACAAATAGAATTTTAGGAGTTTGAAACGATTAAACGATAAGTTCGTTTATAAAAATTTTTAGAATTACGAGTTAAATCGTAAACAAAATAAAATACGAACATAATTTTCAAATTTATTTAATTTATAAAATCAGGGGTGTTACAGTTTTCTTCCTTTGCAAGATATTGATCTTCTATCCCAAGTCGGTATTTCATCCTATAAATACCCTACCCTTGCACACATCAATTGATACACACAATTCCCGACATCAATTACAACCACTACAAGAAAAACTGTTCCGGGCGTCCACCTGTTTGGCGTCCTTGGCATATGGACGCCGACATGGCGTCGGAAAAATCATACGGGCGTCCACAATCGGACGTCAAAATTGGCGTCCGATTGCATTTTGGAAGGACAAAACTGAAGCCGACGGGCGTCCACAGGCGGACGCCAATTGGGGTAATTGGCGTCCACTGGCGGACACCATTTTGGGTAAAACGGGCGTCCACCATGGCGTCCGACAGTGGACGCCCGCCCAGCTTCAGTTGGCGACATATGCTCGCGCACCCCCCTCTCCCCCATCACTCTCTAAAAAAAAACACTCTCTACCTCTCTTCCTCTACTCGCCGATCCACTCCTCCATTCCTCTCCTCAATTTTTTCCTAATTTTTGGTATGTTTCTTACTTACTTAGTTGTTATTCATTATATTTAGTTCTTTTTTTCTATTGTTATCGTTATTTATTGATAGTTTCATAGTAAATATTGTTTAGGTCTAAATTTAGATTAGGTTGATTAGTTTAGGCCAAATTCGATTAGGTTGATTAGTTTAGCCCAAATTTGATTAGGTTGATTAGTTTTGCCCATCACAATTTTGATTAGGGTTTGATCAATTTGGTTGAATTGAGCTACAATGACCTCTAGGGCATTTCGTGAGTTTTTGTGTCACTTAGGACGGACCAAAAGGTGTCGTAATAATGCCGGAATTTCCCGAAATCACTTCTATCTTGATCGGGGTTGTAATTAGGTCTTAGCGGTGCTTTCGAAGTTTTGATATTTGTATCCGAAAATTTGACCTTATTTGACCTGTTTTAGCTGTTTTTGTCGGACATAGGCCATGAATTTTTGTCTTTCGTTTGGTTATTTTGGGATTAAATTGATAAATGAGTTAGAGTTTTCGTAAATTGCGATGAAATTGTGATTACATTTGTGATTACTATCGGTGACTGATTTTTGTAAGGTCAATTCTAGAGTAATAAGACTTTTGGGTTTACTTTGACGTATTAGGGATTAAATTGAGGAAACTTAGTTAGAGAAATTAAGTTTAAGTAAAATGGTGATTAAATTTTCGTTTAGTATGTTACAAATGAAGTTAGGAAAATTAAACTTTAATGTGTTATATATATTTTTTGAACATAGAAAATGAAGAGGATTGAACGGAAATGGATGTATGAGGGAAGACTTGATAAGAAGAGATGTCCCACCGTCGAATTTCTGAGGGGTGTTGAATCATTTGTCGAGGTGGCTAAAAAGTCAGTAGATTATGCATCGAGGGGGGAGGTTAGGTGTCCGTGTACTAAATGCAAGAACATAAAATTTCTTGAGATCCTTGTAGTTAAGGAACATGTCATCTATAGTGGTTTTTTACCCCAATACTATAATTGGATTTGTCATGGTGAGCCATCTCAGTGTGAGGAACCCGGAAACCATCAAAACGAGGGGGGATTGAGAGGTATGATAGTTCACGTTGTGGAGTGCAATTTATTTAATAACGAGAACACATATGGGAATGACGACTCACCTAACCCACAAGACTACCCTAACCCACAAGAGCCTAACCCACGAGCAAAGGCGTTTTTTGACATGTTGGATGCTTCTGAGAAACCGTTGTACGGAGGGTGTGATGTGTCTTTGTTAGAAGTCGCGTCTATGGTAGTTAGCCTTAAATGTGATTTCAACCTACCCTTTGCTTGTGTCGATGGTATTGCTGCCTTGCTCGAGAGAGTTATTCCAAAGGACAATATCATGACCCGATCATTCTACACAACCAAAAAGGTTGTGAAGGGACTTCAACTCCCGCATCAAAAGATTGATGCTTGTCCAGATGGATGCATGCTATTTTGGAAGGATGATGCGATGCTTGATGAATGTAGGAGATGTGATAAGGGTAGGTATAAGATGGTTGAGGGGGATATTGTTTTGAGAGGTAGAAAAGGGAAAAGTGGTGTCAGGGGTAAGAAACCAATCCCAATAAGTCAGCTTACGTACTTCCCTATTGCACCTAGGCTTCAGAAATTGTATGCCACAAAAACCATAGCGAAGCAAATGAGGTGGCACAAGGAGGACATTAGGGTACTAGGGAAGATGTGTCATCCGAGTGATGGTGAGGAGTGGAAGCGTTTCGATAGACTACATCCCCACTTTGCGTTAGAACCACGAAATGTAAGGCTTGGGTTGTGCACTGATGGTTTTGCACCGTTCGGCCAATTTGGTAAATCGTACTCTTGCTGGCCAGTGATGATCACACCTTACAACCTACCTCCTTGGTTGTGTTTGAAGCAGCCTTTCATCTTCCTATCTCTTATTGTGCCCGGACCCAAAAACCCGAAAAATCATTTGGATGTTTACTTGCAACCTGTTATTGAGGAAATGAAACAACTGTGGGAGGTAGGGGTGGAAACTTATGATGTCTCTCTTAGACAAAACTTTCAGTTGAAAGCAGCTTTGTTGTGGACTATAAATGACTTCCCCGCATACGGTATGCTCTCGGGGTGGTCTACTGCGGGTCAGAAAGCATGTCCGTGTTGTATGGATGAGAGCAAAGCTTTTTATCTTCCAAATTCTAGTAAAATAAGTTGGTTTGACTGTCATCGACAGTTCCTACCAGAAGGTCACCCATATAGAAAGAATAAGAAGGCATTCAAGAAGGGTGAGGTTGTGCTTGATGACGCACCTGATCGACTCCCCGGAGATGAAGTCTGGGAGTTGATTTCCGATTACCCGTCCACTATCGACGGAACAGAGCAGGAGTTCAAAGACCTCAAGAAGTTGAAAAATGGTTGGTTTAAACGTAGCATATTTTTTTACCTACCATATTGGAGGACTTTGTTAATTCGTCACAATTTAGATGTGATGCATATAGAGAAAAACTTCTTTGAGCAGTTGATTCACACGGTGATGGATGTGGAGGGGAAGAGTTGTGACACTATAGGCTCCCGGCGAGATGTAAAGAATTTTTGTGACCGTCCTCAACTGCACATCAAACGGGATGGGTCGAAACCGAGAGCCTTGTTCACACTTGACAAGGCTCAGAGAAAGGCGTTGTTGGAGTGGGTAGAGAAGTTGAAGTTCCCTGATGGGTACGCCTCCGACTTCAAACGCTGTGTTGATCTTAAGAACCTGAAGCTGCAAGGGTTAAAGAGTCATGACTGTCACGTCTTCATGGAGAGGTTGCTTCCGGTATCACTAAAGAACCTTTTGCCACCGACGGTGTGGAATTGTATAACTGAGATATCTCAGTTCTTTCGAGATTTGTGTTCAGCTACAGTATCAATTGAGGACATGACTCGGCTGGAGGATCAAATTCCACAGATACTTTGCAAACTTGAGATGATCTTCCCACCGTCGTTCTTTAATTCCATGGAGCATCTACCTGTCCACTTGCCCTACGAGGCTAAGGTTGGAGGACCTGTCCAGTATAGATGGATGTACCCATTTGAAAGGTACATAACTTTTTGTAACTTCATTTATACATTTAATTTAAACATAGCTAATTTTTATTAATTGAAATACATAACTTGTTTACTTAGGTTCCTCAATCATTTGAAGAAGAAAATTGGTAACAAGGCTAGGGTAGAGGGATCTATTTGTAATGCATATTTGACAGAAGAGATTGCAAACTTCTGCTCCCTCTACTTCGAGAAAGATGTTCAAACAAAAACAAAGAACTTGAACTTAGAACATTCGGTGTCCATTGATCCTACTATACCCGAGTTTTTTCAAAAGAAGGACGATGAAGGAACTTCATCCGCTGAGGGTTATAGGACACTAGATGAGAAAGAGTATAGCCGAGCGCACCTTTACCTACTCTCTAATTGTGAGATCTTAGAGCCTTATGAGAGGCAATTTGTAACTGAATATGTCGGTGCGAACCCTGACGTGAACCCTGATGACGTTTGGAGTAAGCACGACGAACATTTTCCGAAGTGGCTCAAGGATCACGTAGTTTCCTTAGACATACATGATGACTTGGTTAGAAGTTTGGCATTTGATCCAGTGCGAGCGGTTAAAACCTGGAACCGGTACTCGGTGAATGGGTTCAATTTCCACACATTCAACTACGGGAAGAACAAGGCTAGATGCAACTTTGGTGTGAGTGTGTCATCTCTTGATGGTGATGAGTACTATGGTATTTTGGAGGAAATTTTTGAGCTTTGTTATGCCGGCAAAGAACGAGCGTATAGAGCTGTGGTTTTCAAATGTGAGTGGAAAGACAGCTCCGTCAACGGGACCCGAGTGCATGAACGTTACAAGATTGTGGAAGTTAATCACACAAAGAAATTTCCTATGTACGATCCGTTCATACTCGCCCATCAGGCGAAGCAAGTTTATTTTGCTCCTTCTCCTTACACAAAAAATGACAGAAATCAAAGTCAATGGTGGGCAGTCTTTACAACTAAACCACGGGGACAAATAGACAGTTCTCTGTTCCAGGAAGAAGCTGTTTCAACTGGTACACGCTTATCTTCTATTGAAGAGGCCATATTCTCCGAAGAAGAAGATCAGGATGAAGGGGCAGAGGAAGATTTTGAGGACAATGTTGATGATGGACAAGGAGAATACATGGTTATGGATGTACCAGAGATCCTTGAGGAGGATGACGGACACGAAGAAGGCAATTGGGAGGACGATCAACTGGAGGGCGAGGAGACGGAGGAGGAGGACCAGACTGAGGAGGATGAGGCTGAAGACAATAACGACAGTGAAGATGACTAAGCGAGTTGTTGTAGTAAGTTATATTGATGATTACATGACTAGGTCACTGTGCTAATTATTTGGTACATTACTTAAATCAAGTTAGAATGTAGTCGCTAGTTGTATTTAACATTGTTTAATTTGTTGCAAGGTGAAGATAATGGCAGGCAGTAGATCGACCAGAAAACGTGGTGGGGGTAGTAGGTCTGCTCAGACGTCGACCACACAGCAGGAGGAGGAGGAGGAAGTGATTCCCGAAATGATACCGGAGCAGACCGATGAGCATGAGGAGGAGGAGGAGGAGCAGGGGCAGGTGGAAAAGCTGGATACGGACGATGCCGGTCGGGTGATTCTCAAACCTACAGGCACATGGTAATATAATCTAACTTGTTTATAACATTTCGTTTATAACATGTTTATTTTTGGACTACATCTTGTATGATTTTATACATATATGTGCTTCTGGACTCGGTGCAGGTTTCTGCATAAAGATGTCGTCAGAGGCTGTACTACCAGCTACATGGTCGACAAGGGACAGGGGTACGCCTGTTGGTCTCAGGTGCCGGAGGAGGTACAGCAGTGGTGTTTCAACCAATTCCGGGTATGTGGATAGTTTTGCTACCGAGTTTTTAATTTATAATGACGACTTTGTAAATAATTTTGCTACTAATTATTAATCCTCCTTGATTGTGTAGATGAAGTTCAGTTGGGCACCCGAGTTAGAGGGAAGGGTCTGGAGCCGGTACAATGAGGCGTGCACACGACGTTTCACTTGTGTGATGAATAAACGACGCACGCGGGGGACTCCGCTAAAGGACCTTAAAGGTGTTGTTTTTATTTTGGTAATCAATTTTAACAAACAATCTAACTTCAATATTTCACTGTATTAAATAATATATTGGGTCGTCATATTTTAGGTGAAGCATTGGAGAAATGGGTCGCGTACCACGAGAAGAAGGACTTTAAGGTCAGGTCTGAAAGGGCCCAGAAGAACAAACTTGCCGACTGTGAGCATGAGGGCCACGCAAACCCGACACATCATCGTGGTTCTCAGTCTTCTTTCAGTCGTGCCAAGAGGGTATGATTTCCACTAATTAATACCGTACTCTTACTTGAATAATCGGAAAATATTTTCGCATAATTTATATTCACCTAATAACATTAGTACTCATTTAATAGATGCAAGCTGAGCTCGGGAGGCTGCCAACCGCGGCGGAGATATTCTTCGACATGCATGGGCAGACCGACGACAAAGGGACTACCTTTAAGACGAAAAAGGATCAGGCGCTCTGGGTGAGTACTAACTATTTCAAATTAATCGACTTTAGTTGGTAGATAACTATCTTCGATGGTTTCATCTAATAATAACTTCAATTGAAATCGTTCTTCTGTACGACGCAGGACGCCTACCAAGAAGAGCTAGCGAGACTCGAGGCTGATCCTGATGTTGAGGAAGTCGACCCGAATGAGACTTGGTTCAAGGTCGCCAAGGGTTACAAGAAAGGTAGTGTGTACGGTGTAGGAAATGCACACGGTATGTACTTCACACCTCCCACACCCCGTCTCAGCACCTGCACACAAATGGAGTACACGCCGGCTGGATCTCAGCAACCCGACCCGGAGAAGGACGCCATGAAGGAACAGCTGACGGCCCAGCAGCAGCAGCTGAAGGACCAGGCCGAGAACATAAAGAAGATGCAGGAACAGATGGCCATGTTTCAGGCCATGTTCAGAAATTGCAACCAAGGTCGTCCCCCATCCCCTCCAGACGACAGAGACCCATTTGGTGATGGTGGTGGTAACTCTGGTGCTACAGCTAGCTTCACAGTTTGCTGATTGTTTTTTGTTGCTGTTGTTGTAACTTAATTTGCGGATTATGTATCTTCTAACTAGTTTAGATTTGTGTATCTTCAAACCGTATGTTAAATTTTTTTTATATAAGTTTTTTCAGCAGAAATGAGTCGAGAGATGAAGTGTTTTGGTTGACTGAGAGTGAATGAGGTTAAGGTATTGTGGATAGTCCACATTTGTGGTTGGTTGAGTGTTGTTGATGTCGTTTATATTGCAGGTTTTGGCTAGACATTGAACGCATGTTTACGGCCATGCAACAGCGTAAATAACGTCCGATAACGGACGCAATATCAGACGCCAGGGGAAGCTAGAATGGCGTCCGACTGTGGTTGCCAGGAGTCCCCAGATGGCGTCCACAGTCGGACGCCAACTTCAGGACCAAGTCGTCGGACTGTGGACGCCATCTGGGGACTCCTGGCAACCACAGTCGGACGCCATCCCTGGCGTGGACTGTCGGTCGCCATTTCTCTTGGCGTCCAATAGTGGACGCCCGTTTAAAAAAAAGGCGAGGGGTCGTGGCTTCCGCTTTCTAACGTCTGTTTGCGGACGCCCGTTTGCTTATAACGTCCACTGTCGGTGGCCACTAGGTGGACGCCCGGGGCACCTTTTCTTGTAGTGAACATCAACACAACAATTCCAATCCCGACACACAAATTACAACCCAGAAATCCAGCAATACTAGGCATATTATATTCCAATCTTTCCTCTAGAAATCCTATAGGATTCCCGACCATTCACAACCCAACATTCTAGGCAATTTTAGGCAAACCGTATACAAACCCGAGAGCAAAACTCGCCAAATCCCTAACCATACACACCATAACTCACCTATATACATCTTAACGCTCTCACGCCTAGGCCGCTACTACGAGTCCGTTTTCGAGATAATCAGTAGGTTGAGAGTGTTACAAATCCCGACTTCTCCCTTTTCTTCTCTTTCTCTCGTCCGTCTGTCTTTTTATACGGGTCGTCGTCACGTCTTTTCTTTTTAACTTTCTCGTTCCTAATATCGATATTATCGTACAATTTTCAATAAACAGTCGTCCCTAAGGATTCGATATCGACTCTATAGTCGAATATCGGATCTAAAGGAATCAATCATCAAATCATGTTAAGCATAATACCGTTGAAGCCGAGTAATTACGATATTACAACGTGGAGGAATTATTTCGTCTTAACAACCTTCAAAACGATTTTCTAAACAACTTTTTTTTACTCCACTCTAAATATCCGATATTGATTCTATGATCAAGCATCGAATATTACGAGTATCAATATTTAAGTCGAGTATAAATTATATTATATTTATACGCGATTTAGCGAAATTGTCAATTTTCGAAAAAGGGCCCCGAGAAACAGGCAACCATGCGAGTCGCACGAGTCCCGTGCGAGTCACATGGTCACACGAGTTGCGTCCTCCTCGCGCGGGTCGCGTAGCCCCCTGAAATCCGAAACATAAAAAACGATCTCGTCTTATTTTCAAAACATCTTTTCTTTTCTTAATAAAACAGCTAGCTTTTCGGTATATTTCAGGTCTCGACAAATCTTTTCAAATCATGTATTTCATTATATTTACATATTTTATTCAATTCTCAAATCGTTACTAACCCGTTTGTTCATGTTTTCAGCAAATAATTTTATTGTTTGTTTTATTATACTAAAACGAATCTCGCATGCTAAAACAACTCTGACGTTAAAATTAGATGCATTAAATCGACTTAGCAACCCATTCAATTATTCGCATGTTTAGTCAAAATACTTTTTGCATATCATTCAACCGTCGAACTAACGCGTGTACACCAAAAACGAACGATATCTTAGTAAAGGCCGCTACGTGCGGGCAGGGTTGGGTATTCTTTGTGAACTTCCCAACACGTACCCTCACCCCTTAATCAGAACCGTGGTTTCCGGATGACCGAAACCATTTGCATATGAGAGTCATTCAATACTCGATTACCGATAATGTCGGTATCGGTATCGCAATGCTAAGGGACGAACCCAATAAGCTCTGAAATCGGAATGGGCCGTACTTTGTGCATGGCCCACTACGACATAGAGTGGGTTCGAACGGGCCCGAACTCCCACAAAGTTCGGTGGCGACTCCACTTCGATTTAAATTTCAATTCGACCCATCTCATATGGAGATTCATTCGCCTCCCCAAACCCGCGAGTGGCCACGTCGGGGTGGACCTATGTCATGTCCACACTAACCTAGAACCGAACTAAGTGTAACTGATATTATCACTTTAGGATTCCTACCTAATGCTTGTTTGATGAAAGCATCGTGAATATTTGGGATCATAAAGTATTGTTTAAAGTGTTTGCTTGAGTGTTGTGGTACCACTAAAGGTTTTCATTATTGTCGTTAGTAATTTTGGCTGACATAGATTACCCGTGTTTCTTAAGGGTTAGTTCGTCGATCGTTGTTCAAAGTTGTAACCTATGAGCTTTGGAGTTGAGTTATCTAAACTTGGATGAATTATTTTTAACCTTGAAGAAGAGAAATATCTTGCACAACCATAATTTGGGCTTATTGTGTTGTTTTGAGGAATACTATAATACAGATCAACTTTTTGGGACTTTCAGGCTCTAACCTTAGACCCACGATATTGTGGCTTCGTTGAGTTATTAAACATTTTGTGGTTGCCTTGTTGTAATCAGACATCTGATGGACTTCTCAGGAACCTTAGTTCAATGACGTGTTTTGAAGATGTGAGTATCTGTTATTATATATTGAGGTTGAGTGTACCTTAGGTTGGTGTACTTCCTAATCCCTACCTGTTTATGGTGTTAAGAATATCTTGGTGATTAGTTTGAGGATTTCGTGCCCGAGCATTGTTAAATTGGTGGATATTGTTTAATGTTCCTTACTCGAGAAATTTGGAGTGTACCTCGAGTTCAAACTTTATGAGCTTTGGATTTAGAAACCTTATCTATTGCGAGTTTGGGTGTGTTTTGATGATCGTTGGAATTTTAAGTAATGAGATTAGATTTAAAACATTTTGTGGTTTAGTACATGTCGTTTGAACGATTGGATAGTCACGTGAGACATTTTTGGAGATTGTGACTGAGTAGTACCACCTAGTACCCAATAGTGGACTTAGCATTATTTGATGGAAATTAGGATCCCGTGTTGTGGGAGTCGTACCGGGAATCTCGAGATGGTTAAATTATTCTCTAGTCCTTGAGAGCTCTCTTTGACTCTCAATTTCGTCCTCTGCTTGGCTTTTCTTGAATCCTGGTAGTTCTTCTTCGGCCAATCCCTTCAACTTCTTTATCGGGTTTGAAAACTTTTGTTTCGATTTGTTCTTGACCTTGACTCTATTTATCCGTTTACCATTTTTCCCGAACCTATTTTATGAAAAGTTTGACTAATTTAAATTTTTTGATTTTCATGAAATTTTAACATTTTGAATCATAATTTCAGACTTTAAAACTCTCCATTTTGTAAAAACTTTGAGCAACTTAAACTTTTTGCTATCGTGAAATTTTAACATTTTGAATAATAAATTTCAAAACTTTGTACTTCGTTTCTTTTGCTTTATTTTTGGTTGATAACACATATTTAGTCATGCTTCAAAATGCCTTAATAATTTATTTTTAAAGTATTTCGAAATTCCATCAAATTTCAATTTTAAAGCATGCTTAAGTGTTACGGAAAATTTTATAATTGCTAATATTTTGATTTCTATAAGATTATTATGTTTTTGTTAGTTTCGAGGATGAAACTTCTTTTTAGTGGGGAAGATTGTAACACCCCTGATTTTATAAATTAAATTAATTTAAAGTTATGTTCGTATTTTTATTTTTACGATTTAACTCGTAATTCTTAAAATTATTATAAAACGAGTTTATCGTTTAATCGTTTCAAATTCCAAAAATCCTATTTGTCTCGGACACTCTTCTAATATTTAAAACATATTTTTCTTTCAGTTTTGATCTTTTTTACCCATTTAATTTAATTCTTAACGAAAATTTATTTCGACGATTTAAATTCTAAATTCTTTTTATTTATTTATACTTAAGCTCGAATTCCTATTTTCGGCTCGAAGTTCATTTATTTTAAGTCTCATCAAAACTTCTATTTTCTTTCCTCGAAAAATTAATTTCATTCACTTTATCAAAGATTTGTTATTTATTGGGAAATACTATTTCATCGTCTAATTATTTTTTTCTATAAACTTCATTTTTGTCTCAAATGATTATTTATATCTCGAAAAATGTTTATTCTACTCATTTTATTATTATTCGGTCCAATTACTTATTAATTTTATTAACTCGTTTTAATTCAACTCGTGGGTCGGTCAACTTATCGTTACGAAATTCATTTCCTACCCAATTCGTTTAACTTATCCGTCTATCTGATTCCCTTCTTTGCGAGTGGAATTCATCCGATTTGTGATTAACGTGTCCCTTTCACATTCCTTGATCTATTTCCCTTCCTCCTTTTCCCATTCCACCGTTTCCCAACTATTATTCGTGCATCTCCCTCACCATCATTCACTTCCCCTGTCATCTCTTGTTCCCACCGCTTCATCTCTTTTTCAACGCACCCTTTTCCTACTTTCTTCTTCATTTATTTTCTTTATCTGCCTTCTGCTCTCTTTTTCTCGCACCACCATTTTTTCCCTGTTTCTTCTTCGTGTGCCGTTGTCGTGCTGCTGCTACGCTCATGCTGCTGCCGTGTTTGCTGCTGTTTTTCTCGGCTCTGAGGTCGGTTCCAGTGTCGCCTGATTCAGATAGGTAATCCCGTTCTCCTCTTCCTCTTCTTCGTGCACTACGTGCGCTACTTCTGCTGCGTTTGTTCGTTTCACTGCTGATTGTTGTTGTCATTGCTGTCCTCGTTCTTTTTCTCCTTCCTTCTTCGCTGTTTTCTTTCTGCTGCGTTCTGCTGGTTGGCTCCTTCTATGTTTACGCTCGTTTTCGATCTCGGTAAAATCGTTGTTTGCTGTTCTCTGTTCCTGGTTCGGGATCTGATTCTCTGCTGTCACGTTTGCTATTGTTGTTCGTGTCGTTTTCGCCGTTACTGATTGCTGCTGTCGTCATTTTTTTTGTTGTTTTTGACGTCTGTTGCTGCTGTACATCACCACCTTACTGCTGTTATTTGCGTGTTATTGATGCCGCTACTACTTCTCGTTCTATTGTTATTCTTCCTGATTTGTTTCGACGTTGTGGCTCCGTTCCTTCCCTTTATCCTTTCCCTTCTTCGTTATTGCTTCTTCCTCCTTGGTTTCTATTGTTTACTCTCTTTATCTTTCACGAGCATTTCTGCTGTATCGTCCTTTGTTTCGATTATTCATCTTCTATTCTTCTATTTTATTCTATTCATTCTTTCGATTGCATTGTGTCGTCGTCCTGTCTTCCTGACGTTCGTGGCTTATGACCCGCTGATGCTCTTCTTTTCTTCTTCTTACTAGCGTAATACCCGTGACACGTCACGGTTTTGTGAACATTTTTTGAAAATAATAAAAAGATAGAAATAAAGTGTAATACCCGTGTTGACGGGGTTGAAGCGGTTTTTTGCATCAAAAAGTCAAATCACAATCCATAAGAGGGTAAACGGAAGAACGAAATTGGCTTAAAATAACGTAAATGAAATGAATATTGACGCATATGATTATTATAATGTGTATCGAAGTCAAAGAACTCAATTGAGTATGTAGGTAAATAACAATTTCGGAGAGTGTATAATAAATGTAGATGTCTTAACGACGTATGACGTCGAAATGAGTACGTGTATAGTGTGTTTGACATAGACCTGTCAAAAACTGACCTGACCCAAAATCGCTCGGAAAAAAACTCGAAAAATCCGCCCGAAAAAGACCGAAACCCGAAAGTGACCCGACTCGATAATAACCCAAATATTTTGGGGCAAAACTCGCCAGAACCCGTTACCCGCCCGAAAATAGATAAATTAAAAAAATATTGCTATTTTACACTATAGTTTCTTAGAAAACACTAAAACATATTTTTTTTACATGATTATTACACTAAACTATTTTTTTATTTTCAAAATTTTAAGATATACTTCGTAATATATCTTTAAAATCATATTTTTATCACATGATTATTATAATCAGAAAACAATAATCAGTAGATCAAGTCAAAGTCCGTCATATATATCCGTACTTCCTATAGAAATAAAATATCAGTGTATATTAAATATATTAAATAAAACATGTTTATTCTCACTAATATCATATATATTAAATTAGATCATTAAGAAATTTAAGAATAAAATTGTATTTATGATAAAAAAAAGTAAAAAAATTAATGTATTCCAAGTGCGTTAATAACCCGTATTTGACCCGAAACTCGACCCGAAAACCCGTATAAGCTGGACTCGTATAAACCTATATTTTTCAAACCCAAAATACACTCGACCTTTATTTTACCCGAGCCCGAAATGACCAAACCCGATACCCGACCGCCCGACCCGTTCAACAGATTTTGACGCAATTCATACAAAAAAAAGACGGCCCATAATATACGTTATGACCTCTAAAATGCAAATATTTTTGGGGCGGAACCCACCCGAACCGAAATTAGTAACTAATTTTTTTTTATGTTTTAGACTAAGATTTCACAAAATAATACGAAATAAAAAATACTCCATCTCCTTCTCTGTAATCTTATACATTTCCTATTTTGGTAATTCTCTATTATTTTTTCACTTTTCTTTTTAGTACGTCTTTTGTGGTTCTTATTATTTGTTACCCCACTTTCTTCTTCCACTTTCATTTTCATTCACATTCCAGTCCACACTTATTAATTTTCTCTCCAAAACTAATGTGGACCATATAAAAGAAGGGGATGAAATATTTATTATTTATTTTCAAAATTTGTGTGGTAATAATATTATTATAAAAAAAATACGAAGTATTATGTTTTAAACCATATTTTTATCACATGATTATTATAATGATTAAAAAATTCAGTGAATCGAGTAAAACTTTGTTATGTGACAAAAATTCAATATATCCGTATTCTAATGATTAAAAAATAAATGATTAAAAATTGAAATTAAGAATGAAAATGTATTTACATTTAAAAAATAAAATAAAGACAACTAACATTTTTTCAAACGTGTTATTAACGATTTTTAACGGATTTTAATCCAAAGCTCGACATTTTTTAACTGGTTTTAACCCGAAGTCCATCATTTTTTAGAAGCTTTTAACCTGAAGCTCGACATTTCTTATCGGTTTATTAACTTTTTGTCAAACGCGTTACAAATGCTTAGGTTTGTTGATATGTTTGATGATATGCTTGTTGATATGGAGTATATTTTGAACACTTGATGTTATGTTTGTGGATATGATTAATTGGACCAATAAGTCACTTGTGAGACGGTCTCACGGTAAAATTATTGGGTCTCCGCAATAGGGGCGCCACTATTTATTGGAGTCTGGGTTAAATCGAGCTGAAATGAAATGTAGAATTTGATATTTGTTTCCATGGTAAAATGTGATATTATAAAATCAGTAATCCCGAATGTAAAATTTAAATTGTGCAATCTACCCCTGACACGTCACGGGGTTGTACAAAAATATGTAGGATAACGTAGGTTTAATAATACCAGGGCAGTATTGTCGTTAATCGCATTCAAATAAAACTCGTATCAAGTTATAGTGTCAAAATTCACCTTTGTAATAGGAGTATTATAGAAGGAAATGACACATGGTGGATTAATAATATATAGAATATAAAATTTATAGGAATATTTTACACCCACTCATCTCATCTCCTTCCCCACCGTTTACTGTCATCACCCATCTCATCTTCCTAAACCCTAATTCCCCACTGTTTACTGTCATCATCTCATCTTAATCACCCACCGTTTACTGTCATCACCCATCATAGAAAACAAAAAAAAAGATAAGTGAAGGAATTATTGGGTACACACACTCATCTTATCTTCTTCCCCACCGTTTACTGTCATCACCTACACTCTTCCAAACCACCATTGTTTTAATTCAACATTTCCAAAAACCGTCTTAATCAATTGAAATTGATAAAATTTCGATGTTAATCAGTAAGATGTGTGAAATACCGATTTGCATGTAGATTCGCTGGTGTAGTTGATTTAGTGTCATTCCATTGCCACAGATCTATCAAGGACATGAGTCAAAATATTGAAGGATGTACAATTTGAGGTATTATACTTTCAGATTTTTGTGGGTTTTTTAATCAATTTATCAAATATTCAATAGTCATTTATTAGATCTGAAACGGAAGCTCTAAACTGTTCAAGTACTGACTGTTAAACCTTGAGCGATTCTGCGATTCTTCATATTTCATGTTGAAATGGTGGATCTTATCCACATCATTGGACATCCATTGAACAGTGTATTTAGCACCTAGGAAGTCGAATGTGTAATGTCAATCTAAGTAGCTTCTACTTGCAAAGACTACATTAAAATTGTTGTTTTCGTTGACAAATCTAAACGAAAGGTTCCTTCAAAGATTGAAAACATAAGCAATGTTTGAGTGCAGTATTATAGTAAGAACTAAAGTAGAATGCTTATGGAAAAAAAATTAGTCTTCCAAGTAAATGGAATCAAATATAGCAGTAATGAACAAAGACTCACATAATTAATGGTACCGTATCCAGCGAAAACATAGAAAATATTTTTTATTTGTATAGAAGCCCCGTCTAAACGTGGCACGGGACATGTTGGCATCTGCTCCCATTGTAGTTTTGGTGCTGGCAAGTCTGCAAATGTCGCAGAGAGAAGTCTTCCTTGAGCATTGGTTTTTGGGATATTTCCCATGGTACCCTCGAACTTTGACACATTACACATGGTACCCCTCATTATAAGTTTGTTCCTATGGTAACCTTGTGTTTTGCGCTTGGTGCCCATGGTACCCCTGTTTAATCTTTCGTTATAACGACGTTAAAAGTTTGTTTACTTAAAGTGATTAATTTTAAATTTTGTTTGGTGAAATTAGTTAGAAAATTAATGAAATTCAAATTAATTGAGGAAATGTCCATGGTACCCCTGTGTTTTCAATGTTTTAGCCATGGTACCCTTATATTTTAAATTCTTTGACCATGGTACCCTTATGGTTACAATTCTTTCAGGGGTACCATGGACATTCCCTCAATTTTCAATTACTTTTACTAGAAGTTCATTAATTATTTTAACTAATTTTTCCTCTGAAACAAATTAATCACTTTAACTAAACTAACTTTTAACACCGTTATGACAGAAAATTGATCAGGGGTACCATGGGCACTAAACACAAAACACAAAGTTACCATAGGAACAAACTTAAAATGAGGGGTACCATGTGTAATGTGTCAAAGTTCAAGGGTACCGTGGGAAATATCCATTGGTTTTTTAGGACCTTTAGCCTTCACCTGCAATGATCAAATCACATACACTTAGAAAACTCGAGTTTTACCCTAGATTGAAACTAATCTATTACCATTTACCAGTCCGTTCATACTCTTGAAAAGTTTATACTACATTGGACATCCGTTGAATAGTGTAAGATTTTGAAGACTGTGGTACATTGAACTTCTCATGGGTTTGGATCATGAACAGGTAACAGTTGTCAATAAACGTGGAAAGTTCCTCAAGAATGGAGTCACCCTCTCCGGCCTGCGATATAGAAGGTTAGTTTTCTTTCACGTAGTCGCTTGAGTGTAAGGTAATACTTTATTTAATTACTAAATTGTGAATATCGTGAAAAATTTACCTGTTCCAATCTCGAAAGTAGATCCAAAGCAGAGTCTTGAATATACTGCAGAATAATTTGGGAGTCGAAAATCACAAATTGACATTTGATGCCCAAAAAATCTTCAACTATAAACTTAACCTGGTACCTGGAATGGAAAGATTAGGCCAAATTTTTAGAAATTAAATGTCAAATATTTCGACTAAAAATTCAAAAAACAAATTAAAGTTAATAATGATATTTGTTTTATCAAAGCTGAGTAAAACAAATATTTGTTTTATCGGAGCTTAATTAGAGTTAATAAAGAAATTAAAGCTTTCTTATAGTTCTTTTTGCTTTATCTTTTTGCCAGGAACTAAAGGGCTTTCAAAAAATAGTGGTAAGAGATGGTGAAGATGTGGGCATACTGAAAGCACATACTCGGCATATATAAAGCCACGATGAAATGGATTCATAAACTATGAATGAAGACATTTCAAACATAGGGAAAGGGGATGATGAGAACGAAGAGGCAGTGTTTTAATAACAACGTTTTCCAGTGCAGTAGTTAATTGTGATTCAAACATTATAAAATGAACATTGTATTTTCGAGATATAGGAGTAAATGATGGTGGAGATAACTTGTTGCCTAAACTAGGAAGCATTGCAAATCACGATGTGTGAAGCATTAATGGGGTTGAAGATTACTTCTCCCCTAAACAATCTCATTTCAATTCCATCTACCTAATATACATAACTATTACAAAACATCAAAAATAAGGACTAATTTTGAAATGGGGCTCCTACATTCTGCCATCTATTTGGGTGTGGTGTCTTCTTTTATAGAAAGAAGATTCTTCTTCTTACTGTTGCGTTTACTACTACGTCACTTCTTATTAATCCCGGTTTTCCCTACGTGAAGAACGAACTCCGATGTTTTTCCTCTCATCTGTTTTCTGCCGTTAGTTTTGCAGCTGGTCGTCCATCAATTCTCGGTCTCTCGCTCCGACCTCGCCTATCCTATGGTTTATCTCCAAGTTCTTGGGGGTTTCGTGGAAGCTCCAACTAGGAAGAGTGCGTTTTCAATTCGGTTGTCGCCTGGAGGTAACTTTAGGACGTTACTCGATTTTATATCGTATGTTTGAGTAGTAGTATGTAGTAAATATTTTTTTAACTCCGGTTTTATAATTTTAGCTATTTATTATTTGCTATTAATATTATTTCAAAATTTTGTATCTTACAAATATTTTTACAACTTTCGGTATTGTTTTATAAATCGTTAGTAATTTTATTATTTATGATCGTTGTAATAATTTGTTGGTTATTGTGACACTAGTAACTAAATAATATCGATTTCATGTTTTCTTCATATTTCTTTAATTTATAATTTTAACTCAGAATCGTATTTTTATATTATAATCGAGGTTTGTATACTTGTTTAATAAATTAATTTCGTTTTACGATTTATACTAATAAATGAGAAAGTAGTCGATTTTGTTTTAAATACATTTTTAGTCGTGACTATTTTTACTAATAATTTCTCATTTGTCTACGATTGATTATTTTTAGTAAAATCATTATTATTTATTGATAAAATCTATTTGCTAAAATTAATTTGAAAGCTTTATAAAATCTCGTTTAATTTATAAAATCCGTAGACTCAATTAAGTTTGATATCATTTTCTTAAAGCATCTCTTTTCTGGAAATTTATAATTTTAACTCGATTTCCTTATTATTTATAAAATACTATATATTGACTTATTATAGTTTATTTATATTTTGAGTAACGAATTTAGAAATATATTAAAGTTACGATAACGACGATAATAATAAAATATTAATTTCATTACAAATGCTTTTTTTTATACATTTCACTTATTTTAATAACTTACGAATTTTTCTATACCAATATTTCTATTTTAAGTAAGTTTCTAAAATTAGCAAGTTTCTATTTATAGAATGTTCCCCTTTTAATATAAAATGTTTATTCCTTTTTATTCAAATTATTTATAATGATTATATCTTTTGAATATCGATAATGGCTGTTTTGGAGTTATGGAATAAGGATAAGTGCGGGGTTAGAGTAATACAGTCTAGGATGTACTGTTTTGCCGTCAACTATAAGGCTGGTGTATCCATTTGGGATGCATTGGTTGTTGTACTGGACACATTTGGTGTTCAGGAGTATATATGTGCATTGTGCTCTTAAGCTAGATATCGCATCGTGTTAGTCGCCGTCACTTGAACTGGATACATTTGGTATCCAGGAGGGGTGTATATTACTTAAGCTAGGACCTCGCATTGATAAGTCGCCATCCTATTATGGTTGAGTTGTCTAGTTAGAGACCTTGGATCTTCGCTGTGTGTGAAGTTGGTGTCTGAGTTCTCAAAGCTAGTTTTTAGTATATCCCTAGTGAAAGTTTAGCCTTGTGCACACTAACCGAATATCCATAACGGCATTTTGAATATATTTATTGTTATCGATTTGTTTTGATTTGCACGTTGGCAAATATTTTAAGTTTTCTCCGAAAACTTATTTTTATTATATCATTTAATGTTTTCTCATTTTAAGTATTTTGGTATAATAATACTATTATCTTTCCATATGATATAATATGGTTGGGAGAACGTCCAAGTTACTCCCCACTGACGTGGCTGTTATGTTTATAACATGACAGGTATTTGCTGCTGGGTTTTGGGAGTGAGCTAGCGAGTAGCGTGGATCCTACTCTTTCTTCATTCATTTTTGTTTATGGATTGGTATAAACCCGCTTGGAGAATTTTATTTTAGCCCTTTTTTTTAAAAGTGGCCTTTGTATTGACTGACCATTTCTTTTAATAAGATATAGTTTGTCAGTGCGTTATAATCTCAACTCTAGAATGTTTCCGCCACCGTATTGCGTTAGATTTTCTAGGGGATTACATGGTTAGTGAATCATATATGTGTTTGTAGGGTTGTCGCGACCCACACAATAAAAAAAAATTATGACTCAACGAACACTATACAAATCAATGTAATAGCGATAAGTCGAGATCGATCCACGAGAACGAAGTTTATGAAGTTAATCGAGTTAAATTCTATTAGTGAATGGGTTATTTTAGGGAAGAGGGGGTGGTTGATTGAAAGTTATGCTAAAGACGAGACTAAAATGGCGAGGATTAATCAATAGGAGAAAAGTGTTAGGGGGAGTCAGAGAATTGAAAATTTGGGGTTTTGAAAACAAAGAATCACGGAATCGCTCACAAGGTCGATAAGGGGAGAGAGCCATCTTTCGATTTCCTCCCCCAATCTAACTAAAATTCGCTTTCGCGACGAGAAAGCTAAATTTCAAGACGATATTATTCCTACCCTAAGTTTCCTCATATTGGCAAGAATGAGTTAGGATCAACCAAGTTGGCCAAACCAAGTCAACAAAGACACAACAATCTCATACAAGACAATATTAGCACAAATGCGACAAATTCCCCATTTCCTCAATTCATAACACCCAAATTCTCCTACCTTACCCCCTAACAAGGAATCTACTCACTAATCATAGTGAAATCGACGAATACAATAACTAAGAGGATTAGGCTTTAACAAGAAATAATGACAAAAACAAAGGAAAAAAATTTCTAACACAAAATGGAGCAATTAAAACCAAAAACTAATTCTCCTAAGCAAGACAAGAACAAAGCAAGAAAAATCAAAGAAGATGATAAATTAAGGAGAAAATTAGAGGGAAAACTAACTGGAGAAGAGGGAGAAGAAGAGAAATGTACCAACAATGGAGAAAAACTCAATGAAGAAGATGAAGATTGCATAAAAATATGAGATCCCTTTCGTCTTTCACTAGAGCCTCGGGTTTACTGTTAAATGCAGCAAAATCGGCCATTTATTTCAACGGAATGACTTCGGGACTGAAAGTTGATATTCTTCGGACTACTGGATTCAGGGAAGGGATGATGCCGTTTACCTATTTAGGGATCCCTATCATGTCCAGAAAACTAACAAAGCAGGAATGTTCCGTGATTGCTGAAAAAATGGTTGCGAGAATCAGGAGTTTTGTGAGACCAAAAATTGTCTTATGCTGGCAGGGTTGTTCTGATCAACTCCATTCTCAATACTCTCCATAACTATTGGTCCAATATCTTCCTATTCCCTAAAGGGGTTATGAAAAGGATTGAAACCATTTGTAGAAACTACCTATGGGAAGGCAATGTTGATTATAATAGAGTTCCTCTGGTTTCATGTTATAAAGTTACCCAACCTAAGAAGAAAGGAAGAATGGGCATAAAAAGGGCTGAGACTTGGAATTTGGTTGATGTCGGAAAACTGGTGAATTGGATTTATGAGAAGAGCGATAAACTCTGGATCCGATGGGTTTATCACAATTACCTGAAAGGTAGTGATTGGAATGATTATAAACCTCCTAATGACACTCAATGGACTTGGAGATCGATATGCAAAGCTAAAGAAAACATGAAGGATGGGTATATCAATGGAACCTGGTTGCACTATCCAAAAGGTTACAACATTGCTGATGGCTATAAATGGCTATGTGGTGCCGGGGCTGAAGCTCCTTGGCACCATCTCATTTGGGAGAAATGGAGTATACCTAAGCATGCTACTCTATCCTGGATTCTGATTAATGGCGGTTTGAACACTAGAATGAAAATCGCCAGGTTTGGATGCGGAAACGAACTGAACTGCTGCATTTGTGCAAGGGACGAAGAGACGACACATCATTTGATGAATGAATGTGTATATAGCTTGAGGATTAAAGATAAACTAATTGAATGGACTGGTCTTACTATGCCGAAACAGCCGGAATATAGGCTTGAAAATGGAACACGGGGGAGGGTACAAGCTATGATACTCAACGCCTTTCATCACACTATCTGGGCCAAATGTGAGTGTCTACACTAGTCCTTAGAGTAACATCATTTATTGGAGTAAAATGAGTTAAAATAACACACATTATGCGTTAGAGTAACATACTTAATGAGTTACAGTAACACAGTTTATGAGTATAATTTGATTTCCAATATCCAGTTCTTAGAGTAACAGGTTTGAAACATTGGAATTATAATGGAGTTTTATAATTTTCATTTGAGAGTATCCTTAATAGAAATATACCTTATTCTTTTGGTTGATTGAAAGTCCTGTTTTTGCAAAAGACTATTATACAACGTAACAGAGTTTATGAGTTAAAGTAACACAATTTATGAATTAGAGTACCACGTTGTATAATCTTCATTCTCTTTTTTTATTTTATTTTCTCGTTTCTAATATCGCCAATATTATTAGTATCAAAACATTAAATTGCTCGCTAATTCGTGTCGAGCGCGAAGGATGACGGGATAAGGAAATCCGAATATACAAGGGTGTTTCACCCGACGTTGCCGGTCACTTATCCCGACACCCCGAACGTTTGATTGTTGAGGCGAGTCAACATCAACAAGATCGTCTTTTCTTTTTATTTTTGTGGCGTTATTATCGTCATCATCGTCAATATCGCGTGCATCGATTTTTTTAAACTATTTCAAACCACACGTTTTTATCGAGTCGAGACCCGTTGATGCGGATCCGACATCACATAATCCGCAAGGATTCGTTACGATGTCGAGATGCGGAGGGAATCAAGCTTTAATAATTCAAGCAAAAATAAAGCGTCTTTCTGTAGATACGATACCAACTCAATAGTTGGATGTCGTATCTAAACGAATTAGTCAATAAATTTAACTAATACGAATTCGTTGATGCTAAATAGTTGTCACATAATACGAAAGAATTAATTAAGACACTATAAATGCGGAGATAATCTATATCGTTTTAGTTTAATTTAAACGAATTACAAACGTATTTTCTAGATTTCGCTCTAAATATTCGATATCGATTCAATAATCGAATATCGGATACGACGAGTATCAAAATCCGAATCGAGCACAAATTATACAATATTTCTGCCCGATTTGACAAAAATTAGCGATTTACCAAAATCAAAACGCAATCTCAATATCTAAAATAAATTGCGAAACGAACTACAGTTCGTACAGTTCGTACAGGGGGCAAAACGCAATCTCAATATCTAAAATTAATGTAGAGCATACATGGTGTCGTCATAATGCTTGCGTGACTATGTGCTACTTGGTTTCTAAGGTCGTTTTTTCAAAAACCGTCATTTCAAAAAATGCATCTTTTCAAAAATATTCAATTTTCAAAAAATCGAAACGCTGCCGAAATTTAGACTTAAGACTTGACTCGAAACAAGCCTATTTTCTAGCCAGCTTGCTGCCCGTTTCAAAATTCGAATTTCCGATCCACCATTCGATTTTCGAATTTTCAAAATTCAATTTCGATTTTAAAATTTCCGAGATGCCATTTTCGATTTTCAAAATTTCCGAGATGCCATTTTCAATTTTCAAATCTTCGAGATGCCGTTTTCGATTTTCAAATCTTCGGGATCTCATCTCCGATTTTCAAATTGTCGGAAATTCTTTTTTCGATATTCAAATTTTCAAAATTCCAAATATTCAACTTTTCAAAAACCCGGAAAGCTACCGAATTTAGGACTTATGATTTTACTCAAAATAGCCTATTTCTAGCTGGTATGCTACCCATTTCAAAACTCAAAAATCTTTCGAACCTTCAAAATTGCGGCCCGATGGCATTATGCCGGTTTCAAAAATCGGGCGGCCCACCGATTTTCTCGGAATTCCAACTTCCTTTTCAAAACTCTTCTCATCTTAGGACTTCCCGTATTTAGTAGTGTCGGGTCTTGGTCTTTAGTGTTGAAACTTCGTCGATCTTACATCACGGGTTTCTTCCCTATCCCAGTCCGCCTTATTTGACTAAGGCATGGCCCACCTACGTAGGACATACTCCTACAAAGGAAGGCCCGTTTACACATTCAAGTCTAAAAGTTTGAGAAATATCTCACGTGGACTTTCCTTCGAACAGGACCCGACCCACCCGCCGAATCCTAAGGGAGGCCCACCTTTCACGAGTCACCCATCTAGGTGTCCTTTACGAGTCATTCCCTTGTCAGGCTTTTCCTCACTCGGGGGCTACCCTATACGGTTGCTCTAAGGGTCATGTCTTGCACGTGTTGTCTCATGTACCCCACTTTTGAGTCACTTAGATGCCACATCATCTTAGTCCTTAGTCTCACTTGGGGGCTATTCTCCGACGGAGCGATTAATCACAGTCACTCCGAGAATTGCACCCTACACATTTGTCTTAGGAGAGTCTAACCCGACTCAAACCTGAGTTGTCTCTCCTCCCGCGCTATTTCCTATGCCTTGGTGAATTTGAGTTCCGAAGCAACTTTTCTGATTACGCGGTATTCTCACTGACAGGTCACCGGTAACCAGACGCCAGAAAATGCAAGAAACCTTGGACCAACTGACTGCCGCGCTGGCTAAGATCGAGACCCAATTGACAACTATCAGGTCCGATCAAATAGCCATTACCACCCATTTGACTGCCGTGGAGCAAGGGACTCCTAAGGTCGGGAATGAAACCACTGGGCCCATAGCTGAACTGGTCTGCGCCGTTCGCAAGCTTGAAGAACAGGTCCATTTGTCAACAAACAACTCGATCCATACGGAAAATGCTCGCTCATATTCGCCTCTAAATGACGAGCTACCCGCCAAACTCAACCTTACGGGCATACCGATGTTTGAGGGTACTGAAGACCCGGTTCATCACATTCGGGCTTTCAAGGAGTTCATGGTTGTCAAGGGGCTGAAATCCACCATGTTCAAGCACTTGTTTGCTTCTTCCCTCGAGAAGCACCCGAAAGCCTGGTACTACAGGCTCGATTCCAAGAAGTACAAGACTTGGGATGATGTGGCAACAGAGTTCGCTCGGAATTACGCCGATAATACCGAGATCCAGACTACGATGCGTACTCTGGAGGTTATGGCCCAAGAGCCCAAAGAAGGTTTCACCAAGTACCTTCAAAGGTGGAGGGCCGAAAGTGTGAAGGTCGTAGACAAGCCCAACGAGAAGACACTATTGGAGGCGTTCATCAACAACCTTCTACCTTCCTACCGCGTCCATCTTAGGTATGCCGGCATTTCAAACTTTACGGTGCTTACCGAAATGGGCATTAGGATTGAAGACGATCTTCGACATAATGAAGATCTGGGTGAAGCTTCTACTGAAGGCTATACTGGACATCAACTCGAGTCCTTAGAAGCCGACGACTAATGACAACATCATCCGAGAGTCCAGATTTGATTTAAGTCCTAGTCTGAGTCTGAGTCTAGGATGTTCTATTTCAAAGTCAAAGTCAGAGTCAGAGTCAGTTGTATTCTGTCCTCTTTTCCAAAATTCAATAAAATCAGCTTTCAATATTCTTTCTCATATATACTTCCCTTATGTGTTTCCGAGAACATGATGAACACCATCGTACACTGTGAGCACATGCACGTGACTATAGGCACATCTATAATGACTGCAGGAAATCGAGACCCATGTTTTCCTTTTGCCTATTCCATGTCTGGTATAGAAAAACCACATAATTACCCTTAGCAGGAGCGGTATCGAATCCTATGACAAATCTAGGTAGTCTCCTAGTTTGGGTTCAAGACGGGAGGCAAGCCCATTTCCCACAATAAAGACCCCTCCAATAAGACTAACCAATCCGTACCTTAGGTGTTAGTCTGACCAAAAAAAAAAGCTAACGGCAAAAAAAAAACTGACCATGATAAAAAAAAAAGCTGGACAAAAAAAAGCAAAAGTCCAAGAAAAAGCAAAAGGCCGAAATAAAAAAAGCAGGCCATCATAAAAAAAGGCACCCATGACCGGGGCTAAGAGGTCAACTAACCAAAATAAAATAAAATAAAATAAAATTCAAATACTCATGACCGTGGTTATCGGTCAACTCAAGTGAAAGCCCCTTGACCGGGGTACGGTGAATTCAAAAATTATCAATATTCATACCATCCAATAGGAGAGATAATCAAGTTGGTCAGCTAACACCTAGGTTGCACGGACACTCCTTTAAACCGTCGTATCGTGTCGGACACCCGTGTCGGACACCCGTGTCGGAGACCGACACACGTCGGACACACGACAATACGTCTCGGACACCTGAAAAACCGTGTCCGGTTTTTTAAATTTATTTAGAGACGTGTCGGACACGTTTTAGGTTAATTTGAGACGTGTCGGCCACGATTCATACTATTTGGAGACTCATCGGACACACTTATCGTTGTTTATGAATTTGTGGACTTTAATAAAAACAACAATTTTATATGTTTATGGGGTTACTTGATACTATAAACGTTCTACTTAAGACTAAATAATTAATTAATTATTATATTACAGTAGTATAATTGTTTGAGCTTTTTAAGATTTGATTTTAACTTTGAGTTTATACGACTTTAATTTTTGTTTTGTTATTTTACGATAATTGCGATAGTTTAAGTAACCAAACTTATAATTATAATTTAGGTGTAAAAATCTTCAAATTTTCTTTGTTTAAATATGTATATTGATTTATTTTTTCTGCCCTGTTCGTGTCCTATAAATTTTCGAACGCCGTGTCCCGTGTCCGATACGTCTCCGTGTCCGTGTCAATGTCTGTGCAACCTAGGCTAACACCACATCTAGCCTTTCCACATTGCAACCCTCAAGACCTTCTCGAGACCCAGGCTAAGAGACAGTCCGGAATTTTGAGGATTCAAGCTCCATAGGATACACCCTAATCATTAGGGCCAGACATGGAAACCAGATCCCGCATTATCAAACCTGCCCGATCGAAGTCCGAGTCATTTTTACTCGACTTCCCCTTTCCTACCACATTGCAATACCTTACCCTCGAAGCCTTAGCTCCACAAAATCAAGCTCCAGATGTAAAACATCAAAGCCACTTGTGACCTAGCACCACGTTTCCAAAAACATCAAGACGAGTTGCCAACCCCAAGCACGGGAATTCAACTTGCGGTCGGCATAAAACATGCCCAAATAGTTCACACCACCTCTGGGGCTACCCCGGAGAACATTCGCAGTCACAAGATCAACGTCCTAACTATTCTAGCCCTTTGATCAAGACATCATTGGGAATGCACCTAGCCTACACCATCGCTATGGATAGTTACACACAAAGTCCTATTAGACTAGGCACCATAATATATCTTTCAACACTGAACTACGGCATGGTTTGATTTCACTACACGTGAATACGTAGGCAGCCTTTCAACAGAGGCACAACCCCCCACATTGACACACATTCAAAAAGCACCATCATTCCGGTCACGACACTGTCATGTTCTCAACAGCTAGTTTTGTCATCCTGGGGCTTTTCTTAGGCAGAAGTTCTCCATCCACTCACATAATCCAAAGACTTTCAAAAACTAGCCTCCTTTCTACAGTGTGTCTTAATACTCAGCTCAGTCGAAGACAAGAATCTGTCATGACACGAAGCAATACCCACTTTGGGAATGTACCCTAAAATCAAAAATCCAGAAGAGCACTAGACTACAACAGTCTCATTACAGACTACTGCAATTCCCCTGCAACGCATCCTTCCCATTTTGATGTTCGACCGTGTTGTCACTCGCCTAGGCTACGGAATAGCGCAACTTAAGAGTCTTGTCATCTTAGGTGGCCCACCACCTACCGAGTCACGGTTCAACCCTCTAGAGTCCAGTCGTGTCTGTCAACTCGTCATGTCGCGTCCAGAGTCGAGTTTGTCGGTAGGCCTCTCTCTTCAATTTCTTGCTTTGAGATTTGCAAAACTTAGCCATTTGAAAAAGTCCTTTTCGACAAGGTCAAATTTCAGTCTGTTTAAACTGCAAATTTCTTTTCTACCCCCTTCCGTTTCGAAAACCTATCTCCTAGCACGTGAGTTCCTTTAAGGACTTCGATTTCAAAATGAAGCAAAAATCATTTTTCCCCAGCGCAAGTCAGTCGATAGATGCTAATTGCATTTCCTGTATGCTATCTTTCTACCTGCTATATTTGCTATTTCTGCCTATATATCTAACATTTCAGGTACCAGTTTGACCTCCCAACGGAACATCAAGTTTTTATTCCCCAGCGTGAGTCGCAGGCCTGCGAAAACTCACTAAGCTCCCCAGCGGAAGGCCCAAGGCGGCATTCCTCCTAAAAGAAACACGGGATGTGCCTACATATAGGTACACCCAGGGCATCTTAGGCAAGCTCCCGGGTAATTCGGAGCTGGGATGTGTCTGCAAACGGACACACCCAGGGCTTCTTAGGCAAGCTCACGCGTAATTTCAGATCGGGATGTGTCTGTGAACGGACACACCCAGGGCTTTTTAGGCAGGCTCCAGCGTAATTTTGGATCGGGATGTGTCTGCGAACGGACACACCCAGAGCTTCTTGGGCAAGCTCCCACGCAGCTTCAAGATGGGATGTATCCACATATAGATACACCCAGGGCTTCAGAAACAAGTCCCCACGGAGCTACTCCCGACAACAGAACTCAGGTAAGATTTCTATCTTATGGCTAGCGGGCCCTTTCACGCAAGTCTAATGGACTATAAACGACCCGACCGGAAGTCTACCAGGTCTTAATCCTCGATTGGCCTGGTAGCTACTCTGACTTTCGCCTTGTCCAAACCTCAGTCAGAGTGGGGGCTCTTTAGACACCCACATTTGGCCGTTAGGTGTCTATAGCAGTTTCCAAAAAACACCCGATGATGATCGGACACAAACATGCTTCTACACGCTCGGATGAGGGCTCAAAACTGTTAGTTTCTAGCTTGGGATTTTTACGGAGTAAAAAACTCACAAAACTGGCCTCAAATTCAGGCTCAGTGAGTCGTTTCCAATAAAATAAGACTAATTTGGGTCAAAACCGACACCGGAAATAAAACCGTCTTTTAGCGACCGGGTCAAACCTCTGTCAAAGTCGTTTCCGAGACACAAAACTGCCTTGCAAATATCAAAAAGTCCAGCTCAAACACAAAAGCCTCAAAATATCTGGCCCGTCTCAACCACTCGATCGAGTGTCATCCCACTCGATCAAGTGGGCCTCCAACAGGCCCGCTGTCTCTTTCAGCTGGGCCACTCGATTGAGTCCATCAGGGCACTCGATCGAGTAACCCTAGGTCGGGTGATGGGAGATTTCTTATAATTACCCCTCTCTACACACACAATTCACAACTTTTCGAAACCCTACTTTCACCTTTACAACTTTCACAAACGACTTACAACCCTAGCATCTAGCAAACCCTAAACTACCATAACTTAACCTACGTAAACCTCTAACTCCCGTGCCTAAGCCACAACTAGACGAGTCATATCCGAGAATACGAAACATGTAGGTTAAGGGTGCAACAATCCCGATTTCTTCTCTCTTTCTCTTCCTCGCGTTGTCCGTCCATCTTCATCCTCTTTTTTTATATTATTTTCTCGTTTCTAATATCGCTAATATTATTAGTATCAAAACATTAAATTGCTCGCTAATTCGTGTCGAGCGCGAAGGATGACGGGATGAGGAAATCTGAATATATAAGGGTGTTTCACCCGACGTTGCCGGTCCCCTTATCCCGACACCCCGAACGTTTGATTGTTGAGGCGAGTCAACGTCAACAAGATCGTCTTTTTTTTGTCGCGTTATTATCGTCATCATCGTCAATATCGCGTGCATCGATTTTTTTAAACTATTTCAAACCACACGTTTTTACCGAGTCGAGACCCGTTGATGCGGATCCGACATCACATAATCCGCAAGGATTCGTTACGATGTCGAGATGCGGAGGGAATCAAGCTTTATTAATTCAAGCAAAAATAAAGAGTCTTTCTTTAGATACGATACCAACTCAATAGTTGGATGTCGTAACCAATCGAATTAGTCAATAAATTTAACTAATACAAATTTGTTGATGCTAAATAGTTGTCACATAATTCGAAAGAATTAATTACGACACTATAAACGCGAAGATAATCTATATCGTTTTAGTTCAATTTAAACGACTTACAAACGTATTTTCTAGATTTCGCTCTAAATATTCGATATCGATTCAATAATCGAATATCGGATACGACGAGTATCAAAATCCGAATCGAGCACAAAATATACAATATTTCTGCCCGATTTGACAAAAAATAGCGATTTACCAAAATCAAAATGCAATCACAAAATCTATAATAAATTGCGAAACGAACTATAGTTCGTACAGGGGGCACTCGATCGAGTGCCAAGCCCACTCGATCGAGTAGCACCCCAAAACTGTGGCAGAATGACCCTTTGAGGACCACTCAGTCGAGTCTCTCAATGACTCGATCGAGTGGCGACTTACTCGGTCGAGTCACTTAATGACTCGGTCGAGTAATACCTCAAATTCTGGGCAGAAAACTTTTTCCGAGGCACACTCGGTCGAGTCCTTCTATGACTCGATCGAGTGTCCTTCTATCACGTCAAAACGTGAGCCCTAAACGTATTTCGAGCCTTGTCAAATATTTTTTATGACTTCAGTCAACACGTGTTAAGTCTATCACGCGTCATACTACTTTTCAAAACCATACACCATGTCATTCTACGTCATTTTATATCGTTATTGCAAACAGTTATTATCGTTATCATCGTTACTAACATGTTTGTTTCTATTTTTGTCGATTTATTTTCGTTATTTCTTTTATTGTACTAAAAGAATCTCGCATGCTAAACATAACTTGGACGTTAATTTTAGAGGCATTAAATCGACGTAGCCACCCATTCTAATTTTCGCATGTTTAGTTAAAACGTTGTTTGCATATCATTCCATCGTATTACTAACGCGCGCTTTCTAGAGTCAAACGATATCTTAGTAGAGGCCGCTAATGTGAGGGCGGGGTTGGGTGTTCTTTGTGAACTTCCCAACACGTACCCTCACCCCTTACTCAGAACCATGGTTTTCGAATATCCGAATCAATTGGCACACGAGAGTCATTCAATACACGGTATCCGACAATGTCGGTATCGGTATCAAAATGCAAAGGGACGAACCAAATAAACTTCGACATCCGAATGGGCCGTACTTTGTGCGCGGCCCACTAAGATATAGAGTGGGTTCGAATGGGCCCGAACTCCCACGAAGTTCGGTGGCGACTCCACTTCGATTTAAATTTCAATTCGACCCATCTCATATGGAGATTCATTCGCCTCCCCAAACCTGCGCGTGGCCGCGTCGGGGTGGACCTATGTCATGTCCACAACTAGATATTGGAAAATCAATCAAACTCATAAACTGTGTTATTGTAACTCATTCAGTATGTTACCATAACGAATAATGTATGTTACTCTAACAATATATTGTCCTACTCAGAATTGTGCTTCTTATTCATCATCCTCTTCTTCTTCTTCTTCTTCTTCTTCTTCTTCTTCTTCGTCAAACGATTTCTAATGATTCTTCTTCTTCTTCTCATCTACATCTTTGAAGATCTGCTCTATGTATGGAGTGAAACTCTCACCCACATCCCTGCACCATTCTTGTGCTTTTGCGTCTACTACAAAAATAAGAACAATGCCAATAAACGTGGCGACAAACAAACAATCAGAACTTGAAATATGGCGGTATTCTAACCAAAACATTATTAACTAAATCCGATGACATGTTACTCCAATGCTTCGAACGTGTTACTGTAACACACTAGGTACGTTATTCTAATGGTGAGGACTCATTACTCCAATCAAAACTTTAATAATATACAGTTTCTAATACGAAGCAGTATCTTTTTTTTAATATGGAGGTATTCTAAATCCTTTGTTAGTTCAATGCATTACAGTAACAGATGACAAGAACTAAAGTAACAGATGAAGTGCATTAAAGTAACACGAGATTCAATTAATAGAAGATGCCTATTCACAGGGGTTAGACATTAAAATAACAGATGATCCATGTTAAAGTAACATATTATGTGCATTACAAAAACTCCATATATATGTTTGTGCGAAAAAATCATATAATGATCAGATCTTTAATAATATGCAGTTTCAATACTATAAACGTAAAATCTAATAATATGGAGCATCTTAATGACTTTCATGGCAATGAAAGTATAACAATTAATGAAGATTACTAGTATAGATTTCGCGCAATAATGCGCGGTACATTTCGCACTTTATATTTAGTAATTATTTATAAATATATATTACTCGGTAACCTATCAGTGTTTTCTAAACATTTTTAATCTTATTTTCATTTTGATTTGAGAAAAAAATTAAAATTCTAAAGATAATCAAGGTAATCAAATAATCTGATTTGATGTATATTATAATATTTTAATGAGCATATTTTTTTTCAAACCTAATACCTTCTCTAACTTTCTAAGATCTTCCCACTTGATTATTTAATTCTCTCTCAAATCAATATCCTATCGTAAGATCATAGAAAGTTGGAGGAAGTAATAATATTTTATAATTTATTTTATCACAAAACCAATAGTTACGAATCAAAATACATTCGCTTATATATTCAGATTATTAAAAATTTTATTTAACAATTTAGAAGATAACATAATATATTCCAAAAATTATTAGATAAAAAATTATTTTATTTATATATTAAAAAATTTGAAAGAGTTTTATTGCTGTGTATTGGATTTTTCGTATGGTTTTTCTGATGATCAAATATTTTATATTGGTCTACGTCAACACTTTAATTTGATTGTATTTGTTGAAAAAAATCATGTGATTGTATTTATATTGCTTTGTTTCCTTATTGAAATTGTGTTTTGGCTTTTGGAGGGAAAAAAGCTCATGAGAGGATGACACATAAGCATGTGTTATCCTCTTAGTATATAGGGGATGAAAAACCTAAATAATAATCTGTGAAGATTATGAAAAACCTAAATAATAAACATAATAATCTGGAATCTATACTAACACGAGAGCAATGAACCATTGATATGAATCTATAATGAATGAAATGAATAAAATTGACGCAAAACATGAAAGCAATATCGAAAATCACCATTATTGTACTCCACGAATTGCTTATCAACCGTTGATGAAGATGTCACGATCATTGAATTCATAGTAACGGGTTGTCGAGCACAAATTTGAATGAATGAACGAACGTGATATTGGAAGCGTTTTTTTTAGGTTTAATGAACGTGAATTAGTGAATGAACGTGATATTATTGTTTTCTAAAATTATGGGAGTTATTTTCTAAAAGTATCTCCCTTTTTTTCAATGCAAATATTAGGATGAATCTTGTCCATCCATCCTCATCTCATTCAATGGATGGGATGAGGACTTAGGGACTCATATATAGAGGACTCATAAGAGTCTCTCTCTCTCTCTCTCTCTCTCTCTCTCTCTCTCTCTCTATATATATATATATATATATATATATATATATAGAGAGAGAGAGAGAGAGAGAGAGAGTTCGTAGTGGATTGGGAAGTTGGTGAGTTGTGTTGTTAGCCATTGATTTGGGTTGGATGGTTGGCTTAGATTAATCAAAAAAAAGGGAGAGGAGGTACGTGGAATGACTAGTAGCAGACAGCAGCAGAGCAACAGCAGGTAAAGCAGAGCAACAGCAACGCAATCTCTCAATCTTTCATCATTTCCATCACCAAAATTCACTTTCTCACTATCAATTGCTCACCATTTCCATCACCAAAATTTACTTTCTCACTATCAATTGCCCACCATTTCCTCTCACTAAAATTTAAAATTCATCCCAAATCAAAATTCATCACCTTATTTATACTATCATGCAAAATAACTAAACCCTAATTCGTAATTTACTCTACATCTCCATGCTCCAATGGTGTTGTTCCTCGAAGATTCATGCGATGATTATATGCTCGAAAATCTGCAGTCGGAAATTTCCGTTCAACATGCAGGAGGTAAGATGAGTATATAAATATATTTTTTGGTATCTTGCATTTAGTATTCCATTGTTTTTGTTTGGTTTGTTAATTTGAAGAATTACACAGTTATAATGTCAATCACACTCAATATGATGGACAGTGACACGTTGCTGAGTGCAGGTTTTGATGGTAGCCATTTATTTGTTTGTTTGTTAATTTGAAGAGTCACACAGTTATAATGTGATAGTCACACTTGATATAACGGACAGTCACACAATGATGAGTACAGGTTTTGATACGTTGGTTATTATTTTAATACTTTTAATCCAAATATTTATTAAGCCATGTTATTATTGTGTTGGTTCCCTGTAGTTGTAGTCGTATTACGTTGAAGTTGCTTTATTATTCCAATATGTTTATTGGTTTTTTATCATTGTTATATTCCAAATATTACAATTTAACCGTTCCATCAAACATTTGTAAATTTTTAAATTTTTTTGAGTATTGCATTTTGTTTTTTTTGTAATTGTAGTTCTTATGCGTTAATCTTTAACAATCATGCTGTTATATGTGCAAAGTCACAGTCGTTGTTGAGAAAAGTCACATTTCATTAAGGTCAGAGATGGATGCGTGCGTTGCAAGATTGATAGTGTGTAATATAGGGTTTCTTTTTATTGACAATAGTTTATAGTGTGTAGTATAGGTTTTTTATTATAGTTTTTATTATTCCAACCTCTGATAGTTCTTTTGTTTTTATTGTTCCAACCTATATGCCAGTTGAAGACACAGGATTGTGCCTTACGTAGGGCAGAAGTTCGCGGACATCGACGGAGCATTCTTGTTTTATCAATCTTACGCATCTTCTTTTGGTTTTGAGGCGAAGAGGTACACGACAACTAGATCTTTTGATGGTTCGATTAAGAAGATATTGTTGGTTTGTAATAAGGAGGGCAAAACAGTTGGTCAGAGCATGGTGAAGTTGTCGAGGACGGGAGAGAAGGAGGGGCAAGAGTCCGTGGGATCGTATGAACCCAAAAGGAATACGAAGGCGACGAGGACGCAATGTGAAGCAAGAATAAGGCTCTGTGCAATGATCGGGGGGTTTTATATTGAAGAGTTCATCGAGGAACACAACCACGATCTTGTGATGGTCAAGGACAGAGAGTTTCAAAATTCATCTCGAAGTCTATCAAGATATCACAAGGAGATGATCGTTTGCAACTCGAGGGTGTGTAACGTCTGTGAACAATGTTGGTAGTGCATGGTTGACTGCTAACTGTGCGCGACTAATGCAGTTGCAGTTTTGTGTGTGCAGCTGAAGATCGGGGCGACTCGGACATACAGGATTTGCAAGGAGATGTCGGGCGGATTTCAGAACATAAGAGCATCGTTGGTTGATTTCAAGAACTGGGGGAGGGACGTCAAGTGCTTCGTTCACGAGCAAGATGGTCAATTGTTCAAAGACCGGTTCAAGAGTTTGAGGGACATTCAGGAGGATTTTTACTTTGATTACGATGTTGATGCAGATGGAAGCTTACGCAGGGTCATTTGGGCGGATGGTGCAACTCGAAGGAACTACGCGGCATTCGGGGATGCAGTTTCGTTCGACCCAACGTACGGAACCAACGTGTATTCTATGGTGTTCACACCGTTCACTAGCGTGGACAACCACAAACGGTCTGTCACATTCTACGGAGCGTTGCTATTAAAGGAGGACTACGAGTCATTTATCTAGGTCCTCTCCCGGTTTCTGGAAGCCATGGGCAGGAAGGAACCGTGTTATATCATTACAGACCAAGATCCCGGGATTTTAAAAGCCGTCCCAAAAATATTCAAAGCAGCGCACCAACGTTGCTGCACGTGGCTCATCACGAACGAGGTTCCAACGAAGTACGGCAGATCAAGAGAGGAGGCCTCGGAATTCGTAAAAGCCCTCAATGCAATTATTTGGGATGATGACATCGAGGCGTCGGAGTTCGATGACAGGTGGGGGCGGATTATGATCGACCATGATGCTGTTAGGATCGAATGGTTCGAAAATATGTTTGACATCAGGAGCAGATGGGTCGCCGCGCATTGTAGGGAGTTGAGGATGTCCGGAATTATGAGGACAACGCAGAGATCAGAGAGTGAGAACAGTTTCTTCAAAAAGTTTGAAGACAACAATGGTACGTTGGTCCAGTTCTGGATGCGTTTCGAAACTGCGGTGGACCAACAGAGGCACATGCAGAAGAGGCTAGACAACGATAATCGGCAGACATTCCCCAAAATTGGAACGACAAATCCGATGGAGACCCACACGGCAAGGGTGTACACGCACGTGGCTTTTGCACACTTTCATGAAGAGGTCAAGTTTTCGCTGTACACGTGCAGTGTTCGTGGGTATCAGGAGAAGGACGGGATCGAATCGACAACAGTTCTGGACTCCATCTGGGACCGCAACTACATTGTTGAATACAATGCAGGTATTGACATAGAAAGTCACTGTCCATGTTGTCTAGCCACACTCACATAGCCTGACTATATGACCTAAACGGTGTGATTCTAAACTGCGGTGAGTGTGACAATATAACGTGGTGAGTGTGAATGCACAACGTAATGAGTTTTATTCTACAATTCATTGAATGTGACTATACAAAATAAAGGGTGTGACTCTGAAATGCGGGACGTGTGATTGTACAACGTAATTCGTATGATTCTGCAATGTAAGGACTGTGACTATGCAGCATAATGGATGTGACTATACCCTGTCAAGGTTGTGATTATACCTCTAGAAAGTCACATCCTGTACACTGCGTAGCTACTGTCCGTATGGTTGAGAGTCGCACTCTTTATGGGTTTTAATTCACTCGCAGGTACCTGTGAGATCAGCTGTACTTGCAGAAAGTTCCGTCGGTATGGAATTCTTTGCAGGCACGCCATTTGGATATATTCTTCCAAAGGACGGGAGACGATCCCGGAACGGTACGTGGCATGTAGATGGACAAAGGATGCTCTACGTAATGTTAATGCGTGTCCCCTGTCAGAGAGTCGCCTAAGCGATGAGAAGGTTGTTACAGTCACGAGGCTGTTTTCGGAGTTCTACGAGACCGTCAGTCATGTCAGCAAAATGGGTAAGGAAGACGTTAGTAATTTAGCTGACATCATCCGCGACTTCAGGTCCGATGTGGCGCCATTTGCTGGCCCTTGCAGCAAGACGCAAGAATTAGAGGAGATACTCGGCTGTACGAGCGCAGTTGAAATAACGATATTGCCCCCGAAGAAAGCCAAGAACAAAAGCAGTGGGAAGCGGATGCTGTCTTCTAAGGCGAAGGCTGCTGCAATTGTCGTGACGCCTAAACGGCTGTGCAAGAACTGCAAGAGGATGGGGCACCATGACAAGAGGAACTGCCCCAACCCATTCGCTGAGGACCCACCTATTGCTGACTTGTCTGTCGATGTTGAGGAGGAGGAGGAGGAGGAGGAGGACCCGGTAGGGATTGCCGAGGAGGATTGTTCGTGAACATCCTCTGTTATTTAGAAACATTTTTTTTTGAAAACAAAGTTCGTCGACGTCTGAAATGGTCAAGGTCCGTGATATTGTTTTCGTATATTGCAGACCTCAATCATTTCTAATATGGTGTAAGTCGTAGATCATGGGGGAATTTTTTGTTTTGAAACACAAAGTTTGTCGACGTTTGAAGTGATTAAGGTCCGCGATATTGTTTACGTCTATTGCGGACCGTAATCATTTCTAATATGGCGTAGTCGTAAAACATGGTGGTCCATAAAATTGTTTTTTGTTGATTGGCTGTAAAAATGCATTGAAATAGCAGTCGTTCTTAATCTGAAATGCATCATCTTTGGCTACAAATACAGCTGTACTGGAACATTATGCCCTTAATATTTACAGTATGTAACGGATATTTACAGTAATCTTAATATTTACAGCTGTACAGGAACATTGTAATGGTTTTATGACACGAAACAAGTGAGTGTGATTGTGCAACGTAATGAGTGTGACTTTACAGTAGGCAGGGTGTGATTATACAACAAGAGGTGGAGTGTGGTGACACTAATTGTAGGAGTGTGATTGTACAAGATAATAACTGTGTTTCTACAACACACTGACTGTGATTCTACAAAATGAAGTGTAGAAACCTAAACTGGTTTTATGACATGATGACTGTGATTATACACCATTTTGAGTGTGGCTATAAAACTTGTTGAGTGTGACTATACACCATGTGTCTGTACATTAGAAAAATAGCGATGGAAATAGAGAAATAGCGATGGAAATATTTGTACATTAGAAAAAGTCCATCTCTTACACAACAGTTAACACTTGAAACATAAAAATATTCCACGACACAATACTTGAAACATAAAAACATTCCACGACATAATGCGGAAAACATTTAAAACAGTCATTAAATCTTAAAACACTTTAAAACATCCATTACATACCATTAAACGCTACATTTTAACCCATACATAATTAACCCCCGTAGTTTTGAAGTATCTTCTTCAAGTTGGCCAAATTACGCTGCAACCCTTTCCTAGTGCGGAAACATCCAATATACTTTTTCATCAAGAAATGGACGTAGTCGTCCAGTTCGGTCTCCTTTTCTGTATCGCCAATGGTATCCACATAGGTCTTCGCGTCTATGGCAGTGGCGACTAGCTGCATGGCAGATAATTCATTGGATCTAGTGGTATCCAACAAACCATCGTACTCCTTGATCAATTTTCTGATTTCTTCTATTTTGCTGGCCATATTTTTTAGGGTTAAAGAGGTGAGGTTAGAAGTAGTTGGGGTAAAAATGGCGTTGGTATTTAAAGGGGGAGGCAATAAAGAGGCAGTAAAAATTAATTGAGTTAGGTGGGGGTCCTATCCTCCTAAAGTAATTAGGGTACGGAGAGTGAGGTGATCGTTTGGCTTCTCAATGTGCATTGAGACTCACAAACATCCCCTCCCAGTCCCAGTGCATTGATGTGTACACAGTTTATATTCCGTCGACATCATTTTCGAACCATCGTTTTTTTTGGGAAGTAATATGATTTTACGGTGTGTGTATTGTTTTTTTGGTGCCTTTTGTAAATACGGTGAAATAATCGTTGACATCGTTTTTTTTAGGTGAAACAATCGTTTAATTTTAAGGTGAAATAAACTGAAAGAAAATGGATGGATATATATGTAGGGTTAGTTTTTTTTTGTAAAGGGTAAGTATATTAATGATATGTATAATCAATTTACAGGAATATGACTACATCAAATTATGTAGCCATCTAGCATCTCTAGCACAAAGTGGGTATTTGATCTTACACATTATTCTATTTTTAACGTCCATCTTGATCAACATAACAATAAATTGCGGTTGATGCACTATTCCATCAATTCTGCACAAGTTTCTTTGTCTCCAAACATAGTATATCATGGAATTGATCATAGCACGAAGGATATTGCACTACAACTTGGAACCCCTCAAATTGGTCGCCCATAATAAGCTCCCACTCGTCGGAATTCTTTTCTTCACCCAATCACCCAAAAGCTCCGCAACCCGAGAACTCCAGTGGCACCCAAAAAATAAATGCTCCAAGCTCTCTTCTTGTGCTTCACACAAGTAACACCGATCTGATTCCGCAACCCCAATCCTCTTCAATTTCATCCTAGTGTTTAGAGCCCCCCTAAACACAAGCCAAGAGATAAACCTATGTTTAGGAATACTCCATCCACTCCACACCAACCGCGCCAAATTGACCGGCAGACCGCGAGACCTGAGCCCCTCATAACCCTCAAAAATCGAGTAAGAAGGTCTCGATGCGTGCCACAGTCCATTCACAAACATATTTTTATTCATTTCCTTAGCCTGACAGATTTTCCTCCATGCCCAGGTGACATCCGTATTAGGCTGATACCCACTCCAGTCACACCCTTTCAGATAAATGCTACTCACCCATCGGACCCATAAGCGATCTAGCTGATCAAACAACCAAGAGGCTAATTTAGCCACAGCAGCCTGATTCCAAACATACAAATCCCGAATCCCCAAACCTCCTTCCCCCTTAGGACGACAGATTTTCTCCCAACTTACTAGAGCTCGATTATTCCCCTCCACCCCTCCATCCCATAAGAAGTTGCGAGATAAGGAAATAATCCGAGCCATAACGTATTTCGGGATAATAAATACCATAGCCCAATAGTTATGCAAGTGAGACAAAACAGCTTGGACCAAGGTCAACCTTCCCGCATAAAAAAGCTTACGAGCACCAATACTAGTAATTCTCGAAACAATCCTAGCTAACAGCTTTTCACAGTCAATTTTGCCTAATCGAGTACTTTAGATAGGTAAACCAAGATATCGAAAAGGCATCGTACCTTCAACACAACCAGAGAATTGCAATATAGAAGCTTTCCTATCTTCATCGACCCCTGCAAAATATGCATGGGACTTACCCACACTTATACTCAAACCCAAGGCTCTGCTAAAAGTAGCAAAAGCCCGCCACAAGAACTCCATGACTCCGTCTCCCCTTTGCAAAAAAGAAGTAGATCATCAGCAAAGAGCAAGTGGGTAAGCTTCAAAGGGCCACATTTCGGGTGATATTTAAAATTCCTATCCATCTTGCCAAAAGTCAAAATCCGAGAGAAATACTCCATACAAATCGTGAAAAGCAACGGAGACATTGGATCACCTTGTCTCAATCCTCTCTTCCCCCGGAAAAAACCGAAATTATCTCCGTTAGCGCAGAGAGAATATGAGACTGACTCAACGCATTCCATAACCAGTCAACGAAAATGCTCAGGAAAATCTAGCGCTCACAGCATTTCATCAACAAAACTCCACTCCACACTATCATAAGCCTTATGTATATCAACTTTGAACAGACACTGGGGCGAGATACGTTTTCTCTTGTACAAATGGACAAGGTCTTGACATATGAGCACATTCTCCACTATACTCCGCCCCTCAATAAAAACCCCTTGAGTAGGAGAAACTATGTGAGGCAGAACCTTTGCTAATCTCGAGCAAATAATCTTCGCGATACATTTGTACAAGACAATATTAGCACAGTTCAGCTGTTTCAAAAGCTTACCCGAGATGAAGAAATCTTGGATAGCTTTCACCACATCACCTCCAATATTCTCCCAAGAATCAATAAAAAAACTGGCTCGAAAAGCCATCCGGCCCGGTGCATAATCGCCCATTTCGAACAATGCTGACATCTATCGGCTCAACCTGACGCGATTCGCCTAATAGGCTCGAATAAAATGGAAGGAAGGCCCCTTTAATTTGCTCTTTATTCGAGCAGTCCACGCCATCAGCATCAACAATTTTAGATATCATGTTGTGAGCTCTCCTCGCCCTAAGTAAGCCATGGAAGTATGCTGAATTTACATCCCCTTCCTTGACCCACTTTTGCTTCGATTTTTGACTCCAATAGTCCGATCTCGCAGCCTGGAGCATCTGGCCTTGCTCATTCAGCGTCGATTCTTCCTGAAGTATAGACACGCACCTATCAGACCTCATTCGAACTTGCAATTCCTCAAGCCTAATTTCTGCCTGTGAGCATCTATTTTCAATATCAGCAAAGTAATTTACATTCAGCTCTTTCAATGGTTTCTTTAAGCATCGAAGCTTGGTCACCACTTTAAACATTTCAGTCCCACTAACCGTCCCTTCCCATGCATCCGAGACACATTGTTTGAAGTCGGGAGACCTATTTCACATGTTCATATACTTGAAACTTCGATTTCTCCTAGTCGGAGGATTACCCATCTGCACTATACAGGGACAGTGATCAAAAGTACCCTCCGGAAGAAAATTGGCGAACTCATCCAGAAACAGGCTTAACAGTTCGTCATTAACCAAGCATCGGTCAATACGACTAAAAACTCTTGTTTCCGCCACTTTATGTTTATTATTCCAAGTAAACCACGACCCACTCGCTTTGTAATCACTTACATCACACTTCTCAATGCATTCCCGAAATTGTCTTATCTCCTCATCCGAGGATATACCTCCAAGACGCTCTCGAGAATCAATTACGCAATTAAAGTCGCCTAATATCATCCAAGGACCCCTCAAAGCATAGGATTCAAGTCTACGCCAAAGTTCACCTCTCCCCGAAATCGAATTAAACGCATACACCACAGTAAGCAAATACTCCAACCCCGAGTTCGTTGAGACCTTAACATGAATACTCTGATTACTATACTCCAAAATTGTCAGATTCACCCTCTCATGTTTCCAAAAAAGCCAAACCCGACCACCTTCAAAGCAATGATTATTAGTCGTGATGCTCCATTCATAGAAGATATTCTTATGAACTTTAGCATACGCTTTATTCTTTATTTTAGTTTCTAACAAACCGAAAATGTCTACCTGCTGCTTCCTAATAAACTCACAAATTGCTCGCTGCTTATTTACATTACACATGTCGCGAACATTCCAACACCCAATGTTATGTACTTCCATGAATCACTAATTCCAAACCAACCCCTTCCTTTCCATCGACCCTCTCCTTTCTTGGGGAGCCCGTCACCAAATCAGCGAAAGACACCCCTGTTTTCACCTCTGTGTTAGTACTTGGTCCCTTAGTCAACTGGCCTGCATTCACAGAAGTTGGAACCGGCTGTGGACCAGCAGTAAGCTTCTTGACAACCGGCATCGGATTACCCTTACTCAACTGCCGTGAGACCCCTCCCCCCTCTTTTCTGCTTGCTTTTGCTTTCCCTCTTGTCTCGCCTTTTTCAATTCATCCCTCCTACAGTCAGCGGCATCATGCCCATAACCCTTGCATTTGGAACACCAAATAGGCTTCCACTCATATTTAATAGGAATTTCAACCAAATTCTCCCTTTCATCCAAGAATTCGATTGAGCTTTTAAATTTTTTCCCCACACTTGCCAAAACCATGACTCTGGCATACCCTAGTCTAATACGTTCCTCTGTAGCTAAGTCGGACTTAACATACGGACCTACTAGGGTGGCTATCCTGGGCAAGCATCGACCCCAAAATTTCAAAGGAAGCTCATGCAATTGAATCCAACTTGGGACTTTACTCACATCTTCTTTATCAAGCTTGGCATCGGGTGTCCATTCTTTCACAATCAAAGGGCTTATTATCAAACATGTAAAAGCCATGATCAAGAATTTTTACCTTTGCGTCTTTTTCCTTGAACCGAACTATGAAGATTCCATTGGGAAGGAATGAAATCTTGTCAATTCCGTGTTCCTTTCAAATCCTCTTCACAAAACCTTCTACTACTTCCCAAGGAGGATTAGCCCCCATAATGAAACAGTAGACAGCATTACTCCAGTATTCAGTTTCATCATCCATGTCATCCTCCGAGAAGCGAAGCAGTTCTTCCTCCTCCTCTACGTCAACCGTTTTCTTGCCCTCTCTCTGTTTCCACCCGCCTTCACTCGTCTCTTTTTCAGGAGCGAAATTGGTTTCAGGAACGTACTCCGATACCTCTTCCTCCTCAGACTCTGGATCTGATGCATAATTGAGACCAGGAATTTCAGTCAATTTCAAATTCGACGTCGAGCTATCTTTCGATTGTGCCCGTTTTGAATTCTTCTCAATGGTACGTAAGATTTCCTTTTTAGTTTTCTTTGTCGTCTGCTTCGAGCCCGTAGGTTTGGTCCCTTTCGAGACCATCGCAGTCTTCTTCCTCATGTAATCACGTAACATATGCAGCGCAGATCACTAATGTCACCATCAAAAAGCTGACGCGTCGGAAAGTAGTCGAGAATCGCCTGGAGATCGCCAGAGCTCAAGGGTTTTCAATTTTTGATTTTTGATTTTGAAGGGTTTTTTTTGGTAAAGGGTAAGTATATATATATGCCGTGTAACAATTACAAAAGAATATGACAACATCAATTTATGTAGCCATCTAGCGTCTTTCGCACTTAAAGGGTATTTTATTTTACACATGATTCTATTTCTAACATCCATTTTAATCAACTTGGCCACATATTGTGGTTGTAGAACCATGCCTTCAATTCTGCTTAAGTTGCACTGTCGCCATACATGATAAATCGCAGCATTAACGAGAAGACGAAGAATATTGCATTGTAGCTTCGTTCCCCGAACACTGCACGCCCAACTCAAGCCCTCATCACCCGGCAATTTCTTCTTAACCCAGTCACTCAACAAGCTCAGAACCCGAGAACTCCAAGAACATCCGAAAAATAGATGCTCTAAAGTCTCTTCCTGTGCTTCACACAAATAGCACCTATCCGAATCAGCAACCCCGATCCTTAATAATTTCTTCCTAGTGTTAAGAGCTCCCCTAAACACAAGCCAAGCAATAAAGCTATGCTTAGGGACACTCCACGCACTCCAAACCAATCGTGACCACGGAACACGTGGCTTACACACACGCATTTCCTCGTAAGCCGTCGCAATCGAATAGAATTTGCTCGTGCCATGCCACATTCCATTCACAAACATGTGCTTAATTCTCTCCTTCACATGACAAATTTTCCTCCAAGCCCAAGTGACATCTGTATTGGGTTGATACTCATCCCAGGTCTTCCCTTTCAGATAAATACTACTTACCCATCGAACCCACAGTCGATCAGGCTGATCAAAAATCCAAGAGGCTAATTTCGCAACAGCAGCCTCATTCCACACCGAAATATCTCTCAGCCCCAAACCACCTTCCTCCTTAGGAAAACAAATTCTCTCCCAACTCACTAAGGCCCTATTAGTTCCTTCCACACCGCCATCCCAAAGGAAATTACGGCATAGCGAATTAATTCGGGCCAAAATATATTTTGGGATAATAAACACCATCGCCCAATAGTTATGCAGCTGAGTTAAAACAGCCTGCACTAACGTCAGCCTACTCGCGTAAGACAGCTTACGGGCTCCTATACTCGATATCCTCGATATAATTCGAGCAAGCAGCTTTTCACAGTCAATCTTACCTAAATGAGTACATTGGATTGGCAAACCAAGGTAGCAAAAAGGCAGCGTACCTTCCACACAGCCTGAAAATTGCAGTATAGCCGCCTTCCTATCTTCATCAACTCCTGCAAAATAGGCATGCGACTTACCAACACTTATGCATAAACCCGAGGCTCTGCTGAAAGTGGCAAAAGTTCTCCACAAAAATTCCATGGAATCCGAATCACCCTTGCAAAACAAGAGCAAATCATCGGCAAACAGCAAGTGAGTGAGCTTCATCGGGCCACATTTCGGGTGATATTTAAAACTCCTATCAATCTTGCCATGAATCAGTAGGCGAGAAAAATATTCCATGCATATTGTGAACAGCAACGGGGACATGGGATCGCCTTGCCTCAACCCTCTTTTGCCCCAGAAAAAACCAAAGTTATCCCCATTAGCACAAAGAGAATAAGAGACCGTCGTAACACATTCCATTACAAGGCCACGAAAATGGTCTGGAAAATCCAGGGCCCTCAACATATGATCCACAAAGCACCACTCAACACTATCATATGCCTTGTGAATATCAACTTTAAATAGGCACCGAGGCGAAATACGCCTCCTTTGATACATATGAACCAAGTCTTGACAAATGAGAATATTCTCCACAATACTTCGTCTCTCAATAAAACCCCCTTGAGTAGGCGATATTAAATGAGGAAGCACTCTAGCCAGACGGGAGCAAATAATTTTAGCAATGGATTTGTACAAGACATTACAGCACGCAATAGGTCTAAACTCCTTCACGGACTGGGGTCTATTCACTTTAGAAATCAAGGTGATATTGGTACAGTTCAGTTGTTTCAGAAGTTTACCTGAAAAGAAAAAATCTTTGACAGCTTTCACCACGTCGTCACCAATAATGTCCCAAGCATCAATAAAGAATTGACTAGAAAACCCATCCGGCCCCGGAGCTTTGTCCCGAGGAATGCTGAACACGGCTCGTTTGATCTCTTCCACGGACACTGGCGCACTCAGCCAAAGCTTATGTTCTTCAGAGCATGTATGTCCCATACGGACAATAGCACTATTAATCGGCTAGACGTTTCTCGAATCACCTAGGAGCGTTAGGTAATACCGAATAAACGCATTCTCAATCCCCTCCTTCGTCTCATGGATATGACCCTCGGCATCACTAATTTTCGATATTGCATTATGAGCACGCCTTGCCCTCAATAAGCCATGGAAGTATGCGGAGTTCACATCCCCCTCCTTGACCCATTTTTGTTTCGATTTTTGTCCCCAAAAGTCCGCCCTAGCAGCTTGGAGCTCCCGAACCTTCTCGTTCATGACCGACTCCTCCTTCATTAACGATTCGCTCCTGTCAGTCCGTAACCTAGCCTGTAGGTCTGCGAGTCTGACTTCGGCCTGCGAGCATCTATTCTCTATATCAGAAAAACAGATCGCATTCAATTCCTTCAATGGTTTTTTAAGGCTCCGCAATTTTGTCACCAGTTTGTACATTTCTGTCCCTGTGACCATCACGTTCCAGCCTGTCGAGACACAATTATTGAACTCCGGAGACTTACCCCACATATTCATATATTTGAAGCTCCGATTTTTCCTCGACGGAGGGTTACCTAGCTGTACAATACATGGACAATGATCAAAGGTCCCCTCAGGCAAGAAATTAGCAAACCCGTCCGGAAACAGGCTCACAATATCATCATTCACTAAGCAGCGATCAATTCTGCTATAAACTCTAGTTTCAACCTCCTTGTGTTTGTTGTTCCAAGTGAACCATGAACCACTCGCCTTGAGGTCACTGACCTCACAATTCGCAATGCACTCCCGAAATTGACCCATTTCCTCCTTCGAGGACAATCCACCAAGCCTTTCGCGCGCATCTATAACACAGTTAAAATCTCCCAATATGATCCAAGGACCCCTAGAAGCATAGGTTTCTAATCTACGCCAAAGATCACATCTAGCCGACCCAGAGTTAAAAGCATACACCAAAGTAAGGAAATACTCTAACCCTGAGTTCGTAGTCACTTTAACATGAATACTCTGGTCACTATAGTCCAGAATAGTCAAATTCACCCTATCGTGTTTCCAAAGAAGCCAAACCCGACCTCCATCAGAACAATGATTATTTGTCGTAATGCTCCATTCATAAAAAATATTCTTATGAACTTTTGCATACGCCTTATTCTTAATTTTAGTTTCAACTAAACCAAATACATCAACATGTTGCTTCCTAAGAAAATCGCAAATTGTCCGTTGCTTATTTATATTACACATGCCGCGAACATTCCAAAATCCTATATTATGTACCTCCATGGATCACCATCTCCAATCCAACCCCATCATTTCCCTCACCCGACTCATTTCTAGGAGTTCCCATCACTACGTCAATGAAGGAGACTCCGTTTTTCACTACAGCATTATTCCTCGCACCCACAGGGCCGGTCCTGTTCTGATTCTGCGCAGCAGAATGCTGTTGTTGCACTAGCCGACCTGCAGTCTGTCCTGCAGCCTTCTGTCCAACACTCTGGTTTGGCGCCTGTTTGACAGGCTCACGTCTCCCCTCAGTTTTTTTTATTGCTTCTTGCCTAGCCTTTCTCAGTTCATCTCGTCTACATTCTGTAACCTCATGGCCATACCCCCTACACTTAGTACACCAAGTTGGTTTCCATTCATATCTAACAAATACTTCAACCAAGTTCTCACGTTCATCCATAAACTTAATCGAGTTCTTAAATTTTTGCCCCACCCTAGCCATGACAAACACTCTAGCATACCCTAGTCGAGTACGCTCCTCCGTAGCAATGTCAGACTTAATAAAGGTTCCGACAAGGCCAGCAATCCGGGGTAAACACCTTCCCCAAAATTTCAATGGTAATTCTTGTAACTGAACCCATATAGGTACTTCAGTAACATCTTCCTTATTCAACTTAACATCTGGGGTCCATTCCTTCACTATCAAGGGTTTGTTATCAAACATGTAACAACCATGATCAAGATTTGTTACCTTAGTTTCCTTATTCTTGAAACGGACAACGAATATTCCATTGGGCATGAACGATATCTTGTCAATTCCATGATCTCGCCAAATCCTCTTCACAAACCCTTCGATTACGTCCCACGGAGGGTTTGCACCCATAATGAAACAATACACTGCATTACTCCAGTATTCTATTTCATCATCCAAGTCTTCGTCCGAAAATCGCAAAAGATCCTCATCCTCGTCCATGTCTACAATTTTCTTGCCTTCCCTCTGTTTCCACCCACCATCATTCAGCGTTCTGTCGTCCATTGATTCCGGCACGAATTTAGTCGCATTCTCGTTCTCAGCGTCTGAACCGTAATGCAATCCCGGTATCTCAGCCAATTGGCCGTTCGAGGAATTCGATGAACTCCCGGCAGGCTGCGATTGACTTCCGTCCAGGTTCGAGTTCCTTACGAGTTTCTTCAAAGTTTCTTCCTTTGCCTTACGTGTTATCGGTTTCATTGCCCTAGGGCCTTTCGGAACAGGGTGAGTCTTTTTTCTCATGAAGTTAGAGCACAGAAAACGCGTTGGACAGCCTAGTCCAGTTCAGGGCTGTCCACGCCGGAACAAGTTCACCGGAAATCTCCTTAGTCACCGTGAATCGCCAGAGCAGCCAAGGGTTTTCGAGTTTTTTTTATTTTAGGTTTTTTAATTTTGAAGGTTATTATAATTAATTAGTTAGTTAGTATAATTAATTAGTGAATTTTGTGGTTGCCTGTCATGACTCTGGATGAGTTTGACTATGACTATGAGTCAGAAGTTGTGTGACTGTATCACATCACACATGCGACCCTGATACTGAGTTGTCATTCATGTGATACTCAGAAGATACTCTAACATGAGATTTCTCTATATTCACAAAAAAGTGTTTTTACTTCACTACACTTTCAAACCTTACGGTGCGCTGAGGTCTTTCGTGCCACGAGTTTCCGTAGCTGACGTTTTTCGTCGAGTTGTTTCCATATGTTTGACGCGTCTGCTATGAAAGCGTGAATTTTCTGCAACACGTCCCCACGAGCTTCATTCATGTCAGCAAAGACGAGGGTCGCTGCAACCTCGAACGGCAAGCAACGCCTCCCGACCTTAGTCCCAATATCAGGGTGAGTGAACGGCGTACCGTCGTACAGGCACATGTGCATCAAGCAGAAAATGCCGGTGTAATCCCCTAGAAAATCTAACGCAATACAGTGGCGGAAACACTGTAGAGTTGGGATTAAAACACACTGACAAACTATATCTTATTAAAAGAAATGGTAAGTCAATACAAGGGCCTCTTTTTACAAAAGGGCTAAAAGTAAAAATTTTCAAATGGGTTTATACAAATCCATAAATTACAAGAATGAAGAAAGAGTAGGATCCATGCTACTCGCTAGCTCACACCCAAAACCCAGCAGTAAATACCTGTCATGTTATAAACATAACAGCCACGTCAGTGGGGAGTAACTCGGACGTTCTCCCAGCCATATTATATCATATGGAAAAATAATAGTATTATTATATCAAAATACTTAAAATGAGAAAACATTAAAAACGATATAATAAAATAAGTTCTCGGAGGAAACTTAAAACATTTGCAAACCTGCAAGTCAAAAATTCAATCGATAATAATAATATTCAAAAATGGCATTATGGAAATTCGTTCAGTGTGCACAAGGCTAGACTTTCACTAGGATAATACTCAAACTAGCTTCGAGAACTGTAGACTTAACTCATAACAGAATCCAGTCTCTAACTAGGCAACTCAACTATAACAGGACTGCGTGCAGCGAGGTCCTGGCTTAAGTAATGTACACCCCTCCTGGACACCAACCGTAATCCAGTTCAACCCGACGGCGACTTACACGATGCGATATCTAAGTTTAAGGTCAAAATATACACACTCCTGAACACAAACCATGCTCAGTTCAACGACCAATGTGTCTCAACATAGACACACCAGCTTTATAGTTGATGGCAAAAACGTACACCCCAGAATATATTACTCTAACCCCACACTTCTCTTTATTCCATAACTCCAAAACAAGCCATTATCGATATTCAGGAATAAATAATCATCGTAAATAATATGAAGATAAAAAGGGATAACCATTTTATATTAAAAGGAAACTTTCTATAAATAGAAACTTACTAATTTTAGAAACTTACTTAAAATAGAAATTATGTTATAGAAAATACGTAATTTATTAAAATAGGTGAAATGTATAAAAGTAGCATTTCTAACGAAATTCACATTTTATTATTATCGTCGTTATCGTAACTTTAATATATTTCTAAATTCGTTACTCAAAATATAAATAAAATATAATAAGTCAATACATAGTATTTTATAAATAATCAAGAAATCGAGTTAAAACTATAGATTTTAGAAAAGAGGTGTTTAAGAAAAACGATATCAAAATTAATTGAGTCAACGCGTTTTATGAGATTTACAAAGGTTTCAAATTATTTTTAATAAATAGCTTTTATTAATAAATAATACGGATTTTAATAAAAATAAGAAATCGTAAACAAATGAGAAATTATTAGGGAAAAATAGTCTCGAATAAAAAAAATGTATTTAAAACAAAATCGACTATTTTCTCATTTATTAGTATAAATCGCAAAACAAAAATTAATTTATTAAACAAGTATACAAATCTCGATTATAATATAAAAATACAATTTTGAGTTAAAATTATAAATTAACGAAATATGAAGAAAATATGAAATCGTTATTATTTAGTTACTAGTGTCACGATAATTAACAAAATATTATAACGATCGTAAATAGTGAAATTACTAATGATTTATAAAACGATATCGAAAACCGTAAAATACTTGTAAAGCATACGACTTAAAAATTTATAATATTAGCAATAATAAATAGCTAAAATTAGAAAACCGAAGTTAAAATATTTACTACATACTATTACTCAAACATACGATATAAAATCGAGTAACGTCCTAAAGTTACCTTGAGTTCACAATCAACTTGGTCACATACTTGTCCTCGGTTGGGTCTTCACGAAATCCTACGAAACACAATTATACGATATAAAATACCATATAAAATGAGTTGGACAAATTGGATAATATCGGTAATCAATTTACCTAGAAAACTTGGGAGATGAACGGAAAGAATAAATGAGAACGGAGTATGAAAATCGAAAGTTCAAGGACTGAAGCCGAAGGAAGACAATGTAAGAGGGAACGATTTGATAGAAGTATCCAACGAACGACACAAACAAAGGAGAAGAACAATCATAAGATGGATAAGATACGAACCGCAGCCATGAGCACAACAGTAGCAACAATGTGATGACAGCAGCAGAAAGAAGAATAAATGGACAGCAGTACACCAATAACAGTAGCAGTAGTGTAATTCTGGTTCAACAATGACGAGGGACGAAACAGCAGCAGCAGGCCACAACCGTGAACAGCAAAACAACAAAATAGAAGAAGAAGAAGAAGAAGAAAAAGAAGAAAAAGAAAAGCAGCAGGAAATCGATACAGGAACCGAGCAAACAGCAGCAACCGTGGAGTAATAACAGCAGCACAAGGAAGAGAACGAAGGAGATGAAGAGGAACGGAAAAGAAGACAGACGAGAGATAACACGCAGCAGTAAAAACGACAAACAGCAGCAGAATGACAAAGATGATGACAGTAACACGGAATGCAACGAAACGCAGCACACAGTAGCATTAGAACAGCAACAGAAGCAACAACAGGCGCACAAAACAGCAATAGCAGCAACAACAGGCGCACAAAACAGCAATAGCAGCAACAACAGGCGTTCAGCAGCGACAAAATGAAGTACAGCAGTAGCACGATCAGCCACGAAAACGAAGAAGAAGAAAAGAAGAAGAAGAAAAGAGAAGGAGCAGCGCATAACAGCAGTACTAACAGCAGTTCGAAAGAGGAGAAATCAAAGAGGACAACAAGGTGTTGCAGCAGTATAAACAACTGCGCACAGCAGCATCAAACAGGAAAAACAAAGATCGCAAAACAGAAGGAGACGGAGAACAAAAAGGGAGAAGGCGAATCACCTTACTCGAGTTCAGGGACAAGGACTACAGCAGAACAGAGGAAGCGTAGCAGCAGCAACAGGAGAAAATCGGAGAGGATGCAGGAAAAGAAGGGAAAAATGAAGGGCTAGGAGGAGTTGAAGGAGAAAGGCTGGTTGATAAGGCGTGGATAAAAATAAAAAGGAAAGAAGAGGAGAAGAATGAAGAAGAATGAAACGGTGGGAAGGATGAATACCAAAACAAAAGGTGAAGCGGTGGAGGAAGGTGCAATGAACGTAGTGGGAAACACGGGATGAATGTAGTGTGAAAATAAAGGAAAAGAAATAGGGGAAATGAACGTAACAAGAGAAAATGGGAAAATGAAATGAATCAAACATAATTGAATGAATCGGGTTAGAAATACGGATTAGACAAATACCGAATCGATAAGTTGACTGACTCACGAATCCGGTTAAAACGAGTTAATAAAATAAATAAATAATTGGAACGTCAAATAAAATGAGTAAATAAAGTACTCGAGACGAAAACGGAAATGATAGAAATAAATAATTAGACGATCAAATAGTACATCCCGATAAATAATAAATTTTCGATAAAGTGAATTAAGTTGATTTCTCGAGGGAAGGAAATAAATATTTTGACGAAACTTAAAATAAATGAACTTCAAACCGAAAATAGGAATTCGAGCTTAAAAATAAATAAATGAAAAGAATATAGAATTTAAATCGTCGAAATAGACTTCCGGTAAGAATTAAATTAAATAGAATGAATCGAAATGGAAATAAAATATGTTTTAAAATATAAGAAGGGTTATCGAGTCAAATAGAATTTTAGGAGTTTGAAACGATTAACCGTTAAATTCATTTTATAATAATTTTAAGAATTACGAGTTAAATCGTAAACAAAATAAAAATACGAATATAATTTTAATTTAATTTATAAAAATCAGGGGTGTTACAATCTTCCCCACTAAAAAGAAGTTTCGTCCTCGAAACTAACAAAACATAATAATAGAGTGGAAAACAACGTATATCACTTGAACAGAATGAGAATGCTTAACTCGCATCACAATCTCGATTTTTAAAATTTTACACCGCAAACGTTATATGAAATCTAAATCGAAGACAAGATTTATATCAAGAAGAGTTGGGCTCAATTCCCAAAGTTCGAAATCATTTAAATTAATAAAATCGTATGTTAAAATTAGTTGATAAAATAATGACGATAAACAATATTTCTAAACGAACTCAAGGGGAAGGGTACCCAAGTATTTTCAAAGCAACAATACAACGTTTTGATTGAGAAATTCGACAATATTACGCTTTTAAGACCAAACAAAAATTTGAGAAATCCAGTTTTGTAGTTAGTAAATAATAATCGAACCAGTCGACAAACATTTTCAATAACGGATTTAAAGTCTAATGACAATAAAACAAAAGTTTAGACATACGAAGTTTTTCGAGAATTTTAAGTCATTTTACCTAATAATCTCATAGACATCAAAATATTTGCAATTAAGAAAGCTTTTATAAAATCTCGATCACTTGAAAATCAAAATTAAAATTTTAAATAATTTTGAAATACTTTAAAATAAATTATTAAGACCCTTTTGAAACATGACCAAAATAAAGCAAAAACGAAATACAAAGTTTTGAAGTTTATAACTCAAAATGTTAAAATCTCAAGAAAATTCAATATTTTTAAATTAGTCAATCTTTTCACAACACAAGTTTGAGGAAAATATTAAATGGATAAATAGAGTCAAAGTCAACGACAAATCGAAATAAAAGTTTTCAAACCCGATTAAGAAGCCGAAAGGGATTGGCTGAAGAAGAAGAAGCGGAATTAAGGGAAAAGCTAAAGGGAGGAACGAAATTGAGAGTCAAACAAAGCTCTCAAGGAAAAATAGAAGAAGTTGACCATCTCGAGATTCCCGGTACGACTCCCACAACACGGGTTCCTAATTCCCATCAAATGCGATAAGTCCAATATTAGGCACTAGGTGGTACTACTCAGTCACACTTTCCAAAAACGTCTTACGTGATTATCCAATCGTTCAAACGACACGATACCAATCCCCAAATGCTTTAAAAACTAATCTCGTCAATTAAAGTTCCAACGGTCATCAGACAAACCGAAACTCGCGAACGATAAGGCTCCTAAATCCAAAGCTCATAAAGTTTGAACTCGAGGTACACTCCAAATCTCTCGAGTAAGGATCACCAAACAAGATCCACCAATTAAACAAGGCTCGGGTACGAAATCCTCAAAAATGATCATTAACATATTTAATATGCCACAAGTACAAAACTTGAAAAAGTACAACGAATCCTCAAACCCGCTCAAACCTATAGGTAATGGCGTGAACACTCACATCTTCAAAACACGTCTTTCGACTAAGGTTTCAGAGAATTCCACCAAAGTTCATAGGTTACAACCTCACACAACGATCAACGATCTAATCTTTAAGAAATACGGGTAATCTATGTCAACCAAAATTTCTAACAACATTAATGAAACCTTCAATGGTACCACAACACTCAGGCTAACACTTTACGCAAAACTCTATGATCCCAAATATTCACGATGCATCCATCAAATAAGCATTAGATAAGAATCTCCAAAGTAATATTATCAGTTGTATTTAGTTCAGTTCTAGGTTAGGTACTAGGTATCCATCAAATATGATGTACTCTTACTACTTCAAAGTATATTCAACTCTAAGTACTCCAAAATAATCAAAGTAACCTATAACCCAAGGTTCGGGGTCTAAAGTATCATCCTAATTCCCATAATCAACAATTTGCCATTCAAATCAATCCTCAAGAATTTATTACTTGCTTAGAAGATAGGGTAGACTCACACTCCTCAAACCAGGTAACAAGGGTTTACTAAACCTCAAACATCTATACACGGGGTTCAGTAAGACAAAATCCGGTCTAACCAAAGAATCTCAAGAGAAAGATGGTAGAATAGAACAAGGATTCATCAAGCAAAATGAAAATGAGAATATAGGAGATGAAATAAGAGAAGTAGAGGAAGGAAGAAAAGAAACAATAATTCAAGATGATAGAGACCTAAAACGAGAAGGGAAAGTTCGGACCTCTAAGGTTCACGAGGGAACTAAAAGGATTACTTCATCTTCTTGCAGAGGAACGAGAACGCAAGTCTTGGGTCACTCAATCTGGATCTACTGCAGCATCATGGAACATGAATCCACTCTTGATCATCTAACCTGTAGCTTGAGCAAACCAAATCTAGGCTGAAGGGTCGCCATTGTATCTTCCTTGTAGCACAAAATTGTCTACTCGAATTAACAGGCGTTGAGAGTTTTGAGCAGGTCTTGTCCCGATCTGGGGCAGCGTCCTATCATCATCTTCTACATTCATCTTCTTCTCGATAAAAGAAACAAATATTCAATGCTAGTCATTGAGTTACAAGAACAAATAATCCTAACAGTTAAGTCCTTATTTTTGGTTTCTACCCATCTCTCACTAATATTTTTATTTACTGTTTAAATAATTTACTGGTATTTTTCCTAGAATCAGGTGTAAGCGTCGGGAGCAACAATGCTCTGATACCAACTGTAATCCCCTAGAAAATCTAACGCAATACAGTGGCGGAAACACTGTAGAGTTGGGATTAAAACACACTGACAAACTATATCTTATTAAAAGAAATGGTAAGTCAATACAAGGGCCTCTTTTTACAAAAGGGCTAAAAGTAAAAATCTTCAAATGGGTTTATACAAATCCATAAATTACAAGAATGAAGAAAGAGTAGGATCCATGCTACTCGCTAGCTCACACCCAAAACCCAGCAGCAAATACCTGTCATGTTATAAACATAACAGCCACGTCAGTGGGGAGTAACTCGGACGTTCTCCCAGCCATATTATATCATATGGAAAAATAATAGAATTATTATATCAAAATACTTAAAATGAGAAAACATTAAAAACGATATAATAAAATAAGTTCTCGGAGGAAACTTAAAACATTTGCAAACCTGCAAGTCAAAAATTCAATCGATAATAATAATATTCAAAAATGGCATTATGGAAATTCGTTCAGTGTGCACAAGGCTAGACTTTCACTAGGATAATACTCAAACTAGCTTCGAGAACTGTAGACTTAACTCATAACAGAATCCAGTCTCTAACTAGGCAACTCAACTATAACAGGACTGCGTGCAGCGAGGTCCTGGCTTAAGTAATGTACACCCCTCCTGGACACCAACCGTAATCCAGTTCAACCCGACGGCGACTTACACGATGCGATATCTAAGTTTAAGGTCAAAATATACACACTCCTGAACACAAACCATGCTCAGTTCAACGACCAATGTGTCTCAACATAGACACACCAGCTTTATAGTTGATGGCAAAAACGTACACCCCAGAATATATTACTCTAACCCCACACTTCTCTTTATTCCATAACTCCAAAACAAGCCATTATCGATATTCAGGAATAAATAATCATCGTAAATAATATGAAGATAAAAAGGGATAACCATTTTATATTAAAAGGAAACTTTCTATAAATAGAAACTTACTAATTTTAGAAACTTACTTAAAATAGAAATTATGTTATAGAAAATACGTAATTTATTAAAATAGGTGAAATGTATAAAAGTAGCATTTCTAACGAAATTCACATTTTATTATTATCGTCGTTATCGTAACTTTAATATATTTCTAAATTCGTTACTCAAAATATAAATAAAATATAATAAGTCAATACATAGTATTTTATAAATAATCAAGAAATCGAGTTAAAACTATAGATTTTAGAAAAGAGGTGTTTAAGAAAAACGATATCAAAATTAATTGAGTCAACGCGTTTTATGAGATTTACAAAGGTTTCAAATTATTTTTAATAAATAGCTTTTATTAATAAATAATACGGATTTTAATAAAAATAAGAAATCGTAAACAAATGAGAAATTATTAGGGAAAAATAGTCTCGAATAAAAAAAATGTATTTAAAACAAAATCGACTATTTTCTCATTTATTAGTATAAATCGTAAAACAAAAATTAATTTATTAAACAAGTATACAAATCTCGATTATAATATAAAAATACAATTTTGAGTTAAAATTATAAATTAACGAAATATGAAGAAAATATGAAATCGTTATTATTTAGTTACTAGTGTCACGATAATTAACAAAATATTATAACGATCGTAAATAGTGAAATTACTAATGATTTATAAAACGATATCGAAAACCGTAAAATACTTGTAAAGCATACGACTTAAAAATTTATAATATTAGCAATAATAAATAGCTAAAATTAGAAAACCGAAGTTAAAATATTTACTACATACTACTACTCAAACATACGATATAAAATCGAGTAACGTCCTAAAGTTACCTTGAGTTCACAATCAACTTGGTCACATACTTGTCCTCGGTTGGGTCTTCACGAAATCCTACGAAACACAATTATACGATATAAAATACCATATAAAATGAGTTGGACAAATTGGATAATATCGGTAATCAATTTACCTAGAAAACTTGGGAGATGAACGGAAAGAATAAATGAGAACGGAGTATGAAAATCGAAAGTTCAAGGACTGAAGCCGAAGGAAGACAATGTAAGAGGGAACGATTTGATAGAAGTATCCAACGAACGACACAAACAAAGGAGAAGAACAATCATAAGATGGATAAGATACGAACCGCAGCCATGAGCACAACAGTAGCAACAATGTGATGACAGCAGCAGAAAGAAGAATAAATGGACAGCAGTACACCAATAACAGTAGCAGTAGTGTAATTCTGGTTCAACAATGACGAGGGACGAAACAGCAGCAGCAGGCCACAACCGTGAACAGCAAAACAACAAAATAGAAGAAGAAGAAGAAGAAGAAGAAAAAGAAGAAAAAGAAAAGCAGCAGGAAATCGATACAGGAACCGAGCAAACAGCAGCAACCGCGGAGTAATAACAGCAGCACAAGGAAGAGAACGAAGGAGATGAAGAGGAACGGAAAAGAAGACAGACGAGAGATAACACGCAGCAGTAAAAACGACAAACAGCAGCAGAATGACAAAGATGATGACAGTAACACGGAATGCAACGAAACGCAGCACACAGTAGCATTAGAACAGCAACAGAAGCAACAACAGGCGCACAAAACAGCAATAGCAGCAACAACAGGCGCACAAAACAGCAATAGCAGCAACAACAGGCGTTCAGCAGCGACAAAATGAAGTACAGCAGTAGCACGATCAGCCACGAAAACGAAGAAGAAGAAAAGAAGAAGAAGAAAAGAGAAGGAGCAGCGCATAACAGCAGTACTAACAGCAGTTCGAAAGAGGAGAAATCAAAGAGGACAACAAGGTGTTGCAGCAGTATAAACAACTGCGCACAGCAGCATCAAACAGGAAAAACAAAGATCGCAAAACAGAAGGAGACGGAGAACAAAAAGGGAGAAGGCGAATCACCTTACTCGAGTTCAGGGACAAGGACTACAGCAGAACAGAGGAAGCGTAGCAGCAGCAACAGGACAAAATCGGAGAGGATGCAGGAAAAGAAGGGAAAAACGAAGGGCTAGGAGGAGTTGAAGGAGAAAGGTTGGTTGATAAGGCGTGGATAAAAATAAAAAGGAAAGAAGAGGAGAAGAATGAAGAAGAATGAAACGGTGGGAAGGATGAATACCAAAACAAAAGGTGAAGCGGTGGAGGAAGGTGCAATGAACGTAGTGGGAAACACGGGATGAATGTAGTGTGAAAATAAAGGAAAAGAAATAGGGGAAATGAACGTAACAAGAAAAAATGGGAAAATGAAATGAATCAAACATAATTGAATGAATCGGGTTAGAAATACGGATTAGACAAATACCGAATCGATAAGTTGACTGACTCACGAATCCGGTTAAAACGAGTTAATAAAATAAATAAATAATTGGAACGTCAAATAAAATGAGTAAATAAAGTACTCGAGACGAAAACGGAAATGATAGAAATAAATAATTAGACGATCAAATAGTACATCCCGATAAATAATAAATTTTCGATAAAGTGAATTAAGTTGATTTCTCGAGGGAAGGAAATAAATATTTTGACGAAACTTAAAATAAATGAACTTCAAACCGAAAATAGGAATTCGAGCTTAAAAATAAATAAATGAAAAGAATATAGAATTTAAATCGTCGAAATAGACTTCCGGTAAGAATTAAATTAAATAGAATGAATCGAAATGGAAATAAAATATGTTTTAAAATATAAGAAGGGTTATCGAGTCAAATAGAATTTTAGGAGTTTGAAACGATTAACCGTTAAATTCATTTTATAATAATTTTAAGAATTACGAGTTAAATCGTAAACAAAATAAAAATACGAATATAATTTTAATTTAATTTATAAAAATCAGGGGTGTTACAATCTTCCCCACTAAAAAGAAGTTTCGTCCTCGAAACTAACAAAACATAATAATAGAGTGGAAAACAACGTATATCACTTGAACAGAATGAGAATGCTTAACTCGCATCACAATCTCGATTTTTAAAATTTTACACCGCAAACGTTATATGAAATCTAAATCGAAGACAAGATTTATATCAAGAAGAGTTGGGCTCAATTCCCAAAGTTCGAAATCATTTAAATTAATAAAATCGTATGTTAAAATTAGTTGATAAAATAATGACGATAAACAATATTTCTAAACGAACTCAAGGGGAAGGGTACCCAAGTATTTTCAAAGCAACAATACAACGTTTTGATTGAGAAATTCGACAATATTACGCTTTTAAGACCAAACAAAAATTTGAGAAATCCAGTTTTGTAGTTAGTAAATAATAATCGAACCAGTCGACAAACATTTTCAATAACGGATTTAAAGTCTAATGACAATAAAACAAAAGTTTAGACATACGAAGTTTTTCGAGAATTTTAAGTCATTTTACCTAATAATCTCATAGACATCAAAATATTTGCAATTAAGAAAGCTTTTATAAAATCTCGATCACTTGAAAATCAAAATTAAAATTTTAAATAATTTTGAAATACTTTAAAATAAATTATTAAGACCCTTTTGAAACATGACCAAAATAAAGCAAAAACGAAATACAAAGTTTTGAAGTTTATAACTCAAAATGTTAAAATCTCAAGAAAATTCAATATTTTTAAATTAGTCAATCTTTTCACAACACAAGTTTGAGGAAAATATTAAATGGATAAATAGAGTCAAAGTCAACGACAAATCGAAATAAAAGTTTTCAAACCCGATTAAGAAGCCGAAAGGGATTGGCTGAAGAAGAAGAAGCGGAATTAAGGGAAAAGCTAAAGGGAGGAACGAAATTGAGAGTCAAACAAAGCTCTCAAGGAAAAATAGAAGAAGTTGACCATCTCGAGATTCCCGGTACGACTCCCACAACACGGGTTCCTAATTCCCATCAAATGCGATAAGTCCAATATTAGGCACTAGGTGGTACTACTCAGTCACACTTTCCAAAAACGTCTTACGTGATTATCCAATCGTTCAAACGACACGATACTAATCCCCAAATGCTTTAAAAACTAATCTCGTCAATTAAAGTTCCAACGGTCATCAGACAAACCGAAACTCGCGAACGATAAGGCTCCTAAATCCAAAGCTCATAAAGTTTGAACTCGAGGTACACTCCAAATCTCTCGAGTAAGGATCACCAAACAAGATCCACCAATTAAACAAGGCTCGGGTACGAAATCCTCAAAAATGATCATTAACATATTTAATATGCCACAAGTACAAAACTTGAAAAAGTACAACGAATCCTCAAACCCGCTCAAACCTATAGGTAATGGCGTGAACACTCACATCTTCAAAACACGTCTTTCGACTAAGGTTTCAGAGAATTCCACCAAAGTTCATAGGTTACAACCTCACACAACGATCAACGATCTAATCTTTAAGAAATACGGGTAATCTATGTCAACCAAAATTTCTAACAACATTAATGAAACCTTCAATGGTACCACAACACTCAGGCTAACACTTTACGCAAAACTCTATGATCCCAAATATTCACGATGCATCCATCAAATAAGCATTAGATAAGAATCTCCAAAGTAATATTATCAGTTGTATTTAGTTCAGTTCTAGGTTAGGTACTAGGTATCCATCAAATATGATGTACTCTTACTACTTCAAAGTATATTCAACTCTAAGTACTCCAAAATAATCAAAGTAACCTATAACCCAAGGTTCGGGGTCTAAAGTATCATCCTAATTCCCATAATCAACAATTTGCCATTCAAATCAATCCTCAAGAATTTATTACTTGCTTAGAAGATAGGGTAGACTCACACTCCTCAAACCAGGTAACAAGGGTTTACTAAACCTCAAACATCTATACACGGGGTTCAGTAAGACAAAATCCGGTCTAACCAAAGAATCTCAAGAGAAAGATGGTAGAATAGAACAAGGATTCATCAAGCAAAATGAAAATGAGAATATAGGAGATGAAATAAGAGAAGTAGAGGAAGGAAGAAAAGAAACAATAATTCAAGATGATAGAGACCTAAAACGAGAAGGGAAAGTTCGGACCTCTAAGGTTCACGAGGGAACTAAAAGGATTACTTCATCTTCTTGCAGAGGAACGAGAACGCAAGTCTTGGGTCACTCAATCTGGATCTACTGCAGCATCATGGAACATGAATCCACTCTTGATCATCTAACCTGTAGCTTGAGCAAACCAAATCTAGGCTGAAGGGTCGCCATTGTATCTTCCTTGTAGCACAAAATTGTCTACTCGAATTAACAGGCGTTGAGAGTTTTGAGCAGGTCTTGTCCCGATCTGGGGCAGCGTCCTATCATCATCTTCTACATTCATCTTCTTCTCGATAAAAGAAACAAATATTCAATGCTAGTCATTGAGTTACAAGAACAAATAATCCTAACAGTTAAGTCCTTATTTTTGGTTTCTACCCATCTCTCACTAATATTTTTATTTACTGTTTAAATAATTTACTGGTATTTTTCCTAGAATCAGGTGTAAGCGTCGGGAGCAACAATGCTCTGATACCAACTGTAATCCCCTAGAAAATCTAACGCAATACAGTGGCGGAAACACTGTAGAGTTGGGATTAAAACACACTGACAAACTATATCTTATTAAAAGAAATGGTAAGTCAATACAAGGGCCTCTTTTTACAAAAGGGCTAAAAGTAAAAATCTTCAAATGGGTTTATACAAATCCATAAATTACAAGAATGAAGAAAGAGTAGGATCCATGCTACTCGCTAGCTCACACCCAAAACCCAGCAGCAAATACCTGTCATGTTATAAACATAACAGCCACGTCAGTGGGGAGTAACTCGGACGTTCTCCCAGCCATATTATATCATATGGAAAAATAATAGAATTATTATATCAAAATACTTAAAATGAGAAAACATTAAAAACGATATAATAAAATAAGTTCTCGGAGGAAACTTAAAACATTTGCAAACCTGCAAGTCAAAAATTCAATCGATAATAATAATATTCAAAAATGGCATTATGGAAATTCGTTCAGTGTGCACAAGGCTAGACTTTCACTAGGATAATACTCAAACTAGCTTCGAGAACTGTAGACTTAACTCATAACAGAATCCAGTCTCTAACTAGGCAACTCAACTATAACAGGACTGCGTGCAGCGAGGTCCTGGCTTAAGTAATGTACACCCCTCCTGGACACCAACCGTAATCCAGTTCAACCCGACGGCGACTTACACGATGCGATATCTAAGTTTAAGGTCAAAATATACACACTCCTGAACACAAACCATGCTCAGTTCAACGACCAATGTGTCTCAACATAGACACACCAGCTTTATAGTTGATGGCAAAAACGTACACCCCAGAATATATTACTCTAACCCCACACTTCTCTTTATTCCATAACTCCAAAACAAGCCATTATCGATATTCAGGAATAAATAATCATCGTAAATAATATGAAGATAAAAAGGGATAACCATTTTATATTAAAAGGAAACTTTCTATAAATAGAAACTTACTAATTTTAGAAACTTACTTAAAATAGAAATTATGTTATAGAAAATACGTAATTTATTAAAATAGGTGAAATGTATAAAAGTAGCATTTCTAACGAAATTCACATTTTATTATTATCGTCGTTATCGTAACTTTAATATATTTCTAAATTCGTTACTCAAAATATAAATAAAATATAATAAGTCAATACATAGTATTTTATAAATAATCAAGAAATCGAGTTAAAACTATAGATTTTAGAAAAGAGGTGTTTAAGAAAAACGATATCAAAATTAATTGAGTCAACGCGTTTTATGAGATTTACAAAGGTTTCAAATTATTTTTAATAAATAGCTTTTATTAATAAATAATACGGATTTTAATAAAAATAAGAAATCGTAAACAAATGAGAAATTATTAGGGAAAAATAGTCTCGAATAAAAAAAATGTATTTAAAACAAAATCGACTATTTTCTCATTTATTAGTATAAATCGTAAAACAAAAATTAATTTATTAAACAAGTATACAAATCTCGATTATAATATAAAAATACAATTTTGAGTTAAAATTATAAATTAACGAAATATGAAGAAAATATGAAATCGTTATTATTTAGTTACTAGTGTCACGATAATTAACAAAATATTATAACGATCGTAAATAGTGAAATTACTAATGATTTATAAAACGATATCGAAAACCGTAAAATACTTGTAAAGCATACGACTTAAAAATTTATAATATTAGCAATAATAAATAGCTAAAATTAGAAAACCGAAGTTAAAATATTTACTACATACTACTACTCAAACATACGATATAAAATCGAGTAACGTCCTAAAGTTACCTTGAGTTCACAATCAACTTGGTCACATACTTGTCCTCGGTTGGGTCTTCACGAAATCCTACGAAACACAATTATACGATATAAAATACCATATAAAATGAGTTGGACAAATTGGATAATATCGGTAATCAATTTACCTAGAAAACTTGGGAGATGAACGGAAAGAATAAATGAGAACGGAGTATGAAAATCGAAAGTTCAAGGACTGAAGCCGAAGGAAGACAATGTAAGAGGGAACGATTTGATAGAAGTATCCAACGAACGACACAAACAAAGGAGAAGAACAATCATAAGATGGATAAGATACGAACCGCAGCCATGAGCACAACAGTAGCAACAATGTGATGACAGCAGCAGAAAGAAGAATAAATGGACAGCAGTACACCAATAACAGTAGCAGTAGTGTAATTCTGGTTCAACAATGACGAGGGACGAAACAGCAGCAGCAGGCCACAACCGTGAACAGCAAAACAACAAAATAGAAGAAGAAGAAGAAGAAGAAGAAGAAAAAGAAGAAAAAGAAAAGCAGCAGGAAATCGATACAGGAACCGAGCAAACAGCAGCAACCGCGGAGTAATAACAGCAGCACAAGGAAGAGAACGAAGGAGATGAAGAGGAACGGAAAAGAAGACAGACGAGAGATAACACGCAGCAGTAAAAATGACAAACAGCAGCAGAATGACAAAGATGATGACAGTAACACGGAATGCAACGAAACGCAGCACACAGTAGCATTAGAACAGCAACAGAAGCAACAACAGGCGCACAAAACAGCAATAGCAGCAACAACAGGCGCACAAAACAGCAATAGCAGCAACAACAGGCGTTCAGCAGCGACAAAATGAAGTACAGCAGTAGCACGATCAGCCACGAAAACGAAGAAGAAGAAAAGAAGAAGAAGAAAAGAGAAGGAGCAGCGCATAACAGCAGTACTAACAGCAGTTCGAAAGAGGAGAAATCAAAGAGGACAACAAGGTGTTGCAGCAGTATAAACAACTGCGCACAGCAGCATCAAACAGGAAAAACAAAGATCGCAAAACAGAAGGAGACGGAGAACAAAAAGGGAGAAGGCGAATCACCTTACTCGAGTTCAGGGACAAGGACTACAGCAGAACAGAGGAAGCGTAGCAGCAGCAACAGGAGAAAATCGGAGAGGATGCAGGAAAAGAAGGGAAAAACGAAGGGCTAGGAGGAGTTGAAGGAGAAAGGCTGGTTGATAAGGCGTGGATAAAAATAAAAAGGAAAGAAGAGGAGAAGAATGAAGAAGAATGAAACGGTGGGAAGGATGAATACCAAAACAAAAGGTGAAGCGGTGGAGGAAGGTGCAATGAACGTAGTGGGAAACACGGGATGAATGTAGTGTGAAAATAAAGGAAAAGAAATAGGGGAAATGAACGTAACAAGAAAAAATGGGAAAATGAAATGAATCAAACATAATTGAATGAATCGGGTTAGAAATACGGATTAGACAAATACCGAATCGATAAGTTGACTGACTCACGAATCCGGTTAAAACGAGTTAATAAAATAAATAAATAATTGGAACGTCAAATAAAATGAGTAAATAAAGTACTCGAGACGAAAACGGAAATGATAGAAATAAATAATTAGACGATCAAATAGTACATCCCGATAAATAATAAATTTTCGATAAAGTGAATTAAGTTGATTTCTCGAGGGAAGGAAATAAATATTTTGACGAAACTTAAAATAAATGAACTTCAAACCGAAAATAGGAATTCGAGCTTAAAAATAAATAAATGAAAAGAATATAGAATTTAAATCGTCGAAATAGACTTCCGGTAAGAATTAAATTAAATAGAATGAATCGAAATGGAAATAAAATATGTTTTAAAATATAAGAAGGGTTATCGAGTCAAATAGAATTTTAGGAGTTTGAAACGATTAACCGTTAAATTCATTTTATAATAATTTTAAGAATTACGAGTTAAATCGTAAACAAAATAAAAATACGAATATAATTTTAATTTAATTTATAAAAATCAAGGGTGTTACAGCCGGACTCTGTATCATTCTTCCGGGCACTCTGCCATTCCAATTTTACCTGTAGATGCGTAAACTTCGACAGGAGACTGCTCTTAATTAGGCCCTTGTTGTCCATGTAGTCGGTCAATGCTTGCGACTGTTGCAGTATTAGGTAATAGAAAACGTCAGAACTTATGGAAGAGAAGAATAGTCGACGCAGTGAAATAAAGCATATGCGTGCAACTTACTATTTTGCTAGACACCTGGAACATATATGACCCTGGGGCGTGTGCCTGGTGATCGAGGATATCAACTGTTCTTTCCCTAAAGTTGATGCACACGCACACGTAGTGTCCCACAGTATGCACCGGGAAAAACATCAGTTCGGCGTTCAAGTCGAATGTCCCGGCGCAGTCTTGTATGAATCTGTCCCATGCTTCGTACACACCGTCAGTGTCCTTGTCCGCAGGGGTACTTGAGTCGGGTTGTTCCAGTATACGGGTCAGTGAGTCCTAACGGATGGTGAGTATTAGTTGCCATTAGTGACAGGGTGCGAGACTGGACTATATCATGTGCGTCGCTGCACACCGCAAAGTGTGTGATTGTACAGACTAAGTTACGTGACTTTGCAGCGTACAGACTGTGACTGTACATGACAGTATGATTGTAAATTCTAGGATGCCTGACTGTGAAACTTATATCATGTGATTGTACACCTCAACATAAGTGACTCTGCAAAGTGAACTGTGATTATTTGTTACTACATCTTTTTCAGTTAATGTGAATGGGGATCATTTGTACTATTTAATGTCTAACTATGTAACTCATAGCATGTGATTGTACACATCCACATGTGTGACTGTGCTAAGTGAGCTTTGTGATTATTTCTTACCATTGCACAGACTTTACATCTTTTCAGTTAATGTGAATGGGGATCATTTGTAATATTTAATGTAATTGGTAGGGGGTTCTGGGGGCATACCATGTGTTGAATTCCGAACCACGCCATCGTTGGGTCAGTGGGGGAGGATAACCCACGTCAGTTGTCGTCTGATTCCAATCAGTTCATGAGGTGCGACCAACACTCCAGCACAGCGGCGCTCATGCTACCTCTGGACAAGAGCGTTTGAATGTCACGCCTATCCAGCTGCGCATGAGTGTTGTAGGACCCCAAGCGTTCACTGCGGATTTTACACCGGTTAGTATGTGTAATATGTAACACGTATCAATAATCAAAGACGGTTACTTACCTTTCGTCGTACCCATTATCGTCAAGGAAGCAGTAGTCGGCGACGTGCTTTCACAGGTTGACCATCTTACTCGTAAGCGGTCGGTTCAGGCGAAACAAGGTCGACATGACAATGGCGTCCGGATCATGCTTCCCTTGGTTCAAAGAGGAACCCAACCCATCTCCACAGCCCCTTATTCGAGACTTAATTGTTGACTGCCTTTCTTCTGGGACTGATCGGGGGTGGGTTCAGGTGTTTTCGATAATTTGCTCTGACGCTTCTTGGTGGTTGCCTTCACAGGAGTGGTTTCAAACGTACGGGCAGATTCCAATGATTCCTTGTACGTTCCGAATGCTGCCACTTTCTTCAAAACATTGTTCCTCACCTTGTTCACGTCGCTCAGTATAAGGGTCGCCGTGATTTCCGCCCTGCACATATTCATGGCCGCCATTGTCTCCAAGGAGCAGTTGAACGGGGACCCGGTGTACAGCATCATGTGCATCATCAGGTACACTCCACAGTCATTGGCGGAGTACTCCATCCCCTGCCATGATAAGGGAACGTTTACCAATTTAAAGGCACGGACCTTCTCACCTTTCTCCACCCCTCGTTGTACCATGAACTCCCCCATTTTATCAGCCTGCAAAACAAGTTCAAACAGGATCGGTTGTTGAACACATTCGCAGTCATAAAATTGATTTAATATTAAATTAAAAGGGCCTGACCGCTGTCCGAGCAATATCGTAGTAAGGCAACTTTGTAAAATCTTTATCGTACAACCTGTTGTCGAGGTACTCTATTTGCTACGAATTGAAGTTGATGCAGGCACAACTGTAGTGGCCCTCGTCACCCGTTAAGATCGGGACGAACACCTGCAAAACAATGCATCAGGATTATGGGCTGATAACAACTACAAAAAAACAGTATGTGCAGGATAATACCATGTCCGAGTCCAAAGCAAAGTCGGAGAAGCTATTTTTTATCCACACGTAAAATATTTCTTCGTCATGATTTTTGCCCTGGCCTCCTTTCTTCCACAATTCCAACACTGGGACCTTCTCACATGCATTGATGGTAATACATGTAGTTAGTGTGTGTTTGACATTCGTGACTACACATGTTTTTGCGCGTGACTGTACAGCTGCAATGGTGTGACTGTACAGCGTAAAAAGTGTGACTATACATCTTGTAGTGTGCGATTATACAGCTTGAAGTGTGTGACTGTACAGCATAAAGTGTGTGACTATACAGCTTATAGCGTGTGGCTATGCAGCTTATAGCGTGTGACTATATAGGTAATAGTGTGTGACTATACAGGTAATAGTGTGTGACTATACAGCTAATCTGGGGGGTGAATGTACCGTATGTCCAAGAGAGAAGTAACATCTACTGGTTACTCTTGGTGCTTTTTTTTGCACACCAGCTGGTTCAGCAGCCTACACCAGCAGTCAATAACGTTATTCATCACCTGCAGGCCAGGCTCGAGCGACTGCATGTCGCCCCTCGCTATACAGTCATAATCTGTGAACTCGACCAGCATTTCGTTGTAGACCAAACAAAGTCCCGATTAGCACATGCATTTTAAAAACGACACGAGCAGCACAATAAATACGTACCCTGACGGACGTGGCGTTGTCCGGTCGAAGACGTAGTCGATTAAATCTTTCCGTACGCTGAGGATATCCCAGAAGATGACGATGTTGGAGCTCGTGAATCCAGAGATTACAAGTTGCCCCCTCAATATTCTCCCACAGTCCAACGTGCAGCCCAAATTGTCTGGAATCGAATCCATGCACTCAAATGCTACGTCGGAGTGTAAGATGTACCGATGATGTAGTGCCTCGGGGTGCGTCTCGGTCCCTGAACCCTCGCATGTCCGCTAATTATCGTTCGTGACAATTTATGCCGTCGCAGGCGTGGTGGGAACAGCGTCCGCTACAGCCCAGCTTGCTTTGTGCAGTTCCCTATCAAGACTAGAACTGACCGTCGCATTGGGCGGAGCCGGTTCTACATTGTGCATTCCCTGGTCTGTGAAGACATATTCTGTGGTCGGATCGGCCGTGGCCGACCGTGCGTCAGTGGTCTCCCACCCTGCTCGCCGTAGAGCCACCACTACTGTCGGACTCATACCAACCGAACCCTGCACATCGGAGTCTTGGTTGAGTTCTTCAGCGGCATCAGTCTCGGGATCTTCTCCCTCACAGAAACCTGGTGTCACGATGCCACCTTCAAAAGTGCCCTCATCATCGTAACAGTCTGTTCCCTCACAACTGTCAAAAGCTTCCACAATTTCTTCATCCACGTATCCAGCATCACGTAACTTTTGCACAATTTTGCGTACCAAACCATGGGCTTTAGCGTCGCGCTGGTCCTCGCCCTCAATGACGGGGCGTTCTGGGTAGTCTGCTTCAATTGGCCGGCCAAGACTTCATCGATATACTGGAGGACAGTTGGATCTTCCCAGAATAGTTGAGAGGACGGGTCTTGACATGGAACTGCCTGGTTCCTCATCGCTATTTCTCTTACCTTGGAGGCAGCCTGCTCACAGAAACCGCAAAAGGCTAGCGCACACCTTCGGAAATTCATGAAAAACTCCCGATCAGCCTATAATTTAGTTGAAGTCAAATCATTAGTGTAAAGCTCAGTGGTGTTGAGGCTGGCAGTGTGTGTGACTATACATCAGAATGAGTGTGATCCTACAACATAATGACCGTGACTACTGAATTTCAACTGTATTATAAACACAGTTTTATGAATCGTATATTCTTTTATAAACATAGGTAGGGCTGTCAGATTAAATCGTTTCACGAACAATTAATTGATGATTAAAGAGTGGCTGCGAGATCACTTACGTCAACGGCGCTGTCTTCCGATTGATCGTCTCTCTCCATCCCTGTCGTTATTCTTTTGGGACTAGAGTGCTTGTTGTTAGAGGGCATCGTTATATCGGGGCAGCCCTCGCTGCCTGTTTCCCCACATGTACGTGGGTACGACACCTTCGAACGCAGTTGTCTCCAGTTCCCCAGCAAGACGATTGCCTATTCTTCGTGCATCCCAATGTTCGATAAATGGTATGTCGCATCTGCAAGTCTCGCTACGGAAATCATAGCGCTAGAAGTACGCAACCATCAGAACAGGGATGCACCCCCGTAGGTAATTGAGGACTTCTTTGGATCCACGTGTCTCCTTACCCGCCCGCACCAGATCCTGCAGGACAAAGCTACACTAGTCCTGTTCCCGAATCAATTCGATGTCATCCACTGCGGCCAGCAGGCTCAGGTCGAGTGAGTTGTTCTTAGTAGGCGCGAGGAATGATGACAACACGAACCTACGGACAAAATCGTCGTCAGCGGCCTTGGTTGCCATTAATTTTTCGTGCACCCTCCCTAATTTTATTAGCCCGCTGCTGTCCACCACATCGAAGTCCTTCCTCCAAGTACTCTTTAACCTGATCACGTCAGGTGAGTCTGCCCCTTTTTTGTTCTTTGTTGGGATTACTTTCACCGGATGAGGTCCAAAAGGTAGCTGGAGGCAATCGTGGACGTCGTACTTTGACATCATGAATGCCTCCCGGCGTGAGGCACGGAAAATATGGGACCCGTCAGAAAACGCACGGAGGAACATAAGCGCGTGCTCAATGGGGACGATTCGATCCTCAACTCCAATAGCCCGCCGAAGCCAACACCACGCACCCTCTCAATCTGATCATCCGACAATTGCGTAATTAGCCGGTGCAACCGTCTGGGCCTACAGTGAACATCCGGCTGACATCCAGGCTCTCTTTTTACTACTTGCCGGCCCTGTTGTCGGTCCCCTTTCCTCTTACCCCGAGACACGCGCACAACAGTGGTGTCGGCAGTTGTATCAGACGCGACCCTCTTTTTTTTCTTTGGCCTGCATTCCTCAACATTTTCTGTCCCCCCCACATCCACCTCGGCGGTCGGTGCATCAGACGTGACTCTCTTTTTTTTCTTTGGCCTGCTTTCCTCAACAACTTCTGTCCCCCCCCCCCCCCCCACATCCACCTCGGCGGCCGATGTATCGAATGTGACCCTCTTCTTTTTCTTTCGTCTGCTTTCTTCAACAATTTCTGTCCCCCCCCCCCACATCCACCTTGGCGGCCGGTATATCATCAATTACATGGTCGCGAACCGATGTCTCTGCCACGACCTTCTTCTTACCGGCCTTTGTGCGAACTTTTTTCTTTGCACCAGCCTTTCTGCTGTAATAACAACATGCGTAATGAGTGTGATTGTACAACTGAGTTTACACCTTCAACTGTGTGAGTCTACAATAAAATGTCCGTGACTCTGCAACATAACGAGCGTGACTATACAGCTTCAAACGGGTGACTATATAACCAACACTGTATGACTATTCAACTTACAGCCTATGCAACTCTGTATGACTATAGAATATAAAGAGTGTGACTTTGAAACATAACGAGTGCGACTGTGTAACTTCAAACGTGTGACTATACAATATTCTGTGACTTCACAACAAAATATACCGAGTGCGACTATGTAGCTTCAAACGGGTGACTGTATAACCAACTCTGTATGACTATTCAAATTTCAAATTTCAAACAGCCTATGCAACTCTGTATGACTATGTAACCTCAAATGTGTGACTCTGCAACATAACGAGTGCGACTATACAATATTCTGTTACTATACAATGTCACCAGTGTGACTTTACAACAAAACTCACATCAGTTATGTCCCATGCGTCATTAGAAAGATGATTATGGGGATTTTAACATGAGAAAATAATACTACTTTAACATAAACTTCAACAAGGAAGCACATAAATTATATGACTATACAACTACAACAGTGTATGACTACAAAAATTGTGCAGATGTACAAAACAACAACAAAAAACTGCCTAATCGATGTCACATGCATAATTAGAAATAAGATGGATGTTCAAAACTTCAACATGAACTTCAACAAAGAAATAAAAACTTCAACTTTGACTCTATAAATACAACCACCGTACAACTACAACAACTTCAACTCAAAATTAGGTTTATCGGGTTGGAAAAATGCTTTTTTACCATTTACTAGGGTTTATGCATGACCGGAGTTCATGCAAATGGAAGTCGAAAATCAAAAGGGATACAAAAGGGTTGAACCTTCAATGATGAAGTTTTTTTTTCAACATGCAAAAGGGATACAAAATCGGAGGTCGATTATGGAACCTTCAACATACCTTTGTATGAATATCGGAATTTTAGGCATGATCAGAGATGGAGAAGCTGTAGAGATGGAGATGGAGATGGGTTTTTTTTAGAGAGAGGAAGAGAGCAATGGAGATGGAGATGGCCGGTGAAATGAATTCAAAAGTGGGTGAATGGGAAAGTGTAAAGGGGTTTGGGCGGGAGTATAGAGAGAAGTGAAATTAAGGGGAGTTGGGTGAGGAGGGAAGCTAATAATAATGATGGTTGATGGCTATCCCGTAGCATGTCAGTCCTGCAGCATATCATTCGAGTTTTTTTTTTACTTGAACCCAATTCATCCACCATCCATCTTAGGATTAAGACTTAGCATGTCTCTTGATCCCCCCCCCCCCCCCCCCCTCTATATATATATATATATATATTAAAGTTACAGATGACATACGATAAAGTTGCATTTGATATGTAACTATAACATTCAGCTCTTTTATCAGTTCAAGTGATAAAATGCAACTTTATCACTCATCTCGTATAATTTTAAGCACTTTTTGTGTAACTTTAAGCACTTTTTGTGTAACTTTAACACTGGAACTTATGATCTTATAATAGTTGTTGACCCTATTTGAACCTACCCCTCTATCTCTCTCTCTCTCTCTCTCTCTCCCCCTAGCGAAAACTTTTGTTGAAGAAATTAATAAATCTTACTCTCTCTCTCTGTATATATATATATATATAGAGAGAGAGAGAGAGAGAGTAAGGCTCTTATGAGTCTCTTACTCTATATGAGTCCATGAGTCCTCATCCCATCCGTTGGATGGGATGAGGATGGATGGACAATATTCTTTGAATTAAAAAAAAAAGAAAAAAAAAGAAGATTTACGTTCCTAAAATAGATCCCCAGAATTTAGGAAACAATAACCCACTCCATCACGTTCATTCATCACATTCATTCATTCATTCAACCGTGAGAAAAAAACGCTTCATTCACCACGTTCATCCTTTCATTCAATCAAAATTGTGCACGAAAACGCGTTACAATGGATCCAGAATCAGTATCATCTTCTTCAACAATTGATAAGCAATCGTCTGAGTATAACAATGGTGAGTTTCAATAATAATTTGACGTCGATTTTCATTGTTGCTAATAATTTCATTGTTGCGCAATTTTCTAACGTCGATTTGGATGTTGTAATTGCTTTCGTTGCTATTTCATAATTGGGTTATTTTTTACTTTCATTGTTGCGTTATTTCATTGTTGCTATGGTGAGATTTACTTTCATTGTTGCGTTATTTTTTGACGTCAATTTTCTTTGCTGCTATTACTTTCATTGTTGTGTTATTATTTAACGTCGAATTGTATGTAAAGGCAGAAAACGTCATTGAAGTAACATACTGTCTGAGTTACAGTAACACTTATTCGCAATTATTGTAACCATTTGAACGTTTAGGAAAAGGATTTAGATGATGATATTAAAGTAACATACTGTATTAGTTAGAGTAACACAACTTATTAATTGAAGTAACTCAATAATTGCGTTAGTGTAACGTTGATTAATTTTGTATTAGGGCAGAAACGTCATTGAAGTAACATACCGACTGAGTTACAGTAACACTTAATTGCAATCACAGTAACACGTAGCGTTTAGAAAAAGGGGTTTGGTGATGATGTTAAAGAAACATTCTGTACTAATAAGAGTGACAGTACTTGTTAACTGCAGTAACCGATTGGTTTCATTGGTGTACCGTTCTTTGATTGGGTGCAGGTGGCATTGGCAATGAAGCAAACGCACAGGACAACAGTGCAAAAGGTGAGATTTTATTCATTTTATTGATCGTGGGTTAATAACAGTGATTCATCGCTCTCGTTTTAACTCAGATTCCAGATTTAACGTATGCTACATTGATACTACCGTTTTTTTAGTATTAACGCAGAAACGTCGTTGAGGTAACACACCTTCTGAGTTACACTCACACTTCATTGCAGTTACAGTAACACATCGGTCATTTTAGGATAAAGGTTTTGATAATGATGTTAAAGTAACGTACTGTGTTAGTTAGAGTAACGCAACTTATGAAGTAAAGTAACACATATGTCTCAATTGTGTAACGTTGTTTTTAACTTGTGCAGGTAGCGCTTGCCAAGAACCGAATGCACAAGAATGGTGCAGAGATGTGGGTGAGGCTTTCACTCCGTACATGGAGCAAGTATTTGAAACAATTGAAGAGGCAGTGGAATTTTACAAAATCTACGCACTGGCTTGCGGATTTGATGTAAGAAGGTATACAACAAAGCGATGGCACGGTGGTGAGATAAAGTCAAAGCTCCTAGTCTGCAACAAACAGGGTTTCACGAAATCCGTTAAAGCTGTTAAGAAAACACCTGCGGCTGTGAAAGCTGTTAACGATGCAGCTGGGGGAGGAGTTGTTGAAGCTGTTAACAATACACCTGAGG